>OW964577.2:7425855-8754448 GCA_943138885.2 Tholera decimalis | reverse complement strand
AAAACAATGTTAATTATGGCAACAATACGACGTGACATTGAGATCTGTCTTAGGTTTATAGACAACTGCCGCTATCTCGTGTAGTGTAATGTCGGTTAATATTCCGTGCTGTGAGGCTTGTTTGCTAGTTTAATATACCTAATATTAATATAATAATTTATTTTCCCAAAACCTTAGCACTAGTTGTGTAGCTTTTTATAATGGGTAGAATTTTTGTTACAATATCCCATAAATAAATAAACGATCATTATTTGGCAAATTGGGTACTAAATAACACTTTTACACGTCATTTTTTTCGTAAATTTAAACTAGATGAGGCTAGTGTCTCCTAACTAGGGTTGCCAGATCAAAAAATCGAAAATTGGAGTAAATTCCGGACATTTGATGAAAATTCCTGACTTTCCTTAATTTGAAATACAAACATTATTTTTTTTAATGTTTCACTCTTTCATTTAGTTGTAGAAATTCCGCACGGTTTAGGATTCCCTCCGCATTCCGGACAAAGACCTATATTACCGGACAAGTCCGGAAAATTCCGGTCGTATGGCAACCCTACTCCTAACTGACTACCCTGAGAAGATACACCGAAACAAACTCAGGGGTCCGTCTCGTTTGAAGTCCATACAATTTGTGTTGGTCCAATCATATAACAAACATGTAGGTTCATGTCTTTGGTGCTCTTTGAGGAAATAACCATACAGATTTGAGTGGACCTGTCCAGACAGTGCAAGCATTTGTCAGTTATCGTGTAGCTCAACTTAGAACTTAAGGAGCTCAACGATCTGACGAACAATACCAAAGTAAGGACATTTGGGTAAGCCACACAAGTACTCAAACTGCTTGACATAATTAAATAAATTATAATGAAAGCAACACAAAGAAGAAACAATAACCTACATAGTCCTCACATTTACAATAAAAAAAAAAACAAAATAAATTGGTATATACAATACTTGACAAAGCAAATATTTAAATCAGTAAAATAAAAAATAAAAAAATCAACAATCAAATTTTAAATATTAAAAAAAAAATGCCCACGTATATCACTGGAGCAGCTCATTCCCAAGCCTTTTTGTCCTCAATATAATCTTTAACTGTGTAAAATGCTTTCTGACATAGCTTACGTTTTATAAATAATTTAAATTTATTAATGCTAAGTTCTTGAATGTGGCTAGGAATTTTATTATAAAAACGTATACATTGGCATCTAAATGAACCACCTATTTTTTTTAACCTTGTTTTAGGAATGACATATGTGTCTTTGTTCCTTGTATTTACATTATGAATATCACTGTATTTTTTAAACAAATTCATATTTTTGTGTGCATATAAGAGATTCTCATAAATATACTGAGATGGCACGGTCATAATATTAATCTCTTTAAATTTGTCTCTTAAGGAGTGCTTAGGACTTAATTTATAAATTACACGAATGGCCCTTTTTTGTAACACAAATATTGTGTGAACGTCGGCGGCATTTCCCCAAAGTAAAATGCCGTATGACATCACACTGTGAAATTAACTAAAGTAGACTAAACGTGCTGTTTCGATATCAGTTAATCCACGTATTTTTCTAACGGCATATGCTGCAGAACTTAGCTTTTTTGACAATTTATCTATATGAGGGCCCCACTGAAGCTTCGCATCCAAAGTTACGCCCAAGAATACTGTGGTATCTTCGGGTTTCAATATTTCGCCCTTTATTGATACGCTAGTATTCACTTGTCTAACATGAGGTAACGTAAATTTTAGGCATTTGGTTTTTTTCTCATTAAGAAGAAGATTATTAACATTAAACCAGCTAACTACAGTTGCAAGGGCTCTGTTTACTTCTTCAGTAACCTGCTGTTGACGTTTGATTTTAAATAAAAGAGAAGTATCGTCAGCGAATAACACTATGTCATGATTTTTGATCAGGTATGGCAAATCATTTATATAAATAAGAAACAAAAAGGGACCTAAAATTGAGCCTTGGGGGACCCCCATCTTGACCACAGATCCCGACGACCTTTTGCCGTTCACATCGACTCTCTGAATCCTTTCACTCAAATATGAGGTCAGAAGATTCAGAGAGGTGTCCCGGAATCCGTAGTGGTGCAGTTTCCTGATTAATGTCTCATGGGGAACACAGTCAAATGCCTTAGACAAATCGCAAAAAATGCCCAGCGCATCGCACTTATTTTCCCATGCATTATAAATGTGTCCTAAAAGTTCAACACCGGCATCGGTTGTTGAACGACCCTTTGTAAAACCAAATTGTTTACTATGTAGTAATTTGTGTTTATTAAAATATCTTTGCATCTGGATAAAAATAATTTTCTCAAAAATTTTACTGAAAGTAGGCAGTACTGAAATAGGTCTATAATTAGTAGGGTCTGATGTACTACCTGATTTAAATAGTGGAATTATTTTACTATATTTCATTAAATCAGGAAACTCACCGCAATCAATACAGTTATTAAATATAACAGCTAATGTAGGAGCTATAATATGTATAATGGACTTAGTAACATCAACAGAATTACCCCACAGATCTGCAGTCTTTTTAACATTCAAAGAATTAAAAGTTTTGATGATATCATTAGAAGTGACATATTGGAATTTAAATTCAGAATTACAAACTGGAACTTTTTTTTAAGTAATGTTTCTGCCGCACTGGGAGATGATTTTAGTGACTTGGTTGTCGATACGGGAATGTCAGTAAAAATTTTTTCGAATTCTGTGGCCACTTGCGAATCTAATGTTATTATATTATCGTCAATATTGAGGTTGTAATCACTATTTCGGTTGCAAGACCTTCCCGTTTCGCTTTTTATAATATCCCAAGTCGTTTTAATTACATTACAACTATTTTTAATTTTAGAACTCAAGTAACGAGACTTGGCAATATAACAAACTTTTTTAAATAATTTAGATTAGTTCTTAACATATAAATTAAATTCTACTGAGTTAGTGTAAGTCCGCTCCTCATAGAGTTCATAAAGCCGGTTTCTACTTTTATAAATACCAGTGGTGGCCCAGTCACTGAAAGAAGTGTTACTATTTACTGAAGCAATTTTGGGAATAAATGTATTATCAAATTGTTGGCAATATATTTTGAAAAAATCATTATAATGTTTATTAGGGTCCTCATTAGTTAACAAACATGGCATTTTATTTAGGAGTTTAGTTTTGAATGCTTCCAGGCGATATTTAGTTTTTGGATTTACAGTGATATTCTTTTTTAACATTTTATTGACTTTTTTTGGTAAAGTAATTAATTGCCCACAATGATCAGAATCTATTAAATTAATTATTTTTTTGTAAGTAGGTACAATATCCGTGAATATATTATCTAAGCAAGTGGCACTAGTAGGCGTTATTCTAGTGGGCTCCATAAATAGGTTAACAAGATTGTATGACTGGAATAAACTAATAATGTTAGTGCTCAATCCAGAATTTTCTAATAGATCAACATTAAAATCACCATAAACAATGACAGATTTGCTAGAGTTACAAATTTTATGCAAAGCTTCATCCATTACTTTTTCAAAGCAATCATACAATCCTGAAGGTAGTCTGTACACACTTAATATAATAAACTGCTCCAATTCAATACAGGCTATTTCAATAGACCGTTCAACAGAGAGGCTCACAATATCCATACGGTTTTTGAATTTAAGATTATTACTTATTAAAATTAAAGAGCCACCATGTATAGCATTTACTCTGCAGAAAGAACTTCCAACCTGGTAATTATTATAATTGAAGAAGTTCGTACGAAGAGTTCTTACGTTATCTAGGTCTATCTATATAATGGCTTATGCGAATGTAGCAAAACACTTCAAGTAGCTTGGTGTAGATTATATGTTAACACAGATTCAAATGTGAGATCAAAAGACATGAAATCAAATTGTAAAGGAAACAAAATCTAATCCATTCGATCATAATAATCAATTGTATTTTCAATAAAATTATTTTTTTTTTACTACACTCGGTCAATTTTTAAGCATATCATGAAAACGACCAAGAAATTATTTTATTTACATTTGCAAACATGACTTTGTTGACGATCGAATATTCTATCAATAATTATTTCGCCATTGTTCCTTAAAATTAATTCGTTACTTTTATAATGTATAATAATCATACCTCTGTACTTAATAGTTGTTCTATAAATATGCAGTTAGCTAAATTTGTATTGTTTTTCTATGGAAGAGCGGCAACATAGGCATTACTTGCTTAAAGGGAAACTCCAAACACTAATCTTTAATAAAAACTTATAGAGCAATAAATTATTCTCTACTGGCTTCCGTCCGCAGTGTCCCTCATGTGGAGATGTTATTTTAGAAAAAAACTTTTTACCAAAAAATTACACCGACTCCCAAAAACACTGCAGAGTGAAAAATAACTTTAATTTCGGTAGTCAGTGTTTTAGTTTTGTATTTTCGTTTTTGGCACCGACTTCCGAAATTAAAGTTATTTTTCACTTTGCAGTGTTTTTGGGAGTCGATTTAATTTTTTGGTAAAAAGTTTTTATATCACTCTTTTTAGTTGGTCGATTTTTAATTTACCTAGTTAAAAGAGCCTAAATGTCAACTACTTATAACCTTTTACAAAAAACTTTTTACCAAAAAATTAAACCGACTCCCAAAAAACACTTCAAAGTGAAAAATAACTTTAATTTCGGTAGTCGGTGTCTTTAGTTTTGTATTTTCGTTTTTGGCACCGACTTCCGATATTAAAGTTATTTTTCACGTTGCAGTGTTTTTTGGGAGTCGGTTTAATTTTTTGGTAAAAAGTTTTTATTTCACTCTTCTCTTTTCTTTTTAGTTGGTCTATTTTGAATTTACCTAGTTACAAGAGCCTAAATGTCAACTACTTATAAACTTTTACAAAATATTGCTTTTCCCAATGCTGGGCCGTTAATTGTTGAGGAGTTCTCCTGGTACTTCACCATCAGCTCTACATCACCATATGCATTGTGACGAGCATAAAGTGCTTAACATCCATATTCAAGTAATCGAATCGCAATCCACTTAATACTTATTATTGAGTAGTTTCGGCGGCCATCTGTGGTCTTCATCATCAGTTCCACTTCCTCAAATGGTACTTTTTGAGAGCAACTGCACAAGTTACTATAATAAATACCCAAAACGTCATAGGTTCCCTCGATTTCTCCAGGATCCCATCATCATATCCTGACGTTTATGAAAATGGAACCAATTTCGAAGTAAATCAAAAAAAGAATTTTCCAAATCGGTTCAGCCGTCTTCGAGTAATCGATGATCATAAATAAAAAAAAAAAAAATATACGCGTCGAATTGAATACCTCCTCTTTTGGTCGTCGGTTGAAAATATTGCTTTTCCCAATGCTGGGCCGTTAATTTTTGAGGAGTTCTCCTGGTACTTCACCATCAGCTCTACAAATTGAAGATTTATTTATTTATTTCACCATATGCATTGTGACGAACATACAGTGCATAACATCCATATTCAAGTATTCGAATCGCAATCCACGATATACTTATTATTGAGTAGGTTCGGCGGCCATCTGTGGTCTTCATCATCAGTTCTACTTCCCCAAATGGTATTTTTTGAGAGCAACTGCACAAGTTACTATAAGAAATACCCAAAACGCCATAGGTGTGCCTATAATATTTGAAGAGTTCCCTCAATTTCTCCAAGATCCCATCATCAGATCCTGACCTGGTTACAATGGGACCAATTTCAAAGTATATCCTATCAAACGAAAAAAGAATTTTCCAAATCGGTTCAGCCGTCTTCGAGTAATCGGTGATCAATGATCATACATAAAAAAAAAACAAAAAAAAAAATATACGCGTCGAATTGATAACCTCCTCTTTTGGTCGTTGGTTGAAAAGTATTCTACAACACTCTCGCCTTCGATAGTTGAAAGCATCAAGACCAAAAAGCATGTCGATCCGTTGCTCCGTTTCGACGTTATTGAAGGACACACAAACGTACTTTCACATTTTTTTAATATGGATTCTGTATAAATTTATATTGATCTATCGACTACAAATCGTGCGAGTCAGAACCAAAAGTACGCACCAGAAAAGCGCTGAAAAAATGAAACTCGACGGTTCTCGGAGAAACGATGAAACTGTCTTGGATCCTGCCTCTGTGTTCTTTCAACCTTTCAACCTTTAAAGCAAGAGTGAACAGGCATCTTCTAGGCTCGCTCGTTCCATCGTAGACCTCATCTGTCGCTTACCATCAGGCCAGATTGAGGTCAAGAGTGGGTTCATTCTGAATAAAACAAAAAACAAAAACAAGGGAGGAGCAATACAGAAACATTAGATGAATCGCTCTTTTTTACCCTTGAACGTTACCACGATTTACAATTATTACAATATTTTATATGCATCCTAAATAAGTTATAAGGAACATAATTATGTATTTATATCTAGAGTGTTGTGGTCAATTAAACTTAAAATATGCAACATTTTCTCTAAATTATATAGAACTAGATACAAGAGAATTCAGTTGTTTAAAATAGGCTTTTTTAGACTCTGATTTCGTTTCACGATATATGGCCGTAACTGCATCATTAATTTTATTGTATCTGTTATCTATGGGTATGGAGATTCCTTAATTATACACGTCTTGATCGGAGCACGCTTTTTATGAAATTGCTCAACCATGTCATTCACAACGGAAACAGACTACAAATGTATTGCCAATGTATGTGTGATAAGACACTTTCTAGCAATTCCCTATTTACTTACTTAATAGGTATATACGTAACCGAATAAAGTATACAACACGTAATTTAAAGGGTATATATATACGAAGTGCACGGCTTCTTTGGATGATAATAAATGATATGGCAAGGGTTTTCTAATCTTATGTGTACATGTGTGGAGCATATTAGAAATTTCAATACATTGATACCAGAGACCGAATTTTCCAAATTAAGAAGAACGAAGAGAATTATTGTTTTATTGGCAAGTGACGTGGAAAGTGATGACCCTCATAGTGCTGTGACACGTTTGTTATTACTGGTATTCAAGAAACAGGAAACCAATAATTTGGGCTCAATTCTGTGAGTCACTTATTTTGAGCTGAAAGTTTGCATAGAGACTCCATACCAGATGTTGTCTTCAATCCTTTTGGATGTATACGGGGTTTCCGTTACACGTTGTATACCTACTGGACTACCGGACATTACATTCACAAATAATTAATGAATGCCCCTCCAACTAAGCTAAATATGCTTGTCTGGATTGGGTTCATGGCAATAGAGTAAAATAGGGGTTTGAACCCGCGACCTCGCGATTACAAGGTCGACACTTTAGCCATTCGGCTATTAACACCATGTACGCTCAGCGGCCGAGCAGTTTGTCGAACGCGGTACCCTGGTACAGTGGCTGCTCTCCTTTCCAGGGCCCAGTCGTAGTCAAGACGTTTCGTTGACTGCTATCACAACGAAAGAATGTCATTCCACCTCTACTATGAATCCACCGTGATTAGTGCCAAGGGAACCCACATTTATCAATCCGACTTTTAAGTGTTTCTCAGGCATATTTCTCGGGACAAAACACAACGTGGCGCAACATTTATGACATTGATTTCACACAAGGGTTTGCAAAAATTGGGATCACCCTTGCAAAAATTGGGATCACCCTTGCAAAAATTGGGATCACCTTTGCAAAAATTACTTACCTACTGGCTTACGTTAAGCCGCAATATAATCCCGTTGACCTTGCTCAAACGGGCGCTATCACAGAGAATGCCCCGCGCATCCCCTCATTAAAATTACGCGTAGTGTCATATCGTGCGCGGCGCGACACACACATAAAATTAGTCAGTAAGATATCGAGCAGTGTTTCAGAATATTGTTACGTACCTACCAATCTACTTATTTGTTTTAAATTATTGATCCACTTTTTGTTGTAGTATTACTAAAAAACTTTTTTGCAAAAAAATAAAACCGACTTCCATATCAAAACACTACAAAGCCAAAAATAATTTTAATTTCGGTAGTCGGTGTTATTGGTTTTGTATTTTCTTTTTTTTCACACCGCCTTCCGAAATTAAAATTATTTTTGGCTTTGTAGTGTTTTGATATGGAAGTCGGTTTTATTTTTTTGCAAAAAAGTTTTTATTTTCGCGCTTTTTAGTGGGTCAATTTGTAATTAATCTAGTTATAAAAGCCAAAATGTCAACTACAAAAAACTAAAAACGCGCGAACAAAAAACACAATATAGAGTAACCGAAAAGGTCATCAATGTAAATATTTTTTTTAGACTTTTGTTGATTTTTCAGAAACGGCTAGTTCGATGTCGATAAAATTTGCATGGGACCATTTGGGAAGTATACCCTTTCCAACAAAAAAAGAATTTTTCAAATCGGTTGGCGAGCGACGGAGCTATGCCCGAACAAACATAAAAAAAAAAAAAAAAAAACAAACAAACATCCGAATTGAGAACCTCCTCCTTTTTCAGAAGTCGGTTAAAAACAGAAAATATTATAATTATCAATGTAACCGGGCGGCGAAATGTAGACAGTTATTATTAGATTTTTCTCGCAACTTCGCTTACAAATAAAAGTAAATAAATAAGAACTTACCTACTTACATAAAACATTAAAAAAAAATAGAACTAGTGGAAAACCTACGCGTAAATAGCTATGCCTAAAATTTTTGATAATAATCCTACTTGACAAGCAAAAACATACCTTCCGTACATATATCGAGAACTGAAGACGCTTTGTCCATCGCGCAATCTTCATATGGCATGGCTACGGCCAGCATTTGCCGAACGTGTTAGGGTTGTACAAAGACGATATAAAATAAATAAAAGATTAGATAAAAAATAATTATTTATTTGATGATCACAAATGTTTAGTTGTTAAAGTTATGTGTGAGTGTTAGTTATATATGTGTTCCTTTGTTGTGCTCTAGAAAAACTAAAATAAAGAATCATCAAAATCATTTTCTTTTTGATAATCCTTTCGTAAATTGTTTTTTAGTTCAATAATCTAGACTTACTATACACGATGGTTAATTTGCATTTTTTTGTATAGGTACTTAGTGAATCTAGAGTGTGAGAGTGAAAGAGAAAGTGTTTGCTTATAAAGAATAAACATTTCTCAAAAATATCAATATTCTTCTTTCAACACAGGAAAACCGTTGAGCATCTGGCATAAGTTTATTGTAGGTAGAAGTCCAATAGGACAAATACGTTAATTTGAATTGAACAGAATAAAGACACTGAAGAGGTCTTAGAAATATACCAAGAAGAAAAAAAGAACATTAGAAAATCAATCTTAAAGTAAATACTTTAAGTTATTAATAAGACAAAACAAACAAACATCAATATATTTATAATATTACTATTTTTTTTTTACTCACATAAGTCATCTATGTCATTTTTGTAGCAAATATGATCCTTTGCTGAGATTCCTTTATTTTCTGCTCTAGCGCAAATGTAGTAGAATTTATTTTAACACCCATGTATTTTATTCGTTCGTTTACCAAATATAGCTGCTGGTCCTGACAATGAGGAGTATTTTTTTCTTGTATGATATTTATCTCCAGCATCCGTCAGCTATGACGTCAATTATCAGTATTCCCTTTTCATTTACTTTACCTTATGAAGGAACGAATATCTTAATGCTTCAGATTTTCTTTTTTTGTTTACTATATTCATATGAAAGGTGAATAGCTTTTGTGAGACCTCAGGAAGTCCTAGAGTTAATGTAATTTCCAGAAATTGTGTATGTCCACATCCTGCGACTATTGCACCAGCTACGGCACACATATTTAAATTAATATCTTCTGGGGTGTTGTCTCCCTCTATTATAAAAATCATATTGCATAAACGACATTTCAGTTTATTTAGTCATTAAACCTGTCAATCGTTCAGATACGATTTTAATTGATTTTAAACCGCAGTCCAGAGGTCCGTGGCTTGATATTTACTCTACCAATCGATATTTACACGTCTACCAATCGATATTTCTTCGGTTTCCCTAAAACAAAGCAAAATAAAATTCTGTTGTAATACTGACGGGCTGAAGAAATATTTTTACGTTCAAACAGACAAGTTTTGATCAAAGAAAATATACAATGTTGAAATTACCTCTCTGCTTCATAATGTTTTGTTTGATTTAGTTCCTGATGTAAATTTACATCGACTTCAATGAGTGATGATGGATTTTCAGTAGGTACTAGGTCTGTAAAAAACATAATAATTATAATATGTAGAAAATAATACATTAATTTTTGTAATAAGTATGTTTATATTTATTTAATTTAGTGATTCATTATTTCAGAATACATTGATATTTATTTATTTACTTATGTAATAATATAATAATTATCATATCATTTGCTGTCTGATGTTGTTGTTTTGTTAAGTTTCTGTTCAATAGATTGATTACTATTTTATTGAAATTGATTGGGTTTCCTCCACCATTGTTGTTTTCTATATGAATGGTTGTTTATGTGTTATGTTTTGTTTATGTGTGTCTGTTGATTTGCCATAGTTTTAACTATTTAGTTGAATGACTAGTTTTATTTTTATTTTGTCCTCTTTGTACAACCCTAGCATGTACGCTTGATAATGTGTTTTTATTTTGTTTTAGTCAATGTTCACCTAATTATCTAAACGAAAGTAATCTCGACTTCAATCAAAAATGGTTTTGATTATTAAACTAAAAACTTACGTAAGTATCATCAAAATTGGCCTACGTGCTTGGACTCCAGAGCACCACAAAGGAAAAAATTGGCCAAGTGCGAGTCAGACTCGCCCATAAAGGGCTCCGAAGTAACTATAATAATATAATATAATATGTATATTTCTTTAAAAAAACCTTACAAATTTCTTAAAACTAGCTTATTTACATTTTTACAACTACGCCCAATGTTGTTTGTTTTTCATAGTGTTTGTATGAATTACAAAATTATATTTGCAGTTTTAGAAAATATGCTGTATCTCAAGAATTGCTGACCCGATCTCTTTCAAACCAATTTTGATTGAAAGTTTACATTAAGATCTATACACATATATTTTTTTAGATTTTTCACACACATTTTACCACTTTGAATGCGTATATCTTTTAAACGATTAACTTTATGAAAAAGTGGTTTTAGAAACCTTGATATAATTTTTAAATACCTGTCTATAGTTACCACACACGCATAGGTTTCATGAAAAAAAAAAAAAAATTCAGTTTCAGTTCCATATATGGGGAGCCCCCCTTTATTTTAAATATTTTTTAATTTTTTTCATAAAATCGGAAAGTGAGTTACATAATACATCTAGGTACCTACCAAGTTTCACATGTATAGTCCTAATAGTTTCGGAATAAAATGGCTGTGATATACGGACGGATAGACAGACAGACGGACAAACATGACGAAACTATAAGGGTTCCGTTTTTTGCCATTCGGCTACGGAACCCTAAAAAACATAGATATTGATGATCACATTACCCTCTTTTGTGTCTCACAGTCGGGTAAAAAGTTCCGGGCTCACTAACAGGGCTCCTTTATCGATCAAAGCCGCGTGCAATGTCCAGTCCTAGTGTACTCCCGAGTGATTGTCAAATAAATAATTATTTTATCTCGTCTCTTGTTTATTTTATCATTATTTGTACAACCCTAACACCAAGAGAAGTCCAGACAGTTTTCTAAATTCTTGGTACGCGTACAGAAAGTAGGCTTACGAAGATAAGCTCGTTTAAACAAACAGTAGTATATTCAAATTCAAATTCTTTATTTCGGATTAAAAATCCATAGATGTGTTAGTATAATGCTTAGGCTAGGGTTAGTACATAATATCTACAAAATTAGTTATAACTAGCTTTATGGGAAGGACCATCAATTTATGGGAAACGTGCCCCGGTTGATAGTCATTCCCATAAAGTGAATCATGAAAGGAGAGTTTAATCTCTCCGCCGCAGTCGACAGAATGCTGTTGTTAAGCGAGGATGTGGTCGAAGATGAAGCACGCTTGCCTAGAAGTAACCTATTCACGCTTGACTTAAAGACTCCCGGGTTATAACTATTTTTAATTACTTTTTAGGGTTTCGTAGCCGAATGGCAAAAAACGGAACCCTTATAGTTTCGATATGTCTGTCCGTCTGTCTGTCTGTCTGTCTGTCTGTCTGTCTGTCTGTCTGTCTGTCCGTCCGTATGTCACAGCCATTTTATTCCGAAACTATTAAGACTATACATGTGAAACTTAGTAGGTAGATGTACTCTGTGAACCGCTTTCCGATTTTAAGAAAAAAAAATATTTAAAATAAAGGGGGGTCCCCATACATGGAACTAGAACTAAAAATATTTTTATTTTCATGAAACCTATGCGTGTGTGGTATCTATAGACATGTCTTTAAAAATGATATAAGGGTTTCTAAAACCACTTTTTCATAAAGTCAATCGTTTAAAAGATATAAGCTTCCAAAGTGGTAAAATGTGTGTCCCCCCTCTAACTTCTATAATAATGGAGTGAAAAATGTAAAAAAAATATATGTCTGTAGATCTTAATTTAAACTTTCAACCAAAATTGGTTTGAACGAAATCGAGTCAGTAGTTTTTGAGATACAGCATATTTTCTAAAACCGCAAATAGAACTTTGTAATTCATACAAACAATATGAAAAACAAAGTCATTTAGCGTAGTTGTAAAAATGTTAATAAGCTAGTTTTAAGAAATTTTTAAGGTTGTTTTTTATTCGTTAAATAAATATACATATTATGTTATGTTAGTATTAGTTAGTTAGTAATAGTTACTACGGAACCCTTCATTTCGATGCTTTCCGCTACAAAGGGCGTAACTCCAAAATCCATAGTTTTGGCTATGAGCAAAAGAGTAAACAAAAAAAAAACTTTCTCAAATATCTCTTTCATTTTTATACTTATAAAATTGAGTCCTAGGATGAAAGTTCTTAAATTTTGGCTGTCTTTTGCCTCATTTAATTACAGTTATGTACGATAGTTATTAACGAAGTTAGCATGGAGTTACACCCCTGGAAACGAAAAAAAAATGTATATACACCCCTTAATTAAATGACTTGATAACAAACGTCTTTGGTAAAAACCAGTTAGGCACATACAAGGGTAATTTACGTAGTTATAAGGACCATGTTTTTTCGCAAAATATGTAGATACACCCTGAAATTAATACTAAAGCAATGAATCTGTAGGCAATTTTATTAGTAAGGATGAATATAACTAATTCAGTTATATTCATCCTTACTAATAAAATTGCATTAAATTTATATTAAAATTACCCATCCTTATTAATTAATAAGGATGGGTAATTTTAATATAAATAGTAATAGGTTGAGTAAAAATGAAATAAACGGTTCTAAAAATATCTAAACATATTTATTGTTAATTGGTAATATCAATTGCAATCAAATTGGAAGTTACAGGTGCCATGAGCAAGTTGGGTTCTGGATAACACAATTATTTTATTCACTAATTATTATTATTAATTATTATTTTATTCAGAATCGGCTCGCGTTTGACCAGCATCTCACCTGATGGTAAGCAATGATGTGGTCGAAGATGGAGCACACTAGCCTAGAAGTAACCTATTCACTCTTGACTTAAAGACCCCCAGGTTATAGCGATCAGGAAACACAGACTCCGGCAGGGAATTCCACTCCTTAGCCGTACGCGCAATGAACGTATTCCCAAAACGTTTTGTAAGGGTGAGTAAGCATCTGTTCCGGTTTAAAGTACCGTCTCACATTTGCTAGGATTCCCAACTTTTTTGCTGCTAGTTGAGCCTTAGCCTCGATAAAGAAACCAAAATTAAGGGTAGAAGTTAGTGTTACCCCAAGTAGCTCAATACGATCGGTTATCGGCACGGTTACATCGCGGAAAGTAGGAGCCGGTTGGAATTGGCTCCTTTTTGCGGAGAAGAAACGCCTGGGTCTTAGCTGCATTAAACTTGACCAAGTTGGCATCCCCCATTCGGAGACAGCCTTCAAGGACAAGTTCAAGCGCCCAACCATCCTCACGGAGAGACTGGATCTGTGACTCACCATCACGCGCGCTGGACACATATCTCTCAGAAACTGTGCTGTCGTCTGCATACCCAAAGGTACCGGGCATAAGCAGATCATTAATGTGCAGCAAAAATGAATTTGCTGAGAGAAACGACCCCTGAGGGACCCCTGCATTAATTGCCAATTGGCCAGACGAGCAGCCATCAATAACCACTCGAATAGACCGATCTCTCAGGAAGTCTTCAATCCAAACGCAAAGTTGAGTGGGTAAACCGAAAGAAGGAAGTTTAGCAATTAGGCTATCGTGCCAGACCCTATCAAAGGCCTTGGAGATGTCAAGAGAAACAGCAAGTGCTTCCCCGTGCTTCTCAATGGCCTCACTCCAGATGTGAATGGCAAACGCTAGAAGATCCCCAGTTGACCGGTTTTTGCGAAAGCCGTATTGTCGGTCACTGAGGATGTCGTTGGCTTCTAGGTATGCCAGGAGCTTGTTATTAAGTACGTAACTGAGATAGGTCTGTAGTTGGCCGGGTCAGCACGACTGCCATTTTTGGGCACAGGCTGCACGTTAGCCAGCTTCCATGCTTCGGAGACAGTTCAGGCGCACAAGTCTTAAGAACAATTGCTGGTATCCCGTCGGGACCACTAGCTTTGTTCACGTCGAGATTACGCAGCACTCTACGGACGTCCTTCTGATGTATGCGAATATCCTATATACAGGGTGTGGCGGAAATAATGGATAACCCTGTAACTGCCAGTAGGTCATATAATGGTCTATCATATATCCCAATTTCAAACTCAGTTGGTCAGGCATTTCAAAGTTATTTTTATTTGTTTATTTTTTTTTGAAAATATTGTACCTATTTTATAAAATCAGCTGCCGTTTCAACATTTAACGGAGTTTTTTTATTCTGTTTTTTGCGGTCTGCTTCTGAATGTTTGTGTAATCACACGCGTATGAAGATTTTTTGTTACACTCTAAGATGATTTCAGAAAAAAACACATAATACTTACTTTTTAGTTTTTTTAATTGAATCCTGTAACTTTGACTCCATACCCTGAAAAAAAAATGTATCGCACAGTTATGGCCCATTACTTTAAAAAGTTGTCCATATCATGCGAATTCTAAAATGGTATCATAGTGGCCAGTATCGTACGAATGTGCAAAACTATTTCAGTTTGAATTCAAAAGGTCCATAATTTCAAAAAAATATTAAATTCAAAAAAATGTGATTCTGTATTTTACTAATCTTCTGTATCATGTAAATTGTTGTAAAAACGTTTCTAACTCACTTTGACATTGCTAAAACATCACTCAGGTAAAAAAAAACCGGTCCTTTCTTTGTTTGGGGCTACCTGGAATTCTGGCTCGATGGAAACAATATAGCTATTGTGCAAAATAGAAAAAGGCAAGCTGTATTTTTTTTAGAATCACCACATCAATAGTTCCTCATAACATCATTCAGTGTGATCCCGTTCGTTGTCGTACGTAGTCGCACGCGCCTTTGCTCCCTGTTTTTCGTTCGTTAAATCTAACTCGTGACTTACTGCATTTCTTTTCGGACTCTGATTTGCCTGTGATTTGGACTTGCGTTGTTTAGTGATCCCGACGACATTGCTTACTGTACCCGGACTGTTGTGGCAAGTGCGCTGTTGACAATGCCTCAACGTTACACATCGGTAGAATATGCCAACATGCACTACATTTATGGTGAATGTAGAGGCAACGCCAATGAAGCGGCAAGACTTTACCGAGAAAGGTACCCGAATAGTCGACACCCTGATTACCGAATTTTTATTCGCGTACACAATGCCTACTGTGAGGGAAGAATACCTGGTACAGGTGTGGGCGGCGCGAGTGAAGGACGACCACGAGTCTACAATAACGAAGAAGAAGTTATGGAGTTAGTAGAAGCAGATCCTACCATATCCATTCGAGTTTTATCTCGGTTTACTGGAATGTCAACCAGAACAGTACATCGCATATTAAAACGTCACGAATTGTACCCTTACCACTATCAAAGGGTGCAAACATTACTTCCAAGGGACTACCGAGCACGAAAAGAATTTTGTCGTATAATGTTGAGAAGAATTAGAGAACAACCACATTTCTTTGAAAATATCCTCTGGAGTGACGAGTCTACATGCAGGAAGGACGGGTATTTGAATATACACAATTTACACAGTTGGCAGCTTGAAAATCCACATTTAATTAGACAAGACCGATCGCAGTACCAAGTGAAAATCAATTTATGGACAGGAATAATTAACGGCCAAATTATTGGTCCGTTTGAGCTGCCACCGACTCTTAATGCTGAAAGCTATTTGAACTTCCTGCAAAATAATTTACCCGAGCTGTTAGAAGACGTTCCTAATGAAACACGTGAGAACATGTGGCTGCAAAACGACGGCTGCCCTGCACATTATGCGGCAAGAGTGAGAGAGCACCTGAATGAGACATATCCAGAACGTTGGATAGGGCGCTTAGGGCCAATATTGTGGCCACCCCGTTCGCCGGACCTGAACCCATTAGACTTCTTTTACTGGGGCTGTTTAAAAGAAAAAGTTTACAAAGAAGAGATTACGTCTGTGGAGCAATTGCGGCAACGTGTGCAGTCTGCTGCTCAGGAAATAAGTTTGGCAGGCTTTGCACGTCGCATCAAACGTTCATTTATTAGAAGGTGCAGAGCTTGCATCGCAGCCGATGGGGCTCATTTCGAACATCTTGTATGATTTTTAAATACATTTGTGTCATGAACATTGCTTTTTATTGTATCAATTGACCTGTAAAATAATTACCTAATTAAGTAAGGAGTCTTAAACTCGTTATTATCTACCTCTTTAAAGTAAATCAATAAAAAGCCACAGCCTGGAAGCACAATAGCTCTGTCATCCCAAAGAAAGTGAGACTGGGTTTTTTATTACCTGAGTGGTGTTTTAGCAATGTCAAAGTGAGTTAGAAACGTTTTTACAACAATTTACATGACACAGAAGATTAGTAAAATACAGAATCACATTTTTTTGAATTTAATATTTTTTTGAAATTATGAACCTTTTGAATTCAAACTGAAATAGTTTTGCACATTCGTACGATACTGGCCACTATGATACCATTTTAGAATCCGCATGATATGGACAACTTTTTAAAGTAATGGGCCATAACTGTGCGATACATTTTTTTTTCAGGGTATGGAGTCAAAGTTACAGGATTCAATTAAAAAAACTAAAAAGTAAGTATTATGTGTTTTTTTCTGAAATCATCTTAGAGTGTAACAAAAAATCTTCATACGCGTGTGATTACACAAACATTCAGAAGCAGACCGCAAAAAACAGAATAAAAAAACTCCGTTAAATGTTGAAACGGCAGCTGATTTTATAAAATAGGTACAATATTTTCAAAAAAAATAAACAAATAAAAATAACTTTGAAATGCCTGACCACCTGAGTTTGAAATTGGGATATATGATAGACCATTATATGACCTACTGGCAGTTACAGGGTTATCCATTATTTCCGCCACACCCTGTATGTAGGGCGTAACTCACATTTTGTTTTGTTGCTGTGTTTTACCCTGTTTTGTTTTTCAAGAAAATATGTTTATTTGTAGATACAGCAAGTTTGCTGTCGTGATGAAAAAGAAATGTGTCTTACGACTTGGTTTTTCGAAAAAGAGATGTTTAGCGTTAAGAAAATGTTGGGTAGTAAAAACCATTTTTTTCAACGTAGCGCAATTTTGAATATACAGATAGAAAGAGCGTGAAAAACTAAGTAAGACTGCATCAAAAAGTCAATTTGGCCAAAATGGTCTTTACGCCCTTTGTAGCGGAAAGCGTCGATTTATTTATTTATTTACTTCAAAATAACACGGCCCAAGGCCAATTACATTATTTGAAGACATTATAAAAAACATCTAACAGTCATACACTCATCTCACAGTACTCCAGGCATACAGACAAGATCTTCCATTCATCCGCAAACACATCACAATCAGCTCTTCGAATCACGGAAGGCCGCCGGCGGCCACAAAAACCAGCTTAAGTTGACCTCTAAAATCGAAAAAAGGAAAAATAATTTTAGAGGTCAACTTAAGCTGGCCGCCGGCGGCCTGCCGTGACAGGTTTGGCATCCAAGAGAACGTTGAGCGCGGAGAGTGTGCGAGATTCATGGGCGAGTCTGACTCGCACTTGGCCAATTTTTATTTTATTTGAACCTATCATAATTTATATGATGGCACTAGCCATACCCGTGTGTATATATGTACTTATATATTTTAATTAGTTTCTTTTTTTTCCGTTATGAGTATTTGTAGTACACTAATTTAGCCCCCCCCAGTCCAATTAAAGCTTTTAATGTCCTTCCAAAGGTTGTCTGGAAGATATTGCTCTCAGCGATAACACCGCCATTGTAACCAATGTTATAGAAATAAGGTTATGTAAGTGTGTTTAAATTTTTGGTGTATATAAAGTATATTCTATCTATCTATATATTATTAAACGTGTTGCCCGCCTTGCAAAGCGAACAGACATTCTCCGCGACCACTGCGCAGCGGAATCGGTAGAGAGCCGTCTGAGTTCTCAACGCGGTTTCGACGCGTGGATCCGAGGCACTCAGCATGGTTGACGTTCTTCTAATCAAGGTAGATGCCGAATTTTATGGCAGTAACCTTTACAAGGTGCATGGCACTCTCGTCTTTGCACTCAGGAATGCCTGTTATCTCAATGTCGTTGAGCAGCTGCAGCTCTTGATCACGCTCATTCAATTGCCTGGATGGCTGGCTATCGAATGGAAGTTTCTGCTCTAATTTATATTCCAGAGCTCCCATTTGCAATTCAAGGCTATCCATCCGCTCATCAAAAGAAATAAGGGTGTCCTTTAGTTAAGCGATTTTCGTTCGTAACGGAATTCTTGATGCATCAGGCGAAATTATTTACGCATTTCTTTATTCAATAATCGCAGCTCGTCTGGAAATCGGCTGGTTGGTGGTTCCTCGATGGTAATTGTTGTTTTTGGCTTCGATCATTGTTAAAGTTCGTGATCGAAGTTATTGGTCAAAAATTGATTCACTATGACGGGCGATGGCCTTGTGCGAAGACGCATTATCGTGGTGCAAAAACCAAGAATATTCTTTCCACAAATCTGTCCTTATTCGTCGAATTTGCTCTCTTGAAACCCTGCGTAACATTCAAATAATATTTTTATTTACTGTTTGACCTCCGGCAAGAATTCCGAGTGCAAAATACCTTATCGCGGTGTTTTTCACAAAGAAAACAGTCATTACTGTTGGACTGATGCGATTCTAAACGAATTTACCTATTTTTAATTATGGGTTACCTATCGGCATTAACAGTTGAAACTTCCGAGGACAACAGTCAAAACTGCTTTTTGTTTATCTAAAACAATTAGCAATAAAAAATTAGAATAGAAAAGTATACGAATAGGTGAATGAACTTCAGCACACGCTCTTCTGCATTTTTGAGAAGCCGTTTGATTAAACAGATGAAGCTACAAAAATACCTAAATATATCTATTATATGTGTTGTTTGACTGTTCGATACTAATAGATATTTGAGCCACGAACGACTCTACCCGTCGGTGTCAGCATGACAAGCACAGGCCCTTTCTTCTTTCAAAAACATGGTAACAGATCTCTATCTCTCCCCTTACGTTTTAGAGTTCCGTAGTCATCAAGGAACCCTTATAGTTTCCCCATGTCTGTCCTACTGACCGTCCGCTTGTCCACGGCTTAGGTCAGAAACTATTAGTACTGAAACCGAACGCTGAACTTTAGCATGTACATATATACGATGACGACAAAATAGTAAAATAAAATCATGAAAAATCATTTTCTTTTTATCTCTTCTACCCCATAGAGAATCGATGGATAGCTCGTCCAAAAATAATGGGAGTGTGGGAAGACCAATTTTCGATTCAGTGTTACGTTTGCGAAATATTTATTAAGCATCGAAGTGCTAATTTTCGTTAGAATCAAGTGTCTCCCCCTTACCAACTAAGTGGTTGTAGATAGGAATTAAAACGTCACGGATGTAGTACTTACATATAACGAAGTTAAAAAGAAAACTATCAGACCTAAATTGGCTTCACAAAATTTACGAATGATAGTCGACCAACTGTATCCTATCGGACAAATTCCATTGAAAAATATTTAGATCAGGTTCTTATTGGTGTAAAACCGAGTAGATTGGTTTTGTTGGAGCATACTGAACTCTCGGTCAGCTAATCCGACTCGCACATGGCGTTGTAGTAAACTACGGAACCCTACACTGCGCATGTCCAGACACGTATTTGACCACTTTTTTAAAATAATTATATCTGTCAATCGGTATTTTTGTTTGAATGAAACTTTTACTGGAAGATAGAGGGGGTTTCAAGGCAAAATAATAGCCAACGGAACGTCGTAAACGCCTGCAGTATTTGCAGAAGACGCTGCAGTATAAAAAATGTTGCCTTTCCAAATTATAAGGCACTTTTTCGTATATCTATACTAATTTTATACAGTGGAGAAGTTTGTTTAAACGCGCTAATTTGTCAAAGTACTGGGAAGTAGTTGTGAAGATTTGGAAGAAATTTGGTTTGGCTTTTTACCCATGTTCAAAAGATGGAGGGTTTTGTTTTTATCGTGATAAAGTCCACGGTAGCAACACCCCGGGTGACTGCTAGTCTACAGCTGCAGCAGCAGTATTGAATGCAATATTTAAAAAAAAATATGAAACTAGCTGAGCCGGCGCACCTCAAACCGCCAATTATATATATATATATATATATTATTAAGTATAGAATTGTGTTATATGCCTTGTCCTGAACGAACACAGAAAAATAATTACCCAAATTGGTGCAGTCTTTTCGAATCTGTGTGCGTACACACATACTACATTTTGGCGATTCATCTTTAGTTATATTTTCAAGAGGTAAAGTTTGTACGTTTTTTGTTGGTTTTAAGTAATCTTTGGATCTACTGACCTGATATTAAAATTGTTACACCAATAGAAAGCTACATCAATCCTGAGTGACATGGGCATGCATACATACATTTTTCACTGAAACAACTTTTCACTTAAGCAAAGCCGCGGGCTGAAGTTAGTTTTTATTTATATAGATAACCGTACCCGCCCCGACTTCACACGGCCTCTTTCTGCTAAATCGCACAAAACTTTAATAAACTAAAACACCAAGACCTTCCTCATGAATCACTCTATCCATTGCTGAAAACCGCATGAAAATCTGTTAAGTATTTTTTTTTTGAGTTTGTAACGAATATACAGTCAGACGGACGCGACGGCAGACTTCTGTTTATAATTACACGTAAGATAGTCTTAACATAATAAGTTATAGTACGAATAAGTCAGATTTTGATTTATTACGTCGTACGATGATTCTAGTTAACAAAAAACGCAAGATTTTCCTTTCAAAGCTTGTTTGGACAGCATTGTAAATACGGGTAAAACTGGTTACAGACACATTTTGGATTTAGGAATAAGGCCGTGCGCGCACTGCGTTGCGTTTTGGAAACGAAAAATTTGTGAAGTATGGAGTGTCATAGAAGTGCGCGCACTGCGGTCAGTCTACCGGTGCGGTAGAACTACCGGAATTGCGGCCACCGCAAGGCAGTGCGCGCACGGCCTCAAAATACCAACATAAATCTCAAAAAAATAAATTAATAGTTTAAATCACACTAGAAAAACACGCTTTACGCACGTATAAACAAAAAAAATGTTAAGAAAACCGATAACGGATTTCTTTCAGGTTTGTTATAACCTTGAAACCTGATCGTGTTCAAAGTCCATTACGTGGCCTTTCTCATAAGTGCAAACACGACTATGATACGATATTTCATCATGGAATGCCAGTGCCTATCTTCAGGCTTCATCATCAGACCTTGAAACATAATCGTGGTTAAAGTTCATTACGTGGCCTTTCTCACAAGTGCAAACATGACTATGATACGATATTCTATCATGGAATGCCAGTGCCTATCTTCTGGCTTCATCATCAGACCTTGGAACCTAATCGTGGTCAAAGTTCATTATAAGACTTTTCTAAGAAATCCAAAACAGCTATGATACGATTTTCCATCATGAAGTTCCAGTTCATATCTTCCGGCTCCATCATCAGATCAGTTCGACAGTACCATATTATTGTATTGTCATCAGAACTACATACAGCTGCCAATTTTCATTACGCTACGACCCTTGGAAGATGGTTAAATTAGTTACCTTAGATTTCATTACATAGTTAGTTACATACAGGTCGACCTAATAAATGCATGTTAAAAACAGTTGACCTCGTGTGTACAACTCAGTCTTCTACATAATATGTAATAGGTCTGCGAGCCGATTTCGACCACAGCGTCCAATCTCATAATCGATTAGCCAGCTGCGCAGGAGATACTATAGTGCACAAGTATGTGCGCTGCCGTTTTTTCTGTTCCGTGGTCCGCACTGCGCAGATATACCTACAGGTGCACTCTCTATACCTTTTAGGCCGTGCGCGCACTGCCGTGGAATAAACGCGTGCGGTAGAGTTACCGGTGGCCCCTCGCTGCAAAATTGCGGTCAATCTACCGCAAATATTTTGTATCGCATAGGAATGTATGTAGTACCACGCACTGCGGTGAAAAAAAAACGCACGCTTTGTCTGATAATGTTGCCATACATACAGATTTCTTTGTATTTATACATATTTTTGATGTGTGATACAGATTAGCACTCGATGCAAATATTTCACACTGTATTGATCAAATTAACTGTTACAACTAAAACAGAACATAGCAAAATAAATTACCTAGATACCGCATTTATTATGTTTTGTACGAATCTATTCTTTATGGTTATTTTTTCATAAACAACGTTAGTTAACTTAAACATTCTAATTAAGTATTTATATTATAGAGAAAATTAAATTCCATATTTTGTGTTGATACCACCAAAGTAACGATTTTCAAGCACTTACATTGCAAGTACTACGTCAATAGATACTATGTTAAAATAATTTACTTCGGAAATTTATGTATATCATAAAAAGGCACACAAAAAAGTCCGGACTTTTTTGTATATATATTTTTTGTATATTTGATATACAACGTGTAATTTAAAGGGTATATACATACCTAGTACAGAGCTTCTTTGGATGATAACAAACGATATGGAAAGGGTTTTCAAGGGTTTACATGTGTGGAGCATATTAAAAATTTCAATACATTGATAACAGAGGCCGAATTTTTCAAATTAAGAAGAACGAAGAGAATTATCGTTTTATTGGCAAGTGACGTGAAAAGTGATGACCCTCATCTCTATGAGGGTCATCACACTGTGACATGTTTGTTATTACTGATATTCAAGAAATATATGAAACCAATAATTTGGGGTCAATTCTGTGAGTCACTTATTTTGAGCTGAAACATTGCATAGAGACTCCATACCAGATGTTGTCTTCAATCCTTTTGGATAGATATGGGGTTTCCGTTACACGTTGTATATCTATCTCATATGGTTGACTCACAGTAACCATTTTTATCTCTAAATAATTAATTTAAAATATTACCTATTTGCAAAAGGTAATTTCTCCTAATAAATAATAATCCTTATCGAAATAAGTATATTATTTACCTTGGTCATTTAATGTAGATCAAAAATGGCCCTTTAATTTTTTTATTTAAATGTTTACAAGTTATCACAGATTTAAAATTACGCAGCCAAGAAATTCATTGCAGCAAAACGGCTGGCACAAATCTGATTCAAGATGAAAATTTTTTATATATATATTTTAAATTAAATGATAGCTAAACGCACTTTTTGTAATGACGTACTATCACTGTTGAAGAAAACAATTGTTAAGGACCCCGTGCAAAGCCAGGCCAGGCCGCTAGTATATAGGTTTTTTCGTTAAACTAGATAAGGCCGGTTTTTCCATGAGAAAAACTTTTTTGGATAAGAACGTATATATCTTACGAAAACTTAGTAAGTTGTTTTGTAATTTATCTAGCTCCAATAGCCAGAATGACAATTTTTGCATCACTCTGGGTTTTTAAATTAAATAAAAGTTTGTACCTATGATATTAATTATTTACGTATTTTACGTACGTGTGACACTACAAATGCGAGAGCCTCGGATAGAACACAACAATCTTTGACAGATTTCCTGAGCACAGCAAATTAACGTTGTTTATGAAAAAATTAAAAATAACTATAAAGAACAGAATCATACAATGGTGTGTGTAACGTAATAAATGCGGTATCTAGGTAATTTATTTTGCTAAGTTCTGTCTTTAGTTGTAACAGTTAATTTTATCAATACAGTATGAAATTTGTATAAAAATCTGTATCGAGTGCTAATCTGAATCACACATCGAAAATATGTATAAATACGAACAAATCTGTATGTATGGAAACATTGTCAGACAAAAGGTGCGTTTTTCTCGCCGCAGTGCGCGCACGGCCTTACTCTCATAGTCCGGTGGGGCGGCAATCCAACAGGACCGGACACATACATAATATGTATATTCATTGGTAATGTATGGAAACCATAGATTTGCAACATGTTGGACATTTAGGGCCATAATCAACATAACAGATAATGAAACATTTTGAACTCGGATTTTTTTCGTAATATTAATCTAGATGAGGCCCTCATTTTTAGCTGACTACTCATAGAAGAAACACCGAAACAAACTTAGAGGTCAACGTCTCTTTTGAATTCCATACAATCCGTTCTGATCAAATCCTATGAGAACAATGTGGTGCTCTCTTTTGGAAACAAACACAGATTTAAGCGGACCTGTTCAGTTTGTCAGTTATCGCGTAGCTCAACTTACCAACAACAACTTTCTATACCAAAGTACCGGGTTGCTTAAAGTACTGCTTAAGTACTGAAACTGCCACGAAAGTGCAATACACATTTTTCCATAGATTTTTAATCCGGACTAGCACTTTGCCCGCGATTTCGTCCGCGTGGTTTTTGAAATTATTTGTAGTCTAAAGCACTCACAAACAATGCACCTTACTACCAATGAATTTTTTTTCGAATTGGTTCATTAGTTTCGGAGATTACCCTTACACACAAAATTACAAACAAATTTTACTTATTTATAATATTAATATAGATGAGCCAGCTCTTGTCCTCGATCACGCCTGATGGTAAGCGACAGATGAGGTCTGCGATGGAACTAGTAAGGCCAAGAGAAGCCTGTTCGCTCTTCCTTCCAAGATTGTTATTCATTTGAATGTAACGGCTGTTCAAGAGATACAATTTGTTTGAGATTTGTTGGATCTTATTTAATAAATCTGTGTTGGATAAATCTTTCACTATCCAAGCAGCTCGTTTGTGGTATGCATTACCCATAGATGTGAGATGTGCTCAAACATTACCAATGTTCAAAAGAATAGTGAAGGAATGCTCCTTCACCATTCTTTTGAACGTTGTATGAGAGGTACCTCTCATGCTCTTTTCATCTTGGCAAAGAAAGTTAATTTACAAACACTACTTATAGCGTAACATGACATTGTTTCCTCAGTATTGAGATTAGGCATAATATTTTGGGGCAACTATGCTGAAAAAGAAACTATATTTAGAACTAAAAAAAATATGTATACGATGTATGGTAGGCCTGAAAACAACTGATAGCTTGAAAATTTGCGAGGGTTTCGGCATCTTTGGTCAGTTACTTCTATGGTTTAAGTCATACCTAGAAGGCAGGAGACAAAGAGTTGTTGTAAAAGGGTATGAGTCGCCGCTCTATATCTCTACATCCGGAGATCCTCAAGGATCGCATCTGGGTCCAATTCTCTTTCTTATGTTTGTCAATGACATAGTTATCTCAGTAAAACACCACAATTGCTCTTTTTTGCAGACGATTTAAAGATCTATAAAGAGATCAGGGGGCTTAGCCAAAGTAACAATTTAAAACGATAACGAAGTTAGAAAAGACTGAAATGTATGGGATTGACATAAGTCACGTGGTCAATCGACATCGTTATCGCAAGTTGGTAGACAATGTTATAAACTCGCAACGAATCGTTATCGTGTTTATCCCATACAAATGCGTACTATGCGTAGACAAGCAGCGCTTTCAGTGTTCGCCTTCGCTTCGATCGTGATCGCCAAAAAAGATAACGAAACGAATGTTAAAACGTTGTAGTTATTGAAACAATTTGGCCGGATTTCATTCAACAGCTGATTTTTGACACTTAAGCTTTGGTTTCCTAGGATAGCGGTGCCGTCAAATAGCGGCCGTAATAAAGCGGTGAATGACGTCACTAGAACGTTGTCTATGGAAACAAAATGGCGCGGTTTCCTAGAGAGCGGTAACTGACACCGTAACGTCAAAAAGCGGTGCCGCCATTTGCATGACGGCCGTCTTGTCGGTGTCAGATGGTTTCGTGAACGTTTCCAAAGAGAATGTAATACACTAGATAGCGATGAAGCAGTCAGTGTGTTCAAACGGCCGTGGAACTTTCCACATGTCGTCACCGTAAAGACGGCCGCCTTTTTGCGTCCGTAATATTACGGCCGCTATATGACGGCACCGCTTTCCTAGGAAAACAAAGCTTAAGTGGTTAATGCGTTTTTATTTCTTCGTTTATAATCCTTAGATCATATAATCTCTAGATGGAGCATCAAATGCGCGCAAACGTGTCAAAAAATATCAGCCAGCTGTTGGCTTATAAGTTCTTATCCGCCGATTAGTGATTAGTGCCGATCGTGTAGCTTTGGTGTCACTACGTATTATGCGCGTAAGTAATAAACAAATAACAGTGATAAAATGATGGTATGCGCTATTAAACTGTGCCGAAATTATAAAGGAAGGGTAAAACTAAACACATCACCTAACGTCACCTATCATCGGTAAGTAACCAAAAAACCGGTCAAGTGCGTGTCGGGCCACGCGCAGTGTAGGGTTCCGTAGGTTTTATAACAGCCAAGTGCGTGTCGTATTCAATATGAAACAATAACGAGAACACCTGGGTGAGGCGCCAAAAGCGATTAAGACAGCGACGGCAATTGGAAACAATTGAGGATATGCCAGAATTGTTGTTTATTCAACATTTCAGGCTTAATAAAAAAACATTTAGGAAGTTATGTAACGACCTAAAAGGTCATGCTGGATTAAAAGGTTGAAATTCCCCTGGAAATAAAGGTAAGAAATTTTACATTAATAAACCAATTTAATTATAGGTAATGCAGGCATCTAGGTACCTACATAAGTTGTTAGTTGTTGCACTTTATAACTTGGGTTAAAGCATCTTCGTCTTCTTATTTTAGTATTCGTAGATGGGGTGTTTGTTCATCTTGGGTACACAAACACCCCATCTACACGTTGGCCAATAGGCATTGGCCACTACATTCACCACTGCGTTGGCCAACGTGAAGAGCCGGCTTTAGTTTATACTATACAACAATAATTTTGTGGTACCGCACAATGCGCACAATACTTTATTAACTGCTGTAAATTAAAATAAAATCACATCAACCCAAATAGGTACCTACCTATGTATTATTGTATTTGTCAGGTGCTGTGTGCTCTTAGCTTATTAGCTACAGGGTTGTACAAAAAAATTGTGGGTGTGGGCCAGTATTTGACGCAGCGGACAACAAGTCGCTGTATCAGGGAGGTTGTGATTTGTGAACGCCCTTAATCACAATTAGATGGTCAGCAGGTGGATAGTGTATCCACAAACGCCACACGAGAGATCCTTAATTAAAGATAAGTACGTTTGTTTTTTTTTAAATAGTTCAAATCCCTAATTAAATTTTTTTCTTAGGTTCCTACATACCTCAATAGTAACTTTTTGGTATTTGTTGTAAAGTAATTTACAGATTTCAAAGGACACATAATTTGCCTGGTGTGATGGGTGCATTTACTGTACCTAATATTGCTATCACAAGACCGGTTGAGGAAGAACATATGTTTTTTAATAGAAAAGGATATCATTAAATTCTAATCATAATATAAAACTATGTGGTTAACAAACTTCATCGAAACTATTTATATAACTATGTATTTATAAATATAAAATATCCCTTATTTATCATATGAACTCAATGAAGAATGTTAGAGGAAGCCTATGCCAAGCAGCATAGCAAAATAAAGGGACATATTATTGTAAAATCTATAAAATGTCTTGTTTTGTAAGTAGGTACCTTAATTCTAATAATTAAGGACTATTATTATTATATTTATTATATGTCATATCATGTAAGGAAATAAGTATATGATATATCAGATTAAGTAACTTTATTTATCAGCACTCAATTAAATCCCTTCTCTCCAATGCAATTTGGTTCTTTGTGGAAACCAAACAATACCTACCTATAGTTTTATTTCATTTTCTTTTCAGATGTGTGATTATGACTTACACATAACAAATGCTAATGCAAAATTTGGTGGTGCTGCACATGACTCCCACATATGGTCTGCGAGTCACGTGGGCACATATATGCAAGGGCTTTATGAAAGTGGTGAACACGTTTGGTTATTAGGTAAGTTATTCCTTATATTGTAAATAGTGAGACATCTGAAATGGCCTTATACTCCAAGTAGTAATTTACTATATTTAAGTGAGCATAACTACAAATAAACAACGATTATACAATTCTTTATTAGAACTGGAGTAGTCTATTAACAAAAAAATATTCTTTTTTAGGAGATTCTGGCTATTCACAACGGTCCTGGTTGATGACACCTATATCAAATGCTGAACCAGGATCCCAGGAAGAGATGTACACACGACGTCATGTCCAAGCCAGGCTCCCGTCCTTGAGCCGAAGGTGGAGTGCGCACGAGCGGGAGGGGTGGTGGTGTTTGCATCTGGGATGAGGAAGACAGAAGCCAATTATTTGATGGCTGTGAAGTGGAAGGTTGTGGTGAAGATGTCAGTTGTGGAGTTTCTGCAAAATAAAATGAGTGTTACTTTGGACAATTTATGGATACCTCCTTCCTTCCTTGTTTGTTGAAAATGTTTTCTTAAATCAAATCCTCCTAATATTGTAAAATGCGAAGGTTTGGATATTTGTTTGTTTCTTAGTCAATCACGCAAAAACGGCTGAACAAATTTGGATGAAAATTGACCCACACAGATATAGAATATAAATAGCAAAACTGAGGTTTCCTTTTTGGGGAGGGATTTTACATTATGTACTTACATAATAAAAATTCACTATAAAAAATATTATGATATTTTAAATCTAGACTTACCATCTACAATTTCCAAAATATACTGTATCATCTTGGGCGCCGGGATCATCTTGTGCAGAACATTGAGGTCCCTGAAAAAGATTGGTTGTGGTAGATTTATTAAAATAATGTATATATATTAATGAAATTATGTATTACTGAAAAAAATATTTATTTTAGGATGTAGTTATGTAAAAATTATGACAACATTTTTTCAGTTATATATATAATACTAGTATTTGCATGTTGTGCGAGGTGCAAGCACCTAGCGTGCTTGTGAAAAAAAAAATGGGGGGTGTGATGGGGGGGGAGGGGTTGCCCAATTATTTCGACTAAAGCATTGCCCCTCTAAATGAATTTCCGAGATCCGCCTAAAGGGGGTGAGAAGGGGGGCAAGGGGGGCGACTTTGAAAATGGTTATTACTTTACCGAGCCTCTTCTATACGAATCCGTAAAAAACAAAAAATACGGGTCTCGTAGTTTCCGAGATACGATAGGGAGGGGGGAGAAGGGGGGTGAAAAGGGGAGGTTGGGCACTTTTCCCGTAGGTTTGAGAGTTACTTGTTTACGAATCTGTCAAAATATACCCACCTCCCCATCCACCATCTGGGAGAACAATTATGTCAATGAGTGAGTGAGTCAGTGAGTGGTAATTTAGCTTTATATAATACTAGTATATACTAGTATTTGCGTGTTGCGTGTTGCGCGAGGTGCAAGCACCTGGCGTGCCTGTGAAAAAAAAAAAAAAAAGGGTGGGGTGATGGGGGGTGATGGGGGGGGTTTAGTATTTGCGTGTTGCGCGAGGTGCAAGCACCTCGCGTGCTTGTGAAAAAAGAAAAAAAAAACGGGGGGGGGGGGTGATGGGGGTCATGGGGGGGGGGTTAGTATTTGCGTGGTGCGCGTGGTGCAAGCACCTCGCGTGCTTGTGAAAAAAAAAAAAAGGGTGGGGTGGTGATGGGGGTAGATGGGGGGGGGGGGGGTTGCACAAGTATTTCGACTAAAGCATTGCCCCTCTAAATGAATCTGAAAAAAAAATGTTCCAAGTCTCTTAATTTCCGAGATCCGCCCAAAGGGGGTGAAAAGGGGGGCGGAGGGGGGGGACTTTGAAAAATGGTTTTTACTTTACCGAGCCTCCTCTACACGAATCCGTAAAAAAAAAAATACGGGTCTCGTAGTTTCCGAGATACGATAGGGAGGGGGGAGAAGGGGGGGGAAAAGGGGAGGTTTGGCACTTTTCCCGTAGGTTTGAGAGTTACTTGTTTACGAATCTGTTAAAATATACCCACCTCCCCATGCACCATCTGGGAGAACAATTATGTCAATGAGTCAGTGAGTCAGTCAGTGAGTGGTAATTTAGCTTTATATTTTTGACAGGCCTCTTGGTCTAGTGGTCAGTGGCCCTGACTGCTATGCTCAAGGTCGTGGGTTCGATTCCCACCCAGGACAAATGTTTGTGTGATGAGCACGATCATTTGTTCTTTGTCTGGATGTAATTTATCTATAATATGTACGTATTTAGAAATATATATGTATGTTTATCAGTTGTCTAGTACTCATAGCACAAGCTCTGCTTAGTTTGGGACTAGATGGCGTTAAGTAAAAAAAAAAAAAAAAAATAGTATAACTAGTATTTGCGTGTTGCGCGAGGTGCAAGCACATCGCGGGCTTGTGAAAAAAAAAAAAAAGTGGGGGGGTTGATGGGGGAGTTTAGTATTTGCGTGTTGCGCGAGGTGCTTGTGAAAAAAAAAATGGAGGGGGGTTATGGGGGGGGGGGTGGTTTACAGAAGTATTTTGACTATAAGCATTGCCCCTCTAAATGAATCTGAAAAAAAAAAAACAAACAAAGATTCAATATAAGTATTTCATAGATAAGATCGCGTCATTGTTTACATTACATACTCATGAATAAAACTTGGATTTACTTACGTTTCCATATACTCAAGCAGCGTTGACAATTGTTCGGGACTTGCTCGCACTCTTGATTTCATGTTTTATCACTAAAAATTAAAATACAGATTACTCCAACATCGTTTTATTTTGAATACCATTAAGTTTTGAAGACGATCTAAAAGTAATAACACTCTATTCACTTACCACTGTCAAAATATTGTTTTTATTATAATTTGAACAAGATTAAACGCAACACTCACTATATAATTAATCTTATCATTAAAAGCAACAACAAATAAAAAGTTCACGGGTTTGATGATTTTGAGTTTTGATCCGATTTGACACTTCTTGACTGACACTGATTAGTGATGTGTCAACTTGATTTACTAATGCGAGTTGGGCTTAGATCGAGTCGAATTCTCGAGTTGAATTCTCTTTAACTCGATTTAGTCGATTTGAATACGCGAAGTTAATGCGAGGTTTGCCGATCATTTATGACTATTTACCCGACTGCAAAGGAAGGGTTATGTTTTTCGCACGTATCTTGTATGTATGTATGTATGTTTGTTTGTAATATTCTTTATTACCTCATATCTCCAGAACCACTGAAAGGATTCACATAATTTAAGTATCGTTAGATTTGTCTTAGCAGCCCAAGTGTTCTTAGATAGGTGACATTCGAAAAAATCAAACATGGCGGCTGGGCGAAGTCATTATACATAGTGAAAAATTTTTTTTTTTCGAATACCACAATACGGGTATCAAATTAAAGGGCTTACCACAAGAATTTCAAAAAGGTATATCATATTTATCATTAGTGTAATAGTAGCAAAAATAATACAAAGAGAAAGTTTAAAATATGGACTTGAGCTCTTTCACTTTCTGAATCCGGTGGGGTGCCAATGTGACTCGACCGGGAAAATTAAAAAAATGTTAATTAATATTTTAACTGAAAAGTTGAAAAAAAAGTTATTTAAAAAATCTAAAAAACCCGACTGCTCAACTGAAATGCAAGGAACAAGCACATTTTTATTTTAAAAAGTGACAAGAAAAATACGATCTTTTGGGTCCCGCCTGCATGTCACTTTTTAAAATAAAAATGTGCTTGTTCCTTGCATTTCAGTTGAGCAGTCGGGTTTTTTAGATTTCTTAAATAACTTTTTTTTTCATTCATTTAAATCGCTACAAATGTCAATTATGTCAATGTCACAACAACACAACATTGCATTGTTGCAGATTTGAGGTTATTTTGGAGTACCGGTTGTTATTGTTGTTAATTTTTCGAATTATTAGGTACTGTATAGAAAAAATGCCGGGACCTAAAAGGAAATCTGTTGTTTGGCATTTATTTGAATCGCCAGTGAATGGACATGCTAAGTGCAAACAGTTTTCAGATTCATACAAATATAGTTTTGTTGTTAATTAATAGAAATACTTAATTTATTTATGTTATGAAAATTTTATCCTAAATACATAAAGCATAAATAAATACATTTCTTTTTTATTTGAATTCTACCTACTTTAATTATAATGGTCCATGGGGACCATTATAATGTATGGACATATTTATGCTGAATTTGTTCAATTTTGTTTAAATATTGTTACGAAAAATCATTTACTCAGTTTCATTTCACCCAGTTAACTCGAGTTACGTGAATTTCAACTCGAGTTAACTCGAGTTGTGTTTATTCCGGGTTGGCACATCACTAAACAATTCGACACTGTGTTCGACACAACGATCGCGACAATCAGAGACGACGATGAATGTAGATATCGTCTCGCTACGAAGCAATGTTACTTTGGCTAAGGACCCAGGACTGATTAGAATAAGCAATTGTAGTACTCACTCAATCATTGTAGCTTTAATAATTTTATATTTTAATAATTGTTTAGTTTAATAATTGTATATCTTAATAATTGTTAACTTTAATAATTGTATATTTTTATAATAATTGTTTACCTTAATAATTGTATATTTTATAATTGTGCATTTAGCGATATAATTGTTGTTTAATAATATTGTTTTTGTAATTTTGATAACTTTCATGTAATTATTTACTTACCATTAATTGCTATTAATTTTGTTTTGACTTTTTTTATCGTATCTGGCAGCGCTGTGCACTTCTGTAAGGGACTTATTCACAATGTATAATAATCTATTATTTTGTATTTTTTAATGCTGTAGTGAATACGTCGTCGAAGTGACATAAATAAATAAATCATTGAAAATCTTTACTTTCCCATGCCTATACAACGTGTAAATTAAAGGATATAATATACATACCAAGTGCACGGCTTCTTTGGATGATAACAAACGATATGGCAAGGGTTTTGTAATCCTAAGTCTACGTGTGTAAAACTTATTACAAATTCCAATACACTGCTACCAGAGACCGAATTTTTCAAATTAAGAAGAACGAAAAGAATTATCGTGTTATTGGCAAGTGACGTGAAAAGTTATTGACCCTCGTAGTGCTGTGACACGTTTGTTATGATTGGTATTCAAGAAATATATGAAACCAATAATTTGGTATCAATTCTTTGAGTCAGTTATTTTGTGCTGAAACTGTGCATAGAGACTCCATACAAGATGTTGTCTTCAGCCCTTTTGTATAGATATGGGGTTTCCGTTACACGTTGTATATATTTGAAGTAGCAGTGTTTATCAAATGTAATTTGAACTTGTTTCCTGCGGTAGTAGATAGTAGTAGTAGAAAACAAACCACTCAGCTTAGATGCCAATACAAAACCATGTTGTGTACCAGTAAATACAAAACAGCACTAGGAAGGAAAAGTATTTTCCGGCTATATTCAATAAAATTTCTGATAGCATTAAAATGAAAATTTGCACAAGTTAAAGATATTATTAAGAGAAAAATTCAATCACTGAATATTTAAATTACATGTTGTCATAAATTTCATAAGTAATAATTATTATTGGTCTTCCTTAGTGACATTTAAATTTAAATTTCTGACACCATTCAACTTCTATGACATTATTTTTATATTATTTATAAGTAAGTGAAACAATTTTCATTTTATTATCATAACTGCGGCCATTTTTTACTTTTTCACACTACACACAATTTAATGTAGTAATCAAATTTTGTTGTTGTTGCTCAGTGTGAATGAAAATGTGATCCTAAAGGCAAAGCATAGCGCCCTCAATGTATTACCAAATAAGAACTTATAATGTACCTATGTTTTACAAAAATAAATTAATCTAAATTTGTAATCTCTCACTGTAATTTTTTCCCCTCCTTTCTACAATATTATGAATTTGATATGTATTAGTATACAACGTGTAATTTAAAAGGTATATTATACATACCAAGTGCACGGCTTCTTTGGATGATAACAAACGATATGGCAAGGGTTTTGTAATCGTAAGTTTACGTGTGTAGAACTTATTACAAATTCCAATACACTGATACCAGGGACCGAATTTTTCAAAATAAGAAGAACGAAAAGAATTATCGTGTTATTGACAAGTGACGTGGAAAGTTATTGACCCTCGTAGTGCTGTGCTGTGACACGTTTGTTATGATTGATATTCAAGAAACATATAAATAAAAATAAATAAAATAAAATAAAATGCATTTAATTCAAGTAAATTAACTCATATTATAAGATTAACAACACACACACCAAATATTATTTTCAAAGAATAAATTAAAATTAAAATGACAATTACAAAAAAAAAGAAAAGAACTAAATGAAATAAAAATGTCAATAAAAAACAATAAAATGAATAAAATAAAATGGTCATAATAATTTTTTCTATAATTAAAAATGCTATAATTGAATAAAAAAAAAAGATATACATTATTAATTTTAAATAAATATATTTTAAAACATAATCAAATTTTTAGTTATATGTAGATCTCCGCAATGTTTAATATACGGACAATCTACCCTGTCAATCATCCTCAGGACTGTGTTAGTGCTGCCCCGCAGCCTGCGCACTAACGAGGCGGCTCGCTTTCTCATTATAGTGTGGAAGTTGTCCACGCGCGCCTCCGTGAACATGCCTGAGGCGCTGCAGTAGCGAGGCAGCCCCATCACCGCCCTGAAGGCGTTATTGTACTGGACGCGGAGTGCGCTGTACGATGCCTGAGTATATCTAGCCCACAGACTGCACGTGTAGAGGGAGGTACAGTACGCTCGAAAGAGCGTAACTTTCACCCCCTCGGAACAACGCGCAAATCTGCGAACCAGCATATTCGCTCGGATCGACAGCGCCCTCCGCTCCCGTTCCATGTCGGCATCGTCTTTGAGGTCGGACGTCACTATGTGGCCAAGGTATTTGAAATGCCTTCCCCTTTCAAGTTTCGCCCCATTTAGAAATACATCCGGCACGCTAGTGTATCGCTTACTACCGGCCTCAAAGACCATGCACTGACTTTTTGCTGCATTATAGTTTAAACCGTGGCTAACAGCATAACTTTCACAGGTCTCGATAAGCCTGCGTAGGCCACACACTGACGCGCTCAGCAAGACCATATCGTCTGCATAGCTGAGATTATTGACACACACTCCATTAATATGGCAGCCGACGTGCTGCTTGCTGAGCGCGGCAATAAGGTCATTCATGTACAGATTGAAAAGCGAGGGAGACGTCAACCCCCCCTGCCTCACCCCGCACTCCAACCTATACGGCTCCGACATTGTTCCCGCCCACCGGACCGAGTTGACCTGGTGTCCATACCTATACCTAAAGATGTTAATTAGTTCCTTCGGTAGTTTTATGCTTTCCAGCTTCTCCCACAGGATATCGTAGGACACCAAGTCAAAGGCCTTAGAAAGGTCTAGGAAGCAGGCATGAACCGCGGTGTTACGTTCCGTATAGTGTCTGACGACATGCTTAAGGCACGGTATTGCACTCTCAGTAGACAGATTGGACCGAAAACCAAACTGATTGTCGTGCAGAAACAAGTACTTATTTAACTGTGTGTTAAGCAAGCCGTCAAACACCTTTGCAATAGTTGTTGCCAGTGAAATCGGCCTGTAATTATTTTTATCTGATCGATCCCCAGTTTTATTTTTAACTATAGGCACAACAACCGTTTTCATGAACTCTGGAGGTAAGTAGGTGTGGCTCACGCATAAGGAGTAGAACATTGCCAGAAATCGAGGTAAGTGAGGCCCAGCATGAAGAAGATGATCAATGCTGAGGCCGTCGTGGCCGGGAGACTTGCCCTTAGCTATGGTTCTCATGGTTTTTTTAACGTCTCTGGCCGTAAAATTGGTCTCCACCGGCTCGCTCCGTCTCTCAGCATCCATCGTCCCCCTCATCCGACCTAATGGCGACTGTACTTTAAACTGGTTTACGAAGCTGTCAGCAATCCCCTCAAATCACTCAAGCCACCGACACTCACCGGAAGTCCAGGCGTTGCATTCATTTTCCTAGTACTTTGCCAAAAATCACGGAAGTGCCCCCGTTCGTGCTTGAGGGCGAGAGTATCAATTTTTATCTGGTCTTGATGGTTTTGACACCATTTAAGACGAGACTTGAACACTCTCCTCGCTCGCACCATGTTCTCATACACACAACCAGACCTTAACCGATAATTAAACCGATAATTAAACCGATAATTAAACCGATAATTAAACCGATAATTTCGTATCAATTCTTTGAGTCACTTATTTTGTGCTGAAACTGGGTATAGAGACTTTATACCAGATGTCTTCAGCCCTTTTGGATTGATATGGGGTTTCCGTTACATGTTGTATACATACAATATTGTAATATGTATTTTATATTATTAAGTTTAATTAATATTATTTACGATGTTGTACACAAAGTACCCTAAATCGCTCCTTTAAGTTCTGTCCATGTAAAAGCTGTCTGTAAGATATTGCCCTGTGCGATAAGACCACCCATTGTACACTAGTTTTATTTATTTGTATCCATATATCAGTGTATATATTGTAAGGTGTACAATAAAGTATATATTAAATAATACGTGAAAATTCAATAAAGACCCAAAGGCTTTAAATACATTTTATGCTTTCGTAAACAGTATGCGCAAAAATATAAGAATGACAATTAATTTTGACAAAATTGTGTTATTGTGTTCGATTTCATTTTTAAAGAAAAATAAGAACAAGTTGAAAGAAAAAAACTCAAAATTCGGCCTTTAATTAATCTAATTATTTAAAAAGTTTATACGCACACATTTAACAGATACACACAAAAATTGGGAGTCACGTCTTTTATAATTCAACTAGCTTCTGCCCGCGACTTTGTTCACATTAGAGGGTTTCCCGTGTAAATCCTGATCCCGTGGGGGTTCTGGGACAAAAAGTATGTAAAAAATAAAATAAATAAGTGTATGTCATATCTGCGTATAACGTAAAGTTTATATTTATTACTTTTTATAATTTGTGAAAATAAACGGAAAATCTTAAATTATTACATTTTTTTTAAAGATAACGAGCAATTTCGGTAGAATTTAAATTTCTAGCAATCTTGTTAACCCCTCCAACTAAGCTAAATATGCTTGTGTCTGGAGTGGGTTCACGACAATAATGTAATGGGTGGGGCTCGAACCCGCGACCTCTCGATCACAAATCGGACACTTTAACCATTAGGCTATTGACGCTTGAAATTAGAATTTTGCCCGCTTACATGGCTTACTCTGGCAAAACTATTACGTTAAAATTATGTAATGATGATTTGAAGATCTATAATAATTTATATATTATATTCAAAAAAATATGAATCGTCAATTATGTATGTTCGTGCATAAATTCTAAACAACTGCACCAAAGTTCACGATTGTACACGTCGATCCCTCCAACTAAGAACTCAGTAATGTGCTATTATTGGCTTTATGCTGTTATGTCAAATTTGACATCTATAGACCGGAATACACCTTAGCAATTTTTTTTTAGATTTTTTCTAATGATATTTACAAAGATATCATGACACACATGATATTTTATGTAGGTATAGAATTTTAGGTATTTTTTTTTCCTAAATAACTAGGTTTTGAATAAAAGGAATTTCATATCAATGACACAGTGAACATTTCGCAAAAAAATTGCTTCCATTTAATACATCAATGACTTCAATAATACCACATTCACATTATTATCACATTATTATAATATAAAAAAAAAGGTTGTACAGTGTTATTACAATCTTAATTAGGAATAACAGTTTTGAATTCTGACGTCCTATTTATATTACTGAGTAATCTGCATTGAGGACCGTCAGCCTATTTCTACAGTGAGAGAGAAAATAAAGAAGATTGCAAATCCGTAGGTGCTGCTGAGAAAATAAATATATTTAATAATACTCAAGCATGATTTTTGTACTTACGCGCGTGTCTGTGTGTGTGTGCGTGCGTGTGTGCATGTGGGTGCGTGTTTTAGTGCGTGAAAGAGAGTGTGATGTGATGAGTTTGAAGGTGTATGCGAAATATACAGTAGGAGTGAAAACAAGTTTAAATAAAAGATTTTCGGTGTCATCGTAGTTTCTTTGTAGTAGAAATTGTGTTGTCTGTTTATAACAAATAGCATTAGAAGATCTATAGATATGGAGTAATTTGTTTATTTATTTGTATAGGGAGGGTGCAAGGTAGTAAGAAAAGCGTTATGTGAAAGCAAAGTGAGAATGAGGTACCCCACATAGCGTTTGACGACGTGTGTGAGTGATTTTATCAGATGAGAATGGGATAGTGAAGTGTTGAAGCATTATAGTGTGGAGTATGTAGAGTTATCGAACCGTGAGGACATATCATTTCTGATGCAAGTCAGTGGTTAGGAAAAGTATAGGACGGAATGTACTTTAAGTATGGCCCTTTGTGCTACTTCAAGAGGTTTAAGGACCGTCTTGGCAGCACCACCCCAACTTGTGATACAGTACGAGATGACCGATTGGCCCATGGCAAAGTACACGGAGCGGATCAAATGAACATTAGCAATGTGTCTTAAAGTTTTAAAAAGATATATTAATTTACGGACTCTTCCATTTCACTGGTCAATGTGGGCTTTAAAGTTCAGGTGTTTATCCAGTACAATGCCTAGATATTTTATGGTGTCTGTGGATAAAATTGAGGGACAGTTACAGTTTGATGATGGTAGTTGACAGGTGTGAGCTTTTAGTGTAATATGACTAGTTGGTTATGAAGTTATTTTTAGCGAGTATGTGATGATTTTGGTTTTGGAAGAGTTTAGGGTAAGGGAGTGAGAGATAACTCAATTGAGAACATGGTTGAGGCCTTGTTGTGCTACGGCTTGAAGAGAAGTCCAAGAGTCACTAAAAATGTGATGGCTGTGTCGTCGGCAAAAGATATAATGCTACCAGATGAGAGATTAATGTTGCAGAGGTCGTTGATGAAGATAAGAAAAAGAGTAGGGCCAAGGACGCTACCTTGGGGGACACCATACGAGATGGGCAGTTCGTCGCTCAGGTAGTTTTCACCTTTTAATCTTTGAGTTCTACCAGTGAGATAGGATCGAAAAAGATTAAGTTGTGTACCTCTGACACCCAGGCGTTCGAGCTTGTGTATTAGGAGAAGGAGAGGAACTGTGTCAAAGGCCTTGACAAGATCGAGGAATACTGTAAGACACTTTTTGCGTTGATTCAGTCTATGAACGATACCATTGACAAGTTGCAGAGCCGCATCAGAGGTCGACATCTTCTTCCTGAATCCAAATTGATTTCGTGATATATAGTTGTTGGTCTCTAAATACTTAATGAGCCTATTATTTAGCAAACGTTTTAGGATCTTAGAAAGCGCAGTTAAAACTGCTATAGGGCGGTAATTGTTGACATCAGTCTGATCTCTCCCTTTACAAATGGGATGGATAATAGCCGTTTTGAAGGAAGAAGGAAAAACGCCACTGTTAAAGTAAAGGTTGAAAATAGTGATGTCAGTAGTGAAGAGTATCGTTGTATTAGGGTGGTGGATATGCCGTTGGAACCGACGGCTGCAGTTGTTTTAAGAGACCTTATTATGGCGGCTATCTCCTCGGGGTTTATTTCCAGCACAACAAAAGAACCAGAGTTGATACAGGTATTAGGGATCTGAAGAGCGGGAAGTGTGGTAGTATGTTGGTCCTGTCTCATTTTATTTGCGAGATGATTCCCTATGTTTACAAAAAAATCATTGACCCTATTTATAGATTCAGAAGGAGTACTGTACGATGTTAAAAGATCACTAGATGGTGTTTTAGTTTTAGAGGTGTGGGTAATACGTTTAATTGTATCCCATAATAACTTGGGATTAGATCCTGCTTTAGTTAATTCATCTGCTCTGATTTAAAACTCATTTAAAAAATTGAAATTGTATTATATTGAATATTTAATGTATACATATACATGGTAATTTAGTGTACCCACCAGTAAAGTGTTATCTCCAAAAACCTTACTCCAAAACTAAAACGACAGCACAAAGCTACACATGGATGCACTGAAGGTATCACTCACTGAAATGATGACCTTATTTGAAAATAGGATGTCAAACTTCGAGGCAGAACTTCACAAAAATCCTTCAGGCACCTCAAGCAGCACTGACAGTTTGTCAGAGGACTTCAGTACTTTTAAAAAGTTTATATTGGAAGCACTTGGCTGCCTCCAGCAGCAGGTGGATATGCTGGCAAAAGGACTCGACAATCTGGAGATGCGTGGACGGCGGAAAATGTTATTGTTTCATGGCATCTCCGAGCAGGCCAAAGAAGATACAGCCCAAGTGGTTGCTGAAGTTGTGCGGGGTCAACTAAAGTACGATGAATTCACTGTTGCGGATATAAATCGATGCCATCGCATGGGGAGACAAGCCAGTGGCAGCAAGCCGAGGCCCATTCTCTGCAAGCTCCGGGACATCAATGTTAGGGATAGTGTCTGGTTCGCTAACACGAAGTTGAAGGGCTCTGGCATTACGGTATCTGAATTTCTGACAAGATCCCGGCATCAGTTATTCATGTCTGGACGTGAGAAGTTCGGCATAAACAATTGTTGGACAAAACAAGGCCTTATTTATGTTCTTGGCTCCGACGGTTCCCGGCATCGAATTGGTTCGCTTGATGACCTCAAAAACATTGAGCGGGTTGGTGAAACGGTTATGTCGCCCTTAGCATCGGTACCATTGTCGTCACCATCCCCGTCGCAAGAAACGAAGAAGAAGGCCCGTCGTGTTGCTGCAAAGAGGAGGTGATTGTGTTCATTTTTGGAGTAGTACCACCGTCCGGGCAGTACCTTAGTTATTTTATTGTGTAGCTAGCATTACCCTCTCATCTCTATATTGTATCTTTTGACTTCTTTAACCTTCATCTATTCACTTTTGCCAAGTACGTCGGTATTATTTATTTTACAATCACTTCTGTCTGTCAATAATGTCACATTGACATGTGACATGTCTTGTCATTTATGTACTCGTTCAGAAACTAGTGAACAGCGTTCCAGCACCTTGATGTTTTTTGTTATTTTCTTTTGTTTTCGGATTTAGTTTGCAGTTTACTTTTTAGTTATTTATTTTGATATAACTTTTTCGGTTTGCTCGGACAGTGAATAAACATTTTGTTTTAGTTGTTTAAAGCCCGTTATGCATTGTAACACTCAACTGGCGGGTGGATTTGAATAATAGCTATTTTTATATATTATATAGTAAACACATTTTAATTATTAATTAGTTATATACATATTCATATATATTTTGTCAATGTCATCACATGATGACAGCGATTCTGATACTTTTATGTCAGCTCTCAGTAATGACAGCTTTGTTAGTTTTCCATCCCTTGCCGACACGCTTGAATCTCAGTTTTCTGATGTACCTAAAAATTTTAATGTAGTCCATATAAATGCTCAAAGTATCCCGGCCCATTACTCTGACATGTTAGCTAACCTTGACTGTAAGAACATCCATGCAATCCTTGTTTCAGAGTCTTGGCTCAAACCATGTCTCCCTTCAACATCCTATTCCTTACCAGGTTTCCAGTTAATTAGAAATGATCGCGCGCGTGGTGGAGGAGGTGGTGTTGCCATATATCTTCGTCCGCAGATTCCTTTTTCAATTGTCGATATGTCAACACAACCTCCGCCACAGAATGCGGGTGAGCATCTCTTTTTGGAAATTAACCTAAATCATGTGAAAATTCTTCTTGGTGTTTATTACAGTCCTTCTTCACGTGTAAATTTCTTTTCCTCCTTTGAAAAGATCCTTGAAGATTTAACTCCTTCTTACAGTCATACAATAATTATGGGGGATTTCAATACTTGCTTATTGAAAAATGATTCTCGATCTTTAGCATTTCAGTCAATACTTCAGTCGTCAAACATGGCTGTCCTTCCTTCTAGTGCCACACACCACTTCCCAAACTGTAATCCCTCTCTTTTGGATCTTGTAATTGTCTCCTCTACACATCATGTCAGTAAGCATGGCCAATGCACGGCTGACATGTTTTCCTATCACGATTTAATATACCTTTCCTACAAGATTCGCCCTCCCAAGGCCAAGCCTAAAACTCTTCTGTTACGCAGTTTTAGTGGTATGAATGTTGATAATCTCCAGGCGGATGCAAACAACATTGATTGGACCTCTCTTGTCGCTGTTGAATCGGTCGATGACAAAGTTAACCTGCTTACGGATAATCTTGTAAAACTTTACGACACTCATGCTCCTATTCGTGCAGTCAAATTAAAGCATCTTCCAGCACCATGGTTGACAGATGAAGTGAGGGCTGTCATGCACAAGAAAGTAGTATGTAAGTCAAAATTCAGAAGCCGACCCTCACCATTAAACCGAGAGATGTTTGTGAATGCACGCAATCGCAGCAATAGGGTGTGTAGGGATGCAATGCGCCGACATATTCATGAGTCTGTTGAAAACGGTGATCCAGCTAAAGTCTGGAAATTTCTTAAATCAATGGGAGTTGGAAAATCACGCCAAGAATCGATTCCTAAAGACCTAGACATTGATATGTTGAATCAATACTTCTCATCCTCGTCCTACTGCAATGGGACATTGAAGGCAGCTACTATAAATTATCTTTCTAACCTTCCAACTCCGGATCACTCCGCATTTAATATTAGTCAATTTTCTGATTGTGATGTTAAGAAGAGCTTACTTTCAATTACATCTAACGCGGTTGGCAGCGACTGTGTCAGTCGGAAGATGATACTTCCTGTCCTCAATGAAATCCTTCCTATCCTGACCTATATCCTTAACTATTCTATTTCCAATGGTGTCTTTCCATCGGTATGGAAGGAGGCCAAAATTACTCCTTTACCCAAAAAATCAAATCCTGCCTCTTTTTCAGAATATCGACCTATTTCCATCCTACCTTTTCTCTCTAAAGTCCTTGAACGCCTTGTCCACAATCAGCTGAGTGCTTTTCTTTGCAAGAATAGTCTGCTGAATCCTTTCCAATCCGGATTTCGTCCTGGACACAGTACTACTACCGCGTTAGTTAATGTAACTGATGACATACGGATGGGCATGGATAAAGGAAATATGACGGTTCTCTGCTTGCTTGATTTTAGTAACGCTTTTAATACCGTCGATTTCGATATTCTGCTCAGCATACTTCACTCTATTAACATATCTCCAACAGCGATTGACTGGTTTCGTAGTTACCTGTATGGCCGCCGGCAACGTATTTGCATAGATGAGTTCTGCTCTTCTTGGTGTAGTACTGTAGCCGGTGTTCCTCAGGGTGGCGTGTTATCTCCTTTACTTTTCGCAATTTTCATAAATTCCATTTCCAAAAAACTTCAATCCTCCTACCACCTTTATGCTGATGACTTGCAAATTTACAGACAAGCGCCTCATACTGATTTAGATGCTACAATAAATATGATAAACCAGGACTTGGCTTCAGTTTGCGAATGGAGTGAGGCACATGGTTTGCAGGTTAACCCGTTAAAGACTCAGGTCATTGTAGTCGGCAGCTCTAGGTTAGCATCTAAGGTAAACTGGTCTCAGCTTCCTCAGGTTATTTTCAACGGCACAGCTATTCCACTAAGCGAGAAAGTTAAGAACCTTAGGGTCTGGTTGGACAAATATCTTTCGTGGGGTCCCCAATTACAAGAGGTGAGTCGCAAATTATTTGCTTCTGCCAGTTCCCTAAGACGGTTGCGTAACTTTCTGCCAACTGCCACTAAAATTGCGCTAGCACAGTCTCTTTTGCATCCCATCCTAGACTACGCTGATGTCAGTTATCTTGATCTCACAGAGGCACAACTTGATAAACTTGAGCGACTTCAAAATTTTTGCATAATATTTATATTTGGTTTGCGCAAATATGATCACGTATCTGAATTTCGTACGAAACTCAAGTGGCTTCCTATACGTCTTCGCCGGAACTTACACATGTTGTCTCTGCTTTACAGTATTCTGTTCAATCCTAAGACCCCCTTTTATCTTAAAGAACGTTTTAAGTTCCTCCGTGACACACATGCCAAATTTCTGAAGTCATCGGAAAACTTGAGGCTAGAGGTACCGAGTCACTCCACCAATTTCTTTGGTAAGTCGTTCGTAGCTCAAGCAGTACGACTGTGGAATACTCTTCCCGTGTCAGTAAGACAAGCACAAACCCTTCCTTCTTTCAAAAACATGGTAAAAGATCTCTATCTCTCTCTTTAATATGTTACTATTTTTATTTTATTTTTTATATATCTCAGCTTTGTTATTTTTATGTATATATATGTATATGTGTATTGAGTATGTAGGTTATTACTTATTTATTGTATATAAGTAAATAGTACACCATGGACTACCCGCGAATTTATTTTCTCCTGCTGTGTCAAATCCATCTAAAGGTTGTCTGTAAAAGATCGCTTTTAGCGATAAGACCGCCCATTGTAACACCCTTTGTAGTTTTTAAGTCCTTATTTAATTCTGTTATGGTGTACAATAAAGAGTATATCTATCTATCTATCTGATTCAAACTGTCTCTTTACTTTTTTCAGTATTTTATTACAAAAGTTCCTGTATCTACTGTAAGTGATTTTAAGGACTATGCTATCTGGAAATTGATTAGATTTTTTGTAAAGCCTGTCTTTATTCCTCATACATTTAAGTAATCCTGGAGTAATCCAAGGTTTAAGGATTTTCTTACGTCTAGGTATTTGTCTTATAACAGTTACCTAATTTATTTCTTGAGAAAGAGATTCTATATGAAAATTAGTGGCGTAATTGGATTATTCATATTTAAGATACAATCAAGGTTTCGATTTTTCATTGCAAAGTCCAGGTCATTGAAGTTTGTTTTAGTAATGGTAATAATTTCAGAATTACATTTTGGTTTAATGTTGAGGTATAAAAGGGTCGAAGAGTGATCAGTTACTGTTGAGTCGAAAATAAATGTAGTTGAAGATAATTTTGTCTTAAGAAAAATGTGGTCGAGGCAGTTTATTCCCCTTGTCGGTAAACTGTGGGATGGTAAGAACCCATGGAAAGCAAGGCAGTTAAGGTACTCATGTGATAGTTGGTCTATATCAGACATTACGGTATTTATATTTATGTTGATATCACCAGTAATGATCACAAATTTGAAGCTGGCTAGGGATGGTAGAGTTTCATTAAGTGCCTGTAAGAATATAATATCTATGTTAGCATTTGAGGGCGACCTGTATAAACAGAGAATTGCCACGTCTTTACCCAGGGTAATGATTAAACCAGAGGCAGAGTCGTGGAGTTCTGGTTCTTGGACGTTGCTAGTAATACTTGATTTAATATATGCAACAACTCCGTCACTCTGGTTGCGGTGATTATTAGAGTGATAAGCTGTGTAATTTTGAAGCATGTGCAGATTAGAGTTACTTATGCAGGAAAGCCAACACTGTGAGAACGATCATATCACAGTCAACGGAAAGACGGGCAAGTAAGGTCTCGAAATTGCAAAAGTAATGATTAACAGATCTTATATTTTGGGAGATAATTTTAAGATGGTTATCATGGTCTCTTAGGATAGAAGAACAGTTTTCTGGCGTGCAATAAAACCACTAGTTAAAACATATTTGATAAAATCACTAAATCTTTTCTCCTGTAAAATTTTGATTTTTCGATAACCGAGTTATTGCTTGGGAGGATCGAATTGTCTATACTCTCGTTTAATTCACAGTAACCATTTTCATCTGTGCAAAGCTGGGTCGGGTCACTAGATGAATCTTATAATCAATGTGTACTTTGAAATAAATAAATGAACTACACACTCAATGATATGCTCACAGAAAACTCACTTTTGTATAATTATGATTTTTCGTACCATGTATGTTATAGGTAGTTTTAGTGTATACATAGGTATAAAGAATTAAGCATAAATGTGATTCGGGAAATTAAACTAACTTTGTCACGGTTGCAATTATTATTATAATTATTATGAATTACGAAAGTTAGCACTATTACTGCTTAGATCAATAAAGATTTATTATTTATTTATTTATTACTTGGGCAGGAGACATCGATGAGTTTCCGTCAAAAGAAGTGCTCGTTTACGAGTACTAGCTCGCTCAGATTTGCGTAATATTGTGAAAAGTATATTCAAGTCAACGATTGTGATTCAACAATACAATAAGGAAACAGTTACGTTTATTAAATGCATAAGTTTTACAAATGCGCGGTAGTATACATAACAAATATGCAAACACATGACTCTTGGAAAACCTAAAAAGTTTCTGATCATATAATTTGAAGTAAATATTCGCGATGATTGGGTTTACCCGACCGTACCTTGCTGGCAATTTTATGGTAGTGTGGAAGGTGATTGTGTTTCCCCGGAGAACACATTTTTTTTTTTCGAAACGTCACAGCTAAGCTCGTGATTCAGAAGCTACGACTGTGATTCACATATTCTTGTTTGTAATAATATGCTACTTGTAATTCCACTGGCTTCATATCGCTCCGCGGCTCATGGACAAGCAAACGCGTAGCAAGAGCTAACTAAACAGTGCCGGATTTACACGCAACTATCACCATGGACCGTGATACTATTATAAATGAAGAAAATGCATTTAACACCACAGCATACAACATTAGTGCATATGTCACCAGTGAATTCAAAAACACTTCTTACAATACCAGTGAAATTAATACCAGTGCATATCCAGTCAGTGCAGGAAACAACAGTGCAAATGACACAAATATTTTTGAAGAACCCTGCGTTCCCAGTGCATATTATCTGATAGTTTTCGCTTGGATTATTATTGTGCTCAGTCTAACCGGTCTGATATACGGACTGACATCATGGTGCATCATCAAGAAGTTTCGTCATTTCAGAAATTATGTGCTTCTCAACCTAATGATAACTAATATGATACGTTACAGTGTGTTTGTGTATGTAGAATCAAACTGCTTCCTTAACTATATACATCTTGTTAAAGTTCAGTTTGTTTTGTATCTTTTTGAGTTCTGGGCACTTACTTTCAACTGCTGGTTGCTTGTGTTGTGCTATATTTTTTACGTTGATTTTGTAAAAGTTTTCAACAATGACATTCATAGGAGGTATCTGAAGAGTAACTTATTTGCTTGGGGTGTGCCTTTTCTGGCTGTTTTATTATATTTTATTACAGGCAGATTGCTGCGTGTGTATTATTCGATGGAAATATTGACAACCCCTATTGGCATATCCCTGTTATTATTGCCTGTGACAATAAGTTTTGTGGTATACGTTATGGTTGTATATTCTCTGTTCCGCAATAGTGAAGCCGCCACGACCACATTTTCTGATAAAAGGCGTCGGTTCTACATATCTACATTAATATTTGTTATAAGCAATGTTATGGTGTTGTACTGTTTAAGAGATTTATTTGAAATAACTGATAAGTATGTAAATGTGCTTGGAGTATTTGGGGAGTTTATGAATATAATAGCATTGGATTTATATTTGATTATAGGTAAGAGCAATTGGGAGTTATGGAAAGAATATTTTAAAAAGAGATGTTTACACACATCACTTAAAATATGATCTTAAGACAGCTTAAAAATGTTTATGTTGTTAAATTCATTCTTATTAGTGAAACTGATACAATACAAAAATCTTTTACTAATAGAAAGCTACTAACTTTCATGGGATACACCATTGAAACGAAGCCGTGGCTACAAGTTATGTATGTAGTTATAAACTTTAAGGAAAATGAAACCGGTAAGACTACTTATAACACGGTACGTGCAATGATGATAGACAGTGGACATACAAGGTGGTTAATAAAATCTTTAAAAATTATACTTAAGTGTTCCTATTTACTGTTTATCTGACTTCAGTTTTTTTTTTGTATTTTATTTAATGGAATTTCCTTCGTAATGATTTAAATGACCGTTTGTTTGCAACAAAACTGCAACATTTTTTCACTGTTCCATAACTTATCACCAGCATGACAAGTTACGGAAAAGTCATCCAATCGCAGAATAATTGTAATTATAATACTATTTTAATACTAGCTTTTGCCCGCGACTTCGTCCGCGTGGAATAGTTACTTTGGGCTAACGTTAAATTTAACCCCGATTTTGAAGCATTCTTCATTGGCGCTCCGCTCCTATTGGCCTTAGCGTAATGATATATAGCCTATAGCCTTTCTCTATAAATTGACTATTTAATTTAAAAAATATTTTTCGTATCGAACCAGTAGTTCCTGAGATTATCGCGTTCAAACAAACAAACAAACTCTTCAGCCTTATATTATTAGTATAGGTAGCTGTTGCCCGCGACTTCGTCCACGTTCCCGTCGTATTTCGTAAAAAAAAAGTAGCCTATGTCCTTCCTCACGGTTCAGTGATTTTGATGTAACAGACAGATTAACTTTCGTAAAATATAATATTTCAATATATAATACTGTTGAAAAATATCGCAATACCGAACCGCACAATATTATTGTTAATAGTTGTGCCCGCGATTCCATCAGCGTGCAACTCCTTGTGTGTTATTAAGTTAATGTATCGGTAATATTGTTTAGATCACGTTCACATGAGGCTTAAGTACCTATAGAATGAAAATACTTCAGCGCAAAGCTTCCGGGTAAACTATGTTGAACATAAAGATTTCTAGAACTGCTAACCCGGGAAAGAGCGACGTACAACTGACCATGCAAGAAACAACTGACACCGAGATCTACTCCAGCAACACGAAAAGTCTGCCCTTGAGCCTTATTAATTGTCATTGCATAACACACCGATACTGGGAATTGCGTTCTTTTAAATTGGAATGGAAAATTATTTGGTATTATGGGAATTCTGGGAATAGACGATTTCTCCTGCACCGCAACCTGTTAAAATTTGAGCCTCGATTATATTTTGTTGCAACTGGGTTACTTTTAGCCGAGTTCCATTGCAAAGTTGTGGTGGTTTTAAATTTCGGAGCAGAATAATAATCAGAAAGCTTCGAACTGCTAAGCTATCGGGAGTTACACGTGTTATTGTGAGTCAACCATAAAAGATAGATATATGCTGTCGTGGGATATTTTTTATATAATTTTAAGGAGAACATTTCCGTCATAAATGATTTCTGTGTAGCTTTAACCATTAAGGTTGCACTCGCGACGGAAGCTTAAAAAATGGAGTAACTTCTCCCGTTTTCCCAACATTTCCCTTCACTGCTCTGCTCCTATTGATTGTAGCGTGATGAAAAGTATACTATAGCCAGCTCAGGAGTATGACAAATAATTGTACCAAGTTTCGTTAAAATCCGTCGAGTAGTTTTTGTTTCTATAACGGTTATACAGACAGACAGACAGACAGACAGACAGACAGACAGACAGACAGACAGACAAAAATTTTACTGATTGCATTTTTGGCATCAGTATCGATCCCTAATCACCCCCTGATAGTTATTTTGTAAATATATTTCATGTACAGAATTGACCTTTCTACAGATTTATTATAAGTATAGATTACCATTGCTAGAAATTAACTACACAGCTATCGCATTGTGGTTTACGTAAGACTTGTCTTGCTTTGGAATATTTCAAAGCAAGACTTGTGCTGCCAGCTATGCTAAACATTTGTAAACTACTGCTAAGGAATGACATCGGTTACCTAGCAAAGTCGGCTAAGGGTTGCCGGTTGCCGAATATTGAAAGCTGCTTGCTATTTGAAAATGCATTTAAGCCCTTTGATCGTGCACCTGATGTTATCTAGACCAGGCTGTGTTTATGAACTTCTGTAATTTTCGTGTCAGTCATAAAATGTCCCGTTATAACCGAATCGATACGATCTGTGTCTGTTGTATTCCCGAAGATGGAAGAGGGGATAGATAGATAGATAGATATATTCTTTATTGTATACCATAACAGTAAAAACAAAATTATGGACTTAACAATTAAAAAAGGTGATACAATGGGCGGTCTTATCGCTAAAAGCGATTTTTTACAGACAACCTTTGGATGGATTTGACACAGAAGGAGAAAATAAATACGCGGGTAGTCCACGGTGTACTAATTATCTACATAAAATACAAAACAATAAATAACGTTCTCAAAACATATATATATAGGGTTATTGGAGTTACATACTACATACATACTTTACTTACTTGTTTTGACTATGTTATACAAGTCGACTGTGATATTTTAATTATTGAATTATATAAAATTAAATTGTTTCTATTAATTATTTAAATAACTTTATTAGCTGTGTAATTTAATACGAAATTATTAGTAATTATAATTTACATATACCTACTCACCTTAAATATTTGTATGCCATTGTATAAATATGGCAAACATGACGACCTGTGTAAACTATCCCTTAACAACTTGCATGCTTTTCTTTTGTGTGTATACTCATGTTTGGACAAATAAAATGATCTTATCTTATCTTATCTTACATATTAACTTTAAATTATCTTTCACATGGGGAGTGAGGAATTTGTCCTAGACCAGGATCTTAACTAGGCTCTGAATTGAATTATTTTCCTCGAGTCAGCACTTGCATGGACTACAATCTTAGTGTATTTAATAACACACATCAAATCTCCCCCCACTCTGAGTGATGCTGGAGTATCGGTTAGTGTGGATTTCGGAACACATCTCGTTTTAAATAAGACATAAAAAGTCACTGAGATTAACATACCTGTTTAAAAAACGATTGCATAAAACGGTACTATGATTAAAACGTTGTGCCTCGCAAACCTGTGCGGACGTCTCTCCTTTTCATCATGGCTAACAGTGATACACTTATAAACAATACTATAGCATATAATTCCAGTGCATATAATGGCAGTGAATATAATGACAGTGAATATAATGACAGTGCATATAATGAAAGTACATATATCACCAGCGCTTATGAGACTAGTACACCGGAGACCATTGCATACGATACTGCTGCCGAATATGCGTCTGAGGTAGTTATTTTTAAAATGTTTGCCTGGATAATTATGATATTGACCCTGGCTTCTTTTTTGTACGGAGTGATGTCGTGGTGTATCATCAAAAAGTTTCGTCATCTCAGAAACTATGTGCTTGTAAACGTTATGTTAGCCAATGTACTACGTAACTTAATATTTTTGATGTATGAATCGTATAAATATTTCTGTTGGAATTATATATGTAAAATATATGATTGTTCTAACAGTGGGCAACGTATTAAGTGTATTGACATCTATTTACATTTTGTTGTGTTCACTAGTCTTACGTTTGATTGGTGGTTATTAGTGTTGTGCTATATATTTTATGTCGATTTTGTAAAAGTCTTCAACAGTGATATTCGTAGAAGGTACCTCAAGAGTAGCTTATGTGGTTGGGGTATACCTTTTCTTACAGTGATCTTATTCGTAATTGTTTCATGGTGTTATTATCAGTATGATCCTTTAGCAAATATATTTACTATTCATGTCGCCATGTCACTAGAGCTAATTCCTGTGACAATAAGTTTCGTTATTTATATATCTGTGTTATATTCTCTATTCCGTGCTAGTAATACGGGCGTGACTATATCTACTAACAAATGGCGTCGTTTATACATAGCCACGTTGATTTTCATTCTCAGCGATGTTATGGTTCTGTACGCCATTCAGGAGGTACTTGAAATAAGGAATAATTTAGTTGCACTGATCGGAGCATGTGCTGAATTACTGAATTCCGTAGCATTGGTCGTGTATTTCGTTATCGGCAAGAGTAATAGGCTGATATGGGGAGAATATTTGAAAAAGACGGGAATGAAAGTCCAAAATATCATCGCAAAAAATTAGGGAATGTCACAGACAGCATTAAGAGGGATGCCAAATGTTAGGCGACCGCTATTTAATTCAAGACAAAATGTAAAATAATTTATTTATTATTTATTTATAATGAATAATGATTTATGTTTAATGTATAATAATATAATACTAATCATTATTTATAAAAGGATAGATTTTTACATAAATTACATCATTTAAGTATGATTGTACTATAACACCCTGACCAAGTGGATGGATGAACTGAATCTACTACAAAATCGTATAAGATTTTCAAGTGAAATAAAATAAATAATTTAAAAAGGTACTTTAAAACGGACTGTCTGCCTTTTGTAGTAAACAAAATATTGTAAGTCAAGCAGTATTAAATTGTTTTTTTTTTTTCATATTGTCAAACTTGTTATTTTTTGTTTCCTGTATTTAAGCTTATATAGAGGTTATATAATTATGTTATTTTTGTTTCCTGTATTTGAGCTACATTATGTATTGGTCCGTGTCCATTTTTGTTCTTTTACCTACTAATTAAACAATTTCAAGATACAACACTTAGTTTTATTTGACTATAAAATGCATTTAATAATTGATATTTATTTTGTGAGAAAGATAAAAATAATACTTTTATACATAAGTCTGATTGAAAATTTTTCTGTACAGTCTCTGGAGTCAGCAAGGGGGATGTTCAATGCTGGGTTGCCTGAGGTTGGTGGGTTTCGCTTTTTTTGCGTAGCGGAGTTGATTGTACCCTCCTCCGTCAACCGTAAAGTGGCTGGCGGGAGACAGACTTGAAGAAATCTGTCATCCAATCATCATCATCGTAGTTGAGCGCTGGTACAATTCCTTGTATAGACTACGCATATTTGATTCAGGTGTTTGTAAAATTTTATAAAAGTATGTGCGCTTCACGGTTCACGCAACTCTCAAAAATAATGGAATTGTGAGGAGCTTCTCACTCCTTCTCACATCAGAGAAGGAGGTCCGCATACTGACACTACTGGTGTCTCTATTTCGGGTTGGTCCCTCATATCTGAGGATCTTGGTCAGCATCAGGATTGCACCTGGAACTGATGATCTGCCTCCACCGGTTTCTATCCAGTGCGTCTCTTACAACTTTGTGCAATTTTACAGACGGCGAGCCCTTCATTTGATCCGTCCACCTTGTTAGTGAACGACCGCGCGATCTTTTGCCCTGGTGTTCCCAACCAAAATTAGTTTCTACTGGGCTACAAGATGTGACGAAAAGAAACTGTGTGGTTTATGTCGTCTATCCAAGGCGGAGGATATACATGAGAAATTTCACATATAAAAAAAATATTTATTAGATAACGAAATGTCAGGACTTATACAGGGTGGGCCATGAATTTGTTAACATTTGAATTTAACATCCAGTACGTAACACAAGCCGTGCGCGGCATGGGGAGGGGTCTTACCGCTAACTCGTTTCTCGAAAATTTTATCCATAGAGTAAAGTAATTCGCAATGGATCGCTTCACGGGACCGCAGCGTGCTTTTTGTGTAAAACAATTTTATTTAAACAATAGTTCGCTCATTACTGTGAGACGCTTATTTCGCGTTGAATATGATTTATACGACTTGAATCAGTGTCCAAGTGGTCCTTTGATAAAGAAATGGGTGAAGAAGCAAGCTCATGGACTTCTCGAAGCGAAGAGAACGTGCAGAAAGTTTCTGCTTTAGAAGTGATCCAGATTTATCGACGCGCAAACGTTCGGCTGAATTAGGATTATCCCACACATCTTTACGCCGTATTTTGATAGATGATTTAAAATTACACCCATATAAGATCCAAATAGTGCAGGAACTAAAACCTAATGACTTAAATTTACGCAAATCGTATGCCGAGACAATGTTGAATCGATTCAGTAATTATGAAGTCTTGTTTTTTGACAAAGCCCATTTCCACCTCAAAGGACACGTTAACAAACAGAATTGCAGGTATTGGAGCAGCGAAAATCCCAAAGCTAAACATGAAAGGCCACTTCACTCACCAAAAGTAACTGTATGGGCTGCAATTTTAGCAAAAGGAGTCATTGGCCCCTACTTTTTCGAAGATTCTCGCAGCCGTACAGTCACTGTTAACTGCTGAGTATGTGAAAATATTACGGGAATTTTTGGCACCACAACTACTGGAATTTGCTGGCTACAATCGTAACACGTGGTTTCAGCAAGAAGAAGCCAACTGTCACACATCTAACGAGTCCCTGTCGGTAGTCAAAGAAATGTTTCCGGAAAAGCTAATTTCAAGGAGAGGCGACACCCATGGCCACCCAGGAGTCCAGATTTGTCCCCCGCAGACCTTTTTTGTGGGGTTATTTAAAAAACAGTGTCTACAACAATAAACCAAAGACACTAACACAACTGAAAGAAAAAATCAGTGAATAAATGTCATGGTTTCTTTGCCGACGAGCACCTATTCGAAAATTTCAGTACTTGCTTAGAAGAATGCAAAAATGGAGACGGTGATTATTTTCATGATAATCATAATTATTTATTTGCATAAAACATTGTATATAATGGTGTAAAATATAATAGAATGGTACTAATACAAAAATATAAGGAAAACATAGCATGCAAAATTTAAATTTTTGACAAACGGGCAAGGTACTAATGGATGTGAAATGGTGATTTCTCAACATTTCATCTCCATAAATTCCTGCAAGCTGTAGATATTACAATCTTTTAACCAATGGTGCAGTTTAATCTTAAATAATATTGAATTTAATATTTTTTAAATTTAGATGACGTTATTTTTAAAAAGTAAATTACAATGAATAAGCTATCTAATAAATAAATTATTTTTCATTATTCATATGTCAATTCGTTTTTTATGTTTTTTTTTCAAATGTTAATGAATTCATGGCCCACCCTGTATTAAATTATTTCTGTATTGTTGAGTTCATACATATATCAAATGACATCATCATGGTAAAAAAGTTTCTTCATTTATATGGACTTTTTCCTTATAAACAATATTATCAATTCTTATTTTGCTGCTATTGTTCTATTTAATTTCTTAATCTATTATAATGAAATTTTAATTTATTTGGAAATGTTTATGTTACGTTATTTTTATAGATATTTGAATGTAAGTAAAATAAATTATCTAACTGTGATTTATGTGCAGCAATATTCGTGCGTTTGTGTATAGGAGTATATTTTCTGATGTTCTTAAGAATGTATTTTTAATTCGCTTTTGACATTTGGTTACTAGTGTTGTGTAGTGTTTTATGTAGATTTTGTTAAAGTTCATCCGCTAAACCACTTAAGAAACCTGTTTGCATGGGTTTTTGAAAATGGGCTCGTTAAGGTATTCCCTCATCCGCCTATATACACGTGCTTAAACTTGTGCACCGAATCTGTCAGCACACACACAACTCGGATCTCTGCGATCCATACCATGATCGGCTAGCTCTGGAAGGGGTGCATCCTGTATGTGTTAAACACCTTTTTTGTTTCTTTTTTTGTTATTGGGGTGATACCTTCAAAAAGCCATTGAAAATTTGGGGAAAAGAAAAGCCTAGAGAGTGTGGGCTTTCTGCCTCACTAAACCAACCCCGGCGATCTGCATCAGCAAATAAAAGCGCTCCCGTTACCTCTTAAAATACCACTCCGGAACCCCGTCTATGCAGCCCATCCCTGAGGAGACTGTGACGGGGTTTCAACGGAGCCTCACCGGGGATGGTAATAGCTATTAGGTTCAATAATGTCAGTACCTTCGTTGTTGCTTGTACCACTTGGCGGGGTCAGACCGCCGTGAAATCACGATGAAACGCCTGCAGTATTACGACAAGCAATTTGACACGTGGATGTATTGCGTGGTACTTTGAGAAGGCGTTTGTATCTATATCGCTTAGCCTTGGCCACATAAGCACGGACGTACTTAGAGCTTCTGAGGGCGAAGCGTGAGAGGTCCATGACAATTATTTTTCTTTCTTTTTTGTATATGAAAATCATCATGGACTTCCTTCGCCTTGAAGTAGAAGGAAGGGTCTGTCAGACTCCTACTGACTAAACCACACGCTATTTCTCTTCGTACCTTCTTTCTGGGGTGTGGGGACACGTTAGCATTCTCTACAATCATCCCGTGATCACTCGCTCCATACAGAGTCGTAGCGATATCCAACGGTTTTACTTTTAATGCCAATAGTTTTATATTTGACTACTGGCTGAATACACTTGTCTAAACATTTCACGACAGATGTTAATAACAACGATATACTTACAGGAATTGTAATTATGTTATTTAAGTTATAATTGTTATTTCCTTTTTCAGCGGTAATTAATCTGGCTTGAGTTTAGGAGTAACTAGCTCCTGCTCACGGCGTCGCTCGCTTGTAAATTTCTATACTGCAAAAAATTGGCCAAGTGAGAGTCAGACTCGCCCATGAAGGGTTCCGTAGTAACTATAATAATATAATATAATATAATATGTGTATTTATTTGACAAAAAAACCTTACAAATTCCATAAAACTAGCTTATTTACATTTTTTACAACTACGCCAAATAACGTTGTTTTTCATAGTATTTGTATGAACTACAAAGTTATATTTGCGGTTTTAGAAAATATGCTGTATCACAAAAACTGCTGACCCGATCTCGTTCAAACCAATTTTGGTTGAAAGTTTACATTAAGATCTACAGACATATTATTTTTTTTTAGAGTTTCACTCCATTACTATGGAAGTTAGAGGGTATATTTGAAGAAAAAGAGAGAGAATATTTGTAGAAATGAATGTCGAATGTACTATGTATAATATTATGCTTATTTAATGGGAATATTTGCAGAATTTATTAAAGGAAAGACATGTGATGGAATTTATGAAATAATGTCGATATAGTTCCTCGTTTGAAATGAATTGATTACTCAAACATAATAATATTATATTATATAGATTAATATATAATGGTACACAGAAACAGGTTCACACACACACTAAGAATTTAATTTAAAAAAAATGTAGATGAATGGCTTGCGTAACTTTGCAAATCTTTCAAGAACCTTGACCTTTACGTTTAAAGTTCATGAGTCGGGGTAGATCACCGTTCGTAAGGACCAGGCACGGTCCGATGAAGCGTCTTTTTCCACGCGCGCCTCAAACTGCAGCTATCTCTAGTGATGGGGTCCGATACGGCCATTCCTTGCTAGGGTTGCGTGAGTGTTTTAACGAGATACCTTGGCCCTAAACGTCAAGGCAACTGAAGGAACAGGGTAGGATATTAGTCAGTAGAAGTCTGATACTCCCTCCCGCCCGCCAAAAGCGGGAGGGGTCGTTTGATGAGTTAAAAAATTAAAACGGGTCTATAAACAAAGATATATAATAATTGTGAATATTATCTGTTCATCTAACTATTGTGTATCTAAATCGTTAAACATACTCTCATTGGAATTAGACCAGTTTTTTGTTTTGATAAAATATACTTATATAATAACAACAAATCTTCACAATAGCATTCCATGTTAGGGCCCAGTTTTAAACCGGCTATAAAACAATATTTCGGATTATCTTCTGAGATGGGTCATATGAACAAATGCCAAATCAGTGAATTAATTTAATTATTTATTTATTCATTCGGATTACATAAGATCCATAATAGTTAGAAACAAAAGGGGTAACGCGTATAGTAAAGGTTAAGACCTAAAAAAAGGTAGTTAAATTTACGCATTATTTATTCGATTTTTTTTTTATTTATTTTCTCACCACAAATTAATACATTAGATAATTGACATAAGGTACAGACAATTTAAACATAATTTGTGGGAGACTGGTGCCTAAACTAAGTTTTTTCCAAAACCTGTAAGTCAGGTCACCAGGCCCCCAAATTAGATTTTTTACAAACTTTACTGGAGACGAGTTCATTCTAAAAAAAGAGTCCAATTTACAGTAGTAATTAAGTAACTTAATTGAAATAATTTATCATTTAAGCAATTTAATTTAATAATGCAGGTAAGACGATAGAAAATAAAAAAAATAATATATGTTATAATAAATAGTAGGTATATATAGGAACATGATAGTGTGTTATGTGTGTTTGTGTTCAGGTGTAAGGTATGGTGTGTGTGAGATGTGTGGTTTGTAAGGATTTTAAGATGCGGTTTTGAACAGATCTTCAATTTGGGCATAGTCTAAGCTAAGAAGCCATTCTGTTAATATTTTTTTACGATTTGTTTTGTTTACGGTGTGGATTGAGACTAAATTATTCAGTTTGTTGTAAAGAAAGTGGCCTAGGAAAAAAAAGAAATTACGAGCAAATTTGGTTTTAACTGATTTTGTTTGGCATACATCCCTTCTTCTGTTTCTTAATTCATTGTTATGGGAAGGATCAATGAAAGGAATGAGAGAGCGTTGTTTTAAAGTAACATTAAGAATAAAAAGCTGACGAACTGACAGGACTTTAGCGGTTTTATACAGTTCTATTGTAGGGAAACGGAAAGGAAGAAATAGTGCGACTTTAAGGACTGCCCTTTGAGCCCTTTCAAGGATGATTAGGTTGGTTTTATACGTGCCACCCCATGAAGTGATACAATACGTTAAGAGTGATTGACACAAGGCGCAGTAGATGGATAGTAGTTGCTTAGGGTTCAGGACGGATCGAAGAGTTTTGACTACAAAAATAAATTTCCGTATTCGGCTTGAGAGACAACGAATGTGTGTGGCGAAGTTCAATTTGGAATCCAAAGTAACGCCTAGGTATTTGATGGTGTCTGCTTCCTGTAGTTTTGGACAATTACAATCACTGATATGAGGCGATGGACAGGTATGAGCGAGAATGGAATGTGTTTGAAGCGATGAAAGGCGGCGGCTTTTTAAGGTAAAAAAAATGTATGTGAAATAGGTTAGCAATTAGAGATCACACCAGAATTTAGTTATCAGATTAATTTCGCTTATTGTTTTCAAGTTAACCCTTCAAACCCGGGGAGAATGGTTGCGCTAACACTCAGAATTCGATTGACATTCGCCTTCCTAAACCCCTCTCCCTTTCTCGCACAAAACCTCGCGAGGATGACGTAGATTGGCTATGCCATTTTGTGGGTCGCAAATCCTACTTCAGATCTGAACCACTCCGCGAGCGCACATGGGTCAGCCTGCACTTATCATGAACAATTGGATTCATCGTATTTTCACGGAATAAGTAGCAACAATTTGTGTTTGTGTTTAGTGTGTGATTTTTGTGGGGACAACGAATTGAAGCCAACTACCTCTGCCCCGATGACGACGAAGATACGTGGCTCCATCAAAGGTTTGTGCGTATCCTTCCTAAAATTATCGGGTTGCGTTCTACTGTCCAACACCCTTGCAACTCGTGCACCACTCCAAACGTTTGTCAATCGTTTAATTCCGCACCGCAAATACAGTCCACTAAAATAAACTAAATTAGCATGCCCGCGCCACCAGATACTTATAGGTTAGTAAGTACCAAAATCGACACATTAAAACTGCTTATAATAAGCAAATCACCGCTGTATTATCCCGTGAGAGATTGCACAGCAGCGATTGACGTACAATTTTTTTTCCTGGTGGGAAAATGACTTCTACCGCTCTGGGTGGAGAGGAAGGGAGTGTCAGACTTCTATTGACTAAAAACCCACCTTGCTCCTTCAGCTGCCCTTAAGTTCCGGGGCCGCGGTATCACGTTAGAAGATTCCCTTAATCCTGGCAGGCAATGACCTTATGGGACTCCGTCACTAGTGCTGACGACACTTTGAGCCGACCGATCCGGGCCTGGTCCTTACCGGACGGTGAGCTCATTGTCAGTATACTGTTGGAGCTAGACATATCAGTCTGCCTAGTCAGTCAGTTAGTTCTAGTTATATCTTGACTTGACTTTAATAGCTTTAATTATTTATTTTATTTTGTTTTGTTTTAAGGTTAATGCGAATAAAACATTTTTCTTTCTTTTACCAGCTGGAAAGTAGTATTTAAGTGCTCCCGCAGCTGACGTAACTGTGCGAATATATTATTTCAAGAAAAAAATATGAAGATGTACCTATAAAAATGAAATCAGATAGTTTGAAATCGTTCGCTGTCAATAATTATAGACTTATACAATACATCAATAGTTAAAAGTAAGTTTTGAATGTGTTTTGTTATTTTTATAATTAATGTATTTTTATTATACATATCGCACCCTCAGTAATATAAGGAATCAAGTCAAAATTTTTGCAAACTGAGGTTTTAAATGCTAAGAGCTCAAAATGAAATTTGCTACCGGTTAACTAACCAGTTAACTCAGCGGTTAACTAGCTTACCGGTTGGCTAACTTAAATAATAAGCATGTTATATGAAAAAATATCTGTAATGTAGGAATCCAGAATCTTGAAACGCGAGTAGTCAAAAATCTACTTTTTTGAGTTGTGCCCTTATATTACTAAGGGTGCGAATTATTATGTCAATCAATTAAATTGTACATACGGATGCAAAGCCCCGTAACAAACGAGTTTTTATATTATTATTAAACTGCTTTTAAGGTATTAGAGTCCTTACTAAACATGTTACAGGTATTATATGTATAAGTTGACTAGCGACCCGGCCCGGCTTCGCTCGGGTAATAAAGGTTATATTTGCTTATATATGATTTTGCTTAATCAATTTCTCGGCGGATAATTTGCCACACTCGGCGTATATCGGCGATAACTCATAAGATATTCATTTTATTGATATAGTGCAAAAAGCAATTTTGATCTACATTAAATACTCAACTTATCTGACGTATTTAATTGGATAAGGAGTAATAGGTACTGTACTGTTAAAAAAAGATTCGTATATGACCCATCATATTAATGTAATTTGAAAAAAAAAAATGTTATTGTGGGTTATTCTTGTGAGATAGACATATGCCATCGCGTATTTTTGTAGATCTATAGAAAAGAAACAATCCCGCCATACATTGTATTTTTATAACTCAAAAGGTTTTGGCAGCGTTTTCGATTAAAGCTCCCGATAGGATTAATTTTTTCCGACGTGTTGAAGTAATATCGTCGTATTTCATTCAATCTACACAAAACCTTAACTTATTATATACTTTCCTCAAGAATCACTCTATCTATTAAAAAAACCCGCATAAAATCCGTTGCGAACTTTTTAAGATCTAAGCATACATAGGGACAGACAGACAGGGAAGCGACTTTGTGTTATACTATGTAGTCATATGAAGCTATTTGATACTGAGGTTCCCAGTTTACCAGAACTCTTTCATAAATATATCAAGATTAAATAGAATGTAAACTGTCCCTGTGATTAACATACTTGTGTTATAATATGGCCAAACTATTCATGTAACCGATGTGATGGCCCTTTTGATGCCGGCATTACTCATCAGGTCGCTTTGTATCATGCACGCACGCGTAGTTAAACATGGGTGACAAAAATACTATTACAAGTGACACTAGTGAAAGTGACAGCAATGCATATGATACCAGTGCATATCACGTCAATACGTACGATATCGGTAGCGCTTTCTTATCTACACAGCCTGAAAGATGTTTCATCAGTGGATATTTTTAAAAAGTTTGTCTGGATTATCATTTTCTTGAACCTTGCAGCTCTCATTTACGGAGTGATTTCGTGGTGACTCATCAAGAAAGTCTGTTATATCAGGAACTATGTGCTTCTCAACGTAATGCAAGCAAATGGGCTACGTAGCTTCGCGTTTTTATTTTACAAGATATTTTTAAAACGTTTCTGTCTATATTTGCTGTGTGAAACGTTTGTCTTCAACGGTGAGGGTTTTGTACATCGTTTCCAATGTGTTAATTTGAATTGAATTGAAGCTTATTTCTGTGTAGTTTCGAACCATTTTCCTGAATGTAGATATGTTCCAAAGCAAGTAAAGAATCTGCAACTTCATAATGGACTACGGATAAGAGCGATAGTCTTTTTTTAAAGACCCTATGTTCACCCAAAATCTGACCAGTTACAATAAAAGCTTACAATTATAATATTTCAATTAATTTAATTACGAGCTTTTAATTTCATTCAGTCATTTGGTTGTTTAAAATATTATGGTATAATACAAAAACTAAGACATCCTTATTTACTTACCCACAACGTGCTATATAACATAAAATACCAGTTTATCCTGTTTATTTTGTTATTTCCTTAATAAGTACTTCTGAGACTCATGTTAATAATCAAATACCATTACCATTGAACGAAGCAGTTCTGTCAGTATTTTTTGAGAACTAATCCCATTGATGAATTTTACGATGCAACATAATTTGCTGCTGCTTTTACGATTACAAATACTTTATGCAAATTACTTATATTATATAAATTGTTAAGCTAACATGGTCACTCAAAGTATCACTGGAACTTAAAACGAGATATTTACCAATGGTATTTATTGTTTCGAGTTTCCGATCTCTCGGCACCGTTGCAAGCGCCATGATCACGGATGAATTATTCCGTTTTAAGTTCTAATGACACACAGTCATAATACGCACTCACTCACACATAAACACACCCACACATACACTCGCATATACACACATGCTCACACGCAAACACAAACACAGAACACCTATTTATTCTTACACCTCTCGGTTTGTTCTGTCCATTTTTGCTTTAACTTCAGCTCTTTTAAATCTGGAACGCTAACGTTTCCAACAGCCTGGAGGTGGGCGCTAATAGCTACGACACAGTTCTCAACTAATGTGGCTGTTAACGTACACTAGTAATTTGTATATGCTTTTATGTTCCAAAATAAATAAATAAATAAATTATACCTGCATATGAGTGATTTTCTCAGGCGAAAAATTTACGCGTCTAAGCTGAAAACGTAGTGCTGGTTTACAGATAACTCAACGATTTTTTTTCTCAAGATCTAAGAGACGTGAATCTAAGTGAAGCCACTTAAATTATATTTATAAGACTTTTAGTTTTTAAGAAAAAAATCGGTAAATGATGAATTATCAATTTCTGTGTCTTGTCCACAATCACTTTCATACACAGCATTTACCTCTCAGGAAGATAATCTTCAACATATATAGGAAAATGTATTTTGATTGCGTTAAGTAATAATTGGCCTACAAGAAGCTAATTATTTTTGAATTTTTATGCTCATAGTTAATGAGTACATGTCAACGGTAGTTTTGTCCGAGCGAAGTTACCAATTTCTATGGTCATTTTGTTTCGCCTTCCTGAGCTTCCACCAATGAGTTTGAACGAACAATAAATCCCTGCCCAGCAAGAGACAGTCGTGCTCTTACGCGTGGTGAGAACGGTAGTGCACCATATTGCCTCGTATTCCCACCAAAAATGTTAGTACTTAATTTCAGTTTACTCGGAACGAAATTTTGCAATTTCGGTAATCAAGTTATAAAAGGATTTTTTCATGAAATAAAGGTATTACTTTTATGCATGCTAAGTAACCTTTGGTACACATTTATGATTATAGAAAACAATAGTCATAGCCTTGATAATTTCTTGTAATTAAAAAAAAAGTAGCCACGTTTCCAATTTCTGTGGGGCAATTTCTGTGGTTTCCATGGCATCTGGGCGTCCACCGAAATTACAAGACTCCACAGAAATTGTACCTATCAATTATTGTATTAATGTTAATGAAGGTTTTTGAAAAGAAACAATATTTGTTATGCCGAAATTACTTTGACAGAACTCAATAAACATCCCTAGTTATAGATTACACAGAGATAGCACTATCCAATCTTTTACAGTCTGTGATATCCCATTATTTTGCTCATGCCTCCTTTCATAATCAAATGTGAGAGTTTAAATTGACTCATCAGTATTTTTAATATCCTTTTTATTTTAGGAATCCAAAAATCGGTTCTCCATCACATATCTGACTCTCCGTCAGAACAATACAGAAACAAAAAAAATCTTTATTATATAGCAGCTCATCAAATTTTAATGTACTTGCCAGGACTTGAGTGAATTGTCTCGAGTGATATGGCATTACTGCAAATGTGGGCATGAAAATGGAAAAGGAGCACCTGACGGTGTAGGCGATGTTCTTAAGAGATCTGCAAATCTTTTGGTTGCCTTTGGCATCAACGATATTAAAGCTTTAGTGGAAGGTCTTCCAACAACTGTCACAGGTGTGAAAATAAAGGTTGTTAACGACTATGAAGTGAATGAAATGGATTCGCTTTTGCCAAAAGTCCTAAAATGTTTCCTGGCATCTATGAAGATCCATTAGATCGTTTGGGCAAAAATATCCAAAGCTCTTGCTTGCAATGCGATCACTGTCATGCACTGATGAAAACTGTCGTTACAATATAAAATGCATTCACGGAAAACATTTAGGTTTCTATGAATTGCCTATTGAAATCCTGGATAATGCAACGGTCGTTCCACCTGCATCACAATCGGATTCCAGTTTAAAGCCATCAACAAAACACAGATTTAAAGGATCTGAATTATTTTACTTTAAAACCAAGATCATACCTCAAGATAAGACCATCAAATCAGCTGATGCTTTACACGACTTGGACAATATAGACTATGACAATCTAGTTCCATCAGCCTCATTTTTCCAAAGTATTAAGTGATATACCGTCGAATTTTGAAAAAACCATGGAGACTGGTAATGCTCACACTGAATATTCCAAAGAATTAGTTACAAGACATAATTTAAATATTTTTGATAGTGATGATAAAAATATTTTCTGAAGATTTTCGCCATGTTAGTGATTATTTGTTTAAGGAATATTTTTTGATATCTTAGTTACCTAAAAGTTTATTGATGTCTAATATCATTATTTTTTTATAGTTTATCTTCAGAGCGATGGCTCCTATTGAGCTGCTCTTATGATTATTAAATTAGTTGTTAATTTGTCATTTTGATACGTACAAGATATCAAAATTAAAGTTAACTGATTAACTGTGTATAGCAATAATTCGTTATTTATTTTTAAGATTCTGACAATAAGAAAATATAAAAAACGTTCTTTGATTTTGAGAAGTAAACTGTATGTCCACAAATATTTAAGTAATTTGTTTAGGATTTTTCTATTAGTTTCAAATTGATCATATTATTATGCTAATCAGAGTATATTATTTCATTTTTAGGATTGGATATTATTAGTTCTGTTATTAATATTATTAAGATAAAACTACTGTTATTGCAGTGATAATATATTTTTTAGATTGGTTACAATTTGTGTAGTTTGTTAATACAAGTTTGATAAATATTTATAAGTAAATTTTACCCCATCATAGGAGTAAAAAACTTAATCAGTTCCTTGATTGCTAATTTTGTAAGACTGATTTAAGCAATAGTACACCACGTTGTATTTTTATAAATGCTTATTAAAATGATTCGTATTATATCAGTTTTTTTTCATACTAAAAATATTTTTTAGTAATTTACAATTTCAGTGCACACGCACAATTTCTGTGTCACCAATAAAATTTCGGTGGCAATAATAAAATTTCTGTGGCTCGCTAATTTCGGTGAGCCAAATAACTCTCTAAGTAATATAATTATATAATCCCCTTTTAGAAAATGTATTTATAATGTGGATATGTTGCGCTTTATTATTAAAGATTTTTACAAAACCTGAAAATGAAAATGTCCATGGAAATTAGGTAAAGAATCGAGTTGTTGAAATTGAATCATATATTATTACCATTATCTGCTTACCCTTTTCCCAACTATGTGTCGGTTTCCTGTCTAGCTGGATACAGCTGAGTACCAATTTTTGAAATGGAGCGAATGCTTTCCACAGCCCAGTAGCTGGCTAACATTATACCTACCCTTTTCCAGACCAGTGACAGATTTTGTGGCTACTGACTACCCGTAACGACAGTCTAAGATGTCCAAATGACGACCAGGACCAAATTATGGCCAGGAGGGGGTCCAACACGACGGTTTTTGGACCAGAGCCCATCGTGACGCTCCCCTCCACCCAGCTGCGCACATGGTTAAAAGAACACATACACAATCAAGCCCAGAAATGTTGGTCCTCGGCACCAGGCTGCAGGCAGTCCAAAGAGGCGATGCCAAACCTAGACAAAAAACTACCAGGCGCCTCCTACACATGGACAGAAGAAGCCTGCGAATGGTGGCGGGGACCATCACCGGGCACTGCTCACTGAACAAACACTACCACACATAATAACAGGTATACAGGTAGGTCCGTTATACACAGGTATAACGGACAGTCCCCTATGCAGGGCATGCATGGGGACGGAGGAAACGGTGGCACACGTGCTCCTAGAGTGCACGGAAATCACCGAAATACGAAAGCAAACCCTCGGGTCATTGAATTCCCTTACAGACATCCTGAATAGCCCGAAAGACCTGATCTGCTTCTGGAGGGAGGTTGGCTGGATGGAGTGACGGCCGACACGGCTCACGCACAATGGTCTCGTGCAGAGACTAAGTGCGGAAACCTGACCAAAGAAGAAGAAGACGACCAGGACCAATGGTTTAACGTGTTTTCCGAGGCACGGAGGAATATCCATTTGTTAAGATGATCACCCATCCACATACTGACCTTGGCATTAGTTACGTGACTTTGAATATCGAGCCGTGCGACTAATTATTAGCCACGAACACCTTTACTCCCTCTCTTTATCCCACATATTTATTTTAATTAGATTCTTTATTATATAATATATATACCATATCAACAGCAGGTTTTTTACCATCATCTGTACATGTGTAAGTATCCACTTCTATGTTTATATTCACTTGACAAAAGTAATTGCAATGAAGCTGTCAAAAATGTCCTCCAAAGTCTTACAGTCTTACGAAGATACAGAAAAGTTATTGTGCTAAATTAGATATTGTTAAAAGTTTTTTATTATCATGTCTAAGCGTTGTGTCTAAGTTATTAATTTAAGATTTTTTTTTTTACCTTAATTTTTAATTATTTTGTTGTTATATCCACTAGCATGTTTTATTTATAACTTGTTTACCCGGTGAACTATTATAAATTAATTGATTTTGGGCTTGATGTAATGGTTTTGTATTATCTTGCTTAGTCTTAATATAGAAAAACAAAATTTTCGTTTTTGTTTTCTGAACTCCCCTGCACCACCCAATGGCACAGTACACTCAAAGCACATATCAGCAATGCATGATTTTCCATCGTTACATGGTGGACATCCCACCATTACGCACAAAAATTTTTGGGAACACCATCATTGTGCGTACGGCTAAGGAGTGGAATTCTCTGCCGGAGTCTGTGCTTCCCGACAGCTACAATCTAGGAGTCTTTAAGTCAAGAGTGAATAGGTTACTTTTAGGTAAGCGTGCTCCATCTTCGATCACATCATCACTTACCATCAGGTGAGATACTGGTCAAACGCGAACTTAATTTAAAAAAAAAATGCGTTGACAGCAGACTATAGCTACCTGCCGTTAGCCCCATAGCGGTTTGGGGAATATAACTGTCATAATAATAAAATAATATTATGGTTATAGTATTTATATAGTTTAGTATATATAAATGACGTCATAAGTTGAAATGTTTGCGCATGATCTGAGAGTATGATGTCGATAAGCCTGGTGCTTATAGAATGGACTTAATACCTAAGTTTCAAGTGTGAAAGCGCTGCGAGGCGCGATCAATGTGGACGTGTGCCGACACTGTACATCAGTGCGCGTAGAGCTGCGCACGCGACGCTCACTATGGCTGACGAAGACAGTGTCTCCAAACAAATCGATGAATTTTTCTCCAGTGAAAATGTCATAGTTATCGGATGGATCATGTTTGTTCCGACGCTGCTGGCGTTCATTTATGGAGTGACATCGTGGTGCCTCATCAGGAAGTTCCGTAACTTCAGAAACTATATGTTCCTCAGTGCAATCCTAGCGAATTTGTTACGTTTGTTTGTTTTTGAATTGTCCATGGCTCTAGTCTCTCCGGATGCGACGATACGGTATCCAGTGGTGCGCGTTATACCTATATCTCTCTTGATGTATTGTACTTTATCGTTTCATTGTTGGTTATTAGTGTTGTGCTTTTATTTCTATGTCGATTTAGTGAAAGTTTTCCATCTTAAAATTCGTAGAAGGTACCTCAAAAGTGGATTGTTTGCGTGGGGCTTACCTTTAATATTATCTATAATATACACAATTGCTGCATTATTTTTATATGTTTATCACACACTTGCATTTGTTACACAAAATATGTTAGATGCTCTTACCAAGACTTTGTTATTAATTCCTATAATGATTAATTTTGTGATTTATATATCAGTTGTGTTTTCTTTGTTTCGCAATGCTGAGGGTTTGGATATCAACAAATGGTATCGCTTTTACATAGCCTCCTTAATATTTTTGTTCAGCAATATCATAGAGTTAGCCTCTTTTTTAGAAATATTGGACATTAAGATCTTTGTAATTGTTGTCATAGCAGAATTTGGAATATATTTGAATACAATAGCACTAGATGTATTTATAATTGTAGTAAAGAGTAATCGTGAATTATGGCGAGAATACTTTGGTAGGAGATTCAATATAAACTGGATGGAAATTTAATATATTTATCCTCTTGTCTTGTCTTTTCCTCCTGTGCCTCAGCAGAGAGAATGCAAAAGGCTAATACATGATTATTATTATATTGTCTTCATCTTCGTGAAATAATCGTCTCTAACCAGTTTCGTTCGGGGATTTTCCTTCACACACTTGAACTCGATAAAACAGGTATCAGGTTGAATGTAGAGAGATATATTAAAAAAAACACAAAGTCGTAGCATATTATTTATTCTATAGTTTAAAACCAAGTGTGTACGATATTTGGATATTTTGGGTAAAAATTTGAACCTCTATTCGTAGCAACTTTTCACCTGACTTTGGACGACAAAGCCAAAAGGAATCTGTCATCAAGTTAACATAGCAACGAATGGAAGAAGATCGAAAATGGATACGTTAAAGTATATAAATAGCAGTCAATAATGTATTGTATTAAATACAAAAAGACATTCAGTATAAATGTTATAATTTATAAGCCTTAAATGATGCTATTATTAAATAAAATATTAATAAAAAGTTTTTTACTTCGGAATATGCAATAAAGGTATAGCAAAACCAGTACAATTTAATATTAATCAATTGCTTAGAAAATTAATTGAAGTTTGTATCTGCTACGCTGATGAACACGGGTTAAGATACAATACGAAAAAGAGTGAATTGCTTATCTTTAAGGCATACTCTTTAGTGCATTTGCACTAAAGAGTATTCATCTATCACTTTAAGTGGTGGTATCTTGAACCGTGTGCATCAGTTCAAATATTTAGGTTATATCGTCACGGATGCTATTTTTTCCCGTTCTACATCAGAACCATCCCTGGTTCTGATGTAGAACGGGAACGGAGAGCATTGGCGGTGAGGAGTAACATGCTTGTTCGTAGGTTTTCACGCTGTACTGATGCAGTAAAAATATCGCTTTTTAAGGCCTATTGCCAAGTGTTTTACACGTGTAGCCTGTGGACCAGCTGTACTCTAAAAGCCATCAATGCTCTTCGTATCCAGTACAACAATGCGTTTAGGATGCTGTTGGGGCTGCCACGCTTCTGTAGCGCATCGGGTATGTTCGCTGACGCGCACACTGATGGTTTCGCGGCCATCAGACGCAAGCGCGCTGCGTCCATAATGCACAGAGTGCGTGCCAGCACCAACAGTCTCCTAAACGTAATCGCTTGCAAACAGGATTGTCCTGTAATGTATTGTCTAAGTCAGTTGCATTTACTAACATAGTTTTAAGGTACAATGTTACTAACAATATTATGGAATGTCACAAATTCTGAAATAAATGAGTTTATTTATTATTTATTATATTATCATAATAGTATATTAAAATTTAAATGAGCGCGTTAATTTTTTATTTATTTTAGTAACAGTAATTCTAATGAACTTTTCACTGAACGTTGCAAATAGAATCTTAATAATATGCACATAAAAACTGTTTTAGCTCAGTGCGCTTACTTGCATATGATAAATGATGCATCGAAGTCTGCGTATGAGCCTTGATGCATGCATGCCTCCTTTGTAATTTTGCTATGTAATAATTATTTAGATTTATAAACCGAACTAATGCTACGTCGGTACTACTGACTTATTGCTTAGAATATAAATTCCCTGAAGAATATAATGCTTTAGAGTTCTGAACAAGAAAATAATCATTCGGAAACAAGTTGACACAAGAAGGCACCACCGTTATCATTAATGGGATAAGTATTCAAATATTATTAAGCTCAATTTTTTAACTAAGTAGCAAACAGCATTTATACAGTTTATACCGTTCTTATTAAGTAAGAACCAAGTGATTAACAGTGTAGTTTATAGTTGTTTTTTTCAAGTTCTACAAGTAATAGTCCTCCTGACTGATTTTGGCTATGGTGACTACTCTCAGCGAAGCTTAGCCAGCGGTGCTGGAGATATTATAGTGCACAAGTATGTGGGCAGGTACAGGGGCACTCTCTGTTACTTTATTCTAATAGTCCGATGTCATGGCAATTGGCATTATCGGAGAGAGACCAGCCGCAGAACCTGTGGCATATCACGCTGCCAATTTCCACACTCCAGGCTGAGAAGCCAGGGTGAAATTCCGCTACCGCGGCAAATTGCAGCACAGTGGACAGAGCTCCGGCACGATCTCACGGTGGCATGGAAAGAGCGACTATCGCAACCGGGGACTGGGCACGCTGCAATCGTGGTAATAAGTCCCCTCTTTGAGGAGTGGCTTGAGAGACGTCTCGGCGTCCTCACCTTCCGCCTGGCGCAGGTACTGACCGGACATGGTTGTTTCGGGATGTACCTGTTTCTGATAAAGAGAGTCATTGTGAGGACCACCTGGAGGACACGGTGGAGCACACGGTCGAGGTGTGCTCTGCTTGGGCGGAGCAACACCGTGTCCTCGTCGAGGCGATCGGCGGCGGCGACCTCTCGCGCCCGTCCCTGGTTGAGATCATGGTGCGTAGCGAGAGAGAATGGGATGCAGTTGCCTCCTTCTGCGAAGCAGTCAAAACACAGTTATCTTCCTCACATCCCAACCGCTGCGGGAGACGCTCCGGGCGTCGGGTATCACGAGCTGATCTCCGGCCACCGTAGACGTGGGTCTGCGGACGGCGAGCAGGGATAGCTCACCGGCCTGTAAGGACCAGACACTGGTTGGCGGCGCGTCGTGTTCCACGCGCGCTTCAAAGAGTAAGCATTGACGAGGCCCAATAGGGCCATTGCCTTACAGGGTTGCCGGAATTGTTCTAACGAGACACCGCGGCTCTGGAATGCAAGGTCAACAGCAGGGTGGGTTTTTAGTCAGTAGAAGTCTGACACTCCCTTCCGCTGCACCCAGAGCGGGAGGAGTCATATATACCCATCTTATATATATATACCCATCCAAAAAAATGCTACTACTAAAAATTCTAATAGGAAAACCAAATAGCAATTGAAGGGTCCAGTTCCAACAGTCCCTTCGTCCAAAAGAAACATTTAGATATATTTGACAAAGTTGCTTAAAAATAGCTAAATTTATTTTTGCCTCACCTGGGAATTGAACCCGAGACCTATTTGCTCAAGTACTATTGGTTATCTTTATTAAAATTCTCGAATAAACCTCCAGTTTGTGCACTCTTCCTTCGCTTGCCCTTTACGTTACAGGGCCACGGTATCTCGTTGGAATATATCCATAACCCCGGCAGATAATAACTTTTTTTGAGGCACGCGTGGTGATCCTGGGGTTTGTTTCCGTATTTCGGTGATTCCTGTGCCCTCAAAAAGCACGTGTGCCACCATTTCCTCCGTCTCCATGCATGCTTTACATAGAGGATTAACTGTTATACCTAACAAGCTTGACGTGCCCTATTGGGTGCAATAAAGAGAAACTGATTATGAACTCGGACATACGAATACACAAGTAGTAGAAGTAGAAGAATTTAGTTATAATCACAAAATAGTTTTGCCATAGTACTAAAAAGTATCATATCATATCTATCAAAAGCACAGAAACAGGCCACTTATCTGAGAACATAAATTAAAATATTGAACATTTCGAAACAGGTTACCGAACGGGCAAGATTATAATACTATAGTACGTAGTATAGTAATCCAGTACGGCTGTGGAATACTCTACTAGTGTCAGTAAGACAAACACAAACCCAGTCTTTCAAAATCTTGGTAAAAGATCTTTATCTCTCTTCTTAAATTGTTGTTATTATGTAGGTCTTTGTTTCTTTATATATATTTATATGTTTTGAGAATGTAATTGATATAATATTTTGTATTTTATATAGTGGACTACCCGCGTAGTTATTTTCTTCTTATGTGTCAAATACATCCAAAGGTTGTATGTAATCGGTCTTATCGCTAAGACCGATTGTATCACCGTTTTTAGTTGTTAAGGTCTTATTTGTTTTAGTGTTATGGTGTACAATAAAAAATATATGTATCTAATATCTATCTATAGTGTCTATGTGGGCCAGTCATTCAATATTTTCATCCAAAATTATAAAGAGGATTTATGTTATGAATAGTTTTCAATAATGTACTTTAGCAGTTGTAATTTAACCGTAGAACAAGCTTAATTTTTTATGTTAAAACGTAAATTATTAAATAAATGTTCTATAATAAATTTAATTTAATTTAATTCATTATTTATTTATTTTTTTACATTTATGTAACGTTTTACTTTTTAAGCGTCAATAGCCTAGTGGCTAAGGTGTCGGACTTGTCATCGAGAGGTTTCGGGTTCTAACACCACAGACATTACAGTATTGCCGTGAACCCACTCCAGCTTAGTCGGAGGGGTTAACAGGATTGCTAGTAATGTGAATTCTACCCACATTACAAGTAACCTTTTTTTTATTTGAAAATATGTTCGCGTTTGACCACTATCTCACCTGATGGTAAGTGATGATGTGATCGAAGATGGAGCACGCTTACCTAAAAGTAACCTATTCACTCTGGACTTAAAGACTCCTAGGTTGTAGCTATCGGGAAACACAGACTCCGGCAGGGAATTCCACTCCTTAGCCGTACGCACAATGAAGGTATTCCCAAAACTTTTTGTGCGTATGGGTGGGATGTCCACCATGTAACGATGGCGCTTCGCCGTTTGTCTCGTAGTTCGATGATGGAACGGGCTTGGCGGAATTAGATTGTTTAATTCCATCGCACACTCCCCGAAATGTAACCGATAGAAAACCGATAGACTTGCAACTCGTCGTCGGTGTTCAAGGCTCTGGAGCTTTGACTCGACCAGTGCATCGTTGCCAATGAGTCTCTTGGCCCGCTTCTCGATAGACTCAGGCGCGTCCAGTTGGTATTTTTTACAAAAAAAAACACGCCAGAAATGTACATGTAATTGATTTAGTTGTTCCATGTGGATCTGTTTTGGGGTCAATATTATTTACAATTTACGGGAGTTGTTGATGCTTGCACTTGTGTATTTTCTTTTTACTTTGACCTTTGATTTTATGTTTGCAATTGTTTCTTTACTTTTTCAGTACGATTAGTCGCGTGGGGCTTCCCTGCCGTGGACTGTATCGCGTTCAAAGTATAACCGTGCTTCTTTCGTAGGCGGATAAGAAGTACCCTAACCTTCTTCAAGCTCTACTTCCATGCTAAATTTCGTCCAAATCCACCCAGTACTTTGGAAGATTAGCGCATTTAAACAAACAAACTTTTCAGCTTTATAATATTAGTATAGATATTAGCAACAGACATCCAACCTTGAATTTTTTTTTATTGATATTAGTTTCGCGTTTGACCACCATCTGACCTGATGGTAAGTGATGATGTGGTCGAAGATGGAGCACGCTTACCTTAAAGTAACCTATTCACTCTTGACTTAAAGACCCCTATTATTTATTAATAATAAAAATGTGTGTATTTTAATTATTAATATATATGAATGATGTAGTTTTAACTCCAAATACCAACGTTATAGAGAGTTTTGAAACATTGTCCTTATAGATGTGTCATAGCAATATGATAACGTTTGTGAAATATCAGGCGTTTATTTATTTATGTACACACAAGACACTTAAAAAGAAAAAAAAAGACAAATACAGATAAAAGAGCACAAAGGTGCTGCTTATTTCAAAAGATTTTTTTTCTAGCAGACCTACGACAGGGGAGTTGAAGAAGAGATGATAGACACAGTGTGTACGTATATACTAATTACCTAAATAAACAAGAATTATTGACAAAGTGTAAATTAACGCGGGCGAAGCCGCGGGCAAAAGCTAGTAATAATATAATTACTCGGACTTTTAAGTTATTGAATTGAACTGTTTTAGAATAAAATCGTCTCTGGTAAGTTTTAAAAAATGTAATTAGTTGGTAGTGTTCCACGCGCGCCTCAAAGAGTGTCAGTAAAATTGTCGGGGCCCACAAGAGGGCCGTTGCCTGCCCGGGTTGCGGAATTGTTCGAAAGAGTTACCGCGGTCGGATACAGATGGGTTTTAGTCAGTAAAAGTCTGACACACCCTCCTGTTTCGCCCAGATCGGAAGGCAGTCATTGGATGAATTCCTATCCTTAAAAAGTCTTTTCCAGGGGTATCATGTGAGTTGTGGTTGGATAAGCGTCGCTCTATGTAAAACACTAGTACTTAGCAGCATCCGATCCGACCGTTAGCCGACCCCAACATAGTTCAAAGACTGTTAGGCAGAAGATTTTTTTTTTTTTTGTATCTTTATATTTTTAGTTTGGGGCTTTTGTCCAATAAGGATATGTCAACCCCATCGTACCTTATAACAAAATTAATCCGCTAAGTAATAATAAAATGCAACACTAAAAAACTAAAATACTAGCTCCTCACTGCTGAACAATTAAAACTAAACTACATTACCCATTTATAAAACCAAAAAGCTTTTCAATAAACTCACACTTCGAAAACATAAAAACTAATATCTTTAAAAATTCCTCCCAAATCATTTTTATAACTGAGACAACTTTAAACTCTAATTTATCTTTCGACATCAAAATACACTTCATTTTTAAAATTAGTTTAGTAAATTCAAATTTATACTGTAACTTTTCATCCTGTTGCTTACTCTTTTCTCCCTCTTCTTTCTGTGTTGCTTGAATTTCTTCTTCTACTACATGTTCTGACACAGGTTGCGCTATTTCAGTACTCTGCTTAGTCTTCCGGGAAGGCTTAGGTTGAGCTGAAGCAGTCATACTAAATCTTGATTCTGCCATCGCCTCTTTCGAAAATTCCATTGAGTTTATATCCAATGACCTAGGTTCTCGACGTACTGACGTCTTAGCGACTATGTCACTATACTTCTCCAAACCTTGTGCTGTACTTGTAACAACAGAGGGAATATGTGAAGTTTGAGATAAACTCACAGACTTTTCCCGATTCTCAATAAACAATTGAAGAGCTCTTCGGTAAGGTACCTGTTCCCTACTCATGATTATTCTTATTTGCTTTTCTGTCGCAGTTTTCAGTTTTCATGATGATATATTCAATGAACACTCCTGTCGTAGGATGCTGGAAGAAATTCTTCTGGAATAGACTGCTCTTTTATTTATTTATTTACTTAAATAGAACGGCTGAAACTAATTACACTATTTAATATAATTTAACACATTCATGCATTCTTCTCACAAAATTTCAAACATTCCGACAGCATAATCTTCCATTCCATCCGCAAACAAATCCAGATCCGAGTTTGAGTCCAGGAGAGTGTTAATAGCCGCTAATGTGAATAGGCGACTTGGAGTGAGCAACTGTACGGCGAGTTGGAAGAGCTAATATGCGGTATGTTTATATTCTTTTGGCTGTATTTTTTCTTTTCTTATTTATGTGTTATGTGTGTACGCATTTTGTGTACGTGAATAAATCAATTAAGTTCATCTAATGAATGATGTGATGAATACAGTAATTAACATAGACTGACTGTCTTTCTGTCCACAAAAATTAAACCAAGTTTCACGATAAGGGGTATCGTGTAAAAATTATATCACGCTTTTGGCTTCAGATTTCTTTTAACGACTGTCAAAGTTTTACAAATGACAGTAATTTATCTGTCTGGGTGTGGATTCACGGCCACCGTTCTACCATACCAAAAACCAATATGGGCCTACACAATGAGTAATTTAAAGGGTATACACATGCCAAGTGCACGGCTTCTTTGGTTGATAACAAACGATATGGCAAGGGTTTTGTAATCCTATGTCTACATGTGTGGAACTTATTTGAAATTTCAATATATTGATACCAGAGACCGAATTTTTCAAATCAAGAAGAACGAAGACAATTTTCGTGTTATTAGCAAGTGACCTGGAAAGTTATTGACCGTCGTCGTGCTGCGACACGTTTGTTATGATTGGTATTCAAGAAACATATGATACTGATAATTTGTTATTAATTTTTTGAGCGACTTATTTTGAGCTGAAACTGCATAGAGAAAATACCTGTTCACTCTTACTTTAAAAGCTGATAGGTCATATGAGGAAGGGAATATTGAAGCCGGCAGAGAGTTCCACACCTTGGCTGTGCACACAATGAATGTAGAGGAGAAGCGCTTAGTTGAGTCGGAGAGCTGACAGAACTACCCGTAACGTCTGTCAAAAACTTACAAATGACTGCCTAGACCAGTGTTTCGCCATTGCCGGGTCGCGACCCGGTACCGGGCCATCAAATTAAAATACCGCATCGCAACATTCCCGCCGCCATGTTTTAAAATATATTCCCTATTATTGATCGACGCATCGTAAACTTTCGTCACTTTCCGCGAACTTGGATTCTTTAGTAAAAAGTAAAGTGCAGCTCTATACTTCGCACTAACATTCAGTGACTTCATAGTCGATACCAAAGTATGAAGTACTAATAAAACTTTTTCACTATTAATAAGCGTGTATTATTTTACCTAATGGATCCAGCTTGGGTTTAAAAGTGTTAAGTGGGTCATGAAGGGGCAGTGTGAAAATTACCTGGCCATGGCAGAACAATGTTTGAAAAAACACTGGCCTAGACCAACGGTTTAACGTGGTTTCCGTGGCACGGAGGTACCCCAAGTTCCAAGTTGCCAAGTTCCAACCTACAGGCTTCATTTTTTCTTTTTTTTAACGATTATACGAATGCGTTTTAACACCATATCACCTGATGATAAGCGATGATATGGTCAAAGATAATACACACTCACTAAGTTAGAATCAGATTAGAATATTCTTCTGAAAAACCAAATAGCACTCTGCTCTACCCGGGAATCGAACCCGAATTCTCATGCTCAGCATTCGCGCTTGCGACCACTATGAGGGAGTCTGAGTGTGGTGTGTGTGTGTGTGTGTTTACTAATTTTGTGCAAAAAACATATTATTATTTCTCAGAAAGCTAATTCAGAAGAACATAAAAATTGGCCAGGTGTTCGCCCATATGAAAGGTTCCGTAATAACTACTCCAAATAACTTTGTTTTTCATAGTGTTTGTATGAAATACAATGTTATATTTACGGTTTTGGAAAATGTGCTAAGTATATCTCAAAAACTGCTGACCCGATCTCGTTTTAACCAATTTTCGTTGAAAGTTTTCATTAAGAACACGATTACTATAAAAGTTTTTTATATTACTTTTATTGTACGTCTTATGGGTACAAATAATAAAGCTAGTGTACAGTGGGCGGTCTTATCGCACAGGGCAATCTCTTACAGACAACCTTTGGATGGACAGAACTTAAAGGAATTAGATTTAGGGTTGTCAGTCTACAACATCATAGATAATAATAACTAAATATCAATCAAATATCAATATACGAGTATATAAAACGCTTCCGTTACTGTCTGACTGATAGACAACGCACAGCCGAAACTACTGGGCGCAAGAAGCTGAAATTTGGCATGTATATATATTCCTTAGAGTGTGTAGGGGAGTACTAAGCAAGAATTTATGGAATTTCCCACGGGATCAGGATTTACACGAGAAAAACCTCCCACGTGAACGAAGTCGCGAGCAACTGTTAATCCTATCCTACTCCTACTATCCTACTAATCTTACTTCTTACTAATATTATAAATGTGAAAGTTTGTGAGGATGGATGGATGTTTGTTACTCTTTCACGCAAAAACTACTGAACGGATCTGAATGAAATTTGGCAAGTAGATAGTTTACATCCTGGAATAACACATAGGCTACTTTATATCCCGAAATTCCCACGGGACCGGGATTTTACGCGGGAAAACCCTCCCACGCGAACGAAGTCGCGGGCAAAAGCTAGTATTATAAATGCGAAAGTTTGTGAGGATGAATGGATGTTTGTTACTCTTTCACGCAAAAACTACTGAACGGATTTGAATGAAATTTGGTCAGTAGATAATTGACATTGTGGAATAACACATAGGCTACTTTTTATCCCGAAATTCCCACGGGATAGGGATTTGCGCGGGAAAACCTTCCCACGCGAACGAAGTCGCGGGCAGAAGCTAGTGATAATATAAAACACATACCACAATATACAACGTTTAATTTAAAGGGTATATACTTATTTATTTTTTGTTATTTGTTTATGTACACACATGACACTTCAAAAAAAAAATTAAATACAGACAAAAGAGCACAAAGGTGCTGCTTATTTCCTAAGATATTTCTTCCAGCAGACCTGCGACAGGAGAGTTCAAGAGAAGATGATAGACACAGTGTGTATAAATACTAATTACGATAAATAAAACATACTTAGCTATACAATTAAACTATAATGATATAATAAACAAATAAAGAAATATATAATAATAATAATTTTTAAAGAAATATCGAAAAGGCTCATTGACGCTTCCTGCGACCCAAGGGCTGGCTTTTTCTTTGGTCAACGGCTAAGCATTGCCATACAACGAGGCAATGCTGCCAGTATCTTGGGTACGTTGCCAGCCGACAGCGTTGAGGATCAATTTTTCGATGCCTTATTATAGTTTGTATTTTAGTATATAATTATGTACATTTGGTTTTGGTCATAATCAGGTTTATATAGCTGAGCAGATTTAGATACTGTATAGATTGTATGGACTGTAAAAGAGACGGGCCCCTGAGTTTCTTTCGGTGTTTCTTCTCAAGGTAGTTAGGAAACATCTAGCTTAACTTAAAACACAAAAAATGACAATGTAAAAGTGTTATTTATAAACAAATATATACATACATCGAATTAAAATAGATATTTATATTAATGCTATAAAAATATATACCTATAATAAATATATAAAATTACGGGATGTTAGATAGGTCTGATCTTTGACCAGCTCTTTGAAAATATTGATGGATTTAGCTTCACGGATTTTAGCGGGAAGTGAGTTCCACAGTCGTACTGCATGAAAGGAGAGAAGGAGTGGGAATAGAAACGGGTTTTATGGGATGGGAAATTGAGATGGAGTTTAAGGTGGGATCTACAAAGTGCGTCAGTAGGACGAGTGAATGAAAAACGATCGCGCAGGTAGTTAGGATATGCAGGGTTGAATAGGATGTTGACAAAAGGAATAATATTCGAGTGTTCCTGCGAAGACGGATAGGGAGCCACTTGAGATCCTTGTGAAACTGAGAGACATGATCGTATTTCCTCAGACCAAAAACAAAGCGAATACACAAGTTTTGCAAGCGCTCAAGCTTACCTAAGAGCTCCCGAGAAGATAAGATATACCGAGTGCACGGCTTCTTTGGATGATAACAAACGATATAGCAAGGGTTTTCTAATCCTATGTCTACATGTGTGGAGCATATTAGAAATTTCAATACATTGATACCAGAGGCCGATTTTTTCAAATTAAGAAGAACGAAGAGAATTATCGATTTATTGGCAAGTGGCTTGGAAAGTGATGACCCTCATAGGGCTGTGACACGTTTGTTATTACTGGTATTCAAGAAACATATGAAATTAATAATTTGGTGACAATTCTATGAGTCACTTATTTTGAGCTGAAACTTTGCATAGAGACTCCATACCAGATGTTGTCTTCTGCCCTTTTGGATAGATATGGGGTTTCCGTTACACGTTGTATATAAAACGCTTCCGTCACTGACTGACTGACGGACAACGCACAGCCAAAACTACTGGCGCAAGAAGCTGAAATTTTGCATGTATGTTCCTTGGGGTATGTAGGGGAGCATTAAGAAATATTTTTTTGGATTTCCCACGGGATCGAGATTTTCACGGGAAGAACCTCCTACGCGAACGAAGTCGCGGGCATTAATAATAATAATATAAAATACACACCACAATATATATTGTCAATTTTATTTTAACATTAGTATAAATAATTTAACAGTGTTTACAAAACTATCTAATTATCAATTACAGGCTTAGCTTAAAATTAAAGAGTATTGTCGTGACTTAAACATATGTCCTAAAATTCCCTGTCTATCTCTCAGAGAGAAAGAGAGATCTTTCAGAAAGGTGCTGCTGGCTAAATAATCACAGCCACACAAGTAGATCTTGTAGCAGGGGCGTGCACAGGATTATGACAGGGTATGCGGCGGAGTAATTGGTCACAAAAACTTTGCCTTTTATAGATTTTTAGCATAGCCACAGCCACGCATCGTAGCATGGTGGCGATGCGTGGCTGTGGCTATGCTAAAAATCTATAAAAGAAAAAGTTTTTGTGACCGATTACTCCGCCGCATACCCTGTCATAATCCTGTGCACGCGCATGTCTTGTAGGTTAAGCAAAACTTACTGAGGTCAGTCTTTGGATGGGTGACCATAACATATTGAGGTTCCTCCATACATCAGTAAGCACGTTAAGCCGTTTGTTCAACAGTCCAAGTCCCGGCTGTCATTTATACATCTATGGCAGTCGTTACGGGCAGATAGAAGCTAGAAAATCTGACTTGGTCCTGCCATGGGTTATCTTGCTACCTTTGATTATATAATATCTAGATGGAGCATCAATTGAGCGTAAACGTGTCAAAAAATATCAGCCAACCGTTGGCTTATAAGTTCTTACCCGCCGATTATTGCCGATCGTGCCGCTTTGGTGTCACGACGTCTAACGACGCGCGCTAAGTAATGAACAAATAACAGCGATAAAATGGCGGAATGTGCTATTAAACTGTGCCGGAATTATGAAGGAAGGGTAAAAACCGTAGCTTCTTAGCGGAAACTTTAATAAAAACAAACACAAAGATATGGTCATTGACCTTGTTTTTGTTTTATTTTACATTAACGATCGACATTTTGTTTATTAAAAATGTTTATTTATAATTAAAATTCTTTCCTAATAACTGTGATCTTTCATTTCAAATTTCCAAACTGCCTAAAAAGTTTTTTTTTTAATTCTATGAGTTTAACGGGGTTTAAGTTAAAATTGTAATTCTAATTTATCTTAGCTGATTTAATACAACATTCAAACACACAAGTCTAGTTAAATTTAAATAGTGTTTTATATTTATTTAAGAAAGTAACCACGTAATAAAAGACAGTACTCAACACTTGAAACTTGAAACTTATTATTTAATTAGTCTATTTTTTATATGATTTATGGGAGAATTGCAGTAGCTGGTATCATTATTCACGCACATAGAAACATAGACGTACAGTGTAACACACCGCCTGCACGCACACATGCTTGAAATTGTTGGCTCGTTTTCTTTGTTTTCATTGTAAGGCGACGCTCCATCTAGTTCTTATATTATCTAAGCTTGCTACCTATTTTTTTTCTACGTGGGAAAATCATCGAATAACTTCTCCCGCTCTGGGTTAAGCGGAAGGGAGTGTCAGACTTTTACTGACTAAAAACCCACCCTATTCCTTACTTTGCTACCTTTAAGTTCCAGGACAGCGGTATCTCGTAAGAACATTTTCGCAACCTCGGCGGGCAATGGGACTAATGAGGCCGCGTCATTGGTGCTGATAGCTCTTTGAGGCGCGCGTGGAACACGACGCAGTGCCGACCCGGGCCTGGTTCTTACCGGACGGTCGGCTACCCTTGCTCGCCGTCCGGTTATCTTACTAGCTAAGTAACTACTGGGTTGTAGAGGACAGATAAGCAGTCTCTCCATGTAAAACACTAGTACTCTGCTGTATCCAGTCAAACTGGAAGGACCCCAAAATAGTTGGGAAAAGATTGAAGCAGATAAATACAGTTTTTACAAATAATCTTAATTTAAAAGATATCCCTACAATCTTAATATAAAAGAAATCCTATGTTGGTGCATAGATTTGCAAGGTGTACAGTAGACGTAAAAGTGACATTGTTCAGGGCCTACTGCCAAAGCTGTTATACCAGCGCTCTGTGTGGACACGCAACGGGCCTACAACGGTCTTCGCAGACTTCGCGTACAATATAACAATGCTTTCAGAGTTCTGGTGGGGCCCCCACGTTTCTGTAGCGCTTCAGGCATGTTTGCTAACGCAAGTGTGGACGATTTTTATGCCCTAATGCGTAAAAAAAGCAGCATCTCTTATGTGTAGGAACCGGGAGAGTGCCAACAGAATTCTGAAGATGATATCAGAAAGTCTGCAGTGCTAGGGAGGCTTATTCGACTTCACGTAACGATATGACGCAATGTTTTTATTTTTTGTTTTTATCTATATCATTGTTATTTTATTTTTGACATTATTGGATTTTTATTGGAATTTATTTTATTTTATTTGTATGTGAATTTTAGAGAATGACATGAACACTTTTTTTTTTAACGTGGTAAAATTATCAAATAAGTCCTCCCACCCCGGGCAGGGTGGGAGGGACTGTCAGACTTTTACTGACTAAAATCCACGGTGTTCTTTCAATAACCCTTTACGTACCGGGGTCACGGTAATGGGATAAGTCCCACGACCCCGGCAGGCTTCGGCCCTCTGCAGGGGGGGCCTCGTCATGTTGCTGACGCTCTTTGAGGCGCGCGTGGAACACAACGCGCCGTCGACACGGGCATGGTCCATGGTCGGACAGCGAGTTGCCCTTTACTCGCTGTCCGCATGCCCGCGCCTACGGTGGCCGGAGATCGTCGGCTGACGTCCGAAGCCGTGGGCGTCTACCACTGCGGCTGGGCTGGAAGGAGGACGCCATTCTCTCCCTCACGCGGCCCGCCTCCTCCTTCGGAAGCATGACTGCTTCGCAGAAGGAGGCGACCGCTTCCCACTCCGTCTCGCCCCGCAGCATGGCCTCGACCAGTGCTCGACGGTGTCCTCAGAGCGACCCTCGCAGTGGTGACTCCCAGGCGTTTGTTCCTTTCCCATCAGACACAGGTACCTCCCGAAACTTCCGTGTCCGGTGAGGACCTGCGTCATGCGGTAGGTCAGGACGCCGTGACGCCGATCTAGCCACTCCTCAAAGAGGGGTCTTACCGCCGCAATTGCGGCGTGCCCGGAGTCTGCAGTGCTAGGGAGGCTTATTCGACTTCACGTAACGAGATGAAGCAATGTTTTTTTTTTTATCTTTGTCGTTGTTATTTTATTTTTTGACTTATGTGGATTTTTATTGGAATGTATTTTATTTTATTTGGATGTGAATTTTAGAGAATGACATGAACACTAACATAGTTTATAAGACCTTTGTTATTAACATTATATAGAATTTTTTTTAAGTTTGAAATAATGTATTCTATTCTATTCTCCAATACCGTTTGATTGTGGTATTCAGACATCACGCAAAAAACTTTGACGTCCACTAACGTCATTCACATAGATTCACCTAAACATTAATTAATCGACTTGACGTCAGGAAACGTCAAAGCCGACGTTTTTTGCGTGACCTGTTTACTTGTGTTGTTTTATATTTATTTTATTAATGATATTTAAATAATTTTTCGAACATAATTATACTTAACTAGCACTTCGCCCGCGACTTTGTCCACGTAGATATCGAAATAATTTATAGCCTATATATAGCACACGCAAATAATGCACCTGAATTAGTTCATCAGTTTCTGAGATTACCCCCTGCATAAAAACTTACAAACAAATTTTTCCTCTTTATAATATTAGTATAGATAACATTATAGATAACTTCATTTGTAGATGCTCATATAATTATATTATCAGGATTTTTGTTATACCAAAGTAACATGATTTAAAAGACTATAAGTGAAGTTTCTTGTACATTCTTGTCCATTACCAGCTAGCTTAATTACTTTGAATGACCAATCGTGAAATATAAAAGCGCCTGTAAGGTTCTCTATAAAAATAAAAAACAATGTATGTATGTATATTTGTCCTCCATGACTTCTTAAACGATCGATCAGATTGTGACGAAACTTTCGTAGGACGTTCTGAGCACGCATGAGAGGATTTCTTGGCTAAAATACCCAAAAAATTAGTTAGTTGAAAAACCCAATATTTTTATTACTTTACATGGGATTACAACAAGCTAAGCGGTATCTATCTGACAAATGCTTGCACTATTTGGACGGGCCTGCTCAAATCTGTGTGCTTCTGTCCCCTAAAGGGCGCCACAGACATTAACCTACATTGCTTTTTTTTTCGGAATAGGTTCGCGTTTGACCACCATCTCACCTGATGGTAAGTGATGATGTGGTCGAAGATGGAGCACGCTTACCTAGAAGAAACCTATTCACTCTTGACATATAAATATGTATGCTTATATCGTTTATTTAAATTTATGTTAAATTAACATATGATCTGGTTTTTCCCTATGAGTTTTTTCCGCGTTGACTTTTACAATAAAACTTGATTTATAATATACCAAGCGGTTGTCCTCAAAGTTCTTATTTGAAGTTATTTGATTTTTGTTGAGATCTCTTGTTTAAATGTTCTCGCCACAATGCTCGATTACTCTTCAATACTACAATATACACACTTAAAGCTAATGTATTCAAGTACTCTAGTATTTCTCCCAATATATCTATTATTAAAAACTTAATAGTTAACAGTTCTAAAATATAGGTTAACACTATAATATTACTAAGTACGAAAATCATTGTAGAAATGTAAAAACGACGCCATTTACTAGTAGAATTGGTCGCACCAGTATCGTTGTTACGAAACAGCGAAATTAACACAGCCACGTAAATAATAAAATTCGTAGTAACCGGCACTAACAACAGTGCCTTCGCTATAGGTATTCTAATAATTTCACGATCGTAATACAAATGCAGCAACCAGCCCGACAAATAGTATAAAGACATGGATAAGAAAGGCACACCCCATGCGAATAAACTACTCTTTAGATATCTCCTACGTATATCGAGACGGAACACTTTCACAAAATCCACATAGAAAACATAACACAACACTAATAACCATCCGTGGTGAGATAACGCACAGTACAGTAACAGAGTCGAGGGCAGAAGACTCAATATCGCATTCTCTGGCCATATATTATTGGTAAGCAAAGTCGTAGCTAATGCAAACACGAATAAACGCATCATATTCGCGAGGGTTCCGCTAAGCATCACGTAGTTCCTGAAGTGGCGAAACTTCTTGATAAGGCACCATGATGTCACTCCGTATATGAACGTTAAGAAAGTCGGCACGAACAAGCCCCAGGCAATATAGCTCAATACTTTAAGGCCAACGATGTCTATGAAGCCAGTTGGAGCCTTTTCGCTGGTGTCGTTGGTAGACATAGTCGCGTGCGCACGTCCGCGGAACTCCGAGTTGCGTCGCTACACGTCCACACTTACACGCTCCGCAGAACGTTTTAAAACGTCTAAGTAATACTTGGTTTATACATACTATCTTTCCTGCTTCTCTGGCCGCTACTAAGTCGGTTGCTTGTAACTATTTAATAAACTGGTTGGTTTTTGAACCAACCAGGTAGTTGACGCAAGGCATGATATAAATATGTTTAAAAAAAACTTGGTCTGACACTAGCGATATTGCCAATGAGCAGTAAAGAGATTTTTCTACATAATAATAATTTTTAGCTTATAATTTATATATTTATTTTATTGATAATTATTGGTTTTACACAAGTACTTTAATAATCGACCAGAGGTGGTCAAGTGTATACCACCACAATTTGCAAGTACTTTGTGTATTTTACCTATATTATTACCATTATCTGCTTGGATTTTCCCAACCATATAGGTTTAAAGACATTTATTTCTCATAAGAACATTATGGTTAACATAAAATGAGATGCAAAGTATTGCATATATTTTAATATTAATTATTAAGTAGCTCTTGGGATGTTGGAGGCGTTAAGTTACATTGTTCGGACATGCTTCTTAAGTTTATTTTTGATGATATTGACACTATTAATTCATTTCAAATACTCCGGCAGACCATTATACAGCCGTACTCTCTCAAACAATATAGTACTTTTACCGTAATGCACGTGCGGTAACGCAGCTAATGCTGTAACTTGTTTATACTCCGTGTGTTGTATGTCACTGTTTTTTTATGTAGTTTAATGTTTGATTGCAATGAATTGGTGGTGATATTTTTAATGAGGACGCAAGTGTTATAGGTGTAAAGTTGTGCGAGGTTAAGTAGGTTAGTTTTTTTGTATAATGATTTAGTTGGCTGTGGAATTTTCTGCCGGCTTCTGTGTTCCCTGCCACTTATGACCTTTCAGCCTTTAAAGCACGAGTAAATATGCATATTTTGGGTTCGCTCGTCCCACCTTAGACCTCATCTATCGCTTACCATCAGGCGAGATTGAGGTCAAGAGTGGGCCCATCAGTAATAAAAAATATAAAAATCTGTCTGTCTGTCCGTCCATCCGTCCGTATGTCACAGTCATTTTATTCCGAAACTATTAGGACTATACATGTGAAACTTGATAGATAGATATATATTCTATGAACCGCTTTCCGATTTTAAGAAAAATATTTAAAATAAAGAGGAGCCCCCCCATACATGGAACTAAAACTATTTTTTTTTATGAAACCCATGCGTGTGTGGTATCTATAAACAGTTCTTTAAAAATGACGTTGAGGTTTCTAAAACCACATTTTCATAAAGTTAATCGTTTAAAATATATACGCTTCCAAAGTGGTAAAATGTGTGTCCCCCCGTCTAACTTCTATAATAATGGAGTGCAAAATATAATAAAATACATGTCTATAGATTAGACCTCATCTAATTCTTTCCATCAGGCGAGATCGAGGTCAAGAGTAGGCCCATCAGTAACAATAATAAAAAATTGGCCAAGTGCGAGTCGGACTCGCCCATGAAGGGTTCCGTAATCCGTAGTAACTATAATAAATATAATATACTTAATATATTAAAAAAAAAAAACAAATAACCTTACAAATTCCTTAAAACTAGATTATTCACAATTTTTACAACTACGCCAAATAACTTTGTTTTTCATAGTATTTGTATGAATTACAAAGTTATATTTGCGGTTTTTGAAAATATACTGTATCTCAAAAACTGCTAACTCGATCTCATTCAAACCAATTTTGGTTGAAAGTTTACATTAAGATCTACAACGTATGGTTTTTTTAGATTTTTCACTTCATTATTATAGAAGTTAGAGGGGGGGGGGCACACATTTTACCACTTTGGAAGCTTATATCTTTTAAACGATTAACTTTATGAAAAAGTCATTTTAGAAAACTTAATGTCATTTTTAAAGACCTGTCTATAGATACCACCCACGTATAGGTTTCATGAAAGAAAATATTTTCAGTTTCAGTTCCATGTATGGAGAGCCCCCTTCATTTTAAATATTTTTTTAATTTTCTCTTAAAATCGAAAAGCGGTTCACAGAATACATCTACCTACCAAGTTTTACATGTATAGTCTTAATAGTTTCGGAATAAAATGGCTGTGACATACGGACGGACGGACAAACAGACAGACGGACAGACATGTCGAAACTATAAGGTTTCCGTTTTTTTGCCATTCGGCTACGGAACCCTAAAAAGGTAGTGATAGTTGAATAAGGATTTTATGATTCTGTTTTGTGTTCTTTGTAGAGGGTTAAGTAATATTAGGATCGTTTCCCTATCTAACTGGGTTTAGCTGAGTACTAGTGTTTTACATGGAGCAACTGCCTATCTGACCTCCACAACCCAGTAACTGGGTAACATGATATCCCTTGGTAAGACCTGTGGCAGTATTTTTGGCTTCTAACTACCCGTAACGACGTCAGTGTTAGTCCAAAAAATATTTCCTCAAATATAATTATTACATTACAAAACATTTCAAATTTTTAAAGGGAAATTTATGTCAATTGACAGGCCTGTTGGTCTAGTGGTCAGTGGCTCTGACTGCTATGCGCAAGGTTGTGGGTTCGATTCCCACCCAGGACAATGGTTGTGTGATGAGCACGATCATTTGTTCTTTGTCTCGGTGTAATTTATCTATAATATGTATGTATTTATTTTATTTATTTATTTATTTCCATACTATTAACTGTTACAGTTGTTTAAAATATGAGGTACTTACCTATTAAATATCTACCATTTAGAAATACAACGTGTAATTTAAAGGGTATATACATACCAAGTGCACGGCTTCTTTGGATGATAATAAACGATATGGCAAGGATTTTCTAATCCTATGTGTACATGTGTGGAGCATAATAGAAATTTCAATACATTGATACCAGAGACCGAATTTTTCAAATTAAGAAGAACGAAGAGAATTATCGTTTTATTGGCAAGTAACGTGGAAAATAATGACTCTCATAGTGCTGTGACACGTTTGTTATTACTGGTATTCAAGAAACATACGAGTATGAAACCAATAATTTGGGGTCAATTCTGTGAGTCACTTATTTTGAGCTGAAACTTTGCATAGAGACTCCATACCAGATGTTGTCTTCAGTCCTTTTGGATAGATATGGGGTGTCCGTTACACGTTGTATATATGTATGTTTATCAGTTGTCTAGTACTCATAGCACAAGCTCTGCTTAGTTTGGGACTAGATGGCGTTGTGTGAAAGTTGTGGAATATTAATATTATTATAATTTAAACTAATACATAATAATTTAAATTAAATTTATATCATAACATTTTTTTTATTAATCTAGACTGTTGGGCAAAGGCCTCCCCCATTCCTTCCTTACGCTCTTTTCCCGCGCCGCTTCAGATCAACCCTCGTGGAACACGTCATAATAATCATCATTTATTGCATTCATGTAGTTTACAAGTTGTTACAAATAGGTTATATAGGTTTTATACATGAACCCTGCTAGGGCACAACAATATAAATAATTTAAAGTACTACAGTGTCCATAATGAACAAGCAACTCAAAAATTGATACTAAATTTAACATGAAATAAATATGAAATAAATGTCACAGTCACAATTGGTCAAATTTCCATTCATAAATTTAAATATAATAAATTAGAGCTTAGATAAAAATAGTCAATAATAGTATGTCAAAATTGTATGTGCTGTGTATGCATTGTGTACATGTATGAATGTCAATGTCAAAGTTTACATTCCGTCAAAGAATTCCTTTAGAGTGTAATATGATTGTAATGTAAGGTATTTTTGGTGACTGTTTTTGAATTTATTTTCGTACTCTATGTCCTTAATTGAGTTTGGAAGCCTATTATATATTTTAACGCACATGGCTAAAGGTCCTGAATATCGTCCAGATCGTCTCGCCACTTTTTCGGCGGCACCGTCCATCTTCCGGCACACATTGTGTGGAGACTTTCGCCCAGCGATCCTCATTCATACTACTAACGTGACCCGCCCAATCTCATTTCAGCCTAGCAGCCTTTTTGCCAACATCCATTATGCCTGTTTTAGAACGCAGTGTAGTGTTTTTGGAAAACTCTAAGACGGGACTTCTGCGATTCGGTGAGCCACCAAGTCTGGGCACCATAGGTTAGGACGGGTGGAACTCACAGATCGACGAGTTTTCGCTTCAGGGAGATCGTAATATGCTTTACTAGCTAAATATGATTTTACTTTCCCCTTCAATGCTTCTAAGCTTAGCTCTTTCCAGCTTTTGGGAAACTTCTTGTAAATAATGAGAGCGATACAAAATTTATTAATACTGAATTGTAATAGCAGTATACAAGACGTAGTCTCCTAACACAAGTATATAACTTACTTAAAAGGAGACTCCTATGTAAGTTATGTTGTAGTAGTTGTATGTTACCGAAAATAAACAATTTATTATTATTATTTTTATTAGTGGTGTATGATAAACATTATTCTATCTATCTATCATATTACCCTACTACCTATCATATTATATTATATTATACCTATTATATTACCTATCATATTACCATATCATATTTGGTCTTATCGCTAAAAGCGATAAGACCAAATATGATATGGTAACGCCCATTCCAACTCATAGACATATAGTTAGATAGATAGAATAACTACTGTCTCTTTACTGCACGCCAATAATATACACACCTGATACATAATATTGCTCGCCTTATGGTTACAATGGCGGTCTTATCGCTGATAGCGATATCTTCCAGACAACCTTTGGATGAACTTTATGAATATAAAACACAGAGGGGAGGGGAAAGTCAGAGTATTTACTTCAGTTATATAACATACACAAAATGTAATTAAACTAGAAAGTAGTAGTTATTGAACTCATGTTCGAAACTGCGGTCCGGACCACACACGCTACACTTATCCTCCTCCTCCTGGCCTCTATGGCGACCGTGACCTTGACTTTCGCATCGTATCGCCCGCACATTTCGAATTAGTTACTGGCGCCACTACTTGTCTCTATCCGTCACCTCTTGAGAAAAAGAGACAGAGCTACCGTTACTATTAATTGTTTTTGTAGAATTACTCATAGAGACTAAGCGGTCAATGACATTTGAATTTGAATTTACAATTATGTTTCCATAGAAATTATAATGGTTATTTTTGAGATTATTTAGAATATTTTAGAAGGTTGTTTCGTGGGAAATTCAGTTTTAATTTTGAGATCCAACTAATACATCCACCAACCAATTAATTAATTTATTAATTAAAATTCATTAATTGGTTGGTGGATGTATAGGTAAAATTTTTACATACCTATTTTAATTTAAGCAAATCGAATTGAAAGATAGTTTCTGCACAGATAATTATTTATTTGCTAATGTAAATTTTATATAACTAGCGAACGATATACAAATATTATCTATGGAAGAGTATTTTTGTACTACTGTTTCATCATTAAAAATATATTTGGTGGGTTCTTAAGATAATCTTGCGGCGTAAAGGTCAACCGTTATACGAAATGGCTTCAGCACTTGATTTTGAGGTATTGACTGAATTTATGATATGACTGACTAGACTCTTTGATCTCCCAACATAACTCCCGCCTCAGGTCCCGATATCTTTTCTAAATGTTCTTTCCACAATTTCCAATTACTTTTCAATACAACAATTAACACAATCAATGCGATTACAAGTAAATATTCTAATATGTCTCCGCTTACATCAACAGCCAAAATTTCTTTTTGTAAAATCGTTGGAACTATAGTAAACAGTATAACGTTGCTAATAGCAAATATCAACGTAGCTATCGTAAAACCACTACATTTCTTCGTTGATCCACCGAATAACAAACGACCTATAACTGTTAGGTAAGTGATAAAACTGAGAACCACCGGTATTAATAATAGTGACACAGCGATACTAGCTTTAAACGCATTGTACGTATCATCAGTAGACATATTATTTAAAATAGACCCCACCAACGCGTACAAATGTACAGTTAGAAAAGGTAAACCCCACGCAAACAGGTTACTCCACAGGTATTTTTTACGAAGATCGTAATGGAACACTTTTATGAAGTCCACAGAGAAAACGTAGCACAACACTAACAACCAATACTGGATCGTTGATTGAAATAGCACATAATAACAAAGCATTATAATGTTCACTGCTGGATAGCTTGCCGCCATGTCTTCGGAAATGAATCGCTCTGAAAACCATAGCAGTAGCATTTGTAGCATTACAACTACAAGTGTACTGAGGAGCACAAAGTTCCTGAAGGTTCGAAACTTCTTGAGAACGCACCATGATATCACTCCGAACACGACCGCAATTACAACCGCCACTAGTAAAATCCAGGTAATTGTGTCTATAATTGCTGTTCCGATGAGTCCGCTTAAATTGATTATGGGATCGTCCATTTTGGGAGGTGCGTGCGGCGTCTATCGCACGCCGATGGGAAGTGTTGACGCCACCGTCTGGCACGCCCGTGGCCCGAAGCGCCATATACAAGTTTTATTTTTATCATTCACTGCAAAACAAGTATGCTGATTACTATCCTAAACTGAAATGTGTAAACCTGAACCCGATTCGACTGATACGTTATTTGGCTCGTTTCCAATGAGGAAATACCTATGCATTTTTCAATCACATTTGTGGTTTATCATGATTTTTTTCATTTTCTTACCAAAGTTGAAAACTATTGGATTATGTTTCATAGGTAAGCATGATAGCAGGACAGGCTTTTAAAGCATCTGACGACAAATAGTGAATAACTCTATTTCAGTTCATTTCAACGGTTTAATACGTATGAAACATGACTTTCAGTTATTTTGTTTTTACCTAGAGCTGGCGTCAAAACATAATTTGTTTTGGTTTTGTATTTAATTTAAATTCCTTGTAGATTTATTGAATTATTCTGATAGTTTCCGTGACATTCATAGGGATTTATTTATACTTTATTTTACACCTTACAATACTTCACTGGATACAAAAATAATTAAAACTTATGTACAATGGACGGTCTTATCGCTCAGGGCGATCTCTTACAGACAACCTTCGGATGGACAAAACTAAAGGAGACAGATTTAGGGCTGTCAGTGTACAAACATCATAAATAATATTAATTGAACATAATAATATAAAATAGATATAATAAAATACAAAAATCATGTACTAATAAATATTACATGCACAGTTGAGAATGAAGGGGAAAAGCTACAGGGAAAGATAATGCTCCTTCACCATTCTTTTGATCGCTGGATTTAGTTTGGGTCAGGTCGTTAGTTTAGTTTAGTTAGTTAGTTCGGAACGCCCCATTAAAAAATGTTATTCCGTTATGCTCTTGGCTGGGACGCACCCACTTCAATTTTTTTTTGGCAGAGCACTTCATTCAGTAAGTAATAAGTAATGTTGAAATCAAAATAGTTAAAAAGTTATAATAATTTTAAACCACGAACGTCACGGATCAGTGAATCTAGATAGTAATAAGTAAGTGTAGGTACCTACTTACAGTGATGTGGTGAGCAATTACGTGGATCTACATACTACACTACGTATACAATTTGTGGAAATAAAATTAGAATTAATTAAATGAATATATTTGCGTGGTGACTAAAAATCATTAACATGTTTACGATTGTGTCATGGTTTATTTTTTTGGCATTTATCATGGCATTGTCTTTATAAACACTGTAATTATAGTTAACAATGCAATTGCAATCAGTGCTGGGACACAGGCTTCTCCTCTTTGAGAGGGAACGCAATTATATTAGCGTGCATTTACATATCAGATACTGAAAAAAATATTGTAAGGGTTCCGTAGTCGACAAGGAACCCTTATAGTTTCGCCTGTCCGCGTCTTAGCTCAGAAACTATTAGTACTAGAACGCTGAAATTTGGCGTGGATATTACATATGTATTAATCACGCCGACAAAGTGGTAACATAAAATCATTAAATTAATATTTTAGGTTAATCCCCCAACACGGAATGAGGGGATGATTTTTTATCTTTTCTACCCCATAGTATGGGGTATCGTTGGATAGATCGATTCAACCGATCGATCGGTTTTTTTTTTAATCAATAAAAATATTGTTCTCTACAGTACTTACTTAGATAGATAGATAGATAGACTCCAATAATAGATATACACCAATAATTTGAACACACACTTGTGGTTACAATGGCGGTCTTATCGCTGATAGCGATATCTTCCAGACAACCTAGCGATATCTTCCAGACAACCTTTTTTTTATTTTTAACGTGGTAAAATTATCAAATAAGTCCTCCCACTCCGGGCAGGGTGGGAGGGACTGTCAGACTTTTACTGACTAAAATCCACGGTGTTCCTTCAATAGCCCTTTACGTACCGGGGCCACGGTAACGGGATGAGTCCCACGACCCCGGCAGGCTTCGGCCCTCTGCAGAGGGGGCCTCGTCATGTTGCTGACGCTCTTTGAGGCGCGCGTGGAACACGACGCGCCGTCGACCCGGGCATGGTCCATGGTCGGACAGCGAGTTGCCCTTTACTCGCTGTCCGCATGCCCGCGCCTCCAGACAACCTTTGGATGGACTTTAAGAATATAAAACAAAGAGGGGAGGGGACATTCAGTGTACATGCTTCAAGTACACACAAAAACGACAAAAAGTAACTAAAGTAGTTAATGTAAGTTAGAAGTATCTATCCTGACAAAAAAATAAAAACGAGGGCGCCCCGGCCGAGGGCGTCCCAGATTGGATGCCCCGTTAGTTTAGACTATTTAATGTTTTAAATATTGCATTATCCTGTTGAATAACGTATCCATTTTTTAGTTTTTCTATTTTAAAAATGTTTGCTAAACTTTCGTATAAGTTCAAGCTTTTCAAATATACAAATGTGTTGCTGGGAAGTTTGTTGGGTCACCTCTTCGTCCCAGCTGAAATACTAGAAAGTGATAACGAGCGAGACTTTGATTATGATTTTAAGTATAACTCTTATAGGCTTTAAAATTAGTTGTACCTATTTGCTAAGGTGACTGTTATCGTGATGATTACGTATTCAAAAACTAATATTAGAAATCACTACTAATTTGTAAATTATATATATATTTCACCGTAATATTGCAAAAACCGTTAGATTATGCTAGGTACTTGCAAATTTATCGCATTCGTTTTCGATAAATTATAATTTATGAATTAAATTGTGACATGGCATACAACGCCGGTCTGTGCTGCCAACAGAAGGTCCTACAGCAAACCCGACCAATTAGGGACTTCCTTTAGACAGTTGGCAATTTAACGAGTAACGGATTATAATCAAAGGTTTTCAGTTTGATAGATTATAAAATAATCAAAAATAATTAGTTAAATTGTGAACCGTACTGTACTAATCACAGTTTATCCGTAGATTACAATCTCGTGAGATATACTGTAATCTAACGGCTTTTTCAAATTTAAGGATATGAATTTTTTATGTCCAACCCTGAACTGTAATAAGACTAGAGGAATGCGCTCATCCACTCTTTGCTAGGACCACTAGTAGTAATAAACGAGTGAGCGTGTGCTGTCTACTCTACGTATAGATTAGATTAATCAAAATGTATACTACCACCATTTTGTAAAAATAGACATATTGTTACGCCAGTTTCGACGTGGCGCTGCACAAGACCGAGGCCATGTGCTTCCATGGCGGTCGGAACGCGCCACGGTCCGAGTCCCACATAACGGTGGAGGGGGTTCGCATCGGCGTCGGGAGGACGATGAAGTACCTGGGACTCGTCCTCGACAGCCGGTGGAACTTCAGGGAGCACTTCCTGAGTTTGGCCCCAAAGCTGAACCGGGCAGCAGCCGCCTTCAGGCGACTCCTGCCTAATCTCAGCGGGCCAAACGCCTCCTGCCGAAGGCTGTACGCCGGCGTCGTGCGGTCCATGGCCCTCTACGGGTCCCCAGTGTGGGCCCTGTGCATCCGGACGCGACCACTAAAGTTGGTCGCATGCCAGAGGGTCATGGCTATCCGAATGATCCGGGGATACCGCACGATCGCCGGCGAATCGGCCAACCTCCTTGCCGGATTGCTGCCCTGGGATCTGGAGGCGACTGCCCTCCAGCGCGTCTATGAATGGCGCGTGGAGGCGCAGCGCCGGGGCGTATCCCCGCTGCCTCGAGAAGTCGAGGCGCGGCGGGAAGAGCTCCGGCGCGATCTCAGGGCAGTATGGAGGGAACGACTGTCGCAACTGACGGCCGGGCACGCCGCAATTGCGGCGGTAAGACCCCTCTTTGAGGAGTGGCTAGATCGGCGTCACGGCGTCCTGACCTACCGCATGACGCAGGTCCTCACCGGACACGGAAGTTTCGGGAGGTACCTGTGTCTGATGGGTAAGGAAGAGACGCCTGGGTGTCACCACTGCGAGGGTCGCCCTGAGGACACAGTCGAGCACACGGTGCAGGACTGCCCAGCTTGGGCAGAGCACCGACGTGTCCTCACGGCGACAATAGGCGGAGACCTCTCGCGCCCGGCCTTGGTCGAGGCCATGCTGCGGGGCGAGAGGGAGTGGGAAGCGGTCGCCTCCTTCTGCGAAGCAGTCATGCTTCCGAAGGAGGAGGCGGGCCGCGTGAGGGAGAGGATGGCGTCCTCCCTCCAGCCCAGCCGCAGTGGTAGACGCCCACGGCGTCGGACGTCGGCCGACGATCTCCGGCCACCGTAGGCGCGGGCATGCGGACAGCGAGTAAAGGGCAACTCGCTGTCCGACCATGGACCATGCCCGGGTCGACGGCGCGTCGTGTTCCACGCGCGCCTCAAAGAGCGTCAGCAACATGACGAGGCCCCCTCTGCAGAGGGCCGAAGCCCGCCGGGGTCGTGGGACTCATCCCGTTACCGTGGCCCCGGTATGTAAAGGGTTATTGAAGGAACACCGTGGATTTTAGTCAGTAAAAGTCTGACAGTCCCTCCCACCCTGCCCGGAGTGGGAGGACTTATTTGATAATTTTACCACGCTAAAAAAAAAAAAAAAAAAAATTGTTACGCCAGTCGCTTAGCGAAGTACGTCGAGGAAGTTCGACAGAAATTTAGAATGTTCGAGACACTAACGCCACCTGGCGGCGAGTAGTACTGAGTATTTCGAGTAGGTTCTGGAATATTCTCGGCAGTATAGGCAGTGAGTAAATTTTACAAGAATGTTCTAGAACTCATAGACCAGGGTATAAATAGATCGCAGAGGAATGCAGACGGCAGTCTTATTACAAGATATGAGGCGATATAATCGAAACTCTACAAGTGAATTTCAGTGCGATTTAAGTGTTAAGTGACAAGTATTGTGGTCTGAATAATTGCGTTAATTTTTATTTTGTGTTGTTAAATTAAAGCTCTTAACTATATTAACGTTATCCCACAATGTAGATATAATAAAAAAAAATAGTTAATTAATTATGTATAATATTTTATACTTTTTACCTTTTCTTCAACTATTTTGGGGTCGGCCTTCAGTTATGGAACGACTGCCAATCTAACCTTCACAACCCAGTTGCTGGGTAACAAGATACCCCTTGGCAAGACCAGTGTTAGATTTTCTGGCTTTTAACTATCCTTTACGACTGTCAAAGACGTACGAATGGCAGCTGAGACCAACGGTTTAGCGTGCTTTATGAGGTACGAAGAAATCTTGATATGTCAAGATGGTCACCCAACCCTAGGGTTGCCATCTGTCCGGGTTTTCCCGGATTTGTCCTAGTTTGAAGAGCATCCGGGGGCGTCCGGGGGGATTTCCCCAATAAGCGTCCAGGTAAAACCCGGACACACATTGGTCTTACGGGTACCAACAAGCACGATCTCTATTATTATTTTCCTATGGCATTTCATCTCATTGTTTATGTTACATTGATTAAATAAAAAGGAAGAGAAAAGAAAAGTTCTAAAGCTCTACAATGTTATCACTTATAAAAATCAAAATTAAACATCGTTGTTTTTAAAACTAAAAACAACGATGTTTGATTTTGATTTCAAGTTCAAAAATATATTTTTCTACGGTGTCCGGGGAAAAACTGTGATTTTACACAAATGTCCGGGTTTTATAAGTCTTTGTCTGGGGCCGGCAAATTTGGTGATGGCAACCCTACCCATCCCCAGACTGACCTCTGCAAGCGTTGCCTATCCTTGAAGATCAACCCGTACTATTATTTAGCTAAAAGCTCTTTCTTTCATGCATGCTGTAACTATGTAAGTAAATAATACTAATAGCAATCTACAACGTGTAATTTAAAGGGTATATACATACCAAGTGCACGGCTTCTTTGGATGATGACAAACGATATGGCCAGGGTATTCTAATTCTATGTCTACATGTGTGGAACTTATTAGAAATTTCAATACATTGATACCAGAGACCGAATTTTTCAAATTAAGAAGAACGAAGAGAATTATCGTTTTATTGACAAGTGACGTGAAAAGTGATGACCCTCATAGTGCTGTGACACGTTTGTTATTTCTGGTATTCAAGAAACATTATAAAACCAATAATTTAGGGTCAATTTTGTGAGTCACTTATTTTGAGCTGAAACTTTGCATAGAGACTCCATACCAGATGTTGTCTTCAGTCGTTTTGGATAGATATGGGGTTTCCGTTACACGTTGTAGATGTAACAAATTTGAAGCGTCAATAGCCTAATGGATAACGTGTCGGACTTGTGATCGAGAGGTCCCGAGTTCGAATCCCACCCATTACACTGTTGCCGTGAACCCACTCCAGACACAAGCATATATAGCTTAGTTGGAGGGGTTAACAAGATTGCTAGTAATGTGAATTCTACCCACATTGCTAGTTATATTTAAATATATATTATATATATATACAATTGCTTCATTTCCTTAGTACAATAAAAAAAAAACTTTCTTACGTTACTCGGCTAAACTGATTTTTTAGGGTTCCGTAGCTGAATGGCAAAAAACGGAACCCTTATAGTTTCGTCGTGTCTGTCTGTCTGTCTGTCCGTCCGTCCGTAAGTCACAGCCATTTTATTCCGAAACTGTTAAGACTATACACACGAAACTTGGTAGATAGATGTATGCTGTGAACCGCTTTCCGGTTTAAAAAAAAATATATTTATAATTAAGGGTGGCTCCTCATAGGTACATTGAACTGAAACTGAAATATTTTTTTTTCATGTTACCTATGCTTGTGTGGACTCTATAAAAAGGATTTTAAAAATAACATTGTGATTTCTAAAACCACTTTTTCATAATGTCAATAGTTTAAAAGATATAAGCTTCCAAAATGGTAAAATATGTGTCGCCCCTCTAACTTCTATAATAATGGAGGGAAAAATCTAAAAAAAATATATGCTGTACATCTTTTAACATAGCTTAGGGTTTTTATTTAAGTGTACATATATTTTATCCATAATAACGGGTCTTCCAATAGTGACTTACGAACTTTGAGAGTTGATAACGGACATCTATTTGAAGCTACAGCTGTCAAATTGGCTGTCATTTATTCAGTCTATTTTGTCACTATCATCATGGACGTATATAGCCTTCAACAACAAGTGCCAATGTTAAAATTGTTTAATCAAAAAAAGGAAATATAATAACCTTGTTGGTAGTTATAGTTTCGAGCCACTTGGGGTTGAAACCTTGGGGTCGTGGGGTCCGAGTGCTCACAAATTATTTAAAGATCTATCCAGACGCCTATTTGACACTTCGCGTGACCCAAGCGCTGGCTTTTAGGCCAGTCTTTTGGGCACATTTCCAGTGGACAGCGATGCTCACGAATTTGTGGACGCTATATTTTGGATTATTTTTAGACATATGTATATAGTTTAGGGTCTTTATTTAAGTGTATATTTTTAGCCATAATAACGAGTCTTCCAATAGTGACTTCCGAACTTTGAGAGTTGATAACGGCCATCTTTTTGAAGCTACAGCTGTCAAATTGGCTGTCATTTATTCAGTCTGTTTTGCCAAATCACAATGTACGGATATAGCCTTCAGAAACAAGTGCAAATGTTAAAATCGTTTAATCAAAATGGTTGTTCTATTCGGGCAACGTTCCAAACGCTTTGCCCATTTTACGGTTGTCATAATCATCCTTCCGAGAGGACTATTCGTAGTATGGTGGATAAATTTGAGTCCACTGGTTCTGTAAACAATCAGCCATGGGAGTGGGTTCTCTATTGCCGGGAACTCACTCCAGATACAAGCATATTCAGTTTAGTTTGAGAGGTTAACAGGATTGCTAGTTATGTGAATTCTACCTACATTGCTAGTAATCTTTAAAAAACAAAACAGAAACCAACACTTGTAAGTCGATGAAACGCAAGATCTGCCAAAAACATCGCCACTGTCCGTGAGAGTGTGCAGGAGAATCCGAAGTAGTCCATTTCGCGTCGCTCACAAGAACTCGGCCTTTCATAGAGCACAATTTTTTGCTTGTGGGGTTTTCCTAAGTTGCAGGTCTATAAGGTCAAACAAGTTATAAACCACAGCGAGCAGCGGCCCTCAAAGTCATAAAACCATAACCAATGCCATCGGTCAAATTCATCCTAATTTATGCTCCAGAGTCATGGAAAATTAGACATTTCGGTTGCGCGCCACCCAGAAATTTATTTTATTTTCGCTATGCTTTTTTAATTTCAATGTGCTTTTATTTTCGCTATGCTTTTTTTATTTTCGCTATGCTTATTTTATTTTCGATATGCTTTTTTATTTTCGCTATGTTTTTTTTAGTTTTCTATGCTTATTTTATTTTCATGTTGCTTATTTTATTTTCGCTATGCTTATTTTATTTTCGCTGTTTATTTTATTTTCGCTATGCTTTTTTATTTTCACTTTGCTTATTTTATTTTCACTATGCTTATTTTATTTTCGCTATACTTATTTTATTTTCGTTACCTATACTTATTTTATTTTCGCTATGCTTTTTTTAGTTTCGATATGCTTATTTTATTTTCGCTATGCTTCTTTTACTTTCGCTATCCTTTTTTTTTTCGCTATGCTTATTTTATTTTCGCTATACTCCTTTTATTTTCGTTATACTTATTTTATTTTCGCTATGCTTTTTTATTTTCGCTGTTTATTTTATTTTCGCTATGCTTTTTTATTTTCACTTTGATTATTTTATTTTCGCTATGCTTATTTTATTTTTGCTATACTTATTTTATTTTCGTTACCTATACTTATTATATTTTCGCTATGCTTATTTTATTTTCGCTATGCTTTTTTATTTCCGCTATGCTTCTTTAATTTTCGCTAGGGTCATTTTATTTTCGCTATGCTTATTTTATTTCGCTATGCTTATTTTATTTTCGCTATGCTTATTTTATTTTTATTATATTCAGTTTCAGTTTTGGTTTCAGCTTCAGTTTCAGCTTCAGCTTTAGTTTCGGTTTTAGTTTCAGCTTCAGTTTCAGTTTCAGCTTCAGTTTCAGCTTCACTTTCAATTTCAGATTCAGATTCAGTTTCAGCTTCAGTTTCAGCTTCAGCTTCAGTTTCAGCTTCAATTTCAGCTTCAGTTTCAGTTTCAGCGTCAGTTTCAGCTTCAGTTTCAGCTTCAGTGTCAGATTCAGATTCAGATTCAGTTTCTGTTTCAGCTTCAGTTTCAGCTTTATTTGCAGCTTCAGCTTCAGCTTCAGTTTCAGTTTCAGTTTTGGTTTCAGCTTCAGCTTTAGTTTCAGTTTAGGTTTCAGCTTCAGTTTCAGCTTCAGTTTCAGCTTCAGCTTTAGTTTCAGTTTTGGTTTCAGCTTCAGTTTCAGCTTCAGTTTCAGCTTCAGCTTCAGTTTCAGTTTTGGTTTCAGCTTCAGTTTCAGATTCAGTTTGAGCTTCAGTTTCAGCTTCAGCTTCAGTTTCAGCTTCAGTTTCAGCTTCAGTTTCAGCTTCAGCTTCAACTTCAGTTTCAGCTTCAGCTTCACTTTCAATTTCAGATTCAGTTTCAGCTTCAGTTTCAGCTTCAGTTTGAGCTTCAGCTTCAGTTTCAGTTTTGGTTTCAGCTTCAGTTTCAGCTTCAGCTTTAGTTTCAGTTTTGGTTTCAGCTTCAGTTTCAGTTTCAAATTCAGCTTCAGTTTCAGTTTCAGCGTCAGTTTTAGCTTCAGTGTCAGATTCAGATTCAGCTTTAGTTGCAGCTTAAGTTTCAGATTAAGTTTCAGCTTCAGTTTCAGCTTCAGTTTGAGCTTCAGCTTCAGTTTCAGCTTCAGCTTTAGTTTCAGTTTTGGTTTCAGCTTCAGTTTCAGCTTCAGCTTCAGTTTCAGCTTCAGTTTCAGCTTCAAATTCAGCTTCACTTTCAGTTTCAGCGTCAGTTTCAGTTTCAGCTTCAGTGTCAGATTCAGATTCAGTTTCTGTTTCAGCTTCAGTTTCAGCTTTAGTTGCAGCTTAAATTTCAGATTAAGTTTCAGCTTCAGTTTCAGCTTCAGTTTGAGCTTCAGCTTCAGTTTCAGTTTTAGATTCAGCTTCAGTGTCAGCTTCAGCTTCAGTTTCAGTTTTGGTTTCAGCTTCAGTTTCAGATTCAGTTTCAGCTTCAGTTTCAGCTTCAGTTTCAGCTTCGGTTTCAGCTTCAGTTTCAGCTTGAGCTTCAGCTTCAGCTTCAGTTTCAGATTCAGTTTCTGTTTCAGATTAAGTTTCAGCTTCAGTTTCAGCTTCAGTTTGAGCTTCAGCTTCAGTTTCAGCTTCAGCTTTAGTTTCAGTTTTGGTTTCAGCTTCAGTTTCAGTTTCAGCTTCAGCTTCAGTTTCAGCTTCAGCTTCAGTTTCAGCTTCAAATTCAGCTTCAGTTTCAGTTTTAGTTTCTGCTTAAGTTTCAGCTTCAGCTTTAGTTTCAGTTTTGGTTTCAGCTTCAGTTTCAGCTTCAGTTTCGGCTTCAGTTTCAGTTTTGGTTTCAGCTTCAGTTTCAGTTTCAGCTTCAGTTTCAATTTCAGCTTCAGTTTCAGCTTCAGCTTGAGCTTCAGTTTCGGATTCAGTTTCAGCTTCAGTTTCAGCTTCAGCTTCAGTTTCAGCTTCAGTTTTTTAATTATTTTATTTTCTTTATGCTTTTTTATTTTCGCTATGCTTCTTTTATTTTCGCTATACTTTTTTATTTTCGCTATGCTTATTTATATTCGCTATGCTTTTTTTATTTTCGGTATGCTTTTTTATTTTCGCTATGCTTATTTTATTTTCGCTATGCTTATTTTATTTTCGTTATGCTTTTTTTATTTTCACTATGCTTATTTATATTCGCTATGCTTTTTTATTTTCGCTATGCTTTTTCATTTTCGATACGCTTTTTTATTTTGGCTATGCTTATTATTCAGCTTCACTTTCAATTTCAGATTCAGTTTCAGCTTCAGTTTCAGCTTCAGTTTGAGTTTCAGCTTCAGCTTCAGTTTCAGTTTTGGTTTCAGCTTCAGTTTTAGCTTCAGCTTTAGTTTCAGTTTTGGTTTCAGCTTCAATTTCAGTTTCAGCTTCAGTTTCAGCTTCAGCTTCACTTTCAATTTAAGATTCAGTTTCAGCTTCAGTTTCAGCTTCAGCTTCCGTTTCAGCTTCAGCTTCAGTTTCAGCTTCAATTTCAGCTTTAGTTTCAGTTTCAGCGTCAGTTTCAGCTTCAGTTTCAGCTTCAGTGTCAGATTCAGATTGAGATTCAGTTTTAGTTTCTGTTTCAGCTTCAGTTTCAGCTTCAATTTCAGCTTTCGTTTCAGTTTCAGCGTCAGTTTCAGCTTCAGTTTCAGCTTCAGTGTCAGATTCAGATTCAGATTCAGTTTTAGTTTCTGTTTCAGCTTCAGCTTCAGCTTTAGTTGCAGCTTAAGTTTCAGATTAAGTTTCAGCTTCAGTTTCAGCTTCAGTTTGAGCTTCAACTTCAGCTTCAGTTTCAGTATTGGTTTCAGCTTCAGTTTCAGCTTCAGCTTCAGTTTCAGTTTCGGCTTCAAATTCAGCTTCAGTTTTAGTTTTAGTTTCAGCTTAAGTTTCAGCTTCAGCTTCAGTTTCAGCTTGAGTTTCTGCTTCAGCTTCAGCTTCAGCTTCAGTTTCAGCTTCAGCTTCACTTTCAATTTCAGATTCAGTTTCCTCTTCAGTTTCAGCTTCAGTTTGAGCTTCAGCTTCAGTTTCAGTTTTGGTTTCAGCTTCGGTTTCAGCTTCAGCTTCAGTTTCAGTTTTGGTTTCAGCTTCAGGTTCAGCTTCAGTTTCAGATTCAGATTCAGATTCAGTTTCAGTTTCTGTTTCAGTTTCAGTTTCAGTTTCAGCTTCAGTTCCAGTTTCAGCTTAAGATTCAGACTCAGTTTCAGTTTCAGCTTCAGTTTCACTTTCAGCTTCAGTTTCAGCTTCAGTTTCAGTTTCAGCTTCAGTTTCAGCTTCAGCTTCAGTTTCAGCTTCAGCTTCAGTTTCAGCTTCAGTTTCAGTTTGAGTTTTTCTTATTATTTTATATTTACTCCCTGTCTCTATGGGTTTTTTTCGGAGGCTTTGATACGCACATATGAATACGCACGTACGTCTTTTGCATTACTTAGTAATAATTAATGCCGCACTCGTCAAACGTCTCGGTTAAAGTTAATCCATAAGTAAGTAATTATGCAATTTCGGGCAATTTACTCTACTTAATACTCCCCAATACTCTTAATACTTCTTGCTTTTTTATTCCGTTGACCATTTAACAAGTTACCTTTGAGCATAATTATTATATCTAGGTACCTATCTACACTGGAAGATACGGTGGAGCATATGGTCGAGGTGTGCCCTGCATGGGTGGAGCACCGTCGTATCCTCGTAGAGGCGATCGGCGACGGTGACTTCTCGCGCCCTGCTCTGGTTTAGACCATGGTGCGAAGCAAGAGGGAATGGGATGCAGTCACTTCCTGCTGCAAAGCAGTCATGCTAGCGAAGGAGGAGGCTGAACGTTCGAGGGAGAGGCAACTCTCTTCCTCGCGCCCCAGCCGCCGGGGGAGACGCCCCGGGCGTCGTGGATCGCGAGTCGATTTCGGGCCACCATAGGCGTGGGTCTGCGGATGGCGAGTAGGGGTCGCTCACAGACGGGCAAGGACCAGGCCCGGGTCGGCGGCGCGTCGTGTTCCATGCGCGCCTCAAAAAGCTGTCAATACCAGTGACAGAGCCTCATAGGGCCATTGCCTGTCGGGGTTTACTGGAAAGTTCCATCGAGATACCGCGGCCCCGGAACTTTAGGGCTTCCGAAGGAACAGGGTGGGTTTTTAGTCAGTAGAATTCTGCCACACCCAAGCGGAAGAAGTCACTCAATGATATTTTTCACCAAGAAAAAAAAAGTACCCATCTACATCTATTATTTCATTATATTATACAGGTACACTGATTAATTAACTGCAAATGTAACTTTGTAATCCTATATATTTATATGGGATTACAAAGTTATTTATGCAGTTGATGTATCTAGAAAACTGGAACGAAATTGAAAAATATTATAGTTTTTCCTTGATTCATATACTAAACACTATTTGTATTCTAAATTTGAAGCTTCTATGTCTGCTAGAAGTGCTTTAGACTTTTGATGATCGGTCAGTCAGTGAGTGACAAAATTTACAAAATTAAGTAACTTTGACTCGTTATAATTCTTAAACTACTGGTTCAAATTGAATGAAATTTGAAATATACTGTGTTTATACAATGCCTGTTTGGTTACTGAAAATTCAGGCTTCTAGTTTTATCCACAACGAAGTTATAGGGGGTCGAAAATGGCCTGAATTGCTTCGAGAAAAGAATGGTACGGCCGTGCCGCTTTTTTGCTCGACTTGGCGGGGGCACTGCCGTGCCCCCAGATAAACTATCTTAAAATGTAAATACATAATTGCACAGTGCACGTATTATTCACCGAAATCAATACCACTGAAATCAAAATAAATAACAAAATGCTAAATATTTTCAAAAGTAACCCGAATTATTAATATTTATCTCTTTTGTTGAAATCGAATACACATAAGACATACATTTATTATAGTTTAAAAATATGAATTCCATCAGTACTGGATAAAATGAATTCACCGAAATCAATTTGAAGGGTATACCAAGTCACCGAAATCGAGTACTTACCTTAATAAAAGATTTAGAGACGCACAGAGATGATATCCTTACCACTGATGCAGCGCGACTGAAAGTTCATATCACTCTAACAACTATTCTCGAAGACACCAGAATAAAAGATTTATAGACGGATCGATGCGCGCCACTGAGATCAACTCAAAACGTCGGACGCGGAGACAATCAGTTGTAACTATTAACGTATTATGGTGTAGAAATAATATTGATTGAGGTAATAACTATCTAGTTCTTTGTGAACACATGCGAAATAGCGTCATGTATAGGAGAAAAAAAAAATCTGCCGCAAACTGGGCCCGGACGCGGCACCGAAGTCAATATTTTCTAGACTTTAATTTTTTTGAACTAACTTGTATTTAATTTATTAAAAAAATAACACCGGCCCCACCTAATATTTTGATCGAACGTATTACAGAAAAATCGGTTGTCTGTAAAGTCGGTTTACTGGCGATAGTTGAACGTCACAACGTCATAAGAAAATACTGATGGAATGGTTGCATTTTTCAAAAGAAAATTTTAATTATATTTGTTTGATAGACATTTTGTTGTAACATTGTTTGACTCTTCCCCTGAACGAGATGAAGATGTAGTTGTCGCTTCAAGAGAACCACTGGCAATAGCCAAGTTAGCAGCTTGGCTTATCTGTTGTTACGTTGTCTTTCTTTTTTTTATTTTCTCGCAGCAGCCGCCTGAGCAGGAGTTCTAGATGCTGCGATACGCTGTCTGTACTCACGTTGTTTTTGTGCTTTCGATTTTGAAGCAGCGATTATTGGCTGCGCGAATGGCGTTGCTAAAGTTCGACCCACCAGAGAACTTTAACAGCCAACCAATCAAAGTTGTAATCGGTGACTTCAATAGTCGCAGCACCAACTGGGGCTACAATGTTGCGGACCTGAACGGAGAAGCAGTCGAGGAATGGGCTGAAGCGAATAACTTGACCTTGATTCATGATGCCAAACTACCGGCTTCATTTAACAGTGGCCGCTGGAAACGCGGATACAACCCAGACCTTATTTTCGCTAGCTCATGTATCAGCTCACAGTGCATCAAGAGCGTATGTCCGCCAATTCCTCGCTCTCAGCACAGACCTATTATGTGTTGTATTGTACCCGTGGTCCAGCCTTTGAATGTCCCCTTTAAGCGCCGATTCAACTACGCCAAAGCCGACTGGGATTCGTTCACACGGTCGATAGATGACGCCCTTTTGGAAGTCTTGCCAACGCCGCAAAACTACGACCAATTTGTTGAAATTGTGGCAACTACTTCCCGAAAACACATACCACGAGGTTGTAGGACTTCGTACATTCCAGGGCTGTCGACAGAATCCAGCGATTTACTAAACCGATATGAGCTTCTTTATAACACTGACCCCTTCTCAGAGGAAACGACACTAGCTGGGGAAATGTTGCTATCTAATTTAGGTGAAAATAGACAGGCGAGATGGATAAGCACTGTTACTAATATCGACATGACTCATAATAGTAAAAAAGCTTGGAGTACTATTCAAAAGCTGACTAGTGAGTCCCCTAAACCCTCTCCACCAAGTCAAGTTACTGCCAACCAGATAGCACATCAACTTCTTGCAAATGGCAAACCAACACGCCGTCCCAGTAAGATCCGTAAGTCAAAAAAATTGGACGACGCTTCCAATGATATTAGTAAACCGTTCATCCTTGCCGACATCATTGAGGCGATTAGGGGTCTGAAATGTGGTAAGGCTTCTGGTTTGGACGACATCTCAGCCGAACAAATTAAACAGCTAGGCCCTTTTGCTGTGTCATGGTTGCTGCAACTATTCAACAACTGCCTGGAATCAGCTTCAATACCGCGTCACTGGAGAAAGTCTAAAGTTATAGCGATACCTAAGCCAGGTAAATCAGCAAACGATCCGAAAAACTTCCGTCCAATATCTTTGCTATGTCACACATATAAGCTATTCGAGAGACTGCTGCTGAACCGTCTTACGTCCGTTATTGACCCAAAATTAATTCCCGAGCAAGCTGGTTTTAGACCCGTGAAGTCTTGCAGCAACCAGACCCTCAAACTCGTCCAACACATAGAGGATGGTTTCGAGACTGGGATGGTTACAGGTGCTGTGTTCGTGGATTTATCGGCTGCCTACGATACAGTTAACCTCAAACGGTTATTGTGGAAGGTGGAGTCCATGATTAACGATCCCAACTTTATACAAATACTCCGGGAACTCCTCCACAATCGCCGTTTTCAGGTCCATCTCTTATCGGAAAAAAGTCGTTGGAGAGCACAAAAAAACGGCCTCCCGCAAGGTAGTGTTCTGGCACCGCTCCTCTTTAATATATATACCAACGACCAACCATCCAGCCCGAATACATCGCGCTTCCTCTATGCAGATGACCTTGCTCTCACTTCCCAAGCTAGCACCTTTGAAGAAGTTGAGGTTCACCTTTCTAGTGCTCTTGGTGATTTAGCCACTTATTACCTCGCTAACTCACTCAGGCCCAACCCTAACAAAACGCAGTCTTGTGTGTTCCATCTTCGCAACAGAGAGGCCCGGCGTAAACTCAATATCTTTTGGGGAGGAGTGTCTATCGAGCATAGTGACTACCCAAAATATCTTGGAGTTTTCTTGGACAGATCATTAACATTTAGCAAAAACTGCAATACTATCCGGCAGAAAGTGCACTCTCGAAATAATCTTCTAAGGCGACTGGTCTCGTCAAAGTGGGGTGCTTCGCCTCACGTATTGCGGACTACTGCGCTGGCACTATCTGTTTCTGCGGGTGAATTCGCATGCCCCGTGTGGTGTCGTTCAGCCCATACGGAGTTAGTGGATACAGCTCTTAATGAAACGTGTCGGATCATTACTGGTTGCCTTAAACCGACCCCGGTACAGATGTTGTATCCACTGGCAGGAATAGCGCCACCGGAAGTTCGCAGAGCGGTTGCAAGTTCCAATGAAAGAGCCAAAATGGTTAGAGACTCCCGACATCCAATGCATGGGTACACTTTAGTGCCACAAAGGCTGAAAAGTCGAAGAAGTTTCCTGAAGTGCGTCACTCCACTTACTGGCGAGCAGCCTAAGGAGCGCCTAAAGCTGTGGCTGGAAAGTACATCCCTTCCAAGCCCATTTGTACCACCAGCTGAGCATCTCCCGCCTGGACACGAACTGCCATGGCTGACCTGGAAGTCTTTAAACAGACTCCGCACCCAGGTTGGTCGCAGCAAAGAAAATCTGTTCAGGTGGAGATTTATCGATGCCTCTGCCTTGGGGTGTATATGTGGTTCTGTTCCACAAACCATGGCACACTTCATTTCCTGTCCTGCGTGCCCTGTCAACTGCTCACTGCAGGACTTGATGGAAGCTACCGAAAATGCCAAACTTGTTGCCCAGTTCTGGGCTGACTCCATCTAACTATTTGCCATCGACACGCTAAGAAGAAGTTGCTAAAGTAGATGCTACAGCATCTTGAACCTCCATGGGTTCACTCATCGAAGGTAGTGGCTCATTCGTGAAATCCTCTGGTTCGTCAGGTTGTTTTTCCATGGTGCGATTGTAAGCGGTTCTGCAAAATGAATCGTCGTTCGAAACAATTTAGAAAATTTTCTCATAAAATTCGTCGTTCAGAAAATCATTTTAAATTTACATAATACTTAAATAAAATTTATTGTTTAAATTTCTACTGGACTGTTAAAATTTAATTTTTGATTTTATTATTATTTTATAATAATAAATTTTGTATTGACATTATTTCTTTCAGCAAGTAAACTGAATAAAAGTTGTTGTTCAATTAGTTACTTAATTATTTTTGCAAATTTAATTGTAATTTGTTGTAAAAAAGTAATAATTTTGATTAATTTATTATAAGAATAAGCTGTGATTAAATTATTGTTCATAAATCTTAAATTTAAAATTTGGAAACATCATTAAAATTTTTGTAACTCTAGCTTTTAAAAAGCCCGCCTCAATGTGTTTGATATAGGAGAAAATTGTTCCCTTTGACGGCTGGCTGGTCCAACCTGTCATTTCAGACACGTTGTTATGATATGTGATATGTTTTAATACTTTGAAATTATAGCTATGCTCCATAATTATTTAGTTTGAATAGTAAAGCATTTGATTTTTTACTCATCGTGAAATAGTTGTTAACTTATTGTTATAATTTTGTCAATTATAGCATAACCTACAATCGCTGCACTAGCGGACCGATGCTATTTATTTTAATAATGAAAGCACGAATATTCGACAATATATGTCTGAACATACACACATCAAAAGTGTCTAGGGATCAAGCATTTTTATGCGGATTTCTTGAGATTGAGATGTGGCTTTGTAATAAATTTATGATTTTATAAATTTATATGGATCCTTTTTGGTGCATTTCATAATTTGAAACAGGAACTGTTAATCAAATTCGAGTAAAAGATGAAAATCAGCTGTCAATATTTTCCCTATAAAAACATAAAACACATTGAAGACATTATTAGTGCTACTGTTTCCCTACTACTGATTAAAACCAACGTTATTATGGAGCGGCGACGTCATTTAAGCAGGGAAGAAATGCTCAGAGCCGTGGGAATGATAGAAGCTGGTTCCCGGCAACGTACTGTGGCTTTAGCTCTGAATAAAAGTCAGAGTGTTATCAGTCGACTTTGGACACGTTACCGAAGCACTGGTACCGTGGCTGAGCGCCATGGAGGACGGTATCGCTGCACCACACGGAGACAAGACCGATACATTCAAATCTTAACTCGAAGAGCTCCAACAATAACCGCCATGATGTTAGCCGTGAGGATTCATCACTCTTCAGGGAACTTAATTAGCGACCAAACAGTCAGAAACCGCTTGCATGAAGTGAACCTTCATTCCCGAAGACCGCTACGGGTACCACCTATAGCAATGCACAATCGTAGGATTCGATATCAATGGGCTCTTGAACACAGAAATTGGGCAGAAGAACAATGGCGTTTCGTGTGCTTTTCTGATGAGTCTCGTTTTGGTATGAGACCGGATACAAGACGTATACGACACTGGAGAACCCCTGGACGCCAACAGCGATTAAAATCCTGCCAGGAAGTCCATCCTTATAGTGGTGGAACCATCATGGTATGGGCGGGTATTTGGATCGGCGGAAGAACTGAGTTGATTTGGATCAGAGGCAACCTCAACGCTCAAATTTATGCTGAGACGATTGTATCTGACGTCATCGTTCCTCTACAAGTGCAAATCGGTCCCTTATTTCAGTTAATGCATGATAATGCACGACCGCACACCGCAAGAGTTGTAAGACAGACTCTCGCCGCAGCTAACATCAATGTCCTGCTCTGGCCTGCTCAGTCGCCAGACTTGAACCCGATTGAGCATGCATGGGATATGCTACAGAGAAGAGCTCTGCCGAATATGGAGGGTATCCAGTCGCAAGAAGACCTTTTTTTGTTGTTGCAACGAACATGGGCGGCCATTCCACAGCGTGGTTTGGATGAACTCATTTTGAGTATGCCAAACCGATGTTCTTGTGTTGTTAGTGTTCGCGGTAAAAACACGGATTATTAATTGTTTAAGTTACCCAATAAAATTTTAAAGAAAACTGTTATTTCAGTCTTTTTTTCGAACTTTAATGTTAGTGGTTCAAATGTCAAAAATCCCTTTATTAGGAAAATGGTAAATTTCTTTATTAATGCAAAGGTGACTTGGTTTATCGTTACTGTGACAAACGAAAACACTTTATTTGATGAATCCTTAAAGAAAATTTTAATTAATATCAATCAGGAGAAAAGTTATTGCAAAAATATATGTTGATCCCTAGACACTTTTGATGTGTGTATATTTAATATCGAAAGAATCATTACCTTTATCGCCGCAATTATCGTTGCTATAAACAATTGACACCACATTCACTTTTCACTGTACTTCATACTTGACGAAAACATGTAAATGTATTATTGTATAGCAGCTGTCCACGCGGACGCATCGCTCACTCAAGTAGGAGAGAGACAGATGTCGAACGCTGCCAAACGCGGAGGCCGATTGTGCCTCATTGTCGCTCGTTCCGCACTCTCGCTTGCACTTCAAGCCTTAAATGGAACGCCTCAGAGCGAGGTAACGCCTCAGAGCGAGGTAACGCCGCATGAGTCATGTATTTTCGTGCGTGCAGCCAGCTTCATCGAATTATAAGACGTAGTCACGTCAAAAATATCAAGTTGTTAGGTATCCATTTAGTACTTGATTTCAACGCGGACGCGCTTTTTTGAAGCCAATGAAAATGACCCAGGTATCTTAGAACTTTGTTGATTTGGAAACAAGTTTTAGTAAAAAAAAAACCATAGACCATAGATAACCATAGAAGCAACCATTAAACCATAAACCAACTGTATTGTATACGTAACTATAGAATTAAGCAATATTGTTAAATAGGTGTGTTCAAATTTTGGTGTACAAAAAAATATATTCAATCTATCTTCGGTGTCTACAACTCTGGTAGTTTCACCCGTTTTTATAGAATCCGGTTCAATTTTTTATTTTATTTTAAATTAAACTAACGTACGTAGGTTAATCTAATAATATTAACAAATTATATCACAAGACCGGATTCAAAACATTAAGCTACTTTCCAAATCGGGCATATTCGATGTTGGCAGCAAGGTTGCTAGGCTGAAATGGGATTAGGCGTCACGTCAGATGCATGTATGAAGACCGGTAGGCGACTCTCCACGTAATGGATGCCGGAAAATGGATGGCATCGACGATCCCGGTTCACGAAAAGGTGGCAAGAAGACGGGACGTGTACCACGTGGGCTAATTTGAAGAGAGTTCATGGAAGTAATAAGGAGGTCTTTGTCCACCAGTGGGACAGTATAGGCTAGAGAAAAAAGAACTTGAAGAGCAATTCCACGGATTCTAATGTTTTCTAACTTATCTCATTTTGGATAAACCGAATATAACCTTCATATATTGCATTCGTGGTATCTTCACGCATACTGTACCACATATCAGGACCTTATTTAAAACAGAAATCTAAATCTGGTCTAAATCTATATTAAGAAAATCTATAACTGAAGTGAAAGGACAGACAACATGGCCTGAAATTTTGTGATACAGAATTAGTCATGGGTAATATCGCTTTTGCACTGTATCAAATCGTATCTATGTATCGGTTTTGAATAACGGATACCGATTCTACATATTCGCTATATTTTTAAGATGCACGGGCTGCGGTTATAGCAAGGTTATAGTATTTAAAGCGCGTAATAAGATACCCGCGAATATTCTGCCTTTAACTTTACGAGGAACACCGATCAAAGTCGTCACTCATTTTAAATACCTCGGGCTCGTGATTACGGATTGTCTCACAGATGACAAGGATACTAACAGAGAGCACAGGGCGTTGGCAGCCCGAGGCAACATGCTTGCTCGCAGGTTTGCACGATTTACTACGAAAATCAAGCTGACCGTTCAGGGCGTATTGTATAGTCATTTTATTCACGCAGCCTGTGGGTTTGGTATACGCAGAAGGCATACAACGCTCTGCACATTCAGTACAATAATGTGTTGAGAATGCTGTTGGGGTTGCCTATGTTTTGCTGCGCATCAGGTATGTTTGTTGAAGAAAGGCTGGATAACTTCTATGCCATAATGCGAAACCGATGTGCCTCGATGCTGCAGCCATTTAGAGTCAGCACCAATAGTATCCTCGCCACCTTACGGGACAAAATTGATGGTCCTTTTCTAGGGTACCGGGTGGGTGTATATGTGAGAGCAGGAATTCAATTAATGTGATAATATCTATATATTTAAGTGTTATTTTATTTTTTATTTCTACTAATACAGGTTTTAAGTTTGTACTAATAAGAGTTATGGATCATTGGTCTGAAATAAATATTATGTTATTATTATTATATATTATACTTATTGGCTGAATCTGTGTGGATATCGGAAGTGACATGATTTTTAGTTTTCATACCCGTACCGGCACTCGTTCGGGCTGGTTGTGTCTTGCGTCGCGGTTAATTATTATCTCCACTGCGCGAGAGTTGTTTACGCATTGCATTTTTTTTTTTTTTATTTCACAACTTTTTCACACAACGCCATCTAGTCCCAAACTAAGCAGAGCTTGTGATATGGATACTAGACAACTGATAAACATACATATATATTTCTAAATACATACATATTATAGATAAATTACACCCAGACAAAGAACAAATGACCGTGCTCATCACACAAACATTTGTCCTAGGTGGGAATCGAACCCACGACCTTGCGCATAGCAGTCAGGACCACTGACCAATGTACCAACGGGCCTGTCAAATTGCATTGACACGTGCCACAGGTGTGCGCCGGGCCTACCGGCTGCGTGTGCCTTACTCGATCGCGCCATGAGTGACGTAAATATTTCACCACGCTGTGATACACCCGTATTCAATAACGATTTACAGAATTTATTGAATGATTCTTTAGAAATGGATATTATTGTTGATGATCGCAACAATAAAGAGAAACACTCACGAGCAGATAAAAGGGAAAGAGAGGACAGTACTGAAGACGAAAAGGGTTGGAAAGAAGTAAAGACGAGTAAAAAAAAGGTCTGTCATGGTAGTAGTCATTCTGTGAAGGAAGAAAAGTTCGAGATATACGTTTCGCATAAAGAACGTCTACCAAAACAATTTGCCATGGCACGTATTTTAAAAGAAAATAAAATAACCAAGATTAGCGAAGTTAAATATTTAAGCCCTTTTAAAATACGTTTTCAATTCGAAAGTGAATCGGCTGCTCAGAACCTTCTTATGTGCGAGAAGCTTTTGGAGAAAGGATGGAGATTCCAGAAGGCCTTAGAGCTTTCCTTTTGCTATGGAATAATCAAGGATGTAGATCTCGATTTTACTAATGACGAGATTCTCAAAAATATTTCATGTCCGGCCCCCGCAAAACTTTTATCTTTCAAGAGGTTAGACCGTCGAAACAGGGATGAAGGTGGTTGGTGCCCCAGCGAAACCATTCGACTTTGTTTTGAGGGTAATCATGTCCCAGCATCAGTACGTGTATGTGACATTAATATTAAAGTATTGCCCTACATACATCAAGTATCGCAATGCTCCCAATGTTGGAAACTAGGCCATGTTCGGAAAATGTGCCCCTCGAAAAAGTTAGTTTGCCCAAAGTGTGGTGGAAACCATGAGAATTGCGACACATTAGTATTATCATGTGTCAACTGCAAGGGTAATCACATATCGCTTAGCAGATCATGTCCAACTTACAAGAAAGAGAGAAGGATTCGAGAGATTATGTCGGAGTTTGGCTGCACATATAGAAAAGCCCTGGAATGTTATGTGCCCCCCGATATATCCGCTCCACCCGATACTATCATCTCTCCTCAAACTCCGGTTGCCCTTGAAAATCGTTTTTCTACACTTGCTGAAGACGGCTCTGTTTTAAAAACCCGAAACCCTACTTTTGCAGAAATAGTCAAAACTAAGGCTACGATCCACAATGTACAGACCCCTACCACAGATAGAAGGGACAGTGATACCCCAAAGTCGAAAAAGAAAAAAAACCCAATAAAGGAAGACTGGATGTTTTGGAACGCAGACGCAGAGGAAGGAGATGTACGGCAATTGCCGTTAGATGAAGAGGGCGAAGAGGAATGCCCTTCTTTCAAAGAGTTGTGTGCGAGAATAAAGGAGGTGATCTACCTTAATAAGACAGGTTTAAGTGTTAAGATAAAATGTATATTTCAGTTATGCCTAGAATGGTTAACCCTTGTGTCGGTGAGTTTTGTATCTGAGTGGCCGTTGGTAAAAGCAATGTTTAATTTTTTTATTCCCTGTGATGGCTAATAAATCACTTAAATTAAATATATTACAGTGGAATGCCCAAAGTATTAAGCCAAAGTTAGCTTCGTTTCATAAACTGTTGTGTCAGGAAAAAGTACATATTGCTGCCCTTAGTGAGACGTGGCTTGAACCAGAAAGTAATTGTAAAGTTAGTGGTTTTAATGTTTATCGCGCGGACCGTGATGACTCATACGGCGGTGTGGCTATCATAGTTCACAAATCTGTTAAGTCGCAGCTGCGACGCGTTCTCGTGAATAATAATGGTGTGGAGGTAGTTTGCGTACAAGTATTTAATTGTGAACCGTTTGAGAATATTGTTTCCGTTTATTGTCCATCGAGAATAGTAACCACTCAACAGGACTGGGATAGTTTGTTTTCACTGTGGCCGGCCAAAACATTAATCCTTGGCGACTTTAATGCCCATCACGCCAGTTGGTCCTATAAAACTGAACACAGAGGCAGTCTTATTTACGATTCATTAATGGATAACAACTATATTCCCTTGAACGATGGAACACATACACGAATTCGTTTAGTTGATAACAACATACAACAGTCTTCCCCAGATATATCACTATTTTCTATAGATATTGCGTTAAACTTTGATTGGATCGTTTTAAATGAAAACTAGGCAGCGACCACCTAATTATTAAACTTTCAACTTTGAGTACATCATGCCTGCCTAAAATTATCAAAAGGAATTTTGGAAAAGCAGACTGGACTTCTTATAAAAAATATCTGAAAGAAAAGTTTCGAAGTATATGTGTGTATGTGTTGTATATGTGTACGAATGACCCCCAAAAAGCGTATAATTTATTTTTAGATACTCTGAATGACGGGGCTAATAAATTCATTCCTGTGTTTAAATTTAATCAAAATCCTACGCCAAATTTCACTCCGAAACCATACTGGACTGCAGAACTATCACAAACTGTAGCACATCGTAGGTTAGCTTTATCAAAATTTAGACGTAATCCCACACCCCAAAACCTGGATACTCTTAAAGGTAGAATATACACTTCCCAAAGACTAATCCGACAGGCTAGGACAATGAACTTTCAAAATTTTTGTTCCTCAGTTGATCACACTACACCTTCTAGTGAAGTATGGCGCAAAATGAGATGGTCGAAAGGTTACCGTTCGCAGAGAAGTTTTGTGGACGCTCCAAGTGCCACAAACCTTTTAAACTCTTTAACCCTCGATTTTCTATCCCCATCTACCCCTACCGTTCACCATAGTAACCCCACATTAGAATGCGAGATCTCTATTCAGGAGCTAGATAAATGTATCAAATCTAAGGATACATCTCCTGGATGCGACGATATATCTTATTCTATGATAAAGAATTTACCTGAGGAAGGTAAATTAGCATTGCTTTCTTTATTTAACAGCTTTTTGTATCACAGTTTTGTTCCCTACCAGTGGCGCGACATTTGTATCATGCCTATTCCAAAACCTGTTCGTGACCCTAGTAACGTTTCTTCACTCCGACCTATATCATTACTGTCATGTATTTGTAAAATTTTCCATTATGTTTTATACCGAAGATTGGAATGGTTCTTTGAAAAAAGTAACACATTTTCTGAGAATACAGTTGGCTTCCGTAGAGGTAGGTCGTGTTTAGACGGCTTGAGCTGTCTAATCACCACAATTCAAAATGTTTTTTCTGAGGGTTATTCTACTGTAGGTTGTTTTATAGATAGAAATAATGCGTACAACAATGTAAATAATTCCGTTTTAATAAATATTTTAGATAGTTTTAAAGTTGGTTCCCGTATCTGTAGATATCTATGGAACTTTCTACATGGAAGAGTACCCAAGATTAGAATAGGTAATAGCTTTATTAGTAGACATTCCGGTACTGGCTTGGCTCAGGGGGATCCTCTATCCCCATTATTATTTAATATAGTAACGTCAGACATTTGTAAAAGTATGCAAAACAACATTAGTATATCTCAGTACGCGGATGACTTCGCTATATATGTACAGTGTTATTCTGTTAGTGAGGGACAAGACAAGATCCAGTCTGCACTTGACCTCATCAATAATATGTTGACGCATGTAGGATTAAACATATCCCCCGAAAAAAGTAAAATCTGTTGGTTTAGTAGAGGTTATAGAAGGCCTGATATAGATGTACGTCTGAACGGGACTTTATTAGAATTAGTAGACCACGTCAAGTACCTAGGATTGTGGCTGGATAGAAGCCTTCGTTGGAAGAAGCATATTGGTGAGGTCCGTGATCGTGTGCTTAAGTTGATTAATATTTTAAGGGTTTTAGTGGGACCTGGATGGGATATTCATCCCAACCACTTGAGAAGATTGTATATATCCCTTATTCGTAGTCGTATCGACTTTGGTAGCTTTTTACTGGACAATAGCGCCGACCGTCATTTAATTAAACTGAATAGATTACAAAACATTTGCTTGCGGTTAATTGGTGGGTTTATCAAAAGCACTCCGATTCACGTTATGGAATCTGAATTGTTATTGCCTCCTCTTTTTATTCGCCGCCCATATTTAGCTGGTAAATTTTATTTAAAATCTAAGTGCTACCATTTCCCTTTAATCGATTTGTTGCATAAGCTACATGGTCTTTGTTACAATCATCCTTATTGGAGAAATAAGAAAAAGCCACTGTTAGTTTAGTCTCATGATAATCTACAGCAGGAAGATATATTCTGCAGTAATAAAATTGGCATGTTTTCCATGGACACTTGGGTCAGCAATGTGGACTTATCAGGTGTTGTCAAGCCTAGTTTAGAATCAGTAGAGAAACCTAAGCATTGTTATAATGTACATAACCTTAGAGCGATATGTTGTTCATCTCTGAATGCTCTGGCTTTTACTGTATTTATACGGACGGTTCTAGACACGAGAATTACTGTGGCGCGGATTTTTTTGATTCTCAAATAGGTGCGTCTTTTAAATTCAAAATTGTATCCAAAATATCAATAATGCATTTAGAATTAATTGCTTTAGCTGAAGCTTTAGCTTATGTAGAATCTTTGTCCGGTGATCGATTTGTCGTTTTTACTGACTCAAAAAGTGCTCTTCTCCATCTGATGAGATGCACGATTACTTCACCTTTTAGGGGCCTTCCACTAGCATATCATATTTTTAAAATAATTTGTGATTTAGTTACCAAACGTAAAATAATTATTTTGCAGTGGATTCCATCTCACGTTGGACTGGACGGAAATGAGATGGTTGACCGTTTGGCAAATGAAGCGACATCTGATGGAGAAACATATCCTTGTTCTCCTTGGCATACTGAGTTATTACCCTTAGTTAGAGACAGATGTATTCAATCATGGTCAGAATATTTTGATGAAAGGTCTTTGACGAAGGGTATTTGGTACAAAACGATTCAGCCATCTCTTCCTCGAGTACTTTGGTTCAGCGAGGGTAGGATGAGCAGGCAAGAGGTTGTGACGGCCTTGAGGCTCCGATCCGGCCACATACCGCTCAATAGCTTTGGATTCATGATGCGCAAAGTCGATTCACCAAATTGTGCTGTCTGTGGAGTTATTGAAGATGTGCATCATGTACTAGCGGAGTGTACTCGTGTGGAAGTACAGAGGCGTCAAGCTTTTGTCAATAGTTTTAATGTAGGCTTCTTTAATAGCGTTCTGGCCTCACCATTGTCCGATGAGGCTAGAACACTTTATTGTATTATTATTATGATTATAAGGTTACGGGTAGGCTAGTTTAGTATAGTATTAGTAGAATTCAATTGTATGTAATCATCGGGGTGACATATTCTGTATAGAAAAAACCCTGTAAATAAATAAAGATTTAAAAAAAAAAATTAAAAAAAAAAAAATGATTTTTAGTTTTCGTTCAAATTTATCGATTTTTATGCATCATTGTATTTTATTTTTTGTAACTGTACCTATATTCGAATTCGTTTGGCATTGTTGATAATAAATAATAAATGTTTATTTCAATAACTTAAAAATACCTTACATGTGGTCTTCAAGGAATTCCCATTTAAGTAAGTATACTGGTGTTAGGAAGTTCTGCTTTTCCAGTAGTTACAACTTGTATAAAAATAGTTGATAATATGGCACTCTGTGAAATGGAACTAGTACAGTCGTTTCGTTTGTTACATTAAGATATATGTTTATGAATTATTTAGGTAGGTATCGCAATCTCACTCGTTCATCTATTGCCATATCACTTCCGCAATCCTGCGCTTAAAGCACATGAAATAATAATGAAATAATGATGTTTATTTTGTAACTAGGTTATAAATAACACTTTCACACGTCATTTTTTTCCGTAAATGTAAACTAGATGAGGCCAGTGTTTCCTAACTAACTACTCTGAGAAGAAGCACTGAAACAAAGTCAGAGGTCAACGTCTCTTTTAAAGTCCAGACAATCTGTAGTGATCAAATCATATGAGAGCCATGTGGGTTAATGTCTGTGGCGCCCTTTAGAGGACAGAATCAAACAGATTTGAGCAGGTCCGTCCAAACAGTGCAAGCATTTGTCAAATATCGCCAAGCTCAACTTAGAACCTTTAAGGAGCTCGAACGATTTGACAAACAATACCAAAGTAAGGATATTTGGGTGCCGTATAAAGCACTCAAACTGCCAGACAGTACGGTAAACTATTCATAATATTCGTTGTTATCCCACACTGCTCTCACATTCACAATATAGCTTTTGCTTATTACAAAAAAATATATATGACTTGAAAAAGAAAATAATATTGTCATCTTGTACAAATAAAATAAAAAATGATACATAGAGTAAAAAAAGTATATTCTATTACTTGAAAAAGTAAATAATAGTGTTATGTCAAAAAGTATATGAAATTATTATTATAACAAAATAAAAGAATTGAGTTATGAGAAAAACAAACAAAACAGAATTACTACTAATTGGAGCAGCTCAATCTCAAGCATTTTCACAAAAGATTTAAATTTATTGAGGCTTAGTTCTAGGATATGACTGGGAAGTTTATTGTAAAAGCTATACATTGACATCTAAACGAGCCTCCAATTTTCTTCAGCCTAGTTGAAGGAACAATAAAAGTGTGCTTATTTCTAGTATTTATATTGTGGATATCACTGTACTTTTTAAACAAATTTTTATTTTTAGGAACATAAAAAATATTTTCATAAATATATTGACAGGGCACAGTCATTATATTAATATCTTTAAACTTATTTCTGAGGGAGCATCTAGGACTTAAACCTTTTGAACGCCAATCACTTGTATACAAGTTCGAGATTTTCGTGCCCTCAGCGCCACTACTTGATTAGAAGTAATAATAGTATAAAATAAATTTACGACTTTTATAAGACCTTTTATTTTATTTTTATGGAAAATTGCCCTTTTATAAGCCATATTTTTAACTTTTTTACAAGTAATAAGTTCTTGTTTGTTTTATATTCAATAGAAACAAAAACGCCAGAAAATATTTTAATGCCCCCAACGCCAAGTACTTGATATAAAGTAAGCCAGTGATGGGACACGATGAAGACCTCGCTATATTTCATCTCGTCGAAACGATCATAAATACTATTATTGCAAGAAAATGACGTGAATAAATAATATTTTATAAATATTGTAAACTATAAACTATGTTTTATTCACCTTAATTAAGAATAAATAGGTTTCTAATCATTGTCGATACTGAAACACCGTTAGAAAAACCCATCCTTACAAAGTGGCTAGTTGTCAGTGCGCACAACGCCACGAACTTATATAGAAGTAAATCTGTGACGTCATAAGCGTCCACTTATGAATGATGACCGTGAAACCCGTCCGGGTTTCAAGGTCATAGTGACTGTGCTTTTTAGTGTAGTGCAATGTTTACATCTTGCGTTGGCGCACGTGTTCTTACAAAAATATGAGTGACGGTGAATATGATGAATTATTGCGAGTTTTACAAGGTAAGGAGTCTGAATTAGAATTAGATATAATTACAGAGGACAGTGAATCGTAATTGTAGTATGCTGAAGGCCACAGCATTCCCTAAGACGATCACAAATAAAAGGATAAAATCAACTTGTGATATAGACAAATGTTATTTTTGGATACCTGGTATAACTCTAGCAGCTAATTAGCTAATGCACTGGCTAAAACGCACTGGCTATAATATGGCAAGCTTTATTCTCCCTTATTTTTCAGTACCTCGAGAATTTTTTGCATGATTACATATTTTTGATCAACATCGAACCTTAATAATTCATTCGATACCAACTGTCCGAAATAATTGCATCCATGCACATCCATGACAATGGGTTCTGGATCCTTTTTCATTTCTACTGCTTCTGTGCATGTACCACTTTCCTTGAATTTTGTTTCTTTTTGAGTAGATTCATCATAAGAAAAATTTTGTGAATAATCAGAATTTTGAAATAGTTCGTCGTCTTGATCCTTTTTTTATTGATAAAAAAAGGATCAAGGCTCGCGTTTGACCACCATCACACCTGATGGTAAGTGACGATGTGGTCGAAGAAGGAGCACGCTTGCCTAGAAGTAACCTATTCACTCTTGACTTAAAGACTCTTAAAAAAATCATTGCTAGTATTTTGCGACACCTATACCTACCATTAAAAACAGATCTGTAACATCTGCGTAAAACAGTCACTTACCCTCCATTTTAATTAAAAAAAAAACACGTAGAAAACCACGTATCTAGCTTCTATTGATTGTATTTGGTTCTATTTGTTGTAAGTAAACGAAATAAATTATGCATGAATCGGTTGAGGTTATGCACGTGTAACTCGACCACAGTGAATAGAAAAAAGAAAAATACCATAGACATCGACATCTAGACATCCTTATATCAGAAAGGATTTTGACGTACCTCGAGCGCCAACGACTTGATATGAAGTAGAAGGATTACATTTGGAGACAAATAGGGATGTGCCTTCTAGAATAAAAGACTGTCTGAATATCGGCGGCATTTTCCCACAAAAGAATACATGGTTGATGGCAGTACAGTACTTAGTACCTGAATCGGTTTGAACCGAATATCTTATAATACGGCCCTGTGATTATTCTGTGTACCTATCTATGTAACGGCACAGAACAATTGTTCTGTGCCTCGTACGCAGCATTAGGTACGCGGGTACCTGATATATATATATATGTATATGCAGATTCAATATATGATACGATATTGTGCCGTTACGTAACCGGGGGGGGTTATGTAACCCCCGAAAATGCATGGGTATTCAAAGTACAAAAAAGCAACATCTAGTGTATAACCCGCAAGCAAACAAAAGTTGTCCACAAATCTTGCAGACAGTATGCAGTACCGCCCTCCCGCAAATACCGTATATGCACATGCAGACTGTGATTTTAGTGCACCATTTTCTGCTAATTATCTGTTGAGCAATTATGTATATTATGAGAATTATTCTCCTAGAGTCCCAACTATGTTGGAGTCGCCTTCCAGTGTAACCGGAGGCAGCTGAGTATTAGGTTTTTAAATGGAACAACTGCCTATTTGACCTCCACAATCCAGTAGCTGGTTTACACGATACTCCATGGCTAGATCAGTATCCCCGTAATGACTGTCAAAGATGTCCAAATGACAGCCGGGACCACGGAATAGATGAATAAGGTTGGAATGGTAATGTGGGCGTGGCGAGCGCGCCATATTTATGATACGAAAATCATAGCTCGACCGATCAATTCATTCACCGCGTTTAGTGCGCTTCGGAATACTTCGGAACACAGAGCTCTACTTTAAAATGCCGTGATGTGCAATTATAACCTGTAAAACAAAAGTCAGACCGCAAGTATACAGCGAGGAGGTATATCTTTCCATCGGTAAGTCGAAAATAACATTTAATTACAATTTTATTTGTAAAAAACATAAAAAATATTCTGATCACTATGAAATACCGAACATTAACAACAATATTGTAACAAGTTACAAAAAATATACGTTGCCCGATGTGTACTCGCTTAATCAACGCAATGACCAAGTCCGCTTACAATGTACTGCATGCGTTGCGTCCTCCACACTTCAACCATTAACGTTTCGTCCTTTGCCCTGATTGGCCAACCAACAGCTTTTGGAGGCATGGCAACACCGCCAACTTTCAAACTCCAGGTTTCCTTACTAAACTTAAGCCCAATAGCACTTTTTGCCCGATCTGGGATTCGAACCCAAGACCTTATGCCCTGCAGTCGCGCTTGCGAACACTTGACCAACGAGACAGTTTGATATTTCTTCTTATATAAATTGTAAAACGTCACTTTACAACACAAAAAGAAAATGTATACAGAAAAAAAAACAACATTTCAAACTGTACATTTTTTATAAAAAGAACAAAAACACACAATTGTAATTAATTACTTACACTATAAAAGGTATCTTGAAACTATGAGGTAAATCATGATGCAAAACAGATTCATATTATTATTCGCACATACATTTTTCTACAGGTTAACTAACCGGATTTATTTTTCTCAAGGTTCGCATACCATCACTTCATTTCAAGTTCAATTTGTTTGGATCTCTTAAGTAAAAAATCGCGCCACAATTCCTTATTACTTTTTCCAAAAATAGTATACACAGTCAATGCCATAGAATTCATGAATAATCCTAAATTTACTAACACAATAATATAAACGTCCTTCACTTCAATCACTGAAAGTAAAGCTGTCAAAGTTAAAACATTGCTAAAACCAAATACTAACGTGCATATAAAGATTCGACGCCATTTATTTGCAGAGCTACTTGCACTAATATCACTTCTACGAAACAGAGAATACACTACTCTTATATACAAAACAAAATTAAAAACAATAATCAATATAATTAAAACTACTACTAAAAACATGGCAATTAACGCTGGAAGTGCAGTGTCAATTATGTGATGAACATTAAGTAAGACGGGTGTAACATAAAATAAGAAGAATATTACTATAGGAACACCCCAGCACACTAGACTACTTTTAAAGAACCTTCTACGAATATCCATGTTAAAAACTATCACAAAGTCGATATAAAAAATGTAACACAACACAAGTAACCAGCTATTGTAGGACAGTAAACAGCACAGAAACAGTGCAAAAATATAAAGACTTAAACTTGGTAAGTAATATAAAAGTTTACCGGGAAACGACATGGAAAACCATATTAACAAATAAAGCGTATTCGCTATGCTAACACTCAGAAGCACATAGTTTCTGTAATGGCGAAACTTTTTGATCATATACCACGATATCACTCCGTATATTACGACTGTTGAGGGCAGCAAGAATAAAGTCCAAAAAATTATATCGTAAATAATGTCACTAGGGTATCTAGACATTATGTCGCCGTCCATGGCGAGCGATCGCGTGCGCAGTTACCGCGCTATTGACCGCCACGAGGCGCTTTGTAGGTACTTAAGTAGTTATGAACTATTCACGTGCGCCGTAATGGTGAACGCAGACCTAGCCGCGCCGCACGCGCCGCAGTCTTTGCATTCGAATTCTTTATATGAAGTTCTATGCAACCTCGCACACCTACCCGCGCCGCAGTCGCCGCTTTCCCTGAAACGACCGAACTCCCCTAGCCGCAGCTGATGACGTCATCCGCACGCAGCGCGGATGACGTCATTCGCATCCACGGCGTGCAGTGTTGCCAGAGTTATAAAGTAGACAGAGAATCTCTGTCAACGGTTTATAATGAAATTACTTATTCTCGTATAAATAATTACTTGCTTATTCCCTATTATAGCACCTACAGATAAAATTACACAAAAGAGCAAAATACCAATACCAAATACAGATTTTTTAAATCTTCGGATAGATAATGCTTTCAAAAATCTGGCAACACTGACGGGAACGACTGCAGCGACTGCGGCGCGGATAGATGTGCGAGGCCATTAACAAAAAGCGATGACTGCGGGGACTGTAGAGACTGCGGTGCGGCTAGGTCTGCGTTCACCATAAGTCGCCATTTTAGTCGCATGCGCAACTGCTGAGAATAAAGTTCTATGCTTATTTATTTATTTGCTCAATAAAACAAACAGTTACATAACAAGATTTTCACAAGTAAACAATATAATTAACGTATGTGTAACACACGACGCTATCAAGGGCGGATCCAGGGGGTGGTCATGGGGTCATGACTCCCTCCCCCTGGGCTGGGTCCAGGACCTAGGTGGACCACTAATTAATTTTTTTAATCATTGTTACTAGATGATACTCGTTTCTGTCGTTGTAAACGAATATCGGCAGTGGATGACCAAGTCGCAGCGGAGTCAGAAAATACAAATTATAACTTCCTGTGACTTGACCACGATTATGTGACCCCCCCCCCTGGCACCAAAGCTGGATCCGCCCTTGGACGCTATCCACATATTAAATTGAACAAAATGGTAAAAACATAGCATTTAACCAAGATACTTATAAGGATAAAAACACAACAAATAAAAATATAAAAATTTTGTTAAATTTTAAGTTTAATTAAGAAAATCTTATCTGTGTTTGGATCTCGTTGTTGATTTTGATATCTTTAAATTAATATTACTTGTTAAATATAGTTATTTATTTGTACTGAATGTCGCCCAAAGAAAATTATAAATAAATGCTTAATTAAAACATAATATCGATTTTTATTGTAGTTTATTCAGAAGTTTTTTAAACACGTAAATTCATACAGTAAATATGGCCACACACATGGGCATATTTACCTCCCTCGTTGGAAATGTGGCCAATTTCAATTTTTTTTTAAACTCTTGATAATACTATTTATCGTTAAATATCTTTGTATTTTTGGCCTTTGTTGTGAAGTTTAATAGGCACTCTTCATGAATAAATGCTAAAATTTTTTGTTTTAATTTAATTATTGCAAAAGAAGGATAAGAAACCTTAAGGTGGCTATATTCGACCCAGGTACCTTATAAGGATAAAAACATAACAAATAAAAATATGAAAATTGTGTTAGTGTTCTCTATCTAAATAAAATTCAAACTAACACACAAAACAAAGATCACAATTAAACACAGCACTGTTATATTTACTGAAAGCATGCTTAGCCGGTGTTTCTATTTCTGATCAGATTAAGTACGTAGCCACGTTACGTATGGTAGAAGTCTGACTGACGCTTCATTCCACTCCACCCTGAGCGGGAGAGGTTATTTCATGATCCCCTCCCCCCTCCCATACGTGATAATACACGTGTTATGTTTGTGAAATAGCGCCGTCAGTTGACAATGGTCATCTCTCGACTGCCCTAACTACCTAGTACATGTTAATATTTTTTTAAAGAATTGTTATGTATGTTTTTTCATGTTCATAGAGGAAACAATAATAATACAATTTGATTTTTGTAATACCAAGATAACTTAAATTGGAAGAGTGACCATAGAGTATCTCGTACGCTCTCCTTCTACATAGAGGTCTACTCTATGGGACGAGTGACTAGCTAATTTTATTTATTGACCAACCTTGACATTTAAAAGTGCCAGTTTAATGATTAATTTGAATTTGAGTTCGAGTTAAAATATAATGTTAAAGTATAAACGTGTTCTCGAAGATTTTTTTGTGATATCAAATTTATTTTGCGTTGTAAAGTTCAAACTTACGGATGGCATTGTACAATACGCGAACTAATATAGCATTTGTAACAACGCTCATTACTTGCTTCCGACGTGTTTTCTTTTAACCAAAAATTCGCGCCATGCCAAACGATTACTTTTAACTATAATGAAATAAACATTTAGTGCGATCGTGTTGAAGTACTCTCCTAAGTTTCCAATAAGATCAATTAATCTGATCGGTATTTGTAATATTTCTGGTAAAGCAGTCAACAGTATGACATTACTGAGTACAAATACCAAAGTAGCTACGTAGAAACGTCGCATCTTATTACTAGATGCACCAGTAGCGCTGCTGCGGTACAAAGAATTTAACACTGTTATATAAATAAAGAAATTAACAATTGGAGGTATTATCAAAATTACCAAGGAGAACGTACCAAACATGTGAAGCGTAATAATTTTTCCTGAATTGTAGACAAAAGCATACAATGAAAAAACAAAGTAGATAGCACCTATTATAAAAGGTACACCCCAGGCAAATAGGCTACTCTTAAGACACCTCCTGTGAACGTTGATATTAAAAACTTTAACAAAATCCACGTAAAAAATATAGCACAGCACTAGTGACCAACAATTGAGCGACAACGTACAGTACATCATTAAAGATATAGGTGTAACAAGCAGCACTGGATACGTCATTATTGCCTGCTCACTTGTCAACATAATACCTAACTGGAACACCGTAAAACGAAGCGTGTTTGTTATAATTGCACTAAAAATCACATAGTTTCTGAAATGACGAAACTTTCTGATGATGCACCATGATATCACTCCATACAAGACTGCAGCCAGACTCAGAGTGAATAGTACCCAGGCTATGATCACCAACGTACGTTCACTGTCTGACTTTAGTGAATCATCCACCGTAGCGTTATCTGCCATGGTGAGTGACGGACCCGACAGTTGTCAAACGCGTCCAAGTCTATACACACCACACTGCGTATTAAAAAACCAATAACAAGTTGGTCCATAAGATACTGGTTTGAATTCTAAGACCAGTTTTAAAGTGATTGTTGTAACTCCCACAAGTTGGTCCGCGGTAGTCATTGGTTAGTTTATTTTGAACTATTGACCGCCCTGTAGGAGTGGGAGATACAAATCGTATAAAAGAGAAATGACCTTTTCTTGATCTTATTTGGAAAGTTTTTTTTATTAAATAACACTCTTACACGTTATTTTTTTACGTAAATTTAAACTAGATGAGGCCGGTTTTATTATATTTCTGGTGTGCACAGTCAAGGTTTGGAACTCTCTGCCGGCTTCTGTGTTTCCTTCCACATATGAAAAATTAAACAGGCATCTTCTGGGCTCGCTCATCCCATCGTAGTCCTCATCTATCGCTTACCATCAGGCGAGAGCGAGGTTAAGAGTAGGCTCATACTAATGAGCCCACGAATAAACAATAAAAATTAAATTTGAATATAAATATATTGTAGTCCAGCACATAAGCTACTTTTTAACATAATTTGCCTTTAAAATTTCACTGCTGGGACAAGCCATCTCTGTATTCATCAGTGATTAGTCCGTAATCAATCACGCGGGCTCAGTGCAGGTTGATAGATGTCGCATGTCTTTGTATTTTTCGGTCCTAAGACATGCTGCATCCCTCAGGATGTTTTTATTCACCGTTTTTTAGAGCAGTGGTGAGAATGAAAATTACACAAATTATTGTACCTGCCTAATTTTGGACCAGAGACCTACAATTCGTAAGTCTCACCTGTGACCACTGAGTCACATGCTCACAGCTGTTACTTTTCCTGTGAAAATGTACGATTCCTGTACCGTATCCGGTATCATTTCGATCCGTCCGAATCGTGCCGGATTGTCACGAATCCGCTGTAGCATTTAGCTATAACCTGGGAATATTTACGTTACGAGTGAACAGGTTACTTCTAAGTTCGCCCTGGCTGGAGGCTTTAATTAATTTATTAATTAAGGCAACCACAGACAAGCCCGTTTAAGCAGCCGACAACCTCAGAGGTTGACCTGCGAGATGCCACACACAAAAAAAAAAGGTTACTTCTAAGTAAGTGTGCGTCATCTTCGACCACATCGTCGCTTACCATCAGGTGATAGTGGAGATGGTGGTCAAACAAGAGCCTACCATCAAAAAAAAACCCATCCCTATTTCATTTAGTGTAACTAATGTGTATATTGAGATTGTAAATAATAATAGGTAGCAAAGTAAATGATTATCCTACTATCTTACTTATATTATAAACGTGGAAGTTTTGATGTTTGTGTTTCAGTTAAGCAAATTTATTCAAGGGATCTTTTACCCGGGAAAATGTCCATAATTTCCACGCAAGTAGAGGACTATAGCTAGTATAGAAAGTAAAAAATAACACATACAACAAAGTTTGTTTATTATTATAAGTATTGTGCAAAATAATAACTATAAGCACTTGAGAAAACATAGTTATTTTGAAATGACAGACATACACTTCCATTTAATTTATATGTAGTATAGATATAAAGATAACACAAGATACAAGAATAGAGCAGACATGTTTTGCCAAGATTAAACATAGCATGCAAATGTATTCGTAATACAAGTTTGATATTAAGAAACTTTTGGCTAAATAGCTAATTCCGGGATGATTAAACGTAGCTTACCTATATGTTGTCCAGTAAAAGCCTCATTAAATCAGTCGTTCCAGAGATTAGCCCGGACAAAGAGAAAGACACAAACAAACATTATCAAAACTTTTTTGTGTTTAATATCGTATAAATAACTGTAAAGACTTGAGGAAGTACAGTTATTTTGAAATCACCGACATTTCCATTTTATTTATATGTATAGATTGTATCTTGGTGTAAGATTTAAATATCTTGTGTTTAGTTTTTGCTGTGCACTATATAGCCACACTGATTGGTGAAAGCTCTATCGCACGGGCGCGTCTCATATCATATAAAGTTATTTGGTATATTTTCATTTCAATAACTTTCACAAGATATAATAAACGTGAGTTATACCAACTGTTGATATAATTTCTTTAGATATAACATTTATATACTCTAAAACTTATTTCGTATAACGTTATTGAATATAACGTTTATTTAATCGAAAATACTCAATACTCAATACTTTTATTGCATTCCATATGTAGGTATTCTTAGGTGGTAAACTTATAATTAGATATGGACCCATGTCGGGCACAGCAAGAATAAGTGATTTAGGAGAGGAAGCATTTTTTTACAGATTCGGGAAGTTTATTATATAATTTAATGGACATTACATAAGGACTTTTAGAGTGCATTTTTAATCGAGAACTTGGTATGTTTAGCCTAGATCGGTGTCTGAGTAGATAGCGTGACTGAATGTCTTCTCGTTTTGAATAAAACTCTTGATGTTTTCGAACAAATTTGCATGTTTCAAAAATGTTTTTCCACGGAAGGGTTAAAATGGTTTGCAACTGTCTGTTTGTTCAATGTTTACAAGGATTCTTTTGAAGAGTAAAGAGTGTGTGTACATCTGTGCTGTTACCCCAAAGGGTGACACCATAGCTAAGCCATGCATAGGCATAAGCATAATAGGTGGTGAGTGCTGTATGTAAATTGGTGGTCTTTTTTATTTCACGAAGGGCGTATGAAAATTTAGATAGTTTTGAATGAGTTTTTTGAATGTGTGACTTCCAGTTTATATTTGTGTCTATAACTAGTCCGAGTAATGTAATTTCATTGACGATTTCTAATTTTGTGTTGTTGAAAATAAAGCTAAAGGGGTTTTTTGGTGAGGGTGGAAGGTTAAGGACGCATGTTCAAAACTGATAGGTATCAAATCGCATCACTACATAGACAAGGCTCAAACACACACAAACGTACGAATAGCTCCGCGAATTATGGGTACGTAAAGTCATTTTGATACTTTAGATTATTTTTATTTTTTTTAATGGCTTTATGGTTGCTTTTATTTTGTGTGCTATTTGATGTCATGAAATTATTGGAGTGACTTGTAGGTACACTTCGATGACTGGTACTGGATCTCTTTGACAACAAGATGTAAATGTGCAGTTTTTTTTTATTATGGTTTCGTAGCCGATTGGCAAAAAACAGAACCCTTATAGTTTCGTCATGTCTGTCTATCTGCCCGTCCGTCCGTAAGTCACAGCCATTTTATTCCGAAACTGTTATGACTACCTACATGTGAAACTTGGTAGGTAGATGTGTTCTGTTCCGCCGAGTTGAACCGCTTTCCGATTGATAGACAAAAATATATAAATTTAAGGGGGGCTCCTCATACATGGAACTGAACCTAAAAATATTTTTAAGCTATTGCATAGCTTTTATCGCGGGCTTTGAGCGCGGCGACCGAATCAAGAAATTCCGTAACGAAAATAAAACCTAATACAGTCGAATATGGTCAGTTATTTCAATTCAGGTTACTAACGTTCTATTAGCGTGTTTAGTAAAGAATCGGATTGGTAACCGTCAGTATTTTGGATCAAACCCAGGGTCTCATCATATCTTTTTATGATTTCTTTTTTATTGAAAGTACTTTTATATTATACTTACTAGCTTCTGCCCGCGACTTCGTTCGCGTGGAAGGGGGTTCCTGCGTAAATCCCGAACCCGTAAGAATTTCGGGATAAAAACTATCCTACGTCCTTCCCAGAGTCCTAAACTATTCCCACGCCAAATTTCATCTAAATCGGTTCAGCGGTTTAGGCGTGAAAAGGTAACACACAGACAGACAGAGTTACTTTCACATTTATAATATTAGTATGGATTTAGATATTTTGTAAATATTTTGTTGAATAAAATAAGAAACATTTATATTTTTTTATAGGAGAAAGAAAGTCTAAAATGTCAACGCCGCGAGAAATAGCTTAAAACTAAAAATGTGGTATAATTGACCCGGTAACTTGAATTAATATCAAAGAAAATAAATACTACATAAATAAAAAAATATATAAATAATTATAATTGCATAAGTTGATAAAAAATGCTATGCAATAGCTTTACCGCGGCAGTCCCCGAGTGCCACACGGGTTTTTTTTTCATCAAACCTTTTCGTGTGCGGTATCTATAGACAGGTCTTTAAAAATTATATCGGTTCCTAAAACTACTTCTTCTTAAAGTCAATCGTTTAAAAGATATACGTTTCCAAAGTGGTAAAATGTGTCCCCCCTCTCTAACTTTTATAATAGAATAAAAAAAATATGCTGTAGGTTTTAATGAAAACTTTCATTAAAATGGTTTGAATGACATCGGGTCAGTAGTTTTTGAGATTTAGCACATTTTCTAAAACCGCAAATATAACTTTGTATTTCATACAAACACTATGAAAAACAAAGTTATTTGGCGTAGTTACTACGGAACCCTTCATGGACGAGTCTGACTCGCATTTGTCCAATTTTTACGAATGAGCCCACTCTTGACCTCGATCTCGCCTGATGGTAACCGATAGATGAGGTCTACAATGGAACGAGCGAGCTCAGAAGATACCTATTTACTTTTGCTTTAAAGACTCAAAGATGGCAGGGAAAACAGAAGCCGGCAGAGAATTCCACAGCTTGGCTGTGCGCACAATAAATGTGGAGGAGAAGCGCTTGACAAGACGGTATATCAACCAAGTTCGAGCTTGTATTGTTAGATACGATGAGATATTATAATTATACCAACTCAGTGGAGTGGCCTGCAGGAATACAGCAACCGCTCTTGAAGATCCTAGACGATAAGAATAGCTTATCAAGTTTGGGTCCATTCTGTTTGGTAGGTGTGTAATTTCGTTGTTTTCGGGGTCGCTAATAACGTATGGGGTTCAAAATCAAAGATTTCGCCAATTAAACTGTTCACCGTGTGTTGCATTTCCTTGGTATGATAGCATTAGGGATCTTGACAAAAGCTGGGTGGAACAATATTTTAATATTAAAAATCAATTTCTTATGTTTGCTGGTTTGAGCAGTGGTTACCACCACTGCTCAAACCTGACGGGTCTACACTACCGTGAGGGACGACAGAAGTTGAATTCGACCGACTTTGCCAGGGACCAAAACGCTTTGTTGCCAGCAGGATATGAAGCGAGTTTGTTCCCGATTCGGCTAACGTGGTCAAACCGAACCCTCCGCAAAACCTTCTTGCTGGACTTGGCAGCCCTGTTGAAGGCTCTCTTCTTCTGATCCACGTCATTTGCTTTGCAGTTTCGAGCATCGACCCATGCTAAGTATGCCCCGTGTTTAAGCGCTTCAGCGCGATCATATTCGGCGCCAAATCAAGGTTGAGCTTTGCCGGACCAATGTGGAGTACTACATACCGTTCTCTGACCTAACAATTTAGGTCAGAGAACGGTATGTATTACTCCATCCCCTGTCAAAGAAAGATCGCATGCCATCCCAATCCACTGACTTATATCGCCAAACCCGCCGAATGACTTTAAGGCTAAGATCGGGCGGAGAGGAGACGGGTACAGACTTCACCAGACAGTGGTCGGAACTACCTAACGGTGAAGATATCGTTACCAAGTAGCGGTCTGGATCTGTAGTCAGTAGAAGGTCCAAGCAATTGGCTTTGTGTGACTCAACATCCGGCACCCTCGTTGCTCCCTGGACCAGCTGAGTGAGATTTAATGCAAGTGCAAGATTGTGCGTCTCTCGCCCAGCATGGTCCGTGCACTGGTATGGGAAGAGCCACTCCTGGTGATGGGCATTAAAGTCCTCCAGTAACACGAACTGAGCTGCTGGGCCGCATCTGCCGCCTCACTGATGTATTGTGTGAGCCTGGTTCTCTCATGATCTCCGCTGTGCGAGCGGTAGACACAAGCATAGATAATTTTGTCTATGTCCGTGTCCACCAGAGCCCAAAGTGTAGAAAACCTGGAGTCCTCAAGGTTCCGGAGACGCCAATAGCAGATGTCGTCGCGGGCGTACATACATACCGCCGCACGTGGTTTAAAGTTGTGCTCCAAGGTAAACCCTGGGTATGAAGATACGACACGTCTGATGGACATCTGATCTGCGTCTCCAAAAGAAACAGCAGAGCAGGTTTCAGTCTCGAGGTGGTGGTAGACTGCGACGAGATTTGAGTGCAGACCTCGGATATTACTGAGGTGCACTTTGAGAGAGAGGGAGTGCAGCCGCTGTTTAACTTTGCTCTTTTTATTCCATTTCATGATTTAGAGAGTGAAGAGGAGAGATTTTATTTATTTATTTATTTATTTTATTTATTTATTTATTTATGTTATAACGGCTTACAAAAAAAACAATTATAATAACATAATACAAAAACACAATACAAGAACAAAAATAAAATGAGAAATAAAAACAGAAATTACAATTAGAATAAAATATACATAAACAAAACTCGACTTAAACATTGCTGGTATCCCGTCGGGGAAGGAAGTGAAGTGAGGCTTCACGCTGTTAACCTCCAGACCCACACTAGACGGATGGTATTGATTGGGGAACTAGTCTGGAGACTGCGGGGACGCCCAAGCCCCCCCGGGAATGATCATCGGGCCCTCTCATCTGGTCGCCAACCAGCACGATGGTGCATTCCGGGATGTTTCGACAGTTAGTGGGGCAGCCTGTCATGTGTGGCTGGCACACTACTTGGGCCCCCAACTACCTGCGGTCGGCCAGCGGCGCACCGTGCCTCGGATCCGCTCCTCTCCGCGACTAGTCTCCCGATACGTCCGCACTAGTGCGAGCCAGATTGGTCTTTCAGCAGTGAAGCTACTACTTCGACCCAACTCCTTGATAGGCTACACAGGGCATCGTACCGGAACACAGCTAGGCCGTTTGGCGGTACGTCTTTGCCCTGTGGGTGGTCACAAGCCTGCAGTTTTAACCTGCCAACTGTTTGATGTCACCTGATTAGCACCACCCGAGGGCCACGTGTAGGGATTTGCAAACGGGTATCCTCTTACGGACACGGGTGACTCAGCCCCCAAAGCTGTCTGTCTGTCTGTCTGTCTGTCCGTCCGTATGTCACAGCTATTTTATTCCGAAACTATTAGGACTATACATGTGAAACTTGATAGGTAGATGTATTCTGTGAACCGCTTTCCGATTTTAAGAAAAAACTTAAAAAATATTTAAAATAAAGGGGGGCACATAGAACTAAAACTGATTTTTTTTTTTTTTCATGAAACCTATGCGTGTGTCTATAGACAGGTATTTAAAAATGACATTAAAGTTTCTAAAAGAACATTTTCATAAAGTAAATTGTTTAAAAGATGAACGCTTCCAAAGTGGTAAAATGTGTGTGTGTGTGTCCCCTCTAACTTCTATAATAATGGAGTGAAAAATCTAAAAAATATATATGTCTGTAGATCTTTGTATAAACTTTCAACCAAAATTAATTTGAACGAGATCGGGTCAGCAATTTTTGATATACAGCATATTTTCTAAAACCGCAAATATAGCTTTGTAATTCATACAACTACTATGAAAAACAAAGTTATTTGGCGTAGTTGTAAAAAATGTAAATAAGCTAGTTTTAAGAAATTTGCAAGTTATTTCTTTTGTCTATTAAATATACATATTATGTTATATTATTATAGTTACTTCGGAACCCTTCATGGGCGAGTCTGCCTTGCACTTGGCCAATTTTTTGGGGGGGGGAAATCATCAAAATGACTCCTTTCGCTCTGGGTGTAGCGGAAAGTAGTGTCAGACGAATACTGAATAAAAACCGACTCTGTTCCTTCAGTTGCCCTTGTGATCCGGGGCTGCGGTGTCTATACATATATATGTCTGTAGATCTTAGTATAACCTTTCAACCAAAATTAGTTTGAATGAGATCGGGTCAGCAATTTGTGAGAAACAGCATATTTTCTAAAACCGCAAATATAACTTTGTAATTCATACAAACACTATGAAAAACAAAGTTATTTGGCGTAGTTGCAAAAAATGTAAATAAGCTAGTTTTAAGAAATTTGTAAGTATTTTTTGTCAAATAAATATACATATTACTTATATTATATCATTATAGTTACTTACTACTATATATATATATTGTAGTTTATTATATAAATATATAATAAAAAAATATAATGAAAAAAATCATTTTAACTAAAAATAAGACAGATTTCCAAAAATAACAAGTTGGAAGTATTTTTTTTTTTGTTTTTAGTGTTTTGGTTTGTCGACTAGTGCTTTACCTAGTTACAAAAGCCTAAATGTAAACTACTTATCACCATTTACAAAATATTGCTTTTCCCGATGCAGAGCCGTTCATTTTTGAGGAGTTCTTCAGGTACTTCACCATCAGCTCAACTTCACCATATACATGTTAACAAGTATAAAGTGATTAATAACCATATTCTAGTAATCGAATCGCAACCCATGAAATACTTATAATTGAGTAGTTCCGGTAGCCGTCTGTGGTCTTCATCATCAGTTCCACTTCACCGAATGGTATTTTCCGAGAGCAACTACACAAGTTACTTTAAAAAATAATAATATTTGAAGAGTTCCCTCGATTTCGACAGGATTCCATCATCAGATCCTGACTTGATGACGATGGGACCACCTGGAAATATACCTACCAGGTGCCTTTCAAACAATAAAAATAATTTTTAAAATCGGTCTAGTTACGAGTAATCGAGGAACATACATTTAAAAAAACCGAGTCGTTTGCACCCATTAAAAAAATCGGTATCATCTTGGGTTTTGACATTTATTCAAAAAAGATAACAATTATTCCCAAACAATAGATAAAAAACTTACTTTCTCAAGTTGCTCATATAAAATGCGTAAAGTATCGAAATAAGTATTGTGTAGTATTATGAATTATTTTGTGTTCGTACAGCGATCTATTTTTAGACAAATTTCTGTTGACAAGCGACATAGCGTCCACTCACGAAGGCGGCTGACCGCGTATTAAAATTTCTTTACACTTTTCTGTCCAATAAATCTAAACAGTGACCAACGAAAATAACCCTTAATGCGACCAGTTAAGATTCATGCGCTTTAGCAAAATATGTGAAAAATTTAAAAGAGATTTTATTTTTTTGTGAAGCTATTTGTTACATTTTCGTTATTATTAATAGGCTCATTTTGAGGTAATTATATCTGCTAGCCTGTGGTATTTTTTAAGAATCAAAATATGTAAATGTTTAGCAGAAAAAGAATCCTAAACTTAACCCTTTTTCCTCAACTTTGTATGCAGAGGTTTTGAAAAATCGTGTTTACAATACTAAAAACCATATTTTTTGTATTTTAAACACGGCTGCTTTGGAGATAAAGAAGTAATCTATCTATTGCAACTGTTAGTTTTGTTTGAATTTCTTTATATTAGTCGGAAAAGGCACCCAAAAACAGCTTATTTACGTCAGATTCGAACTTACGTCCTTAATAATTTTGTTTTGGAGTAGTTTATCTCAAGGTTATGTTCGTTCATCCAATTATATAATTTTGTAAGCATTGAATTGAGCATTTCATCTATATTTTCATTGTTTTGGCACGACACCAAAATGGATATATCGTCCGCAAATAAGACACATGGCCCTTCTATGGTTTTTGGTAGGTCATTAATATAAATTGAAAATAAGAGACATCCTGTGACGCTTCCTTGGGGAACTAAGGCGTAAATTGCTTTACTACATGACCCGACTTTTTCAATTTCATTATTTTTATGATTAAAATATTCTATTTCAACTAATTGTTCCCTGTTCTTTAGATAAGATGTTAGCCAGTCGTGAGCCTTTCCGCGTATACCTATTCCGTACAGTTTGTTAAGCAATATTCGAAATTGTACTTTGTTGTAGGCTTTAGTCATGTCTAGTAATATGCCTATTGCATATATTTAATTATTGATAATATTAAGTGCTCCTCGGATATATTTATAGACTGCTAAGATAGTGGAACGGTTTTTTCGAAAGCCGTTCTGGCATTCATCAAATATATTGTATTTTTCGCAAAAAGTGTAGATGCGGTCACACATAGCTTTTTCAAAGATTTTTAAAAGAGCTATTGGCCGATAATTGCTTGTATCTGTTTTTGTGGATTGGTTTATTACGGATTTCTTTAATGGATTAGAGAAGGTACCTTCGTCAAAAGACCGGTTCAGTAACTCATTAGGGCTTTCGTTTAAATTTTATTAAAATATATTATTGCGATTAATTTGATGGAGCGTGCTGCGGGAGCGGCGTAGTAGAAACGAATTGCTGCAAAACCGACTCCACGTGGTCTTGTCTGCCCTACCTACCCCTAGTGTGCTATTTAAAATAACGTAGGCGCGGAGAGGCGAGGCGGCCGGCGAGCTGAGGAGCAGGCTGTTTTAACACTCGCCGGCCAGCAAGCTGAAGCCGCGGTGGTGAGCGTGAAACACATCTGCGACGATAAGCTCGCATGGGACCGCCGCCGGAGCCCTGCAACGCTGGAGCCGTGACAAAAGCCATCTCTGCTGCATGTTACATGCTTGCTGCATGCTTGCTTGCATGCAGCATGTATGATGTATGCCTGTTTGCATGCCTGCTGCATGCATGGTGTATGCTTGATTGCATATTTTTTACAGGGAAATAAAAACTACATTGTTCACAATCAACTGTTTTATAATAATTCATGCTTCGATTGATGTATCATATTAGACTAAATAGGTTTTATGTCTTTTGAGTCGTATATCAAACGATTTTATATTCAATGTATGTTATACTTATAAAAAATAGTTGCTTTAAAATTATATCAATCGTTAATTATATTAACTGACCATTATATCGAATAAAATTATAGATTCAGCTGTTATATCTTGTAAATATTAGAGATTTTGTAAATATATCATATATAACTTACCTCTATCGCAAAGAGGTTTACTATTAATTCTCTGTTAATCTAGCCTTAGGAGCATCTTAGGAGATAATCTGTGCTGTTGTGTTTGTATGGTTTTATATGTAAATTAAGTAATTATTTAAGATTTACTAGTTATGCCCGCGACTTCGTCCGTGCGGAATAGTGACTTTCGGCAACATTTTTAATTTTTTAGGCTAATTATTTTGAAAATAAAACTCATACATCATTTGAATGTCATATTTTTTAATATCTAATCAAAAGTCTAAAAAATAAGTTTCAAGCTTCTAGCCTTAAAAATGACGTAATTTCCAGACAAACTTTCATCTCCTATTTCAACTCCTTACAGCCCTTTTTTCGCATTAAAAATAGCCTACGTCCTTTCTCAGCCTCTAGACCATGTCCGTAGCGAATTTCATTAAAATCGGTTCAGTAGTTTAGGCGTGATTGCGTAACATACAGACAGACAGAGTTACTTTCGCATCTATACTATACTAATATTATAAAGCGGAAAAGTTTGTTTGTTTGCTTGAACGCGCTAATCTTCGAAAGTGCTGGGTGGATTTGGATGCAATTTGGTATGGAAGTAGCTTGAAGCTTGAGGAAGGTTATAGGCTACTTTTTACGCAACTGCAAAAAAGGAGAGTTATGTTTTTACCGTGATAGAATCCATGGGAGCGAAGCCCCGCGTGAGTACTAGTTTATAATATTAGTAAGGATTGATGACTTTCCCTTTTTTTTCCGGGTGGGAAAATCATCGAATGACTTCTCCTGCTCTAAGAGTGGAAGGGAGTGTCAGATTTCTACTGATTAAGAACCCAACCTGCTCCTTCAATTGCCCTTCAGTTCCAGGGCCGCGGTATCTCGTTAAAACGTTTCCGCGTACCCGGTAGGCAGTGACTCTATCAGGCCCCGTCAATGCTCTTGACTATACTTTTAGGCGCGCGTGGAACAGGATGCGCCGCGGCGCCTCTAACCCGGACCTGGCCCTTACCGAGCGTTGAGCTACTTTTGCTCACCGCCCGTAGGCTCACGCCGATGACTCTGCCCTGAAGTGTAAATTGTGGTGCTGCTCTACACAAAAAAGCGCCCTTTATTTTGTGTCATTTGTTCACTACAGGAATTGATGGACGTTTCCATCGGTACAAACTTGTTGCCCAGTTCTGAGCAGACTCCATTTAGTCATTTGCGATACGCTAAGAAAACGAATAAAAAACGTTTTTTTTTTTCTGTAAAATCTTAACAGAACAAAACAGACAGATTTAAGTCTTCACATTATTTAGTTCGATATATTATATAGGTATAGAAAATCACAAAAAATAGAGACCAGACTAGAGTATCATACTAGTAGGATCACATTTTATTTGGACACAAAAGCAACAATTATCTGAATGCTGATTTAGCTAAAAGGGGATAGGTACTGAAATGACGACAAATACACGACATATATTATTCGTACGAAATTTATTTTGCAAATTGGTTATAAATATCACTTTTATAAATTTTAACTAGATAAAGCCGGTATTTCCTACTTGACTACCCTGAGAATAAACATAAAAACAAACTCAGAGGTTGGTCTCTTTTAAAAACAATTTGAACTGGTAAAATCAAATGAGAGTTATGTAGGTTTACTTTTGAGGAAAGAATCACACAGGTTTGAGTAGACCTGTCCTAACATTGCAAGAATTTGTCAGGTCTTTGAAGCGTGATTAGCTTAATGGCTAAGCCGTCAGACTTGTGATCGAGAGATCGCGGGTTCGAACCCACCCATTACACTAGTGCCATGAACCCACTCCAGACAAAAGTAATATTTAACTTAGTTTGAGGGGTTAACAAGATGCTAGTAATGTGAATGCTGACCACATTGTTAGTTCAAAAGTTATCGCGTAGCTCAGCTTAGAGCTATAAGGATCTCGAACGATTTGGTGAAATCCTCAAACTGTCAAATAATCTACGTATAATATTAGTTTTTCCCTACATAGCCCTCACATTCACATTCTTACTAATATTATAAATGCAAAAGTTTGTAAGGATGTATACAACGTGTAACGGAAACCCCATATCTATCCAAAGGGACTGAAGACAACATCTGGTATGATATGCTATATTGCATAGAGACTTATGCAAACTTTCAGCTCAAAATAAGTGACTCACAGAATTGACCCCAAATTATCGGTTTCATATTATGTTTCTTGAATACCAGTAATAACAAACGTGTCACAGCACTATGAGGGTTTTCACTTTCCACGTCACTTGCCAATAAAATGATAGTTCTCTTCGTTCGGTCTCTGATATCAATGTATTGAACTAATAAGTTCCACACATGTAGACATAGGATTACAAAACCCTTGCTATATCGTTTGTTATCATCCAAAGAAGCCGTGCACTCGGTATATATATACCCTTTAAATTACACGTTGTATAGATAAATGGATGTATGGATTTTTTGTTACTCTTAATTACACAATTTCTTAATCTAAATAAATAACGTTACAGACTAAAATGTACCCTACATTGTAGTCTGTACCAAAACAATGTTTAGTTAACAGGACATCCCTGTTAAATGGTCTCCAAACAGCGCCTGTATCTTGGAGACCGGTGAATGAAATTTGATAAGTAAATAGTTAACATTTTGGAATAGCACATACCCTACTTCTTATCTCGGTATTCCCACGGAATCGGGATTTACGAGGGAAAACCATTCCACACGTACGAAGTCAAGTGCAGAAACTCGTCAAATAGAAGCTACTAAAACTATTAAAAAAAAAAACAAAAATAAACTGCACTAACCTCAAATAAATATATTTAGCAAGCATTCATTTTAAGCAAGTGAATGGTCGATGAAGAAACCATCTCCGTCGACCACATTATCACTTAACATTTGATTTCACGCGAACCTGTCATTAATAATATCAAAAGTAGGTAACTATGGAACTTTTAATATTTTTTGTATAGTATCTTCTTAGTCGTGTAGCGTAATCAAACTTAGATCGAGGTCAATAGTCTAAAGATACTGGTTTCATACTTAAATATTTTCTGTTTGAATAACTGGATTTCTAAGTGGTTCAACTGGTTTTGATTTCCATAAAGTTATTATTCATGACTAGGTGTGCTCGTGTCTTCACTCACGTGGGAGGCTTTTCCCGCATTAATTGTTATTGTGGCAATTCCGGGATAAACAGAAAGACAGATAGACAGACAAATTAAAAAAAAAGGTTTGATTATGTTTTAGTATCGTACTTGAGAAAACACAATTATTTTGATATACACACAGACACATAATTATTTATATATAATATTTATTTATTTATTAAAACTTTACGCAACACAAAAAGATCAAAGGCGGACTTAATGCCATAGGCATTCATTACCAGTCAATCATGGGTGGTGAAGAGATAACATGGCAGGTACATAAAAAATAAACTAAGTAGACAATATATTCAAAGTAAAAGTCTTATTACAATTACATAATAACTAAAATAAACTTAAGTACATATTTGTCATAATACATACCATATATATACAACGTGTAACGGAAACCCCAAATCTATCCAAAAGGACTGAAGACAACATCTGGTATGGAGTCTCTATGCACAGTTTCAGGTCAAAATGAGTGACTCAAAGAATTGATACCAAATTATCGGTTTCACATGTTTCTTCAATACCATACATAAAAAACGTGTCACAGCACTACGAGGGTCAATAACTTTCCACGTCACTTGCCAATAACACGATAATTCTCTTCGTTCTTCTTCATTTGAAAAAATCGGCCTCTGTTATCAATCTATTGAAATTTCTAATAAATTCCAAACATGTAGACATAGGATTACAAAAACCTTGCCATATTATTTACTATCGTCCAAAGAAGGCGTGCGATTGTTATGTATATACCCTTTATGTTACACGTTGTATATTAATAAAAAATCATAGAAAGGTTATGAAAACTCTGTTTCCACTATTTGTTTCCAAAATAATCCCGCAACTTTCTCCAACCCACCCATCACCTAATCTGATTCGACTTACTTTTCAATTTCTTGTTTATAAACTCCCGCCAAATTATACGATTGCTCTTCACTGTAACTATATACACAGCCAATGCTATTGTATTTAAATACTCTCCTAACTCTCCTATCACATCTATGACTAAGATCTGTATTTGTAATATCTCAAGTAAAGCCGTTAACACAATAATATTACTCAAGATGAATACTAATGTAGCTATATAGAAACGACGCCATTTATTAGTTGACGTACTAGTAGCTGCTATACCTCGGAACAGGGAATACAACACAGCTATATAAATACCAAAACTTATCATCACAGGTATTAGTACTAAAAACATGCCTACAGGAACAGTGATAATTTCTCTCGAATCGTATAAAAAAACTACATAACCAGTAATAAAATATGACAACACTATAGTTAAAGGTAGTCCCCAAGCAAAAAGGCTACTTTTAAGATATCTCCTATGAATATCAAGACGAAAAACTTTCACAAAATCGACATAGAAAATATAGCACAGCACTAGTAACCAACACTGGAACGATAGAGAAAATATTAGAAATAAAAACAAAGGTAAAACACGCACTATCAAATACTCCATCAATTCTTCCGTGTGAAGTGCAATAAATGTATGAAACACTATAAAACGTAGAAGATTAGCTACAATAGCACTGAGGAACACATAGTTACGAAAATGACGAAATTTCTTAATAATGCACCAGGATGACACTCCGTATATAGCCGCTGCTAATGTTAACGCGAATAGAACCCATTGAATATTGTACATCGCAGTTGGACCAGTGAGAGAAACAAATTTATGTGCGTTGATATCACTGTCATATTTAATAGTATCATTGACACTGGCGTCGTATCCAACATTGTCGTATCCATTGTTGTTGTATCCATTGTTATTGTATCCACTATTGTCGTATCCATCGGTATCGATGTTGGTCATGGTTAGCGACTCATGCGCATAACGCGCGAATGAAGAGCCACACACGTCCGCCAAGATACGCACCTCGCAAAGTTATAACGGTATTTTCAATTCTTGTTGCGGCAAGACCAGTTTGTAGATTATGGTGTTCACGAACCTAATTTATTGTCATATATTTGTGAGAATATACATTAACATTTCATCAAATTAATCTCATTTTCATTATTTATAATACATAATGCTTTTTCTTATAAATATCGTTCAAAAGGTTTGAATATTTTTTATTGTAGAAATGTTTTAAACAGCAACTTATAGTAATTATGTTTTAATATATCAAAAATTAACTTTAATATTTACTCATTTAAATTCTAAAATCCATCACATTCATTCATTGAAGGAAATTAATGAAATTAAAGTAATACTACGTCGTAGTTTTGTGAGAGCTACGGCGTAGCTCAGTGAAAGCTACGCAGCAATTGGTATAAGCTAGGGTGACGTAGCAAACCCACAAAAACGATCGAAAAATGAACACTCGTATAACAAACTTTCTCCTACTTCTGTTTATTATAAATAAAAATAATAATATTTATTTTACTTATTACTTTACATGTGTTTAAGCAATTGTATGAACCCAATAGTTTTCCTTATCTTTAAAAGCTCAAGTCTTAAATAATTAAACTGTATAGTATAGAATTATAAAATAGAATTAATAAAAATTACAGCCAAATCCCGCACATATCGCATTACGAGAAAAAAAAAACATAAACTAGCCGATGCCTGCGACTTCGTTCGCGTAGACTTTGTGTATGTTTTTACTCAATCACACAAAAACAGCTGGAGGATTTCAATTAAATTTAGTTTAACTTGGATTGTGTATATAGACTGGGTACCTTTTTTTTTTTGTTTTTTTGACGTGGTAAAATTATCAAATAAGTCCTCCCATCCCGGGCAGGGTGGGAGGGACTGTCAGACTTTTACTGACTAAAATCCACGGTGTTCCTTCAATAACCCATTACGTACCGGGGCCATGGTAACGGGATGAGTCCCACGACCCCGGCAGGCTTCGGCCCTTCTGCAGAGGGGGCCTCGTCATGTTGCTGACGCTCTTTGAGGCGCGCGTGGAACACGACGCGCCGTCGACCCGGGCATGGTCCATGGTCGGATGCGAGAGGTCTCCGCCTATCACCGCCGTGAGGACACGTCGGTGCTCTGCCCAGGCGGGGCAGTCTTGCACCGTGTGCTCTACGGTGTCCTCAGGGCGACCCTCGCAGTGGTGACACCCAGGCGTTTCCTCCTTTCCCATCAGACACAGGTACCTCCCGAAACTTCCGTGTCCGGTGAGGACCTGCGTCATGCGGTAGGTCAGGACGCCGTGACGTCGATCTAGCCACTCCTCAAAGAGGGGTCTTACCGCCGCAATTGCGGCGTGCCCGGCCGTCGGTTGCGACAGTCGTTCCCTCCATACTGCCCTGAGATCGCGCCGGAGCTCTTCCCGCCGCGCCTCGACTTCTCGAGGCAGCGGGGATACGCCCCGGCGCTGCGCCTCCACGCGCTATTCATAGACGCGCTGGAGGGCAGTCGCCTCCAGATCCCAAGGATATAAAATAAAGAGGTAGAATACTTTTCATCTCAAAATTGCGCAGCGGAGCCCCAGGATATATTTAATCAACAATTATAATGTAACTACATTAAAAAATCGTTGTATACTATATTGGACGTTTTACCTTCGGGAGCCAATACAGGCTGGAAGCGTTGCTGACCCTCGAGAAAGCAACATGACCATGAGAAAAACAGCCAGTTCTCAGGTCAACACCAGCGGCTTTAAACGTCTGTCCCTGTGACTTGATTATTGCCATGGCATGTAGTCACAGGGTGTGCGTTTAGATTGAAAGGGGAAAATTGTTGGCGATGAGTCAGTGGAGTGAGCCAGAGACCAACAGTTTCAATTATATTACGCTGTATATGTCGGATAAACTGTTTCGGCGGAGTCAAATTCCGCATCGTTTTATCTTATGAGCTGGGCTGGAGAGGCATTTTATCTTAGACTTAGACAGATACTTGAATGGAAAATCTCAACTGAGTGAGTAGTGGCGTCGTCCAGATCAACTACATTGTCCAAATAAGTGTAAACCACTTCATTCCCTACAATTTACGCCGAAATTATTTCAATATAGCGCGCTCACATAACCATGAATTTTCCTGGTTTGGTATGCACTTAAGCTCTCCAAATACTAATCGTATAAGCATCTCTTCGGAGGTAACATCTTTTCTAAATATTCAAGATCTTCGAATTTTTATCTTTTAGCAGAAAATGCTCATCAGATTAAACAACTTTTGCTAAGACCACATTAATCTATAAATATTAAAATGTACCTAGTTGGGCTCTTAGAGTTCTACAACAGATGTTCCAGATCTTCGAATTTTTATCTCTCAACTTGTTATTGTCATCAAATAATACATATATCTTAACATTTTCATTTAGTACTGAACGAAATTTTAAATCTTTATTTTTTAAGTGACATTATTATTATTTTATATTATTTTTTTTATTTTCCTAATATTACATAATTAACGTATAAGAATTATTGTTTTAATAGCTTTATATTTGTATGCCTCAATTTCTTTTAACACCTTTATGTAATTACCTATGTTAGCAAATAAATGAAATTTGAAGTTAGGTCCATCCAAAGGTTGTTTGTAAGAGATTGCTCTGTGCGATACGACCGCCCATTGGACACTAGTTTTAGCATTGTAAGGTATAGAATAAAGTAATTAATAATAATTTACTCGCACCCATCCCGGTTACGCGAAACAGAGGCAATAATACTGTTACATAAAATATAAAACCTGCGCAGTATACCTTATCGCTAAAGAGGGACCTGCCATGAAATTTTGTACTATTTTCACTACCTTTCTACAACTAAAGCTATATATTTAAAAAATATTATATATTAATATTTAAAATTATATTGAACATTTTTACTCTGCCGAAACTGTTTATCCGACATATACAGCGTAATATAATTGAAGCTGTTGGTCACTGGCTCACTCCACTGACTCATCGCCAACAATTTGCCCCTTTCAATTTAAACACACACCCTGTGACTACATGCCATGGCAATAATCAAGTCACAGGGACAGAGTAATCAAAATAAATCGCAATCAAAAGAAGACGTTATAAAAGCACAGAATGCGTCCGGTGGGAGCAGTGATGCCCACGTCCAACAATTGCATTCCCCTATAACGACTGTCAATATTCTACTATTTCTGATAGTGCTCTTTATTGCTGTAGTGCTATTGTACGTGTCGTATCTACAAGAAGTAACACATGCAATGGATCACTAGGGGGTTTGACGAAAGAACCACTCGTCGAACCTTTTTATGAGGCCGCTACTAGAAATCTATTACTTAGAATCGATTACTTACATATTTGGATACCGTAAACTGTAATACATTATGTAGGTATACATATCTTTGTGTGGTTCCTATTCAATAAGAGACTTGCACCTTCATACTTTTCATATGATTTGACTACTACGAATTGTATGGACTTTAAAAGAGACGTTGACCTATGAGTTTGTTTCGGTGTTTCTTCTCGGAATAGTCAGTTAAGAAACACCGACCTCGTCTAGCTTAACTCAAAACACAAAAAAATACCATCAAACGACGTTTTTCAATACACTTTCGAAGAAAAATACTTGCTCCGAAAATGACGACGCTTTTTTATTTGATTTCCATTAAAGAAAATTATGCAAAGTTGGCATATAGTTTAGCTTCGATTTAGATGGCAACAGGCTATCGCAAGCATTTTGAGCCTCAACCACAATATTTGCCGGCGTAACATCTAAATAAATTGTTCTCATCAAAACTTAAATTCGACATACTGACGCAAAAAACACAAATTAAGAAGATTTAATTTACTTTTCCCCGCGCTTTACCTTCGCGGGTTAAAGGAGAAGCAAAGGTATGAAAGCCGCAAAACAGCCTGATATTAAAATAAAATATATATTTTTTAATTTGGAACACAAATAAATGTTAATTTGTTGATAAAATTTGTTGCTCCATCTTCGACCACATCATCACTTACCATCAGGTGAGATGGTGGTCAAACGCGAACCTATTTTAAATAAAAAAAAAGCTAAATTATTTTATAAATAATAATGTTTATTTCTGATATTCTGCTCATAAACACAATTTTAATTTTCATTAAATATAAGGCCTTAAAAACATGAGCCTCTTTGCTGTGAAAAAAAAACAATCACTGCCAAATATAGGGAATTGAATAGTTGTTTACTGTTTAATGTTATCTGTGGCAAAATCTGGAATGAAAAAAGCCCTCGTGTGTGAAAAATGAAAGAAATCCACGAGTGTGAAATACATTGCATGTTGAACGTAATCGTAGTGCGACAAGAGCCAGTTGTCAAGGAAGTGTATTGAAAAATATATTACATTTCATTTCAATGTATGTTCAATTAATGGTCAAGTACTTCTCATCAAAATAATCTTTTCCTACAAACAAAGCAACAATATTCGTTTATTAGCTTTCGCAAACAGTTCTCATAATATTCGTGCCACATTGACCGGTTACTCTTTAATAAAAGAAGAAACAGGGCAATAGCCGCCATTTGCAAGCTTAATATTACAGCTCTTACGATGAAGCTTAAATTAAATAAATCAAAAATAACAAACGTCAACATTAGAACGTTGCTCAAAACAAACATGGCTGTCGCAGTAGATAGACGACGGAAACTTTCTTTCCTTCTGTCCTTTTTGTGAACAGGACACGTGTTTAAGTCTTTACGAAAAAACAGAGCATTCACAAGCTTTATAAACATGTACAAGTTTATAAATGAAGGCATAATGTTACACGCGAACAAAGCACAAATCGATATAAACAGACCACTAATTCTATCTGTATCATCTTCTACTGCAGTGTCAATAATGAACAAAATTAATAAAGAAATAATCCATATAACTAGAGGCACGATCCACGCAAAGACAGTGAATTTGATATACTTTTTTTCAATATTCTTGTGAAAAACTTTAACAATGTCAATGTAAAACATATAACACATCACTAATAACCAACAGTTGTACACAGTCGTTAAATATACAAAGACTATAAACCAATATAAACTAAAACACTTTCTAAAGTCAGTATTGTTTTCTGAGCAATGCATCACAGTAAGTGACACAACGGTTAAACGTAATATATTCACTAGAATTGCACTAAGATATACGTAGTTGTTGAAATTGCGAAACTTTATGACGAGGTACCACGATGTCACTCCGTATATGAATGAAGCCAGACATAAGGCCAATAAAGTGTAGTGACCAATCAGATAAACAGGAACGTAGGATGACTCCATGTAGCAATCGTTTATTGTATTGCATAGGGGTATGCTGATATCATTTGCAGACATGTTGGTAAGATGCAATTTCTCAACACTATTATTGTTAACATCCATGATTATATGCACGTAAATATGCAAGTAACATACAGGAAAAGTCTGAAATATGGCTGTTTGGATGCGAGAGCGGCAAGACTTGCCACAGACCTGACAAGAGAAGATCGCGGTAGTTGATGCTAATTCGCCTCAATGTCGTATTGCTCTCTTGGCAGCGAGTTTCTTGAACCAGGCTACGTCGTAATACTAGCGACCCTCCACTACACACTTGCACCGATCCCTCCGCTTGTCAGCCAGTCTTTCCCAGACCCTTACTTCTTCAGAGTGCGATATATACTAACGGGATTTAACCTTACAGAGCGGAATATGCACTTAACGTTCTCAGTATCGAAAAAAAATATGGTTACTTTATGTTATCTGTCGGAACAGTCAATGAAAATATAGATAACGTTGTCATATCTTAATCACTTCAAAGAGCTTTCTAATGGTGCAAAAATGAGCTTTATTCAAATATTAGTTCTGTTTGAGCTGTGACGGCCCAGTAGTGACAGGTACGACTAAAGATCGTGGGTTCAAACCCAGGCAGGCGTGTAACTTTGTGTAATCTAGGTAAGCGTGCTCTATTTTTGACCATATCATCAGTTACCATCAGGTGAGATGGTGGTCAAAGGAAAACCAATAAAACATAACCCTCCTCCTTGCAGTCGGGTAAAAAGAAAATATCATCATCGCCACTCTCTCTCTCAAAATAGTGAAGGAAAATATCATTAGGAACTTATGAGTTGCAGGTTTTGGGTTCGAAATTTACGTTGTGTAATTTTCATCACCAAGGAAAATATCGTGAGAAAACCAAGTGCTATCGCGCATTCTATTGAAGGTTCCGCCTAGGATTCCGCGCTTTCCCATAACCACAATTCTTCAGCGCCCTACTACCTCTACAAACACAGGTCGAAACTCACCACTCGTTAAGATGTGTGACAACCTGAATTCATTTAATAAGTCCGTACCCGAAACAGATATATTTAACACGTTCGCCGACAGTACGACGTTAGGCGGGTAATTAAAATAGTGCGTTATGACAGTACGTCGAGGGACGGGCCGCTTATTTTTAAGAGTACGTCGTCTCACGATAATTTTTCATATAAGTATTATGAAGAGCAGTATCTACTGTCATATTATGAGCAATTTCATATTTCTTACTGCCCTAATACGAGTATTTTGTGGGTAGTTTCATATTGCTTGCTTGTGCACGAGTACTACGTTAATTTGTCATTTAGTATGGAAAATTCTACTGTCGTAATGTGGTGTCAGGGTAAGTTCTCACTGTCAGCGAACGTGTTAATGATCGTAAGATGAAGTTTAAATCAAGAATCTTGGCCTCCCTCCACACCAATTAAACGTAATCAAAAATTTTCTGTACAGTTTATGAATGAGTTGCTCGTTTCCATTTCTTTTCTTCGTAGAAAAGCTTATATTCCATTATCTTTATCAATTATACACCTAGGTTTAAGTTAGCGACTAAGCTGTAATCTGGCGTCTTTGCTGTCAATGTTGTATTTACCTGTAATTGGCATATATATTATAATATTACCGTATGATTAAGTATATGTATGTGCTGTGGGTGAACCTTAAGTAAATAAATAAATATACATGTCCTTGATATAACAAGGTTCCAGACCGAATTTAGGAACTTCCAATGGTCAGCTTCAAAAGGGCTTTACGCAGATGGTTGATTGAGAATCTCTTTTATACTATACAAGAATTTCTCCAGTTCAAATTTAATGAATCTAATATCTAATTAATTTTATCTCTAATTAATTAAATTAATTTCAAAAAAATTTGCATGTCATTATAATTATGATTAAATATGTTAAGTTACTATTATAATAACCATTGTAAGAACTTTGTAACCATATTTATTTGCAAATAAATCTTTGACTTTGACTTTGGACCAAAAGTCCGAATACAACCGACATCCAACAAACCACAATGGCGCGCGTGGTGCATTACAGCTGATACCCTCTTATACAGAGAAGGCCTATGTCCCAACAGTAGGAACGTTAACCTCTAGAGCCCCAGCGGCACAAAAACGTGCCAGTAAACCAGTATTAGTTGAGCCCCTCTGGCACAAATTTGTGTGCCAGCGGGGCTCAACTAATAGTTGACGTAAATAATGGCAGTCCTTGAGAGGTTAAAATATTATTTTTTTATTGTAAACGAACTGCGCTAAGTACGCCAAAACCCGTTTTACGATAGCATTTGATAGATACATGTACTCTTTATTATACACATCAATAGAATTAAATGAGGACTTAACAACTACAAAGGGTGTTACATTAGGCAGTCTTATCGCTAAAAGCGATCTTTTACAGACAACCTTCGGATGAATTTGACACAGCAGAAGAAAATAAATAGGCCATGGTGTACTATTTACTTCTATACAATACATAAGTAACAAACTACATACTCAATACATAAACAAATATACAAATAGTAACAAAAAAGAGAGAGATAGAGATCTTTTCCATTTGTTTGAAAGAAGAAGAAGAGGTTGCGAGAATTTTCTATAAACCCTATAGAAAATTCTCGCAACCCCGACAAAGTAGATACATAGTCTAGACTTAGATTAAAGCTTGGTGACTATAAAACCCTTTTCAAGAGATTACTATGTAATGACGTTATCATAGGTTAGATTAACGATAAGGACTGATAACGAGAGGTAATCAGAATCGATATTTATTGCGTTTAGTGCACCAAAATTTTTTTCTTTTTATGTTAGCAGCTGTGGTGGTCAAGTGTTTAAAAGCACGACCAAGATTGTAGGTTGGAATCCAGACAGGCACATTACTTCGTGGAATTTATATACCTAATATAAATTCCACAAAGTATTATAGCTTTCATAGCGGTGAAGGAAACGTGAAGACTTCGTGATGGACAACGACCGATTCAATCTCATAGGGTGGAGCAAGGTAGGTAGAGTCGATTTTGGGAATTAACATCTAATAATTACAACTTTCATTGTACGTCCAGCTAAAGATCGAAAATCCCTGCTGAAGTCTGTATTTCCTGAAAACCCAAAGGTCTTTAAGTCACAAGTGAATAGGTTACTTCTAGATAAGCGTCTAAAAAATTCGCAGCGAGCTTTCTCGTACGCTTGTTAAACTCTAAACCAAATTTGCTTTATATTAATGATGACTAGCTGTCAGACTTTCGCATTTATAAGTTTCGTACGGTTTGCCAGAGATCGGTAAAAGTGGAAGGGATAAGAAGAGGCCTATGCCAATAGGCATTAGGCATACATAACTTAAAGACATACTATGGAATTTCAAATATAGCCATACAAGAAAGTTCGGTTGACTAATTAATTGAAGTTTTATATGGATGCTATTTGATTAGGAAGAGCCATGGAGCGTTCCATGCTCGGCATCAGACTAGTTGATCGGGATCCAAATGTCGAGATCCGAAGACGTACGATGGTATTTGGTAACGGAAATCGCATTGTGGAACTCAAGTGGAATTGGACAGGAAAGCCAGGAAGGCGCAGTGATGACAAGCGGAGTAAAGCTCTGACCGAGTGTCGTCCCAGATCTGTTAAGAAAAGTGTTAGTCATCCACGAGCAAGATTAGCAGACGACATTGTTGCCATCGCGTGTATAACCTGGATGAGACTGGCACAAGCTAGGAGAGGCCTCTACCCAGCAGTGAGTGAAGTCAGGCTGTAGATAATGATGATATTTGATTACCATCAGAATGTTACCGTGTACATAGGTAGCCGGAATACTGCGTAATAGGAATGGCGCTAGTGAATGTCACGTGTCGTGTGATATCGACGTGAAATTATATATGCGGTCAAAAAAAAAAAACATTGTCTACATCTTAAATCATTTATTCCATACAATTTTACTTACATGGTATTATCACAATTAGACTTATAATGGTATCTATAATCTAGATATATCTACATACAATGAAAGTGTCTGTCTGTGATATCAAAATATCTGTGGTTTCTCAAGTGCTTTTAGTTATTTACACGCTACTAAAACACAAACAACCTCATTTTGTAATTTGTGTGTCTTCCTGTTGATTCGGGCTAATTTATTTATTTATTTAATTACACTTTATGCACATAGGTATAAAGGCGGACTTAATGCCGTAGGCATTCTCTACCAGTCAACCATGAGTGGTGAAGAGATAGTGTGGGAGGTGCAATAAATATGTTTCTTGAATACCAATCATAACAAACGTGTCACAGCACTGTTTTAATTTTTTTAGAGTTTTGTATAAATAAAACTTGTCATAGCCGGTGTTTTGAATTTAAATATATTCTATTCTTACTATTTCAATCTTCAAATTCCTACACTCAACGAGACTTGATTATGAATTTCACAATTCAACTATTTCAATTATATCTCTAGCCTCTACACACAATCTCAAGAACTTATTTTTTTTTTCTACACGCAATCTCAAAAACTTATTTTTGTTTTAGGTAGGGCCACTCGTAGTTCAGCACACTAAGGCTGGTCACTACTTAACCGGGCGATCAACAAAAACTCATTTTTTTTTTATAGGGCCACTCGTATTTCAGCACACTAAGGCTGGTCACTACTCAACCTGGCGATCCTGTGGTGACCTCTAAAATTAAAGGCCCCCAGCCAGGGCTTACAAACTAGAATTACATTTTAAACAACCGTACGCTAAGGGGACTCCCTGTGGAGTACGGGCCTCGGCATAGCGTGGTCGTTGGTGGAGGGCAGCAAAGGGACAGGCTGGGTCCATATTATTTAAGGGGTTATTTATACTGCTACTGCTACTGGCTCAACATCGCGGGCTGGCTCGTTTGGCAAAGGTCGGGGAGAGTTACCGTTACAAGTACGCGGACGTCGCGATGGGCCTCGTCGGCGAGGCTGGAATACGGAACGCGTTTTATTTCTGTATTTTCTAAGAGTGCTAGTTTCCCTACTACTCTCATGTCGGATGGTGGTGGGGTCGTCGGGCTCGTCTAGGACGTTACGCGGGCGACGAACCCGAGAAATATTGGAGGGTCTGTATCGGGCGGCCGATACGATCAGAGGGTTTGTGTGGTTTTCAGCCGAGGTGAAGTAACGCACTGAATGGCGTTTCAGCACTTGCTTTATGGTCGGGGCAAAAACTTAATAATTTTCATAACTACCTACTTATAGTTTTGGCGGTAACGAAACCATTGTGAGATATAATTCGACGACAACACCATCTAGTTAGAAAAGAAGTACTAATTGTTACACAAAACTGAAAAATGAGACTGGTTTGACATAATCCTCAACTTATTTAATTACTTAAACACAACTAACTATAATTTTACTGGACAGAAACTGTTTTTAACCGACATCTAAAGAAGAAGTAGGTTATCAATTCGTCACGTATATGTATATAATATTTTTTTTTTATGTATGTGCACCGATTACTCCGTCAATTGTGGATCGATTTAGAAAATTATTTTTTCGTTTGAAATGGTATGCTCTCGAGGTAGTACCATTGTCACCAAATTAGAATTTGATGAAGTGATCTCATGGAAATCGAAGGAAATCCTCAAATTTTAAAGGCAATTGTATAGCGATTTTGGTATTTTTTATAGTAACTTGTGCATTTGCTCTCAGAAAGCACCATTTGGTGAAGCGGAACTGATGAAGAAGATCACAGATGGCCACCGGAACTACTCAATAATAAGTATTTCACGAGTTGCGGTTCGATTACTTTAAAATGGTTGCTAAGCAATTTATGGTCGTCACAATGTGAATGGTGAAATGGAGCTGATGGTGAAATACCAGGAGAACTCCTCAACAATTAACGCCCCTGCATCGGGAAAAGCAATATTTTGTAAAAGGTGATGAGCAAATTGACATTAGGCTATTGTAACTTAGATAAATTATAAACAGATCCAAAGACACCATCTTCTGAAATTAAAGTTATTTTCACATTGTACCTAGTGGTTTTTTGGAAGTCTGTATTTTTTTTTTTAATTTTTTTATAAAACTTATTTAAATATGAAACTAGCGCGATACAACGGCCGCTTAGCGCCATCTATCGACATTTCTATGGAGTTGTTCGAAATTTTCGAGTCAAATACAATTGGTCGACTATTACTCGTAAACTTGTAAACCCCACTCATGTGTGATAGTTTTCCTTTAAACTTCGTTATATATAGGTACTACTGCCATGACATTTGAATTTCTAACTACAATCGTTTAGTTGATAGAGGGGGAGGACACTTGACTCTAACGAAAATTGGTACTTTAAAGCTTGATAAGTCACGAGCGGTTTACTTAATCAGAAAACGGTCTTCATAAACCCCTAATATTTTTGAAAGACCTATCCAACGATATCCCACACTATGGGAAGGAGGAAAAAAAAAATTATCATCTCACTTTACATGTAGGGGAGGTACCTTAAATAATTTTTTTTTTTCAAAATTTTATTTTACCACTTTTTTGGTGTCATTAACGTGTATACTCATGCCAAAGTACAAATTTCTAGTACCAATAGTTTTTGAGCTAAACCGCGGACAGACGGACAGACAGACGGACATGGCGAAACTATAAGGGTTCCTTGTTGACTACGGAACCCTAAAAGACTTTTATCAAGGCATTTCCAAACTGGAATAAAAACTAGTGTACAATGACCGGTCTTATCGCACAAAGCAATCTCTTGCAGACAACGTTTGGATGAACTAAAATGAAAGGAAGGGATGGGTTCGGCTTCCAGTCTAACTGGATGTGGCTAAGTATTAGTGTTTTACATGGAGCGACTGCCTATCTGACCTCCAGAACCCAGTATAGGTAACGCCAAATAACTTGGCAAGAGTCGTTCAATGCGCAGAAGTCGATTTTTAGGTGTCAGCGGTTGTCAGCGGGACGCGGGGTACGACGTAGCGCCGCTCCGAGCGCCCGACTGGTGTGTCAGTAGCTCTCGTTCAATTTGCTCCTGAATACACTTGCGTACACGAAAGTTGTACCCCTTGTTTTTGTTACGAGTTGTTGTTTTAAATTTATTTTTTGGTACCTTGATTACAATGCCAGGACCAAATACCGTTTTACGCAGACTATTAAAACGTCAGAAAGAACAGTTAGACACTATAGTTAAGGAAGGTTGAAATTCCGAATTCGTCACTGTCTTTAGGACACCGGAAAAAAAGAAGAATAAAAGGGGTAGCAGCTTTATTAACTAATTGTGCCGACGAGAACATTATTTTTAATTTTTTTTTTAATACATTTTTTCACTTTTAAATGTGTTTATGTATTATATCTATTTTATTTATAATACCGAATTAACGAATGAATTCCTCTTCTTTCTTTAACATTCTTCTGAACAGATATGATTAAAAATAAATGATGGTAATAACTAGAGAATTATTGGCAAGCAGTAAAATTACTACTTTTTTCTTCCACTAAGTGCACGATGCGCGAACTTACCCCCACTACGCCAAAACCTTGCCAAGTTATTTGGCGTCATCTATAAATAAAAAAATAAAAAAAAAAAATTGTCACATTTTCTGGCTTCCAACTACCCGTAGTCATTACGGGTAGTTGGAAGCCAGAAAATCAGGAAGTCAAAGATGTAAAAGTTGGCCAAGTGCGAGTCAGACTCACCCATGAAAGGTTCTGTAGTAACTATGCCAATTTTTTTTTCATAGTGGCTGAATGAAATTCTCAGTTATATTTACGGTTTTAGAAAATGTACTATTGCTCAGAAACTACTGACTGATGTAGCATGGACTGTAGTTTTAGGTTTTGTAGGTCTTGTATAGTGAAACACGGAAGTGGTTTTTTAAGACCGAATAAACAATTGAGAAAGTATAAAAATGGCATTGCCAATGGTATTGCCAGTTAATATTGTAGGATTCCTACACTGACTCTATATAGTTCAAACCAATTTTCGTTGGAAGTTAATATATATACCTTGAAATACAAATACAAACACACAATACCAAAATAATTTACTAATAAAATATAAAATATGTAATTGAAAAATTGGCCAAGTGCGAGTCGGACTCGCCCATGAAGTGTTCCGTGGTAACTATAATAAATAACTTAATACCTATATTTAATTGAAAAAAAAAATATACAAAAAACCTTAAAAATTTCTTAAAACTAGCTTATTTACAATTTTTACAACTACGCCAAATAACTTTGTATTTCATAGTATTTGTATGAATTACAAAGTTATATTTGCGGTTTTAGAAAATACACTGTATCTCAAAAACTGCTGACTCGATCTCGTTCAAACCAATTTTGGTTGAAAGTTTACATTAAGATCTACAATAAATGGTTTTTTAGATTTCTCACTTCATTATTATAGAAGTTAGAGGGGGGGGACACACACTTTACCACTTTGGAAGCGTATATCTTTTAAACGATTAACTTTATGAAAAAGTCATTTTAGAAACCTTAATGTCATTTTTAAAGACCTGTCTATAAATACCACACACGTATAGGTTTCATGAAAAAAAATATTTTCAGTTTCAGTTCCATGTATGGGGAGCCCCCTTTATTTTAAATGTTTTTTTAAATTTTCTCTTAAAATCGGAAAGCGGTTCACAGAATACATCTACCTACCAAGTTTTACATGTATAGTCTTAATAGTTTCGGAATGAAATGGCTGTGACATACGGACGGACGGACATACAGACAGACGGAGAGACATGTCGAAACTATAAGGGTTCCGTTTTTTGCCATTCGGCTACGGAACCCTAAAAAGGAGGGGAAAAAATTACAGTGTGAAGTAATGCTTCTCCACCATTCTTTTGAACTTACATTTGGTAAAGTTTAAGCACGCCCCACTGCTATGGGTAATAAAAATCAATTTATTTCAGATAACTATGCATAATTTTAAGTAATACGTAGAGAGTGAGAGATATTGGAGTGAGCATTTTATAGTTTCAAAGCAAGGCTTGGTTATGGCAGACAGCCAGACAGGCTATAATAACCTGTTACTACCAGTAAAACAAGCAGCTGTTATCACGACATGACCCTAGTCATTCGATTCACATACAACTCGTACCATAAAGTCCGGTTACTCTTAACTAAAGGTACAAATAACGAAAGAACAATTGTTTGACAACTAAACGTGGTAACCCTATATGATATATAACTTTTAAAAATCCCCGCTAGTAAAAAAAACAAAACGTTGACATTAGTCAACATAAACATAGCTGTTGCTGTACATAAACGACGCCATTTTTCTTTATTTCTTTCTTTCTCGGACACCACACATGAGCTCTTATCTTTCGAAAAAAATAAAGATCGAACAAGCTTTATAAACACGATCAAGTTCATTAACAATGGCAAAAGGTCGCATGTCATTAAAATGCTAATGGTGACAGTGAAAAGAATTATTATTTCTCTATCATCTTCCAATATTCGTTTAATAATAAGGTACATAACTAAGCAAAGAATCAAACTTAAGACAGGTATCCCCCACGCAAAGAGAGAGGTTTTAAGAAACTTCCTTTTGATATCTCCATCAAAAACTTTCACAACATCGACGTAAAACATATAACACATTACTAACAACCAATAGTGAAGCACTGTCGAGAAAAACATAAAGGTAATGAAGTCTTTAAACGCACTAAACACTATATCATTATATATGCCAGTTACTGACAAGACAGTTAGCCGGCACAAGTTCACCACGATTGTATTAAGATACACATAGTTGTTGAAATTTCGAAACTTCCTTATCACGCACCATGATAACACACTGTATGCGAACGTAGACAGGGAGAAAGCGAATTGAACACAGTGCAAAATATAAATATATAGAACAGTTGATGAAGTTTGGTCATCACTTTCACTCACTGATTGATTTGATTCACTGCCATTCATATCAGCCATGATTACCATAAACTGCTTAGCCATTTTCTAACTATGTTAGGCACGGCTCCCAGTCTAATTGGATACAGTTGAGTAGGTACTAGTGTTTTACGTAAAACGACTGCCTATCTCACTTTCGCATCCCAGTAGCAGGATAACACGAAACCCTTTGGCAACACTGTGGACTCCGACTCCGATCAACTATAATGAGCAAAAAAAATTATGCTCAAAATCATATACAATCATTTTCCATACTCTATTTTTACTTCCAACAATTATTAAGTACCACAAAACTTTCACAATAAACATTACTGTAACAAATTCAGAACCAAACTAGTGTGCTTAAACCTGATCGTGGGTATCAGTAATGTATCTATCGATTTGATTCGCCTTAACTTATCTTGAATAGTTTGTCATGGCACCCACTAGTTGTCAATCATAGCTGATGATATCGCAAAACATTGCATCTGATTGGATGGCGATGTTGATTGCCTGGGAAAGAAGACCAGCCCACTGGTCTAATGATGGGGGTAATTGCTTACTTGTTTTTGAAGAAAATTATTCTCGGGAACCAAACAGTGCTAACGTAAAACGGGTTTCAGCGCACTTATCACAGTTCGCTTACAATAAAATTATATTATAACTAGAGATGCGCCGAATGTAGCTTCAACCGAATACGTTGTACGTTCGGCTGAATATTCGGTCCAAAATGTACTGAACCGAATATTTGTCCGAATCATTCGGTACAATTTTGTTGATATATATTTTAATAAATGTGTTGGTTCCTAAAGATAATAGTTATTATTTTATATTCTAAAACAAGTTGTTACTCAAAGCATTGATCTTAAAAATTTTAATTTCGTAGAAATTAAATTTAGTATAATTTATCACTTGTAAAAAAGGCAGAAGTTTTTAACCTTTTTTGTCAATAAATAATTGGTACAAAAAGATATTTTCCTTTCATTTACAAAAAACTATGTACAACTTTCGGAATGAACCACACTTATTTAGTAATTGTTAAATAAAAATTTCTTTTTTTTTTAATTAACTATAATTTAAATATTCGGTAATTATTCGGCAAATCAACCGAATATTCGGCCGAATACGAACATGAAAAAATATGCCGAATGTACCGAATACGAATATTGGGCCGAACATTCGGCGCATCTCTAATTATAAAATATTAATCAGCCTACATAGTTTCACTGCTGGGACACACACTGATGATATTTTTCTTCACTGTTTCGAGAGAATAAGAATAAATTGGACCAGAGTTACAGTAATTTTCTTAACCTAAGTAATTAACATTACGAGTATAATATTCTTGTCTGTTTGTTTTGTTAGAGGATGTCAACAGCCTCCAAACTAGGCAGCGCCGGCGCCTATATCTTGGAGACCAGAGCAGTGGCGATGATGATAATTACACAAAGTTACGCGCCTACTTGAGTTTGAACCCCGATCTGCAACTCGTAAATCCTACCTGTCACTACTGGGCCATCAATGCTCAAACAGAACTAATGTCTGAATAAAGCCTATTGTTCCTCCATTAAAAAGCTTTTTGAAGTGATTAAGATATGACATCATTATCATATTTTCATTGACTATACCGACAGATAACATGATAACAGAATCGATACTCATTACGTTACGTGCATGTTTCGCTCTATAAGGTTAATACCCGTTAGTTTAAATGGCACTCTGAAGAAGTGAGGGTCTGGGGAAGGCTGGCTGATAAGTGGACGGATTGGTACAAGTTTGTAGTGAAGGGTCGATAGTATTGCGACGATGCCTGGATAGCAATACAACATCAAGGTGAATTAGCATCAACTAACGCGAACTTCTCATGTCAGATCTAGGGCAAGTCGAGCCGCTCCGGCATCCAAATAGCCATCTCTCAGACATTGCCATACAGCGTAGCGATTAGGTAATCACATTAATTGAAACAACGTACCCTATATTACGTATTTTATCATATACAATTAAAATAATTCTTTAATAAACAATATTACAGCCTTTTTTTCTTTTTTTTTTTTAACGTGGTAAAATTATCAAATAAGTCCTCCCACCCCGGGCAGGGTGGGAGGGACTGTCAGACTTTTACTGACTAAAATCCACAGTGTTCCTTCAATAACCCTTTACGTACCGGGGTCACGGTAATGGGATGAGTCCCACGACCCCGGCAGGCTTTGGCCCTCTACAGAGGGGGCCTCGTCATGTTGCTGACGCTCTTTGAGGCGCGCGTGGAACACAATGCGCCGTCGACCCGGGCATGGTCCATGGTCGGACAGCGAGTTGCCCTTTACTCGCTGTCCGCATGTCCGCGCCTACGGTGGCCGGAGATCGTCGGCCGACGTCCGACGCCGTGGGCGTCTACCACTGCGGCTGGGCTGGAGGGAGGACGCCATCCTGTCCCTCACGCGGCCCGCTTCCTCCTTCGAAAGCATGACTGCTTTGCAGAAGGAGGCGACCGCTTCCCACTCCCTCTCGCCCCGCAGCATGGCCTCGACCAATAATAATAATAATAATAATAATAGCCAAGAGCCTCGACCAACATCTAAGGAGGCTCTCGTTGGGCAGCTGGATCAAGGGCCTGATCCAGAAAGCAGTGCTCCTGGAAACGGCGCGTATTGTGAGGAGGTTCCTCTCTATGGAGCCCTGACCACCGGTAGCTTGACCCTGTTCCCGATACCGGTGGGCTACTATTTTTATATTTTTAAATGTTTTTATTTTTTATATTAATATTTAAAAATGTAATCTATATGTATATATATTAAATAAATGGAATAATAATAATAATAATAATCTGTGGCCCGGCTTGTCAAAAATTTTCTTCTTGATTCTTTTAAAATAAATATTTAATAAAATAATAGTTAATACATCATGTTCAACCCAAACAAGTCCTTTAAAAAAAAACCAAAGAAGCATACAGAAATGAAGAACTTAACGTATCTTGTTAAGAAAAACCCAAAACGAACTGACACGAATACGAAACCAAGACGAAGAAAAAATGTTGACTAGATGCCGGGCTCGATTACTACAATTCACACGCCCAACGCCTGCGGAATCGTCGCTCAGCTCCGCCTCGCAGCCGCCGGGACCTGCTCCAGCCGTGAGTGAAGAGACTCCGGCCGCTGCAGCTGCGTCGAGCTCGAGCGACGAATACTTCTCGCCGCCGACGACACCACCACCTGCGCGTCGGCGAGGAAGAGGCCGCCCTCCGGTCGGCTTAGGACTTCGAGGCCCTCCGGCCTCCGATGGGGTCCCCGCTGCCGGTGGAAGTGTGCAGCGCATGCGATGGACACATTCCATCAATGAAAATGTCATGCGCTCATACTTTGGGGCTACAGAGGGGGGAAATAACCTGACTGCGTACCGTGGTCGGATGCTCTCTCTGTTTCAGGTACTTCAACCAGCTGTCAACGTTTCGGCCCAACGATTATCGGATCAGGTGCGGGTAATCCAGCGTAACCGTATGTTGGATGACGCCGTACTTGATAGACTACGCCTTGAATCACGGTGCAGCCGTGTCTCATCTGCTTCACCAGTGGCCTCGGTGCAACTACTACCCAATGTCTCACCGCGACCCGGCCACGTCGGTGAAGATGATGATGACGAGGCTATAACCGTGAGTACCCAGTGCAGTGAACGATTGAGGAGTGCTTTGGAATGTGCATTACGGGAGTATCGCTCCACACAGCCTGAGCTTAAACCTCGTCTGCCTCGTTTGCCCATGCATAAGAAAAATAGGGCGCTAGTGTGTGCTCTAGATTCACTGCTGTCAAATTATTTTGAAAATAGTGAAGACCTCACCGATACTCATTCGATCCTGTACTGTGGAGCTGTAGCGGCTTATCGGGTAGCTCATGTCAAGTTCCCGAAGACTGACAGAGTTATACGACCAGCTGTACCAGCTTGGCAGTGCAGGATCGAGCGTCGTATTGCTGAGGCTAGAGCACTCATTGGTAAACTTATCTGCTTCAGGCAGGGCAACACTCGTCCTCGAGTGATGCGCTTTGTGAGGCGGGTGTTCGCGGGGACTGATGTTAGTCCTCGAGATTATCTGACCCGAGTCACAGAGCGTATCGACTTCCTGAAGCAGAAAGTCTATGCGTGGGAAAATAGGATCGCTCCACCCGCCGCTTATATCTATAAGCGGCGGGTGGAGCGATACACTCAGAATCGCACATTTCAAAGTAATGAACGGTGGGTTTATAGGGCTTGGGAGCGACCAGACCAAGGTGTGATTGATACTCGCCTACCGGATGATGACGCCATGTGTTCGTTCTGGCGCAGCATCTGGTCGGTGCCTGTCAGTCACACTGAGGGCGACTGGATGAGGGAGATCAAGCGCACGTGCGATCTTATACCAGAAATGGGGGCAATCACGATCAGCCCCCAAGATGTAACCGTGCAGTCCGTCCGTTATCCAACTGGAAATCACCAGGGCCGGACGGGCTGCACAATTTCTGGATAAAATGGTTTCTAAGCTCGCACGCTCGCTTGGCCGCTCAGTTTCAGTCTGCCTTAGAGCTAGGATCGCTACCTCAATTCCTAACTACAGGAATAACCCACCTGCTCCATAAATCAGGCAGTACTTCGGAACCTAAAAATTATAGACCGATCACGTGCTTACCGACGGTCTATAAAGTTCTTACATCCATTCTGAGAACCAAAATTAATAATCACATTGATACAAATTCAATCATGTCTGCTTCTCAGAATGGATGTAGGAATGGGTCCCGCGGTACTAAGGAGCTTCTCCTCATCGATATTGCCATAAACCAACAGGTTCGTCGTTCCCGAAGGAATCTGTCGACATGCTGGATAGATTATAAGAAGGCCTATGACTCGGTTCCACATACATGGCTCATGAAAGTGTTGGAGTTGTACAAAATAAATCCAATACTCCGCACTTTCCTTGAGTCATGTATGGGGCAATGGAAGACGGTCCTCTGCTACCCAGGATGTCGACAAATCCAGGAAAACAGCGAACCGATTAGGATTGAGCGTGGTATTTTTCAGGGCGACAATCTGAGCCCACTGTGGTTTTGTCTGGCTCTTAACCCTCTCAGTACATTACATACGCCTGTCCAAGGCGTCAAGTTCAGTCTGAGTCCATTTGAGTATGCCAAAAGAGTACATCAATACTGGCATGACCCAACCATTGAAGGCACGCACCTTGTTTCCGCCTGATAAAAGACTATTCAGTACTTTATTCAGGCGGCCAAAGAAGCGTTCCTTCAATGACTGTTTAACATAAGCAACATTGATGCCTAGTGCCTCTGACATGCCCAAATACTTGTAGGATTCAGTTGAGCCGAGGGATCTTAGGTGTATGGAATCCGAGAGTTGAGTTCCCACGGATTCCATAAACTGAACATGAACTAAATTGAGACTTACGGTACAGCGGTTCTACAGCCTTTTTATAAAGCTCTAATTCCTTCTATTCTAATTCTTTAGCCTTCTCTATAGCTAACAATACTTCGGTTTTGTCGTATACAGCCACTGTTACCTCCATTTTTACACCGTGATCCATTTTCTTCACTACTTTGCCGTTCTTAAATAATATATATTAAAGTTGTGAAACTGTTGTATAGTGTAGACCATGTTGGTAATTTACAATAACCGTTTTTATTCATACCGCTATCAGAACTATTGCCACTACAGTGTATCGTGCTTTCGGTACTTTAAATCAAACAAACTACTGCTACTGAAAAGTTGCCCTACGTAGTCTGGAGTAACAATCAACCTACCGTTACTTAGAGGTATTTTGCAACCCCCATATTTTTTAAACTGAAACAAGCTATGATTAAGTCAAGAGTGAATAAGTTACTTCTAGGCAAGCGTGCTTTATCTTCGACCAAATCATCGCTTTCCATCAAGTGAGATAGTGGTCAAATACGAGCCTATTAAAAATAAAAAAATCAACGCATTCTTATTCTACATAAAGAAGTACAAAATATAAAAAATACATTTAAGTTTCTGTATGTCAAAAAAATCAAATCAAAATATTTTATTCGTTCATTTTATATATCATGTAGTGATGCAACGTTTTATATGTACGTACTGAAAAGAATCATAAGATAGATGATGCATAGTTTTTTTTTAATTGTTGATAGGCTTGCTTTTGACCACCATCTCACCTGATGTTAAGCAATGATGTGGTCGAAGATGAAGCACGCTTGTCTAGAAGCAACCTATTCAGTCTTGACTTAAATACTCCCTCAACTCAGGTTAAAGCTATCAGGAAACTTTCACACCTTTCTTCTGTTAGGACTCACTGCACACCAAAAACTGGTTACCATTTTTATGTCTTTTGCTTCTAGTACTGAAGACCGCCATATAAAAGTATAATTCCTCCTTTTTTTTAAATAAAAATGGGCTGTTGAGAGCTAGTGTTCTCAAAATCATGTTCCAGCTTCAACTTCTCACCAACGACAAAACAAAAGACTGAAGCAGGCGCGTTGAATTTATTTTTCATAAATTTTAATCAATTTGTAATTTTTTTTGGAATATTTCTACTCATACTCATTTCTGTGCATCATAAAAGCTATAAGGTAATTTAATAATACAAATTGAATGTACGAAACTAATTATATTATTATACAATAAACATTAAACTTACTCCTATTTGATCATTGTTTAGATATTTTGAAACATATAGGGAAAACAATTTACTGCATCACTGTACAACAACGTCATCAGGTGGAGCACGGGTCCTGCCCCCCTGTGCCCTGTTTGTTCCTTTGTTAGAGAGTAACCGGTTAATGTGGTACGAATATTATGAGAACTGTTTGAAAAAGCTAATAAGTGATTATTCTTGCTTTGTTTGTAGGAAAGGATTATTTTGGTGAAAAAAATTAAGTAATCTTTAGCTAATCCAATAAAATAATTGTTTTACTAAATGATGGTAATCTTATTATGAATATAAAAAAACCGGCTTCTGTCCGCACATAAACCTGCGCGACAACGATACAAGCAGCCCATGTCTAATCCCTAAGGTCTAATCTATCTCTGTAACAAACATCAATCGGTTAAGAGGTTTAGACGTTAAAGGTAACGGACAGGCAGATAGTTTTGAATTCATAATAATTATTCTTAGAGATTGGTAACTTATGTTTACTGCAAAAAACTTTTAGAACAAGAAATGACAAATACTTCAATCTTAATTTTAAAATACATTCCACAAACTTGTATTTGCGAAATTGTATTTTAAAATGGAGATTGCAGCATAAATTCCGATTTTGACGGCATATAAAATATTTTTTATTGATTATTGTATACTAGCTTTTGCCCGTAACTTTGAGAATTCCGAGATAAAAAGTGGTCCGCGTGTTATTCCAGGAAGTCGAGTATCTATTTACTAAATTTCATTAAAATCTGTTCAGTAGACATTCTCACAAACTTTCGCATTTATAATATGAGTATAGGATTATAATATTAGTATGATCGCTAGAAATACATAAAAATTCTAAGCCAAAAAATTGTATTTATTGCTACTAAGGTACAAATGAATGTTGGACAGTTCTGTTTCACGAAAGCTCTTTCATGTTTTAATTTAAAAGGCTGACGAGTATTTTTTTTTATTTACTGAATATTATCCGACGTCATTTGCTTCAAGCTTACGTCTACTTATGACGTTTTTTTTTTAATATAAATATGTAAACAATTAAGTATATCATAGTGAACTGAGATTTGAGAAGCAAATGAGATTTTCAAACTAACAATAAATCGAATTAATTCCGTCTAAGTAAAAATAGGCTCAGTAACATATACACCTCTTCTTAGTCGGCTTCCTGCGACGATCTAGCATCCTTAGCGTCCATGTCTCAGCTCCGTATAGAAAGATTAGAAAGACCAGCCACCTCGTTACTCGAACTTTTGTGTTACTATTAGGGCTTTCAATACCGGTATTCCGGGATCCCGTAATACCGTGATCACAAACTTTATTTTGGCCTTTTACAATACCGGTATTGACGCCCCAATGCCATGATTATGGTATTATAAACATTAGATCTGAAAATTATGTGATCTTGTGTGTGAGCTCAAGCATCCCGCTGTTATCTTAAGCTCACCCTCCTGCGCCCTGCCTGAGACAATGCCCGAAATCGAGCTGTACTTATGTCGGTTTTTGTTATTTCCAGTTTCGCAAAGGTGACGGAATAATGCGTATAAAGCCTTCGTTATTGTGTAGTATTAACTTGTGACTATGAAGTTGTGAATGATAAAATAAAATAATATGATAATGGTATTTTTTTATATTGTTCTATATAAAGTCTATGTGAAATGCCTTCCTGTAAAAATACTAGATTAAGTTTAAGTTTTCATTATGTTCCTAATTCCTATTGCTACCTAAATAATCAATCAATATCAAATTTTTATACAGCGTGAAATTTAAATGGTTGTTTTTCCCACGGTAGGACGGTTAACCATCAGTAGTAGTGTCGAAACATACAGTTAAAACTTAAAAACAACAAATGCTTTTTTTTTTCAAATTATTAATAAAATATTCATAAACTCGAAAGCGCGAGAATCATTAGTAGTTCAGTAGACGTAACGTAGGTACCTACACAAAACACGCACCGCCGCGTGCTGCCAACAAAGGAAAAAGTGATTAATAAATTTTCAGAGCAAAATAAACTCTCACGCATGGTGATAATGCATTAACTACACTGCGCCATTTTTTGTTTCTATTATTTTATTTGTTTATAAAACGATTGTATTACCAAGACAAAGCCATTTCACATTGGGAAAACAACCATTAAAATTTCACGGTGTATAAGATAGCTGTTCGTTGCCTAAATAATGATAGTACAACGACCATTCATCTTTTAACTTCCAAAAATAAGGTCGCTCCCATTAAACATACAACCATACCCCGTCTGGAACTATGTGGGGCATTATTGGGAGCAAGACTGTGTGCAAAGGTAGTAGCCTCATTAACTATTAAAATAAATAAATGCTATTATTGGTGTGATTCGACGATAGTTCTCTGTTGGTTATCTACATCACCAAATCAATTAAAACCTTTTATCCGCAACCGAAAAATTCATGGAGATACGTGTCGTCGAAAGAGAACCTGGCGGACTTAGTATCCCGTGGGCTGAGGGCCGATCAAATCGGCACCTGTTCACTGTGGTGGTCGGGCCCAGAGTTTTTAAATTTCGGTGAAGACCGTTGGCCTAAAATGCCAAATATAGGTTCGAATTCCAACATACCAGAAATTAAAGTTCATTTATTAGATAACTATCAATTAACTCAATCGGCTATCAGTCGTTTAATAAGTGATAAGTCAAACATAAAAAAATTAAAACGTATTATCACTTATATACTTAGGTTCATTTTTAGGGTTCCGTAGTCAACAAGGAACCCTTATAGTTTCGCCATGTCCGTCTGTCTGTCTGTCTGTCCGCGGTTTAGCTCAAAAACTATTGGTACTAGAAAGTTGTACTTTGGCATGAGTATACACGTTAATGACGCCAAAAAAGTGGTAAAATAAAATTTTGAAAAAAACAATTATTTAGGGTACAACCCATACATGTAAAGTGGGATGATAATTATTTTTTTTAGTTCTTCCCATAGTATGGGATACCGTTGGATAGGTCTTTCAAAAATATTAGGGGTTTAGTACGACCGTTTTTTGATTAAGTAAACCGTTCGTGACTTATCAAGCTTTAAAGTACCAATTTTCATTAGAGTCAAGTGTCCCCTCCCTCTATCAACTAAACGGTTGTAGTTAGAAATTCAAATGTCACGGCAGTAGTACCTATATATAACGAAATTTAAAGGAAAACTATCACACATAAGTGGGCTTCACAAGTTTACGAGTAATAGTCGACCAATTGTATTTGACTCGAAAATTTCGAACAACTCTACAGAAATGTCGATAGATGGCGCTAAGCGCCAGTTGTATCGTGCTAGCTTCTTGTGACGATTGAGTAGTGTAGCTCTGTGTCCGTATTTAAATTCAAAACACCGGCTATGACAAGTTTTATACAAATCTCTAAAAAAAATTAAAACTTTTCGTGCAAAATTGTCGGATCAGGTGAGGATTTGTATAGGAAGTCAAATTAGTTAGGTAGTCATGTTTGGCTTTTAGTTAGAGCATGGTACGAAACGATCAGTCAGCGAATACGACACGCACTTGGCTGTTATAAAAACTACGGAACCCTACACTGCGCGTGGTCCGACACGCACTTGACCGGTTTTTTTTATTTAAAACATCCTAACGACAGGTTGAGTAGTAATTTATTGATTTTATTTTAAAACATCCGATATTGCTGGATAGTAAACATCACATTACTAAAACATTATTTAGTTGTGAACATCTTAAACTTATACACGCAGGGCCACAACTTCTTTTGTCACACATTCGTCAGACTTTCTGGCCATTAGGAGGCAGAAATCTATCTAAAGGTAAGGGAACTCAGGCGGTGCAACCAGTCATGGGTCCATGACCATGTACGAAGACACAGCTTAAATTTCCATTTTATAATTGTAGTGTCGACTACGCCGGACCAATGCTAATAGCTGATCGTAAAGGTAGAGGTACCAGACTCATTAAGTCCTATATCTGTGTGTTTGTCTGTTTGGCAGTAAAAGCTGTCGATCTGGAACTTGTGACGGATCTTACCAAAGACGCTTATCTGGCCGCGTTAAAGAGATTTGTTGCTCGTCGGGGTAAACCACACAGCATCCTTTCTGTTAATGGCACGGCGTTTGTGGGAGTATTTAATGACCTTGCACAATTCTTATCTAACACAAATTTAGACACCGATTTTGCACAAGATGGTATAAAGTTTAGCTTTACACCTCCTTATAGTCCACACTTCAATGGTATCACAGAGGCCGCTGTTAAATCTACTAAAAAAACATTTGAAAAATATTGTTCATTCTTCTCATTTAACGTATGAAGAAATGAACACATACTTAGTCCAAATTGAGGCTATATTAAATTCCCGTCCCCTTGTTGCCCTTTCTTCGTCACCTGACGACTTTACCACTCTCACTCCTTCTCACTTCTTAATTGGACGACCGCTAATATGCGTTTCTCAGCCACAGGTACTCCATCAACATTACCCGATTGGATCGATATAGAAGGATCGAGCATCTCCGACAAAACTTTTGGAACCGATTCAGTAATGAATATGTTGTCATGTTGCAGCAGAGAACCAGATGGCATGCGTCCACTGGCGAACTTAAACTTAATCACTTAGTTCTGATCAGAGAGAAAACGCAACCACCACTACGATGGCTACTGGGCCGTATCATCAAGGTGTTTCCCGGTCCTGACGGCATCACGAGGGTGGCAGAGATCAAAACCAAGAAGGGCAACATTACAAGGGCCTTCAACAACATGTGTCCGTTACCTATTGAAGACCCGAATTTCAACCCGGGCAGGATGTTCGGAAACCTCTCGAACAAACCAATGACGTCGATGGAAGCGGCGACAGCGGGGGCACGGCGCGGCGTGGTGTGCACCTATATAAGACACAACCGCAGTCTGGAGCGCCCCACGCCAACGTCCATACTACGTTGAGTCTGGAGCGCCCCACTCGATCAGCTCTGAACATTGTACGCGTCGCGCTCCGTTCATACCTTTTACTGTACATAATTTTTAGAATAAACCAGTATTTAAAATCAGCGTCTGTCCTTTCATACTTTCCACTCAAATCTCCACTACAATAGATATGTGTTAATCTATTTATTTTATTATTTTGAATAAATAAGAACAATAAAGACTGAAGGGACACATAACATGATATGTACGTGTCCACACATACCTATACTTATATATAGATAAGTAGAGACGGCTGCGTCCCGTCGCCTAGTAACTGTTAACACGCCTTTTACTTGCCTTCATAATTAGTGATATACAACCTTGGCCAAAAGTATTAGGCACCTTCAAATTTTCTGACTTTTTCGTGTTTAAGGTGAAAAATAAAATAAAATTGTTTTCCAAATCACTATATTCTTATAAAATAACAAAAAAAATACTAATATTTAGTTGGCTCACTCTTCGCATTGATCACAGCAGCAATTCTTTGGGGCATGGTGCTTACAAGTTTTTTACAATCGGCTGCACTTATGGCGTCCCACTCTTGAATCAAAGAATTTTTTAACGCTGATTTTGATGTAATGCTGTGCTCTCGGACCTTACGCTACAGAATATCCCAAAGATGCTCGATAGGATTGAGATCTGGGGATTGCGCCGGCCATTCTAACAAGTCGACACTGTTGTTTCTAAACCAGCGCATGGTGGCCGCTGTTTATGACAAGGAGCATTCTCTTGTTGGAATTTTACTCCATCTAAGTTGGTGTCACCGAAAATGCGTGTAAGCGAAGGCAATAGCGCAGTTTTGAGCACATTTATGTACTTTTCACTTTCATCCTGCCTTCGTAAACGAACATTTCGCCAACGCCATCGGCTGCCATGCAACCCCAGATCATAATGCTACCTCCCTAACAGTGGGCACCGCGTGGTGCCCGCGTGGTGCCCGCGTGGTGCCTAATTGAACTTGCGTTCAATACCGGATTACTGGTATTGATACTGGGATCACGATAGATATTGACTTATCAATTGCCACTATTGAAAAAAAAACCGGTATCTGAAAGCCCTAGTTACTATGTAGTTACACTGCGATCTTCCCAAATTTCTAATTAATTATTAACATTTGAAATTATCAACAAATGAAATGATCCTGACTAGTGTTGTAAAAATACCGTATAATACCAAAAGGCTATGTATTAAACAGGTATTTTATTATAACTTACGGTATTATTGGTATTTTATGTATTTTATATTTTGATTCACTTTTTAAGATCTTGCAATATTACGAAGAGTTTTAGTTTAATAAATTAAATATATTTTAAGTTTCGATTGTATTCTATATTTTAGAATGACTAATTCTAATTTAATGATTACTTAGTAATTAAACTTCACAGTATTCGTCGCCGTCGACACCACCGCGCTGCGTTAGCGCCGTGTTAATGGCGTCGCATTGACGTGATTTTCTAATTGGCTTCTTCTTTTTCCTTTAATATTTTCATTTTTTCTGTGCTTTTCCACCGTATTCAGTACTTAGGTATTTTAATGATTACTCAGATAATTTACATAAAAAATATAGAAACAATCGATTTATACATAAAATACCGTAGCAAATGGTATAATACCGTATTATACGGTATTTTTCGTTTAATACATTTCAATACAAATGGTATAATACAGCACTTACATCTCTAATCCTGACAACTCTATCCTAAAAACGACTTCTACAAGATACAGAAATTACTGTAATAAACTAATGAAGCAAGCGAAAATTGCTTATGACAAAGCATGCATAACTGAGGCAGGTAATAACACAAAGCAATTATGGACAGCCATAAATACAATAACGAATAGGGTAAAAAAAGAGACAACAGACAAGAACTGCTCAAGATATCTTCCACACCACTAGGCTCTGTTAACCAAATAAATAACTTCTTTGCAGACATTGGTAAAAACCTTGCTGAAAAAATCAATAACACCAGCACGCCCAGACCGCCAGTGTCTGTTATACACGATAATAATTCAAAATCTATGGAATTTTTACTCGCGGATGAAGTAGAGGTTGCAAACATAATTATCTCGCTTCGCAGTGATGCCGCGGGATGGGACCGGATATCTAGTAATCTTTTAAAGAAACATATAGCTTTGATTGTCCCACCTCTAACTAATGTTTGCAACCTCTCACTCGACACTGGACAATTCCCTAAGGCGTTTAAAAAGTCTATAATTCACCCAATATTCAAAAATGGAGACAGAAGCTGTGTTAGCAACTACAGACCCATAGCTGTGTTGCCTACCCTGTCTAAGATACTTGAACGGATTATGAACCACAGACTCGTAGACTATTTGACCAAGTACAATATAATTTCTCCGTCTCAGTACGGGTTTAGAGCTGGCAGGTCAACCTCTGATGCTGTTCATGACCTTACTAACCATATTATCACCAACCTAGATAAAGGTCAGAAGGTTATTGGAATCTTCCTGGATCTTGCCAAAGCCTTTGACACGGTTTCTGTCCCCATTCTCATAGAGAAAATGGATCGCCTTGGGATTAGAGGGAATCAACTCAAGCTTTTTGAGGACTATCTGAGTGAGCGTACCCAGTGCGTTAAGGTGGATGAGCATATCAGTGATGAGCGTTTGGTCACCTACGGTGTGCCGCAAGGTAGCGTGATTGGCCCGACAATGTTCCTCATCTACATAAACGACCTGGGTTTGCTCACTCTTCCAAAAGGCAAAGTATTTACTTTCGCAGATGACACTGTCCTTCTATTTAATGCCAGCACTTGAAGTGATGTTTTTAAACATGCACAATCGGGTTTTAATATTGTATCGGACTGGTTGCAAAATAATATACTTACTTTAAATACGACAAAAACACACTATCTCACTTTTGCAATCACACATAGGACAGCACCAAACTCGACGACACAGCATTCCCTTATAGCTCACTCCTGTCCCAAGCCTCACAACACCACTTGCTCCTGCATGCATCTCCAGAAAGCTGACTCGGTAAAATACCTTGGGGTAATAATGGATAGTAGCCTGCGTTTCCAAGATCACATATCTACACTTAGTGGTAGGATGCGCAAACTGATATACGTCTTTAAGACCCTGAGAGATGTAGCGGATGATAAATTAAAGAGAGCCGTATACTATGCACTCGCTCAGTCCCTACTAAACTACTGCATTACCTCCTGGGGTGGTGCCCCCAAGACCACTCTGCTTCAACTGGAGAGAGCTCAGAGAGCAATATTAAAGGTGTCCTTGTTTCTGCCCTTCAGATATCCTACCACACTTCTTTACAAGAAGGCAAAAGTTCTGACTGTGCGTCAGATATTCATCCAGCAGACTACTCTGATGCAGCACAGTCTTCTTGAGTATACTCCATCTCTGTACTGTGACAAAAGGCGCTATAATCCTGTAGGTAGAAGCCAACTGAAACTTACCACCATGCAGTCCAGACGCTACTTTTGTTACCTAGGTCCTTATCTGTATAACAAAATTACCAGAATCCTGTCGATATATCAACTCAAGAAGACAAAGTGCAGTGGCGTGCCTAGGGTTTCAAAATAACGCAAGCCCAATAAAATTTTAACCGATTTCAAAAAAAGAAAGTTCAGTTTTCGACTGAGTATGTAGGTACCTACGTATGTATCATCGCAATTTTCTCATAATCATAAACTACTGGTTAGGTACAATAAATTAAAAGTTAATTCATCCATCTTCTTCTTTCCTCTTCTTTCTTCAATTTCACTCTTGCTTGTCGTGCGGTGAATGAGGTAACCAAAGCACACTGAAGGCATGCTAGTGCTAGATTGAATATAATAAACATATCAGCAATTGCATACCTCCGGTGGCTTTGAAAAAAGCCGTTTGGTTTGCTTCATTGCTTGAGGGAACAAAGTTATGGTAAGTAGTTGCTTCCTTCGTAACAGGACCCAGGTTACAGACAAAAAAAAAACAAAACAAAAAGTTACAAAACGAAAGTTAAAAAATAGCTAGATAGAATGTAATAAGGAATTTAAATAAATTATTTATATTCTAATTGGAATCGTCTATCTTTCTTAAGAAATGATTTAATTACATCAGAGTAAAATGTTGGTGATCATTTTAATTCTACCAACAACTGTTTTTCAATAGCTATCATTGATAATTCGGAAAGACGCTCTTGACCTTGTGTATTTCTCAGATAGGTATGGATACGTTTAAGAGACGAAAAAGCACGTTCCGCGGAAGAACTTGTAGCCGGAATAGTTACAACAAGATACGCTAACTTTAACAGCTCGGGAAAGGCATCTTCGAGGTTATTCTCATGAATGAAATCAATTAATTCGAAAACATTACGACCTTTCAGATCAGGACTAGAATACAAGCAAATCAATTGGCTTTTTAATGTTTGTTTGTCGAAATAGTTTGCATAAATGTCAAATAATGAATCTAATTCCTCTGTAGGAAAATGTGAGTGATAATTGTCAAATTTTTTGTCGTTGAGCAGTTGGAAAAACTTTAATTTATAAATTTCAGAATATCGGTCAGTAATTTCGGTATTAATGTTATCAATTACTTCTACAAAAAGTCGTCTGTATTCCGTTTTTGCACAGCGTACGTTGCGTCTCAAACAAGGAGCCGAGTTATTTTGCAACGTGTTACAACTAGTTTTATACACTGATCTATTAAATTTTCGTTTATGCGATTTACTAGTCTGAGAAATACACAGATTAGGCGTCGGTTTTAATGAAGAAATTAACTGTTTTTTCTGAGCAAAGTTTAAAGATTTTACCTTATCTTCGCCAATCAAAACTTGAACGCATTTTAAATCCTCACAAGGTACAATTACCTCCATTGTTGTAGGTAAATCACCAAAACAATTGTATCACTGAGGAAATCTTAGAAAACAAACAAAAAACTTTAACAACAAAACCTTTTCCCACTCAAGTAAATGAAACTGAAGTTAGTTGCACTCTCGGATGTCAGGAACTCAGTGTTGTCATTTAGGCAAAAAAAGTCGCCAGGTATATGAAAAATCTAGCTAATTTATTTTTATTTTTAAGATATTGCTTGAATACAGTCAAAATCTGTTATAACAACATCCAAGGGACCACTCATATTTGGTTGTAAAAACCGATAGTCGTAATAACCGGTGATGTTTTCAAGGTACAAAGTATTTTGTACCTATGATTTTGGTCTACATAACCGGTATGTTGTTCTAAATGATGTTGTTGTAAACGGTTTTGACTGTATTTAATTTCGTTATTTTAAAAGTCGCTAGTAGTTATTGTTGCTAAATGTTAAAAAAGTTTCCAAACTCGTTAAAAATCTCCAATATCTTTCAACGTGTGGCTAAAACGGCAACACTGCAGAGTTGGCAAGCTGACAAGGTCACTCATACGCATGCAACTTCATACCAAAAGCACGGCTTAAATCTGCCATAGTGATCGATTTGTTCTATGCACAAGGCCTAACTCGTTATACGGCACATCGCTATAAGTGCGAAAGTGACAGATATAGTATTTGAAAGCCCGGTAAAAGCCGGTGCGTGTAAGCGAGATAGCAATATGTAGATCATTAGATGCTACAAATGCGAAACTCTGCGCGCGAACAATCGCGATGTGTAGTAGTGTAGCAGGCAGTAGATACATTGTGTTATTTTGATAAGAATTAAGCGCGCGAACTTTTAAATAGTTCGGGTTTGACATTGATTCTCTATCGAGCATTTTTTAGTAAGGCATGCTTTTGGGCTTATATGAAGGTACCGCCACTGACAAAGTGCAAAATAAAAGTAACTACCTGGCTACAGGAGTTAAGTTACGACGATACAGAGGAACTGTTTGCTGTACTAGTATAGGCCTGACTCTCATTCAAACACACACACACACACACACGGACATTCACTCTAATCCACGCACACACACACAATCTAACGCACTCGCTCGCTCACACACATCTTTGTCCATTATTAATAATAATAATAATCTTAATTATTTTTTGTATAGTTTTATTGTTATTTTATTTTTTGATTTGTCATTTCGTTTTCTGTGTTATATAATTTTCGACCATAATCTATTGTAAACTATTCTATGCACAAATTTGTAAATTTTAAATAATTAAGGAGGAGGCCTGGTGTCCTGAAATACAGGCCATGAGCCTAGCTTAGGCACCAGTCTCCCACAATGTGTTTTTATATTATTTGTAATATATTGTTAATGTACAAAACCATTGTATTGTGGCGAGAAATAAACAATTTACTTACTTACTTACTTATTTATCTGTTAGGTTAAGGGCATCGGCAGAGGATAAACTATGCCCTCTGGCACACCCCCTAAATTGCTGCTCGCTATAACGTGAGACTCGAATGGGCGGAGTGTACCTATAGTCCCACGCAGGCCTCTCTTAAACCTGGAGTGGGGATTTGCAACATTTCACTCCCCTACTTGACCAGACGGAGCCCGTAGAGGTTGGCTTAATTGCTACAACAGGCTCCAGCGCAAGTGGGCGGGGTAGTTAGTAGGTTTAGTCATTTAGTTAGAGTCTGACATACTCTTCCGCGGCAGAACGGAGGACTCCTTGTTGGGGTTGTGGGAATATCCTAACGAGATACCGCGACCCCGGAACGGAGGGCAGTTATAATCGTACAGAAGGATCGACTACAGCTTTCAGCAAGCTCATACGTTTTCTCATTTAGACGCTGCGATATTTTTTTAGGTTTTCAAAATTATAAATAGGTTCTTAAATCTAGTTAAGTCACAAATACGCATATATAAAGAGCTACTCGTGTATTTATTCTATAGGTGCAGTTACATTATTATGCAAGAATGCAGTATTGTTTTAGAGAAACACGATTCTGCATCTCCACTAGGAAATCCAATATCTCTAAAATATGAAGCTGTACCAATTTCTTTTTTAAAGATAACTAGCAATGTGGGTAGAATTAACATTACTAGCAATATTGTTAGCCCCTCCAACTAAACTAAATATGCTTGTGTCTGGAGTGGGTTCACGTCAATAGGTGTAATGGGTGGGGATTGAACTCGTGACCTCTCGATCACAAGTCCGACACCTTATCCATTAGGATATTGACGCTTAAATTATACACATTATGGTGCATAATAACCATTATAGCTATCTATCTATAATGACGATACCTTTAAATCCTTACTTCCTTACTAATATTATAAATTGCGAAAGTTAACTCTCTCTGTCTGTGTGTTACACAATCACGCCTAAATTACTGAACCGATTTTAATGAAATTTGGTACGGACATAGTCTAGAGCCTGAGAAAGAACATAGTCTATTTCTTAATGCAAAAAAAGGGCCGTAAGGCTTTAAAATAGGGGATGAAAGTTTGTATGGAAATTACGTCATTTTTAAAGCTAGAAGCTTGAAACTTATTTTTTAGACTTTTGATTAGATATTAATCAATACGACATTCAAATTATGTATGAGTTTTATTTTCAAAATAATAAGTCTAAAAAATTAAAAATGTCGCTGAAAGTCAGTATTCCGCGTGGACGAAGTCGCGGGCGAAGTGCTAGTATACAATATGTATGTCTATCTGAACATCAATCAATTTAAAAAAATCTACTTAGTTTTAGTATACTGGGTTGATACGACTCCGCGCAGTTAGCCGGATTTTAAAAGGAAGTTATAAAGAACAAAACATGCTTCATCTTCAACCACATCGTTGCTTACCATCAGGTGAGATGGTGGCCAAACGCGAGCCTATGAAGAATAAAAAGTAAGTAACTAAAAGAACATTAGTGTTTGATCAAGACTACAATAGGCCAGCGCAACGATACTGGTGTGTCCGAAACTTGTCCACGGTTCGTGGAGCCCTACCGTTGCTTTCAACAACAATAAACAAAACTACAGGCTCTTCGGCCTACAACCATATATACAAATAACAGTTCTAACCACTTACCTTCTGCACTGGGTACACCAACTTCGACCTTCCTAGGCCACGCCCAAGTGTGGTATGTATGTAAATATGAGGTGAGTAATTGAAAAGTGTGATGTAAGTCACGTGTTCTAGAACGTTCACAAGGCGCCAGTCTCCAGATGGCGCGGTCCTGATCAGCATCACAGCCCAACTTATTTCCAACAAATGCGCGTGCCACGCGGGGACGACAAACCGGCGATAACTTCCGAGAAATATCCCAGGCTTTCATCAAATGGGGATTACAAATTCCAATTAATCGTTACTCGCGACCCAATTATCGGTTTCAACAGGCGATTCCAAACGATATTTTACCAATTATAATTAACTCAACAGGTCCCAATCGGACATTTTTCCAACAAAGAAGCAAAGTCTATCTGTCAAGTGAAAAGGTTATGTCAAGTGTCAACATCAAAAAGACAATAGAATGTTGCCACACCAAAAACCGTAGCTAGTTCCTCAAAGGTGAGAACGGTGTCTCCCAACAATCTCCGCCAGCGTCCCTTTGCCGCTTTCACCGCGGCCCCAAAAATACCCCCCCAATGGGGGCAGGCTGGCGGGTCAAACAACCAAGTGACCCCTCGGCGGGCCAAACTATTACCAATGTCAACCTGGCTCTCATTAAGGAAGGCGTATACCTCCTTCAAATAGTTACTTGTACCCTTATAATTCGTACCGCAATCAGACCCAATCAAAGAAGGCAACCCACGGCGAGACACAAATCTTTCCAAAGTCGCCTCAAAGGCCTCTGTCGAGAGGGAGGTTACCAGCTCCAAATGTACTGCCTTGGTTGACAGGCAGACAAACACAAATAAGCCTTAACAATCTTACTATTACGAAGGGTGGACGTCTTCAACAAAAGGGGACCAACAAATCCGTTACGACGCCAGCAAAGGGCCTCGCCTCATTGACGCGATCAGCCGACAAAATCCAAATTTCTCGCTGCAGAATGGCCAACAGCGCATTGCAACCGGCATGCGAGTTCTTAGTGTGACGATCAGTCACCAACAATTGAACCAAGTGGCCCTCCTTGGGCAACAAAAGGGGGTGACGGGCCCCATAAGGAAGTCTAGAGTGCCTCAACCGTCCTCCAACAGGGTTTCCCGAAGTGGCTCGTCCCAAACAAGTTCAGTTATAACAAGGGCAGGAGCACCAATTTTAGGGTACGGACAACTCACAAGGGTGATTTCAAACCAGGTCCTTCCCTCAACAGTGGTGTCAGCCGGTTCGCCAATTCCCCAAATCTTGCCTGAAAGGTCATTCACCTTCAGGCCAACCTGTCCCGCTAACCAAGACGACAAAAGGCAACCCTGGACTCCCGTGTCCAAAATGGCACAGACCACAATCGAGTCACCCAAGGGTCCCCAGACCTTGACCGAGGCCGTTGGCAACAAAACCGTCTTGAACGGGGGGGTCCTTTAGCGGGGCAGGCGTCAATCTCTTAGTGATGCCTGGGCGGCGCCTGCCGCGGCGATCGCCGCATCCAGGCTGCCTTCGTTTACGACGAGGCCAACAATCAAAATATTCGTCTGCGCGGTGTCCCGAGCCGCTCGCCATCACTGGAGGGGCATATCCCATCGGATGCCCGAATGGCGGAGGGCGCGACTCCAGCCGGGGACGTTCCGCCAACGGAGGGGAAAGGCAGCGGCGCCGACCCGGCCACTGCTGCCTAGCAGCCAATGCGCGTTCTCCCTGACGAGGGGAGACCAAATGGCGCTCGCGGGGCTCCCGTCCAACTTGCGCGGGGGGTGGAGTGCGGCGTACAGAATTGCGGGTCTCAGCCCGGTGCTCGTCTCCGGGGTACCCCCCCTTGCGCGAACCCCCTTCAGAAGCTGGTCTGCTGGAGCGGTTCGCGTTGGCGCACAAAATCTCCAAGTGGGACCCTTCACAAATTCTACACGGGCGGGGGTCGGGGCAGTCCCGATGGAAGTGGGCCCCCAAGCACGAAAAGCACAAACGGCGTGCGTTGACAATGCGGCGGCGGGCACTTACGTGCAAATTCAAAAAATCCGGGCAACGCGCCATGACATGCCCCGTTGCCTTACAAAAGTCACAATGATGAGGACTCCGGGCACCAGCAAAACGGGGGGCGGGGCGAACATCAACAGGCCCCCTAGCCCGAGGACTCCGGGCGCCAGCAAAACGGGGGGCGGGGCGATCATCAACAGGCCCCCTAGCCCGAGGACTCCGGGCGCCAACAAAACGGGGGGCGGGGCGAACATCAACAGGCCCCCTAGCCCGAGGACTCCGGGCGCCAGCAAAACGGGGGCCGGGGCGCACATCAACAGGCCCCCTAGCCCGAGGACTCCGGGCGCCAGCAAAACGGGGGGCGGGGGGAACATCAACAGGCCCCCTAGCCCGAGGACTCCGGGCACCAGCAAAACGGGGGGCGGGGGGAGCATCAACAGGCCCCCGAGCCCTAGGACTCCGGGCGCCAGCAAAACGGGGGGCGGGGCGAACATCAACAGGCCCCCTAGCCCGAGGACTCTGGGCGCCAACAAAACGGGGGGCGGGGGGAACATCAACAGGCCCCCGAGCCCTAGTCCGTCCCTGGTCTCTGGGCTGAGAAGGTAGTGGGGGTGACCCCGTGGCGCCACGAGTGTTATCCGAAAACCGACACTCGTCTTCCAAAAATTTGAGGAGGTCGTCAAAGGGGGGAAGATGGGTGGCACTATCTCCACCATACTTCTGCTCAAAACGTGACCTCAACTCCGCGGGGAGCAACTGCAGCACTATGTGCACCAACAAGTAGGACCAATGTTCTACCGGTAACTCCAAACGTCTCAAGGCGTTGGTCGCTGAGACCAACGGGTTCAGCAAGTCAGTGCGCAACGTCGACGTGCTGACAATGGCCGGTAGCCCCAAAATCTGGTCGATGTGCACATCAGCCAGGCAGCGCTTGTTCTGATACCGTCGGGAGAGAAGCTCCAGAGCGGTCGGGTAAGAGGAATCCGTCACCGGCAAGTGCTGCACCAAGGCTCTGGCTTCGCCCTCCAGGACAGACAATAAATAGGCCAGCTTCTGGGCAGGTCCGAGGTCCGAGCGTGCATCGACAAGACTCTCAAAGAGATTTAGGAAGCCCAGCCAGTGGTCCAAGCGACCGTCAAAATGTGGCAGCTCCAGGGTGGGCAGCCTACTCAATAGTCCAGGGCCTGCAACAACGGGGGTCTGCGGCTTGGCCGCATCAGGCACCCGGCTCTTCAAAATTTCCCGCGCTCGTAGACATATGACATCCCCCAGGTGGACAATCTGGTCATAGTCACCCAAAATCCTATCGCGGGCCGCCTGATCCATCACCCCCAAATCCACGTTCATGATGTACTCGTTGAAGCGTGTGAGCGCAGCATCAGCTGACTTGATCCTCTCAATCACTTGCCCATACCGAGCAAGGGTGAGCTCTTCCAATTCTACACGCTCAACCGTTGCAGCTGCCGATGTGAACCATCTCAACTGTGAGGTCAATCCGGCAGCAGCCTCCCTGACTGACCTTAATGAGGCCATTGCAACAATCAAATATTAATACAACAGGCTAAAATTAACTAAACAAACAACAATGACTTCTTAGCCGACCAAATAATTTCACCAAAATAACAACTTAAATTCAATTATTTCAAGTCCAAATCCGACCCTGTACTTATTCCAAGTATAAGATAAGATAAGATAAGATAAGATAAATTTTATTTCCAAGATATATGTACATTGTTTCTTAAAAATAATACAGTGCATAATGATAGTGCTTAATTGTACACAAAAGTTGTAGAACTTGAGGCCGAACTAGGCAAAACCTGTATTTCGGCTCTCAAGGCCATTCCCCTTGAGTAACCGATACAATGGACGACTAATAGCAACTTAACATAAAATAAGTAAATTAAACAATGACAAAGAAGAAAGTATATGTGTAGTATGTCCTCTCTTTGTGTGATATGTGGGTGTGAGTGTATGAGTGTAAGAGGATGTGTGCTTGTTAGATGGAAGCGTGATTGTTGCACGTATAGCGTATTGATATTAGATGGAATTAATCAAATTAAAATAATAATAATAAAAAAAAAAAAATAGTTTATACCGGTATTTCTAGCAGTTCTTCTGTCTCCTCATACGTAAGTTTCTGAAGATAAGTACTTACTATAGTTTTACAGGACCCACTGGTCAATGGATATATATTTAAAATTTTATTTATCTTGTTGTAAATGTAGGGGCCAATGAAGGGAATAAATTTAGTACTAAATTTTGTTTTGTATGATTTTTTTTGTGGACATACTAAGTGTTTTTTACGTTTATTTAGAATTGCAGTGTTAAAAATTAATGTTTTGTGTTGCTTCATTATAATATTTAGGATGAAGAGCTGTCTCACAGTTAATACATCACAAAACTCATATAAGAGAGACGTGGGAAACAATCTCGGTTTAAAAGTGCAAATCTTCAGTATGGCACGCTGGGCAATCTCAACATGCTTTATTATGGTTTTTGAGGATCCACCCCAAGATGTTATACAATATGTAATGAGGGACTGGCAGAGAGCAAAGTATATTCGCTTCAGTATATGGGGTTCGGTGACATATCGCAGAGTTTTAAAGACGTAAATTAGTTTCCTGATTCTACCACAAAGAATCTTTATATGGTCTTTAAAATTTAGATTGTTGTCTAGGGTAACGCCAAGGTATTTTATAGTATTGACAGGTTCTAGTTTTGGACAAGAGCAATTTTCTTTAGATAAACATTCATGCGGTATGATACTATGAATATCTAAGTTGGGTTTTGTGCTAGACCTTATACTGAAGCAAACATATTTAGTTTTGTCCACATTTAAGGTCAAAACATTGTCCTCAAGCCATTCCCTCACGGCATCAAAACCAGATTGTGCCGCATTGAAGACCTCTTCCCATGTACTGGCAGAAAACGTGAGAGCAGTATCGTCCGCAAATGAGATTATTTCGCCATGGGGAAGCTTTTGAGTTGTGAGATCGTTAATATAAACGAGAAAAAGTGAGGGTCCCAGGATACTTCCTTGCGGAACGCCGTGTGTAATTGGAAGGTCGCCACTGTGGTAGTTTCCAACCCGGACACACTGAAGACGCCCCGCCAGGTAACTTTTGAAGAGTTGCAATTGTGTCCCTCTGATACCTAACATTTCCAGTTTGTTGAGCAGGATCGGGACAGAAATTGTATCAAACGCCTTGGCCAAATCAAGAAAGATTGTTAGGCACTTCTTCCCTTTGTCAAGGCTATTCGTTATGGAACTAACGAGAGTGTTTACAGCTTGATCTGTTGATTTGCCCTCACGAAAACCATATTGTTTATCTGAAAGAAGACCTTTAGATTCCAGATAACCTACGAGTCTTGTATTAATTATTCTTTCCAGAACTTTAGATAGCGATGGGAGGATCGAGATTGGCCTATAATTGTTGATTTGACTTCTGTCACCGTTTTTATAAATAGGACACACTTCAGATTTTTTTAAGCAATCAGGAAAAATACCGTTCTGAAGACAAGAGTTAAATATCGAGGTAAGTGGTGCGACTAAAAGAGTCCTATGTTCCTTTAAGAAAGAGCTGCTTATTTTGTCGCAACCTGTAGCACAATCTGTTTTTAAAGAAACGATAAGGCGCTCCACCTCTTCCTCGTTAGTGGTTTCTAACACAAACGAATTTAACTGTGTGATAATGGGAGAGTTCCTAGATACAGCGTGATTAGATTTGGCAGACCTTTTTTGCTCAATTTGGTCGGCAAGTGATTTACCTACGTTTACAAAATAGTTATTGACTGTATTAAGAGATGATTGGGGAGAGGAAGACAGAGATAGTAGTTCATTAGGGACGGATTTCTTTTTGGAGGTATTAACGATTTCCTTTATTGCTTTCCATAATTTCTTATTATCTTTTTGGGCCGATTGCATCAATTGTTTCTCATAGGATCTTTTTACTTTTTTTAATATATTGTTGCAAAAATTTCTGTAGCGTATGTATGTTGTTTTTAATGTTATATTATCTGGTGAGAGTTTTGACTTCTGATGTAGATTATCCCTATTTTTCATGCAGCGTAAGAGGCCTGGTGTAATCCACGGTTTTATTATCTTTTTTCGTCTTGATAAGTTTATTAATTGAGTGTTGTTTTCTATGGCTGTTTGGAGACAATTTGAGAGATAATTCATTGAAAAGTTAGGGTCTGATGAGCTATAAATGGGATTAAGGTCAATGTTTTGGATATCGTTTTTTAAGCTTTCAGTGTCAACTTTTTTTATAGATGTAGTGGAATATTGAGTAGTCTTTTTGAAGTTTAAACTTAGCAACACACTGTAATGGTCCGTCAATGTAGTGTTTAGAACGAAGGTCGTAGCAGAACTTTTGGTCTTCAGTAAGGCATGATCAATACAAGTGTTACTTTCACTCCTAGTTGTAAGTGTGTGGGCCGGGAGAAGACCGTGGGAGGCAGCAAGCGTCAGATAACGTTCGCCATGTAGGTCAATTTTATCATAGTTGATTGCAATATTTATATCGCCCATTATTAAAATATTCTCTAGGTTGCAATACTGCGTTAACACTTCATCTAGTGAACGTAAAAACGGGTCCAAATTATGGAATGAGGGTGAGCGGTATAAAGCAATAATGGCTATGCGATTTTCTAAAATGGCAATTAAGCAATTACAGTCAGCGAATTCTGGTTCTATTATTTTAAGTTGGAGGTGATCTTTATAATAGATGACAACTCCATCATTTTGTTTATAATTATTCTTAGTTGACTCGGAGCAATAGCCATTTAATGTTGGGATATTAGGTGTGCGTGCTAACCAGCATTCAGTGGCTATAATTAAGTCGCATTCGACTTTTAACCTAGTCAATAATAATTCTAGACCAGCTATATTGCCGTTCAGACTACGTATATTTTGTGTTAGCACCAGTAAATGGTTTGAAGACGGGATTACGTGTTTATGGCACTCATCAATATCAGTAATTAGCGATCGCGAAACAGAAACTTCGTCAATATTTTTAGAGAGTTCGTTTACATTATCGAACGTAATTGAGGGATGTAATTTTTTTTGTAATATTTTATCATAACCATATCTGGTACCGTACTCATTAGTTTTCGCGATACAGAGTAATAAACCCTAACCTGAAACAATATGCAAGCTATGTAAAATATAGCTTGTAACCATTGCGAAGTCACTAAAAAGATAATAAATAGGTAGAGGAGTGATTTTCTGTAGGAAAATGCAATGTTTGGTTTTAAAACAGCTGCATGGTATTTTGTCATAATGCTTCCAAGTATAGCTTCTTTAATATTTCTATATTGTATAAGAGATTTAGTGCAACATGTTGCTATGTGGAAAAAGAATATGTGAAGTGTGCGTTTGTAAAACATAAAAAAAATTGTAAGGTAGGTATTAATTAGTAACGTATTGAGTAAAAAAATATAGATAAACTTAAATATAACTAATACTAGTCATTCTGTGACTCTTAATTTATCCAGGTCCAGTGTATTGATTATACGAATCTGAGGCGCGTCAACGTTTTTTTTGAGGTACACGATGCCATTTGACGTCCAGCAAAAAGTAAAACCGTGGTTTTTTTTAAACATCCTTGCTTGGTAGTATAACTTTTGGGTCTTTTGGGTTAATGTTTCTGAGATATAAATTGGTTTTAGTGGGTAATCGCGGTTTATGTGGGTTGTATTAAGCTTGTTTCCTTTCGCTAGTAGCTTGTTGAAGTTTTTAACCCCTCGCAAGACACTGTCTTTTGTTAATACCGTGGTAAACTCCACAATAACAGGATTTGACCCATCTTTTGCAGGGATTCGATATATATCTCTAATTTTAGAGCAGTCGATTGCAAGGTCAAGCGTGTTTCCCAATTTAATAACATCGTTGCATAGTTTATCTTTCGTTTCTCCGTTTGATTTTGGTAAATTTCGTATTTCGATTCCAGTTCCTCGCAACTTTCGCTCCTGTGATTCTAATCTTTCTTCAAGTATTTTTATGGTTCTCTTATCTTCCACCTTTTCCGACTGTAACTGAGATATTTTCACCAACAACTCGTCGTATTTATCCGCCATTAACTCAACGCTTTTCCGTAGCTCGATATTTTGTGCATTCATTTCTGTAATGGTATTATTTAATTCCTGGAACCGCACCCCCTGTTCTTTTGAGAATGTTGAGAACATGTCCTTTATCACCGTGTATAAATCAGAGTCATCTTCATCGAATTTGCGCTTCTTTCGCTCGGTTATATTTGCAGTAAGTGATCGGAGATCGGGCGCCGACTCACAGTGGTGCAAGGATTCGCTAGTTGATGAAGTCGTAGTAGCAGTCAGTAGCTTTTTATTTATTACTGGGCCCTCGGGTTTCGAGGTCGGGAGAGCAGGGGGTGTCCGGTTTAGTGGCATTTTGTATACCAGAGTATTATATTATTGACTCAGTTTAGTATTATGGCAAACGGAACTTTTGTATGGCAAAAAGCAACCGCAAACGACGAACGACTCAGTTACTTTTCAGAGTACAGCTTGTGTTTAGTAGAGGTAGTCGTAGCAGCGATAGATTTCACAGAATTTGCAGAACTTTAATGAGTGAGTAGAAAAGAAGCGAGATAGTACGGTGGTAGCTTTATCGGCGCAAGCGTCACAGTGGAGTCAGAGTTTTGCAGTAAGCAAAATAAATAGTTGTGCAAGCGGGATAGCAAGACCAAGCTCGTTAAACAGCGCTAATGAATAGAAGTATTAATCACCTTACTCGGTCAATGTTGTTATGCACCGGCTACCGGTGTGCTCGTCCTTCGACAGTAGTCCGCTGTCACCCGCAGCGAAGGCCGGTCGCTGACCTCGTAGCGTAGCTCAGCTGGCTGACGACGCGATGATTCACACCCGAGTCCGTTGAAACGTTTGCAACCGCAATCCTTTAGTGTCGTGTTTATGTGGTCACTTGTGCAGACATGAGGAATCCTGTTCTTGTGATGTATAGGGTATGTACTAAGCTACACAACTGTATATAATTTATAGTCAACTGTTATTTAAATTATGCACATTGAATTTTTAAATCACGAGCACACAGAGAGTACGTGTTTACGCGCTGAGGTCACGCGGGGGGGGGGAGTATGAATCTAGCTTGGTACAGATGGCTAGTTACAAAATAAATAACAACTCAATGTATATCTTGTGCAGGATCACACCAATTATATACAACAATTGACTGTACAATATTGAGCCGGAGAATCTCTATCAACACAGTCCAATAAGTACCACAAATGCAATAACCAATACACACTATTCAAGTCCTATTATGTTAGACTATGTGTAATTATTATTTAGATAACCTTTCAAATTCAGATCAGTGACATTCAATTATTAATTGCAACAAATACCAAACAACTTTTACAACAATATACCAAATTATGTACCAAATACAACCAACAATTCCTAATTTCACAAATAATCTTACTTGTCTGTACAATACCAAGGGGCTAGCACTACAAATTACAGTACAAACTACAAGTACTATTTGAGCCCGGCTGACAAAGCAATATATTCAAAACTTATTACGTTATAAGTTATGTTAAGTAATTAAACTAAAGTTATTTTCAACAATATTCAAACTTCCAATTAAACCAGTGGATCTTATAAGACCACGCTTCTGCTACCAAAATGATCAAGACTACAATAGGCCAGCGCAACGATACTGGTGTGTCCGAAACTTGTCCACGGTTCGTGGAGCCCTACCGTTGCTTTCAACAACAATAAACAAAACTACAGGCTCTTCGGCCTACAACCATATATACAAATAACAGTTCTAACCACTTACCTTCTGCACTGGGTACACCAACTTCGACCTTCCTAGGCCACGCCCAAGTGTGGTATGTATGTAAATATGAGGTGAGTAATTGAAAAGTGTGATGTAAGTCACGTGTTCTAGAACGTTCACAAGGCGCCAGTCTCCAGATGGCGCGGTCCTGATCAGCATCACAGCCCAACTTATTTCCAACAAATGCGCGTGCCACGCGGGGACGACAAACCGGCGATAACTTCCGAGAAATATCCCAGGCTTTCATCAAATGGGGATTACAAATTCCAATTAATCGTTACTCGCGACCCAATTATCGGTTTCAACAGGCGATTCCAAACGATATTTTACCAATTATAATTAACACAACAGGTCCCAATCGGACATTTTTCCAACAAAGAAGCAAAGTCTATCTGTCAACTGAAAAGGTTATGTCAAGTGTCAACATCAAAAAGACAATAGAATGTTGCCACACCAAAAAGATCGTTCAAAAATACATTTGGGACGCAACAGTGTTTTATTGTCTTCACGACACTGTCAGCGTAAATCTAGTATTAGGTATATGAGGATATATTGTGACGCCTCATTCTTAACAGATAGATAGAAGGCCTTTTTTTTTTTTTTTGACTTGATAAAATTATCAAATAAGTCCTCCCACCCCGGGCAGGGTGCGAGGGACTGTCAGACTTTTACTGACTAAAATCCACGGTGTTCCTTCAATAACCCTTTACGTACCGGGGTCACGATAAGTCCCACGACCCCGGCAGGCTTCGGCCCTCTGCAGGGGGGGCCTCGTCATGTTGCTGACGCTCTTTGAGGCGCGCGTGGAACACAACGCGACGTCGACCCGGGCATGGTCCATGATCGGACAGCGAGTAGCCCTTTACTCGCTGTCCGCATGCCCGCGCCTACGGTGGCCGAAGATCGTCGGCCGACGTCCGACGCCGTGGGCGTCTACCACTGCGGCTGGGCTGGAGGGAGGACGCCATCCTCTCCCTCACGCGGCCCGCCTCCTCCTTCGGAAGCATGACTGCTTCGCAGAAGAAGGCGACCGCTTCCCACTCCCTCTCGCCCCGTAGCATGGCCTCGACCAATGCCGGGCGCGAGAGGTCTCCGCCTATCGCCGCCGTGAGGGCACGTCGGTGCTCTGCCCAGGTGGAACAGTCTTGCACCGTATGCTCTACTGTGTCCTCAGGGCGACCCTCGCAGTGGTGACACCCAGGAGTTTCTTCCTTTCCCGTCAGACACAGGTACCTCCCGAAACTTCTGTGCCCGGTGAGGACCTGCGTCATGCGGTAGGTCAGGACGCCGTGACGCCGATCTAGCCACTCCTCAAAGAGGGGTCTTACCGCCGCAATTGCGGCGTGCCCGAGATAGAAGGCCTACGAGTATTCCCAGCAGTAGAAAAAGTTATATTCTGATCATTTTGTTTTGGGGCATTAGAATGGGTAATTTTGTATTTTTTAGGGTTGCGTAGTCAACAAGGAACCCTTATAGTTTCGCCATGTCCGTCTGTCTGTCTGTCTGTCTGTCCGCGGTTTAGCTCAAAAACTATTGGTACTAGAAAGTTGTAATTTGGCACGAGTATACAAGTTAATGACGCACAAAAATTGGTAAAATAAAATTTTGAAAAAAAAAAAAATTTAGGGTACCTACCTCCCCTACATGTAAAGTGGGATGATAAATTTTTTTTTCGTCCTTCCCATAGTGTGGGATATCGTTGGATAGGTCTTTCAAAATTCAGAATATTAGGGGTTTGGGAAGACCGTTTATTGATTAAGTAAACCGTTCGTGACTTATAAAGCTTTAAAGTACCAATTTTCGTTAGAGTCAAGTGTCCCCCCTCTACCAACTAAACGGTTGTAGTTAGAAATTCAAATGTCACGGCAGTAGTACCTATATATAACGAAGTTTAAAGGAAAACTATCACACATTAGTGGGCTTTACAAGTTTACGAGTAATAGTCGACCAATTGTATTTGACTCGAAAATTTCGAACAACTCCATAGAAATGGCGATAATAATAATAATATTCCACAACTTTCACACAACGCCATCTAGTCCCAAACTAAGCAGAGCTTGTGGTATGAGTACTAGACAACTGATAAACATACATATATATTTCTAAATACATACATATAGATAAATTACACCCAGACAAAGAACAAATGATCGTGCTCATCACACAAACATTTGTCCTAGGTGGGAATCGAACCCACGACCTTGCGCACAGCAGTCAGGGCCACTGACCACTATACCAACGGGCCTGTCTGTGATAGATGGCGCTAAGCGTCAGTTGTATCGCGCTAGTTTCATATTTAAATAAGTTTTGTAAAAAAACTTTTTAACAAAAATAAAACATACTTCCAAAAAACCACTAAGTACAATGTGAAAAATAATTACATTGACATTGTTGGAGGTGACCACTGTGACGCAGTAATTTTCGAAATAAATGCAGTGAAGATTATAGCTTTTTATAGATCATGCAAATGTCCCAACAGTCGCGCAGTAGGTTTTGTAAGTAATTTACTATCGCGTAACAGTCCATGGAGATTTTAATGAAGACTATCTCCGTAACGACAACACTGCAGTTTTCAAATGAATACGTAACGCTGGTTACCAGTCTTTATTACAACCACTTCCCACTACACGCGGTAGTACTCAAATAGATCATATTTTTTCAAACTTCCCTTGTGAAGTTGGATTTTATAATTCCTTCTTCGGTTACCATTGCCCTATGTGGGCCCGTTTTTAGAGTGAATTCTAATTAATATGTTTTTATTTATTTATTATTTTGCTACCTATATAATAACAAACACAAAACTCTCCCAGCAAATTACTTCATCAATTTTTTTTTGTGATGATTGAGTAGTGTAGCTCTGTGTCCTGTATTTAAATTCAAAACACCGGCTATGACAAGTTTTGTACAAATCTCTAAAAAAAATTAAAACTTTCCGTGCAAAATTGTCGGATCAGGTGAGGATTTGTATAGGAAGTCAAATTAGTGAGGTAGTCATGTTAGGCTTTTAGTTAGAGCATGGTACGAAACGATCAGTCAGCGAATACGAGACGCACTTGGCTGTTATAAAAACTACGGAACCCTACACTGCGCATGGCCCAACATGCACTTGACCGGTTTTTTTATTGGTAGTGTGGATGACCGAAATAATACTCTAACTTCCCGAATACTCATTTATTTTATTTTATTAACTTCTTACAACTATTTAACATCCTTGTGTCTTAACATCACTGTCCAATAAATGTCTTGGCACATTCCATTCACATACCCTCTGATTCACTCATCGCTGCGTTCATAAGCAATTACTTAGTTTTAAACCTAACTATGTACATAAAAAACTTAAATAAAAAACAAAAACCAAGCTTAGGCGTCAAAGTACTCCTCCACATCGCTGTCGTCCAGAAACTTACCCAGAAGACTGGTAGCATTGCCACGTTGTATAGCAATGCTTATTTTTTGGGCAAAGAACGAGCCAGCCCTCCGGTCACGCAAGGAATCGATCAGCCGCCTAGCCGGCGAGTTAATTCCTTATAAAGGAGACGCGCACTCGAGCGTTAATATGTAGTTAGTTCTTAATTTTACTATGAGTTCTAAATTGACATCCTACTTTTATTAGTTGCCTCTATAATGTAATTTTGATGAATATTATCACTGTTTATGCACCATTTTTTCCTACCAATTTGTACGCCAAAATACGCAGCTGAACATGTCAGAACTTTTCTGTATCTCATTATAAAGTGACCCTAGACTAAGCATTGCCATACAACGAGGCAAAGCCGCCAATCTCTTGGGTAGGTTACCAGCCGACAGCATCGAGGATGAATTTTTTGATGCATTATTCTAGTTTGTAATTTAGTTTCGCATGATGGTTATGAATAAAGAAAATAAAAGTAATTTAAACATTATCACCTGCATGCAATGGAAACACCAGGCTTAAACCAAAGCTTAAATAATATCTTTATCTTATCCTGAGTTATTTTTGTTCTTTTATTTTAACTTTGCCCCACTCGAGGAATTTCTCATGTATTGTGGGTGTATGTTTACAAACACTCAGACCCGGAACAACGAATGAGAGTACAAAAAACATTTCAATCTTTCAATCACTCATTTACCGAGCCAACCGTGTTGTCAAAGTCGAAGACGCACTTACACCCGCAAATTATCATTATTATTTTGAGTTAATATTAGTTTTTATTGTATAATTATTACTACATTATTTTAAAAATCTTGAGAACTAAGAAATAACTATACATGGCCTCATTTATACAGATATTTTTTGAGTTAATATTATGTACATATACATACTATACACCTCAACCTACACACACATAACATACTATTGACTGGGTTATAAAAGTACTTTGTAAAGTATTAATTTAACTTCAGTATTGTAAATGTGAGGATAAGTTTTATTTAATAAATCTTTGGAAATTAAATTACTTTTGCGTCCTACTCAAATGGTCTACTTTAGTTTCATAATGTTTTGAATCCACTCAAATCTGTGTTGTGCTAGATGATTTCACATAGATGTTTGTGAATTTGCCCTATACGGATTGTGTGGCCTTTAAAAGAGTCATTGACCTGTGAGTTTGTTTTCCTCGCAATAGTCAGCTAGGAAACATCGGAAAATCCAGTTTAAACTGACTAAAACCTTGAGTTATAATAGTGTGTATTTTTAAATGTGCGGTCTTATCGCACAGGGCAATCTCTTACAGGCAACCTTTGGATGGACAGAACTTAAAGGATAGATTAGAGATACATAATATATAAAATAGAGCTGTTTACTGGGCGACCAGTGAATACACACAGACACGACTAGAGTTGTAGGTTATGGGTTGAAAATCAGACAAGCACATTTTTTTAAGGATGGTAATGACCAATGACTGCCTCCCGATCCGAGCGAAGCGGGTGGGTGTGTCAAACTTTTACTGACTAAAACCCATTCGTGTTCCGTCATTTTCCCTTAGTGTTCCGAGGCCACGGTACCGTAACGGGTAACCCCGATAGGCAACGGCCCTCTAGTGGGCCCCGACAATTTGCTAACACTCTTTGAGGCGCGCGTGGAACACGACGCGTCGTCTACACGGTCCTGGTTTCTGTGAGGCGGCGAACTACTCGTACCTATTGCTCGCAGCCCGCAGGCCTGCGCAGGCAGGCACATTACTTTGTTTTATTCACATTATCACCATTCTTCTCTGAACAGTGAAGGTAAGCAACGTGAAGCACCCGTACTAATTCTACGAATGTGGCATTTACCACTGGGCCCGCGTATTGGATTACGGCCCACTCTCTACGGCTAGTTACATTAAGAAAATATTTAATTGATTGTATTCTTTTAAGTTTTGTGTAACTTTTAATGACTTATCCTTTTTTATTTCGTTTTCCTGTGAACGTTTTAAGTAAAGAGAATTGTTTGTCTTTTAAGATTATTGTGCATACCTACAGTGATTTATTTGCATAATAAAGGTGTCTGTGATTTTGTTAGAATTGTATACACGTTGTTGCAGTGTCTTGCTTATTGCTTTGAAATATTAAAGTAGGTAAATGAAAACAGGTTTAAAATGATATAACACGTTTATTTTCACACCAAAGCGTTTATTCTTTACCTACGTATAGTATTTTCCTTAGATTCTTAATACTATTTTAAGATGCAGGTATTATTTCACCATAAAACTCAACGCTATGGTAATCTCGGATTTTACATTTGATGAGTCATCAAACGTTTCTTGCCTGCCAAGCATTATCAACAAAAAACAAACACAACAATAAGAACTTCCATCTTTTTCGTTTCTGAATTTTGTTCAACAATAACGTCAAACATTGACTTAAATAATTTCAATTACGCAATTTTCGAATACATCACAATCAAGGAATATTCGTTGCAATCTTTTGCGCAAAGTACTGTTGCCATAATTCTCTATTACTTCTCACCGAAGGGAGAAATATGCCAATTGCTATTTGTTGCAATTTCGACATGACTGCTCTTACCGAGAAAGCAAGACACATTACATCCCATATAAAAGAAGACAACACAATAACATCACTCAAAAGAAACAATAGCGTTGCGATGTAAAAGCGACGCCAATTATTAGTTGACGTAGTCGATTTTGGTTTGAAACAATTACATAAAGAAAACAGAACAGCACCGTATAAACAACAATTAATCATTAAAGGAGAAACTATAATAAAAACTTCCACAGAGTTAGCTATAACATCCATAGTGGAACCAGACTCGTACACGTGTAAATGTCTCTCATTGAAGTATAAAAACACATAATACGTCAAGAATGTCACAAAAGGTATGCCCCAAGCAAACAGACAACACTTCAAATACTTCCTCTTCACGTGTCCTCGAAACACTTTCACAATATCCACGTAAAATATATAACATATCACCAACATCCAATAATTTTGCACTGCCGAAAAGTATGTACAGATATATCGGCATATGTCTAATATATCTTTATCATCAATCACTATAACTTGCATAACACACGGTATGATGATAGAAACGGTTAACAATCGCAGCACACTAGATACGACGGCGTTGATGTACACGAAATTTCTAAAGTGTCGGAACTTCTTGATGAGGCACCACGAGGTCACGCCGTAGATGAAGGCAGCCAGGGTAAGTGTGAGCACCAGATATTCCACGAGGATAGACACGAGTGGTGGTCGGAAGGCCGTCGTGTTCGGCACTGGAATTTTGCTGTAATGCACATCATTGTCCGACATTTTGAGATTCTCACCAGTCGCTGCGGATCGTAACACAACCGCACCGCCTCTGCGATACACTCACAAATGGAGGTCCATGACTAACAAAACGTTATATACACCAGCCGCAGGAAAAACCACTTTATAACTTGCTTAGTAGGGGAATAACCAGTATGGGTTCCGCACACTTTTGTGAACGTGTCCACGATGAGTTCTTGCGATCGCTGAACCCTAACGCTTCACTAGTCATCAAAAAGTACTTGTATTTAATTATATTTACATGTTTTGAGTCACTACTGCGAATAAAATAAATAAAGGGGCCAGCGGAAATCAAACTGGTCTTCGTTTGTAATGTGGAATGGATACTGTTGCTAAAAATAAATGTCAACAAAAAACCTCTTCGATGCCAATTTACAACTGACAGGAAACTCACCTGTTTATTTATTTTGTGAACGAGAGGTATGTATATTTGAAGTTAAAATGCTTTGCAAAATTATTGTATAGCCTACTGAGAGTTGGGAGAGTGACGAAGTGTCCAAATAAATGTGTCCATATGTTAAAAAAAGAAAGGATAAAATGACGTATTCAGCGGACTTAAAAAAGGTAACTCGAGTTAAGAAAACAGATACCACCTACCTAGTTCCGATGCCTTTAACCTTTCTGATAGTTTTCGATATTCGATAATATATGAAATAAAGACAAAAAATAATAATAATAATAAATAAATAACATGGACTTGCGTGGGGCACGTGGCGCCCTCGACCCAGGCTTGGCCATGACGGTGAGCTACCACTACTTATAACTCGCCGCCCGTAAGCCCGCGCCTACGGTGTCGGTGACCGGAAATCGGCTGTCGATCCTTGACGCCCGGGGCGTCTTCTGCGGCCGCTGGGGGCGTTAGATGGAGAAAAGTCTCTCCCTCACGAGCCACAAAAAGCCTGCAAGTTTTGAATGTCCTCACTTCCATATATTGGTTTATACTATATTTATAAATAACTTTAGGTTTACATTTATAAAACCTACAATTGATTCCGTGGCCAGACTAAGTGTGAAAATAGTGACTGTGTTTTAGTGTTAGTTTATTTATATTATGTTTTGTAACAGTGAGTATGTTATTTGTATCGGCCAAGTAGCCTGAAATAAATGTAATTTTTAATATACTAGCTGTACCCCGCGGTTTTACCCGCGTACAATCCTAATACTATTATAAACGCGAATATTTATGAGTATGGATGAATAGATGTCAAAATGTAAGTAACTAATTCGCACTGGATAGAGAATCGTAAAGGTAGTTTTTAATTATATTGTTAAGAATATATTTACGGTAATTCCCGTACCGTCCCGGAATGGAAGAGGATTGATTAATTTTTTTACTCTCTAAAATTATATAATAGAAATACGACATCAATTCAATGTTTTAAATTGTTTCTGTGGTATTGAAAGATATTTTAGACACGTCATTGGAGAGCGCGCTAAGGGTAAGGGTAAAGTCTTGGTAGGCCACCGAAATGCTACGCTATCTTTTTCTTTAATGTTCTTTAAGAGAACTAGCGATGTGGGTATAATCCACATTACTAGCAATGTTGTTAACCCCTCCAATAAAGCTAAATATCCCACCCATACGCACTAAACGTTTTGGGAATACTTTTATTATGCGTACGGCTAAGGAGTGGAATTCCCTGCCGGAGTCTGTGTTTCCCGATAGCTATAACCTAGGGGTCTTTAAGTCGAGAGTGAATAGGTTACTTTTAGGTAAGCGTGCTCCATCTTCGACCACATCATCACTTACCATCAGGTGAGATGGTGGTCAAACGCGAATGTATTATGAATAAAAATAAATATGCTCGCCTGGAGAGGGTTCACGAAAATGGTATAATGGATGGGGATCAAACCTGCAAACTCTCAATGCTAGTGTCCGCTAACCAGTAGCAAAATACTCACCCATTCCATCCCGGTGTACGTAGGCCAGCACTGTAAGACGTAAGAAGTAGTAAGACAGCACTGTTGCAAGCACTTAATATTCCTAACGAGTGCTAGCATTGAGATTTATAAGTATATCTAAATATTCTTAGTAAATACCGTATATTCTCGTTCTCGTGTCTGGAAATATAAAGTAGCCATAAAAGTTTTTGACATTAATCCAAATAAAGTAATTGCTATCCTTTATACAACGTGTAACGGAAACCCCATATCTGTCCAAAAGGACTGGAGGCACCATCTCGTATGGAGTCTCTATGCAAAGTTTCAGCTCAAAATAAGTGACTCACAGAATTGACCCCAAATTATCGGTTTCATATGTTTCTTGAATACCAGTAATAACAAACGTGTCACAGCACTATGAGGGTCATCACTTTCCACGTCACTTGCCAATAAAACGATAATTCTCTTTGTTTCGTCCAACGTGAAACAGAACGCACCTTTTTGGTTGGCAACATTATATTCTATTGTCTTTGACTTCCACTTGACATATAATTTTCCTTGAAAAAGCAACCGCCTTGTTTGTTGAGATCGATTCATTGATTGTAATTAAAAATCCTGTTGAATCTACGCGGTTAAAAGATAATTTGGTCGCGATTAACGATAAGTTGAAATTGTAATCCCGAATTGACGAAAAACCTGGGATATTTTGGAACAATACCGCCGTATTGACGCCAGACCGAATGGCACGCGAATTTGTTGAAAGTGATAGTGAATTGGTGATAAATAGCTGCTCCAATCTGGTGCGAAGTTTGTGCTGCATCCCGGCCCGGACCACACATTGAAGCTTGCGTCCTTTGTGACCGCCGTGACACCACTTTGACACCATTACGCTTTCAAATATACTCACACACACACACACACGGACGTGATCAGAACAGATCCTCGCTTGGCGTCTACAGCTCAGGTAAGTCTAGGCTATAAGTTTACCTATTTGTTAGTAAGGCCGGAGAGCCTATTGTTTGTTTGAAAAACAACGGGAAAGCTCCACGTACTGTGGACTGTTCGACATACCAGTTACCGTTGTCTGGCTTGGTGCTGAACAAACTGGTAGCAGGCGTGGCTTTTATAATATAAAATCCACTAATTAAATTGGAAGTTTTGAACATTGTTGAAAATAACTTACTAAGTTTGAATATATTGTTTTGTCAGCCGGGCTCAAATAGTATTTGTACTGTAGTCCCTTGCTATTGTACTGACAAAGTAAGATTTATTTGTGAAATTAGGAATTATTGTGTTGTATTTTGGTACATAATTTGGTATATTTGTTGTAATTAATAATTGAATGTCACTAATCTGAATTTAAAAGTTTATCTAAATAATAATCACACATTTTTTAACATAACAAGACTTGAATTGTGTGTATTGATTTATTGTTTAGTGTGATTATTGGATTGTGTTATTGGAGATTGTCCGGCTCAATATTATACATTCAATTGTTGTGTTTAATTGGTGTTGATCCAGCATATTATATACATTAAATTGTTATTTTTTCTGTAACTAGCCATCCTTAGCAAGCTAGATTCATACATGGAATAAGTACAGGGTCGGATTTGGACCTGAAATAAATTGAATTTAAGTTTTATTTTTGTGAAATTGTTCGGTTGGCTAACAAGTCATTGTTTGTTTGTTTAGTTAATTTAGACTGGTTGGTATTGATATTTGTTTGTTGCAATGGCCTCATTAAAGGCAGTCAGGGAGTCTGCTGCCGGATTGGCCTCACAGTTGAGATGGTTCACATCGGCAGCAGCAACGGTTGAGCGTTCGGACTTGGAAGAGCTCACCCTTGCTCGGAACGAGCATGTGAATGAGAGGATCAAGTCAGCTGATGCTGCGCTCACACGCTTCAACGAGTACATCATGGACGTGGATTTGGGGGTGATGGACCAGGCAGCCCGCGATAAGGTTTTGGGTGACTATGACCAGATTGTCCACCTGGGGGATGTCATAAGTCAACGAGCCCGGGAAATTTTGAAGAGCCGGGTGCCTGATGCGGCCAAGCTGCAGACCCCCGTTGTTGCAGGCCCTGGACTATTGGGTAGGCTGCCCACCCTGGAGCTGCCACATTTTGACGGTCGCTTGGACCACTGGCTGGGCTTCCTAAATCTCTTTCAGAGTCTTGTCGATGCACGCTCGGACCTCGGACCTGCCCAGAAGCTGGCCTATTTATTGTCTGTCCTGGAGGGCGAAGCCAGAGCCTTGGTGCAGCACTTGCCGGTGACGGATTCCTCCTACCCGACCGCTCTGGAGCTTCTCTCCCGACGGTATCAGAACAAGCGCTGCCTGGCTGATGTGCACATCGGCCAGATTTTGGGACTACCGGCCATTGCCAGCACGTCGACGTTGCGCACTGACTTGCTGAACCCGTTGGTCTCAGCGACCAACGGCTTGAGACGCTTGAAGTTACCGGTGGAACATTGGTCCTACCTGTTGGTGCACATAGTGCTGCGGTTGCTCCCTGCGGAGTTGAGGTCACGTTTTGAGCAGAAGTATGGTGGGGATAGTGCCACCCATCTTCCCCCCTTTGACGACCTCCTCAAGTTTTTGGAAGACGAGTGTCGGTTTTTGGATAACACTCGTGGCGCCACGGGGTCACGCCCACCACCTTCTCGGCCAAGAGACCAGGGACGGACTAGGGCTCGGGGGCCTGTTGATGTTAGCCCCGCCCCCCGTTTTGCTGGCGCCCGGAGTCCTCGGGCTAGGGGGCCTGTTGATGTTCGCCCCGCCCCCCGTTTTGCCGGCGCCCGGAGTCCTCATCGTTGCGACTTTTGTAAGGCCACGCAGCACCACGCAACCGCTCCAGCAGACCATCTTCTGAGGAGGGTTCGCGCAGGGGAGGGTATTCCGGAGACGAGCACCGGGCTGAGGCCCGCAATTCTGCATGCCGCACTCCACCCCCCACGCAAGTTGAACGGGAGCCCCGCGAGCGCCATTTGGTCTCCCCTCGTCAGGGAGAATGCGCGTTGGCTGCTAGGCAGCAGTGGCCGGACCAGCACCGCTACCTCTCCCCTCCGTTGGCGGAACGTCCCCGGTTGGAGTCGCGCCCTCCGCCATTCAGGCATCCGGTGGGATATGCCCTTCCGGCGATGGCGAGCGGCTCGGGACACCGCGCGGACGAACCATTTGATGTTTACCCTCGTCGTGAACGAAGGCAGCCTGGATACGGCGAGCGGTCGCCGCCCAGGCATCGCTAGGAAATTGACGCCTGCCCCGCTAAAGGACCCCCCGATCATGACGGTTTTGTTGCCAACGGCCTCGGTCAGGGTCTGGGGACCCTTGGGTGACTCGATTGTGGTCCGTGCCATTTTGGACACGGGAGCCCAGGGTTGCCTTTTGTCGTCTTGGTTAGCGGGACAGGTTGGCTTGGAGGTGAATGACTTTTCAGGCCAGATTAAGGGAATTGGCGAAACGGCTGTCACCACTGTTGAGGGAAGGACCTGGTTTGAAATCACCCCTTTGAGTTGTCTGTACCCTAAACTTCGTGCTCCTGCCCTCGTTCTGCCGACTATATTGGGTAGCCATCCCGATGGTCAGTTGCCTTTGGATGTTCTACGGTTGACGTCAGGTCTGGATTTGGCTGACACCCGGTTTGATTCCCCTTGTACGGTGCATTTGTTGTTGGGTTCTGATATTCTAGGGAGAATATTGTTGGGAAAGACGACGGTCTTGCAGCCAGAGACCCCATGGTCCCTCGGGAGGGGCTTGGTGGCGGTCTCAACCATCTTCGGCTTTGCGGTTATGGGCCCAGTGTTGGAAGTGCCCCCTCCACCTGAATCTGGTTTAGCGTTGGTGTCCGGCTCAGCCCTCTCTGACGCCGTTCAGAGGTTTTGGGAGGTTGAAGAGCCCCCTCAGGTGGCCCGCTTGAATCCGGAACACGAAGAGTGCGAGTTGTTCTATCAGAACAACACCGGTCGACTCTGCTCCGGTCGGCTTGTGACCTTTTGTTGCGGTGCGACCACCTCTCGGCCAATCCAGACCTACGGCTGAGAAGAGATTATTGGCAATGGAGCGCCGCATGGTCAGGGACCCGGTGCTGCGGCAAAAATATGTAGATTTTATGCGTGAGTATGCAGACTTGGGACACATGTCGGTGTCAGATTTGGATTGGTGCTCAGTAGAGCATTTCTTCTTGCCACATTACGCGGTCCTCAAGCCATCCACTGGTAAACTGCGCACAGTGTTTGATGGGTCTGCGCGGACTTCTTCCGGCTTCTCCTTGAATGATTGCCTGCATTCCGGCCAAAAGCATTCCAAATTGTTGAGGGATCTTTGTGACGTCATCATGTCTTTTCGTCGTCATCAAGTAGTCTTTGTGGCCGACATCAAAATGATGTTCCGGCAAACGGTTATTCACCGGGATGACAGACGTTATCAGTTGATCCTGTGGCGGGAACATCCCCAGGATCCCATGATTGTATACGAGCTCAACACGAATACGTACGGCCTTCGATCAAGCCCTTTTGTTGCTATTCGTTCGCTTTGGGAGCTTGCGGACCGGGAGCGTTTGAGGTTCCCTCGTGCGTCCGCCATCTTGAAAACGGACCTGTACGTCGACGATGTCTGCACTGGAGCTCCTACGGTTGAGGAAGCTATCCTGTTGCGTGATGAGTTGGTCCAGATTCTGGCTTCCGCTGGCTATGAGTTGCGTAAATGGGTGTCCAACTCGCCAGCGCTTGAGCGTTGGAGGATCATAAGCAGGATCCTCATTTGTTTGAAAACGTTGACAACTCCGCCATGATGGCCGTCCTCGGCGTTCAGTACCGACCAGTTCAAGACACCTTTACGTATGATGTCGACTTGGAGTCTCCTCATACCTGGACTAAGCGACTAGTGTTGTCTACTGTAACAAGGACCTTTGACCCTAATGGTTGGATCTGCCCGGTATTGTTTTGGGCGAAATGCTTCCTTCAGTGCCTTTGGACCGCTGAACTTGGTTGGGACGAGCCACTTCAGGAAACGCTGTTGGAAGACTGGCTCCAATTCGTATCCGTGCTCCCTGTGGTCAATGAGGTTGCGCTGCCACGCGCCATCCTCCCCCCTGGGGTTTATACTGCCACCCTTCATGGGTTTTGTGACGCGTCCTCTCACGGTTATGCCGCCGCTGTTTATTTGCGCACCGTCAGCGCCACGGGCCAGGTGAAGTTGTCACTGGTCATGGCCAAGAGTAAGGTGGCCCCCCTCCGGACGGCATTGATCATCCCTAAGTTGGAGTTGTCAGGGGTGCTTCTTGTGCGTCTCCTAAACCACGTTGCGCACACTTTGGGTGAAACTGTTGACATTCGGGCTTCTTACGCCTGGACGGACAGTCAAATTGTTTTGTGTTGGTTGAAGACGTCCGTCCACTCTTTGGAGGTCTTTGTTGCGAACCGAGTGTCTCAGATTCAAGGTTCTGAAATGCCTTTGATTTGGAGGCACGTGCCTGGTGACCTGAACCCGGGCGACGTGGCCTCACGCGGGTGCATGGCCCCCCACTTGATTGCTCACCCCTCTGGTGGGGACCGGACTGGCTGACTCGCCCCGAGGACGATTGGCCTCGAACGCCAGTCTTGATGTCGGATCCTTTGCCCGGACTTAAGGTGTTCGCTGTTGGGACGAAGAACCCTCCGTTTGTTCCTGATTTTTTGTTGAATCGATACAGCTCCCTCGACAAATTGTTGAACGTTACCTCGTGGATCAGGCGTTTTGGCCATAATTCTAGGAATCCAGGGGACAGCCACTTGTCGCCTTGCCGGAGTACCCTTTTGTTGATGTGAGCCAAAATTGGCTTTCGCGGTTTCAGTTGGTGCAACAGCTCGCTCAGAACTTTTGGAAGCGTTCTCCAGCAACGCGTCAAGTGGACGGATAAAACTCATCCGCCCAAGATCGGAGACCTCGTCCTGATTAAGGATGCCAACCTTAAGCCTTTGTATTGGCGCAGGGGGCGCATTCTCAATTTAGTGGCTGGCACCGACGGGGTCCCTCATTTTGCTGAGGTTTTGGTGGACGGCTCCATCATAAAGAGAGCGGTCGCAACCTTGTCAAGGCTTCCAATTGATTAGCGGACGGGTAGGCCCGTCCGGGGGGGGGGGGGGTAGATCTTTCGTCCAACGTGAAACAGAACACACCTTTTTAGTTGGCAACATTATATTCTATTGTCTTTGACTTCCACTTGACATATAATTTTCCTTGAAAAAGCAACCGCCTTGTTTGTTGAGATCGATTCATTGATTGTAATTAAAAATCCTGTTGAATCTACGCGGTTAAAAGATAATTTGGTCGCGATTAACGATAAGTTGAAATTGTAATCCCGAATTGACGAAAAACCTGGTATATTTTGGAACAATACCGCCGTATTGACGCCAGACCGAATGGCACGCGAATTTGTTGAAAGCGATAGTAAATTGGTGATAAATAGCTGCTCCAATCTGGTGCGAAGTTTGTGCTGCATCCCGGCCCGGACCACACATTGAAGCTTGCGTCTTTTGTGACCGCCGTGACACCACTTTGACACCATTACACTTTCAAATATACTCACACACACACACACGGACGTGATCAGAACAGATCCTCGCTTGGCGTCTACAGCTCAGGTAAGTCTAGGCTATAAGTTTACCTATTTGTTAGTAAGGCCGGAGAGCCTATTGTTTGTTTGAAAAACAACGGGAAAGCTCCACGTACCGTGGACTGTTCGACATACCAATTACCGTTGGCTGGCTTGGTGCTGAACACTCTTCGTTCTTCTTAATTTGAAAAATTCGGACTCTGGTATCAATGTATTGAAAATATGCTCCACACATGTAGACATAGGATTAGAAAACCCTTGCCATATCGTTTGTTATCATCCAAAGAAGCCGTGCACTCGGTATGTATATACCCTTTAAATTACACGTTGTATAATAGTCACGAAACAAAATGTTGATAACACCTACTAAACTCGTACTGGAATACTCTGCCAGCTTCTGTGTTCCCTGCCATTTATGACCTTTCAACCTTTAAAGCAAGAGTGAACAGGCATCTTCTGGGCTCGCTCGTTCCATCGTAGACCTCATCTATCTCTTACCATCAGGCGAGATCGAGGTCAAAAGTGGGCTCATTCTGATAAAAAAAAAAAATATGAGTGTGGCACTCGGGGACTGCCGCGGTAAAGCTATTGCATAGCATTTTTTATCAACTGCAACAATGCAATTATAATTATTTATTTATTTTATTTATGCGGTATTTTTTTTCTTTGATATTAATTCAAGTTAAGGTTCAACTAGTCTCGGGCTCGAACTCACTCGTGGACTCAGTTATGAGCAGTTAGCAGCTAGTCTACACGCATACGTCTAGTCGCACGCACACAAACACCGTGCCGAAGTCTGCTGAACTGAAACAACGTTAGACGATGCACGGCTTTCAACGCTGCACCGCTGTGCCGGTCGGAGTGGGGGGTGTTAGGTTTATTTTCGTTACGGAATTTCTTGAATCGGTCGCCACGCTTAAAGCCCATGATAAAAGCTACGAAATATTTGCATTATGATCTGCTTAGCCTTTTCCCAATGACTTCGGGGTCGACTTCCAGTCTAACCGTCGAATACAGCTAAGTATTAGTGTTTTACATGGAGCGACTGCCTATCTGACCTCTACAACCCAGTAACTGGGTGACTCAATACCCCTTGGCTAGACCAATGTCAGATTTCATGACTTGTGACTACCGATAACCACTGTCAAAGTTGCTGAAATTACATCAGGGAGTCTTTTATCGTGTTTTCCGAGGCACGGGGGTTTCACACCGCCAACTTCCAAACTACTGAGAAACACCTTACAGAAAAACCCAATAACACTTTTTGTCCGACGCGGGAATCGAACCCAAGACCTCGAGCTCAGCAATTGCGCTTGCGGCCACTCGACCAACGAGGCATCTTTTTCCTCTGAATACTGTAACAATAAATACTTACAGCGTTGATACGTCTTCTAAAGGATAGACCGAAGTTTTGGTGAAGATCGCAGGTATTCGCTGGAGGAAGAGAAGAACAGGACTGGATTTTTCTATGAAAACAATAAATGTTCCTTTATATTAAAGCTTGAAAGTATGTTCTGTAGGTAGTAAAAGTAGGTATTCAGGAAACCATTCGAAGACTAAGTTCATGCTAAATAAACGGGCGTTTTCAGGGTGTACGTCACTGGGGCAACATCATTATCTGCTTAGACTTTCGTTGTTGTTTTGAAGTCAGCCAGTCTAACCGGATACGTAATGGATAATAAGCATAGATCCACTAAATCATTAATATTATTAAACTGTCCGTTTCGTTTTACCTTAAGGTATAAAATTTGTATTAATGTTGTAGATACCTAGTAAAGATTACAAAAAGTGCCTTAGGGCATTTAATTTTTCCTGCAAATCGTTATCAACGTACAAAAAACTAGTGGCTCTGACCATATTGTAAACTTAACAGAAGTTGCAATCAATCATACAAGCAATCAATCACTCAAATCTTAAGATTTATAAATGTACATAAATATTATATAGCTGTGTGCAGCCACAGACAGTGGCATGCAAATGCGTAATATTCAATTAAACTCATCTGGTTGATACCGTCTTGTCGTAACAAGCGCTTCTCCTCCACATTTATTGTACGCACAGCCAAGCTGTGGAACTCTCTGCCGGCTTCTACGTTCCTTGCCACTTATGACCTTTCAATCTTTAAAGCAAGAGTGAATAGGCATCTTCTAGGCTCACTCGTTCCACCGTTGACCTCATCTATCGCTTACCATCAGGCGAGATCGAGGTCAAAAGAAAAAAACATCAAAATAGTTTTCAAACATTTAAAACTAAAACAGTTTAATGAAATAAAGACTAACTATAGGCCCATGAATTTAATCTGGTAGTTTTCGTTTGATACTCCGCCAAACATACAGACGGATAAACAGACAGAAAAAGGTCAAATTTAAAAAGAAATGTCTTTAATTACTTATTCTAAGTCGCCCAAACTACTTTTTTCTAAATCCATGCAATGTACAAGCACGTGGAACTTGCATTCTTATTATACAACGTGTAATTTAAAGGGTATATACATACCGAGTGCACGGCTTCTTTGGATGATAACAAACGATATGGAAAGGGTTTTCTAATCCTATGTCCAAATGTGTGGAGCATATTAGAAATTTCAATATATTGATACCAGAGACCGAATTTTTCAAATTAAGAAGAACGAAGAGAATTATCGTTTTATTGGCAAGTGACGTGAAAAGTGATGACCCTCAGAGTGCTGTGACACGTTTGTTATTACTTGTATTCAAGAAACATATGAAACCAATAATTTGGGATCAATTCTGTGAGTCACTTATTAACCGACTTCTGAAAAAGGAGGAGGTTCTCAATTCGGATGTTTGTTTTTTTTTTTTTTTTTTTTTTTTTTATATTTGTTCGCGCATAGCTCCGTCGCTCGCCAACCGATTTGAAAAATTCTTTTTTTGTTGAAAAGGGTATACTTCCCAAATGGTCCCATGAACATTTTATCGACATCGAACAAGCCGTTTCTGAAAAATCAACAAAAGTCTAAAAAAAATATTTACATTGATGACCTTTGCGGTTACTCTATATTGTGTTTTTTGCTCGCGCGTTTTTAGTTTTTTGTAGTTGACATTTTGGCTTTTATAACTAGATTAATTACAAATTGACCCACTAAAAAGCGCGAAAATAAAAACTTTTTTGCAAAAAAATAAAACCGACTTCCATATCAAAACACTACAAAGCCAAAAATAATTTTAATTTCGGAAGGCGGTGTGAAAAAAAAGAAAATACAAAATCAATAACACCGACTACCGAAATTAAAATTATTTTTGGCTTTGTAGTGTTTTGATATGGAAGTCGGTTTTTTTTAAGCTGAAACTTTGCATAGAGACTCCATACCGGATGTTGTCTTCAGTCCTTTTGGATAGATATGGGGTTTCCGTTACACGTTGTATAAATAGATTGATATTATTATTTATTCATTAAAAGTAACTTATTATTTAATTTATTTAATATATCAGTGCTCTATTTTTCTTTTTTATTTATGCGACAGTACATTTGGAGAGAGATCAGGCGCAAACTTTTACTTTCCGAGGCACGAGGGTATCACACCACCAACTTCCAAACTCAGGGCTACTTTTGCTTAAGCTTGACCGTATCCTTAATAACTGCATTCGGTTCATATTTAATTGCCCTGACTGCTATGCTCAAGATCGTGGGTTCGATTCCCACCCAGGACAAATGTTTGTGTGATGAGCACGATCATTTTGTTCTTTGTCTGGGTGTAATTTATCTATAACATGTATGTATTTAAAAATATATATGTCTGTTTATCAGTTGTCTAGTACTCATACCACAAGCTCTGCTTACTTTGGGACTAGATGGCGTTGTGGGAAAGTTGTAGAATATTATATTATATTATTAATTTAAGGAAATATGACCATGTCTCAAGTTTCAGATCTGAGCTTAAATGGCTGACCATTCGCCAAAGGAGAAGTTTGCGCGCTTTGACAACGCTTTTCTCTCTACTCAAGTCTCCCAGCCCACCTTCTTATCTAATGTCTCACTTTCAATTTCTATGTTCTTTACACAACAAGAATCTACGTTCATCCAATAAACTTCTCTTACTCTGTCCTTCTCATGCTTCTCACTTTGTTCATTCTTCTTTTCATATCCAGTCGATTCTCCTCTGGAATGCGCTTCCTCTCGAGATCAGGACGGCTGACAATCGCTACGCGTTTAAAAATAAATTGCGGATCCACTTTCTTCACCACTAAGCAGAATTTCCACATTTAATTTTCATTTGCTTCTTAAGTATATATGTATTTATATAAGTATTTATTCATATATATTATTCATGTAGATTTCTATTTTATGATATTTTGAGTTTATGATATTAGGTTTTTTGTGTTATCATTATTATTATCATTATTTTTTTCCAATATAATTTTCACGTACATATTGCACTAAAATCTCTTCCCCACTCATGGTTGACTGGTAGAGAATGCCTACCGGCATTAAGTCCGCCTTTGTACCTATGTGCATAAAGTGTAAATAAATAAATAAAAACCCAATTGCATTTTCCCGGGAATCGAACCCGAGACGTCATGCTCAACGGTCGCGCCTACAACTTCTAGACCAACGCAGCAGTTACTAAACTTATGTATTAACCAAGTAACCTGAACACATCAGGTAGTGATGCAAAGTTTATAATTCTTTGTTCACAGCTACCAAAGATTAAGGTCATATGAAGTAAGTGAATAAACCCATTAAGCAAACATACCTATAGCTACATCTCAAAAGAAGGCGTGTCCAAGGTTTTAGGAATCAAGTTATTATGAAATTATTACGTCACGAAATTATGTCATTATTATGCAGTTAGGCCTCGTTTACGGAGACGCGCGCGGCGCGTCGCACATTGCGTTAGGCGGCGCGGCCCGCACTAAATTCAAACATATGGCGTTGTATGAGAGCGTTTACGGAGAAGCGATTTTATACGCGTTTGCTTGAAATAGAGCGTTTTTTGCGGCCGTGCCCGCGGATGGCATTGACGCATCTCACGCGGCGGTGCATGCAGCGGCGCATGCAGCGGCGCACGTAGCGGCAATTCTCGATGAAGCGATGTCGGTTTGATTGAGTGCCCCTAACCCGCGTACGCCGCAGCGATGCCCGCCGCGTGCTTCGCTACACACTTGAGGATTCACCGCGGGCGCAGCGGCGGGCACCGCTACTCTTCCCGCCTCGCATCTCTATGAACAGCATCGTATAATGCTATAAGTTTGTGTTTACGCGTGCGATGATGCATGCCGCTTCACGCGCCGCGGCTCCGTAAACAGAAAAAACGTCCGACGCGCCGCGAGAAGCCACGTCACATGCGACGCCCGATGCCCCGCGTGTCCGTAAATGAGGCCTTAGTCTCACAAGCTTTTGTTTTTTGTAAGTGTGTAAACATATATTTTATGTATTTATGTGTATTAAATATAAAATAAATATATAGTCATTTTGCATATATTAGTACACACGCACTAACTCACGCGCACACACAAGCACACACAAATACATTGGCACGCAAAATAGGTTAACTTAATTAAGTATAGATGTTTTGTATAGAATTATGTAACCAAGATAAGGGAGTGCGACTTCCTCTGGCACAGTGTTTTTACACAAACTTTTTATCCTTTTTTTTAAATACATAGCTCTCGCGCCCGGCCCTGGTTCAGACCATGGTGCGGGATAAGGGGGAATGGAATGCAGTCACCTCTTTTTGTCGCAGTCATACTACCGAAGGAGGAGGCTGAACGCGTGAGGGAGAGATAGCTCTGTTCCTCAGGCCCCAACCGTCGTGGGAAATTTACTTGAAAATTTACCCACGTGGCTGTTATTATTAAGGTATGAGCTCCTCCAGCAAGTCTCGGGGAATACCTTGTCTTGTATAATAACAAAAACAGCAGCATCTCTGATGTGTAGGATCCGGGGGAGCGCCAACGGAATTCTGAAGATGATATCAGAAAGGCCGGAGTCTGTAGTGCTAGGGAGACTTATTCGGCCTCACGTGACGAGATGACGCAATGTTTTTATTTGACATTATTGGATTTTTATTTTATTTTATTAGTATGTGAATTTAGAGAATGACATGAACACTAAAAGTTTATAACTTGACCTTTGTTACTAACATTCTATGGACGCTTTTTTAAGTCTGAAATAAATGTATTCTATTCTATTCTAATAACCATAATAAAATTATATCAGACATATCGAGATTTATATCAACAAGTTTATTAAAGTAGTCAATAATTAAAGTAAATCTTCCTCAACACAGACGTCATACTATGTGGTAGGTATGACGGTAATACCAGGGTTGATTATAATACAAAGTATACATGCTCTTTGGTATTGTTATTACAACATATGGAAATAGAGTGGATTTAGACGTCACATTAAAAGGTGAGTAATGAGAATTCGTTGACGAGCCCGTTTTCTTGTAATTGAATGATTTTAATGAGAAATTGTGTTCAAAGTTTAGATGAGGTTTGTGCTTCATCACCCTATGAGTATTTTGTTGGGTTCATCAACCGACGACCAAAAGAGGAGGTTATCAATTCGACGCGTATATTTTTTTTTGTTTTTTCTTTTTTTTTTTAATGTATGATCATCGAGTACTCGAAGACGGCTGAACCGATTTAGAAAATTCTTTTTTTGTTCGAATGGGTATACTTCGAAATTGTTCCCATTATCACCAAAGTCAGGATCTGATGATGGGATCCTGGAGAAATCGAGGGAACACTTCAAATATTATAGGCACACCTATGGCGTTTTGGGCATTTCTTATAGTAACTTGTGCAGTTGCTCTCAAAAAGTACCATTTGGGGAAGTGGAACTGATGATGAAGACCACAGATGGCCACCGAAACTACTCAATAATAAGTATTGAGTGGATTGCGATTCGATTACTTGAACATGGATGTTAAGCACTTTATGCTCGTCACAATGCATATGGTGATGTAGAGCTGATGGTGAAGTACCAGTAGAACTCCTCAACAATTAACGGCCCAGCATTGGGAAAAGCAATATTTTGTAAAAGGTTATAAGTAGTTGACATTTAGGCTCTTGTAATTAGGTAAATTAAAAATCATCCAACTAAAAAGAGTGAAATAAAAACTTTTTAACAAAAAATTAAACCGACTCCCAAAAAACACTGCAAAGTGAAAAATAACTTTAATTTCGGAAGTCGGTGCCAAAAACGAAAAAACAAAACTAAAGACACCGACTACCGAAATTAAAGTTATTTTTCACTTTGCAGTGTTTTTTGGGAGTCGGTTTAATTTTTTGTTAAAAAGTTTTTTGTTGTGACAGGTTGACAATACTCAGTTTTGTTTAGGTAGTAGTGACTACGTGATCGACTTGGGGAAGTCAATAATAATAATCCATCCATACTAATATTATAAATGCGAAAGTAACTCTGTCTGTCTGTCTGTCTGTCTGTCTGTCTGTCTGTCTGTTACCTTTTCACGCCTTAACCGCTGAACCGATTTGCATGAAATTTGGCATGGGAATAGGTGAGGACCCTGGAAAGGACATAGGATAGTTTTTATCCCGATGTAAGGTTCCCGCAGGATAGTTTTCGAATTTCTCTTTCACGCAAAAACTACTGAACGGATCTCAATGAAATTTGGTAAGGAGACAGTTGACATCCTGTAAAAACACATAAGCTACTTTTTATCCCGGAATTCCCACGGGCTGACGCTGAAACCAAACTGAAGCTGAAACTTAAACTGAAGCTGAAGTTGAAACTGATGCTGAAACCAAAACTGAAGTTGAAACTGAAACTGGAACTGTAGCTGAAACTGACGCTGAAACCAAACTGAAACTGAAGCTGAAACTGAAACCAAACTGAAGCTGAAACTGAAACTGATGCTGAAACCAAAACTGAAGCTGAAGCTGAAGCTGAAACTGAAACTGAAGCTGAAACTGGAACTGTAGCTGAAACTGACCCTGAAACCAAACTGAAGGTGAAACTGAAACTGATGCTGAAACCACAACTGAAGATGAAGCTGAAACTGGAGCTATAGCTGAATCTGAAACTGATACCAAAACTGAAGCTGAAGCTGAAACTGAATCTGAAACTGAAACCAAAACTGAAGCTGAAGCTGAAACTGGAACTTTAGCTGAAACTGACGCTGAAACCAAACTGAAACTGAAGCTGAAACTGGAACTGTAGCTGAAAGTGACGCTGAAACCAAACTGAAGCTGAAGCTGAAACTGACGCTGAAACCAAACTGAAGCTGAAACTGAAACTAAAGCTGAAGTTGAAACTGATGCTGAAACCAAAACTGAAGTTGAATCTGAAACTGGAACTGTAGCTGAAACTGACGCTGAAACCAAACTGAAACTGAAGCTGAAACTGAAACCAAACTGAAGCTGAAACTGAAACTGATGCTGAAACCAAACTGAAGCTGAAGCTGAAACTGGAACTGTAGCTGAAATTGACGCTGAAATCAAACTGAAGCTGAAACTGAAACTGATGCTGAAACCAAAACTGAAGATGAAGCTGAAACTGGAACTGTAGCTGTAACTGACGCTGAAACCAAGCTGAAGCTGAAACTGAAACTAAAGTGGAAGCTGAAACTGATGCTGAAACCAAAACTAAAGCTGAAGCTGAAACTGAAACCAAACTGAAGCTGAAACTGAAACTGATGCTGAAACCAAAACTGAAGCTGAAGCTGAAACTGAAACTGAAACTGTAGCTGAAACTGACGCTGAAACCAAACTGAAGCTGAAACTGAAACTAAAGCTGAAGCTGAAACTGATGCTGAAACCAAAACTGAAGCTGAAGCTGAAACTGAAACCAAACTGAAGCTGAAACTGAAACTGATGCTGAAACCAAAAATGAAGCTGAAGCTGAAACTGAAACTGATGCTGAAACCAAACTGAAGCTGAAACTGAAACTGATGCTGAAACCAAAACTGAAGCTGAAGCTGAAACTGAAACTGAAGCTGAAACTGTAGTAACATACATAGTGAACGTAGTCCAAGATACAGATAATTTAATAAACCACGTTTATTCTGATTTGAAAACAAATATGAGGAATGGCTGCGTGAAAGAAAGAACGAAGAAAGAAGAAGAAATGTATTATAAACTACGTTTTTGGTTTGAAAAAGATAAATTTTAAATACTGTCTGTCTGTTTTTGGGGATTGATGGACCCTGGTGATGGTTTTTTAAATATTATATGCGTTTTTTAACCACCCAAAAAGATACGATACACCTTTTTGGCAACAAGAATTATTGACAAAGTGTGAATTAACGCGGGCGAAGCCGCGGGCAAAAGCTAGTACTTAATATTATAAATCTGTCTGTCTGTATGTTACCTTTTCACGCCTAAACCGCTAAACCGATTTAGATGAAATTTGGCATGGGAATAGTTTGGGACCCTGGAAAGGACATAGGGTAGTTTTTATCCCGGAATTCTCACGGGATCGGGAATTCCGAAATTACGCGGGAAAAACCTCCGTCGCGAACGAAGTCGCGGGCAAAAGCTAGTCTTTATATACAGACCAATGTCAAGAAGTTTGGTTTACTACCGCTGCCATCTCTTCACATTTAAGAAATAAGACAGCAAGTGATGTAAATCCTTGAACTAGACGTGATCCACACAAATTAGTATTGAATAATTTGGCAAGACTTACCAAATATAATAAAAACTGCCTCGCAATATGCGTACGTATTTATAATAAGTTATCTATTATGATTTATAATAATTTAAAAATGTTAAATACAAGATTATTTAAGATTAAACTGCACCATTGGTAAAAAGATTGTAATATCTAGAGCTTGAAGGAATTTATGGAGAAGAAATGTTGAGAAATCACCATTTCACATCCATTAAATCCTTGCCCATTTGTCAAAAAATTAAATTTTGCATGCTGTTTTCATACTAGCTAAACATGTTTGTACCATTCTATTTTATTTTACACCATTTTACACCACGTTTTATGCAAATAAATAATTATGATTACGACATATCGTCGCCTTAGAGTGAAAACCTCGGAAGTACATTTTTGTCCAATTTTTTTTATTGCCTTTCCTGAAAGCGATCCTAGCAACGCACATCCTGATCTCACTAATATGTTCATTCGATACTCGAAACGCTATCTATGAAAGTAAGTGAGAACCTCGTAAACACTCGCATCGCGTCGTCAGTTTAGCGTAAGTAATCAGGCCATGGATTATGCATTTCTGGGTACTTACTCTTCAAACTAATTTTAAATCCAATCTAAGGCCAATACGATTCCAATGTAAATTTTGCAGTCACGTGATTCGCTACTCTTGAAAACAATATTGTCAACATTGGATTAGGATTAGAATCGCACCGTGATTGTTTTGTTTCGCGTGAAGTTGGCAATGTTACGGGCCGCAGTAGTGTTGGTCGACTAATTACAATAAACCGGTAATACGGTTTTAAAATGCTTTATCTTTTAAATAACAAGGCCAATAAATAAATATTATATAAATAGATGTTTAATTGATTAATTGTAACGTAGTAAATTCATTTTGGCGTAAGATTATTAAAAAAAATCATAAAGTGAATCATGACTGGCTGCATGCTACCGGATCGTTGCCTAATTGCCTTCAATACTAAAAAAAATAAGATGTCAAAGTTCTCAAATTTCAATAATAAATATTCATGTGCTTTTAGAAGTAAATAGCTTTATATAATACAATTCGACAAAGTGCAAGTTTGTCTAAAGCATTTAAAGTATACTGTGTTACGATACTGTGCGAGTTTGGTTGTTTGGTTCCTTTTGAGCAATTATTAGTACCTATTTCGTGAAGTTATCTAACTAATATTACAGTTTTATAAAAGTGGTAAGTAAATATACAATCATATTTTATTCATTAAAGTAACGTTTTACTAAAGAGAAGGCTTATGTTTTGTTTATGTAGTTATTTTCGTGGTTTAAGCGGCTATGTTAAATTAGCTTTATGTTTGGTACCCTTTGTAACAACATCAAGTAAATAAATATGTCCATGTGCCCAGCGAGGCCCTCCAGAATTTGGGTTTCAGAACAAATAATATATAGATGTGGATATGGGCTGTGGTGAAAAATACATATAGTATAAGAAAAACTTAAAATAGACAAAACAAACTTAGCCAAAAACTATTAACAAATAATTGTTGTTTGGCAAGTAACATAATTATGTACCGCATTGGTTCCTCATACAACTTGCTAAATTTGAAAAATAAACCAATTTTAGATCATTCAGCACGGCCCTCTATAGTTGTCTTTATCTTTTTAAATATGACATGTTTGTTTACAAAATTCGACTTCCTGAATTATGTATAGGAGTACATTCTTTCCAAATAAATTGCGATTCTGCTGTATTAGTACTAAAGATTAATTAGATCAAAAATATCATATTATCGTGTAGGAATCCTACAATATTAATAACTGGCAACACTGCCATTTTTATACTTCTCAATGGGGCGTGCAAGTGAAAGCTAATCGCAGATGGCGCCACCACCGTAAGAACCTTTGTCACTGTCAGTGTTAGTTAGATTGTGAGATATTATATAGTTATCTGCATCATCTATGGTTATCTGTGGTAATATTTTTTATTTTCATTTCATTGATTTCAATTGATTTCTGTACAATTTTCCGATTAAAGAACATAATACATGTTCTTTAATCGAAAAATTCTCAATAACTGTCTTTAATTTAGGAATTCATTACTGTTCCATAGAGAAACTGCTTTGATATTGGTAAGTATGCTACTAGCGCCACTTTGACAGTTGCACGCCCCATTGTTCGTCGGTCTGAATCCACTTCCGTCTACCATTGCAGGGTGCAAACTTTGTATTCCGTAAAAATCATTACAATAAATAGTTCTTGTGGTAATTACTTGCAGTGTTTCACTATAAAAGACCTACAAAACCTAAAAATACAGTCCACGCTTAAACATGGTCCAAACGATCCGTAAATCATAGTGAAAAATACAAAAACTGTAAGTACGTGGAGCGTGGTGTGTGATAAGTGCATCGTTGTGAGAAAACATTACAACCGAACTGTGCAGTGCGCCCAACTTCGCGAGAACCCAGGAACCACGGAGTGCAACGATTCCGTGTTTGATGAGCAGTCTTGACGCCATCAAATATCAACCTGCAAGCATACCAAACAAAGAAGTCTAAATCTCAGCCAGCCAATTCAGCCATCCATCTTTATTTTTTCAATTTTTTGGTGGCGCTGGTGAAGGTGAACGCGTTACGTGGCAGAACATTCAATCGGCGTGGCGGGTTTTTCCAATTTCATTCACAAATCCGCTCACAAAATCAAGAGTGCCAACTTCCAAAAACGAAACATTCGTTCAACGTGTTGGCGTTGGTAGCATCTTCTCTCACACGCGACGCACACTGTACGGCGAGCGAGTGAGCGAGAAAGAAGAATTCGTCGAGTGACAGTTCCTGTTGGCCGACACGACATTTTTATGTTGTCTATCTGTATAAATTCTCTAACTTCGTTCGTTCCGTCGACGCCATTTTGACATTCATTTTTATCGATTTGTGTTCGATCCACGTTGTAATTTTTTTGCATTTTTGATTTTGCATATTGTTGTAGCGTCAAAATGGGAGCCGACGAAGAAACGTTAAAGCTGAGCAAACTAAAACGAGGCTACATACAACAATCCTTAACTAAATTGTTTAAAACTATTGCAGCAAAGGATTGTGCCACCTTGTCAATCGAGGCGCTTTCTGTGATAGAAAATCGTTTAAAAACGCTATTTTGCGATTATGAAAATCTTTGTATTAGTGTATACGCTCTTGGCGATAGTGACACATCCGCTGCAGAGGTGTGTGAAGAAAATTATTTGAAAAATCTTACCATGTTGCGCGAGCTCATAAATGAGAAATCTCGGCCTCCTCTCAGTTCGCAAAGTTGCTCTCACAGTCGCAATTCTGAAACTAAAACTAAACTACCTGTGATTACCATACCTGTTTTTAACGGTAAGTCAAGTGAATATAAAACATTTATTGGTTTATTCGAATCATTGATCCACAATGACAAATCATTAGATGACATTAAAAAGTTGTACTATTTGCGTAATTTTGTCAAAGATGAACCTTATAACCTCATAATAAACTTACCTTTAGTAGGAGAAAGTTATTCTGAAGCGCTGAAAATCCTAAAAGAAAGATATGATAACAAATATAAGATAATAAATGATCATGTAAACAGCTTGCTTGATTTGCAACCTATAACAAAGTCTACTGCTGCCAATATTAGGGAATTTGTCTGTACAGTTAAGCAGCAGCTGGCTGCGCTCAAAAATCTTGATCAATGTGTTGATGCGTGGGATCAAATTATTGTTTGCATTATGACTAGGAAGCTCGATCTGTATTCTAACAGGGAATACCAATTAGATCGCAATTTTAATGTAGAACCTACAGTAAAGCAATTGATTGATTTCTTAGAAAAACGCGCTTTAGCACTCGAGAATGCGGAGTCAGCAAGCCGAGGTGGTCACAGTGCTTCTACTGCACAGCGCATCGAGTCAGCAGTGGGTCCGAAGAAGTGTTCTGCATCTGCAAGTGTAAGCAATGTAGCTATCAAGCACCCTGCTGTATGCGCCTACTGTAAGTGTGAACATAAGCTTTATAATTGCCCTAAATTCAAATTATGTTCTTCTTCTGAAAGAAACAAGTTTGCGGTGGACAATCAGCTGTGCAATATATGCCTAAACAAACATGCCAAGAAATGTCGATTTTATTTTAAATGTGCTACATGCAACGGTAAGCATAACACGCTTTTGCATGAGGATGAGCATGTGAAATCCACTGTCACAATGGTATCAGGGGCCTCTAACACGCAAGTATTGCTGCCTACTGTACAGGTAAAACTTTTAGCAGCAGATGGAACTGAGGTGCGAGCCAAGGCCCTGCTTGATAGTGGGTCTCAAAACTCTTTTGTAACTTCTGACTTGGTAAGGCGGCTGGGCCTTAAGCCAAAGACAACTAGCTCTAGGGTGATAGGCATTGGGAATGCTTCAAGCACAATTAAAGAGAGTGTACATTTGGAAGTCCAGTCAGTGGTGTCTTCTTATCAGATGTCAATAAATTGCTATGTCATTGAGCAAATCACATCTAAGATTCCACAGACCCAAATAGATATGAGTGCAAGTAAAATACCCTCTCAATTAGCTCTTGCTGATGCCAGCTTTGACACACCCAGCAATATACAAATCCTCATGGCCGCTGATGTATTCTTCCAGGTATTGCTACCCCAGTCTGAACAACACAAGAACGAGCCATCAGCACCATGTAGTCCAGTCGATCCTGAGCACCAGTCTGCATCTCCATATCTTTTAAACACAAGGCTTGGTGTAGTAATTGCAGGTACTATTCCCAATTTAAGTCACAATCAAAAAGCACAAAAAGAATCAACTTCTTTATTTTGTCAATCTTGTAACAATGACATAAATGATACTATCAAAGGTTTTTGGAGAGCTGAATCTGTGCCTGAAATCTTCCCAGAGAAAATACCCGAGTTTGAGCAAGCTGAAAAACATTTTCAGGAAACTGTTAAATTTAATAATAATCAGTTTCAGGTTAGTTTACCCTTAAAAGTGCCGCTCAGTGAAGTTAATGAAATGCTCGGTGATTCACTTCATCTGGCTTTAAAAAGGTTTCAGAGCTTAGAAAAAGGGCTACAAAAAGATTCTGACTTGTATAACCAATATAAATCTTTTATTGGTGAATATATTGCTTTAGGTCATGGCACATACTATGATATTGATAAATATAACCTCACTAGTGATCCAATATATTTTTTGCCACATCACGCTGTATTACGGCCGGACAAAAAGACCACTAAGTGTAGAGTAGTATTCGATGCATCAATGTTAACAAGTCAGCGAAGATCTCTCAATGATTTATTATTGAACGGTCCCAAAGTTCAAAAGGAACTATTTGACATTTTATTACTTTTTCGATTAGGTGCTTATGTTTTCAGCACAGATTTAAAAAAAATGTTCAGATGTGTTCTTTTGGATCCGAGACACCGTCCACTTCAACTTATTTTGTGGCGGGAAACACCAAGCGAAAGCATAAGGTGTATAGAACTAAATACAGTCACATATGGACTCAAGTGTTCAACATTTCTAGCTACTAGATGTCTCATAGAGCTAGCGAGTAGGTACATGACCGAGTTTCCTGCGGCATCTTTCATTCTGCAAAATCAAACATACTGTGATGACATTTTAGTCTCCAGTAACTCTTTAGAGTCTCTATCTCAGATGAAAGATGAATTGATAAGGCTCTTGTCACTGGGTGGATTCCAGGCACACAAATGGTCTTCAAACGCTGCTGAGATCTTACAGGACATACCTAAAGAAAAACAACACTTTGATGAATTTGACATTCAAAAAGAAAATTACTACATAAAGACATTAGGTGTTACATACAATACGAAGACAGACACATTTAACATTTCTAGTCCAAGTCAAGAGAAAATTACGCCTCTCACAAAACGCGAAATTGTTAGTTATGTCGCTTGATTTTACGACCCGTTAGGTCTAGCTGGCCCAGTCACAGTGTCTGCCAAAATTATTATACAGAAACTATGGGCAGCCCATATCAACTGGGACTCTTCATTACCTGACGATCTAAAAAACACTTGGCTAGAGTTTTACAATAGTCTTCTCATTATGTCTCCAATACACATTATTAGGAATGTCACCTTACAAGACCCTACTACAACTCAACTGGTAGGTTATGCAGATGCCAGCAATACAGCATATGGCTGCTGTTTATATCTACGTGAAGTCGACCAAACAGGTAATGTCAAAATCACTTTACTGTGTTCAAAATCTAGACTGGCCCCATTGAGCCAAAAACTTACTACGCCCAGATTGGAGCTAAATGCAGTACTATTACTAGCTAAACTTGTCCACAGAGTATACTCATTATTATCTCTCAAACTGCATTTCAACCATGTACTTCTTTTCTCAGACTCGCAAATAGTACTGGCGTGGCTAAAAATAGATATTACCAAATTAAATACCTATGTAGCGAACAGGGTAAAGATGGTTTGCGAATATGCTGAGAACTTTGCATGGTATTATGTAAAAACAGGAGACAACCCTGCAGATTGTCTAAGCCGCGGTGTGCAGCCTCATGAGCTTGAACAAAACGTGCTGTGGTGGCAGGGCCCCAGTTACTTGCATAACAGTAAGTATACTCTACCTGAAACAAATATTAATAAAATTATAAAAGACTTACCTGAGTTGAAGATTGGTGCTGCTGGACTCCCATGCTCGAGTGCTATGGTTTGTAGTGTGGATAATAATAATTCTTTAAATCTAGAGTTTCTAAACAAATTCTCTACTATTACTAAAATGCAACGTGTACTTACCTATGTACGTCGTTTTTGTAAAAATTTGAACCCACAGTCAATAAAAATTAAACTTAATTATTTAACTAGCGCTGAGCTAAATGATTCTTTGTTATTGATTGTCAAGTATGAGCAACAGAATCACTTCTCGAACGAAATAAATTTATTAAGACAAAATAAACCTGTCATAGGCAACTTAAAACCACTTTATCCCTTTATAGATGGCAATGGTATGCTGAGAGTAGGTGGTCGTTTAGATAGTGCCACAATACCTAACTCACAAAAACACCCTGTAATCTTGCCCAACAAATCACGAGTTACACAATTGATTGTTACTAATGAACATGTAAAAAATTTACATGCAGGTCAAAAACTTATTTTGTCTTCACTTAATCAGCGATTCTGGCTTATCAATGGTATAAAGGAGATTAAGAAAATCATCCATTCATGTATTATCTGTTTCAGACTCAAAGCTCAAGTTGTTAATCAGCTGATGGGTTCCTTGCCCCCAGATAGAGTGAACATAAGTAGACCATTTCAAAAGGTAGGCGTAGACTTCGCTGGGCCGATCTCTATCAAACAGTCTCGCATCAGGCGTGCCGTAGTATCAAAGGGATACATCTGTGTCTTCGTCTGTTTTACGACGAAGGCAGTGCATCTCGAGATCGCATCCAATTTAACTACTGCGGCATTTTTAGCTTGCTTTAAGCGTTTTGTATCGCGTCGTGGCCTGCCCAGTGATGTCTATTGCGACAATGCCTCTAATTTCAAGGGGGCAAGGAACCAATTAGATGAGCTCTACAAACTGCAGAATTCTGCAGACCACCGACGACAGGTGCAGTCACAAACAGCTGAGCAAGGCATCAATTTCCACTTCATACCCAGCTACTCGCCTGTCTTCGGGGGTCTATGGGAGGCTGCAGTAAAGAGCACCAAATTTCATTTAAAAAGAGTTACTCAAAAGGCTTTGTTAACTTTTGAGTACTGTATTATGTCAAATAGAGTCAATTCTAAATAGTAGGCCTTTAACTCCTATGTCTACCGATATAAGTGACTACTCTTATCTTACTCCAGGACATTTCCTAATTGGTTGTGCATTGAACGCGTATCCAGACAAAAATGTTATAGACACGCCTATAAATAGGTTGAATTTTTGGAATATTTGTTGTAATATGTTTCAGAGTTTCTGGAAAGTGTGGAGTAAACACTATCTCAATGTTCTTCAATGCAGACCCAAATGGAGAAATAGTTCAGATAATATTAAGGTAGGGTCTTTAGTAATTTTAAAGGAGGATAACACTTCACCACTTCATTGGCCGATGGCCCGAGTTGTAAATGTATATCCAGGTTCTGACAACAGAGTTAGAACTGTTGAGTTGAGAACTCCAAATGGAAAAACACATAGAAGGGCAGTAAATAAAATATGCTTACTCCCCATTGATTGTACTTAGCCAATAAGTAGGCATTTAGTTAGTCTCTATTTTTAATTTTAAATGTTTTAAAACTTCTGTTTTTTTATAAACATTTGTAAGTGCTTATTTGTTGAACCTATTTCTAATCCTAGGCCCTTAAATAAGAACTTTCATACTTCTTTTATAACAAACATTTCATGTTTCGAGCTTTAGTTTTTGTTTTTTTATATAAACTCTAGGTTCTTATCTTGTGGCCGGGAGCATGTAGGAATCCTACAATATTAATAACTGGCAACACTGCCATTTTTATACTTCTCAATTGTTCGTCGGTCTGAATCCACTTCCGTCTACCATTGCAGGGTGCAAACTTTGTATTCCGTAAAAATCATTACAATAAATAGTTCTTGTGGTAATTACTTGCAGTGTTTCACTATAAAAGACCTACAAAACCTAAAAATACAGTCCACGCTTAAACATATCGTTTGACTTGTTTTATCTAGTCTTGTGTTTTTGTTCCTGAATAAACTATTTATGGTACAGCAATTTCATAAAATTAATGTGTGTTTTTAGTATTGGGCTGAGAAGAAATGTGCTCTAAAGAAGCAGTATGCACAGCTCGCAGCTTCAATGGACAATGAGGCGCACTGCTGGTGGCACAGCAGACAACTTGCCGGCATTGTCTGCCTTAAAAAATATATTGGTGGTGGTGATGGGTGGACTACAATTTGCAATAGGAGATTCAAGATTGGCTGGCAATCTATTTTCTCAATTGGTACATAATTATATGTATTTTAATTTAATTATACCTATATTTAATTTTATATAATAATAATCATTTCTTTGTTTCAGAGTAGACCTACTGAGTCATTCAGTTTTATAGAGGCAGAGGAGGAGCATTCACACATGTGTACTAGTCCAAGAAGACACAGAAATCCATTCTTTGAATATTTGAATGGTCAAGTGTCCCCTTATCCCCAGCACGTCACACAATGATGCAATAACGGCACCACGATTTGATTTGATTTTTGTCATAGTTTTATTACTAAGTAAATAAAAGTACATTTAAGCAGAATGAAACAATTCATTTATTTTATTTATTCATTAACAATTAGGAGTTAAATGCATGCAATGCAAAAAACAAAGGGCTTAATATTTTCATAAATTTCCTCAAACAAATCCTTGCTCACTCTATAATTCGCTTTAAATTCGTCTTCATTAATTGAAAATTCTTTATCCGTATATCGCATTAGCCGACGCTTATTTCGTCTTTGTTTTAATTATTTTTATGCAAATTACGTATAACACTGTATACTACTGCTAATCGTGCCATATTAAACAGTTATTATTCTCTGAAAACCACTTAAAACGCAAAACAATTTCTAAAAAGTTTCACTTTTGCTATTGGAAAAATCACAATCAACAAACAATCCCAATTCAATACGGGTGCAATAGACAGCTGTCAAACTACACTCAAGAGTAGCGTTTACCGCACATCAATCCCGATCTCAATGTGATTCCGATCCCAATTAGTTCCTCATAATAGACAGTCAATTTGGCGCTAGTGTCGAACTCAAGAGTACGAAACGTCACAATTCCAATGTCGATCGGTCGACATTGAATTCAAGAGTAAGCCCCCTGAACTGTTCGTTATTATGTATAACATTTTTCATATTATACATAATATCGAACAGTTCTGGATATAAAAACGGGTTAAATTTACATATAAATTAATAAAAAAAAAACATAAAAGAAACCGTACAAAAATTTTATAGCACACAGATTTTTCTTCCTCCTGAAAAGTTACTCCTTTTTCACTTACGAGGTTTTCACTCTAAGGCGTTGATATACTATATCCATCTTCTATATATACAAGTTGTTTTTTGATTTGAATGGAGCCATACCAAAGAGTCAACAATTTGAATCATAAATCATAGCTATTAAGCCGTTGATCCCAACTGGCATTCATCATCATTCTGTCATCTTTGACAGTCGGTACGGTTAGTCAGAAGCAAGGATCTTCTACCTACTAACTGGATTGCTTACGAATGATTCAAAGAATACAGAAAGTCTTTCTTAGCTGTTAAACAATAGAGTATAAATTTGCACGCATAAAACTGAAGGAACTATTCGTTCCGAGCGAGACAGTGCCGTGTGTGGACTGTGTCCCTTTCTTCTGTGTGTCAGATTAAAAATATTTATTTCAATGGTAATTTTTTCGACCTGTCTGTTGTAGTAATAACACCTAGTTTTAAACTTCTTTGGAATTCTATCTTTAAAATGAATTGCCATTATTACTGTTTGCATATTAATGAAAATTAAAGTTATTTTACCATGCAATCACAAGATGTTTAAAACAAAAAAAAAATGGAATTTGTAACAATTAGTAGTGATATATTATACATGGCAATTACTACGTTGCTGTCTGACGTTTACTTGACATCTGTATGTTTGTAAATTTGGATTATATTTGATTTTGTGAGTTTTCGTAATATTAAAGTGCAAGATACTGTAACCATGGTAAGAACGTGTTTTGTGGTTAATCGCAAGAGTGAAGGGTACCCCGGGTCTGGAATTTCCTGTTTTAAGTAAGTTTTGTGACTTTGTTTACCTACAAATTGCATTTAGGGTGACTATGTTTTCATTGTAAAAGTGGATGTTCTTCTCTTTATTCTTCTTATTTATTATTGAAGTGAAAACTTCTTTAGCGGCGTTGTGCACTTTTTGTAATGGGTAAAAAATGTTAAACTCGCGTCAGGACACGTGACCTGATCGAAAATTCGTAAGTCGGACGGAGAGTCTAAGAGATAAACTTTTTAATGTAATATAAATTGTGTTTGTGTACCACATAAATGATAGTACTTTTATATTGATAATTAAAGCAATTCGTGCAAAATTATTCCCTAAACATTCCAAAATATCAAAAATGCACAACGTTGATATTCAAGTTTTCACTTCTGCTGGCACACCCGGAGTGCAACCCGTCGTTTTTTTTCTTTCTTCTCATTATTTATTATTTTTTGTTATTTTAAGCTTTCCTATAAATGATGATCGAGACCGGTGGCTCAGTGTTCTACACAGCAAAAGGTCAGAAACGGTTCCAAAATTTGTAGCCGCCATTTCAAGCCCGAAGAAATATTGCATTTCGAAACAAAATCAAATGATGCAATTCCATCCATTTTCCCTAAAGTAAGTTATCAATCTTTACAAATGACATGAAGATCACCGTTTCGTAATATGATAATAATATGAGCTTAGCAAGATGAATTTTCATTTTGAATCTATCTTAACCATAAATACTAAAATATTGTTCTCATCAATCTATTATTATTTTAGATTCCTGTTAAAGCGAAACAAATAAATGTTTTAAGTACTATAATATTGAAACCCACTAAAGAAAAGAATATACAACCTGTACTGGGCACATTCAAAGATCTGGGCCCCAAGTCTGCTATTTTTATAAATTCGTCATTTCATCACGATCCCATTGTCATTTTGCTAATAGTTCGTAATCTACTAAATTCATAATGGTTGGTCAGTAGTCTCGTATTAGAATGACATTGCCGTATTGCCATTATTATAAAACCCGTTAGTCTTAATGATTTTCGAAAAACTACCCCTAAATTTGAACATTTATTCATGCCAGATTTTATTTCTATTTAATTTTACATATTATTTCGTTCAATGAAGTGTCAGTGGTTGACCATTGGAAAGCCATTATATTAGTAGATTACCAAACTTGTCAAAATCAACAATTTTGAAATCAATGATAGACTATTTTGACACTATTGTAATAGCAGACTTGAGGCCCTGGTAAGTGAAAGTTATGAAAGGAGTCAAATTAATAAGCATAAAAGTCGACATTTTAGTTGATTTATTTACTTTTGCTTAGCAAATTGATGACAAAAATATTTTATATCATTTTGGCCAAAAACTCAGCTAGGCAAACTTGCTTACAAGTGTAGTTTATTATATTAATAATTACTTATAACTTAATTACTTAACTTTTATCCACTGCAGTTAGTTAATGTCGACAAATAATAATAATAATTCATAATTTAAAGATTATTTCCATACTTTTAACTAATAATAGTGTAATACATTTTTTAGGGTTGTGTGTCAAGCCAATCTTGTAACAAACCTGCAGCTGCAACATATGAGGAACTAGAAAATATAGAACCAACCTAATAATAATAACCTTATAATTGTCATTCGATCTGCCTCCTTTATATTTAGAATTATGTTTGTTAATAATATTGATTTCTAACCTTAAATAGCACATGTGGTGTTAGCGTGTAATTAATTGTTACACTTATAAATGTAATATGACTGTTTCATACAAATGTATAGTGTAAACAATTGTAGGTTAATATATACATAAATAAATTATATCTCTTCTGTTATTCTTTCTATTTATAATCATCGTCTTTCATGAAGGGTTTTAGTAGTTTTAATTATATATAAACACTAGTACTCACGCGGGGCTTCGCTCCCGTGGATTCTATCACGGTAAAAACATAACTCCTTTTTTGCAGTCGCGTAAAAAGGAGCCTATATCCTTCCTCAAGCTTCAAGCTACTTCCATACCAAATTGCATCCAATTCCACTCAGTACTTTCGAAGATTAGCGCGTTCAAGCAAACAAACAGACAAACTTTTCCGCTTTATAATATTAGTATAGATTGCATCGTTTTATTTTTAGTCTACTGGTTCTGACCGTACAAGTGTCGAATAAACGTAGATTACCAATTAATGCACGTTTATTTGGACGTCTATACCACTGCCTATCAAGGCCAAGCCTTCGAAGAATTGTTAGCTGGTGATTCTGTTATTAATTATGTATCTGCAATAATTGTATTTGTATCACGGGTCTTAACCACTTCGAAAGTTTATAATTCAACGCAATAAAGTCTGCTTAACAAAACCAATTTTGCATTTAGCCCGCATAAGGAAGGGTTTATTATAGAAATTAGCGCGCTCAATATAAGTTCCTCAGATATATATTGAGAACTAGCTTTTCGCCCACGTGGAATTCTGTTATATCGCGCTACCAAGCAACTGTTCAAAAATCGGAGATAGAAAGAACCCTATATAGTTCCCAGGGTTTTAAACTATCTCCATGCCAAATTTTTTCGAAAGCGGCTCTGTGGTTTAACCGTGAAAGCGTAACAGACCGACACAGACCTTTGTATTTATAATAGAATTTATTTCTTTCTTTCTATTTAATAGGTTGTTAAGAAAAAAACCGGCCAAGTACGAGTCGGACTCGCGCATGAAGGGTATTTTTATAGGTAGGTAATGAATGGTACGGAACCATTACCTATAAAAAGCCCCAAAAAAATCACATCTGTTGTATGGGAGTCTCCCTTAAATATTTATTTTAATTAATTTTTAGTATTTTTTGTTATAGCGGTAACAGAAATACATCATTTGTAAGGTTAATAATAAGTGTTTTAAAAAAACCTGCAAATATTGCATCGAATAAAATTGTCCTTACGTTTATCACGAATTGATATACACACTACTAGAAAGAGATAGCTAGGTCCTTCGAGGGTATACTCTTCGGAACGGATTTGAGCTTCGCGTCCGCATTCCAGTTTAGGTACAAGTTCCTTGGTCAGAAGCCAGTTATTCTGACAGTGGTCAAGCCAAGGGGTCATAGATGATACATATAAATGCCAAGGGGTAATGTGTTAAGCTAATTCTTAAAGGGCTAAAGTTAAACAACGAATGGAAAATACAATACCTACTTACTTATTTTCTTCTTTTTTCTTTCTTTACTCAACTTAAGAAGATTTATTAATTAGGCACTGACTCATCTTTTGGATTAACCAGATCTTTTGCCACAGAACGGAAAATTAAAAAGAATCATCTACTGATATTTACACTATGACGTGTTTGTATCAAGTTACCACGGAAACCGCAAATTCTCGCTTCTCTATAGAACCAGTCTTGAACAGAAAAATCTCTTAAAATACGTCAATGTATCAATTCATTAATAAAACAGGCTTTTTGTTGATCTATGCCAAAATTTAACCTTTGAATATGTTAGTACGTATGTACCAATCTGACAGGACTAATCCAACTGAAGGTAGGTATGTAGGTACAGATTGGGTTTTTAGTAGACATGCGCCGAATGTAGGTTCAGCCGAATACGAATGTTCGGCCGAATACTCGGTCTAAAATGTACCGAACCAAATATTCGGCCGAATCATTTGGTTCAATTCTGTGTGTCGTGTCAAGACGAATTGAGAACCTCCTTTTTTGAAGTCGGTTAAAAAGAAGTGTTTCTCTAATTTAAAAAATTATATAGGTACAACTTTCGGAATAAGCCACACTTATTTAGTAATAAGTTAACCTTACTGTTCAATAAAATGTTCTTTTTTAAATATTCGGTAATTATTCGGCAAATCAACCGAATATTCGGCCGAACATTCAGCGCATCTCTAGTTTTTAGGCAATAGAAGTCTGACATTGAGATTTGGAATGTAGGTAGCTGAAATCCTGGATTACAACATCAGCTACTTTTTATCCCGGAATTGTGAGACGATTGGGATAAGGGTAAGAGTACATACATCCAACAAAGGGTTATTATTCAGTAACAGGAGACCGCAGCATACAGATATGACTAGATGATAAATTATATCATCTAGCTAAACTAAACTAAACTTAACACGCAAAAAACATGACGTGTAAAAGCGTTATTTATAACCAATTTACAAAATAAATATTTCATTTAATTTCATTTCATTTCATATAACTCCCCAAAAAAGACAGCGCTTTTTGGGTGAAATAATAACAATCTTCCATTTTACATATTTTCGCATTTGTAATATTAGACTTTAAAAGAGACGTTGACCTTTGAGTTTGTTTCGGTGTTTCATCTGAGAGTTGTCAGTTAGGAAACATCGGTTTCATCTAGCTAAACTTAAAACAACATGACGTGTCAAAGTGTTATTTACAACTACCTAATTAGCTTCCGCCCGCGACTTGGTTCGCGTGGGAGGACTTTCTCGTATAGATCCCGATCCCGTGGGAATTCCGGGATAAAAAGTAGCCTATATATTATTTCAAGATGTCAACTATCTATTTACTAAATTTTATTCAGATCCGTTCAGTAGTTTTTGCGTGAAAGAGCAACAAACATACATACATCCTCACAAACTGTCGCATTTATATAACACTAGCTTCTACCCGCGACTTCGTACGCGTGGGAAGGTTTTCCCGCGCAAATCCCGATCCCGTGAGAATTTCGGGATAAAAAGTAGCCTATGTGTTATTCCAGAATGTCAACTACCTACTTACCAAATTTCATTCAGATCCGTTCAGTAGTTTTTGCGTGAAAGAGTAACAAACATCCATCCATCCTCACAAACTTTCGCATTTATAATATTAGTAAGATAGTAAGAAGTAAGAAGTAAGATAAATAATATTACTAGGATTAGTAAGATAAGTAGAATTTACGAAATAAATATTTGATATCAAGGGTATCGACACACGTTGCATCAAGGCCCACTCAACTTCCAAGGCAGTATTGTCTCCTTATATCGTATACGATAGTCTCAAAAAATTGGCCAATTGCGAGTCGGACTCGCTCATGAAGGGTTCCGTAGTAACTATAATAAATATAATATACTTAATATATTTATTTGAAAAAAAAAACAAAAAACCTTACAATTTTTTTAAAACTAGCTTATTTACAATTTTTACAACTACGCCAAATAACTTTGTTTTTCATAGTATTTGTATGAATTACAAAGTTATATTTGCGGTTTTAGAAAATATACTTTATCTCAAAAGCTGCTGACTCGATCTCATTCATACTAATTTTGGTTGAAAGTTTACATTCAGATCTACAACATATGGTTTTTTTAGATTTTTCACTTCATTATTATAGAAGTTAGAGGGGGGACACACATTTTACCACTTTGGAAGCGTATATCTTTGAAACAATTAACTTTATGAAAAAGTCATTTTAGAAACCTTAATGTCATTTTTAAAGACCTGTCTATAAATACCACACACGTATAGGTTTCATGAATTAAATTATTTTCAGTTTCAGTTCCATGTATGGGGAGCCCCCTTTATTTTAAATATTTTATAAATTTTCTCTTGAAATCGGAAAGCGGTTTACAGAATACATCTACCTACCAAGTTTTACATGTATGGTCCTAATAGATTCGGAATAAAATGGCTGTGACATACGGACGGACGGACAGACAGACAGACGGACAGACATGTCGAAACTATAAGGGTTCCGTTTTTTGCCATTCGGCTACGGAACCCTTAAAACGTCCCACAGTCATGTATAAATATTTAATTTATTTTTCATAGGTATGTGACATTTCATAGTGATGTACAGGAAAAGTTACTTGCCTTTAGCCGGTACTAAAAATAAGTTAACTACTTAAAAATAATATGAAGTTTATTTCGAACACGGTGTTGTTGGGTACATTATATTTCCATATCTTCAAAAAGTGAAACAACGAATACCACGTCCCCGTAAGTTTACTATAGGTATTTACCTTGAAGCATTTGGCCAATATTTTTATTATTATAGCTGATAGTATCACATTTAATCTAGGCAAAGTTCGTTTCTAAATTTAAAAAAAATTGTGTACAAGGTATTCAAGGTTAAGAGGAGGCTGCCTAAATTGTATGTAACTTTACATTAATATTCTGAAACAATCACGCATACAATCAAAATGGAATTTTAGTATATGATTTATTGAATCTTTTTCTTTACATGTCTAAGACCAGTTAGAGTTTCTAGACCTCAGTTCTGCCTTCGATACAGTGGATCATGATATTCTCCTAGCCAAGTTAGAACATTATGGTGTACGGGAGAATGTGTTGAAACTTTTTAGCTCTTATCTACATAACAGACGGCAGTATGTGGAGATAAAATCAGTAGTAGGTGGAGAAGAAAAAGTTTGTAGATCGAACCTAGTTACCTAGTTCCTCAGGGATTTATTTTAGATCCAATCTTTTTTATAATATTTTAAAATGACATAATTGAGTATATAAAAAAACGAATAAAAGACACAAAACTAATCATTTTTGCTGACGCTACAAATGCCATAGTTACTGCAGACGATATACTGGAACTAGAATCCTAGACCAAGGCTCTCTTGGAAGTTTTTGAAAACTGGTTCAGTACGAATAATTATAAAGTGAATGTAAATAAAACAAAATGTATCTTATTTAAGCCCACGGTACGAAATAAAATCTAGTTGGAGATTGTATCTTGTGGCAACAATGTCGAAATAGTTGATAGTGTCAAGTTCCTGGGTGTGCATATTGACGCATTGTTAAATTGGAAGGTTGAGACATCGGCTATAACGAAATCTGTTAGCTCGCCATGCTATGCGATCAGAACTCTGAGGGAAGTATTAAATTTAAATCAATTTAGGATTGTGTACTTCGCCTTAGTGGAGTCCAAACTCAGATACAGCATCGGGTTTTGGGGCAACAGCTACAACTACAACATACAAATGGTATTCATAATTCAAAAAAGAGCCCTGAGGACAATGCTCCGCATGAAACAGACCGAATCATGTGACCATTTCATCAGATTGAAAATCTTGACAATGCCTTTATATTTTAGTGTTGCTAACCGAATTTGATCAAAAATGAGACTGAGGAGTAGAGACAGACTAGAGTTAAAACACGCAGGAAAGATTTGCCCAACACCATTCTACCGAAATTAAAAGTTGTCAATCATAGCCCAAGGTATCAATCTGTATTCTTATACAACAATTTTGCCTAATAGTTGCCTATAGAATTTAAAAGTATTTATAGTGTTAATTTATTTAAAAATAAATTGAGGACCCATTTATTGAGGAAAGGTTATTATAGTGTAAATGAATTTATACATAACATTTGACATAATTGTAAACGCGTGACAAATTTTATTAACTTGACATTTATTATTTCTGTATGTACTTGAATTTTTAATTTACTGTTATTGTTTTTATTAATTGACTTTTCTAAATGTATTTTAATTTCATTGCAATGTTTTTTTTATTATTATAAATATTTTCAACACAATGTACATATATTGTTATGAAATAAATTACTTATGAGTATGACTTATGAAGTTACGTAATTGGAACATTTTCGCTCGATTAATTTTTAATCGAAAATCATGTTTTTTTTTAAAGATTATTTAAAATTTAATCAAGATTACTCGGCTTTTATGTCTAAAATTAGTATTGACAGTAAGAAAATATAGTTTATTATCCGAAGATTAGCACGTTCAAACAAACAACAAACAAATTTTTCCGCTTTATAATATTAGTATAGACACAGACACATTTTGTTTACTATTTGTTTACTTTGGTTTACTTTTTGGTTGCAAGTTAGCAGAGGGTCATGTTTTGTAAGAAAATCTTAACAGTGAGTTTTAACCTTTTGAACGCCACTGTCACATATACGTGACAAGCAAGCGACAAAAAATGCGGTGTACTCTATCACGAAATAAATTATTAAATCATTACTTTTGTGTGTACTTATTTATATACCTTAAATATTTAAGCTCTTGTCCATATTTAAGTGCTTGAAACGAATGAAATTATACCATGGTTATTGAGAAATTTGATGACAAAAAAGGAGAAATTAAACGTTTGAAAAGGAGTGTTCTCACACGCCAAAGTCTATCTATATGTGACCGCTAAGGACGTGACGTATGATTGCTAATATCGGTAAATCTTTACTAAAATTAATGTGAAACTAACTTTAAATTAATGGGATTATATTATTTTGGCATCAATTGGTATCTGGATAAACCCATTATAAGATTCAGTGTTATAAAACGACACTATAGCAGCTATAGAATCAAAAACTAAATCTAGTCAGGTCTAATTTCGATAATTGCTAACCTCATCTCGCGCATCCCTAGCGCAACACCGATTATCAGTCCCTTGAATGCCATGGTCACAAACAGACGACACATTCGTGATGTCATAAGCGCAGGGATCATTTTTAGTGAAGTCCATTAGATATTTTATAGTAGTATATAGTACCTAGTATAACATACGTACATAGTATAAAAATATAATAACAGTGATATTTTTATGAATGACTTTGAATAATTATTTATTTTATTTAGTTTGTCCGGAACGCGGCCACTCATACGTCATTTGTTCATGGCAACTTTCTGTTTTAAGTGGACCAGTCGTCAGTGATGTTTACAGTATTGACAGGTTTGGCACAAATAAAAGAAAGGTAGTTTTGGTTTGTGTCAACTTTTTGACTTGATTTATGTAATTACGAAAATGAGTGAAAGTGTAATGACAACTGAAGAACTTCTTCGCATATTAGAAGGAGTTGCAGACGATAATTATTTTACCGAAACGGAATTTTTGGATGAAAATGAGTTACATGTAAGTTACTTTTTACAAGCTTTTATTTTATAAACTTCGATCAAAATTTAATGTATGTGCTGTGTAACAAGAAATAAGAAAATACCTGAAAATATTCACATGTCTAGTATTTTTATGTAAAAAATCTATATAATCAGAAAGTTATAAGCTTGATAGGTTACCCTGGTTGTCCTTACAAAAACATGGTCACCACCCGGCGCTATGTCGGTTACTTTAGTTCTCCAGTATGCTTGTTTATTAGTACATACGGTTATTTTACTTTGTTGATTTTTTATCTATTCGAATATTGTTTATTTTTTAATACCATCTAATTAAAACCAAAATGATTCTAAAAACCGCTAATTTAAAATGTGTTTTATTTATTACAAACTACTATCATACCACAAAGTATCTATAAGCGAGATGTGGATGTTATGTTGCTAGATCCTTAATTTCGATATATATCAAAAATATCGGATATTTTGATATTTACTATAAATACTATCAGTTCTTTACGAAACCTGATATTAGATAGAATCGATAAGTGACATTCTGTACCGCTACATCCCTAAATCAGATCGAGGAAGTCTTATTAATGTCTGGCAGCCCACGCCATTGTCACAATATCAAGACAGCAGATCGTGAATAGTGCTGTACCATAATGTAATTTGTTTTTTTTTTTGTCTCCTAATGTCTGCTTTTACATTGATAAACTCTGTAAATGCCATGTAATTACTACTTACTATAGTGGGAATTATTGAGAGGTTAAATAAAATTTCAATGTCATGAGTAGTGTTTATTCAAAAATTACAGACAAAAATATTATACTTAATAATATTGTTTATCGATAAAGTTTTGGAATCCCTATTCTTGTTGTAGGTATTTGCGTTGAAACTGTGGCTTGGCGTGGAGGGCTCGCGCGTGCGTTTTTGTTCTGGTGTTCACCTTAGACGATTTTGTATTTTAGACATTATAATTATGACATGTAAAATAATCTATTGGAATTGAGTTAACATACCTTACGTCGACCATGCCAGTTTAATCTTATTTGTCCGCTTCTAGGCAAAACATATTATATATATCTGGTATTGATTTTGACATTTTTATTTAATTTTTTAAATTTTAATTTATTTTATTTTTAACTTGAGTTGACAATTTATGTGACTTTTCTTTTTTTAACATTTCTTATATTTATTTTGCTTTGTATACTATTGCCACATCATAATATTATTATTAATGCGTAACTTAAATTCATAATAACATATTTGCACGCCATATTTGGCAAATATGGTCGTACCTTATTTTTATTATGTTACCTTGCATGCACGTTTTTTTATTCTTGTATGTACCTATACACATGTTTATGCAAATAAATGAATCTGAATCTGAAAAGGAAACACTACGTCATTGCACAACGCCATCTATTGGTCATTTACGGTACTGATTTATGACGTTTCATTGTTAATCAATTTGACACTAAATACAATAAAAAATTACAACACAAAAAATTTCGCTGAGCATGTCCACACCGAAAGGATTACCAACTCAGCATTCCGATTCCCTCGATTTCCCCGGGATGGGTACCATCATGAGATTTTGACTTGGTGACAATGGGACAACCTCTGGAGTTTATATAGGCATTAGAACAAAAAATAATTTTGAAAATCGATCTGCAATTAACGTAGGAAATCGGTGAAAATCATTGGTGAAAATACATAAAAAATAAATACCTACATACAGGCGAACGTAGTACCTGCTCTTTTTTTAAGTCAGTAATATCATTAAATGACTCATCTCGCTCTGAGTGAACCGAAAGTGAAGTGCCAGACTCCTATCGACTAAAACACCCACCTTCAGTTGCCCTTGCGTTCCGAGGCCACGTTATCTCGTTACAACATTCCCGCAGCCCCTATTGCTAAGCCACCGACCGGCCTCGCTATCGCCTTCACTGTATTATTTTGCAGCGGAATTATTTTAAAACTGTAATATCTCTTAAGAAATTCATTGAAATTAAACAATGTAAAGGGTAATTTTGTTCAAAATTAAATACTTGTGATAAATAGCGTATTTGTTTTTATGAGGATTAATACTATGTTTATAAAAACATGACCAGACGAAATGAGACTGAAACATTCTAGATCTCGCCCCTTCCAAGCTATATACATATACAACGTGTAATTTAAAGGGAATATACATACCAAGTGCACGGCTTCTTTGGATGATAATAAACGATATGGCAAGGGTTTTCTAATCCTATGTGTACATGTGTGGAGCATATTAGAAATTTCAATACATTGATACCAGAGACCGAATTTTTCAAATTAAGAAGAACGAAGAGAATTTTCGTTTTATTGGCAAGTGACGTGGAAAGTGATGACCCTCATAGTGACGTGACACGTTTGTTATTATTGGTATTCAAGAAAAGAAACATACGAAACCAATAAATTCGGGTCAATTCTTTGAGTCACTTATTTTGAGCTGAAACTTTGCATAGAGACTCCATACCAGATGTTGTCTTCAGTCCTTTTGGATAGATATGGGGTTTCCGTTACACGTTGTATTTGCCCCTCTCTATGTGAATTTCGCGCGTTAGATCCACGATGAGATGGACAGACCCACAGAAATCAAAAATATAGGAGAAGTGGTAAGGGGGCGTATCGGTGTCCGCGCGACATGGCCACAGGGCTCATGTCACAGGCAAGTGGCCGTCTCTGCGAACTAGTGCGCTTTCGACGGCGATCGTGATAACATATATGAATGCCGAGTTTTTCTGTGGTATCTTGTAAAAACCGAAGCCAAAATCAAAACTATGTGAATCATGGAATCACTTACCATATGTAAGTACAAGTATTTTACAATATTTGTCTTTAAAATCATGAAAAACAATACATCGTAAAATCTTTTTTGGTTTTACTATGTTATTTTTGTTTTCAAATATCAGAACGACTGTACTACTTTTGCTATAAATACATTGCTCCTTAACCACTACCTGAGTTCATCACTAAGTAACTGGACAAGCAATGTAAAAATAACATACGAAACTGTATTACGCGGATTCATCGCGTAGTGAGGCCGCCACTTCTTGCGACGAATTAGTGATGTGCTTGTGCAGATCCACTAACGTATGCTATCGACAACAATGTCGATTGACGAATGAAATATTGCTATTATAGTTTAGGGGTTTTTCAACCGACGACAAAAAAAGGAGGAGGTTATCAATTCGACGCGTATATTATTATTATTTTTTTATGTATGATCACCGATTACTCGGAGACGGCTCAACCGATTTGGAAAATTCTTTTTTTGTTTGAAAGGGTATACTTTGAAATTGGTCTCATTGTCACCAAGTCAGGATCTGATGATGGGATCCTGGAGAAATCGAGGGAACTCTTCAAATATTATAGGCACACCTATAGTGATTTGAGTATTTTTATAGTAACTTGTGTAGTTGCATTCGAAAAGCACCATTTGTGAAGTAGACCTGATGATGAAGACCACCGATGGCCACTGGAACTACTCAATATATAAGTAGGAATAATAAGTAGTTCATGTGTTCCGCTTCGATTACTTGAATGTGGTTATTAAGCACAATATGCTCGTCATAATGCATATGGTGAAGTGAAGCTGATGGTGAACTACCAGGAGAACTCCTCAACAAATAACAGCCCAACATTGGGAAAAGCAATATTTTGTAAATGAGTATAAGTAGTTGACATTTAGGCTCTTGAAACTAGGTAAATTAAAAATCGACCAACTAAAAAGAGTGAAATAAAAACTTTTTACCAAAAAATTAAACCGACTCCCAAAAAACACTGCAAAGTGAAAAATAACTTTAATTTCGGAAGTCGGTGCCAAAAACGAAAATACAAAACTAAAGACCGGTAAAAAGTTTTTTATAACATACGGAAACCTCTAAGAAAATTGGTTTAACTTTTATTTTACATGAGATGACAGAAATAAAAATACGTTGAAATGTCAAGTGTACAAAAAAGTAAAAAAAATAAACAATTTATTTTACGCCCGCAGCATGCGTAAGGAGTTCCGACGTCGCTGTCGCTACAATAGTTTATTTTTCAATCTGTCAACCGTTTTAGCCTGGTGTAAATAATGTTATTTTACTTATTTTGATTTTTTTAGAGAGTAGTAGAGAAATGCGTAACCAATATTCGTAAAGTAAGTTACTTTAATTTTAGGTTAATAATCGGTGGTGTTTTTCGGTTTAGAATTATCGTATGTTATGCCTTATCCTATGTTGCTGTTTCTTTATTTTTTTATGGTTTTTGTATTTTACTTCCGTTGAAGCTTCGAATGCGTTATAATAATCGGCATGGTTCAGATAATATATTAGTGAATTTAGCTTAAAATAAGTCAATATATTCATGCTATTTATTTGTTAGGCATGGATGTGTGTTTGTTTTCATATATTTAACAATTTCTCTACTAACTAGGATTTTTCTTATAACAAAAACCTATTATAACCTACTAAACTATTACCTGCGGGGTAATTGCGTAACACACTTACAGTAGGAATCGGTTTCATTATGCTAAATCAACAACACTCACTGTAGTATTTACGTTGTTGAGCAGACCAATATTTTGAACATATGTAGCAATGGATTAGCAATATACGTCAAAATCATTCAGATCTTGATTTATAGTGTGGTACGTAATTATTGCGATGCTTATTATATGGTGACGTTTAGAAGTAGCTTAGGATGTATGTAAATGATAAATAAGTGGTTTTCGTACTTTTCAGCTACCCAAAAGATGGTAATATAAAAAAGGAATGGATTGATGCCACAGGCATGCCACCTAACTGGTACCCTACACAAAATAGCACCATAAATGCTTGGTTCACTTCAGCGCAGAAATGTTCCAGCCTGAATGGACAATTCCAAAATTAAGAGTACAACTGATTTTTGCAGAAGTGGGTTAAATTTTATTTTATTACTGAAAGCTATTCTCATGTTTTAGGGCATTCATAAAATCAGTCATTCAACTTTTCAGGATTCTATACAACCTATACGGCTGGTATGTTCCGATCAAGAGCGTAATGTAAGTTAACATCAACTTCTATTTGACCTATCACTATGATAATTAAATATTAAGATTTAAGTCGAAAGCGCCAGGGTAGCCCTTAATACTTAGTAGGTAGTACTTAATAATAATTATGTAATGTTATGTTCTTAATAATATGTTTATTGTTATTATAATATTTTCTGGACATGCCATTTTTTATTTGGTTCATTTTCAGGTGCCCAAAAAAAATGTACAATAACAAATGGAAGAATCGATAACTTTCCGATTTAGTCAATCACTAGCGTATATGTAAAATAAATTGCTTTTGCACAGCACAACGATAGCGACCGATGTTTTTGTGTGGGTAAATTCTAAGGTGCATGGTAAATACACGCTGTGTTTGACGGAATAAGGTTTATTATTGATTGTATAGTACGTTCTGATTTAGGAAATGCGGGTGTGTGCGCGAGTGCGTATCTATTGATTTTATTAAACTGCATGTGTAGTTGTTGCCCCGCCCAGCGCCTAACTGGAGACACACGGTTCCGATATAATTTCTTCTGTTGACCACATCTAGTTATTTATTTTATCTATGGACAGACCAAATTAAGGCGGCAACAAACTGCCCTATTTATGAGTGTACCTACCAGAAAGGCTGCGGTCCGACAAGAATGGCGCCGTACCTATAACAGAACTTGTCACTCAAACTGTTACTGATTCACGACTACGTCCACTCTATCAAAACTAAAACGAATAAGAAGATGTGAATTTGTATTGCAGTAAAGATATACAGCCTCCGACGCATCTCATTTTAAAATCACGAGCATTAGAATTTAAAATAGCTTACTTTCGGTTCAAATGTGGAAGAATTGAAACGACCCAACTAATAAAAACTCAAGAGTTCATTGACTCAGTTATTGAACTCGAAGTCTCGCATTTACTGCATTTATACCTACACAACTCAATTCTTGTTGAGTAAGGTCAGGCACAGTCGTAGTCGACAGTTCATTGAACTGCAATCAAGTGTGACACATATACGTATATGTCGCAGAGAAACTGCAAACAATGTTATTTCGTGAAAGTCCTTTTTCTCCGGGTGTGAAAATCATCAAACGAACTCTCCAGCTCTGGGTGGAACGGAAGGGAGTGTCATACATTTACTGACTAAAAACCCATCTTGTTCCTTCAGCTGCCCTTCGTTCCACCAGATGATTGGAAAGTAAGCTTCAGAAGAATTTCTTCATCAAACCTACTTACTATTATTTTCCCAAATGTCAGGGGTTGGCTTTTAGCCAAACCGCATGCCGCTGAATACCGTATTGTATACATAGAGCTACTGCCTATCTGAACCTTACAACCCATGTTACTAACTATGTATACTAGTAGTTATACAATGTTCACTACATAGATATTATATACACCATAACAGAATTGAATATGGACAAAGGATGATACTGTGGAGGTCTGATATGCAAGCGGTGAGTCTACCTACCGCACTGGCTGGCATAGTTTAGAATATTTTAATTTAGATCGCAATGTTGGACATGCGAAGAAATTGTTTTAACAAGAGTAAAACATAGTGTATTACATACTCTTTGAACAAGAGGGAGAACGGCTTGGGACGCCGCCCGCATAAGCAGACTCAATATTATAATAACGTGAAAATGTAATTATAATAATCTCCCATAAAAATCTAAACATATTATTATACAAAGTATAAAACCTATCGCGTTTTTATATTGAAAATCCCTTGTACACACATGACCCTCTTACAATACAATGGTCTTATCCCTAAAAGCGATCTTTTACAGAGAACATTTGATATTCATTTAATATTATGGTCAAATGCATTATTATATACTATGTAGTTCTTAAAATCAATTTAGTGTATTTAAGTTTAAGATAAAATTATTACCATATTATTATTACTAACACAGGATAACTGCTTCTAACAAATAAGTCATAGAAACTTGTAATAAATAAATTGAATTGAATTATTACATACATATGAAAGCTAGCTTTCTGCCCTCCTTATTCATACAGGGTGGCCCGTTTACAGTTGTCCAAAGATTTTTTTACTTATGGTTTCGAAATTATGTTTTTTCAATACTTTTGACACAAAACCACTCTGTTATGAAAAGTACTGGACCGAATCGAATGAAATTTGGTATAAGCATAGTGCAATAATCTACCTATCGCGCTATAGGCTTATCTAGTGTAGGTTTGTTTGTTTAAACGCGATAGTTTCCGAAGGTACTGGGTGGATTAGGATGAAATTGGTATGGAAGTAGCTTGAAACTTGAGGAAGGTTGTAGAATACTTTTTGACCCGACTGCTAAAGAAAAAGGGTTATGTTTTTTATTGTAATAAAGTCCACGGGAGCGAAGCCCGGCGCGACTGCTAGTAATTATAAAGAGGACAAATTCGTATTTTCGAATGTTTGTAACGAAAAATCTCGAAAACTACTGGATCTTTTTTGAAAATTCTTTCACCAATATTAAGCTACATTATTCTTGAGTGACATAGGTACTGATTTCTCCCTTAAAAAAACCTTTCACGCGAGTGAAGTCGCGGCAGAAGCTAGTATATTGATAAAGGTAGAATTCCTGGCTTCTGACTTCCCTGCAACGACTGTCGAATATATGGCAACCGAAGTGAACCGAAGTGTTTTAATGTTCGAGAGTCGTTTGAATCTTATTATCTTAGTTATTATGAGCTATTAACAAAAAGAGACATCACTGGGTGCCTAATGAAGCGTCAATAGCATAGTATCAATGCCTCTAAGTTGTCAGACCGAGAAGTTGCGGGTTTGACCTCACCTATTAAACTATTGCGAACCCACTCTACAACGTGTAACGGAAAGGGTATATACATACCAAGGGCACGGCTTCTTTGGATTATATCAAACGATATTGGAAGGGTTTCAACTCAAAATAAAATACTCTAAAAATTAATACCAAATTTTCGGTTTCGTAAGTTTCTTAAATTGAAATCTTATGATCTCGTTATCGTTTATCGTGTCTCCGCACTACGTAGGTCAATAACTTTCCATGTTACTTGCAAATATCACGATAAATCTCTTCTGTGATGTGCTTATTTCAATTTGAAAAGTTCGGTTTCTGGTATCAATGTATTAAAAATTCTCATTACTTCCGAACATGTAGAGATAGGATTAAAAATCCCTTCCAATATCGTTAGATATCACCCAAAGAAGCTGTGCCCCTGGTATGTATATACCCTTTCCGTTACATATTGTAGATACAAATATAAAATAATTATCTTAGTTGGAGGCATTAACAAGATTGCTAGTAATGTGAATTATACCCACATATTAGTTCTCTTTAAAGAAAACTAAAATCAAAATGACTACTTCAGCCAATTAATTAATTATAATTTCCCGTCACTTTTTTCAATTTTTCCAAGATAAACTGGTCTTTTGCACCTGAATCCTGATATTAGATATCGTATGAGCACGACATTAGATATTTATAATTATTATTACTTTTTATATACTTAAAAAAAATTGCGAAAACCTAGAGTTTCAACAAAAAACTGTTTTTTCAACTAATACTGCGACACATGCACATACCATTCTGTTTTTTGCTGATAAACTTGCAATCAAGTTTTTACACTTTCCTCTTTATATTTATGTTCATTTTTCTTAAGTCAAGGTTACTGGGGAAACGGAATGCTAATTGGTGAACTTAAAACACGTTTTAATAATGACGAAATGGCATTTAAGCGTTGAACACTTACATAAATAATTCGATCAATTTTATGAATGGAAGTAACTGCGTCGTTGGTCGAGTGGTTGCATGCTGGAATGGTGAGCACGAGGTCTCGGATTCGACTCCAGGGTCGGACAAATATGTAAAAAAAAATTTAGAATTCACCCGCGCACCTCCTACCCGCTCCTCACATCGAACACGATCGCGCGTGTACCTACGTGCTGTTCGACGCGTATCTTCTGTAGTATACAACGTGTAATTTAAATGCTGATTGAATGGCTAATTAAGCTAGTTGGCTGCGACATATACATACCGAGTGCACGGCTTCTTTGGATGATAACAAATGATATGGCAAGGGTTTTCTAATCCTATGTCTACATGTGTGGAGCATATTTGAAATTTCAATACATTGATACCAGAGGCCGAATTTTTCAAATTAAGAAGAACGAAGAGAATTTTCGTTTTATTGGCAAGTGACGTGGAAAGTGATGACCCTTATAGTGCTGTGACACGTTTGTTATTACTAGTATTCAAGAAACATAATGAAACCGATAATTTGGGGTAAATTCTGTGAGTCACTTATTTTGAGCTGAAACTTTGCATAGAGACTCCATACCAGATGTTGTCTTCAGTCCTTTTGGATAGATATGGGGTTTCCGTTACACGTTGTATATGAAACAACTGTGTTCAAAGTATGACTGCGTTATTACCACGTCTTTGACAGTCGTTACGGGTAGTCAGAAGCCAGTAAATCTGACACTGGTCTAGACAGAGGATATCGTGTTACCCAGTTACTGGGTAGTGGAGGTCAGATGGCAGTCACTCCATGTAAAACACTTATACTCAGCTGCATCCGGTTAGACTGGATGCCGACTGCAACATAGTTGGCAAAAGGCTAAGCAGGTAAACCTAAAACTAAGGCTAACCCTAAACTATTGGCCACCTTTTTATGGTCCATAGCCTCGCGTTAGACCACAGTCTCACCTAATGGTAAACGATGAGATGATTGAAGATGAAGCACGCTTACTTAGAAGTACACGATCCACTCTTCACTTAAAGAAAAGTAGGTTACAGCTATCAGGAAACACAGACTCCCGCAAGGAATTCCACATCTCTAGCTGTACACATAATGGGTGGAATTTTCATATTATGTGATAGAACCCCTATTTGGGTTATGGGACATCTCGGCCGCGCATAAAGTGGGCCGTGGGCGAATGTAGCCCAAACCTGTATTTAATTACATATCTGATAAGGATAACTCTGTAACAACAAGAAAAAAATTACTACTTTGATATTTCTTAGTCCAAAAATACAAACATCAAAAGTGTCTAGGGATCAAGCATTTTTATGCGGATTTCTTGAGATTGAGATGTGGCTTTGTAATAAATTTATGATTTTATAAATTTATATGGATCCTTTTTGGTGCATTTCATAATTTGAAACAGGAACTGTTAATCAAATTCGAGTAAAAGATGAAAATCAGCTGTCAATATTTTCCCTATAAAAACATACAACGCATTGAAGACATTATTAGTGCTACTGTTTCCCTACTACTGATTAAAACCAACGTTATTATGGAGCGGCGACGTCATTTAAGCAGGGAAGAAATGCTCAGAGCCGTGGGAATGATAGAAGCTGGTTCCCGGCAACGTACTGTGGCTTTAGCTCTGACTACAAGTCAGAGTGTTATCAGTCGACTTTGGACACGTTACCGAAGCACTGGTACCGTGGCTGAGCGCCATGGAGGACGGTATCGCTGCACCACACGGAGACAAGACCGATACATTCAAATCTTAACTCGAAGAGCTCCAACAATAACCGCCATGATGTTAGCCGTGAGGCTTCATCACTCTTCAGGGAACTTAATTAGCGACCAAACAGTCAGAAACCGCTTGCATGAAGTGAACCTTCATTCCCGAAGACCGCTACGGGTACCACCTATAGCAATGCACAATCGTAGGATTCGATATCAATGGGCTCTTGAACACAGAAATTGGGCAGAAGAACAATGGCGTTTCGTGTGCTTTTCTGATGAGACCGGATACAAGACGTATACGACACTGGAGAACCCCTGGACGCCAACAGCGATTAAAATCCTGCCAGGAAGTCCATCCTTATAGTTGTGAAACCATCATGGTATGGGCGGGTATTTGGATCGGTGGAAGAACTGAGTTGATTTGGATCAGAGGCAACCTCAACGCTCAAATTTATGCTGAGACGATTGTATCTGACGTCATCGTTCCTCTACAAGTGCAAATCGGTCCCTTATTTCAGTTAATGCATGATAAGGCACGACCGCACACCGCAAGAGTTGTAAGACAGACTCTCGCCGCAGCTAACATCAATGTCCTGCTCTGGCCTGCTCAGTCGCCAGACTTGAACCCGATTGAGCATGCATGGGATATGCTACAGAGAAGAGCTCTGCCGAATATGGAGGGTATCCAGTCGCAAGAAGACCTTTTTTTGTTGTTGCAACGAACATGGGCGGCCATTCCACAGCGTGATTTGGATGAACTCATTTTGAGTATGCCAAACCGATGTTCTTGTGTTGTTAGTGTTCGCGGTAGAAACACGAATTATTAATTGTTTAAGTTACCCAATAAAATTTTAAAGAAAACTGTTTTTTCAGTCTTTTTTTCGAACTTTAATGTTAGTGGTTCAAATGTCAAAAATCCCTTTATTAGGAAAATGGCAAATTTCTTTATTAATGCAAAGGTGACTTGGTTTATCGTTACTGTGACAAACGAAAACACTTTATTTGATGAACCCTTAAAGAAAATTTTAATTAATATCAATCAGGAGAAAAGTTATTGCAAAAATATATGTTGATCCCTAGACACTTTTGATGTGTGTAATTAAAAATAAACTATGTATGTAGTTTTACTTATGTATAATTTAAATTATATAAGCAAGCCTTAAATACGATTTTGGTGAAATATCCCATTACTTTTTAATAGGAGACTTTCCTTTAATTTTATTTATATGTAAATGATGAAATATACGTCATGAAGGTATTAAAATGTAACAAAATCAACAAAGCCAAACGGCAAACTGCAACTATTAGGCTAAGGCTACAGTAGGCAGTGATTTGCGACGCGACTGTAAGAGCGAATGAGATAAACATGGTATGGCTACGCAATGTTATGTACATTACAAGCAAAAATTTGGCGATGACGTGGATGCCGTACACATGCTACACAACGAATTAGCAAGAGCGATTCATACGGCTACACTATAAAAAGAGGAAAACAATGATCTCAAAACATTCGCGGCGATTCTGTGTCAATGTGGCTACATAGAGGAAGCACACACAGGCCACACATGCGACGCGCGGGATGTCGTTTAATTCGCGGCATTCAGTCGATAGGTTGCTTTGTGTAAACGTGTATTTTTCAAAATTTTTCAATGCATTTTTCAAAACCAAACCTTGTATTTTTGTTTGAAACCTCTTAAGTACGACAATTTTTTTAAAAGAGATTGTGTTGGATTCACTATAAAATAGATATCTGTACGTTCTGAGAATTTCTCTTTTATTTCCGCCCATTAACGTTTAATAACTACTTAATTTTTGTGTGCTCCATCTTTAGCCATCCTTATTGTAAGACATACTTGTATTTCGGATACAAACAACTCAACATTCATCGTAGATGTTAATCTAAATAGTAGTATAGTATATAGTAGTATCTAGTAATCTCTTTAGAAGAGCGATCAAAACAAAATGGTTTGAACGTGTCGCAGCGCGGCAGCGTTATGAGCGAGCGCCGCGCCCTGCGCCGAGTGCACAAGTGTTGCCTTGCCCCTTATCTCCCGCACCTCAGTCCGATGTCCGTTGCGTGATTATGTAGTCACTTGACAGCGGACTCACTAAAACTGTAACTTTGAACTTCTCGCAAAATAAATCGCTCATTCATTTAAATTCGCTCATATAATGTAGCCACTTGACGAACATTTGTTTTTTAAGTTTTGAAGTGCAGTTATAATGTAGCCGCTATCATAACAAAGACTCAATTTGAATCGGGCGTTTTCTTAGAATGCGTTAAAATTATCCACCGCGGTTTATACGCATAACGTAGCCACACGCATATTTAGTAGCACTATTGAACTAGTCGTGCAAGTGAGAAATTTTCTAATAAATTCGCTTCAATTTCGCTGATTTGTTGATGTAGTCGATGCCGTGATTACAGTAATGTTGTAATATATATATGTATAGTAATTACTAGCGATCTTTGATTTCTTTATAGAAATCAAAGATCGCTAGTAATATTTGATGTACAGTGTAGGACATTATTAATACGTGAGCATTCATTTATTTGTTTTAATCGCTCATAATATCGCAGGTCGCGTCGCGGCCTAATGTAGCCTCAGCCTTACTTTTATATGTAGAGTTCTGTATTTCATTGAAGCGGAATATAGTTTATTTTATATTAATTTGCATTTTTATATAAATTATTAATGCTTTTTTAAAATTAAATGAAACTAATTGTTTTTTACTTTATACTCGACGACTGTAATTAGTGTTGCCCAAACGAGAGTCTCGCAAGAGTCTTGCAAGTAGCGATTATCCTATTGCTATTTATTAAACGGTAGTTGAGATTTCAGAACAATGTAACAGAGTCTGTTACATTGTTCTGAGATCTCAACTACCGTTTTTCGTCAATAAATGCCGCACACGTTAGGTTTGACACAAAAAAAAAAGAAATTTTTAGTTTCAGTTCCATGTATGGGGAGCCATCCTTAATTTTATTTATTTTTTATTTTTGTCTAAAAATCGGAAAGCGGTTTACAGAGTACATCTACCTGCCAAGTTTCACATGTGTAGTCTTAATACGAGGGGTGATCCAAAAGTAATGTTATCGGATATTTCCAGTTCTCAAAAAATCCAAAAAAAATTTTTTTTAATAGTTTGTTTATCCACTAAGTCGCCATGAAAAAATCATATAAATAGACCACGATTCCAGGGAGTTGCATTCATTTGAATACAAACCGTCGAAGTTGAAACATCAAAATGGAAAAAAACTAAATTAGAGCTGTGATCAAGTACCTCTGTATGAAAAAAATGTCTACTAAATACATACACAGCGACTTGGTGGAAGCATTGGGGGACTCTGTTCCTCCATATTCTGCAGTTGCACGATGGGCCAAGGAGTTTAGCCTGGGCAGAATACAGTGGCGTAGCGTGCCTTGTCGGGGCCCCGTATAAAAAATTTTTTGGAGGCCCTTTTATGGAGGTAAAGATTTTTCACAAAAGAAAAAAAATATTGTGAGAAGTAATATTTATTTATCACATAATTTACCCATTTTACAAATAAAAATCGAATTTTAAATATTCACTCTCCTTGCCTTTTTATCGGCAAACTGATTTATTAAATCATTTATGGCTGATGATGATTTTAGTTTTTCTAAAGTTTCTGCCTCTATGGACAATAGTGAGATGTCTGACAGCCGTTCTTGTCCCATCGAAGTTCTTAAGTAATTTTTTATTAGTTTTAATTTTGAAAAACTTCTTTCTGCCGTTGCGGTTGTAACTGGAAGGGTCAAGAATAAAAAGCATGCTGTGATTACCTCGGGAAAACTGGATGCAAGACTATTGAATTTTACTAGCAATAATTCAATGAGTTCTTTAATGGAATAATTTTTTTTAATTTCAGAGTTTAAGCATGTTTTTAGAGCCTTTAATTGGTCACAAAGATTAAGTGAGATGTCTTTACTGTATTTAGCAGACAGTTTTCCGGAAGCGTTTAATATCTCTTCGCTTGAAGAAGATAGGAGTTTCTCCGGTTGTAATATTTCGAATATACTACTCAGGTTGCAAAGGCTCTGAAATCTTTCTTTAGTTTGAGAAATTAATATATCTAAACAGCAATAGTATACATTGACTTTGAAATAGGATTCCGGGTCGGAAATTCTCTCATCTTATGATAACTCATCAAAAAAACGCTTCGTTATCTTTCGCCTACTGTTTTTAAAAACAGTTGTTACCCCCCACTTTTTTGCTAAATCTTTGGATTCATTTAGCAAACTATTAAATGAATTCTGATTTCTTAATTGGCACAGTCTATTTAAAAGATTACTTAATAAAATACTAGATTTCTGTAAGTCATTATTATCATGCTGTAGAGCTTTAGAAACAGGATTAATAATTTCAAATAGTGAAGAAAAAAATGTAACGAGCACTAAGAAATCAAAACTCTCTAAAATATTAATTATACTTTTACATTCTTCACGTTCATCTTTTTTATTTGAAATTAAATTTAGTTGGTACAAAGTTTTCATGATTAGTAAAAAATTTTTCTTTACTGCTAATAAAGCGTCGTTCCTATAAGACCATCTGGTAGGACATACCTTTTTAAGGGTAATCAAATATTTTTTACTTAGCATAGCCCAGCGTTTTATACTATTGCCAAAAAAAGTATATATTTTTTCTAAATTATCGAAAAAAGTCGATACTTCACGAACATGTCTCGCAGCATCGTTCAAAACCAAGTTTAAAGCGTGCGCAGCACAATGAACATAATCGGCATTTGGAGCATGCTCTTTTATTAGGGTTTGTAATCCTCCATACACACCCGACATAACATTTGCTCCATCGTATCCCTGTCCTCTACATTTAGTCAAATCAATTCCATATTCTTTAGTCAAATTTAAAATGACAGTTTTCAGACCTGCAGCACTGCAATCGGTTACTGCTATGAATCCTAAAAAGGACTCACAGATTTTTATTTCTTTAGGCACATTATCATCATTTTCTGTAACCGAGATATATCGAAAAACTACAGATAGTTGGTCAATTTTTGACAAGTCTTGTGTTGTATCCAGAATTATTGTCAGAAATGGAGCTTTTTTAATTTCTGAGATAATACTGTTCCTAACGTTAGTACCAAGCAAACTAATAATTTCGTTTTGAATCGTAGGGCTTAAATAATTTATTTCACCTTTCGGTTATAGAAAAAGTTCTTTTAAAGTTGCATCATAGTTAGATAGCAGACGTGAAATTGCCATAAAATTGCCAGAATCAGAATCATGCCCCCTCAAAGGTAGATTACAAGATACTAAAGTAATTATAACATTAATTATACGATACAGTACATCTCTCCAGAATGTAATTTTACTATCGATTTCACTTTTCAATAGAGTATCGATGGTATTTCCTTGCAACCAATTATTATAAGAGAGTGAGGCACTAATATGCTGCTGTGACTTTTCATAGTCAAGAATAGTTTGTGTGAAATTGCTTCTAACCGAAACACCGTTAACCCAAGCAGAGGAGTACGATTTGTTTTGACGATCTGCTAATAACCAACAGAAGTGACAGTACGGTTTGTTTAAAACGTTAGAATAACATAACCATGGTCTTATAATTTTTATGCCTGCCTGATTGAAATATGAATAATAATAAGCTGAAAAAGGTCGGTTATTTTCTGAAACTTTTGGAAATGGTCCTTGTGGTTTAAATGGACCCAATTTAAAAATTATTTTTCGTTCGCATTCAGTTAAATTGTCACCAAAATTTCCTCTATCTGATGAAATTATATTACAATCTGCATTATCTGCAGATATATCAGAATCGTTGACTTGGGGTTCCTCGATTTCTGGATGGACATCCGATAAAGTATGTGCTTGGCTTTCTTCTATTTCCGGATGGATATGTGACGAAGAACATGCTTCAGAAGAATCTAAAAATAAACGAGTAATTGTTAAAAAATAAATACGAATGCTTTGATACTAAACTAAAAAGAGTTATATATAAATAAATAACGTTACTAAGGGTCACAGTTAGAGAGTGTTCAGTTCAGACGCACACAGATTCTACGCGGATTGTGCTCGTACCTATTAGTAGATACAAAATCACCTGCAGCCCGTCCGTGCATTACTATACACTGCGTGCTATTTAAACGCAGCGCGTAGTGTAGTGGCCATACAAAACGAGAACCCGAAAGCGAGTCTGCACATCTGAAGTTCTCAACACGCAATTAACGATACGATACGGACTGATAAACAAACAACAAAACAAATCGATCCTATAGATAAGTTAGAATTTTGTTTTTTTTAATCAAGGCACGGAACCCTAAAAACAGTATAATTGTGAAAATCGAGGGGGGAGACAACTTTTTGTGACGGACAGATGGACAGACCGAAATTAAAAGATTTCCTTGTTTATCACTACGGGCCCCTAATAAATGGGTTGGGTAGTAGTGTAGTACTTACCTTTCCAATCTAAATCACTCACAGTATCTTGTCTCTGAAAAAATGAAGAAATTTTGGGCACTTTTTTTATAACCTCGTCCCTTTTCTGTTTAATTTTTCTTTTCTCAGCGCCGCTGGGATAATCTCTTTTCCTTTCACTCATTTCTTTTACAAATCGTTACTAATACTGCTAAACCAGAAGAACAATATTGTTTGTACTGAATTACAATGTAATGCACATTTATATAAAGCGCGTAAATAAACAGTGCACTGCACTCCGTGGTTTAACATCCAATGCAAAGTACAACAACGTACACGTACATCGCGATATCGATGAAGGATTCCCGGGGATTCCCCGCTCAGTTGAAGATGAAGTAAGTAAAACGGGGAAGTCCCGCAGCCCGCCATAACGATGTAGTGTTGCCAACTTTTGAACGCACGCTTAAGGCGGGAAAAAAAGGAATTGCTTTATAGAATTTTGTCATTTGTAAAATAAAATAAATTAGAAAGTTTTTATTCTTTTTCCTTACACACTTTGGGGGCCCCCGTGGCCCGGGGGCCCCGTATAATTGATACGGCAAATACGGCGGTAGCTACGCCCCTGGCAGAATATCCACTGAAGATGAACATCGCGAGGGACGCCCATCCACGTCTCTCACTGAAGAGAACGTTAAAAAAGTCGAAGATATTGTAATGGTAGATCGAAGAATGACCATCAGGCATATAGCTGAGGTTTCAGGGATCTCATATGGCTGCATTCAAAGAATTCTTACGAACGAATTGCAAATGAAAAAGGTATCTGCGCGTTGGGTACCGAGAATGTTAACCGAAGAGCAAAAGAAGAAACGAGTCGACATTTCGAGGACGAATCTCGAATAGTTCCAAGCAGATAAGGAAAAGTTTTTGTCACGTTTTGTGACCATGAATGAAACCTGGATTCACTATTTTGATCCTGAAAGCAAGCAACAATCGATGACGTGAAACGAGCCTCCTCACCGACGCCGAAGAAATTCAAGGTGTCAAGTTCGGCGGGGAAGGTTATGGGCATCCGTTTTTGGGACGCTAAAGGAATCATTATGGTGGAATACTTGCAAAAGGGAGCCACTATAACAGGCTCTTACTACGCAGACCAAATAAGAAGATTGCGGGAGGCTATCAAGGAAAAAAGACGCGGCAAATTGCGAGCTGGAGTGTTGTTTCAGCAAGACAACGCACCCTCTCACAAAGCCGCAGTTGCGATGGCTGCCATTCAAGAAACGGGTTTAGAATTGCTCGAACACCCTCCCTATTCGACAGATCTAGTCCCCGGTGACTTCTACCTCTTTTCTCGGCTCAAGGAATACCTCCGAGGTCGAAAATTTAAAGACGATAGTGAAGTGATGGCTGCTGTTAAGGCGTTTTGGGAGAGTCAAGATAAAGATTTTTTTTCTAAGGGAATCCTAGGTTTAAAAAAAAGATGGACTAAGTGTATTGATTTGTTAGGAGACTACGTTTAAAAATAAATAATTTTTAAATCATAATTACCGTGTTTTATTATGATTATCATTACTTTTGGATCACCCCTAGTAGTTTCGGAATAAAATGGCTGTGACATACGGACGGACAGACAGACATTTACTTTTTTTATTTTTGACATGACGAAACTATAAGGGTTCCGTTTTTGCCATTGGGCTACGGAACCCTAAAAATACGAGGGGTGATCCAAAAGTAATGATAAAAACTTTAACACTCAACTTCAACCTACGTCGCCCGTACAAATGGAAGTTCATAATAGCAGATGTTTCGAAACCAATACTCGGAGCCGATTTTCTGACAGACATATCGACGGCATTACAAGCTTAAAGGTCAATGTCCCGGTACGTGTATCAGATGTTCCTACCGTACGCAGTATTGACATGTCGCAGTCATACCACGACATCCTAGCTCAATATCCGGAAATCACGCGATTAACATCAATGCAATTGAACTGCAACATCAATGTGCAACACTGCATTGAAACTCGCGGACCACCGGTACACTGCCGCGCCCGTCCTATTCCACCGCATCGCTTCGAGATTGTAAAGAAGGAATTTGAAAACATGATCGAACAAGGTCTATGCAGACCTAGCAAGAGTCCATGGGCATCACCTCTTCATATCGTGCCTAAAAAGAATGGCGATATCAGAGTTTGTGGTGACTATCGCCGACTCAACTCTATCACCGTACCAGACAGATATCCTGTGCCACGCATCAAAGATTTTACGCATCATCTATCTGGTAAGACTATCTTCTCTACGATAGACCTCAACCGTGCTTACCAACAACTGAATGTCCGAGAAGAAGACATAGAAAAAACCGCAATCATAACACCGATGGGACTATATGAATTCCCACGTATGTGCCCTTTTTTTTTTTTTTTTTTTTTTTTTAACGTGGTAAAATTATCAAATAAGTCCTCCCACTCCGGGCAGGGTGGGAGGGACTGTCAGACTTTTACTGACTAAAATCCACGGTGTTCCTTCAATAATCCTTTACATACCGGGGCCACGGTAACGGGATGAGTCCCACGACCCCGGCAGGATTCGGCCCTCTGCAGAGGGGGCCTCGTCAGTTTGCTGACGCTCTTTGAGGCGCGCGTGAAACACGACGCGCCGTCGACCCGGGCATGGTCCATGGTCGGACAGCGAGTTGCCCTTTACTCGCTGTCCGCATGCCCGCGCCTACGGTGGCCGGAGATCGTCGGCCGACGTCCGACGCCGTGGGCGTCTACCACTGCGGCTGGGCTGCAGGGAGGACGCCATCCTCTCCCTCACGCGGCCCGCCTCCTCCTTCGAAAGCATGACTGCTTCGCAGAAGGAGGCGACCGCTTCCCACTCCCTCTCGCCCCGCAGCATGGCCTCGACCAAGGCCGGGCGCGAGAGGTCTCCGCCTATTGTCGCCGTGAGGACACGTCGGTGCTCTGCCCAAGCTGGGCAGTCCTGCACTGTGTGCTCGACTGTGTCCTCAGGGCGACCCTCGCAGTGGTGACACCCAGGCGTCTCTTCCTTACCCATCAGACACAGGTACCTCCCGAAACTTCCGTGTCCGGTGAGGACCTGCGTCATGCGGTAGGTCAGGACGCCGTGACGCCGATCTAGCCACTCCTCAAAGAGGGGTCTTACCGCCGCAATTGCGGCGTGCCCGGCCGTCGGTTGCGACAGTCGCTCCCTCCATACTGCCCTGAGATCGCGCCGGAGCTCTTCCCGCCGCGCCTCGACTTCTCGAGGCAGCGGGGATACGCCCCGGCGCCGCGCCTCCACGCGCCATTCATAGACGCGCTGGAGGGCAGTCGCCTCCAGATCCCAGGGCAGCAATCCGGCAAGGAGGTTGGCCGATTCGCCGGCGATCGTGCGGTATCCCCGGATCATTCGGATAGCCATGACCCTCTGGCATGCGACCAACTTTAGTGGTCGCGTCCGGATGCACAGGGCCCACACTGGGGACCCGTAGAGGGCCATGGACCGCACGACGCCGGCGTACAGCCTTCGGCAGGAGGCGTTTGGCCCGCTGAGATTAGGCAGGAGTCGCCTGAAGGCGGCTGCTGCCCGGTTCAGCTTTGGGGCCAAACTCAGGAAGTGCTCCCTGAAGTTCCACCGGCTGTCGAGGACGAGTCCCAGGTACTTCATCGTCCTCCCGACGCCGATGCGAACCCCCTCCACCGTTATGTGGGACTCGGACCGTGGCGCGTTCCGACCGCCATGGAAGCACATTGCCTCGGTCTTGTGCAGCGCCACGTCGAGTCCCAACTGCCGGATCCTACGAACGACTGTCGCAACCGCTTGCGTCGCCAGGTCGGCCGCCGCCTGGTGCGACTCTCCCTGCGCCAGGACGAGCGTGTCGTCAGCGTAACATACTACGCTGACGCCGTCAGGGAGGTCGCCGCGCAGCACCCAGTCGTATCCGATGTTCCACAGGGGCGGCCCCAAGACCGAACCCTGTGGGACACCGCACGACATCTCTCGCCGGTTCCACTCTCCCCGGTGACCGGGGTAGATGACGGCTCTGTCCGTCAGGTAGTCCTCGACTATGCGACGGAGGTAGGTCGGCACCCGGTGATACCGGAGTGCCTCCCTGATGCAACTCCAGGGCAGGGTGTTGAAGGCATTGGTGATGTCCAAAGACACCGCCAAGACGACCCTGCCCCGGGATACCGCGTCCCCCGTCGTGAGGGCTCTCACGCGCATGACAGCATCCACCGTCGAGCGCCCCCTGCGGAAGCCAAACTGGCACTCCGCAAGATCCGGGCCCACCCGATTCAGGTGCCCGAAGAGGCGGTCTGCAATCACTCTTTCCAAGAGCTTGCCCACCTCGTCGAGCAGCACGATGGGCCGGAATGCGGACGGAGAGTCCGCAGGGCGCCCGGCTTTCTGGATCAGGACCAGCTTTCCCGTCTTCCAGCGAAGCGGAAACTGGCCCCTCTCCAGGCATGCGCTAAAGAGCCCCCCTAGTCGAGGCCCGAGAGTCTCCGAGGCCAGGACCCACGCTTTCCCTGGCAAGCCGTCGGGTCCTGGGGCGGTATTTTTGGCCTTGAGCCGTTGTACCGCCACTCTCAAGTCTACCTCGGTCACCTCTGGAGCGTCGTAGACGTCGTCGTCGCTGTGGTCCGCGTTTGCGCCAGCTTCAGGTTCCGTCGGAGACGGAGCCATGGGCGGGGGAGCGTGCTCCCCTCGCGATGGGAACAGGGCGCTCACCACGTCCTCCAAGAACTGAGGCTGGAGACTCTGCGTCAACGGGGGAGCCCAGGGGCGGAGCCTCTCTCGCACCCACTTGTAGGGGCGGCCCCATGGGTCCCCGTCCAGAGTCGCCAGCATTTCCTCCCGGGCCAGTTCCTTGGCCCGCCAGATCTCGTCTCGGAGGACGGCCTTCGCTGCCCTGTAGCCCTCGTACAGCTCCGCCTCTACAGTCGCCGCATCCGAAGGTCGGGTGCGGCGCCTGCGGAACCTGGTGTACCGGCGTCGCGCCGCAACGCACGCTTCGCGCAGCGCTGCTAGCTCGCTCGACCACCAGTACAGCTGACGCCGGGCGCGTCCTTGCCGGACCCGGGGCATGGCCACGTCGCAGATCTCCGACATGGCCTCCCGGAACCACTCCGCCTCGTCGTTTATGTCGGCAGGCCTGTCCGGGGGTGACCCCCAGGCCTGCACGATCGAGGCTTCCAGGAATAGCTCCCGGTCCATCTGCTTCAGCGCCCATCGCGGACCACTCAGGTCCCGTCGGACCGGCGCGTCTGGGGTCTGGGCGGAGACGTCGAACTGGATATACCGGTGATCGGAATAGGTCTCCACCTCCTCCACAACGCGCCAGTCGGTGACGCGCGGTGACAGGCTGGGGGTGGCGAACGTAACGTCCACCACCGACTCGCCCGTAAACCGCACGCACGTGGGGACAGAACCCCGGTTCTCGATTACCAGGCCCTGCGCACGGGCCCAGTGCTCGAGTATCCTGCCCCGCCCATGGTCCATGGACCGGGAACCCCAAGCCGGATTTTTGGCGTTGAAGTCCCCGAGGACGAGGGCGGGGAGGGAACCGAAGGCGACGACGACGTCTCCCAGCTCCGTTAGGGAGTTCTGGAACTCGGCGAGAGTTCGGTTCGGGGAGAAATAAACGCCTACCACAGCGATCTCCCCGAACCGTGCTGCGACGATCCCACGCCCTCTCTTGACGCGATCGAGGGGCGGGGTACCGGCGGCGGCCGACGAAACGAGGGTCACCGAGCCGTCCAAGTCCGCCACCCAGTCATTCCTGGGCAGGACAAAATACGGCTCGGCGACCACGGCGACGTTGATCAACCACTGCGCCATGCTCTGGAGCAAAAGTTCCTGAGCAGCGGCGCAGTGGTTGATGTTCGCCTGGAGGAAGCGCAATGGGGCCATTAATCGGGATCCATTGCAGCCTCCTCCAGGGCCCCTCGCGGGGGTTCAGCCACGACGGCGACGGCGGCGGCAGTAGCGACGGCGGCGGCGGCGGCGGTGGCGGTGACGACGGCGGCAGAGGGCCTACCTCTGCGCCTGGCTTTGGTGGGTGGGGCGCAGGACTTGCCCCCAGCCCGGTGATCGGCCGGCTTGCCAACCGCCTCACATGCGAAGCAGTGAGGCGGGGCGGAGCACGAGCCGGCCTTGTGACCGGGCTGACCGCAGCGGAAGCACCTATCGCTGCGGTCTACCTCCGAGGTGCACACGCATGCCGCATGGTTGCCCACTTGGCAGCGGAAGCACCTCAGGGGTCTGGGGTCCAGGACTTTCACCTGCGCAGACACCCAACCAACCAGGAGCCTTCGGCCCTCCTGGATCTTTTTGACCGCCGGGACGGGGCAACTAACCGTAATGGTTTGCGTCCCCGTGAAGCCAGGACGCAGGGCGCCCGCCCTCACCTGATCGGGAGGGCACCCCCCAGTCCTGGCGACGGCGGCCACCACTTCCTCGGCCGTCACGGAGTCATCCAGACCCGATATGCGCATGTCTGCGCGCTTGGTGGGTCTGGAGACTCGGGCCTCCTCCGCATTTAAGGACGCTCTGAGCCGTTCGGCCAGAGCGTCAGCGGCAGGGCCACTGGCCGCGCCGGGGATCTCCAGCATCCGAGCCCCCGTTGCAGTGACCCGGTGACGGAGGCCGCCAACGATGCCGAGCTCCGTGATGTCGATCGCCATCCGCGCCTTCGCCAGCACGTCGCGGTACGACACGCCCCTCTTCACCGCGTCCGGCTGCAGTGTGATCACTACAGCCGCGGTCTTGGGGGCGCGCAATCGCGCCGCGGCGTCTCGCCGCCGCCGTCTCTCCCTACGCCGCGAGGACCTGGCTGCGCCAGCAGCCTTCCTCTTCTCCCCGGCCACTTGCCAGTCGGCGCCGGCCGGAGGAGTCTTTGGAGGAGGCTGCTGGGACGGCTGGTTCCCGGCCTGGGCCTTCTTCTTTTTGGCCGCCTGCTTCGGCCCCGCAGGTGTCGGGGTCGGAGGCGGCTTTGATGGGCCCGATTTCGGCTTGGCCGGGGCCGTCTTTGCCCTCGCAGGGGGCGCCGTCACTGGTGCCGTCCGCACCGTGGCCGTCTTCGCCTGAGGCGGCCTCGTCGTCGTCTGGGGAGGCTTGGACGCGGCCGCAGCCGCGTATGAAGTCGCCGCCAGCGGGGGTCGCAGCACGCGGCTCTCCAATACGGAGAACCGCTGCTGGAAGGCGGCCAGCTCCTGTCGCACCAGGTCGAGAACCGAGTCCTCCGCTGGTGTGGGCTGGCCTTTCTCCTTTTGGCCCCGCGGCGGCGCATTCCGCTGGCCGCCTCCCCTGATTGTGGCCAGGTCCGCCTTGAGGGCGGCGTTCTCCCTCTGGAGAGCCTCAATGGCGGCAGTCAGGCGGGTGACCTCCGGCCGCAGATCGGACATATCATCCCTTGCAGCCGGAGCCCCGCCGTAAGTCCGCGTGGCCGCCAAGATGGAGGCCGTGGCTTCGCCGATCGCGTCCTCCTTGCTCTTGCGGTTGCGCTTCCGCGAGATGGTGCGGATGGCAGCCGCCACGGCCTCTTCTAGTTTGGCCTCGCTCGAGGCCAGACCAGTGTTGGGCTCTCCAGAGGGAGGCCCCCTCCCCGAGGTCTTGCCTCGGCCTTTACCCCGCACGCTAGTGGGGATCTTGCGGGCCGAGACAAGCCCCTCCTCCGACGACGACTCATCGTTGCGGGGGCGCTTGAGGAACTCCTTCCTCCTGTCGGCGCCCCCCTCGTCACTCCTGACTGCGCTCCCAGAGACTAAGCTCTGGAAGCTCTCGGCGTCCGATGCCGAGTCGGTCTCCGACCCGAGCACCAGCGCCCCCTTCCTCCGCGGAGCGGCGCTCTGCGCTCGCTCAACGTTCGGTGCCGGTGAGGTGGACGTGCTGGACAAGTCCAGCGACTCCACCTCACGGGCACGTGAGCCTCCCTGGCTCAATGCGGCGACTGCCGGGGTAAAACTGGGGTAAAAGTGTTTGTTGTCCCCCCCAGAGTACGGTGGGACTGACCGGACGTGTCCGGTGCGGGACTCCCCAGCTGCGGAGCAGCTGGGACCCGCCTGGGTATCTTTTGCAAAAACTTTTTCTTCCATTTTTTTTACTTTTTTAGAGAGGTGAGTTCCTCTGTCCCTACTCCCATTTCCACTCCCCTGGTTCACTTCACGGTTACGTCTAAAGATTAGACGCATACCGGAAGTGAACCTTTCCTCCCCCTTGACCCGATCTCTGAGACCGGGCCCCGCGCCGTCTAGAAGCTCGAGCTAGCTGCTCGATCCTCCAGGCGGCGCGCCTTTCCCCCGGTGTGTCCCTCTTGGTCTGGTTTCTCCCTCTGGGCCCGTCCGGCATGAGTGCCTCTACCGGCATGGCCCCAGAGATCATCGAAACACGCAAGCCCCACCACGACGACAACGTGGGGACACAGTTGGTGGGGACGTATGTGCCCTGGTTTAAAGAACGCGGGACAAACATTTCAACGATATATCCATGAAGTACTACGAGGATTAGATTTTGTTTTCCCATTTATCGACGATCTACTTCTAGCATCGGAAAATGAAACCCAACACCAAGAACACCTGCATATTGTACTCAAGAGACTCGAACAAAATGGCATCACTGTTAACCCTGCCAAATGCAACCTAGGTCAATCAGAAGTTCAGTTCCTTGGATACACAGTATCAGCAGAAGGCATCAAACCTCCAAAACATAAAGTCGAAGCTATCACTAACTATCCCAAGCCATCTACCATTGAAGAGCTGAGAAGATTTCTTGGTATGATCAATTTCTATCGCGATCATATACCTAACGCCGCATCTCAACAAGCACCATTGAACGCATACCTACACAACGTCAAAAAGAAAGATTAAACGCAAATCACGTGGACCGATGAAGCAACGCAAGCTTTTGAGCAGTGTAAAGCCAGCATAATAAACGCAGCTTTACTCGCTCATCCATCTCACCACGCAACAATCGCTTTATTCTGCGACGCATCCGACACATCAGCTGGAGCCGTACTTCATCAGTACATACACGAAACATGGCAACCGCTTGGATATTTTTCGAGGAAATTCACCGACGCGCAAAAGAAATATTCTACATTCGATCGTGAACTACTTGCAATCTACATGGCAGTCAAACACTTCCGCAAGATATTTGAAGGACGAAATCTCATCATATTTACGGATCACAAACCGCTGACATACGTAATGTCAAAGACTCCTTCAAATTCAGAAACAAACAGGCGAACAAGGCAACTTTTGTTTATCAGCGAATTTACGACCGATATTCGACACGTAAGCGGTAAACAAAACGTCGTCGCCGACACACTTACCCGCATAGAAACAATCTCATGCCCACCTACAATCAATTATACCGACATAGCCAGAGCGCAAGAAAAGGACATCAATATCAAACAATTATTAACACAAGAAAACATTCGTCTCAAGAAAATAGTTATACCCAACAGCGACCTCGAGTTATTCTGCGAAACCTCTACTGCTTATGTACGACCGTACATACCAGAACATTATAGAAGACAAGTATTTAACAACGTGCACAATATCAGTCACCCTGGTACGCGCACGACTCGCAAGCTTATCACTCAAAAATATTTCTGGCCATCTATGAACGCAGACATCAGCTGTTGGACTCGTACGTGCATACCTTGTCAGAAAAGCAAAGTTCAAAGACATACACACTCAAACATCGCATCTTTCCCGCCAACCGAACGTTTTCAACATTTACACGTTGACATCGTAGGACCTCTACCTACAACATCTCAAGGACATCGGTACTTAGTCACAATGATCGACCGATTAACTAAGTGGCCCGAAGCAATTCCTACCGACGAAATATCAGCTGATCGAATAGCCCAAATTGTTTACCAACATTGGATCGCAAGATTTGGATGTCCGACTACACTAACAAGCGACCAAGGCCGCCAATTCGAAAGTCAACTTTTCCAAAACCTGATGAAGCTATTGGGAATAAAGAAAACTCGCACAACAGCTTATCACCCACCGAGCAACGGCATAATCGAGAGATGGCATCGCACCCTCAAGACCGAATTACGCGCGAAACTGACAAACGCAAGTTCCTGGGTAGATGTGCTCCCGACAATCCTAATGGGTCTACGAGCCTCTCTAAACACTGACACCGGAGTAAGCGCAGCTGAACTTACATACGGATACAACTTACGCTTACCTGGCGAATGTTTCACAGAAAATACCTGCACACCTACTATGGATTATACCTACGTTGAGAAACTACGTGATATAATTCAAGTAAACAAGCCGCAAGCCGTTACCAAACACCACAGCAACCAAACCAAAAAACCGTATTCATTCATCAAGACCTTTTGAAGTGCACCCACGTGTTTATCAGAACCGACGCAGTCAAGAAACCACTTCAAACACCATACGAAGGACCCTACCGAGTGATAAGCCGAACAGAAAAAGTTTACACAACACAGTTACCCGATCGGCAAGCAAACATTTCGATAGATCGATTGAAACCTGCATACGTTATCTCAGAAGAAACTTTACCGTCTACCACACCAGTTACAGTCAGCGATACCAAGAAAACAGAAGTACCAAGAGCAAGCCTGACTTCACTTCCCGCTGAAAACAAGCAGACGCGCTCAGGACGTATCATCAAACTGCCGGTACGCTTCGCTTGAAGGGGAGTCCTGTAGCATACCCTTCACTTTGATAACCAATCGCTCATACAATGCACAAAGTAATATTATTCTAAGTGCTATAAATTAAATATAATATCAACAGTTATATGAGACGCGGGCAGAGGGCCGTACTCCCACACAGTGACCACTGTTTAACTAATGTAAACACTACAATTATATATACACAATTCTATTTTAATAAAGAACATTCATTCCACTTTCATTACTGCGACTTCACGCCTTGTCATTGCTCTCCATAACTTATTCTCCAAAGTGCTGTCTAAAGTAAATCTCCGCTACCTTAAATATTATATTCTCTAAATTAGTGCTCCAACATAGCACTAAAGTAGTGCTACGACCTAGCGCCAAAGTGGTGACCCCTTGTTGATTATTAAGTGGAAATAAGTAAACGATTAGGTATTAGGAAAATGCAACGAACGTTTATTGTTTAGTTAACACAAGGTAAAAAGGAACAAGCTTACGCGCCATAGAGAGATGAGAGATTACACACCGAGTATAGACACAGAGTATAAAATATTGCCAACTTATAAATATGGTTGCGTTCTTATTTGCCAACACTCCCCACAGAACGCAAACCCATTTTACTGATACAGAATAAATGTTTTTCATAAGTAGTACCTTTAGTTAAGTTATCAGCTACCATGTTACAACCATTTACAAATTTAAATTTAACTTTAGAAACTACAATATTTTCTCGAATAAAATGTAAACGAATATCTATATGTTTAGTTTTTGGTTTATAACAGTCCGTTGATGCGAGTCTTATTGCACTTTGGTTGTCACAGTGGATGAGTAGCGCGCTGCCTTCGCCTTGACCGAGCTCGGCCTGCAGTTGCCGCAGCCACAGTGCCTCCTGGGTCGCTGCTGCCATCGCCATGTATTCGGCCTCCGCCGTAGAGAGTGCCACGGTTTGCTGCTTACACGAATTCCAAGATAAACAAGCATTCTGAAACAGAAAAATATAACCCGTGCACGATCTTCTATCCACTGGGTCACTCGCCCAGTCAGCATCACAGTATCCAGTTATTTCCTTTGAGTCATCTTTGACATAGCATAACTTTAGGTTCTTGGTTCCTTGAAGATACCTCATAACCCTTTTTATTCCAAGCCAGTGTTGATTTCCTGGATTATTACAGTACTGACTCAACTTGTTAACTGCATAGGTAATATCAGGTCTCGTAACATGTGCCAGATATATCAGACATCCCACTGCTTCCCTGTATGGGATATTTTTGTTTCCATCTACAGGATTATTTTCAAATTTTGCATTCACCTCTATCGGCGTACAAACTGGTTTGCATTCAGACATATTAAAGCGGTCCAATACTAGGTTAATGTACTTTTCTTGATCTAACATAATCATACCTGCCTCTCGGTTTCTATTTATGTTTATGCCAATACAATTCTTGATTTCACCTAAGTCTTTCATACTGCATTCTTCTTTTAATTTGTTTTTTATCTCTGTTGCTCTATCCTTATTATTTGTGAATATCAAAAGATCATCCACCCACACTGCAATGAATACAATTGTCGACTCATTTACTAAAAAATAAATACAGGGATCCACATGTGATCTTTGTAAGCCAATCTTCAATAAAATACTATTTAATTTAAGATTCCACTGCCTGCTAGCTTGTTTGAGCCCATAAATTGATTTATGTAAAATACATACTTGATCATTCTCTTTGTAGTACTCTGGTTGTGACATGTATATCTGAGTATCTATGTCACCCTGAAGAAAAGCACTTATAGCATCCATCTGGAACATTTCTAAATCATGCTTCGCAGCCAGCGAAAGTAAGAATCGAACAGATGTATATCTGACAACAGGAGCATATGTCTCATCATAGTCACTTCCTTTTCTCTGAGCATACCCTTTGATCACCAATCTAGCTTTAAAACGGATAATCTCACCTTTTTCATTTGTTTTTGTTTTATAGACCCATTTACAAGGTAAGACTCTTTTTCCAGGTGGGGCATTAACCAGTGACCAAGTTTTGTTTTTGATCAGAGAGTCATACTCTTCTTGCATAGCCTTTTTCCATTGGTCAGCATGAGATGATGATAGTGCTTCATCTGTTGTTTGTGGATCATTTAAATTAAGTATTGGGCAGAAGTAACTTACGTCATGGTCATCTGTTTCTGCATACTGAACAGCTCTCCGTGGACGTAAATTTATGTTTCTTATTGGTGACTCGAGATCAATCGACTGCTCTGGTATGTAGGATGTATCGTCATTCTCGCCAGACTGGTAGTCCTCGCTTGACTCACCAGTAAAACGGTCTGTGCTGTCCTCTAATTCTTCTTTACAGGTTTCTTCGAGTCGTTGTATCACTGAACTGCTGCTGTTGGATGTACAAGGTAAGTATATATTATTATCATATTTTTCTACATTTTCCAAAAATACTACATCTCTACTTTTTATAATTTTATTGGTATCTGGATCAAGTATTCGGTATCCTTTGGTGGATTCACAATAACCAACAAACAATAACTTTTTGGATTTGGAGTCCCATTTGAGGCGTTTTTCTTTTGGAACTTGTGTCATTACTTCACAGCCGAATACTTTTAAGTTAGACAAGTTGGGTTTCTTACCAGTCCACATCTCCATAGGAGTTTTACCATTAATTGATTTTGTAGGTGATCTGTTAATTATATATGCCGCTGTTGCAAGGGCTTCTGCCCAGAACTGTTTTGTAAGCTGAGCATCAAACAACATACATTTTGCTCTTTCCACCAGAGTCCTGTTCATCCTCTCAGCAAGACCATTCTGTTGGGGTGAGTACGGAGTACTTGTTTGATGCTCAATTCCATGTTTGTTCAAGAAGTTTTCAAATTCTCTGTTACAGTATTCTTTTCCATTATCTGAACGAATTACTTTTATTTTTCTCTCATGTTCATTCTCTACTTTGTTTTTGTAATCTTTGAAAACTTCTACAACATTCAATTTATTTTTCAAAAAATAGACATGAACTCTTCTTGTGTAATCATCTATAAAGGTAATAAAATATTTCATACCTCCTAAAGATTCTTGCTCCATTGGTCCACATAAATCAGTGTGGACCAGATGCAGTGGTTGTGAAGATCTTGAACCAATGTTATTAAAGGGCAATTTGGTCTGTTTCCCCGAGAGACAGGTAGTACAAGTAATAGGACCTTTATATTTCTCTGAAAATGGCTGAACTCCCTCAGCACACTCCGGCAGCTTGTTAACATCTGAAAAATTCAGGTGTCCCATGCGTCTATGCCACAGGACAAAATCATTTATGTTATCTGAACAAGACAGGTTAGAGAACACCTCTCTGTGGGTGTTTAATAAATATAAATTGTTTACTAGTGTAGCTGAACACAAGAGCTTGCCATTTTTATTATAGATATCACAACCTTTATCTCTAAAATTTACATTACAGCCATTTTTCACCATAGCACTGACTGACAGGAGGTTTGCTGCAAGTTTAGGTATGTATAAAACTTGTCTCACCTGAATTTTATTTTCTTTATTACCATTTAGCATTAAATTAACCTTTCCCATACTTTCCACAGGTAGCGGTGTATTACTGGCAACAGTTATGGTGGGTATCGGTGGACTTGTAACATCATACATCCAATCTCGTCTATTTGTCATATGCATGGAGGCACCAGAGTCCACATACCACAGGTCTGCATTAATTGTCTGAGGAGATGCTGAAAAAGCTGCAACAAAACCTTTATCTTCTTCTGTATTTTCTACATTCTTCTTTCTCGGAGCACGACAATTCTTAGCAAAATGTCCATGCTTGTTACAATTATAACATCGGGGTCCTTTGTAGACCTTTGTTGAATCATGTTGTTTTCTATGAATGACCTTTTTCCTTGTGAAGAATGCTGAATTATCTGAGCATTGAACTTCCTGCAGGAGTTTAGATTTAATAGAATCAGCACTTATCTTGATGCCAGAGCTCTCCAGTCCCATGATCATGGGCTTATATGCTTCAGGGAGGCCGGCTAACATCAGTGTACCGAGCCATTCATCATCAATGTTAAACTTAATATTCCTAAGCTTGTGGGCGGTCGACATTATTTTATTCACATACTCATCTACGCTTCGAGAAGATTCCAGTGTAGTTGTGATCAAGTTTCTCAACAAGGCTACTCTCCTGTACAACCCGCTGTCATCAAAAGCCTGTTCCAAATTCTCCCAGACTTCTTTACAAGTAGTTGCATTCTGTACATGGACGTAAATGATAGGGTCCAGTAATAAAATCAACTTAGATTTCGCCTTAGTTTCTTTCTTTTGGTCTGTATTAGTGCCGGTGACACAACTCCATAAATCGTCGAGTTCGAAATATGCTTGGATTGCAAACTTCCAACTGGCATAGTTATCTCTTCCAACTAATCTGTCGATATGGAATGGATTATTACCTGAATTCGACATCTTCTATGCGTATTTGTGATTTTACGTGATTTTTCACCGAGCACGCCGCCCCGGTTAACCTCAAAATGTATGACGGACAAAACACGCCGGCCGGTTTTCTTAATTTCACTGCGTTTACTTTTTCTTTTATTTCCACAAGTAGCAATCAACCACGCTCTGCTACCATGTTGATTATTAAGTGGAAATAAGTAAACGATTAGGTATTAGGAAAATGCAACGAACGTTTATTGTTTAGTTAACACAAGGTAAAAAGGAACAAGCTTACGCGCCATAGAGAGATGAGAGATTACACACCGAGTATAGACACAGAGTATAAAATATTGCCAACTTATAAATATGGTTGCGTTCTTATTTGCCAACACCCCTAACCGAGCACATCTGACGCGGAGAAAACCCGAACCGAACACATCTGACGCGGAGAAAACCCTAACCGAACACACGAAGCGGAGAAAACCTGAGGCGAACATCTGGAGCGGAGAAATACCTGAACCGGAGGAAACCTCGAACCAGACACACCTGAGGTCAGTAAATCATTCAGCACCAAGACTACACTCGAAGAACTCGCTCTACTCGCCAACAAAATGATGGAGCAGACCACATTAACAGAAGTCGCAGCCGTACACTCGTTCGTACCACCTACATCAGCACCGCAGTCCGATACGCAGTATCTCATCAGTGAAGTAAGAAAACTCTCGTTAGAAATAGCCGATCTCAAAGCTAGACCACCTTATGATCACAATGATCACAACTATCGCCGCCACCGCTACCCATCTCACCGCCGTAGCGCATCACGATCGCGAAGCCGAGAAACATCACAACACTGCTATTATCACCGACGTTTCAAGGAACAAGCTAGACACTGCACTTCTCCCTGCTCTTTCAACAAACAAAACTCGGAAATCTAGACCGAACGTTGGCAGAGGCGGACACCGGCGTTCAAGAAAATTCACACCGCCTATACATCACCGACAAAAACTCTAAATTTTCTTTCTTGGTCGACACGGGAGCAAACATATCCGTGCTACCGAGAAGAAAGGGTCAAGTCGCAACGCCGCTACCATTTCAACTTTACGCTGCGAACAACACAAAGATAGCTACGTATGGCGAAAAAACCTTAACACTCAACTTCAACCTACGTCGCCCGTACAAATGGAAGTTCATAATAGCAGATGTTTCGAAACAAATACTCGGAGCCGATTTTCTCAAGTACCATCAACTTATCGTCGACTTGAAAAACCGCAGACTTATCGACGGCATTACAAGCTTAAAGGTTAATGTCCCGGTACGTGTATCAGATGTTCCTACCGTACGCAGTATTGACATGTCGCAGTCATACCACGACATCCTAGCTCAATATCCGGAAATCACGCGATTAACATCAATGCAATTGAACTGCAACATCAATGTGCAACACTGCATTGAAACTCGCGGACCACCGGTACACTGCCGCGCCCGTCCTATTCCACCGCATCGCTTCGAGATTGTAAAGAAGGAATTTAAAAACATGATCGAACAAGGTCTATGCAGACCTAGCAAGAGTCCATGGGCATCACCTCTTCATATCGTGCCTAAAAAGAATGGCGATATCAGAGTTTGTGGTGACTATCGCCGACTCAACTCTATCACCGTACCAGACAGATATCCCGTGCCACGCATCAAAGATTTTACGCATCATCTATCTGGTAAGACTATCTTCTCTACGATAGACCTCAACCGTGCTTACCAACAACTGAATGTCCGAGAAAAAGACATAGAAAAAACCGCAATCATCACACCGATGGGACTATATGAATTCCCACGTATGTGTCCTGGTTTAAAGAACGCGGGACAAACATTTCAACGATATATCCATGAAGTACTACGAGGATTAGATTTTGTTTTCCCATTTATCGACGATCTACTTCTAGCATCGGAAAATGAAACCCAACACCAAGAACACCTGCATATTGTACTCAAAATACTCGAACAAAATGGCATCACTATTAACCCTGCCAAATGCAACCTAGGTCAATCAGAAGTTCAGTTCCTTGGATACACAGTATCAGCAGAAGGCATCAAACCTCCAAAACATAAAGTCGAAGCTATCACTAACTATCCCAAGCCATCTACCATTGAAGAGCTGAGAAGATTTCTTGGTATGATCAATTTCTATCGCGATCATATACCTAACACCGCATCTCAACAAGCACCATTGAACGCATACCTACACAACGTCAAGAAGAAAGATAAAACGCAAATCACGTGGACCGATGAAGCAACGCAAGCTTTCGAGCAGTGTAAAGCCAGCATAATAAACGCAGCTTTACTCGCTCATCCATCTCACCACGCAACAATCGCTTTATTCTGCGACGCATCCGACACATCAGCTGGAGCCGTACTTCAACAGTACATACACGAAACATGGCAACCGCGTGGATATTTTTCGAGGAAATTCACCGACGCGCAAAAGAAATACTCTACATTCGATCGTGAACTACTTGCAATCTACATGGCAGTCAAACACTTCCGCAAGGTATTTGAAGGACGAAATCTCATCATATTTACGGATCACAAACCGCTGACATACGTAATGTCAAAGACTCCTTCAAATTCAGAAACAAACAGGCGAACAAGGCAACTTTTGTTTATCAGCGAATTTACGACCGATATTCGACACGTAAGCGGTAAACAAAACGTCGTCGCCGACACACTTACCCGCATAGAAACAATCTCATGCCCACCTACAATCAATTATACCGACATAGCCAGAGCGCAAGAAAAGGACATCAATATCAAACAATTATTAACACAAGAAAACATTCGTCTCAAGAAAATAGTTATACCCAACAGCGACCTCGAGTTATTCTGCGAAACCTCTACTGCTTATGTACGACCGTACATACCAGAACATTATAGAAGACAAGTATTTAACAACGTGCACAATATCAGTCACCCTGGTACGCGCACGACTCGCAAGCTTATCACTCAAAAATATTTCTGGCCATCTATGAACGCAGACATCAGCTGTTGGACTCGTACGTGCATACCTTGTCAGAAAAGCAAAGTTCAAAGACATACACACTCAAACATCGCATCTTTCCCGCCAACCGAACGTTTTCAACATTTACACGTTGACATCGTAGGACCTCTACCTACAACATCTCAAGGACATCGGTACTTAGTCACAATGATCGACCGATTAACTAAGTGGCCCGAAGCAATTCCTACCGACGAAATATCAGCTGATCGAATAGCCCAAATTGTTTACCAACATTGGATCGCAAGATTTGGATGTCCGACTACACTAACAAGCGACCAAGGCCGCCAATTCGAAAGTCAACTTTTCCAAAACCTGATGAAGCTATTGGGAATAAAGAAAACTCGCACAACAGCTTATCACCCACCGAGCAACGGCATAATCGAGAGATGGCATCGCACCCTCAAGACCGAATTACGCGCGAAACTGACAAACGCAAGTTCCTGGGTAGATGTGCTCCCGACAATCCTAATGGGTCTACGAGCCTCTCTAAACACTGACACCGGAGTAAGCGCAGCTGAACTTACATACGGATACAACTTACGCTTACCTGGCGAATGTTTCACAGAAAATACCTGCACACCTACTATGGATTATACCTACGTTGAGAAACTACGTGATATAATTCAAGTAAACAAGCCGCAAGCCGTTACCAAACACCACAGCAACCAAACCAAAAAACCGTATTCATTCATCAAGACCTTTTGAAGTGCACCCACGTGTTTATCAGAACCGACGCAGTCAAGAAACCACTTCAAACACCATACGAAGGACCCTACCGAGTGATAAGCCGAACAGAAAAAGTTTACACAACACAGTTACCCGATCGGCAAGCAAACATTTCGATAGATCGATTGAAACCTGCATACGTTATCTCAGAAGAAACTTTACCGTCTACCACACCAGTTACAGTCAGCGATACCAAGAAAACAGAAGTACCAAGAGCAAGCCTGACTTCACTTCCCGCTGAAAACAAGCAGACGCGCTCAGGACGTATCATCAAACTGCCGGTACGCTTCGCTTGAAGGGGAGTCCTGTAGCATACCCTTCACTTTGATAACCAATCGCTCATACAATGCACAAAGTAATATTATTCTAAGTGCTATAAATTAAATATAATATCAACAGTTATATGAGACGCGGGCAGAGGGCCGTACTCCCACACAGTGACCACTGTTTAACTAATGTAAACACTACAATTATATATACACAATTCTATTTTAATAAAGAACATTCATTCCACTTTCATTACTGCGACTTCACGCCTTGTCATTGCTCTCCCTAACTTATTCTCCAAAGTGCTGTCTAAAGTAAATCTCCGCTACCTTAAATATTATATTCTCTAAATTAGTGCTCCAACATAGCACTAAAGTAGTGCTACGACCTAGCGCCAAAGTGGTGACCCCTAACCGAGCACATCTGACGCGGAGAAAACCCGAACCGAACACATCTGACGCGGAGAAAACCCTAACCGAACACACGAAGCGGAGAAAACCTGAGGCGAACATCTGGAGCGGAGAAATACCTGAACCGGAGGAAACCTCGAACCAGACACACCTGAGGTCAGTAAATCATTCAGCACCAAGACTACACTCGAAGAACTCGCTCTACTCGCCAACAAAATGATGGAGCAGACCACATTAACAGAAGTCGCAGCCGTACACTCGTTCGTACCACCTACATCAGCACCGCAGTCCGATACGCAGTATCTCATCAGTGAAGTAAGAAAACTCTCGTTAGAAATAGCCGATCTCAAAGCTAGACCACCTTATGATCACAATGATCACAACTATCGCCGCCACCGCTACCCATCTCACCGCCGTAGCGCATCACGATCGCGAAGCCGAGAAACATCACAACACTGCTATTATCACCGACGTTTCAAGGAACAAGCTAGACACTGCACTTCTCCCTGCTCTTTCAACAAACAAAACTCGGAAATCTAGACCGAACGTTGGCAGAGGCGGACACCGGCGTTCAAGAAAATTCACACCGCCTATACATCACCGACAAAAACTCTAAATTTTCTTTCTTGGTCGACACGGGAGCAAACATATCCGTGCTACCGAGAAGAAAGGGTCAAGTCGCAACGCCGCTACCATTTCAACTTTACGCTGCGAACAACACAAAGATAGCTACGTATGGCGAAAAAACCTTAACACTCAACTTCAACCTACGTCGCCCGTACAAATGGAAGTTCATAATAGCAGATGTTTCGAAACAAATACTCGGAGCCGATTTTCTCAAGTACCATCAACTTATCGTCGACTTGAAAAACCGCAGACTTATCGACGGCATTACAAGCTTAAAGGTTAATGTCCCGGTACGTGTATCAGATGTTCCTACCGTACGCAGTATTGACATGTCGCAGTCATACCACGACATCCTAGCTCAATATCCGGAAATCACGCGATTAACATCAATGCAATTGAACTGCAACATCAATGTGCAACACTGCATTGAAACTCGCGGACCACCGGTACACTGCCGCGCCCGTCCTATTCCACCGCATCGCTTCGAGATTGTAAAGAAGGAATTTAAAAACATGATCGAACAAGGTCTATGCAGACCTAGCAAGAGTCCATGGGCATCACCTCTTCATATCGTGCCTAAAAAGAATGGCGATATCAGAGTTTGTGGTGACTATCGCCGACTCAACTCTATCACCGTACCAGACAGATATCCCGTGCCACGCATCAAAGATTTTACGCATCATCTATCTGGTAAGACTATCTTCTCTACGATAGACCTCAACCGTGCTTACCAACAACTGAATGTCCGAGAAAAAGACATAGAAAAAACCGCAATCATCACACCGATGGGACTATATGAATTCCCACGTATGTGTCCTGGTTTAAAGAACGCGGGACAAACATTTCAACGATATATCCATGAAGTACTACGAGGATTAGATTTTGTTTTCCCATTTATCGACGATCTACTTCTAGCATCGGAAAATGAAACCCAACACCAAGAACACCTGCATATTGTACTCAAAATACTCGAACAAAATGGCATCACTATTAACCCTGCCAAATGCAACCTAGGTCAATCAGAAGTTCAGTTCCTTGGATACACAGTATCAGCAGAAGGCATCAAACCTCCAAAACATAAAGTCGAAGCTATCACTAACTATCCCAAGCCATCTACCATTGAAGAGCTGAGAAGATTTCTTGGTATGATCAATTTCTATCGCGATCATATACCTAACACCGCATCTCAACAAGCACCATTGAACGCATACCTACACAACGTCAAGAAGAAAGATAAAACGCAAATCACGTGGACCGATGAAGCAACGCAAGCTTAATAAATTAATTAATTAATTTAGCTTAATTTATTAATTAGCATAATAAACGCAGCTTTACTCGCTCATCCATCTCACCACGCAACAATCGCTTTATTCTGCGACGCATCCGACACATCAGCTGGAGCCGTACTTCAACAGTACATACACGAAACATGGCAACCGCGTGGATATTTTTCGAGGAAATTCACCGACGCGCAAAAGAAATACTCTACATTCGATCGTGAACTACTTGCAATCTACATGGCAGTCAAACACTTCCGCAAGGTATTTGAAGGACGAAATCTCATCATATTTACGGATCACAAACCGCTGACATACGTAATGTCAAAGACTCCTTCAAATTCAGAAACAAACAGGCGAACAAGGCAACTTTTGTTTATCAGCGAATTTACGACCGATATTCGACACGTAAGCGGTAAACAAAACGTCGTCGCCGACACACTTACCCGCATAGAAACAATCTCATGCCCACCTACAATCAATTATACCGACATAGCCAGAGCGCAAGAAAAGGACATCAATATCAAACAATTATTAACACAAGAAAACATTCGTCTCAAGAAAATAGTTATACCCAACAGCGACCTCGAGTTATTCTGCGAAACCTCTACTGCTTATGTACGACCGTACATACCAGAACATTATAGAAGACAAGTATTTAACAACGTGCACAATATCAGTCACCCTGGTACGCGCACGACTCGCAAGCTTATCACTCAAAAATATTTCTGGCCATCTATGAACGCAGACATCAGCTGTTGGACTCGTACGTGCATACCTTGTCAGAAAAGCAAAGTTCAAAGACATACACACTCAAACATCGCATCTTTCCCGCCAACCGAACGTTTTCAACATTTACACGTTGACATCGTAGGACCTCTACCTACAACATCTCAAGGACATCGGTACTTAGTCACAATGATCGACCGATTAACTAAGTGGCCCGAAGCAATTCCTACCGACGAAATATCAGCTGATCGAATAGCCCAAATTGTTTACCAACATTGGATCGCAAGATTTGGATGTCCGACTACACTAACAAGCGACCAAGGCCGCCAATTCGAAAGTCAACTTTTCCAAAACCTGATGAAGCTATTGGGAATAAAGAAAACTCGCACAACAGCTTATCACCCACAGAGCAACGGCATAATCGAGAGATGGCATCGCACCCTCAAGACCGAATTACGCGCGAAACTGACAAACGCAAGTTCCTGGGTAGATGTGCTCCCGACAATCCTAATGGGTCTACGAGCCTCTCTAAACACTGACACCGGAGTAAGCGCAGCTGAACTTACATACGGATACAACTTACGCTTACCTGGCGAATGTTTCACAGAAAATACCTGCACACCTACTATGGATTATACCTACGTTGAGAAACTACGTGATATAATTCAAGTAAACAAGCCGCAAGCCGTTACCAAACACCACAGCAACCAAACCAAAAAACCGTATTCATTCATCAAGACCTTTTGAAGTGCACCCACGTGTTTATCAGAACCGACGCAGTCAAGAAACCACTTCAAACACCATACGAAGGACCCTACCGAGTGATAAGCCGAACAGAAAAAGTTTACACAATACAGTTAACCGATCGGCAAGCAAACATTTCGATAGATCGATTGAAACCTGCATACGTTATCTCAGAAGAAACTTTACCATCTACCACACCAGTTACAGTCAACGATACCAAGAAAACAGAAGTACCAAGAGCAAGCCTGACGTCACTTCCCGCTGAAAACAAGCAGACGCGCTCAGGACGTATCATCAAACTGCCGGTACGCTTCGCTTGAAGGGGAGTCCTGTAGCATACCCTTCACTTTGATAACCAATCGCTCATACAATGCAGAAAGTAATATTATTCTAAGTGCTATAAATTAAATATAATATCAACAGTTATATGAGACGCGGGCAGAGGGCCGTACTCCCACACAGTGACCACTGTTTAACTAATGTAAACACTACAATTATATATACACAATTCTATTTTAATAAAGAACATTCATTCCACTTTCATTACTGCGACTTCACGCCTTGTCATTGCTCTCCCTAACTTATTCTCCAAAGTGCTGTCTAAAGTAAATCTCCGCTACCTTAAGTAAATATATTCTCTAAATTAGTGCTCCAACATAGCACTAAAGCAGTGCTACGACCTAGCGCTAAAAAAATTTCCTTGTCTGCTTGGAACTATTCGAGATTCGTCCTCGAAATGTCAACTTGTTTCTTCTTTTGCTCTTCGGTTAACATTCTCGGTACCCAACGCGCAGATACCTTTTTCATTTGCAATTCGTTCGTAAGCATTCTTTGAATGCTGCCATATGAGATCCCTGAAACCTCAGCTATATGCCTGATGGTCACTTTTCGATCTGCCATTACAATATCTACGACTTTTTTAACGTTCTCTTCAGTGAGAGACGTGGATGGGCGTCCCTCGCGATGTTCATCTTCAGTGGATATTCTGCCCAGGTTTAACTTCTTGGCCCATCGTGTAACTGCAGAATATGGAGGAACAGAATCCCCCAATGTTTCCACCAAGTCGCTGTGTATGTCTTTAGTAGATATTTTTTTCATACAGAGGTACTTGATCACAGCTCTAATTTCGTTTTTTTCCATTTTGATGTTTCAACTTCGACGGTTTGTATTCAAATGAATGCAACTCCATTTTTTTTTTTTTTGTGTGGCATCTCGCAGGTCAACCTCTGAGGTTGTCAGCTGCTTAACCGGGCTTGCCTGTGGTTGCCTTAATTAATAAATTAATTAAAGCCTCCAGCCAGGGCTTATTAAAAAACTTACAAACTAGGCGACTACACGCTAAGGGCACCCCCTGTGGGGTACGGACCTCGGCTTAGGGCGTCGCAGGGGAGGGCAGCTAGGGACAGGCTGGATCATATCATTATTATTATTAATAAGGGAATTTAAAGCTACTGGCTCAGCGTCGCGGGCTGGCTCTGGCAAGGGTCGGGGTGGACTATTACGGGGACGTCGCGGCGGGCCTCGGCGGCGAGGACGGAAGGACGGTCGGTTTTTGTGTTTGTGTGCCACTGTACTTGTTTCCCTACGGCTCTCTCGGAGCAGGGTGATTGCGTCATCGGGAGTGACTAGTGTATGCCTTGGTCGGCGAATCTTAGAGATACGCGAGGGTTCGTATTGGGCGGCCGATACGATAAGGGGATTCCTATGTTGGATTGAAGTTTCAAAGAAACGCTTGGAGACGCGTTTCATGAACTGCTGGATGGTGGGCATCTTGAGGTCTACGTGAAGAAGCTCATTTCGAACATAAAAGGGGGCTCCCGTGACTCTACGGAGGAATCGGTTTTGGAGGGTCTGCATCTTGTGGAGGAGGTAGGGCTTTGCGTGTGCGAAAACAACGCAGGCGTAGGTCATGATGGGACGGATGACCGCGGTGAAAATACGCAGCTTGCACCTGAGTGATAACTTGCTGCGAGAGCTAAGAATGAAGTGGAGCCTACCTAGAGCGAAAGCGGCGCGCGAACGTGCCTGCTTTATGTGCTCAGCGAAGGAGAGGTGTCTATCGAGGACCACGCCTAAGTATTTGGCTTGCTTTTCCCAAGGGATCGGCTTGCCATACATGGTAATCGGACGGGGGGAGGGTGGGTTTATCCGCGGTTTAGAAAAGAGGACTGCCTGGCTTTTGTCTGGGTTGACTTCGATTCTCCATTTCCGGAACCACTTGGCCAGAGTGTTTGCGGAAGTTTGGAGAGTGCGAGCGATGGCATCGGGTTTAAGACCGGTATAATAGATAGCCGTATCGTCGGCGAATAGGGCTAGCTGGGTATTTTTATGCTTGGGAATATCACTAGTGAATAGCGTGAAAACAAGGGGGGATAGTACGGAGCCTTGAGGAACTCCTGCGCGAATGGGATGGGGGGAGGAGAGCTCCCCCTCAATTCGATAACGAAAGGTGCGATTCGATAAAAAGTCCCGTAGGATGAGCACGAGACGGTCAGGCACGCCGAGTTGGTATAGCTTATAGATTAAGCCATTGTGCCAGACTTTGTCGAACGCTTTCGCTATGTCGAAGAATAAGGCTCCCGTTATTGCGCCCCGTTGGAAGCCGGCGCTGACGTGTTCTACGATGCGGTGGACTTGTTGGATACATGAGTGTTCGGTTCTAAATCCGAACTGCTCATTGGGTATTAGACTCTTTGCTTCGGCAAAATCTTTGAGCCGCTTATATATAAGCCTTTCATAGATTTTACCGAGGACGTTGAGTAAGCTAATGGGACGGTAGCTAGACGGGTCAGACTTGGGCTTGCCTGGTTTGGGAATACCTATGACGGTGGCCTGTTTCCAGGTTGTAGGGAACATATTATTGCTCAATGCGCCATTGAAGATGGCAGTCATTAGCACTATAAGCTGGGCGGGGAAAAGTTTGAAAACCCTATTGGTGATGCCGTCGGAGCCAGGGGCTTTTCGCGGTTGGAGACTTTTAATGATATCCTGGACCTCATCAGGAGTGATGGGGGCCAGTGGATTATCGGGATCTTCGATGGGCGGAAGGGAAGTTCTACGTTCGACTTCGGCGTTCACCATATCGAGGTGGGCTTGGTCTACTGGTTGAGAGCTGGGAGAACACTGGGACTCTAGGCTGTCGGCTAGGCATTCTGCTTTTTCAGAGTTATCGAAGGCGATACTCTTATCGGGACGAATGAGAGGAGGCATTGTGGCCTCTTCAGTGGATCGTAACTTCCTCTGGAGCTGCCAGAAGGCAAGATGGGTGGGCTCAAGTTCGCTCAGCATCTTGTCCCAGCTCGCATTACGCTGCTCGGTAATGCGTTTCCTTACAGCACGCTGTAAGTTGCGCATGTAAGCTTTGTTTGCAGCGCAGGGAAAAGCGCTGTACGCGCGGATGGCTGCGTTCTTCTCGGTTATCAGATTCCGTACATCGTCCGGGAGTTTCCAGCGGTGGTCTTCCACTACAGGAACTTCCCTTGAACAATCGTTCAGGACGGATTGTACGTGATCTGTAAGCGAATCGATCGCCGCCGTCGTGTCAGCGACTGAGACTATGTGGTCAGGAATGGTGTTCAATTGTGGCGACGTGGTGGATTTCAGTTTTTCACTTACTTTCCTCCAGTCGGTGATCAATTGGGTCGGAGGAGGTTGGGTAGGATCATGGTTACCCGAACGGGAACCTAGGTGTAGGATAACGGGACGGTGATCCGAGTTAAGCTCGTGAAGCGCTTCTATGGAGTGTAAACGGAGGTTTACATTCTTTAGGAGCGCCACATCGAGGACATCGGGCCTATGGTTGGTGTCGTGTGGGTAGTGGGTGGGAGTCATCGGAGCGATGACGTCATAGTTTAGGGTCGCGCCTAGGTTATACACGATTCTGCCTCTGGCATTTGTCGTGTTGCTGTTCCAAGCGGGGTGTTTGGCGTTGAGATCGCCCGCTAGTAAGACGGAGTCACTTAGGCCGAAGAGAGTCGTGAGATCGCTGGTGAGCGCGATAGGATCGTCTGAAGCAAGAGACGCGACCGATGGTGGGGGATGGTAGGCAGAGATGATGGTTATCGCAGGATGACCAGTCATGCCTAGTCGACAGGCAGAGTACTCTAGGTGAGAGAGAGGCGCGGGTGGGGAATGCAACTCCCTGGAATCGTGGTCTATTTATATGATTTTTTCATGGTGACTTAGTGGGTAAACAAGCTACCAAAAAATTTTTATTTGTATTTTTCTGAGAACTGGAAATATCCGATTATCATTACTTTTGGATCACCCCTAGTACATATCTATCTCTCAGTTTTTGTCTGTCTGCTTGTATGCATGTACTGCATACATAATATGCGCATCAAGGAAAAACGACTAGGTATTGGAAATGGATGTTCCCAGTTGTATAGTTAGGTTTAACTCATAATCTGGTACAGGTTTCAACTGGATAGAAAAGAAGTTTTCTATATTGTTGCACGTTATACGTTTAGTGTTTTTATTTAACCAAGTCAGTATACAGCTTGTCTACAAGCAGAGAGTGATGGCGGGAGATCGTGCGGAGAGCTGTTCGCCTCTATATATTTTACCCTCGTAAAACACGACCAGGACCGCTCTGTCAAAAGCGGAACAACAGCAAAAAAGGATCGGCATGGGAAAACCAAGACCTTACGAGAAACATAATAATTTTCCCTAACCAACTTTTTTTTCGTATTTGGGTGCTGAAACAGGTAGAAGATGATTAGGGCTTTAGTGTGGGACGCTACTTGTGTCGATACTCTTGCACCATCCCATCTTCCTAGCTCGTCTTGCTGTGCTGGCGCCGCCGCTGCAGCCGCTGAGAACCTCAAGCGGCGGAAATATAATTACCTTGTAGGAGGTTATATTTTCGAGCCGTTTGGGGTGGAGACCTTGAGATCGTGGGGTCCGAGTGCTCACAAATTATTTAAAGAACTATCCAGGCGCCTAGTTGACACTTCGCGTGACCCAAAGGCTGGCTTTTACCTTGGTCAGCGGTTAAGCATTGCCATACAGAATGGCAATGCCACCAGTCTTTTGGGCATATTACCACTGGAAGCGATGCGCACGAATTTCTGGACGCCATATTTTAATTTTTAGATAATTTCATTTCGGGGAGTGTGCGATGGAATTACACAATCTAATTCCACCAAGCCCGTTCCATCATCGGACTACAAGACAAACGGAAATGCGCCATCGTTACATGGTGGACATCCCACCCATACGCAGAAAACGTTTTGGGAATACTTTCATTGTGCGTACGGCTAAGGAGTGGAATTCCTGCCGGAGTCTGTGTTTCCTGATCGCTATAACCTGGGAGTCTTTAAGTTAGGTTACTTCTAGGCAAGCGTGCTCCATCTTCGACCACATCATCACTTACCATCAGGTGAAATGGTGGTCAAACGCGAGCCTATTATCAATAAAAAAAAGAAACTAAAATTAAATTATTTATTAAATGAACCTTACCAACTTAAAAATAATAATCATAAAATCTATCTAATCATAAAAATAAATCTATTTGGTTTCGGAAAAAGTATATAGTCTTTTATTCAGATTTACTAGGTATTTATTTATTTGTTACTTTATTGTACACCTAACAATATTTTTATGGATACAAAGTATAACTACATATAGTGTACAATATGCGAAGTTTTAATGTAAAATGCATTTTTGAAATAAAAATAATCTGAAAAATAATTATATAGAAAATACTTGTTTGTATTGCTTTAAAAAACAAACGAAGGGCCCAATTTTAATTTTTCTTTCATCAATCGATATATGTACTTAGTTTTTCTAGTGATTCGAAATGACAGGAGAGTCCAAAAAACACTTTTGAGTAGTAGTAGTAACAAGTTCATCTATGTGAAATATTTATTTTATAAATTGGTTATGAATAACACTTTTACACGTCATGTTTTTGCGTGTTATGCTAGATGAGGCCGGTGTTTCCTATTTGACTACTCTGAGATAAAACACCGAAACAAACTCAATGGTCAAAGTCTCTTTTAAAGTCCGTACAATTCTCAATGGTCCAATAATATGAAAAGCATTTAGGTTCATGTCTGTGGTGCTCTTTTGAAGTAATAACCACACTTTGAGCGGACCTGTCCAGACAGTATAAGCATTTGTCGGTTATCGTGTAGCTCAACTTACAACTTAAGGCTTGTATTCATGCCAATAACCTTGACCATTTGGGCGGAGCTAACGACCCCTCTCCGCGCGCCACTCCGCGCAGCTCTCCGCTACCCGCATGCAACAGAAAAGAGAGGCGCGCTCGGCCCGCGCCTGCGCCGCCAGCATGCGTCGTCGCTTCGCCTAGTCTCGGCACAGAGTATCGAAATCACAGAAGGTCAAGTCATCGTGAAAGTTAAATTCATTTTTATTTGTACCGTATCAAAAGTGGTCAAATTTTGTTTTTATTTATTATCTATTGATATAGATGCACTTTGAGTATGTACTGCAGAAACTATACCTCTATTATAGATCAGCCTGGCTCGAAACATGAGGTAAATAACTTGATGTATCTTTTTAACTAAATTATATATAAATAAAAATTAATGGCTAAATGTGTTGCTAAGCGCAAAACTCAGGAATGGCTGGACCAATACGGATTTTTTTTTCGAATATTCGTTATTGTCTGAAGAAGGTTTCTATTAAGAGAAAAATGGTAGGTAGGTAGGTAAGGAACTTAGAGTAAGGTAGATAGGTAGTATAATTATTACTAGTGTATGTCATATTATTTGTTACATTTTTATAAACAAATAGATTATAACTAAAATTAACTGAAATTTAACTTTCTTTCAGCAAGTATTTTTATTCTTTTGGTTGGTTGAACTTCTTCATCCTCATTTATTTCTCCGTGTTCACATATATTTATTTTTAGAAATTTTGATAGCCATATAAAATCTTGTTCTATGTTTTCTTTTCGTCCTTCTTCGTTCTCGTTTTCTTAATTTTTCTCATCAATCTATTTTTCTTTCCTTAGTTCTATTTCCTTCTCTTTGTCGTTTTCTTCTTTCTCTTGTACATTATCTTAACTCTGTCTCTCTATCTCAACTGGCGGCTTCGTCCGTACGAAGAGAAACCGGTGCATATCGGCTCAAGCCAGGCCTCGCTTAGACGAAGCGCACACACGCGCCTTGCTTATGCGAGGTAAGTAAAGCGATAGTTTATAATGAAATATGTAGATAAAACTTTAAACTTACCTTGATAATAAATGTATACCCTTTTGTTTGTAATATTTTTTTAGACCTCTCTTCATTCGTTTCTGCTTATTCCCATGTTTTACAAACTAAATTTAAACACTACTAAAACTGTAAAATACTATGAGTTTATAACACTAACACTACTTATAGATACATAGAATACTCTTTAACTTATAAACAAGAATCAGAAATAAAACTTTTTGACGAATCGAAAGTCGGTTCTATTTTTTGATAATAAGTTTTATTTCACACTTTTTAGTGGGTCAGTTTGTAATTTATCTAGTTACAAAAGCCAAAATGTCAACTACTTATCACTTTTTACAAAATATTGCTTTTCCCGGTGCAGAGCCGTTAATTTTTGAGGAGTTCTCCTGGTACATCACTATCAGCTCTACTTCACCATATGCATTGTGACGAGCATAAAGTGCTTAACATCTATATTCAAGTAATCTAATCGCAATTCACGAAATACTTATTATTGAGTAGTTTCGATGGCCATCTGGGGTCTTCGTCATCAGTTATACTTCCTCAAATGGTGCTTTTCAAGAGAAACTAAACAAGGTACTATAAGAAATACCCAAAACGCTATAGGTATGCCTATAATATTTGAAGAGTTCCCTCGATTTCTCCATGATTCCATCATTAGATCCAAACGTGACGACAATGGAACTAACTAGAATGTATACTCTTTCAAACCAAAAAGAATTTTCTAAATCGGTCCAGCCATCTGCGAGTAATGTAGTAACATCATAAAAAAAAAGTTCAAGACGAATTGAGAACCTCCTCCGTTTTCTAAAGTCGGTTAAAAAGTTATTCCACTATTTACAAAATTAATTTTTGCAGTAATATTTTACGATATTATTTCGTAGTGCTTGAGCTCTCGCAACGCGACGTAGGTCCACCTAGCAACACGATGCGCCCCGCACTGAATTTGTGGACGAGTGCGGGGGTGATGTAAACGCAGTCTTTAATTGGACGCATTTTTAATTTATTGTAATAAAAATAATACATATTTGTAAAAAGTAACAAAACCAAATCATTTTCATTTGTATTGCAAAGCAGTAGTATATTTTTTTATACTCTTTTGATAAGAAATTAAGGAGTAAAATGGTTTCATCTCAATGATTTGGAGGTGATTTGGCATTTTTTTTTCTTATTATGTGATACCGATAGAAAAATTGTGGCTAAACCAAATTACGGTTCATATCATGTAGATTACTAACAATTTTTTTCAGATGTAATTTGTCTGTAATTGCCGACGAAAAGTTGCTTCATCTGAATGCTTTTTTCAAGCTTTTTTCGAGAGAGCAGCCTTAAGGAGCTCAACAATTTGACGAACAATACCAAAGTAAGGACATTTGGGTAGGCTACACAAGTGCTCAAACTGCCAGACATAATTAAATAAATTATAATGAAAATAACACAAAGAAGAAACAATAACCTGCATAGTCCAAAAAAAGTTCAAGACGTATTGAGAACCTCCGCCTTTTTTTTGAAGTCGGTTAAAAATAGACAAGATTTTGTTTGTTTCCGTAATTTCCTTATTTGATTTTAGGTACTCAAAAATAATGAATAAACAAGGCTTAAATGAGGAAAGATCTAAGAGCTTCTTTCAAAAAAACATTGACTTCTAGGTATCGTATAAAACCCAACCACAAACAACGACTAAAACTTTCCAAACAAACCGGTTACAAACAGACTGTTCAAGCAGTCTGGATGTAGTTTGTGGCATATTAAAGAATAAAAATTAATTAAGAATAAAAGACTATATACTTTTTCCGAAACCAAATAGATTTATTTTTATGATTATACCGTATTCATGAAGCCGTGAGATAAAAGGTAAACATACCATAAAAAGGGTACTTTAAAGGTCACGATTGATGAAGTGAATATATTTTATAAAAATAACTACGGAATAAAACGCTGACAACACTGTAAATGATATTTTAGAATGATGTCTGTAGAACTTATGAAATTCTTTCAGACTTATTTTAATTCGAATATCATAAATGCCTTAAATTATTTTCTTTTTTTTGATTAATTATTTATTAAATCGTTTACATGTAAAAACATCCAAAACAGACTTGATTCCCAAACTTCGAACTGATTTTAATACTACTAAATGATATACCACAGGTACTGCGAACATTTTACATAAAAATGTGACGTTTTGTCATCGGTCGGGTTATATCCGCCATCTTTACTATCGATCAACTTGTTGATAAGCTTCCAAATATTTTCGTTGAATTCTTGTTATTCAGTTGTTACTTTTGTTGTTTTCATTAAGTTTCTTATTTTGTTCAGTTTAAAGTTATTTGTTGATCGTTTTGTTTTTGTTATATTGACATTTTCGTGCTTAAAACATGAGTGAACCTGGACCAAACATCGCTTGCAGATTTTCTTCGCCGAAGAAAAAGCGATAAAAGGAAACTCCAATGCATTCAACGGAAACGGTGGCTGTTATTAATGTGTTTAAACACGTAAAAGAAACGTGGCCGAAGGATTCGTATCGTTGTATTCGTACAAAACCGATATTATCAATAAAGCCGCTGAAATTATGGGAATATCACGAGCCACTGTAAACAGGTTTATAAAGGAAAAAAAAAACACAGGCTGCCTGAGATCACCTCCACCACCATCACCAAGACTATCGAAGATTAACACTTTAATTAATATAGATTTGGGTGGAATACGCCGTAAAGTACACATGTTTTACTTTAACAATGAACTGCCTACCATTGAGAAGGTGCTAGAGGCTGTAAATTCAGATGAAACATTGCCCAGTTTTAAAAGAACTACATTTTATAAATTATTAATCAAACTCCAATTTAAATAATGTGAAATGTAGCCGCAAGAGTGCACTCATTGACAGAAATGATAGTGTTATGGCGTATAAAATATTTAAACACCATAACAAAATTAAGGACTGAAGGCATAACATTTATTACACAGATGAAACTTGGCTCAATGAAGGTTAGTTTAAACATATTTTAAGACTTCAATCATATACTTCAATTATTACATATGCCTGTATTTAATTACTGGAGACCTGGATAATAGTTCATTTAAAAGTATAAAATGATTTTAAAGTACTTAATGTTTTATATTTATGAATTAAAGAATTGATTTTGTAAATAATACTCTAAATTAACATCAAATCTGTTACAGGAGACACTATGAACAAAGTTTGGCAGGACGAGTCAATAAAGTCAATGAAAGAAGCTCATCATCAAGGTTTATCCACTGGTTTAAAAAATCTAAGTGGAAAAGGAAAACGACTCATTGTAGTTCACATTGGTAAAGTTTAATTTTAATACAACACAAACATAGTATTCCTGACAATACCTAACATACCTGGATTCCCCCGGAGTGGGCAGTGGTGTATAGTACACACCCACATTTACGGGTAAAGATATAGTCGATTTATTTGCTAGTTACTTCTCATCAGTATACTGTTCCAGTAATGCTGATAACTATACTCCTGATTTCCAGCCATCCCACTACTCCATTGGTAATCTACGTATATCAAAAAGTGAAGTTCTGAAAAAATTACAAAATATTGATATCTCAAAAAATGGAGGCTTTGACGGTATACCTCCTATCTTTGTCCGGTTATGCGCTACTGCTCTGGTAACTCCCTTGCTCATTATATTTGATAAATCTTTACATGAAGGCACATTTCCGAGTTTGTGGAAGATAGCTAAAGTCACACCTATTTATAAATCTGGTGATAGGAGTGACGTCACCAACTACAGACCAATATGTATATTGAACTTATTTGCTAAAATATTTGAGGGTTTTGTTTATGAACACATGTATACTCACCTTAGACACATATTGAATTCACGACAGCACGGATTTATCACTGGTAGATCAACAAATTCTAATTTATTGTGCTACACAACATATTTATGTGATTCATTTAATTGCAAACGTCAAGTAGACTCCATATACACAGATTTTTCAAAAGCCTTCGATCGGGTTGATCATTTTATATTACTTGCAAAGATTTTTCATGTCGGGATTCACGGAACTCTTTATAGATGGCTCTCGTCCTATCTATTAAATCGTACACAACTCGTAGCACTAAGTGGGTATGACTCTATACCATTTGTGGCAACATCCGGAGTGCCCCAAGGTTCGAATCTAGGTCCGTTGTTATTTTTAATATTCGTAAATGATTTGCTTAGTAAAATTAAAAGTGAATGCCTAGCTTATGCTGATGATATAAAAATCTTCAGGCGAATCTCAAATAATCATGACTGCGAGGCTCTTCAATCAGATATTAAAACAATTGTAGATTGGTGTGATGAGAACTCAATGTCACTAAACACTAAAAAATGTCAGGTTATAACATTTTCGAAAAATACTAAAAACATAATTAATTATGACTACAATATCAATGGAGTAGTAGTAGATAGAGTAAAAGTGGTACGTGACCTGGGTGTAATATTTGATTCGGTTTTGTCATTCAGGCCACACTATGATCATATTTGCAACAAGGCTAACCGTCTCCTGTCTTTTATACTACGACATACTAAACCATTTAAACATCCTCAAACTTTGTTAATTCTGTACTATTCCCTGGTAAGATCTATTTTGGAGTATTGCTCGTCTGTATGGTCCCCAATGTATAACACTCACATAGATCGCATAGAATCCATACAGAGAAGGTTTGTTAGAGTTTTAAGTGCGAAATATGGACTCAGACGTAAACTACCCAATTACAATCAGCGTCTCACTCACTTTCACATAAAGATTTGGATTTGTAATTTAGATTTGTTTTTGAACAGTTTTAACGAATTTAGAAATTTGCTCTATAAAATGTAATTACAACCATAATTATCATTTAGTATCATTTAGTAACTTTAAGCTTGATATTAACAGAACCCAACAGTCACTAATGAAGTATATTAAACAATGAATGCTGTGTACAGTAATAATTGGACCTCAGATTTATGTAATGTATGTATATTGTTATAACTGTATTAAATGCCTTAGTCTGTAGTCTGTCTCTGTACTTATTAAAATAAAATAAAATAAAAATAAAATTTCATCAGTTTATGTTGAAATCCCATAGAATAGGGGGCGAGTAAATTTTGATACATACATAAATCAAGTTTCCGGATATTTATAATTCAATCATAATATGTTTACAGGCTCAAACTCAGGCTTTCTGGAAGGAGGAGAATTGATATTTGTAGCAAAGAAAGTAGTACTGTAGTTGACCGTTTCGTTATTCATGTTGGTGACAGTTCTTCAGAATTCTCTGAATAAATAATTAAATAAGAGAGATCTTTGGTTTTATTATCCTCATAGTTAAGTACCTTCTAACAAAACTTGTGCATTTATTTGTACGGGTGAACTATGTAAGATAAAGTACAGAAACTTAGTCTTTGATCTTGGAGTCAGGCTTTCAGACAATACAACATAAGAACAGTATAGCTAGCTGCTAGATACACAAATGGGAAACCTTACATTAAATAAAATAGAAATAAAAACAGTGAAATAAAAGTTTGAGAAACCTTGTTTTCTTTGTTTACATTTTATCTCAAGCCCAGATGAATAGGGTATAGATAGATTTTATGATTATTATTTTTAAGTTGGTAAGGTTCATTTAATAAATGATTTAATTTTAGTTTATCTTTTTTTATTGATAATAGGCTCGCGTTTGACCACCATTTCACCTGATGGTAAGTGATGATGTGGTTGAAGATGGAGCACGCTTGCCTAGAAGTAACCTAACTTAAAGACTCCCAGGTTATAGTGATCAGGAAACACAGACTCCGGCAGGAATTCCACTCCTTAGCCGTACGCACAATGAAAGTATTCCCAAAACGTTTTCTGCGTATGGGTGGGATGTCCACCATGTAACGATGGCGCATTTCCGTTTGTCTTGTAGTCCGATGATGGAACGGGCTTGGTGGAATTAGATTGTGTAATTCCATCGCACACTCCCCGAAATGAAATTATCTAAAAATTAAAATATGGCGTCCAGAAATTCGTGCGCATCGCTTCCAGTGGTAATATGCCCAAAAGACTGGTGGCATTGCCATTCTGTATAGCAATGCTTAACCGCTGACCAAGGTAAAAGCCAGCCTTTGGGTCACGCGAAGTGTCAACTAGGCGCCTGGATAGTTCTTTAAATAATTTGTGAGCACTCGGACCCCACGATCTCAAGGTCTCCACCCCAAACGGCTCGAAAATATAACCTCCTACAAGGTAATTATATTTCCGCCGCTTGAGGTTCTCAGCGGCTGCAGCGGCAGCGCCAGCACAGCAAGACGAGCTAGGAAGATGGGATGGTGCAAGAGTATCGACACAAGTAGCGTCCCACACTAAAGCCCTAATCATCTTCTACCTGTTTCAGCACCCAAATACGAAAAAAAAGTTGGTTAGGGAAAATTATTATGTTTCTCGTAAGGTCTTGGTTTTCCCATGCCGATCCTTTTTTGCTGTTGTTCCGCTTTTGACAGAGCGGTCCTGGTCGTGTTTTACGAGGGCAAAAATATATAGAGGCGAACAGCTCTCCGCACGATCTCCCGCCATCTCTCTCTGCTGGTAGACAAGCGGTATACTGACTTGGTTAAATAAAAACACTAAACGTATAAAGTGCAACAATATAGAAAACTTATTTTCTATCCAGTTGAAACCTGTACCAGATTATAAGTTAAAACTGACTATACAACTGGGAACATCAATTTTCTATACCTAGTAGTTTTTCCTTGATGCGCATATTATGTATGCAGTACATGCATACAAGCAGACAGACAAAAAAAACTGAGAGATAGATATGTATTTTAGGGGGAATGGCAAAAAACGTTTCGTCATGTCAAAAATAAAAAAAAAGTTAAATGTCTGTCTGTCCGTCCGTATGTCACAGCCATTTTATTCCGAAACTATTAAGACTACACATGTAAAACTTGGCAGGTAGATGTACTCTGTAAACCGCTTTCCGATTTTTAGACAAAAATAAAAAATAAATAAAGTAAAGGATGGCTCCCCATACATGGAACTGAAACTAAAAATTTCTTTTTTTTTGTGTCAAACCTAACGTGTGCGGCATTTATAGACAGGTCTTTAAGAATCATGTTAAGGTTTCTAAAACTCATTTTTCTTAAAGTCGATCGTTTAAAAGATATACGTTTCCAAAGTGGTTAAAAGTGTGTCTTCCCCTCTAACTTTTATTATAACGAAGTGAAGAATCTAAAAAAAAATTGTGCTGTAGATCCTAATAAAACTTTTAAGGAAAATTAGTTTGAACGAGATCGGGATCACTGTTTTTGAGATATAGTACATTTTCTAAAACCGCAAATATAACTTTGAATTTCATACAAATACTATGAAAAACAAAATTATTTGGCGTAGTTACTGCGAAACCCTTCATGGGCGAGTCTGACTCGCACATAGCCAATTTTTAACCTGTAACAGATTATAAGCAGGATCTAACTATACAACTGAGAATTTCAATTTCCTGTACCTAGTTGTTTTTCCTTGATGCGCACACATAGATCATTATGTATGTAAGTACATGCATACAAGCAGAGGGACAAAAAAAATAGAGATAGATAGATATTTATTTGGATTCTGTATCTAAGAACAAGTTCCGGCTGCAAATTTATTACATTCGTCGAGTACAAGGTAAAATCAGTTAGTTTTATTTAATTTAAAAAAAAGCATTAATAATTTATATAAAAATGCAAATTAATATAAAATTAACTATGTTCCAGTTCAATTAAATAAACTTTTTAGCAAAAAATAGAATTTTTGCCTTTGTAGTGTTTTTATATGGAAGTCGGTTCTATTTTTTGCTAAAATATATTTTCACGCTTTTTAGTGGGTCGGTTTGAAATTTATCTAGTTACAAAAGCCAAAATGCCAACTACTTATCGCCTTTTACAAAATATTGCTTTTCCCGGTGCAGAGCCGTTAATTTTTGAGGAGTTCTCCTGGTACATCACCATCAGCTCTACTTCACCATATGCATTGTGACAAGCATAAAGTGCTTAACATCTATATTCAAGTAATCTAATCGCAATATACGAAGTACTTATTATTGAGTAGTTTCGGTGGCCATCTGGGGTCTTCATCATCAGTTCCACTTCCTCAAATGGTGCTTATCGAGAGCAACTGCACAAGTTACTATAAGAAATACCCAAAACGCTATAGGTGTGCCTATAATATTTGAAGAGTTCCCTCGATTTCTTCATGATTCCATCACCAATTCAAACATGATGACAATGAGACCAACTAGAAAGTATACCCTTTCAAACAATAAAAGAATTTTCCAAATCGGTCTAGCCATCTCTGAGATATGAGGTAACATACATAAAAAAAAAGTTCAAGACGAATTGAGAACCTCCTCCTTTTTTTGAAGTCGGTTAAAAACTAAGGCTGAGGCTACATTAGGCCGCGACGCGACCTGCGACATATGAGCGATTAAAACAAATAAATGAATGCTCACGTATATGCTACACCGTACATCAAATATTAGTAGCGATCTTTGATTTCTTTATACGATAGTAACAACATTACTATAATTACGGCATCGGCTACATCAACATATCAGCGAAATTGAAGCTAATTTATTATAAAATGTAATGTTAGGTGATACGTGAGTAATACAACAAGCTCCAGCAATGACTAATCTCAGGGGTATCAATCAATCAATCAATCAATCAATAACTTTATTAACACACACAGTATGAAACCTTAGAATAAGTGACAAATACAATAATATACAAAAACAGTGCAAATGGTTTTACAGTGACAGTACAGATCGCAACTGGCATCTTAGCTAGATTACCAAGTAACCTGTGTTAAAGATACCAGTCCCTTTCCCCGAAGTGTTACTCAGTACCTAATACCGTGTTAGTATTAACAAAGATTAAATTACTAAAATATTAAAAATAGTGACAGTGATTAAAAACAAAACTTTACATACTCTTAAGTGTTAACCTGCAGGTGGGTGAATGGGTGTGTATGTGAATGGGCGTGTACCTACGTGAGTGGGTGTGTGAAATGGATGTGTCGAATGGGTGTGTGGGTAGATGGGAGTGAGGGATGGGTGTGTTGGATGGTGTGTTGTGAGTGTGTGATCAAATTACACCATTCTACTAAGGAGATTTTCTGTTTCCTGGTAAGTCAGGCTTAGTAGCCACTTATTGACTTGTTTTTTACAAGCACTACTAGGCAGATTGTAAACGGGCAGCTGTTTATTCACTGTATTATACAGGTTGGGTGCCAAGAAATAATTAAATCGGTTTGAGTGCCTGAAATTACTTCTCTTAGTTACGCAGATTCTGTCCTTACGTCTTTTAGTGATTCTTTGATACAGGGTCACGGCATGCTGCATTAGAACAGTATTTAGAATAAAAAGCTGCCTCACTGTCAACACTTGACAAGATTTGTAAAGCTCTGTAGTCGGAAATTTGAAGCTTTTGAAGTTACTAACTTTTAGGATGACTCTTTGCGCTCTTTCAAGTTTTAGAAGTATGGTTTTAGGCGCCCCGCCCCATGCCGTTATGCAATAATTAAGGTTCGATTGACATAATGCAAAATAAACTTGTTTTACTATTCGGGCGTCCGCAATATGTCGGAGCGGAGGGTTTTAAAAATATAAATTAATTTTCTGACTCTATTTTGTAGAAGCTCAATATGAAATGAGAAAGATAGATGCTGATCCAGTATTACGCCAAGATATTTGATAGTGGATACTTGTGATAGTTTGGGGCAATTGCAGGGCTGGTCAGGAAATGAAGAGCATGAGTGAGAAATAAGGGAAAGTGAGAGTGGAGGTTGCGTAGTTTGACGGTGAGAGAAAGTTATGTAACTGGTTTTATCAGTATTTAGGGTTAGGGAATTTTTGGCTAGCCAAGTTTTTATTGTATTAAAACCATATTGTGCCTTACAAAACACCTCATCCCACGAATCCCCGACAAAAGTAAGTGCTGTATCATCTGCGAATGCCGTTACCTTCATGTCACTGTTATTTGTTTGACAAAGCTCGTTAATGTACACAAGGAATAATGTCGGTGCGATCACGCTTCCCGTATGTTATAGGGAGCTCATTACTGACATAATTATCAATTTTAACGCATTGAGTTCGGTTGTTAAGATAGTCCCTTAAGATGGCGAGCGCTTCACCTCTAACGCCGATTTTTTCCAATTTTTGAAGCAAGAGAGGAGTAAAGACTGTATCGAACGCCTTAGCGAGGTCCAAGAAAATAGTGAGGACTTTTTTCTTACCATCTAGGTTTTTAACAATGTGATTGGTAAGATCTAGTACAGCATTTGATGTAGACATATTGCGTCTAAAGCCATACTGGTGTGGAGACAATAGGTTCATGTCTTCCAGAAATTTAATCAGACGGTTATTGATGATCCTCTCCAAGATTTTAGACAGGACAGTTAATACAGCTATAGGGCGGTAGTTTGCGACGCAGTCTCTAGCTCCGCTCTTATGAATTGGATGAATCACTGACTTTTTAAAATATGAGGGAAATGTACCAGTTTCGAGGCAAAGGTTAAATATATGAGTTAATACAGGAAGAAGTTGAATTTTATATCGCTTAAGAAGGGTAGAAGAAATATTATCCCAACCCACCGCACAGTTGGATTTTAAAGAAAACAGAATTGATTCGACTTCACTGCAGTCGGTTGGCAAGATAACAAATGAGTTGCAGGGAGAGGGAGTATTGACGGAGTCATACCCTTGAGTTGGTAGTTGAAAGTGCGGGGTTTTGATTTTTACGGCAAGATTCTTGCCTATGTTTGAAAAGTATTCATTCGCGTGATTGACAGAGAGCTCAGGAGAAGAAAGCAAGTCTAGTAATTCACTAGAAGGGGTTTTATGATTTACAGAGTTAGTTACTCTCTTTATTACTTGCCAGAGTCGCCTATTGTCTGACCCAGCTTCTGCTAGTTCCTTTCTATCAAATTCTCTTTTAACTTTTTTGAGTAATTTGTTGCAAAAATTCCTGTATCTTATGTACGTCAGCTTTAAGATATCGTTATTAGGGTTCAACTTAGTTTTTTTATGCATCATATCTCGGTTTGGCATGCAGCGCAGCAAGCCGGGTGTGATCCATGATTTAATTATATGTTTGCGCTTTGGTAGCTTAATTTTGACTGAATTGGCTTCTATAGTACACATGAGGGTGTTGAGAAAAAGTTTTGCAGCTTGATTTGCATCAGTGATATATAAAACTTGTTCAAATTGGATACTGTTCATCTCTTGGTCTAGGGTTTCATAGTTGATTTTCTTAAATACAGAACGGTTGGTATGTTTAGAGTAACCACCTTTGTGTTGTAGACAAAGTAAAATGCAGTTGTGATCAGTAACAGAAGAATCAAGTACTAGCGTTAGTGCATCGTAATTTGATTTAAGCATTACGTGGTCCAGGCAATTTAGGCCACGCGTAGGCAGGTTATGTGCTGATAGTAAACCATGACAAGCTGTGAGATTCAGATACTCTGAGGCCTGAGAATTACACGGTGTATGAGCGATGTCAATATTGATATCACCAATTATTGCTATATTTTTGAAAGAAGACAAAGAATTTAGAACCGAATCAAGGGAAACTAAGAAATTAGTCGTATTGGCAATAGATGGCGAGCGGTACATGCAGATAACAGCTATATCAATGCCTATTTTTAGAACTAGAATAATCACCTTTCAAACAAACATAAATAATTTAATTGATGATACAAAAATAGCTTAACTACAAGTCTCCATGCTTTTTGTGAGCAGTAATATTGATATTACTTATTCTTAGCTTGAGTAATTTATTCATTATTATATATTATATTTTTCTTCTTATATTTATCATTATTACATATTATTTTTATAATATACTAGCTTCTGCCCGCGACTTCGTCCGCGTAGAAATCGAAAATATTCCACGAGATCCCGTCCCCGACTTGCTTGACAAAGAGTATAATAGCTCGGCTAATATGCATGATATAAAGATAATTTATAGCCTATAGCATTCAGGGATAATGCAGCTACATGTAAGCGAAAGAATTTTCAAAATCGGTTCAGTAGTTTCAGAGATTACCCCCTACATACAAACTTACAAATTTTACCTCTTTATAATATTAGTATAGATTTCTCACTTGCTCGACTAGTTCAATAGTGCTACTAAATATGCGTGTGGCTACATTATGCGTATAGTAAACCGCAGTGGATGATTTGATCGCATTCTAAGAAAACGACCGATTCAAATTGAGTTTTTGTTATGATAGCGGCTACATTATAACTGTAAATCAAAACTTAAAACACAAAAGTTCGTCAATTATATTAAGTGGCTACATTATATGAGCGAATTTCAATGAATGAGTGATTTATTTTGCGAGAAGTTCAGAGTTAGAGTTTTAGTGGGTCCGCTGTCAAGTGGCTACATAATCACGCTACGGACATCGGACTGAGGTGCGGGAGATAAGGGGCAACACTTGTGCACTCGGCGCGGCGCGGCGCGGCGGCGCTCGCTCATGACGCTGCGACACGTTCAAACTATTTGCGCAGCGATATCTGCGCAGTTAAAGATAGATTAATCGTGATCAGTGACTAATTGAACTCTAGAATCCCGAATTGAGTGGAAACCTGGGATATTTTGAACTACCACGCCGAATGTCGTCAGCCTGTCTGACACGCGAGATTTGCTGAACGTAATTGTGCTGTGATTGCTGACGGACCGCATTGGGAGGACCTGCATATTTGAGAACCTTCGTACATCCACACTTGCTCATATTACACTTTCAAATATACTCACATACACACACACGGACGTGATCAAAACAGATCCTCGCTTGGCGTCTAGAACTGGTAAGTCAAATTGTGTAAAGTGTACCTATTTATTAGTATTATGTATTGGTAGGGCCCAATAGCCAATATTGTGTTTGCAAGCAACGGTAAAGCTCCACGTACCGTGGACCGTTCGGCCATCCAGTATCGTTGCGCTGATTGTAGGACTGAACAATAGGATTTAAAATAAAAATATGTACAATAAAAATAGAAATCAAATATATTTGTGGATCATTTGTGGATTAAAATTACAATTTTACTCGTCGAGCTTTTTGTTCAGCAAATAAATCTATGGCTTTGTCATAATTTAACTCGTGTGCCATTCGATTTTCTATCGCTAAGATTGCAAGACTCGATAGGCGTTCCTGGCTCATAGAAGATCGCAAATAATTTTTAATATTAGTTTTAGTTTACTAAAATTTCGCTCACAACTTGCGGATGTAGTAGGAAGCGTAGATCCAGTCGCCAGAGATAGAAACCGTTAGCTTTTTCTATGTCATCAAATAAAAGCGGAGCTTGCTCTTTACAAACGTAGAGTTCCTGGCAGAATTCAACGGCGCTTAAATCTCGCACGTATTTTCGTGCCAGATCTGCTCCATACTTTTGCAGCTCTTCAATTGTCATTTTTAAATTATTTGTACCTACCATTAAGAAACGCAAAATTCAAATTCAGCATGGTAGCACAATCAAACTCTTTAATTTCTGATATGATTCGATCAAATACCATCATTATTTCTTTAGAAAACAGTTGAACAGGTTGGTGTGTTTGTAATTCGTCTTGACAGATCTCATCAAAATGTTTTTACGTTTCGGCATTCGTTTGTTTTGCAAAATAGGGTCAATACCACTTTTTTTAAGCAACCTTTTCAGCCTCTTTTATCCAATATTCCATTGGATTTAGTCTCATTTTTTGCAAAGTTTTCAGTAGACCATCCATTAAGTAGTGCAACGGAACGGGTAAGAATAAGATCTTGTATTGTGTAAGGGAAAATTTAAGTGATCAATATCTTTGAAACTTCTAAAAGTTTCTCCGTCACAAATTCAGGTTATCATTATCGTCCCCGTCACAAAAATTTGAACATATTTTGACCGTAGATCATCAGGCAGCGGAGATACATGTGTCAAGTCAGCTTGACCTCAGGCTGTCTGGACATTAAGTTTTTATTGATTTCTCGTAAACACTTACATGTGACGCTATAAATCAAACGTTATTACGGTCACACAATGCGTCACTAAATGTTAGTAAAGGAAACTTTTTGAGATTAGGAAGTGCCAGCCAGAAGTTTTATGCGTAAATTCAAGCTGGCTGGACACATATTTTTGCATTTTTCTACTAAACCGCTGTACGTATCACAAAACTTTTAGTTCGATGCCTGTCACAAATTTATGTGACGCCCGTTAATATGCAAAAAGTCGTGGAATTACTTCCGTTGCCGAGATTGAGAGACCAGCGACAAGTGGTTTTTCAAGCTGGCTGGAAACGTTTTCGATCGATTATCTAAGATTCTGTAGCGTCACAAATTCTGAAATAAAGGTGTTAAGCCGTCACATAAAGTGCTCTACTGACTTAGTTAAATACGAGCTATTTTGAAGATTTGTCCAGCCAGCCTGAGTCACATTACGATTTTAAGACTTCCATTTTGTCACTGTCTCTTCAAATTGATAAAGTCAAATCTATGAAATCAGATGAATTTTTACCTTCTATTTCTGTGCAATCACAAATATGTACAGCGCAATTATGTATTACTTTTCGAACAGGTACGCATATTGAGTAAAATATTATGTGTTTGGAGTAAAATTTAAAAAATGCCAAGAAAAAGCGTCAGTGACACGAAACAGAATAAAAAACAATATTTTTGTGTTAAACCTTGAAGCTGAGGCTATTTTCTTTGATTTATCAATTAAGTGCATTTATTAATCTACATATATATAACTCAAAGGTGACTGACTGACTGACTGACTGACTGACTGACTGACATAGTGATCTATCAACGCACAGCCCAAACCACTGGACGGATCGGGCTGAAATATGGCATGCAGGTAGATGTTATGACGTAGGCATCCGCTAAGAAAGGAATTTGCGAAATTCTCACGGGATCGGGATTTACACGGGAAAAACTTCCCACGCGGGCGAAGCCGCTGGCACAAGCTAGTTGTTTAAATAAATATGAATTATTTGTTTCATACTTTCCGTAAATTTTGCTTTTAAATCTAGTCCACAAAGTTAGTTTTGTTTTCCGCGTTCCTTTTTGTTTTCCTGCATAATAAACTATATTTCCTATTACATTTTGGTCATATAAAAAAGAAAAAAAAAATTAAAATATAATCGAATTTTACAGCAGGGTGCACTTTATTTTGATATTGCTCCTACACACCTCGCGAATAATAATGTTCGTGCAGCGCGTCCCATTCCGCGCTCTGGCTGCACCCGATCACGTGGTCCGTCTGCTGTACCCAAAGACTATAAAACCATGTACCCCTGGGTATCGGTTAAGTTGATAGATCCACAGTAAAACAAGAGTGAAATTTCTGTACTTGTACTATTATTTATTCTGTGGTCAAAGTTAAGTATATGATGAGTTGTCCATACGTATGTAAAATGTGAATTTGGCCGCCCTCTGAACTTGCCGCCCGGGGCATAGGCCCCGGCTTGCCCCCCCCTAGATCCGGGGCTGCCATCGGGTTTATGGTTTTGATAAATTTATAACTAGCTTTTGCCCAGGACTTCACTGGAGTAAATATATCTATACTGTTGAAGGTTCTATTCAATTGAGCTGCTGGCTAGAAAGATTGTCTATTGATGTGACAAAGTCACTTTTGAAGATGATTGTTTTTTCTGTGTATGAATACGATATAATGAAAAGTCCTTACGTAAAATAAACGTAATTTAATTTTGATCTCAAGTAATCTTTGATTCTAGTTGCACACTCTGCGTTACAGAAGCGTAGCCTTCTAACATATACTATATCTGTTTAGTACCGATCGTTTCCGAACGTACTCCTTTGACATAACGAAATTTGATCTTGACATTACTCTGACTTGACAGATAGACTTTGGTTTCTTGTTGAAAATGTCGGTCATGGGACCCTGTTGAGATAATTATAATTGGAAAAATATCGTTTGGAATCGCCTTTTGAAACCGATAATTGGGTCGCGATTATCAATTGTTTGAAGTTGTAATTCCATTTGATGAAAAACCCGGGATATTTTGGGATTCCTCGCCGGTTGGTTGCCATCGCGTGGCACGCGCTTTTGCTGGAAACGAGTTGTGCTGTGATTGCTGTTGGAACCGCGCCATCTGGAGACTGGCGCCTTGTGAACGTCCACACACTTGATTTACATCACACTTTCACTTACTCACCTCATATTACATACATACCACACTTGGGGCGTGGCCTTGGGAAGGTCGAAGTTGGCGAACCCAGCACAGAAGGTTAGTGGTTAGACCTGTTATTTGTATTCATAAAGCCTCAGAGGCTATAGGTTGTCATAAGGCCTTTTGTTTATTGTTGTTTGTAAGCAACGTTTATAGCTCCACGTACCGTGGACAGTTTCGGACACCCAGTTAGCGTTGCACTGGCCTATTGTAGTTCTGAACAAAGTGGTAGCAGAGCGTGGTTCTTATAATATAAGATCCACTGGTTTAATTGGAAGTTTTGAAAATAACTTTAGTTTAATTTCTTAACATAACTTATAACTTAATAAGTTTTGAATATATTACCATGTCATCCGGGCTATCTAATTGAAGTTGAATCAATTGAAGTTGTATTTGTAATTTGTACTGTAGTCCCTTTTATTGCATTGACAGGTAAGATTTATTTGTGAAATTGGGAATTATTAGGTTGTATTTTGGTACATAATTTGGTATTTGTTGCAATTAATAATTGAATGTCATTGATCTGAATTTAAAAGGTTATCTAAATAATAATTAACCATAGTCTAACATAATAGGACTTGAATTGTGTGTATTGGTTGTTGTTTATAGTAGTTATTGGACTGTGTTGATAGAGATTCTCCGGCTCAATAGTATACAGACAATTGTTGTGCTTATCGATGTTTATTGGTGTGATCCTGCACAATATATACATTGAATTGTTATTTATTTTGTAACTAGCCATCTGTACCAAGCTAGATTCATACTTGGAATAAGTACAGGGTCGGATTTGGACTTGAAATAATTGAATTTGAATTTTTATTTTGTTGAGATTATTTGGTCGGCTAACAAGTCATTGCTGTTTGTTTAATATTTGATTGTTGGTTGTTGATTGGTGTTTTGTATTAATATTTGATTGTTGCAATGGCCTCATTAAGGGCAGTCAGGGAGGCTGCTGCCGGATTGACCTCACAGTTGAGATGGTTCACATCGGCAGCTGCAACGGTTGAGCGTGTGGAATTGGAAGAGCTCACCCTTGCTCGGTATGGGCAAGTGATTGAGAGGATCAAGTCAGCTGATGCTGCGCTCACGCGCTTCAACGAGTACATCATGGACGTGGATTTGGGGGTGATGGATCAGACAGCCCGCGATAATATTTTGGGTGACTATGACCAGATTGTCCACCTGGGGGATGTCATATGTCTACGAGCGCGGGAAATTTTGAAGAGTCGGGTGCCTGATGCGGCCAAGCTGCAGACCCCTGTTGTTGCAGGCCCTGGACTATTGAGTAGGCTGCTCACCCTGGAGCTGCCACATTTTGACGGTCGCTTGGACCACTGGCTGGGCTTTCTAAATCTTTTTAAAAGTCTTGTGGATGCACGCTCGGACCTCGGACCTGCCCAGAAGCTGGCCTATTTATTGTCTGTCCTGGAGGGCGAAGCCAGAGCCTTGGTGCAGCACTTGCCGGTGACGGATTCCTCTTACCCGACCGCTCTGGAGCTTCTCTGCCGACGGTATCAGAACAAGCGCTGCCTGGCTGATGTGCACATCGACCAGATTTTGGGACTACCGGCCATTGCCAGCACGTCGACGTTGCGCACTGACTTGCTGAACCCGTTGGTCTCAGCGACCAACGTTTTGAGACGCCTGGAGTTACCGGTAGAACATTGGTCCTACTTGTTGGTGCACATAGTGCTGCAGTTGCTCCCCGCGGAGTTGAGGTCACGTTTTGAGCCTAAGTATGGTGGTGATAGTGCCACCCATCTTCCCCCCTTTGACGACCTCCTCAAATTTTTGGAAGACGAGTGTCGGTTTTCGGATAACACTCGTGGCGCCACGGGGTCACCCCCACTACCTTCTCACCCTAGAGACCAGGGACGGACTAGGGCTCGGGGGCCTGTTGATGTTCGCCCCGCCCCCCGTTTTGCTGGCGCCCGGAGTCCTCGGGCTAGGGGGCCTGTTGATGATCGCCCCGCCCCCCATTTGGCTGGCGCCCGGAGTCCTCGGGCTAGGGGGCCTGTTGATGTTCCCCCCGCCCCCCGTTTTGCTGGCGCCCGGAGTCCTCGGGCTAGGGGCCTGTTGATGTTCGCCCCGCCCCCCGTTTTGCTGGCGCCCGGAGTCCTCGGGCTAGGGGGCCTGTTGATGTTCCCCCCGCCCCCCGTTTTGCTGGTGCCCGGAGTCCTTATCATTGTGACTTTTGTAAGGCAACGGGGCATGTCATGGCGCGTTGCCCGGATTTTTTGAATTTGCACGTAAGTGCCCGCCGCCGCATTGTCAACGCACGCCGTTTGTGCTTCTCGTGCTTGGGGGCCCACTTTCATCGGGACTGCCCCGACCCCCGGCCGTGTAGAATTTGTAAGGGGTCCCACTTGGAGATTGTGTGCGCCAACGCGAACCGCTCCAGCAGATCATCTTCTGAGGAGGGTTCGCGCAGGGGGGGGGTACCCCGGAGACGAGCACCGGGCTGAGACCCGCGATTCTGTACGCCGCACTCCACCCCCCGCGCAAGTTGAACGGGAGCCCCACGAGCGCCATTTGGTCTCCCCTCGTCAGGGAGAACGCGCATTGGCTGCTAGGCAGCAGTGGCCGGGTCGGCGCCGCTGCCTTTCCCCTCCGTTGGCGGAACGTCCCCGGCTGGAATCGCGCCCTCCGCCATTCGGGCATCCGGTGGGATATGCCCCTCCAGTGATGGCGAACGGCTCGGGACACCGCGCGGACGAATGTTTTGATTGTTGGCCTCGTCGTGAACGAAGGCAGCCTGGATGCGGCGATCGGTCGCCGCCCAGGCATCGCTAAGAGATTGACGCCTGCCCGCTAAAGGACCCCCCCGATCAAGACGGTTTTGTTGCCAACGGCCACGGTCAAGGTCTGGGGACCCTTGGGTGACTCAATTGTGGTCCGTGCCATTTTGGGCACGGGAGTCCGGGGTTGCCTTTTGTCGTCTTGGTTAGCGGGACAGGTTGGCCTGAAGGTGAATGACCTTTCAGGCAAGATTTGGGGAATTGGCGAACCGGCTGACACCACTGTTGAGGGAAGGACCTGGTTTGAAATCACGCGTGTGAGTTGTCCGTACCCTAAAATTGGTGCTCCTGCCCTTGTTATAACTGAACTTGGTTGGGACGAGCCACTTCGGGAAACCCTATTGGAGGACGGTTGAGGCACTCAAGCCTTCCTTATGGGGCTCGTCACCCCCTTTGTTGCCCAAGGAGGGCCACTTGGTTCAATTGTTGGTGACTGATCGTCACACTAAGAACTCGCATGCCGGTTGCAATGCGCTGTTGGCCATTCTGCAGCGAGAAATTTGGATTTTGTCGGCTGATCGCGTCAATGAGGCGAGGCCCTTTGCTGACGTCGTAACGGACTTGTTGGTTCCCTTTTGTTGAAAACGTCCACCCTTCGTAATAGTAAGATTGTTAAGGCTTATTTGTGTGTTTGTCTGCCTGTCAACCAAGGCAGTACATTTGGAGCTGGTAACCTCCCTCTCGACAGAGGCCTTTGAGGCGACTTTGGAAAGATTTTTGTCTCGCCGTGGGTTACCTTCTTTGATTAGGTCTGATTGCGGTACGAATTACAAGGGTACAAGTAACTATTTGAAGGAGGTATACGCCTTCCTTAATGAGAGCCAGGTTGACATTGGTAATAGTTTGGCTCGCCGAGGGGTCACTTGGTTGTTTGACCCGCCAGCCTGCCCCCCATTGGGGGGGTATTTTTGGGGCCGCGGTGAAAGTGGCAAAGGGACGCTGGCGGAGATTGTTGGGAGACACCGTTCTCACCTTTGAGGAACTAGCTACGGTATTTGGCCGCATTGAAGCTGTGTTAAATTTGCAACCTTGTCAAGACTTCCAATTGATTAGCGGACGGGTAGGCCCGTCCGGGGGGGGGTAGATGTTTAGTACCGATCGTTTCCGAACGTACTCCTTTGACATAACGAAATTTGATCTTGACATTACTCTGACTTGACAGATAGACTTTGGTTTCTTGTTGAAAATGTCGGTCATGGGACCCTGTTGAGATAATTATAATTGGAAAAATATCGTTTTGAATCGCCTTTTGAGAGACTGGCGCCTTGTGAACGTCCACACACTTGATTTACATCACACTTTCACTTACTCACCTCATATTACATACATACCACACTTGGGGCGTGGCCTTGGGAAGGTCGAAGTTGGCGAACCCAGCACAGAAGGTTAGTGGTTAGACCTGTTATTTGTATTCATAAAGCCTCAGAGGCTATAGGTTGTCATAAGGCCTTTTGTTTATTGTTGTTTGTAAGCAACGTTTATAGCTCCACGTACCGTGGACAGTTTCGGACACCCAGTTAGCGTTGCACTGGCCTATTGTAGTTCTGAACAATATCTATACTAATATTATAAAGCGGAAAAGTTTGTTTCTTTGTTTGTTTGCTTGAACGCGCTAATCTTCGAAAGTACTGGGTGTATTTGGATGAAATTTCTCTCTTCTACTTTTTACACGACTGCAAAAAAGGAGAGTTATGTTTTTACCGTGATAGAATCCACGGGAGCGAAGCCCCGCGTGAGTAGTAGTAATATTATAAAGCGGGAAAGTTTGTTTGTTTGTTTGCTTGAAGGCGCTAATCTTCGAAAGTACTGGGTGGATTTGGATGCAATTTGGTATGGAAGTAGCTTGAAGCTTGAGGAAGGTTATAGGCTACTTTTTCGCGACTGCAAAAAAGGAGAGTTATGTTTTTACCGTTATAGAATCCACGGGAGCGAAGCCCCGCGTGAGTACTAGTACCTAGATAAACTCTTTATTGTATAGCTTACAGAATTAAATAAGGGCTTAACAAATAAATAGGATGTTTGTTTGTTATTGATAATAGGCTGGCGTTTGAGCATCATCTCACATGATACTAAGTGATAATGTGGTTGAAGGTGAAGCTCGCTTACCCAGAAGTAATCTATTCACTCTGGACTTAAAGACTCCCAGGTTTTAGCTATCAGGAAATAGACTCCGAGCTTTTACAGACAACCCTGGGATAGAAATGAAATAAAAAGAGAAAATAAATACGCAGGTAGTCTACTACGTTTACCTTACCTATTATATGAGGACTAACCTTAGGCATCATATTTTTAATTTTGACACGCTGTTTTATTTAGCCTTCCAAAAGCCATAAATTAAAAAAAAACACTTAAGTAATTTTAATTAATTATCTATATAAGAATTACTAGGGAAATGTTGACTACACCTGAACTGTCGCTTTGACAATGACATATCTTTAATTTTTAATATCGAATTCAATTTCCGGGTAAACAAATCTAAACATACAGAGAGTTAAAATATATATTTCAATTTCCGTCTTCCAATTCCCAAAATTTACAAAAAATTTCATATCTGCAAATCATTAAGGGCTAATGCTGTGAAAGAAGAGCTAGGTAAATTTAAATTATCTTTACTGTTCGGAAAATCACCTATAAGGACATACCCGAATGTGGTCAATAATGCGGGCGGCGCATTTGAACCTAAGTCCACCCAATTCCCCAAATAAATATACGGAAACAGTTGAGCGCCTAACACTATATCAATATCTCCTGGAATATTCCAGCTTAAATCTATATGACTATCCCACTTAATATGGTGCGATGGTAGCTGGTCCGTAATGCCCTCAACTACTAACGCGTTAATATTTTTGATGCGAGTATACGCGAGACTCGACATCTAAGTATACATAACCTATTATCGGTCGCGATACGGAACCAACCCCTTTGACAAAGGAATTACTCAAAGGAGTTTTACTAAATTAAGTTTTCTATAACAGGCTGTAGTTATTAAATTGTTTTGCGAACCGTTGTCAATTAAGCACCTCACTATAGTTTTATGGCACGAACTATTATTATTGGCTCGCGCATAAACCTGGGGCGGTTTATAACAGAACTGTCGTCTTAGTCTTCGTATCAGCTGCTAACAACGCGGCTGTGCTATGGGCAAAGAGCAAAGTAACTAATAAGGAGAAAGAGTGACAACTCTGTGGTAAAATTTGCATGTATGGAAAGTGCTGCCTTAAGTTTGGTGAGTGAACTAAGGCTAATAAATATACACCAACATATATATGAATACTTACTATGAGTATGTATGTAGTCATTCTAAATTTTATTAGGGTCACAATCAGGGTTATGACCTAAATAAAAAACAAACATGTATGACGTTCAGAATAATGTTAACAAAACAAATAACAGGAACAAGTAACAATTCTAACAGAATTATCTAAGATAAGCTCGGAATTTCGGGAAGCGCATCAACGTCGGGAAAGCCAGAGTTGACAATGGCCGACAATGATATTTGTTTGACAAGTTTAAAAATAAGACAAGATGGCTTCCAAGTCCATTTAACTCACCAAACTTCAGATGTCGCTGTCATCTATTGAAATTGATGACAGTGTTAAGTATGCACCCCCCCTGGCTATGGGTCGGAGACGTTTGTATGATGTCATACGAATCATGCACAGTCACTGGTGCAGGAATATTGACTTTCGCGCACTGAGAATAAGATCGCGGCACCGCGGCGCAAGCCGGAGCAAGCGAACACGGAGCGCGCGGCGAGGGGAGTGAGAGCCGGGGCACACGATGCGTTGCGGCGGCGGTGCGGCGCCGGAGCGGTGTCGCAGCGTCGTCTTACATAGAAATATCTGTGGCATGCACACGATGCGCTCCGGCGCCGCACCGGACTTGCAACCACCAAGACGAGGCGGGGAGGGGTGAATGCGTTGCGACGTCGGAGCGGCACCGCTCAGTTGTTTTGCGTCACAAGGAAGGACACACGCTCGCTCGTTTCGATTGTCTGTCAACAGACTGTCCAACGCTGCTACGGCGCCACTGCGACATAACAACGTTACGGCGCCGCACTGCTCGTGTGCCCACTGACACGGTGAAATCTTTGCGGTGCGGCACCGCAACGCATCGTGTGGCGCAACGGACAGCGGCGCCGCGCCGCTTGCCGCCGGGGTTGACGTCATGGATACATTGCAATTCGTCGATTCAACATCAGCTGTATGCAGCTGTTTATAGTTTTTATCGAAATGTAATAAACTATGATGACGTTTTTTTACATACGTTACAGACTGAGGTCGACTTGCAATTACTTAAACCGTGTGCCAAACTCAGACAATTCGCGCAACCACGTTTGGCTTTGATAAACTCAAACCTAGTTCTAGGGGTCAACACTGATTTAAACTTAGCGCAGTAATACAAATGAACATGATCGCTATCTTCACAATACGCGCAACTCGAAATCGAAGTCGCGTGGGTAGAAGCGGAGGAATCAGTCGACTCACTAACAACAAACGTTTTCGTCTGTGTACGTGATTCGCGAGATACGGCACCAAGGGACCTATTATTATTATTATTATTCGCGTTCGCGTTCAACTGAGACAAATTTAAGCGTTTATCCTTGCCTGATCTTGAACAAAAGTAATCAACAATTTAGTAGTGGGTATTTCAACATCACGAATGGAAAGTTCAAACGATTGACCAGTCTGTGAATCTATTTTTCTCATAGCACAATGCAAGAGAATAAAATCCGCCAGATCCGGAATTCCAAGTAGTTTCAGGGCAGAAAACGATGCACTAAATGTTTCAATGAAAGAATCGAGACTATTTGCGTTATATGAACAACCTTTTAAATCTAATATATTATTTAATAGTGGATACCTAATGAGCGCTTATCCTGGTATTTTTTAACTAAAGTGTCCCATAAAATATTGTAGGTATCATCCGTAGGTACGGTTTCCAGCGGTAACCCGCAATGCGTTATATGTAAGCCTTAGTGTAAGCCTACCCAGTAAATACTGCACACGCTGCGAGTCAGTCAGCTGTTCATTATCGTGAATATTCGACTTGAATGCTTCATGGAAAACAGGCCAATTCTCAGATTTCCCGTCGAAGTATGACAGCGCTATAGGGGCAACTTTATTTTAAGCTGTTCAAAAAGGGTCTTTGCAGGATTACTACTTTGTGTTAACGGCGATTGACAAGCATAATCAGGACTTGTACCAGTTTTTAAACTAATGTTTATGTGATTAATTTGATCGACATAAGATTCAAATTTGTCTCGAATGTCATCAATTGTTTCCGATCCAGTCATAAAACTCTCATTTGCTCTCGAATCGAATGACGATATATTTTCGATAAATCAAATCATATAATCGATTAATGCGTTTAAATAAACATCCTTTCTTTTCATGAAGGATCATAAGTGAATCTTCCGACTTTAATTGTTTATTCAGTAGTCATTTTGTTAAATCACAACAAGAAGGAACGTAATATGAAAGATGCGAAGAAAGAATGACTGAAAATGAATGAATGAATGCTAAAAAGAATTACAAATATTCACAAAGCCGAGATGGTGGGTAACAGGAAATTTTAAAATTGACGTACTTATACCTACATAAAATGAACTTTACTTTAACAATGAATATGATTTATTCTAATGTATGATTTTCACCAAATACTACGTAAAAATCTAACTATTCGTCATTTATCCGACTCGTAAGGACCAAATAATTATGATGAGACGTGTAAATGACCTCTAACTTAATTGTGCATTGTTTTTAAGAACAACAAGTATGGCGGTACAAAAAATGAAAAATCTCTATCGATGGAATCCCTGATACACCAACATTAATTCAACTATTTGCAGTGAAAAGCCCACAGACCTTGTCTGTTCCTGTAACCGTAATTTAGTCCCAGGAGGATGAGACCGCGTGGCAGCTGCAGCTGGTAACGTTGGTGCACCGGTCAGTGCGAAAAACCTGAACAAAAAAATTGTTTATTATTAAATTATTTTAATTGTATATGAAAAAATACCTAATATAGAATACGTGGTTATAATTAATGTGATAACCTAATCACCACGCTGTAGAAGAAACAACCGAATTCAAACCTTTTTTGTAAGTCCGTGAATAACACATTCAAAAAATAAATTTAATTTGTCAGTATGCTTACCACCCGGAAAATTTAATTCTAATTTAGTATTTCATTCAAAATTATTAATAGTTCTACCTGTCAGTTTTGATGACCTTGCAATGGTATCATCGTTTAAAGTAATTGAACAGGTAAATCTTAATAAGTTGGTGTTATCCTGTTGCTCAACGAACTTTAAATAATGTGAATTTTACTTTGAATACACATGGCAACCGGTACCGAAGGAAGAATCTCTATATGTTAACATTGCCACCTATTCACGGATTATCATCAGCAAGCCTTGCTTAACATTGAACATTTATCTATATATATCGATTTTCCACAAAACCAATAAATCAATCTCAACATGCAGGCAGTTAGTTTTTACAAGGAACGTAAACGTCAAAGAGTGAAAAAAAGTTATAGACAATAGAATAATGTTGCCAACCAAAGGGTGCGTTCGGTTTCACGTTGGACAGAACATCTACCCCCCACCCCGGACGGGCCTACCCATCCGATAATCAATTGGAAGCCTTGACAAAGTTGCGACCGCTCTCTTTATGATGGATCCGTCCACCAAAACCTCAGCAAAACGAGGGACCCCGTCGGTGCCAGCCACCAAATTGAGAATGCGCCCCCTGCGCCAATACAAAGGCTTAAGGTTGGCATCCTTAATCAGGACGAGGTCTCCGATCTTGGGCGGATGAGTTTTATCCGTCCACTTGACGCGTTGCTGGAGGATGTGCAGATACTCTAAGCTCCAACGCTTCCAAAAGTTCTGAGCGAGCTGTTGCACCAACTGAAACCGCGAGAGCCGATTTTGGCTCACATCAACAAAGGAGTACTCCAGCAAGGCGACAAGTGGCTGTCCAATCAAGAAATGGCCCGGTGTTAGAGCCTCCAAGTCATTCAGGTCCGAAGAGAGCGGGCACAACGGGCGCGAATTCAACACAGCTTCAATGCGGCAAAATACCGTAGCTAGTTCCTCAAAGGTGAGAACGGTGTCTCCCAACAATCTCCGCCAGTGTCCCTTTGCCGCTTTCACTGCGGCCTCAAAAATACCCCCCCGATGGGGGCAGGCTGGCGGGTCAAACAACCAAGTGACCCCTCGGCGGGCCAAACTATTACCAATGTCAACCTGGCTCTCATTAAGGAAGGCGTATACCTCCTTCAAATAGTTACTTGTACCCTTGTAATTCGTACCGCAATCAGACCTAATCAAAGAAGGTCACCCACGGCGGGACACAAATCTGTCCAAAGTCGCCACAAAGGCCTCTGTCGAGAGGGAGGTTACCAGCTCCAAATGTACTGCCTTGGTTGACAGGCAGACAAAAACACACAAATAAGCCTTGACAATTTTACTATTTCGAAGTGTGGACGTCTTCACCGAAAAGGGACCTGCAAAGTCCGTTCCGACGCCAGCAAAGGGCCTCGCCTCATTGACACGATCAGCCGGCAAATCTCCCATTAGGGGCTGCATAGTGGAGGCCTTAGTCCGATAACACGGCATACAACGGAAGACAATGCTACGAATAGTACGACGAGCCGACAAAATGCAAAATTCTTGCTGCATAATGGCCAACAGCGTATTGCAACCGGCATGCGAGTTTTTAATGTGACCAACAATTGTACCAAGTGGCCCTCCTTGGGCAACAAAAGGGGGTGACGGGCCACATAAGGAAGGTTAGAGTGCCTCAACCGTCCTCCAACACGCAAAAGACCCGTCTGGTCCAAGAAGGGATTCAACTTACTAACGGCTCCCGACAACTTAACCCTACCAGACTTCAAGACCTCGATCTCCTTCTCAAAGTGTGCAGCCTGCACAGAGCGGACCCAAAGGAGGAGTGACTCCTGTCGCTCTTGAGGAGAGAGAACTGGTGACAGGCGCTTGTCCCCTGGATTCCTAGAATTATGGCCAAAACGCCTGATCCACGAGGTAACGTTCAACAATTTGTCGAGGGAGCTGTATCGATTCAACAAAAAATCAGGATCAAACGGAGGATCCTTCGTCCCAACAGCGAACACCTTAAGTCCGGGCAAAGGATCCGACATCAAGACTGGCGTTCGAGGCCAATCGTCCTCGGGGCGAGTCAGCCAGTCCGGTCCCCACCAGAGGGGGTGAGCAATCAAGTGGGAGGCCATGCACCCGCGTGAGGCTACGTCGCCCGGGTTCAGGTCACCAGGCACGTGCCTCCAAATCAAAGGCGTTTCAGAACCCTGAATCTGAGACACTCGGTTCGCAACAAAGACCTCCAAAGAGTGGACGGACGTCTTCAACCAACACAAAACAATTTGACTGTCCGTCCAGGCGTAAGAAGCCCGAATGTCAACAGTTCCACCCAAGTGTGCGCAACGTGGTTTAAGAGACGCACAAGAAGCACCGCAGGGAGTGCGGATACAAACTGGAGCCATTCTTCCAACAGGGTTTCCCGAAGTGGCTCGTCCCAATCAAGTTCAGTTATAACAAGGGCAGGAGCACCAATTTTAGGGTAAAGACAACACACAAGGGTGAGTTCAAACCAGGTCCTTCCCTCAACAGTGGTGACAGCCGTTTCGCCAATTCCCAAAATCTTGCCTGAAAAGTCGTTCACCTTCAGGCCAACCTGTCCCGCTAACCAAGACGACAAAAGGCAACCCTGGGCTCCCGTGTCCAAAATGGCACGGAACACAATCGAGTCACCCAAGGGTCCCCAGACCTTGACCGAGGCCGTTGACAACAAAACCGTCTTGATCGGGGGGGCTCCCTTAGCGGGGCAGGCGCCAATTTCTTAGCAATGCCTGGGCAGCGACCGATCGCCGCATCCAGGCTGCCCTCGTTCACGACGAGGCCAACATTCAAAATATTCGTCCGCGCGGTGTCCCGAGCCGCTCGCCATCACTGGAGGGGCATATCCCACCGGATGCCTGAATGGCGGAGGGCGCGTCTCCAACCGGGGACGTTCCGCCAACGGAGGGGAAAGGCAGCGGTGCCGATCCGGTCCCTGCTGCCTAGCAGCCAACGCGCGTTCTCCCTGACGAGGGGAGACCAAATGGCGCACGCGGGGCTCCCGTTCAACTTTCGCGGGGGGTGGAGTGCGGCGAACAGAATTGCGGGCCTCAGCCCGGTGCTTGTCTCCGGTGTACCCCCCCCTGCGTGAACCCTCCTCAGAAGATGGTCTGCTGGAGCGGTTCGCGTTGGCGCACAAAATCTCCAAGTGGGACCCTTTACAAATTCTACACGGGCGGGGGTTGGGGCAGTCCCGATGGAAGTGGGCCCCCAAACACGAGAAGCACAAACGGCGTGCGTTGACAATGCGGCGGCGGGCACTTACGTGCAAATTCATAAAGGCCGGGCAACGCGCCATGACATGCCCCGTTGCCTTACAAAAGTCACAATGATGAGGACTCCGGGCACCAGCAAAACGGGGGGCGGGGCGAACATCAACAGGCCCCCTAGCCCAAGGACTCTGGGCGCCAGCAAAACGGGGGGCGGGGCGAACATCAACAGGCCCCCTAGCCCGAGGACTCCGGGCGCCAGCAAAACGGGGGGTGGGGCGAACATCAACAGTCCCCCTAGCCCGAGGACTCCGGGCGCCAGCAAAACGGGGGGCGGGGCGAACATCAACAGGCCCCGAGCCCTAGTCCGTCCCTGGTCTCTAGGCCGAGAAGGTAGTGGGGGTGACCCCGTGGCGCCACGAGTGTTATCCGAAAACCGACACTCGTCTTCCAAAAATTTGAGGAGGTCGTCAAAGGGGGGAAGATGGGTGGCACTATCCCCACCATACTTCTGCTCAAAACGTGACCTCAACTCCGCGGGGAGCAACTGCAGCACTATGTGCACCAACAAGTAGGACCAATGTTCTACCGGTAACTCCATGCGTCTCAAGGCGTTGGTCGCTGAGACCAACAGGTTCAGCAAGTCAGTGCGCAACGTCGACGTGCTGGCAATGGCCGGTAGTCCCAAAATTTGGCCGATGTGCACATCAACCAGGCAGCGCTTGTTCTGATACCGTCGGGAGAGAAGCTCCAGAGCGGTCGGGTAGGAGGAATCCGTCATCGGCAAGTGCTGCACCAAGGCTCTGGCTTCGCCCTCCAGGACATACAATAAATAGGCCAGCTTCTGGGCAGGTCCGAGGTCCGAGCGTGCATCGACAAGACTCTCAAAGAGATTTAGGAAGCCCAGCCAGTGGTCCAAGCGACCGTCAAAATGTGGCAGCTCCAGGGTGGGCAGCCTACCCAATAGTCTAGGGCCTGCAACAACGGGGGTCTGCGGCTTGGCCAAATCAGGCACCCGGCTCTTCAAAATTTCCCGGGCTCGTAGACTTATGACATCCCCCAGGTGGACAGTCTGGTCATAGTCACCCAAAATCTTATCGCGGGCTGCCTGGTCCATCACCCCCAAATCCACGTCCATGATGAACTCGTAGAAGCGTGTGAGCGCAGCACCAGCTGCCTTGATCCTCTCATTCAAGCACCCATACCGAGCTAGGGTGAGCACTTCCAATTCCAAACGCTCAACCGTTGTCGCTGCCGATGTGAACCATCTCAACTGTGAGACCAATCCGGCAGCAGACTCCCTGACTGCCTTTAATGAGGTCATTGCAACAATCAAATATTATACCAACCGGTTAAAATTCACTAAACAAACAAACAATGACTTGTTAGCCAACCGAGCAATTTCAACAAAATAAAACTTAAATTCAATTTATTTCAGGTCCAAATCCGACCCTGTACTTATTCCAAATATGAATCTAGCTTGCCAAGGATGGCAAACCAAATATACCAAATTATGTACCAAATACAACCCAATAATTCCTAATTTCACAAACAAATCCCACTTGTCAATACAACAGGGACTACAGTACAAACCACAAATACAACTTCATAGAGCCCGGCTGACAAAGTAATACATTCAAAACTTATTAAGTTATAAGTTATGTTAAGTAATTAAACTAAAGTTATTTTCAACAATGTTCAAAACTTCCAATTTACTTAGTGGATCTTATATTATAAGACCACGCTCTGCTTACCAATTTGTTCAGTCCTACAATCAGCGCAACGATACTGGATGGCCGAACGGTCCACGGTACGTGGAGCTTTACCGTTGCTTGCAAACACAATATGGGCTCTTGGGTCCTACCAATACATAATACTAATAAATAGGTACACTTTACACAATTTGACTTACCAGTTCTAGACGCCAAGCGAGGATCTGTTTTGATCACGTCCGTGTGTGTGTATGTGAGTATATTTGAAAGTGTAATGTGAGCAAGTGTGGATGGACGAAAATTCTCAAATATGCAGGTCCTCCCAATGCGGTCCGTCAGCAATCACAGCACAATTACGTTCAGCAAATCTCGCGTGTCAGACAGGCTGACGACATTCGGCGTGGTAGTTCAAAATATCCCAGGTTTCCACTCAATTTGGGATTTTAGAGTTCAATTAGTCACTGATCACGATTAATCTATCTTTAACTGCGCAGATTCAACTCGATTTTCCACAAAACCAATAAATCAATCTCAACAAGCAGGCAGTTAGTTTTTACAAGGAACGGAAACGTCAAAGAGTGAAAAAAAGTTATAGACAATAGAATCGCGTTCGGTTTCACGTTGGACAGAACACCTATCATGTGCTGTTTAAAATATATATTCTACACGTTCATGTCTTTACATATGTAAATAAATAGGTTTAACACAGAAAGAACAGCGATGGATGCATTATTTCCGGAAGACCTATGTCCAAATGACTATTAATTAGCATCATCATCTGATAGCTGGTATTATAAATATGATAAAGATAAACATAAATATAAAGGGGTGGGGGCGGCATTTTCCACATTTTGCCCCGCCTAAAAAAATTTAAGATCCGGGGCTGCCCGATGGTCTACTATCGAGAGGCAATCCAAATTTTATGACCGGAAGTTGCGTCAGTTTCCCGTTGCATTTCCGGTGTCCGCCAGCCAGCGGCGACGCTTCTCAATTATTCTGGATTTCCAACCACCGTTCATAAACGAACCGAGCCGTTTTAAAATTATAAATAAAACTAGTATTTGCGTGTTGCGCGAGGTGCACGCACCTCGCGTGCTTGTGAAAAAAGAAAAAAAAAAGGGTAGGGGTGATGGGGGGAGATGGGGGGGTTTAGTATTTGCGTGTTGCGCGAGGTGCACGCACCTCGCGTGCTTGTGAAAAAAGAAAAAAAAAGGGGGGCGGGTGATGGGGGGGTTTAGTATTTGCGTGTTCCGCGAGGTGTAAGCACCTCGCGTGCTTGTGAAAAAAAAAAAAAAATAGGGGGGGTGATGGGGGGGGTTGCAGAAGTATTTTGACTAAAGCATTGCCCCTCTAAATGAATCTGAAAAAAAAAAAAATGTTCCAAGTCTCTTAATTTCCGAGATCCGCCTAAAGGGGGTGAGAAGGGGGGTGGGGGGGGCGACTTTGATAAATGGTTTTTACTTTACCAAGCCTCCTCTATACGAATCCGTAAAAAAAAAAATACGGGTCTCGTAGTTTCCGAGATACGATAGGTAGGGGGGAGAAGGGGGGGGAAAAGGGGAGGTTTGGCACTTTTCCCGTTGGTTTGAGAGTTACTTGTTTACGAATCTGTCAAAATATACCCACCTCCCCCTCCACCATCTGGGAGAACAATTATGTCAATGAGTCAGTGAGTGAGTGAGTGAGTCAGTGGTAATTTAGCTTTATATAATATAACTAGTATTTGCGTGTTGCGCGAGGTGCAAGCACCTCGCGTGCTTGTGGAGTGAATCTGAAAAAAAAAATGGGGGGAGAGTGATGAGGGGGGGGGGGGTTTGCACAATTATTTGAACTAAAGCATTGCCCCTCTAAATGAATCTGAAAAAAAAAATGTTCCAAGTCTCTCAATTTCCGAGATCCGCCTAAAGGGGGTGAGAAGGGGGGCGGGGGGGTGACTTAGAAAAATGGTTTTTACTTTACCGAGCCTCCTCTAAACCAATCCGTAAAAAAAAAATACGGGTCTCGTAGTTTCCGAGATACGATAGGGAGGGGGGAGAAGGGGGGTGAAAAGGGGAGGTTTGGCACTTTTCCCGTAGGTTTGAGAGTTAGTTGTTTACGAATCTGTCAAAATATACCCACCTCCCCATCCACCATCTGGGAGAACAATTATGTCAGTGAGTGAGTCAGTGGTAATTTAGCTTTATATAATATAACTAGTATTTGCGTGTTGCGCGAGGTGCAAGCACCTCGCGTGCTTGTGAAAAAAACTAAAGCATTGCCCCTCTAAATCAAGTATTTGCGTGTTGCGCGAGGTGCTTGCACCTCGCGTGCTTGTGAAAAAAAAAAAAAAAAAAAGAGGGGGGGGGGGTGATGGGGGGGGGTTGCACAAGTATTTCGACTAAAGCATTGCCCCTCTAAATGAATCTGAAAAAAAAAATGTTCCAAGTCTCTTAGATTCCGAGATCCGCCTAAAGGGGGGGGAAGGGGGGCGGGGGGGGACTTTGAAAAATGGTTTTTACTTTACCGAGCCTCCTCTATACGAATCCGTAAAAAGAAAAAAATACGGGTCTCGTAGTTTCCGAGATACGATAGGGGGGGGGGAGAAGGGGGGGAAAAGGGGAGGTTTGGCACTTTTCCCGTAGGTTTGAGAGTTACTTGTTTACGAATCTGTCAAAATATACCCACCTCCCCATCCACCATCTGGGAGAACAATTATGTCAATGAGTGAGTCAGTCAGTCAGTCAGTCAGTGGTAATTTAGCTTTATATAGTATAATGAAGCTAGGATAGGTCTACAACATTAGTTTTTGTTTATGTGAAAACTGAATATAAATAGTTTGTTCAGTAAAAGTGATTCCAATAATGATAAATTCCAATAATTTTTAAATTTTGACACAATAAAGTTTACGAGTAGGACACCGGTCAATGCCGCCGGTAGAAACGGTCAAAATGTCAAAGAAGACGGCGCGTGAGGGGCTGCTGACGCCGCCGCGCCGATTGGTGAGCATGTTTTTGTACGGAGAACCACGTAACAGCTTAAAAACGTTTTTCTTTTTATAAAATAAAACATTGAATTTTGAAAAACATTGCTATAAGTACCATGTACATAGTTAATGTACACAAAACATTAAAATAAAAAACAAGCTTAGGCGTACTATAAGGCGACGTATAAGTACTTCTTCACATCGCTATCGTCCGGAAACATGCCTAGAATACTGCCAGGATTGCCACGTTGCATGGCAATGCTTATTCTTTGGGCAAAGAACGAGCCGGCCCTCTGGTCACGCAAGGATTAGATTTGCCGGCGAGATTATTCCTTATAAGAGAGACGCTCACTCGGGCCCCATGACCACAGATTACTAAATACACACATCAAAAGTGTCTAGGGATCAAGCATTTTTATGCGGATTTCTTGAGATTGAGATGTGGCTTTGTAATAAATTTATGATTTTATAAATTTATATGGATCCTTTTTGGTGCATTTCATAATTTGAAACAGGAACTGTTAATCAAATTCGAGTAAAAGATGAAAATCAGCTGTCAATATTTTCCCTATAAAAACATACAACGCATTGAAGACATTATTAGTGCTACTGTTTCCCTACTACTGGTTAAAACCAACGTTATTATGGAGCGGCGACGTCATTTAAGCAGGGAAGAAATGCTCAGAGCCATGGGAATGATAGAAGCTGGTTCCCGGCAACGTACTGTGGCTTTAGCTCTGAATACAAGTCAGAGTGTTATCAGTCGACTTTGGACACGTTACCGAAGCACTGGTACCGTGGCTGAGCGCCATGGAGGACGGTATCGCTGCACCACACGGAGACAAGACCGATACATTCAAATCTTAACTCGAAGAGTTCCAACAATGACCGCCATGATTTTAGCCGTGAGGCTTCATCACTCTTCAGGGAACTTAATTAGCAACCAAACAGTCAGAAACCGCTTGCATGAAGTGAACCTTCATTCCCGAAGACCGCTACGGGTACCACCTATAGCAATGCACAATCGTAGGATTCGATATCAATGGGCTCTTGAACACAGAAATTGGGCAGAAGAACAATGGCGTTTCGTGTGCTTTTCTGATGAGTCTCGTTTTGGTATGAGACCGGATACAAGACGTATACGACACTGGAGAACCCCTGGACGCCAACAGCGATTAAAATCCTGCCAGGAAGTCCATCCTTATAGTGGTGAAACCATCATGGTATGGGCGGGTATTTGGATCGGCGGAAGAACTGAGTTGATTTGGATCAGAGGCAACCTCAACGCTCAAATTTATGCTGAGACGATTGTATTTGACGTCATCGTTCCTCTACAAGTGCAAATCGGTCCCTTATTTCAGTTAATGCATGATAATGCACGACCGCACACCGCAAGAGTTGTAAGACAGACTCTCGCCGCAGCTAACATCAATGTCCTGCTCTGGCCTGCTCAGTCGCCAGACTTGAACCCGATTGAGCATGCATGGGATATGCTACAGAGAAGAGCTCTGCCGAATATGGAGGGTATCCAGTCGCAAGAAGACCTTTTTTTGTTGTTGCAACGAACGTGATTTGGATGAACTCATTTTGAGTATGCCAAACCGATGTTCTTGTGTTGTTAGTGTTCGCGGTAGAAACACGGATTATTAATTGTTTAAGTTACCCAATAAAATTTTAAAGAAAACTGTTATTTCAGTCTTTTTTTCGAACTTTAATGTTAGTGGTTCAAATGTCAAAAATCCCTTTATTAGGAAAATGGCAAATTTCTTTATTAATGCAAAGGTGACTTGGTTTATCGTTACTGTGACAAACGAAAACACTTTATTTGATGAATCCTTAAAGAAAATTTTAATTAATATCAATCAGGAGAAAAGTTATTGCAAAAATATATGTTGATCCCTAGACACTTTTGATGTGTGTAGTTACTTCGTAACAGATACATCACTCTCATACAAAAGCGAAAATACCTACGCTATAATAGCCTACAAAATCTTAATAATAATACCAGCTGTTTGCAGCGAGAAGAAATGTACCATAAGTACGCACACATACAGTTAAAATTGTTTTGCCCGACGTGCGACCCACGTCATCGAGCGAATAACCTAGGGTTGTATATGATGATATTGTTAATAAAACGAATATAGGAAAACAATTATTTTTTATTTGTTGATCAAATATGTTTCAGTTTAATAAAATGATAGATGCATTTTTTCCTTCCCTGAATTCCCGATTATTAAATTTTAGTGTCGAAAATGTCCGAAACCGCGTAAATAATTTTAATTTCAATAAAATTCCGCGCAAATAAATAATCAAAAGGGAAACAGGAGCAAAGCGGAGGAAAATCAATTGTTTTTAAGTCGATCCATTATGACGTTGTCAAAATTATTTAAAAAGGCTTAGGCAGGCGTGCGGCAGCCCACTGTCGGATGTACCGACGGCGATCCGCGAAGCGGTAGGCATATAACACGTGGCCTTGAGCGAGTGACGGACGCCTGCCGTGACGCAAGCGTTTCGACCCCAAACGGCACAAAACTGTAATTACTAGAAAGGTTACAGTATTTTTATGGATTTAAGTTATGGTAATAAGTTACTGTGGGTTTGAAAATTGAATACAGATTCCTTTTTGGATTCTTAGGTTTTATTTTAATTGCGTAGTTTCTGCTTGCGGTTTGTAAAGTTAGTGGCGTTAGTATTTTGCTCGCTTGAAAAGGTTTTATGCATACTTATGTCACTCAGTGATTACGTAGCATTTTATTGGTGAAAGAGTCTTTGAATCGGATGAGTATTTTCGAAGATAGGTACCCTCCTACAAACAACTATACTCACACACATTACCTACCTCTTTATAACATGCAGAACTTTAATCGTAATGGTGTCTTTTAATGACACCTAATACCCTAAATACAAGTCACCTCTTCCTCGAACTCCAGCCGCTATTAACGCTCTCTTGGACTCAAACACAGATTTAGATATGTTTGTAAATGAATGGAAGATAATATTGTCAGAATGTTTAAATTTTTGTGAGCAGAATGCATGAATGTGTTAAATAAATAATAAATTATGTTAAATAGTGTAATTGGTTTCAGCCGTTCTATTTAAATAAATAAACTAATAGTGAATAAGAAAAATACCACTTTCAAATGAAACTATTTAGAGTCTCCCCTTTTTTTTTTAACGTGGTAAAATTATCATATAAGTCCTCCCACTCCGGGCAGGGTGGGAGGGACTGTCAGACTTTTACTGACTAAAATCCACGGTGTTCCTTCAATAGCCCTTTACGTACCGGGGCCACGGTAACGGGATGAGTCCCACGACCCCGGCAGGCTTCGGCCCTCTGCAGAGGGGGCCTCGTCATGTTGCTGACGCTCTTTGAGGCGCGCGTGGAACACGACGCGCCGTCGACCCGGGCATGGTCCATGGTCGGACAGCGAGTTGCCCTTTACTTGCTGTCCGCATGCCCGCGCCTACGGTGGCCGGAGATCGTCGGCCGACGTCCGACGCCGTGGGCGTCTACCACTGCGGCTGGGCTGGAGGGAGGACGCCATCCTCTCCCTCACGCGGCCCGCCTCCTCCTTAGGAAGCATGACTGCTTCGCAGAAGGAGGCGACCGCTTCCCACTCCCTCTCGCCCCGCAGCATGGCCTCGACCAATGCCGGGCGCGAGAGGTCTCCGCCTATCGCCGCCGTGAGGACACGTCGGTGCTCTGCCCAGGCGGGGCAGTCTTGCACCGTGTGCTCTATGGTGTCCTCAGGGCGACCCTCGCAGTGGTGACACCAAGGCGTTTCCTCCTTTCCCATCAGACACAGGTACCTCCCGAAACTTCCGTGTCCAGTGAGGACCTGCGTCATGCGGTAGGTCAGGACGCCGTGACGCCGATCTAGCCACTCAACAAAGAGGGGTCTTACCGCCGCGATTGCGGCGTGCCCTAGAGTCTCCCCTAATCCCGTCATTTTAAACTGGCTCACCTGTGCTATTTACAGAAACCAAACCCTTATTAAGTCGTCAGTTTTACTGGAAAATTAGCCTAGTTTCGTCTCTTATAGTAACGTATTGAAAAGAAGGGAAGAAGAAACATACGGACGGACACACAGCATTTACTTTTTTATTTTTGACATGACGAAACTATAAGGGTTCCGTTTTTTTGCCATTGGGCTACGGAACCCTAAAAATACATATCCATCTCTCAGTTTTTTGTCTGTCTGCTTGTATGCATACATAATTATGCGCATCGAGGAAAAACGACTAGGTACAGGAAATTGATGTTCCCAGTTGTATAGTTAGGTTTAATTTATAATCTGGTACAGGTTTCAACTGGATATGCCACCTAGAAAATGAGTTTTCTATATTATTGCATGTTATACGTTTAGTGTTTTTATTTAACCAAGTCAGTTTACCGCGTCTACCAGCAGAGAGAGATGGCAGGAGATCGTGCGGAGAGCTGTTCGCCTCTATATATTTTTGCTATCGTAAAATACGACCACGACCGCTCTGTTAAAACCGGAACAACAGCAAAAAAGGATCGGCATGGGAAAACCAAGACCTTACGAAAAACATTATAATTTTCCATTACCAACTTTTATTTTCGTATATGGGTACTGAAAGAAAGAGAGAAATATGGTTTATTTGAAATATGCCACTACTCCACAAAGCACACAACTGGATAAAAAATAATACAAAAGAACCTAGTTGTAAAAACAAAAATAGATATATTAGATGTAGATTACGTGCGCCTCACGGCTGCCATATATATATAATACTAGCTGCTGCCCGCAACTTCGTTCGCGTGGGAGGATTTGCTGCGTAAATCCCGATCCCGTGGGAATTCCGGGATAAAAAGTAAATAGTAGCCGATTCTCAGACCTACTGAATATGCATATAAAATTTGGTAAAAATCAGTAAACCCGTTTCGGAGAAGTAAGGTAACTAACATTGTGACACGAGAATTTTATATATTAGAATAATACTGCAATAATTCCCATTACATACAGACACACATTAACATATTGATACAAAAGAGACAGAAATAAGCCATTGCCATCTCCAACCGTACCTATCCCATTAAACTTATCGGTTTGTTTTTATAGATCATGTGGCAGACTTCAATCAACCACCAGTACAATAGAATCGCACAGATAAGCGACGCCTGCGCAGCGAGCTATCGCCGGGGGCGTTACTGGATCACGTTACCTTACGGACCACGAGAGAACCAATTCTGTTAGCAGTACCGATCACACCATGGCCTTGTTCACATATATCGTAGTTTTAGTAATAATAAACATCACATCAGCAAAAGATTGTGTTATAAATAATATGCCAGAGAGAATGGCTTTCGAAAAGCAGCTGAAAGAAGACCTGACGTGTGATCACAGTATATACGATCCACCCAGAAATAGCTCAGCAACCACAGTCAACCTCAGATTTATCCTAAAACGTTTCAACTTGAAAAGCGACTTAGGAGTCATGGCACTAAAAACCTGGATGTTCATATCTTGGAAAGATGAAAGACTAAAGTGGGACCCAGAAAAATACTACGGCATAGAATCTACAGACATGATCTCCATAAATATCTGGTATCCGAACGTTAGACTGATTAATAACGCGAACTTTAACGACATGGATAGATTCTATTACGTTTGGTGCCTGTTGAAGAATACTGGTAATGTCGATTGCGTCACCAGAATGACCCATATTGCAATATGTAACATCAATCTAACGGACTGGCCCTACGACCAGCAGAAATGTAGTTTTGAATACGGATCATGGTTAACAAAGCCGAATAGTTTCAAGCTGAACGTTACGTCGCGAGCTATAAGCATGTTTGGGGCAGATTATGAAGCTGAATGGGTCATTACTGATTACAGCCAAGAGGTGAACACCAGTTCTGAGCGTCAATTGAAGATGTTTTTCACTTTGGAGCGGGAAGCAGCAAGTTTAGCAGCTATAGTGGTGTACCCAGCTGTGATTCTAACTATTCTCAGTGTCACGTCTCTTTTTCTGGATGTTAGGCGTTACGTGCGTTTATCAATCGCTTGCTTCAGTGTCCTTGGCCATTATTTTTTTTTGGCTACGCTAGCTGAGAAAATACCGAGGCACAATTCTTATCCACCGAGCTTACTACTGTTCTATCGCGGTTCAATAGTTTTAACACTACTCATAGTCTTGGAATCATTGTTTTTGCGAATCATTTATGTAAGTTCAAGTCAACTCTTCCAAATTGTATAATTTCTATCAACACTACTGTATTTGAGGGTTATGGGAAGTATTTGATATTTCCACAGTGGAATGTTGATGATGATACGATTGTCAGTATCAAACGATTTAGTCAAGATTGGACAAAGTTCGCGAATATTATTAGTTTTTTTTTTTTCTGTGGTTATTATTATCGCTTATGTTTGTATATACTGTGTACTAGTGCCTAAACCTATTCCATTTAACTTTTGATTACATATTAAAAGAGATTTGGCTATGTACCTACTCATTTGTGTTTACCCACTATACTAATACCTACATACCTACGTACTTTTCTATACATACCGAATTACGTATGGGCACCACGATTTAATCTTAGCGTTATAAATCAATTGTTATATTTTGTTGTGCATTTGTAAAGACCAAATGCGGTAACACAAAAAAAGTCTGGACATTTGACATCGCACGGTCCCATTCTACTAATTCACAGAAAACTTTAATAAATTATGCATTCAACCTTTCTCATAAATAATTCTATCTATTGGTGAAAACCGTATGAAAATCTGTTCAGTGGTTTTTAAGTTTACCGCAATCATACAGACCGACAGACGCGGCGGAGGACTTAGTTTTATAATATGTTAGGATTTATTTTGATCATTTAAAATAATATGTTCCCCCTCCCGAAGCGTTCACTTTGATTTAATGGAGACCTTCGGAAGAGGACAACAGAAATCTTCAATCTTACTTTTAATCTTACTTCTTGTTAAACGCGGAAGTTGTGTGAGGATGGAGGTATAAATGTATGGATAGATGTAGAAGTTTGAGTTTGAGTTTTTGAAGGTTGAGTCACTATTACTTATTATTGTTATATGGTGGACATCCCACCCATACGCACTTAACGGTTTGGGAATAGTTTCATTGTACGTACAGCTAAGGAGGTTTCCTGATATCTAAAACCTGAGAGTCTTTCAGCCAAGAGTGAATAGGTTACTTCTACTAGGCAAGCGTGCTTCATCTTCGACCACATCATCGTTAACATCAAGTGAAGTTGTGGTCAAACATACGCCTATCAACAATAAAATAATGCATTATTTGCTTTTAATAAACTTTCTCCAAATAAACACGTTAATCATCACAAGTATTTAATTTACAACGAAATTGTCGTTGACATCATTTGTTCGGTCTGTTATATCTTACCCATGCTAGCAGAATGGCTGACCATCACTTCAATCTGGATGATCAGCATTTAAGCAACTTAGACGTTTCATTCAGTGGCTTGCATGCAGCCTCAGTTCGGTCTGAATCTCGGTACGGGTCGGAAGTCTGTTAAAACTCTACTATATCCAATTCCTATTTCTGTGCTAATTCTATATTAATTAATAATATACTAAACCTCTGTTTCCAGTTATAAAATAGTTTTTTCTTTAAAAAAAAAGGAAGTTCCGAACTCTCGTATAATTTTTGGTGGCAGCGGTGGGATACGAAAATCCCCTACCCGAATACGTCTTCAGAAGTACTAAAATCAAATAAAACTAAAAGCTATAAAAGTGCCAAAAGTATATTAAATTGTGAATACAAGTGCCTGTTCCTGTTTCTGTAATACGTCTTCAGAAGTGCTAAAATCATAAATCTAAAGCTATAAAAGTGCCAAAAGTGTATTAAATTGTGAATACAAGTGCCTGTTCCTGTCTCTGTTCCTGTCTCGTATATTGCAAAGCGAGACCAGCTACTCCAGTGGACCTGCTGTTCCACTACATCCACATCCATCGCTGATATCGCTGATAAAGCGGTCACTATGACGCTGAGCATCCTGATAATCACGGCGTTCCTGTGAGTAAAAACTACTATAAACGAATACCAGAATTAACTCAGAGCCGCATTCCATTCCTACTTATCGTCGCCTCTGTATTTGTAAATACATTGTAATATTGTTTAGACTACGCGTCCCGGACGCGATAACAATAAGTGATTGTCGCCGTTTCATACTTAAGCCTGTGTTGTAGTCATAGTTTGATTTCGGTATAGTTTTATTTGAACTGTAAATTGTATTAAAATTGAATATTAATTATTATTGTAAAAGTTCATAATGACTTCCAAGGCAGATACTAAGTTCGAAATCGAAGAAAAAATAGAACTCGGTGTTCTATTTAAATTCATTAAACCATTCGACGGCTCTAGGGATAAATTAAATCCTTTTATCACACATTGTCAGAATGCTTACAATTTAGCTTCCAAAAATCAAAAGCCTATTCTTTTTCATTATATCCAAAGCCAATTAACTGATAGAGCTGAAACTACATGTAGCGTCAAAGAGTTCGTATCCTTTGAACAATTTATCGATTTCCTTAAGCAACAGTTTGGTGAAAGGAAACATTACGCTCACCTGCTCACTGAACTCCAAGACTGTAAGCAGGGCTTCTCTGAAACAGTTGACCAATTCTCATTAAGAATCGAAACATGCTTAGCGAAACTACTTACGGAAATAAATATTTCGATCCCGACAAGAAAGAAGATGGAACTTGCAGGACGTGTTGCTGCAATGCAAGACCTTGCCCTTCTCACTTTTATTATAGGGCTACAGCCGCGAATATCGCAAGTCGTTAGATGTCGCAATCCAGATTCGCTAAATTCCGCTATAAGCTTTGCAGTCGAAGAACAAAAAATAATTTCCAGCATCAATAGAAAATCAACACCTAATGCTTATGATAGATCCAAAAATTTGAACTATCGTCGCGAATTCCAAACAAGTCCACGAAACTATCGCCTCGATCGTCCTAACACAGTAAATACCAACAATATGATATGTCGATATTGCAAAAACATCGGTCACACTATCGAAAATTGCCGCAAAAGGCAATACAACAACAGCAGAAATCAACATAACGCTTCTACTTCATATGGACGTCAACCATATCCTACACAAACACCTACTACTAATCCAGCCCGGAAGGTTTTTACCATAAACCAGGATGACGAAGGAGTCGATGAAGTCGACCATAACGATTTAAACGAGTAAAATTTCCCGATCGGCGTCGCCCGGGAAATTATCCCTACTATATCAAAGCCGATGCCCCTGTCCTCACTGTTTCCCCTGAATCACGTACTAAATCTACTACACCTACAAAATCAAATACTATATCTACAAAATCTCCTAAATCTACTATATCGATAAAAACAAATACTATATCTAGTAAATCTCCTATATCTACTAAATCTACTATATCTACAAAATCAAATACTATAACTACTAAATCTCCTACATCGACAAAATCTCCTAAATCTACTATATCTACAAAATTAAATACCATATATACTAAATCTCCTATATCAACAAAATCTCCTAAACCTACTATATCGACAAAATCAAATACTTTATCTACTAAATCTCCTATATCTACTTAATCTACTACATCTACAAAATCTCCTATTTCTACTAAATCTACTACATCAACGAAATCAAATACTATATCCACTAAATCAAATACTGATTCTACAAAACTACATACTAAACCCTGTGAATTTCTAAAATTCAGTACAAAATCCATTGATTCTAATTCAGCTGCAAACTCACGTATCCTAGCTCGAGATAACCTGCAAAACCTGCAACATAAAGAAAATATTAAGATACATACAATAAACAAAAATGCAGAAAAAGATACTTACCTCATGTAACAATACAAACCACCCTCGCAGATAAACCATTGTCACTCTTAGTCGACACCGGCTCTAGTATAAGCCTGCTGAAACTAGAGTGCATGTCCAGAATCCCAGAGTTAAGCGATAACATAATAATCATCAAGGGAATCGACCCTGGAAACGAAACAACATCAACCCTAGGCAGTTTTGACATGGAAGTATTCCAAAAATCCAAACCAAATGAACCCTATAAACACGAATTCCATGTTGTCAAAAACAATATCAGTCTTAGTTTCGACGGTATATTAGGTAATGACTTCCTCAAAAAATTTAACTGTCAAATTGACTATGAGCAGGAAGTGTTGCTAATGGGTAAAGATCGCATCAACGTAGAATTCGCTGAACCATTATATAATATTCCACCTCGCTCCGAATCCGTAATTGAATGCACTGTTAATAACCCTAACCTTAAAGAAGGAATAATACTAGATCAACGCATCTCTCCTGCATTATTAGTCGCAAACTGCATTGTTACTGTGAAACAAAATAATCGTATCAATATTACTGCTGTCAATATCTCTGAAGAACCCGTCATACTTCAATCTAACCTTAATCTTACTATAGAACCTCTAGACACTGAAGCCTATCTGAACCCTCATGAATCATTGTCTCCTTCTAATGCCTCTATAAGAACTAATAAAGTTCTTAAGCAACTTAGAATATGTCACCTTAACGAAGAAGAATCCAGTGCCCTATTGCAAGTCTGTACAGACTTTTCTGATATCTTCTATCTCCCAGATGACCAACTTTCTTATACTACAGCCGCCGAACATAATATTAGAACAAATTCAGATATCCCTATTCAAACTAAGTCGAGGATCAAGTTAACAAAATGTTAGAACAAAAGATAGTAGTTCCTTCAAATTCACCCTGGTCCTCACCCATTTGGGTTGTCCCTAAAAAACAAGATGCCTCGGCACAACGAAAATGGAGAATTGTCATCGACTACAGAAGATCACAATTGGAGAAACCTACCCTATTCCTCAAATAACAGAAATTCTAGACCAACTTGGGAAAAGCCAGTACTTCACAACGTTAGACTTAGCCTCAGGTTTCCATCAAATTCGAGTATCCAAAGAAGACGCCGCTAAAACCGCGTTTTCTGTACCCCAAGGTCACTTCCAATTCACAAGAATGCCATTTGGGCTGAAAAACGCCCCTTCTACCTTTCAAAAACTAATGAACACATGCCTGTGTGGACTACAAGGATCGCGCTGTTTCGTTTATTTAGATGACATAGTAGTTTACTCTCCAGACCTATCTAGCCATATGCAAAACCTATCTGCTGTATTTGACAGACTCAGAAAATACAATCTAAAACTCCAACCTGATAAATGCGAGTTTCTATGCAAAGAAGTCGCTTATCTTGGCCACCTTATCAATAAAGACGGTGTGCAACCAAATCCTAATAAAGTAAAATGCGTAGTTGACTTTCCAATACCAAAATGCCCAAAAGATGTAAAATCTTTCCTTGGACTCGTATCTTATTACAGACGTTTTATTCCCGATTTTTCAAAATTAGCAAAACCATTAACTTCCCTCCTTAAAAAGGACACCCCATTCAACTGGAGAAACGAACAGCAACTTGCCTTCGAAAACCTAAAAGGAAAATTAATAACTTCACCAGTTCTAGCATATCCTGATTTCACACAACCCTTCATCCTTACCTGTGACGCTTCTAACTTTGCCATCTCTGCTATTCTCTCTCAAGGCCCGATAGGAAAGGACCGTCCAATTGCATATGCATCTCGCACGCTTAATAAAGCCGAATGCAATTATAGCGTTACCGAAAAGGAATGCTTAGCCATTGTTTTTGGCACCAAAGCGTTTCGTCCCTATCTTTACGGAAATCAATTTACCATAGTCACAGACCATAAACCTTTACAGTGGTTATTTAACTGCAAAGATCCTGGATCTAGGCTAGTCCGATGGCGACTCAAATTAGAAGAATTTGATTACAAAATCACTCACAAAAAAGGCAAAACAAACACTAACGCCGATGCACTATCCCGATTTCCAGTCAACCCTATTGAAGATGAACCTCCTATCACATCTGACTCTTTCCTACCAAATCTCGACAACGAATTTAATGACCCCTTAGAAGACCCTCTATTAAACCTACCGCCACATATTCCATTCTCATTCGATAACGATGACTTACTAAACCCGGATATTAACACCGACTCTAATGCAATGTCTAATCTTCTAGATCTACAGGTAGACACACCTTATCTCGATATTAGCCCTGATAGCGCAAACCTTAACCTTGACTTCGATTCGTTACAAATTCCTTCGCCTAACACACAAACAAATCCAAAAACGACACTTATCCTCAATTTCTAAAATCAATTCCAATAAAGGAAATTGTTAGCAATACTATAATTAGAGAACATAACGAAAACCTCCTAAAATCGACCTGTAAAACAATATTAATTCCCACATCCATAGACCTAGACGAGTCAAATCCCTACGTGTCTGAAATACTACCAAACACTGAAAATCAAGACGAAATCTTAAACTCTGAAAAAGAACTTCACTGTTTCCTGAAAATTAAATACGAAGATAAAACTGTTTACTTCATCTTCACTAAAGTTCACCACTTTGACGAATCATCCTACCCCGCTATCTATGATACCCTGAAACAAATAAGAAACGAAATTCTAGAATCCGAACAAGTAACAGACATCGCTATTTCCGACTTTAAAAATCCTTTTGACCAACACTCCTATACGAAAATCTATAATATCTTAGCCTACATTTTTAATAACACCAAAATTGAAATTCACGTGTATTTAAATAAAACAATCTACCCTACCCTGAGTGAAAGACCTAAGATTATGCGCGAAAACCACAACATCCCTACAGCTGGACATTTAGGTTCGTCACGAATGTACACTAGAATCCGAGAACAGTTTTACTGGAAAGGCATGAGAAGTGATATAGAAGAATACGTCAAGAAATGTAAACTATGCCAGGAAAATAAAGCTCTAAGAAAATTAAATAAAGCTCCTATGGAGATTACCACTACGTCTACGGCACCATTTCAAAGAGTGGCATTAGATATAGTAGGACCCTTACCTGAATCCGGCTCTGGCAAATTAAAATATATTCTTATCTTACAAGATGATTTAACAAAATATTCCATTGCATACCCTATACGTAGTACAACCGCTGAAGAAACTAGCGACTGTCTAATCCATTTCATATCTCTTTTTGGAATTCCAAAATCTATCATTACTGATCAAGGAACTAATTCAACCCTTAAGGAATACCTGAAATCATTCGTTAACGAAAATCAAGATAATTGGCCTACTTATGTATACACAGCTATGCTTACATATAATACGACCACGCACTCCACTACAAAATTCACTCCTTACGAATTAATATTCGGACACAAACCCTTCATTCCTAACTCTATATATGAAAGTGAATCTAGTACTACATATTCCGATTATATTAAAATGCTACAACACAAATTCAAATATACCAGAGAAAAAGCCCTAGAAAATATACTAAAGTCTAAAGAATCTTCCAAATCTTACTATGATTCGCATACCAAATCACCACCTCAATACAAAGTAGGTGATTACGTCTATCTAAAAGCACACCATAGGCTTAAAAAGGCACTATCGCCCATCTGGAAGGGGCCCTAGAAAATAATTAAAGTCCATGATAACCATACTGCTACGCTCCTTATTAATAGACGTCACGTGGCTCATCATTTTGACCAAATGAAACCCGCTGAAGTCAGTCATCCTATATTATAAAAATCCATATAGCTCCGGGTTAAGAGTAAAATCATTTTAGATTAAATACTTACTAATAAGTCACTAGCATAGTCTAATTAATTTTATTCATTTTATTTCAGCGCTTCAATCTATGCGCATCAAGACTTTATCAAGCCACTTCCTTCTAGCTCCGGCATATACTTCGATAGCCTAGGAAAGCTTAAAATAATCAAAGGACAATTAAATATTGTTAGTCACGTAGATATTTCCTTTGTAAAGCCTCATCTTGTTAATATCGATGAAATATTAAATATTACTAAGATAACATACCAAAAAGCAAGCAACCTTCAATGCGAAGACATACTATCTCCCCTTACGGTCCGCTACAACGTATCAAACGCGAGTATGATTCAATCTCACACTTATTACTAAAACGTAGTAAACGTTCAGCATGGTTCGGTGGAATTGGCACTGTTTTCAAACATGTTTTCGGTACCTTAGACGAAGATGATGCATCAAAATACGATTCCGCAATAGAAGCCATTCAAAATCACGAGAAAAAGCTCGCGGAATTAGTGAAAGAAAATATTTAAATCACGACTTCTACTCTAGAATCATACAAACAAACAATTAATAAACTAAAAACTTATGAACACTCACTTAAAAGTGCATTAAGTCAACTTGTATTACAAATAAATAATATCACGCAAACTTCCACAATTTTAATATCTGAAACGCAAATTCATTCACTTTTAGCCAGCCTTGAAAGCTCTTTACTAACATTGTCGTTCCAACTCGAAGACTTAACCAATGCTATTATAATAAGTAGTAAAAATATTCTACATCCAAACATCCTGAGCCCGGGTCAGTTATATAAAGAGCTCGTTGACAATGACCGTTTCTTACCCGGAAACACTGAAATTCCTATAACACTAAGTCTTGATAATATACATTTAATTTTAAGTATTTCCAAGGTCGCATGTTACTATTATAAGAATAAACTTGTATTTCTTTTACAAATTCCTTTAGTTCCTAATGATGAATTCAATTTATATCATAATCTAGCATTACCTATTCCTCACGGATCAAGTAATCCGAATATGTTTAGTTTGATCTTACCCTCTAATTCGTATATTGGTATATCTAAGGATAAGTTAAGTTTCTGTAACCTAGATAATTTAGATAAGTGTAAAACGATAAGCTCTGAGTTCTTTCTGTGTGAGATACCTATGGTATTATTGACAAACGGAAACCCTACGTGTGAAAGTGAATTATTAACTAAAACAATCAGTTCTATCCCCGCGCAATGTGAGACTAAAACTTTTGGTGGCGAATTAGACATTTGGAAACCACTTGTGAATAACCAATGGATTTTCGTGCAATCCCATTCAAGCAAAGTGTCAATTGATTGTGAAAACTCCGAATTACGCGAAATAATAGTATTCGGAACTGGTATCTTACAAATTCCGAAACGATGTACTGTTTACACTAAAAGTGCGAGACTTATATCATCTAAGGATGAAATAAATATAGATATTCCTAGCCCTAATTTAGATTTTAGCATCATTAATAATTCATGTTGTAAAATAGCTACTAAAACTATTTCAGATAATAATATACCCTCTGTTCTATTTCAAAACATCGATCTAGACGATTTAACTTTGAGTAAACGTAATGATACGCTTTCGGACTTAAATCCAATTATTGACGAAAAACCGTTCCTAGTAAAATATGGGACACATTACTCTGTATTAACTTTGTGTATTTTAATAATTGTAAGTTCTTTTATACTATTTAAGTTATGTAAAGTAATTCTTAAATATAAATCTAAATTTTGTAAAACGACGACCCATACCGATGACGCGATTGATGACGTCAATAACGTCGAACCTGAAAACATTTCAATCCCACTACCTAGATTACGAGAAATTGTATAACTTACTGAAATTTCGCCCTTTTATCCCCGAATTTCAGTCTTCTGGGGGGGGCTGTTATACCTTACCCATGCTAGCAGAATGGCTGACTATCACTGTAATCTGGATGATCAGCATTTAAGCAACTTAGACGTTTCATTCAGTGGCTTGCAACCTCAGTTCGGTCTGAATCTCGGTACGGGTCGGAAGTCTGTTAAAACTCTACTATATCCAATTCCTATTTCTGTGCTAATTCTATATTAATTAATAATATAATAAAACTCTGTTTCCAGTTATAAAATAGTTTTTTTTTTAAAAAGCAAGTTCCGAACTCTCGTATAATAGGTCCTTCAATCAGCCAGCCAACGGTAACTAGTGGTTCCGAACTGTCCACGGTTCGTGGAGCCCTAACTACGTTGCTTTACCAACAATGGCCTCTTAGGCCTTACTAATAAATAGGTAGCCTAGACTTACCAGCTCCAGATACGACAAGCTACGACCTTTCCTGAGATCACGTCCGTGTGGTATGTGTGTAGGTAGGTAATGAGTAATTGAAACGTGTAATGTGGGCAAGTGGTGTCACGGCGGTCACAAAGGACGCAAGCTTCAATGTGTGGTCCAGGCCGGGATGTAGCACAAACTTCGCACCAGATTGGAGCAGCTATTTATCACCAATTCACAATTACTTTCAGCAAAGTTCGCGTGTCAGACAGGCTGACGCCATTCGGCGTTATTGTTCAAAATATCCCAGGTCTTTCGTCAATTCGGGATTACAATTTCAATTAATCGTTAATCGCGACCAAATTATCGGTTACAACAGGCGATTCAACAGGATATTTTCAATTACAACAAAATCAAAAGGTCCCAAAGGGCGGACATTATTCCAACAGCGCAAAGGTTATCTGTCAAGTGTCAAAGTCAATAGAAAATTCTTTATGTCAAAAAAGGTGCGTTCGGATATTCTCTTCGGACGGAACATCTACCCCCCGCCCCCCCCGGACGGGCCTACCCGTCCGCTAATCAATTGGAAGCCTTGACAAGGTTGCGTCCGCTCTCTTTATGATGGATCCGTCCACCAAAACCTCAGCAAAACGAGGGACCCCGTCGGTGCCAGTCACCAAATTGAAAATGCGCCCCCTGCGCCAATACAAAGGCTTAAGGTTGGCATCCTTAATCAGGACGAGGTCTCCGATCTTGGGCGGATGAGTTTTATCCGTCCACTTGACGCGTTGCTGGAGGATGTGCAGATACTCTAAGCTCCAACGCTTCCAAAGTTCTGAGCGAGCTGTTGCACCAACTGAAACCGCGAAAGCCGATTTTGGCTCACATCAACAAAAGGGTACTCCGGCAAGGCGACAAGTGGCTGTCCAATCAAGAAATGGCCCGGTGTTAGAGCCTCCAAGTCATTCGGGTCCGAAGAGAGCGGGCACAATGGGCGCGAATTTAACACAGCTTCAATGCGGCAAAATACCGTAGCTAGTTCCTCAAAGGTGAGAACGGTGTCTCCCAACAATCTCCGCCAGTGTCCCTTTGCCGCTTTCACCGCGGCCTCAAAAATACCCCCCCAATGGGGGCAGGCTGGCGGGTCAAACAACCAAGTGACCCCTCGGCGGGCCAAACTATTACCAATAATAATATAATAATAATAAAAGTCATTTATTTCTCCTCACATATTAAGACAAACATAACATATTAAGTCACATAAGATAAATGGGGGTACATAAATCATGCTTATCTATACTTATAATAAATCTGTAGAGAGGTCAATTCTGTACATGAATTATATTTCCAAAATAACTATCAGGGGGTGATTAGGGATCGATACTGATGCCAAAAATGCAATCAGTAAAATTTTTGTCTGTCTGTCTGTCTGTATAACCGTTATAGAAACAAAAACTACTCGACGGATTTTAACGAAACTTGGTACAGTTATTATTCATACTCCTGGGCTGGTTATAGTATACTTTTCATCACGCTACAATCAATAGGAGCAGAGCAGTGAAGGGAAATGTTGGAAAAACGGGAGAAATTACTCCATTTTTTAAGCTTCCGTCGCGTGTGCAACCTTAATGGTTAAAGCTACACAGAAATCATTTCATGACGGAAATGTTCTCCTTAAAATTATATAAAAAATATCCCACGACAGCATATGTCTATCTTTTATGGTTGACTCACAATAACACGTGTAACTCCCGATAGCTTAGCAGTTCGAAGCTTTCTGATAATAATATTTGTCTACTCTTACGTTTATAACACTCTCAGTCACCCCTAATTGAAAAAGTTAACATTATTAACTATTCCATAAAAAAGAATCATATAAATCGGTATAGAAACACCAAAGTTAAAATTGGCATTCGGATTATTCTGCTCCAAAATTTAAGACCACCACAACTTTGCAATGGAACTTGGCTAAAAGTAACCCAGTTGCAACAAAATATTTTTGAGGCTCAAATTTTAACAGGTTGCAGTGCAGGAGAAACCGTCCTTATTCCCAGAATTCCCATAATACCAAATAATTTTCCATTCCAATTTAAAAGAACGCAATTCCCAATATCGGTGTGTTATGCAATGACAATTAATAAGGCTCAAGGGCAGACTTTTCGTGTTGCTGGAGTAGATCTCGGTGTCAGTGGTTTCTCGCATGGTCAGTTGTACGTCGCTCTTTCCCGGGTTATCAGTTCTAGAAATCTTTATGTTCACGTGCCGGACGGGTCAACTTTCTACATAGTTTACCCGAAAGCTTTGCGCTGAAGTAATTTCGTTCTATAGGTACTTAAGCCTCATGTGAACGTGATCTAAACAATATTACCAATACATTAACTTAATAACACACAAGCAGTTACACGCTGACGCAGTCGCGGGCACAGCTATTAACAATAATATTTTCCGTATTGCGATATTTTTCAACAGTATTATAGATAAAAACCCTACACTACATATACACACCTAAAAATAAACTAAAATATTGCATCCAGAAATTCGTGCGCATCGCTGTCCACTGGCAATGTGCCCAAAAGACTGGCGGCATTGCCACGTTGTATGGCAATGCTTAACCTCTGTCCAAGGTAAAAGCCAGCCCTTGGGTCACGCGAAGTGTCAACTAGGCGTCTGGACAGATCTTTAAATAATTTGTGAGCACTCGGACCCCACGACCCCAAGGTTTCAACCCCAAACGGCTCGAAAATATAACTACCAACAAGGTTATTATATTTCCGCCGCTTGAGGTTCTCAGCAGCCGCAGCGGCAGCGCCAGCGCAACAAGATGAGCTAGGAAGATGGGATGGCGCAAGAGTATCGACACAAGTTGCGTCCCACACTAAAGGCCTACCCATCTTCCAAGGAAATAAAGACATACCGTCCGGTCTTTTGCCATCGTCGCGTGCCAGGCCATTTGGTTCTAAAACAGCTGGAACGCCGACAGTGACAAGAGCTCGTCGGATAATGTCGTTAATATTCGCGTGCCGTGCTATGCGACCCGCGCTGCGGCCGCATGAAAGGCCGTGGTGACCGAGGCTGTTGACAACTTCGCCACAGTGACAGCGATGAGCAGAACAGCAGGGAGCACCTAATCGAAGGGAAGCAGCGAGGCGGAAAGTAGTATCATCGAACAAGGTGCCTATGTTCGATGACGGAAGTGCATGGAGCCAGAGACCCGACTCCCATTCACCCACAGCCAGCAGGCGCGCACGCTCTGCAGCCGAAGCAGATGTGGCAATAAGGTCACTCTGAACTGCTTTACAGAGCGGCTCATCCCACCGCCTCTGAGATGATGGATTGTCGGGTGGATTTAGGTTCGGGCAAGCGAGTCTCCAGGTATCTATAGCCTCGGTGAAATACGGCACATTGAAATCAACCAGTGATGGAGCTAGGATATTCCTGATTAATTTCTCAGTGCCGTGTACCGAGGATACAAAAGCCGGTAGACTGATACTAGTAATTTTGCGGACGCCGAGACCACCCATACGAATGGGAAGAGTAGCTTGTGCCCAAGCTCGGTCGTCCATAGCCACATTTAAAATTCCTGTCAGAGTTTGACGAATAATTTGGTCCATTTTTTCCAAAAGGTGAGGATGATGCCATAGATGTGAAGAACGAAGAAAATACATACATACATTATAGATTGACATATTATATTTCCCTACTAAATTACGAAAGTTAATCTGTCTGTTACATCAAAATCACTGAACCGTGAAAAAGGACATAGGCTACTTTTTTTTACGAAAAACGACGGAAACGCGGACGAAGTCGCGGGCAACAGCTATCTATACTAATGATATAAGGCTGAAGAGTTTGTTTGTTTGTTTGAACGCGATAATCTCAGGAACTACTGGTTCGAATTGAAAAATTATTTTTTAATTAAATAGTAAATTTATAGAGAAAGGCTATATATCATTACGCTAAGGCTAATAGGAGCGGAGCGCCAATGAAGAATGCTTCAAAATCGGGGTTAAATTAAACGTTAGCCCAAAGTAACTATTCCACGCGGACGAAGTCGCGGGCAAAAGCTAGTACTTAAATATGTGAGGAGCTGGTGTCTGAATTAGGCATGATGCCTGTACTACAGATCACCAGGTCCCCACCCCACATTATAACAAGTTCATTAATGTGAATGGTTATGTTTCTTTCTTAGTAACAAACAACTAAATAAAATAAAACAGAAAAAATAAGTTAAGTTAAAAAGACTAAAACAGGTAAAACAGGCAAAAAATAAAAATGATAATAGCCGTTTTTTGTAGGCCTGGTTTATGAGCCATGACTTATATGGCTTAATGGGTGTGGTGTGTGTTTACGTATATGTATGTGTTAATGTGTGCGTGTGTGTTAGTGCATGTGTGTGTGTGTCTGAAGAAGATTTGTTTGAGGACATTTCTAGAAGCTAATTATGTAGTAAGCTTTCTGTTTTGTCATAGTCCAACTTCATCAGCCACTCCATGACAACAGATTTACATTTAGCACTAGGTAATGCGTATATAGACAGGGCTCTATTTACTTTGTTATACAAATTACAGCTTTGGAAGCAAAAGAATCGGTGAGATAGTTTGGTTCTGAATGGGGTTGAGGTGCAAACTAAATCTTTACGACGCTTTTTGCTAAATTTGTCAGGCTCGTATTTTAACTGGGAATGTTTTTTGAGTACCGTGTACAGAATGAAGAGCTGTCTCACCGTTAATACATCCCACTTTTTAAACAGGTCCACCGTCGGATAGTAATAAGGCAAGGACAAGCTAACTTTAAGGATTGCTCTTTGTGCCCTTTCAATTTTTAAAAGATATGTTTTACCGACACCTCCCCAAGAGGTGATGCAATAGATGAGAAGAGACTGGCAAAGCGCGAAATATACTGTTTTAATAACATGTTTTTGTGCAACGTGTCTCAAAGCTTTAAAAATAAATATTAGTTTTCGCACTCTCCCAGCTAAGAGTTCTATGTGATGTTGGAAACTCAGGTTTCTGTCTATCATAACACCCAGATACTTGATTAATGCTGTAGTTGTCAGATTAGGACAAGAACAGGTTGTATCGTTGGGGTTTGGGCACGAATGGGAGATGATACGGTACGAAGGATCAGGTTTATCAGTGGTTTTAGTGGAGAAAGTCACGTAGTTTGTTTTCGTGACATTTAGCGTCAAAACATTACTATATAACCATCTAGTTACCATATTCATTACTCTCTGAGCATTCGTGAAAACCTGCTCCCATGAGTTCCCACAAAAAAGTAAAGCCGTGTCATCAGCGAAGGTAGTCACTGGGACCTCTTGACTAATGATATTGCCGATTTGTACACACTGTGTCCTGTCAGTAAGATAATCCTGAAGTAGTTTCAACTGGAGATCCCGAATTCCAAGGTTTTCTAGTTTCCTAATTAAAATCGGGACAGAGACTATGTCAAATGCCTTTGCTAAATCCAAAAATTTACCTATTATCTTCTTTTTATCGTCTACATTTTTAACTATGTAATTTGTTAGTTCAAGTACAGCATCTGAAGTAGATCGATTTGCCCTAAAACCAAATTGTGCTTGTGAAAGTAACTTTTTAGTTTCCAGATATTTAACCAGTCTGTTAATAATAATTCGTTCCAAAATTTTTGAAAGAGCAGGGATAATAGAAATTGGTCTGTAGTTGTTGACACAGCCTCTGTCTCCATTCTTATAAATTGGATGAATTCGCGACTTTTTGTATACCCGAGGGAAAACTCCAGTTGAAAGTGACAGGTTGCAAACATACAATATCGGAGACGTTAAGATATCTTTATTTGCCTTTAAGATTTCACTTGATATCATATCCAACCCTGCCGCACAACCACTCCTTAGTCCTGTTATTAGTGTCCCAATCTCATCCTCATCGGAAGGCAGAAGTGTAAAGGAATGGCAACTTGATTTTAGTGTATGAGATTCTTTTGAGATATCACTTTTGCATAAGGTTTCCGCTAAAGTTCTGCCCACATTTGCGAAATAATCATTTACACTATTTGCCGAATTTTGTGGATGGTTTGTGGATATTAATTCCAGCGGAACCTCTTTTGGTTTGCTTGCATAAGCAATTTATTAAACGGCGTGCCAAAGCTTTTTTTTATCTCTTCCTGCATTTTCAAGTTTATGTCTCTCCTCGTTTGATTTAAGTTTTTTTAATAGCGTTGAGCAAAAATTTCTATATCGTTTATAGGTAGTTTTCAATGTTTCATTGTTTGGATCTTTTTTCAATTTCTTATATAAGTTATCACGGTTTTTGATGCATTTCAAGATACCTGGGGTAATCCAGGGTTTTAAGATTTTCTTCCGCCTAGAGATTTTTACGTCTTTGGAGTTTGCTATAATTGCATTCTGAAGAATATTGTTAAGGAAAGCAGCAGCTTTGTTTGCACACTTAATAGTGTACAAATAGCTGAAGTCAATGTTGTTTAATTCATCTTTTAAAAGCTCATGGTTTATATATTTAATTATTTTTGCAGGTTTGGGTATAGAAGTCGTGGTAATATACAAGACAACACTATTGTGGTCAGTAAGAGAGGTTTGTAGAATAAGACAGCGAGCCATTAATTTTGTCTTTAGCATTACATGATCTAGACATGTTTTATTATGAGTCGGAGTTATTTACGCAGGCATCATTCCATGAAATGCCAGATAAGATAAGATAAGATAAGATACTTTATTTTGCAAATATGGGTAGTACAATAACATGTGGTGTAAGGGTACAATGTGAGTTCAGCCATATTTTACCAGAAGCCATGCAAAGGTACAATAATTTAATTCACAAAAGTAATTCAACTGTAAATTACATAATGCAATTAAATAACAAAAAAATATAAATTAAATCAAATGCAAAATCGATTATTATAACTAAACAATAATTACCAGATAATATGTATATAAAAAAAAAAACAAATATCTAAATCATAGCATTAAATTAAATGTTAAAATATAAATGTCAAAACTATAATGTCAAAAAGGTAAGTTGTATAATTAAAATTGAATAATAAATGATCAAAATTTAATCACAATTAATAGGAAGCGCCAAAATATTATATTATTATCGCCAGAATATCTAAATAGTTAGTCAAATTTGAATCTGTATTATTTTCGGCTATATTAATATTAATATCACCCAACAGTATGACATTTTTCTTTGTTGAATAATTTAATAAGGTATTGTTGAGTGACTGAAAAAAGTTACTCGTGTCTTTGTACCCGGGAGGTCTATAAACCGCTATAGCTATCGTGTCGTTATTTAATACGCAAAGTAAACAATTTGCATCCGATATTGTGAGTTCTTCCACGGATATGATTAAGTTTTGCTTAAAATACATTACCACACCTTCATTTTACGTTCGATTGTTCGTTGATGCATTATTTTTTTTTATCATATCCTTCAAGAGAAGGAAGACAATGGGTGGATGGTAGCCAGCATTCAGTCAAAACAATGCAGTCCCAGCTAACTCCCGTTTGTACAAGAATGGGTAATAACCCAGGAAAATTACATCTTAAACTACGTATGTTTTGTTGAAATATTTTTAAACATTTGTTAGAGCCTGGCAAAAAAGATGAGCAATCTTCCGCATCACAGGTAAAACAATCGGCCACACTTAAAGAGTCAATTTCATTTTGTACATTAATCAATTCGTTGAATGTATTATTACTGTTGTTGCGTCCCAAATGTATTTTTGAACGATCTTTGGTGTGGCAACATTCTATTGTCTTTTTGATGTTGACACTTGACATAACTTTGACTTGACAGATAGACTTTGCTCCCTTGGAAAAAATGTCCGCGTCGGACCTGTTGAGTTAATTATAATTGGTAAAATATCGTTTGGAATCGCGTGTTGAAACCGATGATTGGGTCGCGAGTTAACTATTGGTTGAAGTTGTAATCCCCATTTGACGAAAACCCCGGGATATTTTTGGATTTATCGCCGGGTTGTTGCCACCTCGTGGCACGCGCATTTGTTGGAAATAAGTAGTGATAAATAGCTTCAATCCGGTGTGAGTTGGGTGTGATGCTGATCTGGACCGCGCCATTAGAGATTGGCGCCTTGTGAACGTTCTAGAACACGTGACTTACATCACACTTTTCACTTACTCACCTCATATTACATACATACCACACTTGGGCGTGACCTAGGAAGGTCGAAACTTGGCGAACCCAGCACAGAAGGTTAGTGGTTAGAACTGTTATTTGTATGTATGGTTTGTATGCCGAAGAGCCTTTTGTTTATTGTTGTTGAAAGCAACGGTAGGGCTCCACGAACCGTGGACAAGTTCAGACCGTCCAGTTCCCGTTGGCTGGCTTCTTGTAGTACTGAACATTTTGGTAGCAGAAGCGTGGTCTTATAAGATCCACTGGTTTAATTGGAAGTTTTGAATATTGTTGAAAATAACTTAATAAGTTTGAATATTGCTTTGTCAGCCGGGCTCAAATAGTACTTGTAGTTTGTACTGTAATTTGTAGTGCTAGCCCCTTGGTATTGTACAGACAAGTAAGATTTATTTGTGAAATTAGGAATTATTGGTTGTATTTTGACATAATTTGGTATATTGTTGTAAAAGTTGTTTGGTATTTGTTGCAATTAATAATTGAATGTCACTGATCTGAATTTAAAAGGTTATCTAAATAATAATTACACATAGTCTAACATAATAGGACTTGAATTGTGTGTATTGCATTTGTGGTACTTATTGGACTGTGTTGATAGAGATTCTCCGGCTCAATATTATACAGTCAATTGTTGTGTTTATTGATGTTTATTGGTGTTGATCCTGCACAATATATACATTGAATAGTTTTTTATTTTGTAACTAGCCATCTGTACCAAGCTAGATTCATACTTGGAATAAGTACAGGGTCAGATTTGGACTTGAAATAATTGAATTTGAGTTTTTATTTTGGTGAGATTATTTGGTCGGCTAACAAGTCATTGTTGTTTGTTTAGTTAATTTAGCCTGTTGTATTAATGTTTGATTGTTGCAATGGCCTCATTAAGGGCAGTCAGGGAGGCTGCTGCCGGATTGACCTCACAGTTGAGATGGTTCACATCGGCAGCGGCAACGGTTGGAAGGAAGGACTTGGAAGAGCTCACCCTTGCTCGGTATGGGCAAGTGATTGAGAGGATCAAGTCAGCTGATGCTGCGCTCACACGTTTCAACGAGTACATCATGGACGTGGATTTGGGGGTGATGGATCAGGCGGCCCGCGATAGGATTTTGGGTGACTATGACCAGATTGTCCACCTGGGGGATGTCATATGTCTACGAGCGCGGGAAATTTTGAAGAGCCGGGTGCCTGATGCGGCCAAGCCGTAGACCCCCGTTGTTGCAGGCCCTGGACTATTGAGTAGGCTGCCCACCCTGGAGCTGCCACATTTTGACGGTCGCTTGGACCACTGGCTGGGCTTCCTAAATCTCTTTGAGAGTCTTGTCGATGCACGCTCGGACCTCGGACCTGCCCAGAAGCTGGCCTATTTATTGTCTATCCTGGAGGGCGAAGCCAGAGCCTTGGTGCAGCACTTACCGGTGGCGGATTCCTCCTACCCTACCGCTCTGGAGCTTCTCTCCCGACGGTATCAGAACAAGCGCTGCCTGGCTGATGTGCACATCGACCAGATTTTGGGGCTACCAGCCATTGTCAGCACGTCGACGTTGCGCACTGACTTGCTGAACCCGTTGGTCTCAGCGACCAACGCCTTGAGACGCTTGGAGTTACCGGTAGAACATTGGTCCTACTTGTTGGTGCACATAGTGCTGTAGTTGCTCCCCGCGGAGTTGAGGTCACGTTTTGAGCAGAAGTATGGTGGGGATAGTGCCACCCATCTTCCCCCCTTTGACGACCTCCTCAAATTTTTGGAAGACGAGTGTCGATTTTCGGATAACACTCGTGGCGCCACTAGGTCACCCCCACTACCTTCTCGGCCTAGAGACCAGGGACGGACTAGGGCTCGGGGGCCTGTTGATGTTCAACCCGCCACCCGTTTTGCTGGCGCCCGGAGTCCTCGGGCTAGGGGGCCTGTTGATGATCGCCCCGCCCCCCGTTTTGCTAGCGCCCGGAGTCCTTGGGCTAGGGGGCCTGTTGATGATCGCCCCGCCCCCCATTTTGCTGGCGCCCGGAGTCATCATCTTTGCGACTTTTGTAAGGCCACGGGGCATGTCATGGCGCGTTGCCCGGCCTTTTTGAATTTGCACGTAAGTGCCCGCCGCCGCATTGTCAACGCACGCCGTTTGTGCTTCTCGTGCTTGGGGGCCCACTTTCATCGGGACTGCCCCGACCCCCACCCGTGTAGAATTTGTAAAGGGTCCCACTTGGAGATTTTGTGCGCCAACGCGAACCGCTTCAGCAGACCAGCTTCTGAGGGGGGTTCGCGCAGGGGGGGGTACCCCGGAGACGAGCACCGGGCTGAGACCCGCAATTCTGTACGCCGCACTCCACCCCCGCGCAAGTTGAACGGGAGCCCCGCGAGCGCCATTTGGTCTCCCCTCGTCAGGGAGAACGCGCATTGGCTGCTAGGCAGCAGTGGCCGGGTCGGCGCCGCTGCCTTTCCCCTCCGTTGGCGGAACGTCCCTGGCTGGAGTCGCACCCTCCGCCATTCGGTCATCCGGTGGGATATGCCCCTCCAGTGATGGCGAGCGGCTCGGGACACCGCGCAGACGAATATTTTGAATGTTGGCCTCGTCGTGAACGAAGGCAGCCTGGATGCGGCGATCGGTCGCCGCCCAGGCATCACTAAGAGATTGACGCCTGCCCCGCTAAAGGACCCCCCCGATCAAGACGGTTTGTTGCCAACGGCTTGGTCAAGGTCTGGGGACCCTTGGGTGACTCGATTGTGGTCTGTGCCATTTTGGACACGGGAGTCCAGGGTTGCCTTTTGTCGTCTTGGTTATCGGGACAGGTTGGCCTGAAGGTGAATGACCTTTCAGGCAAGATTTGGGGAATTGGCGAACCGGCTGACACCACTGTTGAGGGAAGGACCTGGTTTGAAATCACCCTTGTGAGTTGTCCGTACCCTAAAATTGGTGCTCCTGCCCTTGTTATAACTGAACTTGGTTGGGACGAGCCACTTCGGGAAACCCTGTTGGAGGACGGTTGAGGCACTCTAGCCTTCCTTATGAGGCCCGTCACCCCCTTTTGTTGCCCAAGGAGGGCCACTTGGTTCAATTGTTGGTGACTGATCGTCACGTTAAGAACTCACATGCCGGTTGCAATGCGCTGTTGGCCATTCTGCAGCGAGAATTTTGGATTTTGTCGGCTGATCGCGTCAATGAGGCGAGGCCCTTTGCTGGCGTCGTAACGGACTTGTTGGTCCCCCTTTGTTGAAGACGTCCACCCTTCGTAATAGTAAGCTTGTTACGGCTTATTTGTGTGTTTGTCTGCCTGTCAACCAAGGCAGTATATTTGGAGCTGGTAACCTTCCTCTCGAAAGAGGCCTTTGAGGCGAGGTGGGAAAGATTTGTGTCTCGCCGTGGGTTACCTTCTTTAATTAGGTCTGATTGCGGTACGAATTACAAGGGTACAAGTAACTATTTGAAGGAGGTATACGCCTTCCTTAATGAGAGCCAGGTTGACATTGGTAATAGTTTGGCCCGCCGAGGGGTCACTTGGTTGTTTGACCCACCAGCCTGCCCCCATTGGGGGGGTATTTTTGGGGCCGCGGTGAAAGCGGCAAAGGGACGCTGGCGGAGATTGTTGGGAGACACCGTTCTCACCTTTGAGGAACTAGCTACGGTATTTGGCCGCATTGAAGCTGTGTTAAATTCGCAACCTGGTCAAGACTTCCAATTGATTAGCGGACGGGTAGGCCCGTCCGGGGGGGGTAGATGTTGCGTCCCAAATGTATTTTTGAACGATCTTTGGTGTGGCAACATTCTATTGTCTTTTTGATGTTGACACTTGACATAACTTTGACTTGACAGATAGACTTTGCTCCCTTGGAAAAAATGTCCGCGTCGGACCTGTTGAGTTAATTATAATTGGTAAAATATCGTTTGGAATCGCGTGTTGAAACCGATGATTGGGTCGCGAGTTAACTATAGGTTGAAGTTGTAATCCCCATTTGACGAAAACCCCGGGATATTTTTGGATTTATCGCCGGGTTGTTGCCACCTCGTGGCACGCGCATTTGTTGGAAATAAGTAGTGGTAAATAGCTTCAATCCGGTGTGAGTTGGGTGTGATGCTGATCTGGACCGCGCCATTGGAGATTGGCGCCTTGTGAACGTTCTAGAACACGTGACTTACATCACACTTTTCACTTACTCACCTCATATTACATACATACCACACTTGGGCGTGACCTAGGAAGGTCGAAACTTGGCGAACCCAGCACAGAAGGTTAGTGGTTAGAACTGTTATTTGTATGTATGGTTTGTAGGCCGAAGAGCCTTTTGTTTATTGTTGTTGAAAGCAACGGTATGGCTCCACGAACCGTGGACAAGTTCAGACTGTCCAGTTCCCGTTGGCTGGCTTCTTGTAGTACTGAACAACTGTACTTTTAGTGGGATCGCGTTCGAACGTGGCAATTAGATTATAAGAACTATTATAGTAACACTCTTCAACACCAAACCATTCTCCGTAGTTTTGTTTGTTGAATAAAATTGTGGTAAGTACATTAAATCTGCTGTCTTTTGGAAGTGTATTTGTTGTGTAGTTATAAAGTAATGAGACGTGTATTTTAGTATTGTTAGGAATTGATTAGGAACCAATGTCAACCTGGCTCTCATTAAGGAAGGCGTATACCTCCTTCAAATAGTTACTTGTACCCTTGTAATTCGTACCAGACCTAATCAGAGAAGGTAACCCACGGCGAGACACAAATCTGTTCAAAGTCGCCACAAAGGCCTCTGTCGAGAGGGAGGTTACCAGCTCCAAATGTACTGCCTTGGTTGACAGGCAGACAAAAACACACAAATAAGCCTTGACAATCTTACTATTTCGAAGTGTGGACGTCTTCAACAAAAGGGGACCAGCAAAGTCCGTTCCGACGCCAGTAAAGGGCCTCGCCTCATTGACACGATCAGCCGGCAAGATCCAAAATTCTCGCTGCAGAATGGCCAACAGCGCATTGCAACCGGCATGCGAGTTTTTAACGTGACGATCAGTCACCAACAATTGAACCAAGTGGCCCTCCTTGAGCAACAAAAGGGGGTGACGGGCCCCATAAGGAAGGCTAGAGTGCCTCAACCGTCCTCCAACCCGCAAAAGACCCGTCTTATCCAAGAAGGGATTCAACTTACTAACGGCTCCCGACAACTTAACCCTACCAGACTTCAAGACCTCGATCTCCTTCTCAAAGTGTGCAGCCTGCACAGAGCGGACCCAAAGGAGGAGTGACTCCAGTCACTCTTGAGGAGAGAGAACTGGTGACAGGCGCTTGTCCCCTGGATTCCTAGAATTGTGGCCAAAACGCCTGATCCACGAGGTAACGTTCAACAATTTGTCGAGGGAGCTGTATCGATTCAACAAAAAATCAGGATCAAACGGAGGGTCCTTCGTCCCAACAGCGAACACCTTAAGTCCGGGCAAAGGATCCGACATCAAGACTGGCGTTCGAGGCCAATCGTCCTCGGGGCGAGTCAGCCAGTCCGGTCCCCACCAGAGGGGGTAAGCAATCAAGTGGGGGGCCATGCACCCGCGTGAGGCCACGTCGCCCGGGTTCAGGTCACCAGGCACGTGCCTCCAAATCAAAGGCGTTTCAGAACCTTGAATCTGAGACACTCGGTTTGCAACAAAAACCTCCAAAGAGTGGACGGACGTCTTCAACCAACACAGAACAATTTGACTGTCCGTCCAGGCGTAAGAAGCCCGAATGTCAACAGTTCCACCCAAAGTGTGCGCAACGTGGTTTAGGAGACGCACAAGAAGCACCGCAGGGAGTGCGGATACAAATTGGAGCCAGTCTTCTAACAGGGTTTCCCGAAGTGGCTCGTCCCAATCAAGTTCAGTTATAACAAGGGCAGGAGCACCAATTTTAGGGTAAAGACAACTCACAAGGGTGATTTCAAACCAAGTCCTTCCCTCAACAGTGGTGACAGCCGTTTCGCCAATTCCCCGAATCTTGCCTGAAAAGTCGTTCACCTTCAGGCCAACCTGTCCCGCTAACCAAGACGACAAAACGCAACCCTGGGCTCCCGTGTCCAAAATGGCACGGACCACAATCGAGTCACCCAAGGGTCCCCAGACCTTGAGCGAGGCCATTGACAACAAAACCGTCCTGATCGGGGGGGAGTCCTTAGCGGGGCAGGCGTCAATTTCTTAGCGATGCCTGGGCGAAGACCGCTCGCAACATCCAGGCTGCCAACGTTCACGACGAGGGTAAACATCAAATGGTTCATCCGCGCGGTGTCCCGAGCCGCTCGCCATCGCCGGAAGGGCATATCCCACCGGATGCCTGAATGGCGGAGGGCGCGACTCCAACCGGGGACGTTCCGCCAACGGAGGGGAGAGGTAGCGCTGCTGGTCCGGCCACTGCTGCCTAGCAGCCAACGCGCGTTCTCCCTGACGAGGGGAGACCAAATGGCGCTCGCGGGGCTCCCGTACAACTTGCGCGGGGGGTGGAGAGCAGCGTGCAGAATTGCGGGCCTCAGCCCGGTGCTCGTCTCCGGAATACCCCCCCCCCCCTGCGCGAACCCTCCTCAGAAGATGGTCTGCTGGAGCGGTTCGCGTTGGCGCACAAAATCTCAAGGTGGGACCCTTTACAAATTCTAAACGGTCGGGGGTCGGGGCAGTCCCGATGGAAGTGGGCCCCCAAACACGAGAAGCACAAACGGCGTGCATTGACAATGCGGCGGTGGGCACTTACGTGCAAATTCATAAAGGCCGGGCAACGCGCCATGACATGCCCCGTTGCCTTACAAAAGTTGCAATCATAAGGACTCCGGGCGCCCGCAAAACGGGGGGCGGGGCGAACATCAACAGGCCCCCTAGCCCTAGTCCGTCCCTGGTCTCTAGGCCGAGAAGGTGGTGGGCGTGATCCCGTGGCGCCACGAGTGTTATCCAAAAACCGACACTCGTCTTCCAAAAACTTGAGGAGGTCGTCAAAGGGGGGAAGATGGGTGGCACTATCTCCACCATACTTCTGCTCAAAACGTGACCTCAACTCCGCGGGGAGCAACTGCAGCACTATGTGCACCAACAAGTAGGACCAATGGTCCACCGGTAACTTCAAGCGTCTCAAGGCGTTGGTCGCTGAGACCAACGGGTTCAGCAAGTCAGTGCGCAACGTCGACGTGCTGGCAATGGCCGGTAGTCCCAAAATCTGGCCAATGTGCACATCAGCCAGGCAGCGCTTATTCTGATACCGTCGGGAGAGAAACTCCAGAGCGGTAGGATAGGAAGAGTCCGTCACCGGCAAGTGCTGCACCAAGGCTCTGGCTTCGCCCTCCAAAACGGACAACAAGTAGGCCAATTTCTGGGCAGGTCCGAGGTCCGAGCGTGCATCCACAAGACTTTCAAAAAGATTAATGAAGCCCAGCCAGTGGTCCAAGCGACCGTCAAAATGTGGCAGCTCCAGGGTGGGCAACCTACTCAATAGTCCAGGGCCCTTGACAACGGAGGTCTGAGGCTTGGCCGCCTCAGGCACCCGGCTCTTCAAAATTTCCCGGACTTGTTGACTGATGACATCCCCCAGGTGGAGAATCTGGTCATAGTCACCCAAAACCCTATCGCGGGCTGCCTGATCCATCACCCCCAAATCCACGTCCATGATGAACTCGTTGAAGCGTGTGAGCGCAGCATCAGCTGACTTGATCATCTCATTCAAGCGCCCGTACCGAGCAAGGGTGAGCTCTTCCAAGTCCAAATGCTCAACCGTTGCTGCTGCCGATGTGAACCATCTCAACTGTGAGGCCAATCCGGCAGCAGACTCCCTGACTGCCTTTAATGAGGCCATTGCAACAATCAAATATCAATACCCATAAGTTAAAATTAACTAAACAAACAAACAATGACTTGTTAGCCAATCGAACAATTTCACCAAAATAAAATTTAAATTCAATTTCTTTCAGGTCTAAATGCGACCCTGTACTTATTCCAAGTATGAATCTAGCTTGCTAAAGATGGCTAGTTACAGAAAAAATAAGAATTTAATGTATATATTGTGCTGGATCAACACCAATTAACAACAACAATTGAATGTATAATATTATACCGGACAACCACCAGTAACACAATCCAATAAATACTATAAGCAATAAACCAATACACACAATTCAAGTGTTGTTATATTAGGCTATGTTAACAAATGTGTGATTATTACTCGGATAAACTTCTAAACAAATTTAACAACAAATATACCAAACAACTTTTTCAACAAATATAACAAATTATGTACCAAAATACAACCTAATAATTCCTAATTTCACAAATAAATCTTACTTGTTAGTACAATACAGGGACTACAGTACAAATTACAAATACAATTTGAGCCCGGCTGACAAACAATATATTCAAACTTATTAAGTTATTTTTAACAATGTTCAAAACTTCCAATTTACTTAGTGGATTTATTTTAATGTAAAAACCACGCTCTGCTACCAGAATGTTCGGTCCTTCAATCAGCCAGCCAACGGTAACTGGTGGGTAACGGTAACGGTAACGGGAACTGTCCACGGTTCGTCGAGCCCTAACTACGTTGCTTTACCAACAATGGCCTCTTAGGCCTTACTAATAAATAGGTAAACTTATAGCCTAGACTTACCAGCTCCAGAGACGACAAGCTACGACCTTTCCTGAGATCACGTCCGTGTGGTATGTGTGTAGGTAGATAATGAGTAATTGAAACGTGTAATGTGGGCAAGTGCTGTCACGGCGGTCACAAAGGACGCAAGCTTCAATGTGTGGTCCAGGCCGGGATGTAGCACAAACTTCGCACCAGATTGGAGCAGCTATTTATCACCAATTCACAATTACTTTCAGCAAAGTTCACGTGTCAGACAGGCTGACGCCAGTCGGCGTTATTGTTCAAAATATCCCAGGTTTTTCGTCAATTCGGGATTACAATTTCAATTAATCGTTAATCGCGACCAAATTATCGGTTACAACAGGCGATTGAACAGGATATTTTCAATTACAACAAAATCAAAAGGTCCCAAAGGGCGGACATTATTCCAATAGCGCAAAGGTTATCTGTCAAGTGTCAAAGTCAATAGAAAATTCTTTATGTCAAAAAAGGTGCGTTCGGATATTCTCTTCGGACGGAACATCATTTGATTTCAATAAATATTTCGGTCAAATTAGACCAAAAAGTAGGAACGAAGTTACAGCAATTCGCACCCAGCTGAAAATTGGTAGGATCGTTTAAAATAATATTAAAAAGACCTCATCGATCCGTTGATAACCGTTGATACCTGGAAAAAACTAAATTTTTTGAATCGTTATATCTTGGTGGCTCTTATGAAAAATTCGCACCCATCTCTTTTCAGCTGGGTGCGAATTTTTGTATCCTTGGATGTCTAAATTGACCGGACTAGAATATCTTAGGATATAGGTATATCATAGTTTTAAAATAACTCCGCAAAAAATTTACTGCGAGGTTATAGTTACAGCTGCTTAAAGTAATGGACTAAGTAGTAATTTTAAAGTAATCTAGTAGTAGTAAAGTAAAAATGTAGGTCTTTCCTCAAATTAACGCGGGTGAAACCGCGGGGCACAGTTAGTAAACAATAAAAATCAATATGCCATTTATTTCTTAGACTGGCATATTGGTCTAGTGGTCGCAAGCGCGAATGCTAAGCATGACGTCCCGGCTTCGATTTCCGGGTCGGGCAAAAAGAGCTATTGGATTTTCTATAAGAAGTTTCTCAGCAGTAGCCCGGAGTTTGGAAGATAGCGGTGTGACACTCCCTGCATGCAGTACACAAACTGACTGACATAATGAAATCTATCCGTTGTATGAATACCTAGATCTGCCAGCGAACAGCGATGTGCCATCGTTAACGTTTACCACCCATACGCACAAAACATTTTGGGAATATTTTCATTGTGCGTACGGCTAAGGAGTGGAATTCCCTGCCGGAGTCTAAATTTCCCGATAGCTATAACCTAGGGGTCTTTAAGTTAAGAGTGAATAGGTAACTTTTAGGTAAACATGCTCTATCTTCGACCACAACATCATCACTTACCATCAGGTGAGATGGTGGTCAAAAGCGAGCCTATTATCACTAAAAAATAATATCTCTACACCCAGCAACAATCAGTGACTAAAGGGCTGACTCGTTCTTGGAAAGAATGACGTGGTAATGATCTGGGTAATGTCTTCTGGGTAAGTTTTCAGATGACGTGGAGAACTAGATGTTGAGGAATATTTTGATGCCTAAGCGCTTCAGTATACCTACATATGGAATTACTACGAAACGTGAGTTATATTTTATGATACACTACCTCGCCTCGTTGCCTTGTTGGTTGAGTAGCAAGCGCGTTTGCTGAGCGGACTATAACATGTTTACAGAAAAGTACAATATAGTCCAGAAAATATATACAGGGTTTATTGTAAAACACCGAAAACCTCTCAGGACTATGTTACTAACATCATAATCAACAACTTTTGTTCTATGACTTTTAAAAATTCGTCATATTGTAGTTCACCAGATTTTCATACAAAAATAAAAATATTTAAATTGAACGCCCTAAATGTTAGGAAGTCTATGCAAAACAAAAGAAAGTGATAGTATAAATCGTTTTCTTTTGCTTCACATAGACTTTGTAACTTTTAGGGCGTTCAATTTAAACATTTTTATTTTTGTATGAAAATCTGGTGCACTAAAATATGACGACTTTTTAAAAGTCATAGAACAAAAGTTGGTGATTATGATGTTAGTAACATAGTCTTGAGAGGTTTTCGGTGTTTTACAATTAACCCTGTATAAAGTATTTAAGGGTACATCTAAGTGCTTGAAAAACATTGGTAAAATGGTGGTTTATTTTTAGTTCAGTAGCGGTCAAAAGATACTGCTTACTGTAATCACCACATCACACTTACCATCAGGTGAGATGGTGGTCAAACGCGAACCTATTATCAATAAAAAAAATGTAGCGACCTGTCTGACGTAGGTTTATAAAAACCTGTGTTTCAGGCTCTTTCAGGTCATCACTTTACATCGATACTATGAATAGAAAACAATAAACGTAACTTAACAACAAATGCACGCTATGACGAAATACCTAACGCCGTAGCTATGCGATCTTGAATAACTAAACCTTGAAAAGTCTTCAAAAAATATCTTTATTAATTTAACAATCAAACATTGCTTTTTGCTATTTTAAACCCCCCCCCCCCCCCGCTAAAAGGGTGTGATACGTGATTTCGGAAATGAAGCACCGAAGAACACGTCACCGTAAGTTCACGAATACGAAACACTTAACAACAAATGCACGCTACCACGAAATACTTAATAAATAAAATCGTTTAGCAAAAGCATGTTTAGTCTGAGAGTTAGGACAAACTAGATCTTTTCGGACTGTCAATGATGTGTATAAATTAGAGCTGTCACCAACGGCTTAACGTGGTTTCTGCGGCATGTAGGAATCTTGATACGTTTAGATGGACATACATCCATGAACTGACCTCATCAAGCGTTAATTTACCTTGAAGATCAACCCATGCGGCTATTATTATACAGTATGTTAGTTTAAACGAGGGACATATTCAAACCCACAATAGTGTATGCTTACATGATACTAATAAAAATATGAACAAAAAAAAAACACTCATAAATAACAGACAGAACCATACCAAAAATTTCGCAAAAGTCACAACGTGTAGACACCCTTGCGCTAACGTTTTAATATTATCGCTTTCGCGTTTGGCAGGACCGGCGCATGTTTTGCCACGTGATTACTGTAGGTACTGTTTACAAGTTCATTCACCTCTTGCGGCTCAGTGTTTGTGATAAACATATTTTATCGGACAATTACGTCAAAAATTTAGGTTATAGGTTTTTCACATATTTGGGACGAGAATCGAATACTGAATACCCTCCCTCAATAAGTCCCTCGTTTAACCTAACATACTATATAGCCAAGAGCAAGAAAAGAAAGAAAAAGACGTTTATTGACACATGCCACAAATATACACACAATAAATAAACAACAAACAACATCATATTATTATTAAAAGAAAATTTACAATAAAAAATAATTGAATTGAACAGATCTAGGACTATTAATAATACTGTGTCATTCACGGCTACTCTTGTAGGTCTTCTTAAAGGCGAATTGTGGGAATGTTCTGACGAAAAACCGCGGCCCCGGAACTCAAGGGCAGCTGAAGGAGCAGGGTGGGTTTTTAGTCAGTAGAAGTCTGACACTCCCTTCGATTCCACCCACAACGGGAGGAGTCATTTGATGATTTTATCACTCAGAACATATAAAACAGATTATTTTTAAAAATAACACGGAGTCAACAGATGACATGAATAGAACAGAACATTTAATTAAATTAAAGTACCTACTCTGCAAGTGTACTATAGGTACTTACTGTTCTCTTCAGTAAATAGTTTATGTGATTCAAAACCTAATATCTAAGTTGTCGTTAGTTGACGTAGTTTCATTGTTGAATCATACGCATTCGTAGAAAAAAATTGTGAGGAATTATCGCTAAGCTTTTCCGCGAAACGTGGTTGTCGTTTGTTTAGGTACCGTATTATGTTGCGGTAAAAAAATCATTATAGTGAAACAAAAGTACCAAACTAACCAGCACTATATGTTGGGTATATAATTATATAGTAGTACGTAAACTGCGTCATATGTATAACAATTGTGATGACTACAAGGAAATAAAAACACATTTGCTTGTTGGGTCTCTAAGTGTTATTGTAATTAGCACATTTAATAACGTCACTTTTTTAATTTTTGGTTGTTTGAAATGGGTTAGCACAGAAATGAATGAACCGTTCCAAGACACTGTCTGTCGGGGGAGGAAAGGTTCACTTCCGGTATGCGTCTAATCTTTAGACGTAACCGTGAAGTGAACCAGGGGAGTGGAAATGGGAGTAGGGACAGAGGAACTCACCTCTCTAAAAAAGTAAAACAAAATGGAAGAAAAAGTTTTTGCAAAAGATACCCAGGCGGGTCCCAGCTGCTCCGCAGCTGGGGAGTCCCGCACCGGACACGTCCGGTCAGTCCCACCGTACTCTGGGGGGGACAACAAACACTTTTACCCCAGTTTTACCCCGGCAGTCGCCGCATTGAGCCAGGGAGGCTCACGTGCCCGTGAGGTGGAGTCGCTGGACTTGTCCAGCACGTCCACCTCACCGGCACCGAACGTTGAGCGAGCGCAGAGCGCCGCTCCGCGGAGGAAGGGGGCGCTGGTGCTCGGGTCGGAGACCGACTCGGCATCGGACGCCGAGAGCTTCCAGAGCTTAGTCTCTGGGAGCGCAGTCAGGAGTGACGAGGGGGGCGCCGACAGGAGGAAGGAGTTCCTCAAGCGCCCCCGCAACGATGAGTCGTCGTCGGAGGAGGGGCTTGTCTCGGCCCGCAAGATCCCCACTAGCGTGCGGGGTAAAGGCCGAGGCAAGACCTCGGGGAGGGGGCCTCCCTCTGGAGAGCCCAACACTGGTCTGGCCTCGAGCGAGGCCAAACTAGAAGAGGCCGTGGCGGCTGCCATCCGCACCATCTCGCGGAAGCGCAACCGCAAGAGCAAGGAGGACGCGATCGGTGAAGCCACGGCCTCCATCTTGGCGGCCACGCGGACTTACGGCGGGGCTCCGGCTGCAAGGGATGATATGTCCGATCTGCGGCCGGAGGTCACCCGCCTGACTGCCGCCATTGAGGCTCTCCAGAGGGAGAACGCCGCCCTCAAGGCGGACCTGGCCACAATCAGGGGAGGCGGCCAGCGGAATGCGCCGCCGCGGGGCCAAAAGGAGAAAGGCCAGCCCACACCAGCGGAGGACTCGGTTCTCGACCTGGTGCGACAGGAGCTGGCCGCCTTCCAGCAGCGGTTCTCCGTATTGGAGAGCCGCGTGCTGCGACCCCCGCTGGCGGCGACTTCGTACGCGGCTGCGGCCGCGTCCAAGCCTCCCCAGACGACGACGAGGCCGCCTCAGGCGAAGACGGCCACGGTGCGGACGGCACCAGTGACGGCGCCCCCTGCGAGGGCAAAGACGGCCCCGGCCAAGCCGAAATCGGGCCCATCAAAGCCGCCTCCGACCCCGACACCTGCGGGGCCGAAGCAGGCGGCCAAAAAGAAGAAGACCCAGGCCGGGAACCAGCCGTCCCAGCAGCCTCCTCCAAAGACTCCTCCGGCCGGCGCCGACTGGCAAGTGGCCGGGGAGAAGAGGAAGGCTGCTGGCGCAGCCAGGTCCTCGCGGCGTAGGGAGAGACGGCGGCGGCGAGACGCCGCGGCGCGATTGCGCGCCCCCAAGACCGCGGCTGTAGTGATCACACTGCAGCCGGACGCGGTGAAGAGGGGCGTGTCGTACCGCGACGTGCTGGCGAAGGCGCGGATGGCGATCGACATCACGGAGCTCGGCATCGTTGGCGGCCTCCGTCACCGGGTCACTGCAACGGGGGCTCGGATGCTGGAGATCCCCGGCGCGGCCAGTGGCCCTGTCGCTGACGCTCTGGCCGAACGGCTCAGAGCGTCCTTAAATGCGGAGGAGGCCCGAGTCTCCAGACCCACCAAGCGCGCAGACATGCGCATATTGGGTCTGGATGACTCCGTGACGGCCGAGGAAGTGGTGGCCGCCGTCTCCAGGACTGGGGGGTGCCCTCCCGATCAGGTGAGGGCGGGCGCCCTGCGTCCTGGCTTCACGGGGACGCAAACCATTACGGTTAGTTGCCCCGTCCCGGCGGTCAAAAAGATCCAGGAGGGCCGAAGGCTCCTGGTTGGTTGGGTGTCTGCGCAGGTGAAAGTCCTGGACCCCAGACCCCTGAGGTGCTTCCGCTGCCAAGTGGGCAACCATGCGGCATGCGTGTGCACCTCGGAGGTAGACCGCAGCGATAGGTGCTTCCGCTGCGGTCAGCCCGGTCACAAGGCCGGCTCGTGCTCCGCCCCGCCTCACTGCTTCGCATGTGAGGCGGTTGGCAAGCCGGCCGATCACCGGGCTGGGGGCAAGTCCTGCGCCCCACCCACCAAAGCCAGGCGCAGAGGTAGGCCCTCTGCCGCCGTCGTCACCGCCACCGCCGCCGCCGCCGCCGTCGCTACTGCCGCCGCCGTCGCCGTCGTGGCTGAACCCCCGCGAGGGGCCCTGGAGGAGGCTGCAATGGATCCCGATTAATGGCCCCATTGCGCTTCCTCCAGGCGAACATCAACCACTGCGCCGCTGCTCAGGAACTTTTGCTCCAGAGCATGGCGCAGTGGTTGATCAACGTCGCCGTGGTCGCCGAGCCGTATTTTGTCCTGCCCAGGAATGACTGGGTGGCGGACTTGGACGGCTCGGTGACCCTCGTTTCGTCGGCCGCCGCCGGTACCCCGCCCCTCGATCGCGTCAAGAGAGGGCGTGGGATCGTCGCAGCACGGTTCGGGGAGATCGCTGTGGTAGGCGTTTATTTCTCCCCGAACCGGACTCTCGCCGAGTTCCAGAACTCCCTAACGGAGCTGGGAGACGTCGTCGTCGCCTTCGGTTCCCTCCCCGCCCTCGTCCTCGGGGACTTCAACGCCAAAAATCCGGCTTGGGGTTCCCGGTCCATGGACCATGGGCGGGGCAGGATACTCGAGCACTGGGCCCGTGCGCAGGGCCTGGTAATCGAGAACCGGGGTTCTGTCCCCACGTGCGTGCGGTTTACGGGCGAGTCGGTGGTGGACGTTACGTTCGCCACCCCCAGCCTGTCACCGCGCGTCACCGACTGGCGCGTTGTGGAGGAGGTGGAGACCTATTCCGATCACCGGTATATCCAGTTCGACGTCTCCGCCCAGACCCCAGACGCGCCGGTCCGACGGGACCTGAGTGGTCCGCGATGGGCGCTGAAGCAGATGGACCGGGAGCTATTCCTGGAAGCCTCGATCGTGCAGGCCTGGGGGTCACCCCCGGACAGGCCTGCCGACATAAACGACGAGGCGGAGTGGTTCCGGGAGGCCATGTCGGAGATCTGCGACGTGGCCATGCCCCGGGTCCGGCAAGGACGCGCCCGGCGTCAGCTGTACTGGTGGTCGAGCGAGCTAGCAGCGCTGCGCGAAGCGTGCGTTGCGGCGCGACGCCGGTACACCAGGTTCCGCAGGCGCCGCACCCGACCTTCGGATGCGGCGACTGTAGAGGCGGAGCTGTACGAGGGCTACAGGGCAGCGAAGGCCGTCCTCCGAGACGAGATCTGGCGGGCCAAGGAACTGGCCCGGGAGGAAATGCTGGCGACTCTGGACGGGGACCCATGGGGCCGCCCCTACAAGTGGGTGCGAGAGAGGCTCCGCCCCTGGGCTCCCCCGTTGACGCAGAGTCTCCAGCCTCAGTTCTTGGAGGACGTGGTGAGCGCCCTGTTCCCATCGCGAGGGGAGCACGCTCCCCCGCCCATGGCTCCGTCTCCGACGGAACCTGAAGCTGGCGCAAACGCGGACCACAGCGACGACGACGTCTACGACGCTCCAGAGGTGACCGAGGTAGACTTGAGAGTGGCGGTACAACGGCTCAAGGCCAAAAATACCGCCCCAGGACCCGACGGCTTGCCAGGGAAAGCGTGGGTCCTGGCCTCGGAGACTCTCGGGCCTCGACTAGGGGGGCTCTTTAGCGCATGCCTGGAGAGGGGCCAGTTTCCGCTTCGCTGGAAGACGGGAAAGCTGGTCCTGATCCAGAAAGCCGGGCGCCCTGCGGACTCTCCGTCCGCATTCCGGCCCATCGTGCTGCTCGACGAGGCGGGCAAGCTCTTGGAAAGAGTAATTGCAGACCGCCTCTTCGGGCACCTGAATCGGGTGGGCCCGGATCTTGCGGAGTGCCAGTTTGGCTTCCGCAGGGGGCGCTCGACGGTGGATGCCATCATGCGCGTGAGAGCCCTCACGACGGGGGACGCGGTATCCCGGGGCAGGGTCGTCTTGGCGGTGTCTTTGGACATCACCAACGCCTTTAACACCCTGCCCTGGAGTTGCATCAGGGAGGCACTACGGTATCACCGGGTGCCGACCTACCTCCGTCGCATAGTCGAGGACTACCTGACGGACAGAGCCGTCATCTACCCCGGTCACCGGGGAGAATGGAACCGGCGAGAGATGTCGTGCGGTGTCCCACAGGGATCGGTCTTGGGGCCGCCCCTGTGGAACATCGGATACGACTGGGTGCTGCGCGACGACCTCCCTGACGGCGTCAGCGTAGTATGTTACGCTGACGACACGCTCGTCCTGGCGCAGGGAGAGTCGCACCAGGCGGCGGCCGACCTGGCGACGCAAGCGGTTGCGACAGTCGTTCATAGGATCCGGCAGTTGGGACTCGACGTGGCGCTGCACAAGACCGAGGCCATGTGCTTTCATGGCGCTCGGAACGCGCCACGGTCCGAGTCCCACATAACGGTGGAGGGGGTTCGCATCGGCGTCGGGAGGACGATGAAGTACCTGGGACTCGTCCTCGACAGCCGGTGGAACTTCAGGGAGCACTTCCTGAGTTTGGCCCCAAAGCTGAACCGGGCAGCAGCCGCCTTCAGGCGACTCCTGCCTAATCTCAGCGGGCCAAACGCCTCCTGCCGAAGGCTGTACGCCGGCGTCGTGCGGTCCATGGCCCTCTACGGGTCCCCAGTGTGGGCCCTGTGCATCCGGACGCGACCACTAAAGTTGGTCGCATGCCAGAGGGTCATGGCTATCCGAATGATCCGGGGATACCGCACGATCGCCGGCGAATCGGCCAACCTCCTTGCCGGATTGCTGCCCTGGGATCTGGAGGCGACTGCCCTCCAGCGCGTCTATGAATGGCGCGTGGAGGCGCGGCGCCGGGGCGTATCCCCGCTGCCTCGAGAAGTCGAGGCGCGGCGGGAAGAGCTCCGGCGCGATCTCAGGGCAGTATGGAGGGAGCGACTGTCGCAACCGACGGCCGGGCACGCCGCAATTGCGGCGGTAAGACCCCTCTTTGAGGAGTGGCTAGATCGGCGTCACGGCGTCCTGACCTACCGCATGACGCAGGTCCTCACCGGACACGGAAGTTTCGGGAGGTACCTGTGTCTGATGGGTAAGGAAGAGACGCCTGGGTGTCACCACTGCGAGGGTCGCCCTGAGGACACAGTCGAGCACACAGTGCAGGACTGCCCAGCTTGGGCAGAGCACCGACGTGTCCTCACGGCGACAATAGGCGGAGACCTCTCGCGCCCGGCCTTGGTCGAGGCCATGCTGCGGGGCGAGAGGGAGTGGGAAGCGGTCGCCTCCTTCTGCGAAGCAGTCATGCTTTCGAAGGAGGAGGCGGGCCGCGTGAGGGAGAGGATGGCGTCCTCCCTGCAGCCCAGCCGCAGTGGTAGACGCCCACGGCGTCGGACGTCGGCCGACGATCTCCGGCCACCGTAGGCGCGGGCATGCGGACAGCGAGTAAAGGGCAACTCGCTGTCCGACCATGGACCATGCCCGGGTCGACGGCGCGTCGTGTTTCACGCGCGCCTCAAAGAGCGTCAGCAACATGACGAGGCCCCCTCTGCAGAGGGCCGAATCCTGCCGGGGTCGTGGGACTCATCCCGTTACCGTGGCCCCGGTATGTAAAGGATTATTGAAGGAACACCGTGGATTTTAGTCAGTAAAAGTCTGACAGTCCCTCCCACCCTGCCCGGAGTGGGAGGACTTATTTGATAATTTTACCACGTTAAAAAAAAAAAAAAAAAAGACACTGTCTGTCAATATCACTTATAAACAAACAACATTGGTTGTTTCCTTTACCGTTAAAAGATACAGAAATCCTAATGGAAATAAAGATAGTGTAACCCAAGGCGCATCATAATAAAGGTAAATAGAAAACTCGGATATATTCTAAACAGACATGGAGACCTGCATATGAAAAGCATACGATTTATAACCGATGGTTTAATTTTGATCGATATGTTTCATAAAAGTAAGTTTCTATGTGTTTAAGTAAAAAAAAACCATACCAAATACAGAGTTTAACATCTTATTTTTCTACCTATTCGACAGTTTTGCATTTATAATATTAATGTTAAACTCTGTATTTGTTTTGGTGGTCAAATCTATACTAATATTATAAAACGGAAAAGTTTGTTTGTTTGTTTGCTTGAACGCGCTAATCTTCGAAAGTACTGGGTGGATTTGGAAGCAATTTGGTATGGAAGTAGTTTGAAGTTTGAGGAAGGTTATATATACTTTTACGCGACTGCAAAAAAGGAGAGTTATGTTTTTACCGTGATAGAATCCACGGGAACGAAGCCCCGCGTGAGTACTAGTAATTATATAAACGAGAACTAAAAATAAATAATACTGGCTTCGGGCCGCAATTTGTTTGCGTGGGACGGTTTTCCCGCGTAAATCCCGATCCCGTGAGAATTTCGGGATAAAAAGTAGCCTATATGTAAGTAGCCTATCCGTTCAGTAGTTACTGCGTGCAAGAGTAACAAACATCCATACATCCCCACATCCATACATCCATCCTCACAAACTTTTGCATTTATAATATTAGTAAGATTTAAGTAATATTTTTCGTGTTAAAAGATCGTGGCTGAATGAAGACGCTCCAAGTAAAATTGAAATTGAAAACCATTTATTCGGTGATAAACACACACAACAACAGAAAATACAAACATAAAAAAATAACACTAAGAATTTCGCTGAGCATAGACATGCTCAGCGAAATTCTTAGTTGGTAATCCATTCGGTGTAGACACACCGAATGGATTACCAACTCAGCATTTGCTGGGCGAAAGACACCCAGCGCTGGTTGTCAGTTGGCACCCAGCAGTGACACAAAAAATACTGTTACTCAGCTGCAGGTTAGACTGGAAACCGATTACGATATAATCGATATGTTATGGAGTAACTGCCTATCTGACCTCTACAACCCAGTGGAAAGATTGATGTCAGACTACCCGTAATGACTGTTAAAGTTACTCAAATAACAGCCGAGACCAAAGGCTTATCGTGCTTTTCAAGGCACGGAAAAATCTCGAGGTGTTAGGATCCACGGACCGACCGACAACTGTGGCTGTTAATATTTAGCCACGATTAAGTGTCTTATATTCAACATTCGTTTTAGTTTATGCGAAAGACAGGTGAATTATTTTTAATCTATATACAACGTGTAACGGAAACCCCATATCTATCCAAAAGGGCTGAAGACAACATCTGGTATGGAGTCTCTATGCACAGTTTCAGCTAAAAATAAGTGACTCAAAGAATTGATACCAAATTATCGGTTTCATATGTTTCTTGAATACCAATCATAACAAACGTGTCACAGCACTACAAGGGTCAATAACTTTCACGTCACTTGCCAATAAGATGATAATTCTGTTCGTTCTTCTTAATTTGAAAATTTCGGTCTCTGGTATCAATGTATTAAAAAGTCTAATAAGTTCCACACGTGTTGACATTGGATTACAAAACCCTTGCCATATCGTTTGTTATCATCCAAAGAAGTATATACGTCTTGAACTTTTTTTTATGCATTTACCTCATAACTCATAACCTACTAAGTTTCACATGTATAGTCTTAATAGTTTCGGAATAAAATGGCTGTGACATACAGACGGACGGACAGACAGACAGACAGACGGACAGACATATCGAATCTATAAGGGTTCCGTTTTTGCCATTTGGCTACGGAACCCTAAAAACAGCAGCATCTCTCATGTGTAGGATCCAGGGGAGCGCCAACGGAATTCTGAAGATGATATTAGAAAGGCCGGAGTCTGCAGCGCTAGGGAGACTTATTCGGCTTCACGTGACGAGATGACTCAATGTTTTTATTTTTTGTTTTATCTGTAAAATTGTTATTTTTTTAACCGACTTCAAAAAAAGGAGGTTCTCAATTCGTGTTGGACTTTCTTTTTTATGTATTTACCTCATAACTCGCAGATGGCTGGACCGATTTGGAAAATTCTTTTTTGTTTGAAAGGGTATACTTTCTAGTTAGTCCCATTGTCGTCACGTTTGGATTTGATGATGGAATCATGGAGAAATCGGGGGAATTCTTCAAATATTATAGGCACACCTATAGCGTTTTGGGTATTTCTTATAGTACCTTGTGCAGTTGCTCTTGAAAAGCACCATTTGAGAAGTGGAACTGATGATGAAGACCCCAGATGGCCATCGAAACTACTCAATAATAAGTATTTCGTGGATTGCGATTAGATTACTTGAATATGGATATTAAGCACTTTATGCTCGTCTCAATGCATATGGTGAAGTAGAGCTGATGGTGAAGTACCAGGAGAACTCCTCAAACATTAACGGCTCTGCATCGGGAACAGCAACATTTTGTAAAAGATGATAAGTAGTTGACATTTTGGCTTTTGTAACTAGATAAATTACAAACCGATCCACTAAAAAGCGTGAAAGAAATTTTTTTTTTGCAAAAAATAAAATCGACTTCCATACCAAAACACTACAAAGCCGAAAATAACTTTAATTTCGGGCTCGGCGAGATTATTCCTTATAAGAGAGACGCGCACTCGGGCCCCATGACCCAAGCGTTTCGACCCCAAACGGCACAAAACTGTAATCGCTAGAAAGGTTACAGTATTTGCGCCGTTTGAGGGCCTCTGCTGTCGCGGCTGCTGCACCAGCACAGCTCGCCGTACTTGGAGTATGAGATGGCGCAAAAGTGTCGACACAAGTTGCGTCCCACACTAGAGGCCTACCCACCTTCCAAGGCACCAACGTCATACCATCTGGTCTCTTCCCATCGTCACGTACTAAGCCACTTGGTTCTAATATCGCAGGTGTACTGGGCGGTGGCAAGAGCTCGACGAATAATGTAATTGATGCTGGCGTGCCCAGCTATGCACCCTGCACTCTTGCAACAGGACAGACCATGGTGCCCTCAGCTGTCAACAGCTGCACCGCAGTGGCACCGATGTTGAGCAACACAATAAGGTACGCCTAAGCTTAAACAAGTAGCGACCCTAAACGATGCGTCATCTATCATTGTGCCAATGGTGGATGACGGGAGTGCTTGAAGCCACAGACCCGACTCCCATTCTCCCACAGCCAACAGACGAGCTCGCTCAGCAGTATTCGAAGACGTATTAATTAAGTTATTCCGTAAAATACTGCAGAGCGGCGCGTCCCATAGCTTAAAATAACTTTGTGATATTTTATAGTACAGTTTTGAAATTTTGTACATAGATTCTTTACATATAAATAACTAGCTTATGCTAGTGGCTTCGCCCGCGTGGGAAGTTTTTCCCGTGTCCCGATCCTGTGGGAATTTCGCAAAATCCTTTCTTAGCGGATGTCTACGTCATAACATCTACCTGCATGCCAAATTTCAGCCCGATCCGTCCAGTGGTTTGGCCTGTGCGTTGATAGATCACTATGTCAGTCAGTCAGTCAGTCAGTCACCTTTGTGTTATATATATATATATAAACTAGCTTGTGCCAGCGGCTTCGCCCGCGTGGGAAGTTTTTCCCGTGTAAATCCCGATTCCGTGGGAATTTCGCAAAATCCTTTCTTAGCGGATGCCTACGTCATAACATCTACCTGCATGCTAAATTTCAGCTCGATCCGTCCAGTGATTTGGGCTGTGTGTTGATAGATCACTATGTCAGTCAGTCAGTCAGTCAGTCACCTTTGAGTTATATATACAACGTGTAATTTAAAGGGTATATACATACCAAGTACTTCTTTGGATGATAACAAACGATATGGCAAGGGTTTTGTAATCCAATGTCAACACGTGTGGAACTTATTAGACTTTTCAATACATTGAATACCAGAGACCGAAATTTTCAAATTAAGAAGAACGAACAGAATTATCATCTTATTGGCAAGTGACGTAAAAGTTATTGTCCCTTGTAGTGCTGTGACACGTTTGTTATGATTGGTATTCAAGAAACATATGAAACCGATAATTTGGTATCAATTCTTTGAGTCACTTATTTTTAGCTGAAACTGTGCATAGAGACTCCATACCAGATGTTGTCTTCAGCCCTTTTGGATAGATATGGGGTTTCCGTTACACGTTGTATATAGATTAAAAATAATTCACCTGTGTTTCGCATAAACTAAAACGAATGTTGAATATAAGACACTTAATCGTGGCTAAATATTAACAGCCACAGTTGTCGGTCGGTCCGTGGATGTTAACACTTCGAGATTTCTCCGTGCCTTGAAAAGCACGATAAGCCTTTGGTCTCGGCTGTTATTTGAGTAACTTTAACAGTCATTACGGGTAGTCTGACATCAATCTTTCCACTGGGTTGTAGAGGTCAGATAGGCAGTTATTCCATGACATATCAATTATATCGTAATCGTTTTCCAGTCTAACCTGCAGCTGAGTAACAGCATTTTTGTGTCACTGCTGGGTGCCAACTGAAAACCAGCGCTGGGTGTCTTTCGCCCAGCAAATGCTGAGTTGGTAATCCATTCGGTGTAGAAATGCTCAGCGAAATTCTTAGTGTTATTTTTTTTATGTTTGTAATTTTCTGTTGTTGTGTGTGTTTATCACCGAATAAATGGTTTTCAATTTTACTTGGAGCGACTTTATTCAGCCACGATCTTTTAACACGAAAAATATTACTTAAATCTTACTAATATTATAAACGAAAGTTTGTGAGGATGGATGTATGGATGTGTGGATGTCTGGATGTTTGTTACTCTTGCACGCAGTAACTACTGAACGGATAGGCTACTTACATATAGGCTACTTTTTATCCCTAAATTCTCACGGGATCAGGATTTACACGGGAAAACCGTCCCAGGCAAACAAATTGCGGCCCGAAGCCAGTATTATTTATTTTTAGTTCTCGTTTATATAATTACTAGTACTCACGCGGGGCTTCGCTTCCGTGGATTCTATCACGGTAAAAACATAACTATCCTTTTTTGCAGTCGCGTAAAAGTATATATAACCTTCCTCAAACTTCAAACTACTTCCATACCAAATTGCTTCCAAATCCACCCAGTACTTTCGAGGATTAGCGCGTTCAAGCAAACAAACAAACAAACATTTCCGTTTTATAATATTAGTATAGATTTGACCACCAAAACAAATACAGAGTTTAACATTAATATTATAAATGCAAAACTGTCGAATAGGTAGAAAAATAAGATGTTAAACTCTGTATTTGGTATGGTTTTTTTTTACTTAAACACATAGAAACTTACTTGTACGAAACATATCGATCAAAATCAAACCATCGGTTATTGTATGCTTTTCATATGCAGGTCTCCATGTCTGTTTAGAATATATCCGAGTTTTTTATTTACCTTTATTATGATGAATGCCTTGGGTTACACTATCTTTATTTCCATTAGGATTTCTGTATCTTTTAACGGTAAAGAAAACAACCAATGTTGTTTGTTTATAAGTGACATTGACAGACAGCGTCTCGTATCGGTTCATTCATTTCTGTGCTAACCCATTTCAAACAACCAAAAATTAAAAAAGTGACGTTATTAAATGTTATTAGTGCTAATTACAATAACACTTCGAGACCCAACAAGCAAATGTGTTTTTATTCCCTTGTAGTCATCACAATTGTTATACATATGACGCAGTTTACGTACTACTATATAATTATATACCCAACATATAGTGCTGGTTAGTTTGGTACTTTTGTTTCACTATAATGATTTTTTTACCGCAACATAATACGGTACCTAAACAAACGACAACCATGTTTCGCGGAAAAGCTTACTGATAATTCCTCACAATATTTTTCTACGAATGCGTATGATTCAACAATGAAACTACCTTAACTAACGACAACTTAGATATTAGTTTTTGCATCACATAAACTATTTACTGAAGAGAACAGTAAGTACCTATAGTACACTTGCAGAGTAGGTACTTTTATTTAATTAAATGTTCTGTTCTATTCATGTCATCTGTTGACTCCGTGTTATTTTTAAAAATAATCTGTTTTATATGTTCTGAGTGGTAAAATCATCAAATGACTCCTCCCGTTGTGGGGGGAATGGAAGGGAGTGTCAGACTTCTACTGACTAAAAACCCACCCTGCTCCTTCAGCTGCCCTTGAGTGCCAGGGCCGCGGTATTTCGTCAGAACATTCCCACAATTCGCCTATAAGAAGACCTACAAGAGCAGCCGTGAATCACACAGTATTATTAATAGTCCTAGATCTGTTCAATTCAATTATTTTTTATTGTAAATTTTCTTTTAATAATAATATGATGTTGTTTGTTGTTTATTTATTGTGTGTATATTTGTGGCATGTGTCAATAAACGTCTTTTTCTTTCTTTTCTTGCTCTTGGCTATACAGTATGTTAAGTTAAACGAGTGACTTATTTAGGGAGGGTATTCAGTATTCGATTCTCATCCCAAATATGTGAAAAACCTATAACCTTAATTTTTGACGTAATTGTCCGATAAAATACGTTTATCACGTACACTGAGCCGCAAGAGGTGAATGAACTTGTAAACAGTACCTAAAGTCAAAAGCCACGTGATTAACGTGGCAAAACATGCGCCGGTACTGCCAAAAAAGCGATAATATTAAAACGTTAGCGCAAGGGTGTCTACACGTTGTGACTTTTGCGAAATTTTTGGTATGGTTCTGTCTGTTATTTATTAGTGTTTTTTTTGTTCATATTTTTATTAAAATTGAAATTGAAATTGAAAACCATTTATTCGGTTATAAACACACACAACAACAGAAAATTACAAACATAAAAATAAAAAATTACATTAAGAATTTCGCTGAGCATGTCTACACCGAAAGGGTTACCAACTCAGCATTTGCTGGGCGAAAGACACCCAGCGCTGGTTTTTAGTTGGCACCCCGCAGTGACACATGGACGAGGGTAAATAAACTAATATTAATTAATTTGTAGTGTATTAAATACATAAATATAACAAATATTGTAACGTTTAATATCGTGCTACGTGCTAAAAATAAAAAATAAAACCTTTAAATTGTAATTTGAAACTCGGCACCAAAAAGCGCGTTAGTTGCCTAGTATCAAACTGCCCGCCAAAGGAAAAAAATAAATAATAACAAAAAAGTGACAAGAAAAGTTATTAATGAAATACGAATTTTTATTAAAACTAGATAAAATAAAATTGATCAAATAAATTTTACAACAGGTGTTGAGATTTCAAATAACTGCCCTAATACTAAGTTTGTCAAATAAAATTGAGTAATTAATTATCTTATTAGAATAGAATTACCTATAGCATATTGTAACTAAATAAATGATTTGTCAATATTTATATTATTAAAATTAATTTGCGACTGAAGGACAAATTTCTTAAGACTTTTCTTAAAAGTATTTAAATTCTTTAAGTCCCTAATTGGTGGGGGAATATTATTCCAGCACTTGGAGGCTGCGTACCGAAAACTTCCACGAAAGGCAGCAGTACGGTGATGCAGGGTAGCTAGCTGTTGGGCGCAACTTCTAGCCTTGCGCTGCCGGTGATTATTAATCCACGCCAGTTTTGAGTACAAGTATGAAGGAGATTTATATTTGATGACGCCAAAAAGAAGACAAGCTAAATGCAATTTTCGGCGTGACTTCATCTTTAAAATATTGTTGTGATTTAAAAATGGTGTAATATGGCTCCTGGGTGGTACATTAAAGCAAAACCGTGCGCAAGCGTTTTGTACCCTTTGGATTAATCGTACGGTACATGCAAGAAGTCGTGGTCCTACAACGGTGTCGGCATAATTCAGTTTCGATAAAATCAGACTTTCAGCTAGTTGTACACGCAGGTCCTCACTTAAGAATGAATGAATGAAGAATTAGTGTCATGTAAGCATACACTATTGTGGGTTTGAATATGTCCCTCGTTTAAACTAACATACTGTATAGTAATAGCCGCATGGGTTGATCTTCAAGGTAAATTAACGCTTGATGAGGTCAGTTCATGGATGTATGTCCATCTAAACGTATCAAGATTCCTACATGCCGCAGAAACCACGTTAAGCCGTTGGTGACAGCTCTAATTTATACACATCATTGACAGTCCGAAAAGATCTAGTTTGTCCCAACTCTCAGACTAAACATGCTTTTGCTAAACGATTTTATTTATTAGGTATTTCGTGGCAGCGTGCATTTGTTGTTAAGGGCCTATACAACCTCAGCGCTTCTCACTCTTTATCTCGCTCGCACACTACTGGCCGCGGTCACGTGAGCAAGCGAGACAGGGTGGCAGGGAAAAGACTCCAAGACACCGATAATTTAGTTTATTTCTTTTTACGGTGAAAATAATGGTAATTTAAAAAAAAGTAAATAACATAAGACCTGCTTTATAGTTAGTTCAATTAATATGCAAAGTTTCATTATCTAATTTGAAGTTATTTTTGAATACCAGCGGTTTATTGTTCGGTTTGGAGGTAACTTTGGATTTTTTTGTCTGTCAAGAAAATTTTATGGAATCGTGTTTTCGTCAAACATAGTACCTAACATTAATCCTCAACTTTACCATATATTTATTTCAAAATTATTGCAGCAGTATTTTCGACATAACGGAGGATCATGCTAAGCCATTTGAGGTAGTATAGGCTCTTAAGTGTTTCGTATTCGTGAACTTACGGGGACGTATTCTATCACGTATTACACCCTTTTAGCGGGGGGGGGGGGGGCGTTTAAAATAGCAATAAGCAATGTTTGATTGTTAAATTAATAAAGACATTTTATAAAGACTTTTCGAGGTTTACTTATTCAAGATCGCATGCCAACGTTGTTCAGTTTTTCTTGGTTGTGTGCATTCGTTGTTAAGTGTTTCGAATAGGTGATATTAGAGATTCAGTTATTCGAGATCCCATAGCTACGGCGTTAGGTATTTCCTCGTAGCGTGCATTTGTTGTTAAGTGTTTCGTATTCGTGAACTTACGGGGACGTGTTCTTCGGTGCTTCATTTTCGAAATCACGTATCACACCCATTTTTGGACCCTATTTGTGTAACAAGATTAACAGAGTGCTAACATAATAGATGTAATTTAATAGTATCGGAATATTTGTCAAAACTCAATTATACAGACACGAAAAAACTACTAGAAATCCTGAAATAATTTAGTATTACCTAGTTCCTAATCCATTAGTCACTGTGATTATTGTATCGTCTTTTTAAATTAGCGATTATTTAATTTATTGTTTTCTATTCATAGTATCGATGTAAAGTGATGACCTGAAAGAGCCTGAAACACAGGTTTTTATAAACCTACGTCAGACAGGTCGCTACATTTTTTTATTGATAATAGGCTCGCGTTTGTCCACCATCTCACCTGATGGTAAGTGATGATGTGGTGATTACAGTAAGCAGTATATTTTGACCGCTACTGAACTAAAAATAAATCACCATTTTACCAATGTTTTTCAAGTACTTAGATGTACCCTTTAAATACTTTATACAGGGTTAATTGTAAAACACCGAAAACCTCTCAGGACTATGTTACTAACATCATAATCAACAACTTTTGTTCTATGACTTTTAAAAAGTCGTCATATTTTAGTTCACCAGATTTTCATACAAAAATAAAAATATTTAAATTGAACGCCCTAAAAGTTACAAAGTCTATGTGAAGCAAAAGAAAACGATTTATACTATCACTTTCTTTTGTTTCGCATAGACTTCGTAACATTTAGGGCGTTCAATTTAAATATTTTTATTTTTGTTTGAAAATCTGGTGAACTAAAATATGACGAATTTTTAAAAGTGTTAGAACAAAAGTTGTTGATTATGATGTTAGTAACATAGTCCTGAGAGGTTTTCGGTGTTTTACAATTAACCCTGTATATATTTTCTGGACTATATGTACTTTTCTGTAAACATTTGTTATAGTCCGCTCAGCAAACGCGCTTGCTACTCAACCAACAAGGCAACGAGGCGAGGTGGTGTATCATACAATATAACTCACGTTTTGTAGTACTTCCATATGTAGGTATACTGAGACGCTTAGGCATCAAAATATTCCTCAATAATCTAGTTCTCCACGTCATCTGAAAACTTACCCAGAAGACATTACCCAGATTATTACCACGTCATTCTTTCAAAGAACGAGTCAGCCCTTTAGTCACTGATTGTTGCTGGGTGTAGAGATATTATTTTTTAGTGATAATAGGCTCGCTTTTGACCACCATCTCACCTGATGGTAAGTGATGATGTTGTGGTCGAAGATAGAGCATGTTTACCTAAAGTTACCTATTCCCTTATTAAAGTTACCTATACCCCTAGGTTATAGCTATCGGGAAATTCAGACTCCGGCAGGGAATTCCACTCCTTAGCCGTACGCACAATGAAAATATTCCCAAAATGTTTTGTGCGTATGGGTGGTAAACGTTAACGATGGCACATCGCTGTTCGCTGACAGATCTAGGTATTCATACAACGGATAGATTTCATTATGTCAGTCAGTTTGTGTACTGTATGCAGAGAGTGTCACACCGCTATCTTCCAAACTCCGGGCTACTGCTGAGAAACTTCTTATAGAAAATCCAATAGCTCTTTTTGCCCGACCCGGAAATTGAAGCCGGGACGTCATGCTCAGCATTCGCGCTTGCGACCACTAGAACAACATGACAGTCTAAGAAATAAATGGCATATTGTTTTTTATTGTTTAATAACTGTACCACGCGGTTTCATCCGCGTTAATTTGAGGAAAGACCTACAAAAATAATATATTCCATTACTTTAAGATTACTACCTACTTAGTACATTTTTTGCGGAGTTATTTTAAAACTATGATATAGATCCTAAGATATTTTAGTCCGGTCAATTTAGACATCCAAGGATACAAAAATTCGCACCTAGCTGAAAAGAGCTGGGTGCGAATTATTCATAAGAGCCACCAAGCTATAACGATTCAAAAAATTTAGTTTTTTCCAGGTATCAACGGTTATCAACGGATCGATGAGGTCTTTTTAGATTTCATTTATAATAGTGTTTTAAACGATCCTACCAATTTTCAGCTGGGTACGAATTGCTGTAACTTCGCTCCTATTTTTTGGTCTAATTTGACCGAAATATTTATTGAAATCAAATGATGTCAACGACAATTTCGTTGTAAATTAAATACTTATGATGATTAACATGTTTATTTGGAGAAAGTTTATTAAAAGCAAATAATGCATTATTTTATTATTGATAGGCGTATGTTTGACCACCATTTCACTTGATGTTAACGATGATGCGGTCGAAGATGAAGCACGCTTGCCTAGAAGTAACCTATTCACTCTTGGCTGAAAGACTCCCAGGTTTTAGATATCAGGAAACCTCCTTAGCTGTACGAACAATGAAACTATTCCCAAACCGTTAAGTGCGTATGGGTGGGATGTCCACCATATAACAATAAATAAGTAATAGTGACTCGACCTTCAAAAACCCAAAATCATACTCCTACATCTATCCATACATTTATACCTCCATCCTCACACAACTTCCGCGTTTAACAAGAAGTAAGATAAAAAGTAAGATTGAAGATTTCTGTTGTCCTCTTTCGAAGGTCTCCATTAGATCAAAGGGAACGCTTCGGGAGGGGGAACATATTATTTTAAATGATTAAAATAAATCCTAACATATTATAAAACTAAGTCCTCCACCGCGTCTGTCGGTCTGTATGATTGCGATAAACTTAAGAACCACTGAACAGATTTTCATACGGTTTTCACCAATAGATAGAATTATTTAAGAGAAAGGTTTAAATGCATAGTTTATTAAAGTTTTCTGTGAATTTGTAGTATGGGACCGTGCGACGTCAAATGTCCAGATTTTTTTTGTGTCACCTCAATAGGGCATTTGGTCTTTACAAATGCACAACAAAATATAACAATTGATTTATAACGCTAAGATAATTACATTAAATCGTGGTGCCTATACGTAATTCGGTATGTACCATTAGTAAAAGCACGTATTAGTATAAGTGGGTAAACACAAATGAGTAGGTACATAGACAAATCTCTTTTAATATGTAATCAAAAATTAAATGGAATAGGTTTAGGCACTAGTATACAGTATATACAAACATAAGCGATAATAATAACCACAGAAAAAACAAAACTAATAATATTCGCGAACTTTGTCCAATCTTGATTAAATCGTTTGATATTGACAATCGTATCATCATCAACATTCCACTGTGGAAATATCAAATACTTCCCATAACCCTCAAATACAGTAGTGTTGATAAAAATTATACAATTTGGAAGAGTTGACTTCAACTTACATATAATTCGCAGAAAGAATGATTCCATGACTATGAGTAGTGTTAAAACAATTGAACCGCGATAGAACAGTAGTAAGCTCGGTGGATAAGAATTGTGCCTCGGTATTTTCTCAGCTAGCGTAGCCAAGAAAAAATAATGGCTAAGAACACTGAAACAAGCGATTGATAAACGCACGTAACGCCTAACATCCAGAAAAAGAGACGTGACACTGAGAACAGTTAGAATCACAGCTGGGTACACCACTATAGCTGCTAAACTTGCTGCTTCCCGCTCCAAAGTGAAAAACATCTTCAATTGACGCTCAGAACTGGTGTTCACCTCTTGGCTGTAATCAGTAATGACCCATTCAGCTTCATAATCTGCCCCAAACATGCTTATAGCTCGCGACGTAACGTTCAGCTTGAAACTATTCGGCTTTGTTAACCATGATCCGTATTCAAAACTACATTTCTGCTGGTCGTAGGGCCAGTCCGTTAGATTGATGTTACATATTGCAATATGGGTCATTCTGATGACGCAATCGACATTACCAGTATTCTTCAACAGGCACCAAACGTAATAGAATCTATCCATGTCGTTAAAGTTCGCGTTATTAATCAGTCTGACGTTCGGATGCCAGATATTTATGGAGATCATGTCTGTAGATTCTATGCCGTAGTATTTTTCTGGGTCCCACTTTAGTCTTTCATCTTTCCAAGATATGAACATCCAGGTTTGTAGTGCCATGATTCCTAAGTCGCTTTTGAAGTTGAAACGTTTTAGGATGAATCTGAGGTTGACTATGGTTGCTGAGCTATTGCTGGGTGGATCGTATATACTGTGATCACACGTCAGGTCTTTTTTCAGCTGCTTTTCGAAAGCCATTCTCTCTGGCATATTATTTATAACACAATCTTTTGCTAATGTGATGTTTATTATTACTAAAACTACGATATAAGTGAACAGGGCCATGGTGTGATCGGTACTGCTAACAGAATTGGTTCTCTCGTGGTCCGTAAGGTAACGTGATCCAGTAACGCCCCCGGCGATAGCTCGCTGCGCAGGCGTCGCTTATCTGTGCGATTCTATTGTATTGGTGGTTGATTGAAGTCTGCCACATGATCTATAAAAACAAACCAATAAGTTTAATGGGATAGGTACGGTTGGAGATGGCAATGGCTTATTTCTGTCTCTTTTGTATCAATATGTTAATGTGTGTCTGTATCTAATGGGAATTATTGCAGTATTATTCTAATATATAAAATTCTCGTGTCACAATGTTAGTTACCTTACTCCTCCGAAACGGCTTTACTGATTTTTACCAAATTTTATATGCATATTCAGTAGGTCTGAGAATCGGCTACTATTTACTTTTTATCCCGGAATTCCCACGGGATCGGGATTTACGCGGAAAATCCTCCCACGCGAACGCAGTTGCGGGCAGCTGCTAGTATTATATATATGGCAGCCGTGAGGCGCACGTAATCTACATCTAATATATCTATTTTTGTTTGTACAACTAGGTTCTTTTGTATTATTTTTTAACCAGTTGTGTGCTTTGTGGAGTAGTGGCATATTTCAAATAAATCATATTTCTTTCTTTCTTTCAGTACCCATATACGAAAATAAAAGTTGGTAATGGAAAATTATAATGTTTTTTCGTAAGGTCTTGGTTTTCCCATGCCGATCCTTTTTTGCTGTTGTTCCGCTTTTGACAGAGCGGTCCTGGTCGTGTTTTACGAGGGCAAAAATATATAGAGGCGAACAGCTCTCCGCACGATCTCCCGCCATCTCTCTCTGCTGGTAGACGCGGTATACTGACTTGGTTAAATAAAAACACTAAACGTATAACATGCAATAATATAGAAAACTCATTTTCTAGGTGGCATATCCAGTTGAAACCTGTATCAGATTATATGTTAAACCTAACTATACAACTGGGAACATCAATTTCCTGTACCTAGTCGTTTTTCCTCGATGCGCATAATTATGTATGCATACAAGCAGACAAACAAAAAACTGAGAGGTATGTATTTTTAGGGTTCCGTAGCCCAATGGCAAAAAAACGGAACCCTTATAGTTTCGTCATGTCAAAAATAAAAAAGTAAATGCTGTCTGTCCGTCCGTATGTTTCTTCTTCCCTTCTTTTCACTACGTTACTATAATAGACGAAACTAGGCTAATTTTCCAGTAAAACTGACGACTTAATAAGGGTTTGGTTTCTGTAAATAGCACAGGTGAGCTAGTTTAAAATGACGGGATTAGGGGAGACTCTAAATAGTTTCATTTGAAAGTGGTATTTTTCTTATTCACTATTACTTTATTTATTTAAATGGAACGGCTGAAACCAATTACACTATTTAACATAATTTATTATTTATTTAACACATTCATGCATTCTGCTCACAAAAATTTAACATTCTGACAATATTATCTTCCATTACAAACATATCTAAATCTGTGTTTGAGTCCAAGAGAGCGTTAATAGCGGCTAGAGTTCGAGGAATAGGCGACTTGTTTTTAGGGTGTTAGGTGTCATTAAAAGACACCATTACGATCAAAGGTCTGCATGTTATAAAGAGGTAAGTAATGTGTGTGAGTATGGTTGTTTGTAGGAGGGTCTTCGAGACTTCGGGGAGATCTTCGAAACTACTCATCCGATTCAAAGATTCTTTCACCAATAAAATGCTACGTAATCACTGAGTGACATAAGTATGCATAAAACCTTTTCAAGCGAGCAAAATACTAACGCCACTAACTTTAAAAACCGCAAGCAGAAGCTACGCAATTAAAATAAAACCTAAGAATCCAAAAACGAATCTGTATTCAATTTTTAAACCCACGGTAACTTATTATCATAACTTAAATCCATAAAAAAACTGTAACCTTTCTAGTAATTACAGTTTTGTGCCGTTTGGGGTCGAAACGCTTGGGTCATGGGGCCCGAGTGCACGTCTCTCTTATAAGAAACTAGCGACCCGCCCCGGCTTCGCACGGGTGCAATGTTTATATTAAATATACTATAGAATGTCTTTATATACATCGTTGACAGCCTTTTTATCATTCGACATACATGTTTTCTTTAGTAATTACTCTTGAAAGTGCGACACATAATTTACCATGGGAAAAACATTCAACGCTCAAATCTAAGCAACATAGGCACGCGCGCCGTGCCTCCGCCGGCACCGCGCCGCAACCGCTATGTCCTTGCATTTTAAATCTGTAATAACTTCGAAACTATTTATTGAAATTATATTCTGTAAAGGGCAATATTGATTTATATTAAATGCACAATGTATTTATGGTACTTAATTGGATATGGATTAATGCTGTATTGCTTAAAATCAGTTCGTAAAATATGCTCGTATTTCTCTTAAAAAGTAAAGGATAAAAAATGGTTGTTGTGGGTTATCTATAAGAGATAGACAGATGCCATCCAATACTGTAGTACATTATTTTGATCTATCTCGTAGGGTTCAGCCAGCGTTTGCAACGCAAGCGCAAAAAAATGTGTTTATTTGCGACATCACATTAGAAACCTCAAAAATTATCAGTGTTCCTCTACTATATTATGCATGTTATATACTTAAAAACCTTCCTCTTGAATCACTTTTTCTACTGAAAGAAACGGCATCAAAATCCGTTGCGTAGTTTTAAAGATTTAAGCATACATAGGGACAGACACAGGGAAGCGACTTTGCTTTATACTATGTTAAGATTAAGATAAGATAATCTCGCCGGCTGATCGATTCCTTGCGTGACCAGAGGGCCGGCTCGTTATTTGCCCAAAGAATGAGCATTGCCATACAACGTGGCAATACTGCCAGTCTTCTGAGCACGTTTCCGGACGACAGCAATGTGGAGAAGTACTTATATGTCGCCTTATAGTACGCCTAAGCTTGTTTTTATTTTAATGTTTTGTGTAAATTAACGTACTATGTACAGACGCCAACACATGAAACTACCCGAAACTGTCAAATTTTCCCAATCAACCTTGAACCTAATTTCTTTAAAAATAAAGTTGAAAATCTATTAAAGGAATTTGACAGATTGTTGTAGCTTGATGTGCTGGCGTCTGTACATGGTTTAGCAATGTTTTTAAAATTCAATGTTTTATTTTATATTTTATAAAAAAAAAAACGTTTTCAAGCTGTTACCTGGTTCTCCATACAAAAACATGCTCACCAGTCACGTCGTCTTCTTTGATAATTTGACCGTTCTACCGGTGGCATTGACCGGAGGCCTACTTGTAAACGTTATTGTATCAAAATTTAAAAATTATTGGTATCTATCATTATTGTAATCACTTTTACTGAACAAACTAGGTATTTATATTCAGTTTTCACATAAACAAAAACTAATGTTGTAGACCTATCCTAGCTTCATTTTATTTCGCATGGCAATATCAAAACGGCTCGGTTCGTTTATGAACGGTGGTAGGAAATCCAGAATAATTGATAAACGTCGCCGTTGGCTGGCGGACACTGGAAATGCAACGGGAAATTGACGCAACATCCGGTCATAAAATTTTTACCGCCTCTCGATAGTAGACCATCGGGTTTATTGGTTTTGATAAATTTATGACTAGCTTTTGCCCAGGACTTCACTGGAGTAAATATGTAGAAAACTCTTCATTGTATAGATTACAGAATTAAATAAGGACTTAACAATAACAACTAAATATGATGTTTTTTTATTATTGATAATAGGCTGGCGTTTGACCATCATCTCACATGATGGTAAGTGATAATGTGGTTGAAGGTGAAGCACGCTTACCCAGAAGTAATCTATTCACTCTGGACTTAAAGACTCCCAGGTTTTAGCTATCAGGAACCAGACAACGAACTTTTACAGACAACCCTGGGATAGATTTGAAATAAAAAGAGAAAATAAATACGCGGGTAGTCTATTACGTTTACCTTACCTATTATACAACGTGTAATTTAAAGGGTATATACATACCAAGTGCATGGCTTTTTTGGATGATAACAAACGGTATGGCAAGGGTTTTGTAATCCTAAGTCTACGTGTGTAGAACTTATTACAAATACCAATACACTGATACCAGAGACCGATTTTTTCAAATTAAGAAGAACGAAGGGAATTTTCGTGTTATTGGCAAGTGACGTGGAAAGTTATTGACCCTCGTAGTGCTGTGACATGTTTGTTATGATTGGTATTCAAGAAATATATGAAACCGATAATTTGGTATCAATTCTTTGAGTCCCATATTTTGAGCTGAAACTGGGCATAGAGACTCCATACCAGATGTTGTCTTCAGCCCTTTTATTTATTTATTTAATTAAGGTTCACCAACAGTTGTTACAGATATAACACAGATAGGAAAATATATGTATTAGTGTCTTAAATCTAACTGCACAACCAATTACAGGCAAACACCACAAACAATATGCTCTTGGTTTAATTTAAAAAAAAATTGTAAGTACTTAAATCTATACTAATATTATAAACAGACAAATTTGGTTGCAATTTTGTATATAGGGAGAATGCTTTAGAAGTAGTTATCCCATTCTAAAAATGTTTTTACTGGTTGAAAGGTTACACAGTTTGCGAGCGCTACAGGCTATAAAATAATTTTAAAATCAGAAAAGATAGGGCAAAGTCCTACATCTAAATAAAATATCTTAATTAACTCCTAATTCATTTGACAAATTTGGATATTGAATCTGAGTGGACGTCAGCCAGGTTGCTGCGTTCATTTATGAGTTTGCACATGCGGGGTATAGGTGAATTAGCACGAAACACTATACGGCGAAGAGAACACGGTACTCTTCTTCTCTCTCAATACCGGTTCAAAAAGGGTCTTTGCAGGATTACTACTTTGTGTTAACGGCAATTGACAAGCATAATCAGGACTTGTACCAAGTTTTAAACTAATGTTTATGTGATTAATTTGATCGATATAAGATTCAAAGAGCAATGCCAATTGTCCATAGTAACTTTGGGTTAATATAAAATTCTCACGGCCAGCGATGAAAATAATTTTATTGTGTGTAGTTCAATACTAAGAACTATTTCTTAGCATTAAATATTGTATAGAACTTCTAACAAAAAAATACTAGCATAAATACAAATATGGAATTTTGAGATTATTACAATTTTACGATCTCTATACATATTTGTACACTTTTGTCTAATTAAATAAAAGTACTTTACTTTGGGAAGAGAGGTCCACTGCTGTAACAATGAATGAACTTCTTCGCATTCTACTAAATACCTCCGCATTTGGAAAACATTCAATCCACAATTAGTGCAACGTTGTTGGTTAGACATGGTCACAATAATGGATGTACTTCAACACTTCAAAAAGCAAAAGAGTCTCAAAAAACGGTATGGAAGTCGGCTCTATTATTTGATTAAAAAAAAATTTCACGCTTTTTTGTGGTTCGGTTTGTAATTTATCTAGTTATCAGAGCCAAAATGTCAACTACTTATCACCTTTTACAAAATATTGCTTTTCCCGGTGCAGAGCCGTTAATTTTTGAGGAGTTCTCCTGGTGCATCACCATAAGTTATACTGCATTGTGATGAGCATAAAGTGCTTAACATCCATATTCAAGTAATCTAATCGCAAACCTATTATTATACCACGAAATACCTATTATTGAGTAGTTTCGGTGGCCATCGCGTCTTCATCATCAGTTCCACTTCCTCAAATGATGCTTATCAAGAGAAACTGCACAAGTTACTATAAGAAATACCCAAAACGCTATTGGTGTGCCTATAATATTTGAAGAGTTCCCTCGATTTCTCCATGATTCCATTATCAGATTCAAACGTGATGACAACGGGACCAACTAGAAAGTATACCCTTTCAAACAAAAAAAGAATTTTCCAAATCGGTCCAGCCATCTCCGAGTTATAAGGTAATATACATAAAATAAAAAGTTGAAGACTAATTTGAGAACCTCCTCCTTTTTTTTTAAGTCGGTTAATAAAATGAATGAATATTATTTATTCTTATGTATTATTTTCACCAAATACTACGTAAAAATCTAACTATTCGTCATTTATCCGACTGGTAAGGACCAAATAATTATTATATTTGGTCCTTACGAGTAATTATTAATAATTATTATAGCGTTTTGGGTATTTCTTATAGTAACTTGTGCAGTTTCTCTTGATAAGCATCATTTGAGGAAGTGGAACTGATGATGAAGACGCGATGGCCACCGAAACTACTCAATAATAGGTATTTCGTGGATTGCGATTAGATTACTTGAATATGGATGTTAAGCACTTTATGCTCATCACAATGCAGTATAACTTATGGTGATGTACCAGGAGAACTCCTCAAAAATTAACGGCTCTGCACCGGGAAAAGCAATATTTTGTAAAAGGTGATAAGTAGTTGACATTTTGGCTTTTGTAACTAGATAAATTAAAAACCGATCCACTAAATGGCGTAAAATATTTTTTTTTGCAAAAAATAGAACCGACTTCCATATCAAAACACTACAAAGCCAAAAATAACTTTAATTTCGGAAGTCGGTGTTATTGGTTTTGGATTTTCTTTTTTTTCACACCACCTCGGATCCACCAACCGGATCGGTTTTTAATTTATCTAGTTACAAAAGCCATAATGTCAACAACTTATCACCTTAAATGCTACAAAATATTGCTTTTCGCGATGCATAGCCGTTAATTTTTGAGGAGTTCTCCTGGTACTTGACCATCAGCTCTATCATCACCATATGTATTGTGACGAGCATAAAGTATTTAACATTCGTACTCAAGTAATCGAATCGCAATCCACGAAATACTTATTATTGAGGAGTTTCAGTGGCCATCTGTGGTCTTCATCATCAGTTCAACTTCCCCAAATGGTACTTTTCGGAAGCAACTGCTCAAGGTACTATAAGAAATACCTAAAACGCTATAGGTGTGCCTATAATATTTGAAGAGTTCCCTCAATTTCTCCAGGATCCCATCATGAGATCTTGATTTTGTAACAATGGGACCAACTAGAAAGTATACCCATTCAAACGCAAAAAGAATTTTTCAAATCGGTCCAGCCGTCTCCGAGTTATGAGGTAACATACATAAAAAAAAAAAGTTCAAGACGAATTGAGAACCTCCTTTTTTTGAAGTCGGTTAAAAATACCTAATATAGAGTACGTGGTTATAATTAATGTGAAAATCTAATGGCTACACTGTAGAAGAAACAACCGAATTCAAACCTTTTTTGTAAGTCCGTGAATAACACATTCAAAAAATAAATTTAATTTGTCAGTATGCTTACCTCCCGGAAAATTTAATTCTAATTTAGTATTTCATTGAAAATTATTAATTGTTCTACCTGTCAGTTTTGATGACCTTGCAATGGTATCATCGTTTAAAGTAATTGAACAGGTAAATCTTAATAAGTTGGTGTTATCCTGTTGCTCAACGAACTTTAAATAATGTGAATTTTACTTTGAATACACATGGCAACCGGTACCGAAGGAAGAATCTCTATATGTTAACATTGCCACCTATTCACGGATTATCATCAGCAAGCCTTGCTTAACATTGAACATTTATCTATACAGCAATTACTATTTAGAAACGAACTTCCCTTAGCTTAAATGTGACTCTATCTACACTGATAAGCCCCTAAGAGGCTTTCGTTTATTTCGTTCGCCTACTAACATATTCGAACGTAAAATTTTGGCATAGATCAACAAAACACATGTTTTTTAAATGGATTGATACATTGACGTAGTTTAAGAGATTTTTCTGCATAAGACTGGTTCCTATAGAGAAGCCAGAATTGGCAGTTTCCGTGGTAACTTGATGCAAACACGTTATAGTGTAAATATTCTTTGTATTTTCCCGTTCTGTGGCAAAAGACCTGGTTAATCCAAAAGATGAGTCAGTACCTAATTAGTAAATCTTCTTAAGTTAAGTAGGTATTGTGTTCAATTCCTTGTTAAACTATTTTATTACTTTTAAGAAAACTTACATTTGCGTATACAAATTACAATAGTTACGCAATGGCCAATTACAAGTGTTCACAAGTAGGTGGGTAAGCCCGCCAAAATTGACAAATTTTTGTGTGACATTTTTGTCGTGAAATATTTGTACCATTTTGTATTGCCTTCAATTTGTAAGGATTATAAAACTACTAGCGACCCGCCCCGGCTTCGCACGGGTGCAATGTACTAATATTATAAAGAGGAAAAGTTTATTTGTTTATTTGTTTGTTTGCTTGAACGCGCTAATCTTCGAAAGTACTGGGTGGATTTGGATGCAATTTGGTATGGAAGTAGCTTGAAGCTTGAGGAAGGTTATAGGCTACTTTTTACGCGACTGCAAAAAAAGAGAGTTATGTTTTTACCATGATAGAATCCACGGGAGCAAAGCCCCGCGTGAGTACTAGTATTAAATATACTATAGAATGTCTTTATATACATCGTTGACAGCCTTTATGTCATTCGACATAATTATGTGTCGCACTTTCAAGAGTAATTTAAAGAGATTTCAAGAGTAAATTTATTTACGCTCAAATCTAAGCAACATAGGCACGCGCGCCGTGTCTCCGCCGGCACCGCGCCGCAACCACTATGTCCTTGCATTTTAAATCTGTAATATCTTTGAAACTATTTATTTAAATTATATTCTGTAAAGGGAAATATTGATTTATATTAAATGCACAATGTATTTATGGTACTTAATTGGATAAGGATTAATGCTGTATTGCTTAAAATCGCTTCGTAAAATATGCTCGTATTTCTCGTAAAAAGTAAAGGATAAAAAATGGTTGTTGTGGGTTATCTTTACAGATAACCCACAACAACCTGTCTATCTCTTATGAGATAGACAGATTCCATCGAGAACTTTTTTGTTGACCTATTTAAGGTGTACAATACTGTAGTACATTATTTTGATCTATCTCATAGGGTTCAGCCAGCGTTTGCAAAGCAAGCGCAAAAAAATGTGTTTATTTGCGACATCACATTAGAAACCTCAAAAATTATCAGTGTTCCTCTACTATATTATGCATGTTATATACTTAAAAACCTTCCTATTGAATCACTCTTTCTATTGAAAGAAACTGCATCAAAATCCGTTGCGTAGTTTTAAAGATTTAAGCATACGTAGGGAAGCGATTTTGCTTTATACTATTTTATGATTCGTTTTCATGTTTATTTAGTTAGTGTTTTAGACATTTTTTAACATTTAATGAGAAAACAAATGTGAAACAAATTAATGATAGATTTGTGTCATGTTTTTATTTTTTCAATTTCATTAACTAAAGGTACGCAAGTACATCGTTTAAAAATCGTATATCATTACTCCCATAGCACTGCTCTGCAGTCCATCCAATCTAAAATGTTTATCTTTTATTATATTAGGTTTATTTAACATTTATGAAAGCATCTTTACCCAAAACATGTGTTACTTTTGGGTTACATTTGTGTAACACAAAATCTGTTGTGTTACTTTTGTGATATATTTGTCAATTTTGGCAGCCTTACCCATATATATGTAGTATAAATAATTGTATGAACACTGTACCGTAGACAACGCAAACTTATAAACATTGAAAATATGTATTTCAGTCATGTATATTACTGAAGTAGTTCAAATGTGTAAACAATAATTTCAAAACACAAAATAAACCTAAAAAGTAGTATGATGAATAGATTTTACGAATAAAGAATTTTTTGTTAAAACGTTTATTTATATTTTTCGTTTTTTAGTGGGTCAGTTTGTAATTTTTCTAGTTACAAAAGTCTGAACTTCAACTACGTATAACCTTATACAAAATAACTGTTGAGGAGTTCTCCTGGTACTTCACCATCAGCTCCACATCACTATATGCTTTGTTTATTGGAAGACCATCGTCTGATAGAGTATTATCTGTCCGGCGCGGCATTAATGCTGAAATGGACCTTTTTGGCGCAGCTGTAAGGCACGCACGGTCTTTTTTGTTTTTCCCTTTTATTTGTTTAGGTACCTGTATACATATACTTGCATCCGGTGCACTTTACACAGCCATATTTTCTCACCTTTTAAATTTTCCGTGGAAATAGTGCCACAAATATTTTAAAAACTAAATTAGCCAAATAAGACCAACCCTACTCGAGTTTTAGCGAGATTAACAAATCGCAATTGATTTTTGTATAATATACAATATCAATTTAGTTTAATTCATATTATAAATTAGAATCTAATTTAACTAACGTTAACAAATTACAATGATTTGTCTAACATAACTAGTGATAGGTGCATCTGCTGCCAAGCTAGGAGAAAACCTGTACCTCGGCAAACAGAGCCAACCCTCTTAGTTTATGTAACAAACAGAGAGATTAAGCCAATGAGTATGAGTATATTTATAATCCTTACTAATATTATAAATGCGAAAGTAACTCTGTCTGTCTGTGTGTTACGCAATCACGCCTAAACTACTGAACCGATTTAAATGAAATTTGGTACGGACATAGTCCAGAGTCTGAGAAAGGACATAGGCTGCTCTTTAATGCGAAAAAAGGCTATAAGGGATTGAAATAGGGGATGAAAGTATGCATGGAAATTACGTCATTTTTAAAGCTAGAAGCTTGAAACTTATTTTTTAGACTTTTGATTAGAAAATATTGTAAACAGCTTATTTATGTATGAGTTTTTTTTTTAAATAATTGGTCTAAAAAATTAAAAATGCTGCCGAAAGTCACTATTCCGCGCGGACGTAGTCGTGGGCACAGCTAGTTTATAATAAAAAGATATATACATATATCTTATAAGATTATTATTACCCAGCTCCCCCAAGTCAATCACGTAGTCACTATAACCTAAACAAAACTGAGTATTGTCAACCTGTCACTCATAGGGTGATGAGGCATAAACCTCATCTAACCTTTGAACGCAATTTCTCACTAAAATTATTCAATTACAAGAAAACGGGCTCGTCAACGGATTCTCATTACTCATCTTTTAATGTAACGTCTAAATTCAGTCTATTTCCGATGTTGCAATAACAAAAAAAAAGTATCTGTATGTCTTAATGTTTATGTACTCTTTGTATTATAATCAAGCCTGGTATTAACGTCATATCTACCACATAGTATGACGTCTGTGCTGAGGAAGATTTACTTTAATTATTGACTACTTTAATATACTTGGTGATACGAATCAGGCGTTACTTTGCGGAGATCCATACTAAATGAATACTTCAAAAAATGTCTAGTACTAATTCCTCCAAGATCTAGATGATCAATCTTGCATGCAGTATGTAGCACTGCCGGATCCTGCAAATAATTATGTGCACATGCAGAAGGGATGCAATAAAAATTTGGCTAAGTGTGAGTCAGACTCGCCCATGAAGGGTTCCGTAGTAACTATAATAATATAATATAATATGTATATTTATTTGACGAAAATAAAACCTTAAAAAATTCTTAAAACTAGGTTATTTACATTTTTTACAACTACGCCAAATAACTTTGTTTTTCATAGTGTTTGTATGAATTACAAAGTTACATTTGCGGTACTGTACAACTGTTGACTGAAAAATTAAAAAAAATCTATTTGTAAAGATAAATTTTGAGGTCGGATGTGAGGGGAAAAGGGTAAGCGAATGATGGTAATGACAAACTGTTGCCCACGTTTTCGTTCGCGTATGTATTTAGCATAATTTCCTGGGATAAAATTCCTATAGGCTATTCCAGACTATAATCATTTTTTTTTAATTCGTAATAGGCTTGCGTTTGACCACCATCTCACCTGATGGTAAGTGATGATGTGGTCGAAGATGGAGCACGCTTGCCTAGAAGTAACCTATTCACTCTTGACTTAAAGCCTCCCAGGTTATAGCGATCAGGAAACACAGACTCCGGCAGGGAATTCCACTCCTTAGCCGTACGCACAATGAAAGTATTCCCAAAACGTTTATCTACCTCTTATATTTGCCATCTTGGTGAAAAGATTAGCTTTGAATTTGGTTGTCTGGAAGATATCGCTTTCACCGATAAAACCGCTATTGTAACCATAGAATAAGCAATATCGTTAAATACGTGTGTTTAAATTTTGGTGTACAATAAAGTATATTCTATCGATATATCTGCTCGTCGCTCGCAAGCCCACGTCCACGGTGATCGGAAATCGGCTCGCAATTCCCGACACCCGGGGCTTCTCCTATGGGGGCTGGGGCGTAAGGAAGAGACTTATTTCTCTCTCTCGCGTTCAGCCTCCTCCTTTGGTAGTATGACTGCGACAAAAAGAGGTGACTGCATTCCATTCCCTATTATCCCGCACTATGGTCTGAACCAGAGCAGAACGCGAGAGGTATGTTTTTAAAAAAAAAGGGAAAAAAGTTTATGTGTGTAAAGCACCTGTGCCAGGAGAAGCCGCACTACCTTATATGTATAACCACGATAATTATATACAAAATATCTATACTTAATTAAGTTAACCTATTTTGCGTGCCAGTGTGTTTGTGTGTGTACTAATATATGCAAGATACATATTTATCTTATATTTAATACAAATAAATACATAATATATATGTTTACAAACATACAAAAAACAAAGACTTCTAAGACTAACTGCATAATCGATGCAGACATAATTCCGTGGCGTAATAATTTCATAATAACTTGATTCCTAAAACCTTGGACACGCCTTCTTTTGAGATGTAGCTTTAGGTATGTTTGCTTAATGGGTTCATTCACTTACTTCATATGACCTTAATCTTTGGTAGCTGTGACCAAAGAATTGTAAACTTTGCATCACTACCTGGTGTGTTCAGGCAACTTGGTTAATACATAAGTTTAGTAACTGCTGCGTCGGTCCAGTAGTTATAAGCGCGACTGTTGAGCATGACGTCTTGGGTTCGATTCCCGGGAAAAAATAGATAGATAGATAGATATATTCTTTATTGTACACCATAACAGTAAAATAAAATTATGGACTTAACAATTAAAAAGGGTGATACAAGGGGCGGTCTTATCGCTAAAAGCGATCTTTTACAGACAACCTTTAGATGGATTTGACACAGAAGGAGAAAATAAATACGCGGGTAGTCCACGGTGTACTATTTATCTATATAAAATACAAAACAATAAATAACGTTCTCAAAACATATTATATATACATATAAATATTAAAAAAAAAAGAAAGAAACAAATACATACATAATAACAACAATTTAAGGAGAGAGATAAAGATCTTTTACTAAGTTTTTGAAAGAAGATTGTGCTTGTCTTACTGACACGGGTAGAGTACTATTGGGTTTTTCTATTAGATATTTCTCTGTAGTAACCCTGAGTTTGGAAGTTAATGGATTTGATACCCTCGTGCCTCGGAAAGTTCTGCGCCTGATCTCTCTCCAAACGTACTTTCGCGTAAGTTTTTACAAAAAAAAATATAGAGCACTGATACAATAAATTAAATAATAACTTATTTTTAATAAATAAACAATAATATCAATCTATACATATAATAAGAATGCAAGTTCCACGTGCTTGTACATTGCATGGATTTGGAAAAAAGTAGTAGCTAAAAGGCTCATAGGTGACGAGGTTCTGGCAGGCAAGCTTCACAGCCTGGCTCACCGGCGAAACGTTGCTTGCCTGTCTATCTTCTACATATTGTAGTTCGGAGAGTATGCGCAGGAGCTCCACGATCTGATCCCTTCTTCCCCCTTTTACTACCGGTCTACCAGACGTACCACAGGATACCATCCACACTTGGTCGATATACCGTCTTGTCGTACTAAGCGCTTTTCTTCAACATTCATTGTGCGCACAGCCAAGGTGTGGAACTCACTGCCGGCTTCTATGTTCTCAGCCACATACACACATCAAAAGTGTCTAGGGATCAAGCATTTTTATGCGGATTTCTTGAGATTGAGATGTGGCTTTGTAATAAATTTATGATTTTATAAATTTATATGGATCCTTTTTGGTGCATTTCATAATTTGAAGCAGGAACTGTTAATCAAATTCGAGTAAAAGATGAAAATCAGCTGTCAATATTTTCCCTATAAAAACATACAACGCATTGAAGACATTATTAGTGCTAGTGTTTCCCTACTACTGATTAAAACCAACGTTATTATGGAGCAGCGACGTCATTTAAGCAGGGAAGAAATGCTCAGAGCCGTGGGAATGATAGAAGCTGGTTCCCGGCAACGTACTGTGGCTTTAGCTCTGAATACAAGTCAGAGTGTTATCAGTCGACTTTGGACACGTTACCGAAGCACTGGTACCGTGGCTGAGCGCCATGGAGGACGGTATCGCTGCACCACACGGAGACAAGACCGATACATTCAAATCTTAACTCGAAGAGCTCCAACAATAACCGCCATGATGTTAGCCGTGAGGCTTCATCACTCTTCAGGGAACTTAATTAGCGACCAAACAGTCAGAAACCGCTATCATGAAGTGAACCTTCATTCCCGAAGACCGCTACGGGTACCACCTATAGCAATGCACAATTGTAGGATTCGATATCAATGGGCTCTTGAACACAGAAATTGGTCAGAAGAACAATGGCGTTTCGTGTGCTTTTCTGATGAGTCTCGTTTTGGTATGAGACCGGATACAAGACGTATACGACACTGGAGAACCCCTGGACGCGAACAGCGATTAAAATCCTGCCAGGAAGTCCATCCTTATAGTGGTGGAACCATCATGGTATGGGCGGGTATTTGGATCGGCGGAAGAACTGAGTTGATTTGGATCAGAGGCAACCTCAACGCTCAAATTTATGCTGAGACGATTGTATCTGACGTCATCGTTCCTCTACAAGTGCAAATCGGTCCCTTATTTCAGTTAATGCATGATAATGCACGACCGCACACCGCAAGAGTTGTAAGACAGACTCTCGCCGCAGCTAACATCAATGTCCTGCTCTGGCCTGCTCAGTCGCCAGACTTGAACCCGATTGAGCATGCATGGGATATGCTACAGAGAAGAGCTCTGCCGAATATGGAGGGTATCCAGTCGCAAGAAGACCTTTTTTTGTTGTTGCAACGAACATGGGCGGCCATTCCACAGCGTGATTTGGATGAACTCATTTTGAGTATGCCAAACCGATGTTCTTGTGTTGTTAGTGTTCGCGGTAGAAACACGGATTATTAATGGTTTAAGTTACCCAATAAAATTTTAAAGAAAACTGTTATTTCAGTCTTTTTTTCGAACTTTAATGTTAGTGGTTCAAATGTCAAAAATCCCTTTATTAGGAAAATGGCAAATTTCTTTATTAATGCAAAGGTGACTTGGTTTATCGTTACTGTGACAAACGAAAACACTTTATTTGATGAATCCTTAAAGAAAATTTTAATTAATATCAATCAGGAGAAAAGTTATTGCAAAAATATATGTTGATCCCTAGACACTTTTGATGTATGTATTTTATTTTTATTTTTTATTTTATTTTATTAGGGAAAACCAACAATTGTACATTTTGTCTTACAACTAGATATACATAACTACATAGGTAAACGTACAATTCACAACGTTTCCACAAATTACAATTTATTTTTTTATTTTTTTTATTGACGTACATACAGTATTGATAGCTTATAATAATAGGGCTTATTTTAAACTTATACTATTAGGTTTTAAGTATATCAATCAATTCTTTTTTAAATAAATTATGAGATAGTGCGAATATGTCTATTTTAACAAAATATTGGTTATATATTTTGACTAATCTGTGGAGAGGCGCCCGCTCACCCGCATTTGTACGACTAGAGGTCGTAGCAAAGAGTGGGTAAGCGCGTGCCTCTCGTCTTATTATGGTTCTGGGCACGACATAAAATATATTATTCACAAGTTCAGGACAATCAAATTTGTTGTGTATTAGTCCACGGAGCATCATGGCTTGGAGTAATAGACGCCTTGAATGTAGTGTAAGTAGTTTAAATTTCTGTAACGACTCTTCATATGGTAGACGCTGCAAGTGACATTTAAACTGCAAACTTTTCAAAAATTTTCGCTGAATTCTTTCAATTGTTTTATCATACTTTGCATAGTAAGGGTCCCATATCATACACGCGTACTCTACTTGTGGTCGTACTAAAGAGTTAAAAAGATATAGATATGTGTCTGGGCGTTTGAAATCAGATGACGATCTCATTACAAGATTATACATTTGGAGCTTTGGCTACAATTTTTTCAATGTGTAAATTAAGGTGAAGTTTGCAGTCCAAAAGTACACCCAGATCACAAATTTGAGTTTCTTTAAGAAGGAGTTCATCGCAGAGACAGTAATTGTAGTCAATTATATTTTTGTTTTTGGTGAAGTTGAGGTATTTACATTTGGGGATGCTTAATTTTAGTTTATTCTTGTCGCAGTAATTAGATAATCTATTTAAATCGTCTTGTAGTAGGTAACAATCATTGATCGATAAAATTTTCTTAAAAACTTTTAAGTCATCAGCGTATAATAAAAATTTACTGTTTTGAAAGCACTTACTAATGTCATTAATGTAAAGAATAAACAACAAAGGACCCAGAATTGAACCCTGCGGAACTCCGGAAGTAGCCAAGAATGTGTTAGAATGGTACCCGTTACTTACTATTGTTTGACTACGATTACAAATATAAGACTGAAACCAGCGCAATAGATTACCCTTGATGCCATTAAATGAAATTTTGTTTAAAAGTATTTCATGGTCAACTCTATCAAAGGCTTTTTTGAAGTCAGTGTAAATTGCATTGGTTTGGGCTCTGATGTCCATATTATTGAATAAGCAGGAAGTGAAAATCATTAAGTTGGTAACAGTCGATTTTTGTTTCACAAAACCATGTTGCTCCGGAATTATGCAATGTTGAATAAGCGGATATATCTCATGGTGAACTAGCTTTTCAAACAATTTAGCAAGTGTACAGAGAAGAGAAATAGGTCGATAATTCTCAATATTTTGTCTGGCACCGCCTTTATAGACCGGTACTATATTAGCCATTTTCCAGACAGTTGGAAACAAACCCTTGCACATGCATTGATTAAATATTCTGAATAATGGTTTGCATACTGTGTTCGCTGAGCATTTCAAAAAGTAAGGAGGTATCTGATCCGGTCCTGGCCCTTTATTTATATCTAGCATCTTTAATTGTTTACAAATTAGTGGAAGGCTAAAATGTAAGCTACAAAGAGACCTATCATTGACATTTGATTGATCAGGAACCGGGCTCCAGTCAGATGCTAAAGTAGATGGTTCGTAAACTGATTGGAAAAAGGTTGAGAAGAGATTACATATTCTAACAGGGTCACTAGAAGTCTCATTTTTATAATACATTTGAGAAGGAATCCCAGTTCTGCCTTTGCGATTAGAAATGTATGTCCAAAAGTGTTTGACATTTTTGGGGATACCATCCTCAACACTATTAATATAAAGGCGAAAGCATTTGATACATTCAGCCTTAAAACGAGCTCTATATAATGAGAAAATTTCATAATCAGATAAGTTTTTATATTTTTGCCATTTTGTCCATGCTTTCTTTTTATAATTAAAAATATGTATAAGAGCTTTAGAAAACCACACAGGAAAATTTGAGCTTTTCGGTTTGGAAAGAGGTACTCGGTTTTTTATTATACCATATAGGTGATCATAAAAAACTCCAACGTTTACTTCGACTGATTCACTATGTAGTTCCATATCCCAATCAATTTCTTCAATATCTTTATTTATAATCACATAGTCAGCCTTACGAAAATTATATTTAGGCGTGCGAAGAGACCGTATAGGAGTAAGCTTTAGATTTAATGAAAGAAGAGTGTAAAATGGAGGATGGTGGCTATCAGCTTGAAGCAGGTCCTGATTAGGTCTGTATACATAGCAATTAGTATTAGAGATAAGAAGGTCTAATGTACGTTGGTTTAAATTAGTCAGATGGTTATATTGCTGAACATCATGAACAGTCATAAAGGTTCTTAAGCAGTTACAGATTGCAGAATTACCCATGCAAGTAAAAGAGTGAAGATCAGGATGCGATCTTATCCATTTAGCTGTCGGCATGTTATAATCACCGAGTAATAGTAAATTGTCGTAATTACCTGAATTAATTAAATTATCCATTAAATCAAAATGTAAGTTATATACTGCGAGTGGTGAGTTATTAGGAATATATACAGCACTGATGTGAGTATGTTTGGTAGCGTTATTACCAGGTATTTAAATATATGACCCGTCAGCCTTTAAAGCAAGAGTGAATAGGCATTTTCTGAGCTCGCTCGTTCGATCGTAGACCTCATCTTACACTCACCATCAGGTGTGGTCGAGGTCAGAAGCGGCGTCATTAGAAATAAAAAAAAAATTAAAAAAAAATTTGGGCGACTTAGATTAAGTGTAGGTAGGTTTTGATTTTTTTTTAATTTGAACTTTTTCTGTCTGTTTATCCGTCTGTATGTTTGGCGGAGTAACAAACGAAAACTACCTGATGAAATTCATGGGATTAATCAATAATTAATAGTTCACATCTTGACTTAATATACTATCTATAGTCTTTATTTCATTAAATTGTTTTATTTTTTAATGTTTGAAAACTTTTTTAAAATTCCGTATGTGCCTAACCTGACCTCGATATCGCCTAATGGTAAGAGATAGATGAGGTCAACGATGGAACGAGGGAGCCCGGAAGATGCCTATTCACTCTTGGTTTAAAGGTTGAAAGGTCATAAGTGGCAGGGAACGCAGAAGCCGGCAGAGAGTTCCACAGCTTGGCTGTGTGCACAATAAATGTGGAGGAGAAGCGCTTGGTACGACAAGACGGTATCAACCAGATGAGTTTAATTGAATATTACGCATTTACATGCTACTGTCTCTGGCTGGATATAGCTATATAATATATGTACATTTATAAATCTTGAGACTTGTGTGCAATATTGACTGATTGATTGCAACTTCTGTTAAGTTTACAATATGGTCAGAGCCACTAGTTTTTTGTACGTTGATTACGATTTGCAGGAAAAATTAAATGCCATAAGGCACTTTTTGTAATCTTTACTAGGTATCTACAACATTAATATAAATTTTATACCTTAAGGTAAAACAAAACGGACAGTTTAATAATATTAATGATTTAGTGGATCTATGCTTATTGTTATTATTGTATTTTTAAGTTAATTAGTTATATAATATATTTATTAATTATATACATAAGTTAAAAATAGATTATAAATTGATCCCACAATCAAACCGTCTGTTCAGTTTTGTGGGACATTGTGGTAAATTATAAAAATACCTTGTACCTTTTAAACAATAAAAATAAATAAATAAAATAAAAAATCCGGTTAGACTGGAGGCTGACTTCAAAACAAAAACGAAAGGCTAAAAAAAAAGGCTAAAGGATGTTGCCCCAGTGACGTACACCCTGAAAACGCCCGTTTATTTAACATGAACTTAGTCTTCGAATGGTTTCTTGAATACCTACTTTTACTACCTACAGATGTACTTGATACTTTCAAGCTTCAATATAAAGGAACATTTATTATTTTCATAGAAAAATCCAGTCCTGTTCTTCTCTTCTTCCAGCGAATACCTGCGATCTTTACCAAAACTTCGGTCTATCCTTTAGAAGACGTATCAACGCTGTAAGTATTTATTATTACAGTATTCAGAGGAAAAAGATGTCTCGTTGGTCTAGTGGCTACAAGCACGACTGCTGAGCTCCAGGTCTCGGGTTCGATTCCCGCGTCGGACAAAAAGTGTTTTTGGGTTTTTCTGTAAGGAGCTTCTCAGTAGTTTGGAAGTTGGCGGTGTGAAACCCCCGTGCCTCGGAAAACACGATAAAAGACTCCCTGATGTAATTTCAGCAACTTTGACAGTGGTTATGGGTAGTCAGAAGCCAGGAAATCTGACATTGGTCTAGCCAAGGGGTATTGAGTCGCCCAGTTACTGGGTTGTAGAGGTCAAATAGGTAGTCGCTCCATGTAAAACACTGATACTCAGCTACATCTGGTTAGGTTACTTGGGAAAAGGCTAAGAAATGATGCTGACTGTTTTTATAACTTTTTATTTGAGCTACGCAATTAGGGTCACAGCACACATATCAACTCAGGAGCAGATCGTCACCGCCTCGCCTTTCCCCTTGGCGTCAAACTGGCGTCCACGTAACTTAACTACGTAACGTAAGCGGATCAGAAGCTCCGGCACGTCGACACGGCTACAGCTGGGCGACGTCGCGCTTACGGCTCGCCGACCGCTGGTTGACGGCTAGGCGGCACGACTGGAAGCTGCCTTGTGAATGACAGCCAATGAAAGCACGTTCGGCAACACAGACCGCGGGAGGGGCGTGGACGAAGAGACGTAAGCTAGGGTACGGAGAGCCGTAAGCTAGGGTACGGAGAGCCGTAAGCTAGGGTACGGAGAACCGTAAGCGCACCGCACCGCGGTTCGTGATCTTGCCCCGAGGCGAGGCGATTACGTTACGATTCCAATTAGTGTGCGTTGCAATAGGGAGTTTCATACATATAATACTGAATGGCTCGAGTTGATACGGTGACGATCCCTTCTCGAGTTAATATGTGTGCTACGACCTTAACTCACAAATGCTTGCACTGTTTAGACAGGTCCAGTCAAGTATGTGTGTTTCTTTCCTCAAAAGATCGACACAGTCACAAATAAACCCACAATCTGTACTGTTCAAATCATAATTTGAACAGTACAGATTGTATGGATTTAAATAAATACCAATTCTGAGTTTGTTTTGGTGTTTCCTCTCGCGATAATCAGCAAAGAAACTCCGGCCTCATCTAGTTTTATGTTACGATAAAATTTATACTTAATAAACTTGCAAAATATATATCATATTTATTGTCAATCGTTATACCTAAAAACTTAGCATTACAAACTTCTTCTATTTTATAGTCCTTTATGTAATATTAATGTTATTATTTTCACGACGCTGATGGAAATGCATGATATTCGTTTTACTAAATTGTCCAAAAAAAACTTAGCTCTGCAGCATATGCCGTTCGAAAAATTCGTGGCCTAACTGATTTAGAGACGGCCCGTTTAGTGTACTTTAGTTATTTTCATAGTGTGATGTCATACGGCATTTTGCTATGGGGGAATGCCGCCGATATAAATACAATATTCGTGTTACAAAAAAGAGCCATTCGTGCTATTTATAAATTAAGTCCACGGCACTCCCACAGAGACAAATTTAAAGAAATTAATATAATGACTGTGCCTTCTCAGTATATTAATGAGAATCTCTTGTATGCACATAAAAATAATACTTAATCTCTTTAAAAATACAGTGATATCCATAACGTAAATACTAGAAATAAACATAACTTTGTCATTCCAAAAAACAAGGCTCAAGAAAATAGATGTTTCTTTAAATGCCAGTGCATACGTTTTTATAATAAACTACCCTGCCATTTGCAAGAACTGAGCCTCAACAAATTTAAATTAGTCATAAAACGCAAGCTTTGCCAGAGAGCTTTTTACGCAGTTAAAGACTATATGGAGGATAAAAAGGCTTGGGATTGAGCTGCTCCAATGATATACAGGGAGCATTAGTGTTGTTTACAATCACAATTTCTTGTATTTTATTTTTACACAAATTAACAATTTTTTTAAATATTTATTTTGACTTTTTAAAGTATAATATTTTATCTTTAATTTTATTTTACCGTCCTTACCTTGGTATTGTTCGTCAAATCGTTAAGCTCAATGTTCTAAGTTGAGCTATACGTCATTTGACAAATGCTTGCACTGTATGGACAGGCCCAATCAAATCTGTGAGCATCTTTCTGCAAAAGATCGCCTCAGACTAAAACCTACAAGGTTCCCATATAATTAAACCAGTATAGATTGTATGGACTTTAAAGAGACGGACCTCTGAGTTTGTTTCGGTGTTTCTTCTCAGGGTAGTCAGTTAGGAAACACCGGCTTCATCAAGTTAATATTTACGAAAAAATGACATGTAAAAGTGTTGTTTAATAACCAATTTGCAAAATAAAGATTATTTATCATTTACTCAACTTAATTTTCAGATCATTATTTAGGTTAGGTAGGTAGGCATTATGTATGTCCAGTTTATTATTTTGGTTAGAGATTCATTAATGTCATTTTGATAATTATGTATGTCATTGCATTCTATAATAGCTGTACTATCGTCAGCAAAAAGGACCATTCTATGCTGAATTGTTTTGGGAGATCATTGATATATATCAAAAAATGGGTGGTCCCAACCATGGAATGGTAATGTGGGCGTGGCGAACGCGCCACATTTATGATACGACAATCATAGCGCGACCGATTAAGTCATTCACCGCGTTTAGTGCGCTTCAGATTACTTCGGAACACAGAGCTCTGCTTTAAAATGCCGTGTTGTGCAATTATAACCTGTAAAACAAAAAGTCAGACCGCAAGTATAGAGCGAGGAGATATCTTTCCATCGGTAAGTCGAAAATAACATTTAATTACAGTTTTTTTTTTATTTTTGTAAAAATCATTAAAATATTCTGATCACTATGAAATTCCGAACATTAACAACATTATTGCAACAAGTTACAAAAAGTATACATTGCCCGTTGTGTACTCGCTTAATCAACGCAATGACCAAGTCCGCTTACAATGTTCTGCATGCGCTACACTTCAACCATTGACGTTTTGTCCTTTGCCCTGATTGGCCGTAATGCACGGCGCATGTTTATCAACAGTGAGCTACAATCAGTAGCAAGCTCTCGATTTAAGTGTCTGTATTTTATTTGTGTGCGTGATTCGAATACGTTACGGGCCTCTTGCTTGTAGTAGAGCTAATGAGTGGGGAGACAAGCGGCGACACGCGTTCTTATACAAATCAGGAACTGTTTCCTTTCTAACCTCTTTTATCTGGTGTGTGGTCCCAACACGCTGCCTTGAGGCACGCCATATTTTACGCATCTTTGTTTAGATAAATGTATGGTCTCTAATTCGGTTTTCGAACATAATCTAGAGACTTTGGTACATTGAAATCTGTCAGTTGAATATGATTCAATCAATTTTAGTATATTCCCTCTTATACCGTAGCTATGTAATTTTTATAGTAATATCTTATGGTCAATATAGTCAAAGGCTTTCGTCATATCAGTAAATATACAACGTGTAACGGAAAGGGTATATACATACCAAGGGCACGGCTTCTTTGGATGATATCAAACGATATTGGAAGGGTTTCAACTCAATATAAAATACTCTAAAAATTGATACCAAATTTTCGGTTTCGTAAGTTTCTTAAATTGAAATCATAACAATCGTGTCACCGCACAACGTAGCTCAATAACTTTCCACGTTACTTGCAAATATCACGATAAATCTCTTCCGTAATTCTGTGCGCCTAGTACTGTAGTAGCCTACTGACCAGGCGGTGACTTCATTACTTCCGAACATGTAGAGATAGGATTAAAAAACCCTTCCGTACTTCTACTACTTCCTACCCATATCGTTTGATAACACTGAAAGAAGCCGTGCCCTTGGTATGTATATACCCTTTCCGTTACACGTTGTAGTACAAATTGGTATTCTTTTATCAACTGATGTCATAATGTTATTAAGTAGATCAATGCCATATTAATATATATAAGCTTAAATAGCTGAATAACACTAACTAAGTGTTATTCAGCTATTTGAGTTGTGGAGGTAAGATAGGCAGTCGCTCCATGTAAAACAATGATACTCAGCTGTATCCGGTTAGACTGGAAGTCGAACCCGACATCGTTGGGAAAAGGCTAAGCAGATCATAATGCAAGAAAGAAAGAAAGAAAGAAAGAAAGAAAGAAAGAAAGAAAGAAAGAAAGAAAGAAAGAAATCATTTATTAGCCATAATGTAGGTATACATATAAGTTGGTTAGATTTAGTAGTGTCCCAATACATTTTACCATTACGGTGTGGTAAGTATTACAGTGTTATTTAAAACTAAATCAAATTCTAAAAACATAATTTAATACAGCATTGTCCAGCATCATTAAATTTAATTTTTTTTTTCCGGATTCTTATAGAGGTGGCTCGGTAAAGTAAAAACCATTTATCAAAGTCGCCCCCCCACCCCCCTTCTCACCCCCTTTAGGCGGATCTCGGAAATTAAGAGACTTGGAACATTTTTTTTTCAGATTCATTTAGAGGGGCAATGCTTTAGTCAAAATACTTCTGCAACAATAATCCCCCCTCTTTTTTTTTTCACATGCACGCGAGGTTCTTGCACCTCGCGCAACACGCAAATACTAAACCCCCCATCTCCCCCCATCACCCCCCCACTTTTTTTTTTTTTGTTTTTTCACAAGCACGCGAGGTGCTTGCACCTCGCGCAACACGCAAATACTAGTTTATACTTATAAATCTCAATGCTAGCACTCGTTAGGAATAGGCAAATTATTTTTGAGGCAACTAAGAACTTATTGGGCGACTAACTACTTGGTTACGAAAAATAATGACTTGGCAGCTAATATTAACAGACGGATACCAAACATTGTATTATTAGCAACTATTGGTTAACACCCCGACTTAGAGTACCCCGACTCGGATAGGTTAGGTTAGATGCGTCGTCGATTTTGCGTAAAAACTGTTGTCGCCTAACAATAAATTCAGTTGCTACACCATAAAATCACTGCCAACTTAAATTTAAACAAAGCTTGGAACTCAATATAAAGCTGCTACTTTATGCTAAAAATGCTACTTCACTGTAGCTGCCAACCTATTATTTTTCCTACTCATTTTAATTATTTTTAAAACCCTAAATCAGATTAGTTTGTCGCCGCGTTAAATACATGCCTTAGGAATATTAAGTGCTTAGGGCCTACGTACACCGGGATGGAATGGGTGAGTATTTTGCCACCGGTTAGCGCACATTAGCTACTTAGATAGGCAGCAATAGCTTAACGCCTATGGTATTGGCTTTATGATTGAGAGATCACAGGTTCGAGCCACATCCATTATACCGTTTTCGTAAACCCTCTCCAGACGAGCATATTTAGCTTAGTTGGAGGGGTTAACAAGATTGCTAGTAATTTAGATTATACCCATATTACTAGTTCTCTTAAAAAAAAATTACAGAAAAAGATAACGTAGCATTACGGTGGCCTAGCAAAACTTCCCTTGGCTTGTCGCGCTCTCCAATGCCGTATCGAGAGATCGCGCGGTCTTTTCGAGTGGTTATTGATGGTTGCTCGTCTGACCAATTGGCTATTAATGCCGGGGTCCCTCAGGGGTCAGTTTTCTTAGCAACTTTATTCTTGCTGCATATTAACGATCTGCTGATACCCGGTACCTTTGGGTATGGAGACGACAGCACTGTTGCTGAGATTATACGCGGGTGAAACCGCGGGGCACAGCTAGTATATTAGATAGATAGATAGATCTACTCTTTATTGTACACCTAAAAGTGATCTTTTACAGATAACCTCAATAATAATATGAATAAATTAATAGTTTAAAAATCACTAGAAAATACACTTTTATAAATGCACGCAAAAACAAAAACAAATTGTTCGCGCTTTTCCTGTTTTTTTTTAGTCTCCGTTTTGTTTGTGTTGCTGTTTCTTATTTTTGTAGTTTTTGCCATATTATTCCCACGAGTAGTGTACAATTAAATGGTAGATCCCCCCGGAGGATTTGAAAGTGACATCTATAAAAAATAAATCTATGGATTATGCGGTAATTCAAAAAGGTTAAGAAAAGCGATAACGGATTTTCTTTAGGTTTGTTATAACCTTGAAACCTGATGGTATTCGAAGTCCATTACGTGGCCTTTCTCACAAGTGCAAACACGACTATGATACGACATTCCATCATGGAATGCCAGTGCCTATCTTCCGGATTCATCATCAGACTTTGAAACCTAATCGTGGTCAAAGTTCTTTACAAGGCTTTTCTAAGAAATCCAAAACAGCTATGATACGATTTTCCATCATGAAGTTCCAGTTGATATCTTCCGGCTCCATCATCAGATCAGTTCGACAGTACCATATCATTGTATTGTCATCAGAACTACATACAGCTGCCAATTTTCATTACGCTACGACCCTTGGAAGATGGTTAAATTAGTTACCTTAGATTCCATTACATAGTTAGTTACATACAGATCGACCTAATAAAAGCGTGTTAATATATATATCATGACGAACAACTACCGGAAATTTATTGTGAAGGATGGCACGGTTGACATAATATGTCGGGCATGTCACCGTCCGGGTGAATCAATCCGTCACATTATCTCTGGTTGTTCTCGTCTTGCTTATGGAGAGTACTTGCGCAGGCACAACCTTGCAGCCAAGATAATTCATCAGCAACTTGCTCTGAAATATTCTCTTGTGGAATCGGAAGTGCCGTACTATAGGTGTGTGCCCGACCCAGTTCTCAATAACGGCCATGTCACATTATACTGGGATCGGTCCATCATCACTGACGGGACTATTGTAGCCTATAGCCTGATATAGTGGTGGTGGACCGAATCGAGAGGCACCATGATTGTCGACATAACCATCCCGCATGACGAGAAACTCGTGAAAGCTGAGAAAGATAAGCAAATCAAGTATTTTGACTTGGCACACGAGATTGTCGACATGTGGGTTGTGAACTCGGCAATCATTGTACCAATAGTCATCTCAGCCCAAGAGCCTCGACCAACACCTCAGGAGGCTCTCGTTAGACGGTTGGATCAAGGGCTTGCTTCAGAAAGCGGTACTCCTCGACACGGTACATATCGTTACTGGTGGGCAGTAGCCCACGTAGTATTTATTTTTTTTATATTTTTAAATGTTTTTTTTTTTGAGAATATTTTAAATGTAATTTATATGTATATATTGGTAATAAAGATAATAATAATATGAATATAATAATAATAATAAAAAATCACTAGCAGTTGCTCGCGGCTACGTTCGCGTTCGCGTGGGAAGTTTCTCCCGTGTAAAATCCGGATCCCGTGGGAATTTCCCAAAATCCCGTCTTACCGAGCATCTACGTACCTACTAAAAGGAACCCCCATGCAAAATTTGAGAGCCTGATACTTGTAGTTTGGAAGATTTCGTGATTAATCAGTGAGTGGTATTTCGCTTTTATATCATAGAAGATTTAATTCAGGCTACTTGGCCGATACAAATAACGTACTACCTATATTACAAAAGATAATAAAAATAAACTAACACTAAAACACAGTCACTATTTCACACAAATAGTCTGGCCACGGAATCAATCGTAGGTTTTATAAATATATACCTAAAATTGTTTGTAAATATAAACCAAGACATGGGGAGTTTTAAAACAGGCAGGCTTCTTGTGGCTCGTACGAGAGAGACAACTCTCTTTCTGACGCCCCAGCGGCAGCGGTCGCGGGAGATGCCCCGGTCTTTGGGAATTGCGAGCCGATTTCCGGCCACCGTAAGCGTGGGCTCACGGACGGCGAGCAGGGGTAGCTTTGTTTTGGAATTGTAATTAAATACAAGTACTTCTTGATGACGAAGTGAAGTTAGGATTCAGCGGTGGCAAGAACTCATAATGGACACATTCGCAAAAGTGTGCGGAACCCATACTGGTTATTCCCCTGCTAAGCAACTTATAAGGTAGTTTTTCCTGTGGCTGGTATATATATAACGTTTTATTAGTCACGGGCCTCCATTTGTGAGTGCATCGCAGAGGCGGTGCGGTTTTGTTACGATCCGCAGCGACTGGTGAGAATCTCATAATGTCGGACAATGATGTGCATTACAGCAAAATTACCGTGCCGAACACGACGGCCTTCCGACCACCACTCGTGTCTATCCTCGTGGAATATCTCGTGCTCGTACTTACCCTGGCTGCCTTCATCTACGGCGTGACCTCGTGGTGCCTCATCAAGAAGTTCCGACACTTCAGAAACTTCGTATACATTAATGCCGTTGTATCTAGTTTGCTGCGATTGTTAACCGTTTCTATCATCATACCGTGTGTTATGCAAGTTATAGTGATTGACGATAAAGATATTTTAGACATATGCCGATATATCTGTACATACTTTTCGGCAGTGCAAAATTATTGGATGTTGGTAATATGTTATATATTTTACGTGGATATTGTGAAAGTGTTTCGAGGACACGTGAAGAGGAAGTATTTGAAGTGTTGTCTGTTTGCTTGGGGCATACCTTTTGTGACATTCTTGACGTATTATGTGTTTTTATACTTTAATGAGAGACATTTACACATGTACGAATATGGTTCCACTATGGATGTTATAGCTGACTCTTTGGAAGTTTTTATTATAGTTTCTCCTTTAATGATTAATTGTTGTTTATACGGTGCTGTTCTGTTTTCTCTATGTAATTGTTTCAAACCAAAAGCGACTACGTCAACTAATAATTGGCGTCGCTTTTACATCGCTACGCTACTGTTTCTTCTGAGTGATGTTCTTGTGTTGTCTTCTTTTATATGGGATGTAATGCATGTTGCTTTCTTGATAAGAGCAGTCATGTCAAAATTGCAACAAATAGCAATTGGCATATTTCTCCCTTCGGTGAGAAGTAATAGAGAATTATGGCAACAGTATTTTGCACAAAAAATTGCAACGAATATTCCTTAATTGTGATGTATTCGCAAATTGCGTAATTGGAATTATTTAAGTCAATGTTCGACGTTATTGTTGAACAAAATTCAGAAACGAAAAAGATGGAAGTTATTTTTGTCGTGTTTGTTTTTTGTTGATAATGCTTGGCAGTCAAGAAACGTTTGATTACTCATCAAATGTAAAACCCAAGATTACCATAGCGTTGAGTTATGAGGCGAAAAAATACCTGCATCTTAAAATAGTATTAAGAAACTAAGGAAAATACTATACGTAGGTAAAGAACGCTTTGGTGTGAAAATAAACGTGTTATATCATTTTAAACCTGTTTTTATTTACATACTTTAATATTTCAAAGCAATAAGCAAGACTGCGACATGTATACAATTCCAACAAAACAGGCAATCGTAGACAATGTTATGCAAATAGAATGGGTCGTATCCAATACGCGGGCCTTTTTTTTTAAGATAACTGTGAATTTGGGTAGAAATCACATAACTCTGGCTATTTCTTTGGTCTACGGCTAAGCATTGCCATACAACGAGGCAATGCCGCCAGTATCTTGGGTACGTTGCCAGCCGACAGCGTTGAGGATGAATTTTTTGATGCTCTATTGTAGTTTTTATTTTAGTACATAATTTTGTATATTGGTTGTATTTCCGCAAATGTCTCTTGTTTGTGGAAACATACCATCTATTTATTTTACTAAAACGGTTTTGATGGAAAACATCAAAATTAAAAGATAGCGTGTTTTGAACAAAAATATTGCTGAATTGATGAAACCAAACGTGCATTTCACTTTTGGCTGCACAAATTGTATAAATTAAACTAGTAATCTTGTTAACCCTTCCAACTAATTTAAATATGCTTGTGTCTGGAGTGGGTTCACGGCAATAATGTAATGGGTGGGGTTCAAACTCGTGACCTCTCGATCACAAGTCCGACACCTTATCCATTAAGCTATTGATGCTTACAATGATGATAATGTGAATAAAACAAAGTAATGTTCCTTCCTGCGCGGGCCTGAGGGTTGTGAGCAATAGGTATGAGTAGTTCGCCGCCTGACAGAAACCAGGACCGTGTAGACGACGCGTCGTGTTCCACGCGCGCCTCAAAAAGTGTCAGCAAATTGTCGGGGCCTACTAGGGGGCTGTTGCCTACCAGGGTTACCGGTTACGGTACAGCGGCCTTGGAACACGAACGGAAAATCCTTCATGGGCGAGTCTGCCTCGTACTTGGCCAACTTTTACATCTTTGACAGACATTACGGGTAGTTGGAAGCCAGAAAATCTGACAGTAGTCTTGCCAAGTGGTATAGTGTTACTCAGTTACTGGGTTGTAGAGGTCAGATTGGCAGTCGCTCCATATAAACTTTACAGATTCTACTCAATGTAAATGTATAAGTCTCACTTTGGTACCACACATTAAATATTTAGGAGTCCATATTGATGAAAGACTTGACTGGGGACAACATATAGATACTTTATGCTCCAGGCTTCGTAAGCTTATTTATTTGTTTAAAGAGCTGCGATATTCTGCGGACAAGGAGACAGCAACAATGGTATACCGCTCCTTATGTGAATCTATAATTACGTACTGTATTCCAGTATGGGGAGGGACGTTTAAAACTGTTATACTAAGAGCGGAACGCGCACAACGGGCAGTACTTAAAGTTATGTCGTTCAAAAATCGAATATATCCCACTGGACTGCTATACTCAGAAGCTCAAGTACTTACAGTTCGGCAATTATATATCCTCCGTACCACACTACGTAGACACAGGTTGTTACCCGTAAGCCCAGATTTAATAAGCAAACGCACTGGGTTTCCCGTTTGTCAAGTTCCCAAATGTCGCACTAAACTTGCGTCTAGACACTTTTGGGCATTATGTTCTAGGATCTACAATAGAACAAATAAAACGATTCCAATTTATAAGCTTACGTTACATAGGGTCAAACAAATTTTGAAACCATGGCTTCAGTCTTTAAGTTATGACGACACTGAAAAATTAATTTCGTCAGTACAGTAAATTAAGCTATTCAAAACACTGACTCATATTAAAGCACACGCGTTCAGACACACATACATACACACACACACACACACACACACACACACACACACACTCCCAATTACGCACATACACTCAAACTTACACACACATACACGTTTCGCTTTTCTTTCAGTTATTCTCTATACCTTCTAATGTTACTTTTTGTTTGAAATTTGTTTGAAATTTATAACATAAAAATTAAAATGTGTATTCATGTATAGCGTAGGACACTGATTCCTGTAACACAGGTTCGCCTAGCACAGGAGTCAGGGGCTTCACTTGAAAGATGTAATATTTTTATGTTCAATAAACCGGTCATTGTACACTAGTTTTTATTTCGCTTTGGAAATGCCTTAATAAAAGTCCCTTTAAAATTAGTTCACCCGTTCCAGAGATTAGCCCGAATCAACAGGCAGATAGACAAATTAAAAAATAAGGTTGTTTGTGCTTTAGTAGCGTGTAAATAACTAAAAGCACTTGAGAAACCACAGATATTTTGATATCACAGACAGACACTTTCATTGTATGTAGATATATCTAGATTATGGATATCATCATAAGTCTAATTGTGATAGTACCATGTAAGTAAAATTGTATGGAATAAATGATTTAAGATGTAGACAATGTTTTTTTTTGGCCGCACATACAATTCCACGTCGATATCACACGACACGTGACATTCACTAGCGCCATTCCTATTACGCAGTATTACGGTTACCTATGCACACGGTAACATTCTGATAGTAATCAAATATCATCATCTTCCACAGCCTGACTTCACTCACTGCTGGGTAGAGGCCTCTCCTCGTTTGTGCCTCATCCAGGGTATACATGCAAAGGCAACAATGTCGTCTGTCCATCTCGCAGGCGGACGACCAACGCTTTTCTTACCACTCCTTGGATGCCACTCGGTCAGAGCTTATCTCCACCTGTCATCACTGCGCCGTCCTAAGTTTCCTGCCCAAATCTACTTGAGTTCCACAATACGATTTTTGATATCGAATACCTTCGTACGTCTTCGGATCTCGCAATTTGGAACCCTATCAACTAGTCTGAAACCTAGCATGGAACGCTCCATGACTCTAATCAAATAGCATCCGTACAAAACTTAAATTAATCAGTCAACCTTTTCTTCCTGAATTTTCTTGTATGGCTTTCTTTGAAATTCCGTAGTATGTCTCTAAGCTATGTATGCCTCCTGGTATAGGCCTCTTCTTATTCCTTCCAATGCTGCCGATCGCTGGCAAACCGTACGAAATTTATAAATGCGAAAGTCTGACACCTAGTCATTAATATAAAGCAAATTTGGTTTAGAGCCTCAGAACTATATAGCGTGTTTAGTCTATGGTTTTTTAACAAGCGTAAGAGAAAGCTCGGTGCGATTTTTTAACCGACTTCTAAAAAAGGAGGAGGTTCTCAATTCGGATGTTTGTATTTTTTTGTTATGTTTGTCGGCGCATAACTCCTTCGCTTGCCAACCGATTTAAAATTCTTATCTCGTTAGAAAGAGTATACTTCCCAAATGGTCCCATGAAAATTTTATAGAAATCAGACAAGACGTTTCTGAAAAATCAACAAAAGTCTAAAAAAAAATATTTACGTTGATGATCTTTTCGTTTACTCTGCATTGCGTTTATTGTTCGCGCATAACTCCGTCATTTACGAACCGATTTGGAAAATTCACTGACCCACTAAAAAGCACGAAAATAAAAACGTTTTTTGCAAAAAATAAAACCGACTTCCATATCAAAACACTACAAAGCCAAAAATAATTTTAATTTCGGAAAGCGGTGTGAAAAAAAAAAGAAAATACAAAACCAATAACACCGACTACCGAAATTAAAATTATTTTTGGCTTTGTAGTGTTTTGATATAGAAGTCGGTTTAATTTTTTCCAAAAAAGTTTTTTTATACGTTTATCTAGAAGTAACCTATTCACTTTTGACTTAAAGACCTTCAGGTTAAAGGTATCAGGAAATAAGAACTTCAGCAGGGATTTCCGATCGTTAGCTGGACGCACAATGAAATTATTCCAAAATCGACTCTTATAACGTTCCACGCTCCACCCTATGAGATTGAATCGATCGTTATCTATCACGAGTCGTCAAAACGTTTTTTTTTTTTATATTTTTTTTTTTTTTATAATAGTTTCCTTCACCGCTTTGAGAGGAGTGATGATAATATAAATACCACAAAGTAACGTTTCTGTCTGAGTTCGAACCCACAACTTACAACTCGTTAGTCGTGCTTCTACAACACTGGACTACCAAAGCAACCACCAGACCAACTTAAGAAAAATGTTGGTGCACTAAACGCAATTAATATCGATTCTAATTACCTCTCGTTATCAGTCCTTATCGTTAATCTTCTCATGATAACGGCATTACATAGTAATCTCTTGTTAAGGGTTTTAAAGACAACGAGCTTTAATCTAAATCTAGACTATGTACCTTGTCGGGGTTGCGAGAATTTTCTACAGGGTTGGCCATGACAATCACAACTCCAGTCGGAGTAACCCGCTCAAGATCCATTTTCAAATTTTACTGCCAAATACCAAAAATTTATTAAAAGTAAATCGTCTAAATTTAATCCTTCATGTGCCAATATATATATATATATTAGTTTATTTATATTCATTGTAATACACACATTAACATATTGATACAAAAGAGACAGAAATAAGCCATTGCCATCTCCAACCGTAACTGTCCCATTAAACTTATCGGTTTGTTTTTATAGATGATGTGGCAGACATCACTCAACCACCAGTACAATAGAATCGCACAGATAAGCGACGCCTGCGCAGCAAGCTATCGAAGGGGGCGTTACTAGATTACGTTACCTCACGGACTACGAGAGAACCAATTCTGTTAGCAGTACCGATCACACCATGGCGCTGTTCACTTATATCGTAGTTTTAGTAATAATAAACTTCACACTAGCAAAAGATTGTGTTATAAATAATATGCCAGAGAGAATGGCTTTCGAAAAGCAGCTGAAGGAAGACCTGACGTGTGATCGCAGTATATACGATCCACCCAGAAATAGCTCAGCAACCACAGTCAACCTTAGATTTATCCTAAAACGTTTCAACTTGAAAAGCGACTTAGGAGTCATGGAACTACAAACCTGGATGTTCATGTCTTGGAAAGATGAAAGACTAAAGTGGGACCCAGCAAAATACTACGGCATAGAATCTACGGACATGATCTCCATAAATATCTGGAATCCGACCGTCAGACTTTTCAATACCGCGGACTCAAATGACATGGATAGATTCTATTACGTTTGGTGCATGTTGAAAAATACTGGTGATGTGAATTGCGTCATCAGAATGACCCATTTTGCAATATGTAATATCAATTTAACGGACTGGCCCTACGACAAGCAGAAATGTAGTTTTGAATACGGATCATGGTTAACAAAGCCGTATAGTTACAAGTTGAACGTTTCGTCGCGAGCTATAAGCATGTTGGGAGCAGATTATGAAGCTGAATGGGTCATTACTGATTACAGCCAAGAGGTGAACACCAGTTCTGAGCGTCAATTGAAGATGTTTTTCACTTTGGAGCGGGAAGCAGCAAGTTTAGCAGCTATAGTGGTGTACCCAGCTGTGATTCTAACTGTTCTCAGTGTCACGTCTCTTTTTCTGGATGTTAGGCGTTACGTGCGTTTATCAATCGCTTGCTTCAGTGTTCTTAGCCATTATTTTTTCTTGGCTACGCTAGCTGAGAAAATACCGAGGCACAATTCTTATCCACCGAGCTTACTACTGTTCTATCGCGGTTCAATTGTTTTAACACTACTCATAGTCATGGAATCATTCTTTCTGCGAATTATATGTAAGTTGAAGTCAACTCTTCCAAATTGTATAATTTTTATCAACACTACTGTATTTGAGGGTTATGGGAAGTATTTGATATTTCCACAGTGGAATGTTGATGATGATACGATTGTCAATATCAAACGATTTAGTCAAGATTGGACAAAGTTCGCGAATATAATTAGTTTTGTTTTTTCTGTGGTTATTATTATCGCTTATGTTTGTATATACTGTGTACTAGTGCCTAAACCTATTCCATTTAATTTTTGATTACATATTAAAAGAGATTTGTCTATGTACCTACTCATTTGTGTTTACCCACTTATACTAATACGTGCTTTTACTAATGGTACATACCGAATTACGTATAGGCACCACGATTTAATGTAATTATCTTAGCGTTATAAATCAATTGTTATATTTTGTTGTGCATTTGTAAAGACCCAATGCCCTATTGAGGTGACCCAAAAAAAACCTGAACATTTGACGTCGCATGGTCCCATTCTACTAATTCACAGAAAACTTTAATAAATTATGCATTCAAACCTTTCTCATAAATAATTCTATCTATTGGTGAAAACCGTATGAAAATCTGTTCTGTGGTTTTTAAGTTTATCGCAATCATACGGACAGACAGACGCGACGGAGGACTTAGTTTTATAATATGTTAGGATTTATTTACTTAAATAATTTAAAATAATATGTTCCCCTTCCCGAAGCGTTCCCTTTGATCTAATGGAGACCTTCGGAAGAGGACAACAGAAATCTTCAATCTTACTTTTTATCTTACTTCTTGCTATAATATTATAAATGCGGAAGTTGTGTGAGGATGGAGGTATAGATGTATGGATTGATGTAGGAGTTTGAGTTTGAGTTTTTGAAGGTTGAGTACCTAACTATAACTTATTTATTGTTACATTTTATTTAATTTTATTTATTTAGGGACAATAAACAGGTGCAATATATGTTGAAACAGAGAAAAGATAATACATGATATGAACAATATTGCAGCCCACTACATTATCCGCATATTAACAAAAGAAAATTTGATAAAGAGTGCCACTAGATAGGTAATAAGTAAATAAATAATTACCTACATCACATTAATAACAAATTAATTACATCATGCAAAATTAAAATTGAAATGAATTAAAATTGAGCATTGAAATTGATTGCAATGAATAAATAATAATAAAAATTACATTCTTATTTTAATTAAAAGCTTACATTCCTAATAACATTAATGGGGAACAATAATTTTCATAACATTGCATTTAAATTTGGATTTTGAGCATACAAAAATATCAATATTAACAAAATTACAATTATTTTATAGGATCAACCATTCGACGGATAGGGCAGCGCAAACCAGAATTAGTTCGACAGATATAGTACCTGCACGGATAATACGCATATTAACAGTGCGTGGAACCAAGGCTCGGATACCGGTTAAATTTTCAAACCGGTATGATGTACTTGACTCCAAAACCTTTACATTCGGTTTCGTTCGCATAAACCGGTTTTTTTAAACCGGTATTTGGAAGAGCATTACATAGAGGTTTTTTCGGATTAAACGGTTTATAGCAATAAAAACCGGTTAATACAGACGCACGATAAACAAACGTCGCGCGCTGTTCAGTTGCTATTCAGTCGTAAGAATTTTTTTGATTCGGGTCGAACGTTTATTTATGTCATTGCATCAATAAGCTCCGCAGGCTGTAAAAACATAAAAAATGGTTAAGTATCTAATATTTTTTTGGTGAAATTAAGTTGATAATGACGATAAATAATCGGTAAACATAATATTACTTTTCACCACGGAATCGATGAATAAGGCTGGAATGGTAATGTGGGCGTGGCAAGCGCGTCACATTTATGATACGAAAATCATAGCTCGACCGATTAATTCATTCACCGCGTTTAGTGCACTTCGGATTACTTCGGAATACAGAGCTCTGCTTTAAAATGCCGTGTTGTGCAATTATAACCTGTAAAACAAAAAGTTAGACCGCAAGTATAGAGCGTGGAGGTATATCTTTCCATCGGTAAGTCGAAAATAACATTTAATCACAATTTTATTTGTAAAAAACATAAAAATATTCTGATCACTATGAAATTCCCAAAATTAACAACATTATTACAACAAGTTACAAAAAATATACATTGCCCGATGTGTACTCGACGCAATGACCAAGTCCTTCCGCCATCGGAACTTTAAATAAGACTGCTCTCTGCGCTCCTCTGCGATCTATTTATACCCCGGCCTATGAGTTCTAGAACATTCTTGTAAAATCGACTCACTGCCTATATTGCCAAAAATATTCCAGAAGCTATTCAAGATACACAGTACTGCTACTCGCTGCTAGATGGCGTTAGTGTCTCGAACATTCTAGATTTCTGTCGAAGTTTCTCGACGTACTTCGCTAAACGACTGGCGTAACACTGCCCCCTCCTAAGGCATGCTCGACCCGAGCATCGTTAGACCCGTAGTAACGCGCCAGTCGATCAACTTGAACAATATTTGGCGCAGCTCGTGGACCTTTCTGGATCCGATAAGTGACGTCATTAATTTTAGTCACAACGCGGTATGGTCCATCCCATTTTGCCTGTAACTTCGGCGACTTTCCCTTGCTGCGCACCGGATTATGGAACCAGACAAATGAGCTTTCATCAAATCCTGAATTCTTAATTTTTCGGTCGTAACGAGTCTTCACCTTCTGAGACATTTGTTGACCGGATTGTCTGAAATGTTCGTATAAGTCGTTCATTCTGTTTCGCAATTCACTCGCTTAGTCTGTTACACTAGAAGGTGTATCAGGCAGTATACCAGTGATTAGGTCTGCAGGCAACCTAAGCTCTCGTCCGAAGTTCACGAAAGCAGGTGTAACAGCTGTACTCTCATGAACTGCACTTCGGTATGACAGAAGGAACGGCTGAATGTGTTTGTCCCAATCCTTTTGCCTGCTTTCCACAACTCTAGCCAGATATATCTCCAATGTCTGGTTGAAACGTTCCACCATTCCATCAGATTGTGGGTGATACGAAGTATTTTACTGGTTTTATGAGTACCCATTACTCGACATGTCTCCTGAAATACCTGTGACTCAAAATTCCTTCCTTGATCGCTGTGAATTTCCAAAGGTACTCCGTAGCTACAAAATACTTCGTTAACCAATTTATCTGCCACCGTGGTAGCTTCCTGATTAGGAATGGCAAAAACTTCTGGCCACTTTGTGAAATAATCCATTACGACAATAAAGTACCTGTTCCCACTCTCGCTCTCAGGAAATGGTCCCGCAACATCCAGCGCTATCCGTTCCCATGGGGCTCCCACATTATAGATCTTTAAAGCTCCTCTACTGCATGTTTGAGGTGCCTTAACTGCTGCACAACTAGTGCATTTGCGGCACCAGTCTTCTACGTCGTCTCGGCAGTGGTTCCAGTAAAACCTCTCTCGTATCTTTAACAGAGTCCGTTTTACTCCCATATGACCTCCTGAACATCCATCGTGGTAAAGCCGTAGAACTTCAGGTACCTTCGCTTTTGGTATGACCATTTGTAGGTGACAATGGTCTCCTCGAGTATTTTCCCATTTGCGGCACAATACTCCCTCGTGAATCACCAAACTGTCCCATGTGCCCTAACTTTTTGTTGTAGTGCTCATTCCAGCGACGTCATGCCAACTAGGCTTTGGAGCAGCGGCTTTCTTCCATTCAAGAATGGGTTTGACGTCTAAGTCATCCTGCTGCGCACGCTGTAGCGCTTCTTTCCATTCATTGCTCCGAGCGCCCGACAATAATAATGTAATCTAAATATACCAGACAGGTGTCTCCAATAAGCCCAGTGAGTACCAGCTCCATTAGCCTTTCAAAAGTTGCTGGCGCATTGCACAAACCAAATGGCATTACTTTGAATTGCCACAGACCTTTTCCCGTAGAAAATGCTGTCTTTTCCTTATCCTTAGGATCCAGTTCCACCTGCCAGTAGCCACTTTTCAAATCTAGAGTTGTAAACACTTCATTCCTGTCAGCGTGTCTAAAGTGTCGTCAATTCTTGGTAGTGGATAACTGTCCTTCTTTGTTGCATCGTTTAACCTCCGATAATCGACACAAAAACGTAAGTTGCCTTCTTCTTCTTGACTAGAACCTTCATCCGGTCCATAGTGTTCTCCCGTAGTGGGAGAACACTATGGACCGGATGAAGGTTCTATCACACCATCCTTTACCATCCCTTCAATCATGGCCTCTACCTCTTTCTTCGTCTTCGTCTTCAGACAGATCCTTGTACCAACCTTCTAGAAGGGATGACACATTATATGTGCTATTAAGTTTATTGCTACTGGATATTTCTTGGCATCTGCGTATCCAGGCAACTTCCTCACAGGTGCCCATCAATGTTCACTTTTTAATTATGTGTTCTTCATTACTTGGGTTTAAAATCCTCACTACTGAAGTATTTGTGGGCCCACCAGGGTGCGTGCCATTATCCATGGATGATCACTATCCGTTCTTTCAATAAACAAGCACCGACGCTTTTGTCCCAAATTTTGTGATAAACTTACTGGCTCAATGGTTTCCGATCTAGGACGAAGGGTAATTTTCTTCAGGCAGTAGACTTATCCAGATGATCCACAATTCATACAGATTTCTTCTGTGGCACATTTTAATATTCCTTGGTTAATGTCGATCTCACAATGATGGTCTCTGTATGTGCTGTACTGATATTTTGCTGTAACATACCTATTGTTTACTATCGGTCTACTTGCGAATTTTAAACATTTAAGTAAATACTTTTATGCCAATCAATTGTTTACTAAAACACTTTGAAGTTTTATTGTTTTCATTGTAGTCAAAGTATGTATAGATTAAATTCGTCCGCTTTCTACCCATGTTAAACACAAATAATAAAATTAACTCGTAATTAAATCTCACTGCACAGCAGACGTCTACCTCGTAATATCGTAAGTACGTCTACGCGCCGCTTTGTGCGGTAGTCACACACAAGTTGCAACGCGTTCACCGACATGCCGTTCGTCGAATAAACCGGTTAATTTAGGTAAAAATAAAGTTCTCAAAACGTTTACGTTCTTAAGAAAAGTTCGGAGGAAAACCGAAATAAACCGGTATTAACCGGTATTTTTTAAACCGGTTCCGAGCCTTTCGTGGAACTACATAGCATAGTTTGCTCGTGAGATCGATACACTCATACGCACTTAAAGGTTTGGGAATAGTTTCATTGTGCGTACAGTTATGGAGATTCCCTGATATCTATAACCTGGGAGTCTTTAAGCTAAGAGTGAATAGGTTACTTCTAGGCAAGCGTGCTTCATCTTCGACCACATCATCGCTCACATCAGGTGAAATGGTGGTTTAATAAAATTTCTCCAAATAAATATGAGTTAATTTCTCAGGCGAAAAATTTACGCGTCTAGGCTGAAAACGCAGTGCTGCTTTGCAGATAATGCAGCGATTTTTTTTCTCAGAATTAAAGAGACGTGAATCCAAACGAAGCCACTTAAATTATATTATAACTATTACTTTAAAAAAAAAACATCGGTAAATGATGAATTATCAATTTTTGTGTCTTGTCCACAATCACTTTCATACACAGCATTTACCTCTCAGGAAGATAATCTTCAACATATATCGGAAAAAGTATTTTGATTGCGTTAAGTAATAATTGACCTAGGTACAAGAAGCTAATCATTTTTGAATGTTTATACTCATAGTTAATTACATAGTACATTTCAACAGTAGTTTTTTTCGAGCGAAGTTACTAATTTCTATGGTCATTTTGTTTCGCCGTCCTGAGCTTCCACCAATGAGTTTAAACGAACAATAAATCCCTGCCCGGCAAGAGACAGTCGTGCAAAGAGTATAATAATCTATAGGGTAAACAGAGCCCTCTCTATGCATTTTCATGCTGACTGTTTGACAGCGCCATCTGGATTTTGGCCCCGGTAATTGTAACGTTAACCTACCTGCCTTGTTAAAAATAAATTACAAGTTATATTAATTCTATGTTGTAACAAAGTTAAATAACTTACTCTACACTACAATTATATTATAGTGAAAGCATTCTGCTATTTTGAAGTGTAGAATTAGGTATTTAATTTTGTCACAACATAGACTGATTAAGTTGCGTGAATTGGGTAGTAGAAATAAAAAACGATGTTTATGCATTATTTGGAGGAACGGAAAGGCTCGACTCGACGCACTTAAACTTGGTTTTCACATCCAAAAATATACGAATTCGAGAAAACTACAAACATTCGCTGGAACAAGGAGTAGCCGCCATTTTGTTGCAAAAAAATTGTTTAGATCGTAGACATGTCTACGGTTTAGATTTTGTTAAACTATTTGACACATAGGAGTGTTACCAATTATAAGATTGAATTTTTGACCAAAATATAAAACATATTTCAACATTCCTACAATCTTGTAAATCAAGCTTTCAGGCATTAAATAGCACAATAAAATTACGTCGCTGCGCCTGCCAAATTCTATTTGTGCATTTTTTCATGTTTATGTGCACTTTTTTGCTTAAAAAAATTCAAGCCCCTTAAATGACTGATAGTTTTGGCAACTTTTGTATTTTTATAATATATTAAATAAACGTCTGTGCTGTGGTATCAATAATTTTGCCGAGTTTTTTATTTTCAATTCAATAACATGTTTTTTGTTGTTTCCCAAAACCTTTCCCAACACAAAAATCACTTATGGAACTGGGCAGGCGCAACGACGATTACTAAAATAAATTGAATATAACAATTTATGAGGGGAGGTCTCAGGGTAACTGGAATGATGAACACTGTCTCATATGATTATCGTTTACTTGGTTAAAACACGTTCACAAACATGGGTTTCGGACTTAGTTTTTCGTATACAAAAGATCACAAAATAAACACATTAGGGCACCACATATGAGGAATAAAAGAACACGTTGGTTGCCACATGTGAGCACGTGGTTTCGGATAGGTAAGTATTACGTACGACGAGTCTACAACTTGCGCGCGGGCGGCGGACTGGCGCCGCGCGCACCCCGCTCGTGAAGCGAGCGATGCGCGAGAAAGAGAAAGACATAGCTACGATATACTCGCACTTATTCGGTATACCGTAGTGGCACGCGGTTACGGGATTCCCTGACCGGCCTCGAGTGGGTTGCTACATACTCCCCCTCCAGTTCTGGAGAACGCCCTCGCTCCTGGACTGGTACACTATTAACCTCAGCATTAGCTGGACGTCCGCGTTTCCTTTTAGGATTAACGGGTTTTGGTAAGGAGTCATAGCTGCCTCGGTATCGCGTGAGGTCTTCGGAATGGTATTTACCTAAATCTACATTTGGCTGTTCTGTGCTCGCGATGGTGTACGTCGTTGGGCTTACCTTTTTCATGATCTGGTAGGGGCCATCGCGGCGCGGCAAGAACTTGGAAGTAAGGTCTTTTGATCCTTTACTCAGCAAATGTGATTTCAACATGACTAAATCACCTACCTCGAATGAGTCAGATGGTCGGCGGGAAACGTCGGCATACTGCTTTGTCTTGTCCTGTTGGATCTCGACGCGTTCTCGAACATCTGACAGTGAATGAAGAAAGTTTTCAAGGTAAGGGGTAACTTGAGGGACAAAATTTTCTTTGATGTCTAGAACTGACATACACTCTCGCATTACTGCGGAAACAAATTGAACACCATTGTCCGAAATAATCCTACGAGGTAAACCGAACCTCATGAAATATTCTTCAATGAGAACATGAGCACAGGCCTCTGCTGTTGCTTCTTTTAGAGCAAATAGCTCCGTCCATCGGGTAGCAGTGTCTTCAATGAGAAAGATCCAACGCTCCCCCTGGTCTCCTTCCGGGAGTGGGCCGAAAAGGTCCATGGCCAGGACTTCGTTTCGCTGGCTCATGACTGGAGTCTGGAGCAGGCCTGGTGGTTTGGTATTGTTGGCTTTATAGCGCTGGCAGTGGATGCAGGCTAAGACATAATCGGTGATTATTCTCCGCATCCCTGTGAAATAATATAGCTGAGCTTCCTGATTGCCATCGCCCTGCATTAAAACTGCGCCTAAGGCGTAGTTACTTGCGTCAGTTCGCAGAATGAAGGGGTGACTGAATTCGGCTTGAAGCAGTATTGGAGCTGAGGTCAGTAGTTTCTTCAGCTCATTAAATGCTTGGGTCTGCTGCGTGCCCCAAGACCAGACTTGACTTTTCCTGGTCAAGCGAGTCAATGGTTCGGCAACTTTTGAGAAGTTGGGAATAAATTTTCTGAACCATGAACATGTTTGCAAAAAGGTTCTCAGGTGCTTTAGGTTACCTGGTACCTTCATCTCGAGGACAGCGCTCACCTTCTCTGGGTCGGTGGAAACACCTTCTTGTGTTATAACGTGACCGAGGTATTTAACGCTTTCACGAGCAAAAGCGCACTTCTCCCTATTTACGTGGAGGTTAAACTCAGCCAAACGTTTAAAAACTGCCTCGAGGTCTTGCAGATGCTGTTGGTATCCCTGAGATATTATCAACAGATCATCGTAATACGCTATTAAAGTTACATTTTGTAAAGCAGAGCAGGATCGGAGACGATCGATAAGACGCTGAAAGGTGGCTGGCGCGTTGCGGAGACCGAACGGCATTCTTTTAAAACGGTAAGTGCCAAGAGGACAGACAAAAGCTGTTTTGTCTCTGTCGGCTTCCCTGACCATCACCTGCCAATATGAAGATCGAAGGTCTAATGTACTCATGTAGCAGTCTCGTTTTGTGCTCTGAAGTAACTCGTCGATGCGTGGCATCGGATATGTGTCTGCTTTGGTGACTGCATTCAAACGCCTGTAGTCGACGCAAAAGCGAATACCTCCATGGGACTTCGGCACCATCAGCGCCGGTGAACACCAAGCTGATTCACACTCTTCTATAATGTCATCTTGTAACATCTTACCTATTTCAGTTTTCATGAGCTCCTTCTTCGAAGGGTTAAGCCGGTAAGGAGGAACAGCAATTGGAGGATGCTCACCTGTATCAATGCGATGCTCTGCATATGGTGTTGGACCTCCCCCTGCTTTAAAGACGTGTGCGTGCCTGGTAAGGACGGCAGCAAGCGCTTGTCGCTCAGCTGGTTTAAGGTGAGTACCTTCATCATCCCTGAGTATATCTGTGGAGGCGCAGGCTACGTCACGCGAGGTAGGTTCGAAGCACAAGGTATATTTTACTGTATCAAGGTTACTGAAATACCAGACTTCCTTGCAAAAATCTATAACTACTCCCGCGGCGGTTATAAAATCAATACCTAACAACGTCTCGTTTTCTGTCGAGTCCGGAAAAATTAAGAAAGGAATTGTGATAACTACTTTTTCTAAGCACACCTCTAACGTGGTGGTAAGTACATCCATCGTACGGACTACACCGTCAGCAAGCTTAACTTCGCGTGTCGAAGAGCTGAGAGGGTGACCTTGACGTAGAAGGAGAGTATATAGCGTATGACCCGCAATGCAATGTTTGGCGGCGGTATCTATCAACGCGGTACCGGAAAACCCTAAAATTGAAATATTAAAAATCGGTCGTAAGTCGCGACCAATAGGGGGTCCCGTACGATCATTATACAAACATACATCGGTTAAACATAAATACGCATTATCCTTTACATTACTACAAAATAATTGACCATTCTCCTTTACATCATTATTACATAAATGTGCATTCTCCTTTATATTACTGTTACATAAATGTGCATTCTCCTTTACATTGCTATTACATAAATGTGTATTCTCCATTACATTACTGTTACATAAATGTGTATTCTCCTTTATATTATTTAGGTTATCATTACAATTATTTAAATTGTCGAACACATTTTGAGAATTATTATTACAATTATTATGCATCATATTATAAGTCAAAGGTTTTGGGAGAATATTAGCTCTTTGCTTATTTAAAATATTGCACACATTTTCTTGTGGAATTACATTGTTTTTAACATGGCGACCCGAAATACGACAAGACACAACACCGTTATCACTATTATTATCACAAGAGTCAGACGTACGAGATTGAACTGAATAGAACGATTTAATAATATAATTGTCAGTCTCACCTGGCTGTCGCACTTGCAACTTACGACAATTGACTTTGGCGTGTCCGAATTTCTTACAATACTCGCAGATGGGCCGTCGCTTATTCCCGGAGTCCTGTAATGGTGCAGGCGGCGCAGGCGGGGCGGGCGTCGCTAGCGCGGCCCGAGGAGGCGCGTACTGCGGCGCGGCGCTGGGGACGCCGGCGAGGCGAGGTCCGTAGGCATGCGAGCGTTTTGGCGGGAAAACGCGTGTGTTATCACTATCACGGCCGGCGGGACTATCACGCGCGGCTGTGCACGTTGTCGAAGTTGTTGGCGTTTCTGTTCGCAGTTCACTCGTCGTAGGTGTCACGAGATTAGTCTCGTGGAAAGAGTCTTCAACGTTTCGTGCGAGACGAAGTAATTCAAAGAAGTTATGGCACTCTTCTCTACGTATTCTTTGTCTGATTCTACTGTGCAGGAGTCCGTAGGTCATATCTATTTATGCGGACTCTGTTACGTCACCCTTAGGCAAACGTGCAAAAAGGGCGCGAATACGCGCGACGAATATGTCGGTGTTTTCTTTGTCTTGCGGCGTCGCAAATATTTCCAGGTAAATACGATGAGGCGGCCGGCGATCACCATAGGCACATAATAAGTTATGTTTAGCTTCTTCCCATGACGACACTGAATATTTTATGCCTTGCCACCACGTGGCAGCTTCGTCTTTGAAGAGATATGCCAAACCGCGTAATATATTTGAGTCCGATACCTGGGCGCAGTCACTATATGCCTCTATAGCGTCAATAAACGCCTCGGCTGACTCCTTCGGTCGGCCGGAAAAGGTTGCTTTGCAGCGGGCTAGGGTATTGTTTCCTAGAAGCGCGAGTGATTCCGGGGTGGATGCATTCACACGCGACACCGAGTTGAACAGCTCCCTGAAGGCTTCTGTTTGAGAGCGTTGCAGAGAAGCGATTATGGCCGCGACGTGCTCACTGGAGAACGTTGCGTTTGCGTCGGGGCGCGGTGAAGAAAACGTGTCCTCGCCATCTTGGTTAGCGGTCGACACGGGCGGCGTGTCTGATCTCGAGAGGCCGGGGAATGCTTCGTTTGCATCTTCTCTCCGAGTCAAACTAGCCGCTCTGCTCCTGGTCACTGGCATTTTTAACTCGTCACTGCAAAACGTTTATCGAGTAGACACTGTCTATGCACTATATTTTGCACGAAAACACACGTGAGGCGTCATAGATTTGGGAAAGTACCTACGCTATTGTGACACGAAAAAACTCGTTGAGCGTCACCTAAATGAGGTTTTTGCACTCTACTGTCACATGGAAAGGCACTACTTATGACGAAAGACACTATTGTACACGAAAAAACACTTTGGGCGCCACATATGAGGGGAGGTCTCAGGGTAACTGGAATGATGAACACTGTCTCATATGATTATCGTTTACTTGGTTAAAACACGTTCACAAACATGGGTTTCGGACTTAGTTTTTCGTATACAAAAGATCACAAAATAAACACATTAGGGCACCACATATGAGGAATAAAAGAACACGTTGGTTGCCACATGTGAGCACGTGGTTTCGGATAGGTAAGTATTACGTACGACGAGTCTACAACTTGCGCGCGGGCGGCGGACTGGCGCCGCGCGCACCCCGCTCGTGAAGCGAGCGATGCGCGAGAAAGAGAAAGACATAGCTACGATATACTCGCACTTATTCGGTATACCGTAGTGGCACGCGGTTACGGGATTCCCTGACCGGCCTCGAGTGGGTTGCTACAAATTGCAATTATTTGATACCTATTTGTTATTTATGTCCTCGATTATAATAATGATCATTTATACAAAATTGTTTTGCATTTTAAATATGTACTAATTACATCATAATGATTTAAATCTAAAAGTAATAACAAATATTTAAAATGTTATTATTGCCTAAATTTCGGTAGTTATTTTAATGTAGACCACACTGAAAAAAAGATACCTTATATATGTTTTGCCATAATTATAATTTTTTTTATTTAATTAGTATTTTTTAAGAATGTGATAAATTTCTAATAAACAGAGAGATGTAAACAGAAAAAATAAAATAAATAATTGTAAACCTGTTCATGTAGTGACATCTACAATGTTTTTAGATACTAATTGGTCTTTCTTTTCGGGGCCAGATAACAGATGGCACGACAATCTTTTAGAAATGTCACTTTAAGGCTAGGTGTCGTCGTCGTCGTCCCCCGCCCAGGCAAAGAGTATTGGCCCAGGCGCGATGGCGCAGTAAGAACGGTAGTACAGCATATTGCCACGTCTTCCCGCTAAAAATGTAAGTACGTAATTTCGGTTTACTCGGAACAAAAATTTTCAAGAAATAAAAGTATTACTTTAATTCATGCTAAATAGCCTTTGGTACTCATTTAAGATTGATAAATAATGCATTATAAGCACAGCATTACTGATCTAGATTAAAACTATTGCTGCTGCAGCAATTATATAATTAATATGAAATGGTTACATTATTTTAATTTAATTCTAATATATACTAAGTTGCGGATCTGTGGATTCAGTTACACACATAGAAATTAAAATAGTCGAACTTTTCGCCTAACTGTTTTTTTCAGGATTGTATAACTGATAACGTGGATAGTCTGTCTTGGCTCGTCGTGCTTCTCAAATAGGTCTTTATCAATTATAACTTTGAGAAGCTTCACTAAGCGGAAGCTGTAGGTACTGACCGGAACTGTGAGCATGATTCTAATTGTAATGTAAACATTTGGATATACTTCTTCTAAATTGTTTTCTAAAATGTATTGGATGAGTTGTTTCGCGTCGTTGATAGAGTCTAGTGCAGAGATGGCGAACCAAAGGCACGCGTACAAGCGATGGCACGCAACATAATATTTTGGGCACGTCATCGATCACGAAAAAAGTCTGAGTTGTAATTTTATAACGACCTAACACTGGTGACCCTACGCTACAGAGTATTCGAAGAAAAATATTAATGCAAAATGTTTTTGTAGTAAATAAAGGGTTTTTAATTGATACTATTATTATTATTATATTAAACATTTCTTTAGAAAAAGTGGCACATTGGTACATAAAGGTCCGCCTACCATGGTCTAGTCAATTAGATTTAAAAAGCTGAAGTTTTTCATATAGTTTGAAAGGTTGTATGTCACTGTGGTCGCGTTCCCGAAGTATTGTACCTAAATTACAATGTTTAAGAAGATCCTCTGTTGGTATAGATTTCAAATAATTGATGTCAATAATAAAACCAAATTTCTCAAAATATTCATCGAGCGCTTTAAATCGACACTCGGTGTCGACTATTATAACATATAAAAAGTCGACTCTGAACTGCATTTCAGGAGATTCAACTGGTTCATCAGTATGTTCGTAATGAACTTTCGTTTTTTCCTGGCTATTCTATTTTCCTGAATTTCATAAGTACTTTTTTCCACAAACAATCTAGTTCCTGTTATGCTTTTTCAAATCCTGTATTACAGAATTCTTGAACCCAACTACAAAATGAACGTAAAGTATCAATAGCGACTTTCAAGTTGACTTGAACCGATTGCCATAGTGAACTTATTGTAAACCTTTTGCGGGGCCGTCGGCGGTGGCCGACGTCGCTGACGCCTAGCGCCGCCACTGTATATAAGGACATAATAAGAATTGGTCGTCACAGGATTCTGATTGAAGGGGCAAAAATGTATAAGGACAGAGTGGCTAATATAGCTACTACTTGGATCCAACCACGAGAGGTATAAAAATCATGTACTGTGTGTAATATTTATTTGATTTAAACTAAGAAATTAAACAATATAAATTATCACCATACATCTTTGAATGCAAGCTTTTCATTAATTTATATTTTTTATTTTAGCTTTGTTCTAAAGATAAAGCTTGTGTGCCATGTGCGATAAGAGCTAGAAGAACTAGAATTGCTCCACCAGTTGAAGAATTGCTCGAACATTAAACCTCCTTCACCTGATCATGTGGATGGTGATCAGTCTGTTTTGATGTGCACTGTATATAGTCAGAGTCTATCCACCACAACATTAGATGAAGAGTGGAACCCCAAGAACATTTCCCGTTTGTATCGGCAGGTACTATGCGAACCAACTTAGATAGCGCTGTCAAGACGCCATTTTGTTCAGCAATACTCGGGAATTTCATTACCAAAGCGTACGGTATGCAGAAAATTCAATAAAGAAATTATACTCAGTTTAATTATTTAATGTTCACTTTTTTGGTATTTCTAAGCAATTTTACGCCAAATTAGTTAGCTTCTCAGTTGCGTAGCAAAATGGTGACATATTAGGCTTACCAATAGCATTAACTATATATTAGTTCTTTTTTTTAATGAATATTGTTTCCATAAATTATTAATTTATCCAAAATTATTTATTTATGGAATTCACGAAATAATATTTTATAAAAATGAACATATATTATAATAATTAAATCTATGAATAAAAAACATAACATTTCTTATTCTCATTTCTTTTTTTGCTGGCAGTACTTATCTGTCAGATAAGTACTGCTATCGTGTGAAGTTGGCAGAAAGCGCGATCCTATTCTTAGTTGGCTCGCATAAGTACATATTATGTATGTGAGATAATATATTTATATTAATTATTCTTATATGTTGGTATATCTGGGACTCTCATGAGGTTGGCTCTACTAAGAACAAAAGGATATTGTCCTTCTATTGTCAAATGAGGCCTTCTATACTACAATAAGCAATAAACTTATTCACTCATAATACCTATTTGGTAAAGGTTTTCTGTAAGGTGAAGGAAATCAATAAAATTATTGTCAAATTCAATCAGGAATATCAATGTGTCGGACCTCTTTTTTGTCTATTTTATGCTTGGATATGTCAACTTGCGTCTATCGAACTCAGTGATTATTTTGTATTTCATCAATGCTATTTTGATATTCATGGTCATTTAATAAAATTAATTATTTGCAGATGTCATCCGTGAACCAGAAGACACACAAGAAGAGCCTAGCATATTGTGTTACCACATTGCCCTTTGTGCTAAAATGAAGTCCTACTGTAACTATGTTGTAGGGTCAAGAACAGTGGGATGCTGCTCATATGTGATAAGCATTATTTGGTACTTAAGTTATGCTCGCCATGAGAGTATAACCCGACCTGCCCCCTTCTTAGATGAAGTAATATCTAGAATACATTAATTATATATGTACATCTATACTTATAATAAATCTGTAGAGAGGTCAATTCTGTACATGAAATATATTTCCAAAATAACTATCAGGGGGTGATTAGGGATCGATACTGATGCCAAAAATGCAATCAGTAAAGTTTTTGTCTGTCTGTCTGTCTGTCTGTATAACCGTTATAGAAACAAAAACTACTCGACGGATTTTAACGAAACTTGGTACAATTATTTTTCATACTCCTGAGCTGGTTATAGTATACTTTTCATCACGCTACAATCAATAGGAGCAGAGCAGTGAAAGGGAAATGTTGGGAAAACGGGAGAAGTTACTCCATTTTTTAAGCTTCCGTCGCGTGTGCAACCTTAATGGTTAAAGCTACACAGAAATCATTTCATGACGGAAATGTTCTCCTTAAAATTATATATATATAATTTTAAGGAGAACATTTCCGTTTTCCCAACATTTCCCTTCACTGCTCTGCTTTTTTCCCTACTAAATGTCGTGTGTGTCTCGTTCTTTTATTGGAAGCGGACAGACGTGTGTCGCATCGCGCTGTGAATATTGTGTACTTGTGATTTGTTGTGCTACAATTGGTTGTTTTTGCCATTTTCAATTCCTTGTCACTCCTGCGGTGCTGTTACCTGAGGCTTACGCCCACTGGGAGGAGTTAAGGCAGGACAGAACATTTTGTGAGCTCCTACATTGCATGGATGTTCAAATTTATTTGAAAAACTCTTTTTAAACAATCGAAAAAAGTTTTGCACATCGCCCGGATCGAACTTGCGTCGCCAGATAAACGGAGGCGGAGTGTTTGCGCGCTGGGCCAAGTTATCATCTAGCCGCCTTTACGAAATATCCGAGTTATATCGACTGCAACTCTGCCGAATTATTTTACTCGTTCTGTATAGCAAATACGTCGAGCAACAATGCCTCGCACTTTGCGGTCACCCCCCCAGAATTCCGGCGTCGCGTTACTTGAGACTCACTCAGAGCCTGATTTGTCTTCTGCTGCATCTGTTCCTGAATTAAATATCGATAAAATGGATAACGTCACAACACGGCAGAGCAAAAAACGCTTCAGGGGCGACGACGACTGCACGGAGACTGACAGGTTCGAGGATTTGAGGACTATGTTGCAGTCATGGAAAGATGATCAGGATGTGATTCTTAACAAAATAGCCGCAGAAGTATCAGAATTAAAACAACAAAATCTCAATATCCAGAGGTCATATTCTGAGATTGAGAAATCAATTCAATTTTTTAATTTAAATTATGAGGAGATGAAGTCTCGTCTGGAAAATCTGGAAATAGAACATAGAGAGAATGTTAAACGCTTGAATGACATGGGAAACGGTATGAATGGACAAGCTGTGGCTAAACTTGAGGCTAAGATTGAGGCAATGGAGCAGCAGGCACGTTCATGTAACATTGAAATCTGTAATTTACCAGAGAAGCGAAATGAAAATTTGTTTGCCATCGTGGATTCCATTGGGTCCGCTATTAACTTACCCCTGTCTCATAATGATATCATATCGATACATAGAGTACCACATGCCAAACAACATGATCGAAAACCTAAAAATATTATAATAAAATTTAGAACACGTATTATTCGTGATAACATTCTAAGTGCCTGTCGTCAAAAGAAGGGGCTGAAGTCGGATCAGTTAGGCATCTCTGGTGCCTCAGTACAGGTTTATTTTAATGAACATTTAACCCTAAATAATAAATCATTATTTCGAGAAGCCAAGAAGATTGCTAATGAAATCGGTATTAAATACGTTTGGGTCAGGAATGGGACAGTGCTTGTACGAGAGCGGGATGGATTTTCATCAATTGCTATACGTTCTGGGGAAGATCTTAAAAAGATTGTTTTGAATGAGAAAAAGTGTACTGAAAACCCAGATTCATAGCTATGCCTATGTTCGCACAGTTTGTTTACATTATCTAGGTATACTAAGCTTTGTCTTTATTCCTTCTCTATATGTTTATTTGACAGGTTTATAAATTTAGTGAATGGGTATGTCAGTCTCAAATGTTATATTAATATATTTTGGTTGTTATTGCTTAAATTTAAAAATATCTCAAATTTAATTCTAGTTTTTTTATATTTAATACTGTCGAATCTTTTTGTGCCATTTAAACATTTATGTATAATATTGAATAATACTTTGGAGTATAAACACTGCAGCAAACATAAACTCATTTGTAGTTCTGGCTTATCTTTAACTTATTATATAACTGTAGACATCGGGCTTACGTATTATGAGTTGGGTAGTAAGTGTTACGTAATACAGATTTATTATATTACTGTTACTAATGGCTACTAATAACATTACGTTTTACTATCAGAATTGTAGAGGTACTCGTACAAAGTTGCAAACACTCTATATGAACATATTGAGTAACTCTTATGACGTTATCGTTCTGACTGAAACTTGGCTTATTCCTGAAATCCGTGATAATGAATTTATTGACGATCGATATGTTGTTTTTAGACGTGACCGTGACCGTATTGCGACTCACAAAAAAGATGGAGGTGGTGTTCTGATTGCGGTGCTTCGTGTATTGCGAGCTACAATATTGACAACTCAATTGTTTAACTCTGAAATTGAGCACGTATTGGTACAGTTGCCTGCCACCCAGCAGCACACACGTCACATTATTGGTGTCGTGTATATACCTCCAGCGATGAGTGCAGAGGTATATGAACAGTACTTAGACATGCTGCAAGTGTTAGCTAATAATCCTAATTGCAATACATATCATTTCTTTGGTGACTATAATTTACCTGAGATTGATTGGGTGCAACAAGGCAACCATGCCATTGCACGTCACACGGACTCTATAGGACGTATATTACTTAATTTTATAAATATGATAAATGGTATACAGTTTAATTTCACAAAAAACAGTTTAGGTCGTGTGCTAGACTTGATAATCTCTAACGCTGACCCTCAAGCGGTGCCTTGCAATGTGTTGGTAAATCCTGATAGCCTCCACCCTCCATTTTCTATACTAACTCACCTAGATGTGCATAACAAACCAATGAAATGCCACCAGGTTCGCAGATACAACTTCTACAAAGCAAACTATGATTGCATTAAACATGACTTAGGCGATATAGACTGGGAAGAGTCACTCTCTCGCCTTTCTTCTGAGAAGGCTGTTGATTTTTTTTATGAAACTATATATAGAGTTATGAGGTCACATATTCCATTAACTTATACTAAAAACTCAAAATTTCCGATCTGGTTTTCACCCTCTCTAATAAAAATATTTAAAACTAAAGAACACGCATGGATTAAATGGAAGAAATATGGCAATCACTCTGATTATATTCAATTTTCAAATTATCGCAAATTATTTCATAGTGAGGCCGTTGAATGTTATAAGAGGTATATGACATCAGTTGAAGACAGTATTTCTAAATCTAGTAAGTATTTCTGGTCGTATGTCTCCTCCAAAAAAGGCAAAGCTATTACCCGGCTAATATGTTTTACAAAAATGTTTCTTCCGATGACCCCAAGGAAATATGCAATTTGTTTTCAACTTTCTTTTGTTCGGTATACGAACCCTCTGCATTTAACCCAGTCCAATGGCAACCATCTAATTGCTATGAAGACAATTCCCCATGTATCTCTGATATTTACTTGTCAATAGAATCAATACGTACAGCATTAAAATCACTGGATTCTAATAAAGGAGCTGGACCCGATGGCATACCACCTTCCTTCTTCATAAAAACAGCTGACCACTTATCTTCCGCCTTACATATAATTTTCAATAAGTGTTTGAAAGAAGGGATCTTTCCTACTGTCTGGAAACGAGCCTCTATCACCCCTGTTTACAAGAGTGGTGATAAAAATAATGTTGAAAATTACCGGCCCATTTCCATTCTCTCCACCTTGTCAAAGGTTTTTGAACGACTTGTGCACAGTACGCTATATCCTCATATCCGTCATCTTATTATACCTGAACAACACGGTTTCGTGAAACGGCGCTCTACCACCACTAACCTGATGACTTTTGTGAATTACCTCTTTGAGAATATGGATCGCAGGGTACAAGTTGACGCAGTTTACACGGATTTTCAGAAGGCCTTTGACAAGGTGGATCACACCCTCCTTATGGAAAAAATTGCCTTTAATGGCATTCGCGGCAATTTATTGAGATGGTTTGCTTCATATATTTACAATAGGACTCAAAAGATCGTCATTAATGGGCATGAATCTGACTCTATTGTTGTTCAATCCGGGGTACCTCAGGGATCAGTATTAGGCCCTTTTCTTTTTGTATTGTTCATCAATGACATAAAACAATGTTTTATCAACACAAATTTCTTGATGTATGCAGACGATATGAAAATTTATACTACCTGTAAAAACATTCGTGACTGCCATTATTTACAACACGACCTTGATAGATTTTATGAATACTGCCTCAAAAATAAACTCTTCCTCAGCCTTCCTAAATGTTACACAATATCTTTTACTAAAAATATAAATCAGATAAAATTTAATTACTCAATAAATAATATTAGACTTAAAGAAGTTCAATTTGTCCGCGACTTGGGTGTTACGCTTGACTCTCGACTGCATTTTGATGTTCATATTGACAATATTGTAAAAAAAGCATTTCAGATGTATGGACTAGTGATGAGATCTTCAAGTAACTTTGTACGACCCTCTACATTCTTAACATTATATACAACTCTAATTCGTTCGCAATTAGAATACGCCGTCCAAATTTGGGATCCCCTATATGATAAGTACAGAGATAGACTAGAAATTGTTCAGAAAAAGTATTTACGTACTATGAATTATAAATGTTATCGTCCTAAAGTCTCCTATGAACTATTATTGAAACGCTATAATATTCTTAGTCTGGAATCTAGAAGATTTCTACTGGGTGTAATGATGCTGCATGGAATATGTACTAACAGATTCGACTGCATTCCATTGTCAAATGGTTTACATTATATAGTACCTAGATCTGTCATGTGTCGTGGGGTGCGTGTGCCTCGATTATTCCATACAAATTCGTGTAAGACTAATGCCGGGGTGCGCGTGCCTCTTCGTCGCCTTGTTGATACATACAACACGTACTTCATGGAGCTTGACATATTTACTCTTTCTAAACATAGTTTTAAGGCAAGAGCAATAGAGATACTAACTTCATAAGTATGTATAACCTTTTTATCCTTCTTTTTAATTATCATTTACCTATGATGCAAACTATATGTCTGTTTTCTTTTAATATTTTTTTGTGATTTCGTGGACAATGGTGTGGGTTACATGTGTAGTAACATAGATATAGAATAGATTAAGTATAATAGTATATCTCATTTTTGTGTTAATTTAAGAATCTATTATTAAGCTTGGCATGTAACTGTTTTTTGTCCCTAATAAATAAAATAAAATAAAAAATAAAATAAAAATAAATTACGAAATTAATCTGTCTGTTACATCAAAATAACTGAACCGTGAGGAAGGAGGGAGATAGGCTACTTTTTTTTACGAAAAACGACGGAAACGCGGACGAAGTCGCGGGCAACAGCTATCTATAGGTACTAATAATATAAGGCTGAAGAGTTTGTTTGTTTGTTTGAACGCGATAATCTCAGGAATTACTGGTTCGAATTGAAAAAATATTTTTTAATTAAATAGTCAATTTATAGAGAAAGGCTTATAGGCTATATATCATTACGCTAAGGCCAATAGGAGCGGAGTGCCAATGAAGAATTCTTCAAAATCGGGGTTAAATTTAACGTTAGCCCAAAGTAACTATTCCACGCGGACGAAGTCGTGGATAAAAGCTAGTAATAAAATAAATGCACTTACAAAAAATAAAGTATTGCTTTATTAACCTTCACTCAAAACCATGAAATTGTTGCAATCTGCTTTTGGAGATGGGTAATGCCCGAGTAGGTACAATAGTACTTAAACAATACAATAGTACTTAATAGTAAGTAAAAACCCACATACAATGACGTCGGCATTCAAAGTTTATAAATAAAAATCATCAATCACTACAAGCAGTCAATAAAATTTACTTTATCACCAAAAATCTTTATTAAAAAAAAAAAAAAAGTTGGTAACTAATTAAGGTTTTGTAACATTATTCTGACTTAAAAGTGTGTCCATGGAGTTGCCAGTTCTTCTCAATACAGATCTATGCTTTGGAAACGGTAACTACAGTCTACAGAATCTATTCAAGTTTTTATGTCTTATGATTGGGACTGTACTTTATTGGTTATGACTGTATCTGGGTTTTGACTGTTTTTCTTTGATTTTAAAGCTAGGTACCTACATCAGGTACGAAACTTTAAAAAATAAAACTTGTTATAACTTTTATATACGAAGTTCTAAAATACTAAGCATTAAAAAAGGCACTGATTTAAAGAAGCAGTTGTAGGTATATAGCGGTTTTGGTAAGTTAAAAAATATAAATGGCACGTTTAATAACTAGTTCAGCAGTTAAAACTAAGCAGTAAAGTAAACAAAAATGATTAATAAAAATAATGAAATGGATCAGTGAATATAATAATTGAGCAGGAAAATAATTAAATGGGCGGTAAAAATGATTGAACGAGCGGTTACGTGTGGGCAGTAATAAATCAGAATTTGTCGGTAAGAAATCTCATTCTAACCTCATCTAACCCAAATGATTCACCAACAATAGAAGGGATCTGGCGCTCGGCGGCCACTGCCACGGAACGCTCGCTTCGCTCGCTCGCCTTCGCGCGCTAATGGTCATGGTTCTAACCTAACCTAACCTACATGATTCACCAACCATAAAGAGGATCTGACGCAGGTACATATGAGGCCATCATTTTTACCGCTCATTCAGTTATTGGACTGCTCAATTATTTTTAGAATTGACATTGTATGATAAAATAGCCGACTAACTGATTTTTTATTATTGTCAATGTTTTACTGTCGCAATAATTAATCAACCGCCATTAAATTAAATAACTGCTCAATATGTTTTTCAACTGATCATAATAACATCTCGCATATTTAAATAACAGCTCAAAAATTAGTTCCCTTAAAAAAGGCTTGTTTATCATATTAACTACCAGTTAAAACAAAAAAAAAACAAAACACGAAATTTTATCAGCGGTACGAAATTTCCAAAAAAGCCTGCCGTTCGCCTTAAAAAAAAAATGTTATTACAAAATCTTAAAAAATATGTAACGGAATTAGTTTTTCGAGTGCTAGTTCGATTCCTTATTACCCCTCTATAGCAAAGCAATTATTTGATTTTGAACGATATATATTGTCATCTGGTCCCGCATAACTTCTAGACTGCTCAATGCTCATCATGATTTGACTATATACGTATAGTTATCGACAGAAGCATCTTTATTGACTACTGGTAAAAGGCTGATGTCAATATGGCGGTAAGAAATGAAAAAATATAATCCAGTCTATCGTATGTGTAACGCTATCAGTTCGTACCTAGATATACATATGTTTCTAACAATAAAAATTAAACACAAAAAATAAATAAGCAGAAGTGCAGATATTGTATTACAAGATTATAATTCCAAAATATTATTTCTGAAAAGTCCCGCTCTAAAAAGTATTAAAGGAGACCCATTATATTCAAATTATTTATCGTCTATTAATGAAACAAAGTACACTTCATACCTACTTAATATTTTTTATTATCAATGCTAATATTAGGAGCATTAAGAGGTAGGCAATTTTTTTTAACTTTATATTTTGTAGGAGGTATTCTTCTGAAATAATGATCCAATTCTAAATATTTGTAATAGGTGCATATAATACATTATTTCAAAATCCAGGTAAACGATGTCGCTGACAAAAAAATTTCATATGATCATATAATAGCCATCTATCCTAATAAAAACCACACAATTAAGGTCAAAGTAGTCACTAGTCGGGTTCTGGTTTTAGAACTTATTTTTTTTAACCAGTCCCTTACAATTGCTTTTCATTGATGACTTTTGCTGAACACAGAGCTTGAGCCAAAATTTAAATGTGTATAGAAATTGTAGAATTTTCATTTACTTTAGATCTATGTATAATGTGTGATAACTTTAAGTTGGGTTCTTTTAGATGCAGCTGAACCAGACGAAGTATTTTGTACCTCAATTGGAGCTTTTATTAATTGTTGCGAAACTACCTGTGCTTCTGGTTGCATAAAGGAATCTCCACTGGAACTAGAACAAGAAAAAGGTTCGTCGCTAGCAACTTTATTTAAACTTCCTCCACGTTTGATATTACGCAAAAGATTGATAACACTAGATTGAAATTCTAAAGTTTGATCGTCATCCAGCGAAATTAATGAAGGATGCACGCCCTTGAAAAAAGCAAAATGGCGGTCCTCTAGTATGTCATTTGTTTCCTTAATTATTTGCATTTGGCTAAGGTAAGCCGTAATTTTCGCATCAATTAAATCTTCAGTCATATTATTATTTTTGCTGGTATTGTCTATTTTATTTATTGTACGGTCATGAATCTTGGTTGTAACAATGCCTTCTTCTGAATCTATGGTCCAATCGTCGTCAGTGTTATCATCATTAAATTCGTTCACATTACGACGAAATGAGACAGAATTTGATCCACTTTCTTCATTGTTTCCTTTATTTTGTGCTTCTTCTTCGTCTTCGGCATCCATTTCGTCTTCTTCTGTGGCAGTCTTTTTAGTTCCATGTATAACATTTTTCAAAAATGCCATTTCTGTATCATATTTATATGGTATCATAGTTATACCGAACTTTTTTGCTATTTTTCTTGCATTTAAACTTTTACTCCAGCAGTTTCTGGTATGTCTCCATACCTTAATTATCCAACGATCTGTAAAGATAAAAATATGTATTCAATGGCATAATGGATCTGACACAAAAGCCTAGTTTCAGAAAATTATTGTATTTAATATTTGTGACTTCACTTCACTCCAGAAATCGAGAAAAACTAAAGGCATGTATTTAACGTGGCGACAAACTAATCTGATTTAGGGTTTTAAAAATAATTAAAATGAGTAGGAAAAAAAAAAATTGCAAAAAAATAGAACCGACTTCCATATCAACACACTACAAAGCCAAAAATAAATTTAATTTCGGAAGTCGGTGTTATTGGTTTTGGATTTTCTTTTTTTTTTTCACACCGCCTTCCGAAATTAAAGTTATTTTTGGCTTTGTAGTGTTTTGAAATGGAAGTCGGTTCTATTTTTTGCTAAAAATTTTGTTTTCACGCTTTTTAGTTGGTTGGTTTGTAATTTATCTAGTTACAAAAGCCGTAATGTCAACAACTTATAACCTTTTACAAAATATTGCTTTTCCCTGTGCTTAATTTACACTGTCATTTACAATAAATTTCCGTTGGAGGACATAAATCAATATTGCATAACACTAAGGCTAATTGCATTAGTATTTTTGTGGATAAATTAACAAAATATATGCAATATTACAAATTCAAATAAAAATAACGCTAATATCTTACTCGGGCACGCACTTGCTCCACACCACACGCTAATTCAGAGGTTAGTTTGTTTACTGTTTACAAACTTATTTTTTGCCAAAAGAAAGCTTGTTTGACGAGGTAACTATGTTAAGGTAGCTATGTTTTTAGGGTTTCGTAGCCGAATGGCAAAAAACGGAACCCTTATAGTTTCGTCATGTCTGTCTGTCTGTCCGTCCGTATGTCACAGCCATTTTATTCCGAAACTATTAGGACTATACACATGAAACTTGGTAGGTAGATGTATTCTGTAAACCGCTTTCCGATTTTAAGAAAAAGATAAGAGAAAAGATAAGGGTATCTCATACATGGAACTGAATCTGAAAAAATGTTTTTTCATAAAACCTATGCGTGTGTGGTATCTATAGAAAGGTCTTTAAAAATTACATTGAGGTTTCTAGAACCACTTTTTCATAAAGTCAATCGTTTAAAAGATATAAACTTCCAAACTCGTAAAATGTGTCCCCCCCGTCTAACTTCTATAATAATGAAGGACAAAATCTAAAAAAATATATGATCTTAATTTAAACTTTCAACAAAAATTGGTTTGAACGAGATCGAGTCAGCAGTTTTTGAGATATAGCATATTTTCTAAAACCGCAAATATATCTTTGTAATTCATACAAATACTATGGAAAACAAAGTTATTTGGCGTAGTTACTACGGAACCCTTCATGGGCGAGTCTGACTCGCACTTGGCCAATTTTTTTTTCTTACAGAATTCAAGAATATTACCGAAATAATAACGTTTTGGAAACACAGAGGAAAACAGTATTACAAAACAATTTCGAACGAACGAGCTCTTTCTGCACTTTTTCTTTTAATTTCCTTTCTTTCCTCACTGTCTTGGTTCCAAGAAAATAGACTAGGTACAACTTTTGGCTTTAATTTAGGAGTAGCTGAAAATTTGTGAACAGAAGATTACAAGAGATGAAAGTACTCTTTTTTTTTAACTTGGTAAAATCATCAAATAAGTCCTCCCACCCCGGGCAGGGCCGGAGGGACTGTCAGACTTGTACTGACTAAAATCCACGGTGTTCCTTCAATAGCCCTTTACGTTCCGGGGTCACGGTAATGGGATAAGTCCCACGACCCCGGCAGGCTTCGGCCCTCTACAGGGGGGGCCTCGTCATATTGCTGACGCTCTTTGAGGCGCGCGTGGAACACAACCCGCCGTCGACCCGGGCATGGTCCATGGTCGGACAGCAAGTTGCCCTTTACTCGCTGTCCGCATGCCCGCGCCTACGGTGGCCGGAGATCGTCGGCCAACGTCCGACGCCGTGGGCGTCTACCACTGCGGCTGGGCTGGAGGGAGGACGCCATCCTCTCCCTCACGCGGCCCGCTTCCTCCTTCGATAGCATGACTGCTTCGCAGAAGGAGGCGACCGCTTCCCATTCCGTCGCGCCCCGCAGCATGGCCTCGACCAGTGCCGGGCGGGAGAGGTCTCCGCCTATCGCCGCCCTGAGGACACGTCGGTGCTCTGCCCAAGCGGGGCAGTCTTGCACCGTATGCTCTACTTTGTCCTCAGGGCGATCCTCGCAGTGGTGACACCCAGGCGTTTCTTCCTTCCCCATCAGACACAGGTACCTCCCGAAACTTCCGTGTCCGGTGAGGACCTGCGTCATGCGGTAGGTCAGCAGGACGCCGTGACGCCGATCTAGCCCCTCCTCAAAGAGGGGTCTTACCGCCGCAATTGCGGCGTGCCCGAGATGAAAGTACCTAACGTAAAAGTTACTAAAATCTGGATAAATAAGGAAGATAATAAAATTATTTCAGATTTTCTGTATTTGATTCTTTGGGTAACACATAATCCTCGGAGTTGAAATGTTTTTTTTACAAACACGAGAATGTTTTGTCGGAGTACCTATAGTTATTTCTGCGAATCGCCACAACTCCACAAGCCACTATTTTAGAACAGTTTTATCTTTTGGAAACATGAGACCTCCTTTTCTTTCCAAACAAAACGGACTGCACAGCATTGCGGCATAGCTACTCGATATGATGATAGTTATTTATAATTAATAAACGAGATATTATTTATAATTAATTAATGAGATTCAAGATTCAAAACTTTGTTTCGGCACCGATCTTATAAAGTCACCTTTGACAGCTATACCCTATATAATTATAATGTACTCTGTGGCTATACCTCTGGACCTTAGTCAACGGTGGCGCCAACTCGTGAGCAAAAAAACGATAGTCCCCATTACGTTGCCACAAAATTACGTTAGACATTATAATTTTTATATCACGGAATAAGAAAATGGAGCATAATAATATTAATCTAAGGGCCGATTTTCGCAATCTACACAATGAAACAGAATTTATTCGAAGTACTCAAAAATCATCATCAATTTCTGTTTCATGATTCACTTTCCTTGTAATACATTATCAACGGCAGCTTTCAATGTTGCTTCATTGTGTTTTCGGTTTTTTTTTTACTTTGACTGTCAACCTCCAAAATCTGAAACAAATATCGTAATGTCTGCCTAAGTAAAATATAGCTCACTTAATTCCGTGATAAAATAATTTAAAAGTGGTCTGTAACCGAACTCAAACGGCTCCTTTGGTTTAAAAAACATTAATCTCTATTATTTTGCTATTAATAATTAAAAACACTCAATATTAACATAATATCACACGTTCTTTAAAATTTCCTTGGTTAACTTAACTTTTCGAGTGAACAAAATAAGGAACTATTTCAAAACTATGCATTATTGGCTAACAATTTATACTGTAGCATAATGTTCAGGCTTTACTCACCGTTATGTGTAAGTTTTGTGGAAATCCAATCAGTATTTCTATTAAAAATTGATTTATTTAGACGAATCAAAACTTCAATGGCCGCGCGGTAAACAAAACTGCGAGTTTAGTGACAAAAATGCAGATCGTTATTATCTCGCTTGTCCAACTGAACCAGATTATTATACACGAAAAGAAGACTTATTGCGTCATCATAAGGATTATTTTAAAAGTGTGAAATCGTCTCAAATAATTTAGTATTAAATTCGAAACATGTTGTCACGGAATTAGATATATCACTTAAATATCCAAGTTTACCCTAGGTACTTAGTAGGTAGGGCATGCAGAAACCAGGTTGTTTAAGAAAACCGTTTTCTTTTTCGGGTTTTATGTTTACAAAACTTATCAAACCAGTTAAATCAGTTTTTTCCGGTGCTAAGAAATGGAAATGTTGACAGCTAAACAATATAATTATGTATTTTTTTTTGCATTTGTTTAGACTGACATAAGCTACAACAGCAGTTTTAGCGTATTTCAGAGTTTGTTACTCAATTTCAGAATTCTGTTCCTTGGAAAAAGTAACAATACAAAAAGTTTTTGTAGAGGTCAGAGCCATTTATTCCGAAACTTGGTAGGTTAGATATATTCTGTGAACCGCTTTCCGATTTTTATACAAAAAAAAAAAAAAAATTAAGGGGGCTCCCTATACATGGAACTGATACTGAAAATATTTTATTTCATCTAACCTATTCTTGTGTGGTGTCTATAGACAGGTCTTTCAAAATGACATTGAGGTTTCTAAATCCATTTATATAAAAAACTAGCAATCGCGCGGGGCTTCACTCCCGTCGATTTTATCACGATAAAAACATAACCCCCTTCTTTTGCAGTCGGGTAAAAAGTAGCTTATAACCTTCCCCAAGCTTCATGTTACTTCCATACAAAATTTCATCCAAATCCACCTAGTATTTTCGAAGATTAGCCCTTACAAACAAACTTATAAACAAATGTTACCTCTTTATAATATTAGTATAGATAGACACTTCCAAAGTGGCAAAATGTGGCCCCACCCCCTCTAACTTCTATAATAATGGAGTTAAAAATCTTAAAAAATAAATGCTGTCTTAATGAAAACTTTCAACGAAAATTGGTTTGAACGAGATAGTCATTAGTTTTTGAGATATAGCACATTTAACAAACCTTTTTTTTTTATTTCGTACAAACACTACCAAAAACAAAGTTATTTTGCGTAGTTACTACGGAATAACGGAACCCTACATAAGCGAATTTGACTCGCACTTGGCCAGTATTTTCGATCAAAATGAGACAGAAGTATCGCATTATAACGATAAGCGATTAGTATGGTGTGTACTTTTGGCAAATTATTTTTGAGGCAACTAAAAACTTATTGGGCGACTAACTACTTGGTTACAAAAAATAATGACTTGGCAGCTAATATTAACAGACAAATATTAAACAATTTATTATTAGCAACTATTGGTTAACACCCCGACTCAGAGTACCCCGACTCGGATAGGTTAGGTTAGAAGCTTTAGGTTAGGAGCACCGCTCCGCTTCGCTCCCACCTTAGCCTTCGTGGTTATTTTATTTTAAACCACCCAGAAATAGGAGCCCCGCAAAGTGGGGCTCCGTCGATTTTGCGTAAAAACTGTTGTCGCCTAATAATAAATTCAGTTGCTACACCATAAAATCACTGCCAACTTAAATTTAAACAAAACTTGGAACTCATGCTACTTCACTGTAGCTGCCAACCTATTATTTAACCGACTTCAAAAAAAGGAGGTTTACAATTCGTCTTGAACTTTTTTTTTTTGATGTATGTTACCTCATAACTCGGAGACGGCTGGACCGACTTGAAAAATTCTTTTTGCGTTTGAATGGGTATACTTTCTAGTTGGTCCCATTGTCGTCACGTTTGGATCTGATGATGGAATCATGGAGAAAAGAATCGTGGAGAAAAGAATCGTGAAAACAAAATTTTTAGCACAAAATAGAACCGACTTCCATATCAAAACACTACAAAGCCAAAAAAAAAGAAAATCCAAAACCAATAACACTGACTCATCAGTTCAACTTACCCAAATGGTACTTTTCGGAAGCAACTGCTCAAGGTACTATAAGAAATACCCAAAACGCTATAGGTGTGCCTATAATATTTGAAGAGATCCCTCGATTTCTCCAGGATCCCATCATCAGATCCTGATTTCGTAACAACGGGACCAACTAGAAAGTATACCCATTCAAACGCAAAAAGAATTTTTCAAATCGGTCCAGCCGTCTCCGAGTTATGAGGTAACATACATCAAAAAAAAAAAGTTCAAGACGAATTGTAAACCTCCTTTTTTTGAAGTCGGTTAAATAATAGGTTGGCAGCTACAGTGAAGTAGCATGAGTTCCAAGTTTTGTTTAAATTTAAGTTGGCAGTGATTTTATGGTGTAGCAACTGAATTTATTGTTAGGCGACAACAGTTTTTACGCAAAATCGACGAAGCCCCACTTTGCGGGGCTCCTATTTCTGGGTGGTTTAAAATAAAATAACCACGAAGGCTAAGGTGGGGGCGAAGCGGAGCAGTGCTCCTAACCTAAAGCTTCTAACCTAACCTATCCGAGTCGGGGTACTCTGAGTCGGGGTGTTAACCAATAGTTGCTAAAAATACAATGTTTAATATCCGTCTGTTAATATTAGCTGCCAAGTCATTATTTTTTGTAACCAAGTAGTTAGTCGCCCAATAAGTTTTTAGTTGCCTCAAAAATAATTTGCCAAAAGTACACACCATACTTATCGCTTATCGTTATAATGCGATACTTCTGTCTCATTTTGATCGAAAAAATTGGCCAAGTGCGAGTCAAATTCGCTTATGTAGGGTTCCGTTATTCCGTAGTAACTACGCAAAATAACTTTGTTTTTGGTAGTGTTTGTACGTAATACAAAAAAAAAGGTTTGTTAAATGTGCTATATCTCAAAAACTAATGACTATCTGTTAGAAATAAAATAAGTAAGGTTCCATGATCCAAATACGTGAATTTTTATTTAATATAGATTTTTACAAAGCATGACAAGAACAGACAGATGAGTGAGTGACACATATAGAACAATTCAATTTGAAAATGTTCTTTCTTTTAAATTCTTATTTATCCTCTTTCAACACTCCTCCTTAAATGAGATCCTAGAGCCAGTCCAACTCCTCCTCAAACTTGCATTCCTTTCATACATCTTTCATGCTTTTCTCTGCTAAGCCCTTTCGTAAAAACATCTGCAGGCATCTCGTTCGTCGGAAGATAACTTAGCCTTACCTTGCCCATTCTCACCATTTCCTGAATGTAGTGATGCCTCACATCTATATGTTTTGTCCTTCGATGATGCATTGGATTCTCAGCAATGTGAATCGCAGACTGACTATCACTTAATAATTCTACGACTTCATTAATTCCAGTCAATTCGGCTAGAAGTGCAGTTAAGAATGCAGACTCTCTACACCCCTCTGAAAGTGCCACATATTCAGATTCTGCACTTGAGAGTGCTACTGTCGTTTGTTTACGACTTTCCCATGCTATGGGACCACCTCCAAGTGTGAATACAAAACCAGTGTATGATTTTCGATCACACACATCGCCTGCGTGATCAGCATCTACATAACCAACAAGCTTATTCCCCGTCTTTTTAAATGTTAGTCCGAATTCTTTGGTTGCATTCAAATATCTTAGCACACGCTTTGCAGCTGCCCAATGTGTTTTGTCGTAACAGCTGTTAAATTGGCTCAAATAGCTAACTGCGTATGAGATATCCGGTCTTGAACATACGGCTAAGTACATTAACGAACCAATTAGTTCTCTGTATGGCAGTTCCATTGGTGGAATGTAATTTTTATCCAGTGGTTTTACAAGTTTAATCCCACTTTCAACAGGAGTCTTTACACTCTTACAGGAACTCATTCCAAATTTCTTCAAAATTCTCTCAAGATACTCAGTTTGGTTGAGTTGTATAGAGTTGTCCTGACATTTGATTTTCATTCCAAGAAAGACATCTACCTCACCTAGATCTTTCATCTCAAATTTTCTTTTAAGTTTTTCTTTCAATTTTATTCTCTCCTTCTCATTGTTCCAAAAAATAAGAATATCATCTACATAAACTGCTATAATCATCATACAGTCATGCTTCTTTCTTCTGTAAACACATGGTTCAGTTTCGCATCTCTTGAAACCTATGTCTAACAACACCTTGTTCAATTTCTCGTACCATGCTCTGGGAGCTTGCTTTAGACCATAAATAGCTTTCTTCAGTAGACAGACATGTCCTTCTTTACCTTTTTCTTCAAAACCTTTCGGTTGTTTTAAACAGACCTTCTCTTTTAAGTCTCCATTTAAGAATGCGGTAACGACATCCATCTGATCAACTTTTAGATTATTTTCAACAGCTAGCGCCAAAAGTAGCCTCAAAGTACTGTGGCGTATTACAGGTGCAAAAGTTTCGTTGTAGTTAACCCCTTTTATTTGAGAAAAACCTCTGGCTACGAGTCTCGCCTTGTACCTTATCTTCCCCGGCTCTTTATTTATTCTAAAAATCCATTTAGAATCTACGCAGTAGCCATGTGCTTTTTCTACTAACTCCCATGTTTTGTTTTTCTTTAATGCATTAAGCTCTTCTTGAATAGCTTTATGCCACTTATCTTTATCAACTCTTGATAAAGCTTCTTCTATAGTTATAGGGTCTTCCTTTATATCTTCTTCTGCATAATAGAGAATGTAATCATCGAAATTTTTCAATTTCCTTTCTCTAAGAGGATATCTTCTTTCAGGAACATCGTGCGTGTTTTCACATTCCAGTACAGGACCTTCACTGCCTTGCACTTCAGTTTCAGAAACATCTACTCCTTCAACTGTATTTTCCACACACTGTTGTTCACAAGTGTTTTCCAAACTATGTTCAGAACTATTACTGTCCGGCTGTTCAGATTCAAGAACTTCCAATTCTCCACATTCAAAAAATTCATCATTTTCTTGTCGCTCTTCATGTTGTTCTACTTGACGAGCTTCATTAGGAGCATTAACTTCTTGGATCATTAAAGGTCTCTCCCAGACATCATCCGATGGCATCATTTCTACAATTGCTTTAGTATCGTTTGCATGAACCTTGATTTGATTTTCAAAGAAAACTACGTCTCTTGCTTTGTACAAGCAATGGGTTACAGGGTCTAAAAGTCGATAACCCTTAGTTGTTTCACAATAGCCGACAAACAGTAGTTATTTAGTCTTTGAGTCAATTTTTTTTCGTTTCTGTTTCGGAACATGCATAAACGCCCGGCAACCAAATACTTTTAAATGCCTCAGGTCAACCTTTCTTTTAGACCATGCTTCTTCAGGCGTCATCCCTTTAACAGCACGTGTAGGACATCTGTTTTTCAGATAAACCGAAGTATTGACCGCTTCAGCCCAATACTTCTTGTCAAGTTTCGCTTCTTCAAGCATGCTTCTGGCTCGTTCTACAATTGAACGATTTGCCCTCTCACTCACTCCATTCTGTTGCGGTGTATTCCACTGTCAGCTGGTGGGTAATACCATTACTACGCAGAAAATTATTTACACGTTCATTGACGTAGTCGGTTGCGTTGTCCATCCTAATCGCCTTGAGTTTTTTACCAGTCTGATTTTCGACAAGTGTTTTAAACTCTACCAACTTCGAGAAGACCTCACGTTTGTTCCGCAAAAAAATAAACAAATGTTTTTCTCGATTTGTCGTCAATAAACGTCAGAAAATATTTATATCCCGCAAATGAAGAAGTTTCTATTGGCCCACAAAAATCGCTATGTACTAATTCAAGAAGTTCAGTAGCACGCATACTCTTCTGTTTCGGAAAAGGTAATGTGGTTTGCTTACCTTTCAAACACGACACACATTGTACTGAATCTGGATCCTTGAAACTAATACCTCTAGCCAGTTTGTCACGTAGTATTTTCATGTTGTCAAGTCCCAAATGTCCAAGTCTGCGATGCCATAGCTGGACTTCATCATCAACTTTTGTTTTTAAAGCTGAAAACATGTGAGGGTTAGAATTAGGCTTTACTACATAAATCCCTTTCTGTTCCTTACATACCAATTCAGCCTTCCCATTCACTTGACATTCTTCTGACTTATACAACTCACAACCTCTTTTCGAAAATACTACCATAAAATTTCGATTCACTAATGTACTTACACTTAATAGATTCGTAGCTAACTTTGGCACAAAAACAGCTCCCTTTACACTCACGTTCAACTCATCTGAACAGACATCACCTCGGCCTTCACCTTCCACCCTATTCCCATTCGCGCATGATATTTGGACTGGCTCATTCAATCTCTCATAGTTGTTTAGCCAATCTTTCCTGTTGGTCATATAAAATGACGCTCCAGAATCCAAAATCCACTCTTGCGAAACGTTTCTATAGGTATGAAGTGCCGTAAGTGTGCATGATTGTAATGCTTCTTGGGGCAAAAACGAGCTTTATGTCCTTCCCCACACACATAGCATTCAATCTTCTTATTTGCTATCTTTCCTTTACCCTTTCCATTATCTTTCCAATAGCTTTTCTTTTCAGCAGCACTCAAAGCATTCTGCGACGAATCCTCATGTGTTGAAGTAATGTCAATCTGTATCAATTTAGTTTTAACGTAGTCTGTTGTTAACGTTATATTGCTATTTTTGATAGCCATCCTCATCGGCTCGTACTGTTCTCCTAGTCCTTGTAGCATAAGTGCAGCCAGTAGCTCATCATCTATTTCTTTGCCCATATCTGCAAGCTGATTGGCTAGCGACAGTATCTCAGTGACATAGACTCGTGGGCTACTATACATGCTCAGCTTCTGACTAACTAGTCGTCCTAGCAATCGACATCTATTATTAATTCCTTGGTCTTCGAAGGCAGCTTTTAAAGCACCCCAGCTCTGCTTGGCTGTAGTTGCTTTCTTCACATGTACCAAACAATGTGGTTGAACCATTAACAGCATCTTTGCACGTACCTTCTTATCCATCTTAAGACCAGCAGCAGTTGATGGGGTTTCTTCTATAAAATCCCAGAGATCTTCCATTACTAGAAAAAGTTCTACTTGCACCTTCTAAGTAACGTAGTTTGACGCTCCATCCAGTTTTTCGGTGCTTTCAACTAATCTCCCAGATCGGTGCGGCGCACCGCTACCATCGCCAACTGCTCCACGTACGTTATCCATTATTAACAATTTTTCAAATGTTAATATTTAAACGCTCATGCTACCATGTTAGAAATAAAATAAGTAAGGTTCCATGATCCAAATACGTGAATTTTTATTTAATATAGATTTTTACAAAGCATGACAAGAACAGACAGATGAGTGAGTGACACATATAGAACAATTCAATTTGAAAATGTTCTTTCTTTTAAATTCTCATTTATCCTCTTTCAACACTATCTCGTTCAAACCAATTTTCGTTGAAAGTTTTCATTAAGACCTACAGCATTTATTTTTTAAGATTTTTAACTCCATTATTATAGAAGTTAGAGGGGGTGGGGCCACATTTTGCCACTTTGGAAGTGTCTATCTATACTAATATTATAAAGAGGTAATATTTGTTTATAAGTTTGTTTGTAAGGGCTAATCTTCGAAAATACTAGGTGGATTTGGATGAAATTTGGTATGGAAGTAACATGAAGCTTGGGGAAGGTTATAAGCTACTTTTTACCCGACTGCAAAAGAAGGGGGTTATGTTTTTATCGTGATAAAGTCGACGGGAGCGAAGCCCCGCGCGATTGCTAGTTTTTTATATAAATGGATTTAGAAACCTCAATGTCATTTTAAAAGACCTGTCTATAGACACCACACAAGAATAGGTTAGATGAAATAAAATATTTCCAGTATCAGTTCCATGTATCGGGAGCCCCCTTAATTTTATATTTTTTTTTGTATAAAAATCGGAAAGCGGTTCACAGAATATATCTAACCTACCAAGTTTTGGAATAAAATGGCTCTGACCTCTACAAAAACTTTTTGTATTGCTACTTTTTCCAAGTAACAGAATTCTGAAATTGAGTAACGAACTCTGAAATAAGCTAAAACTGCTGTTGTAGCTTATGTCAGTCTAAACAAATGCAAAAAAAAATACATAATTATATTTTTTAGCTGTCAACATTTCCATTTCTTAGCACCGGAAAAAACTGATTTAACTGGTTTGATAAGTTTTGTAAACATAAAACCCGAAAAAGAAAACGGTTTTCTTAAACAACCTGGTTCCTGCATGCCCTACCTACTAAGTATCTAGGGTAAACTTGGATATTTAAGTGATATTATATCTAATTCCGTGACAACATGTTTCGAATTTAATACTAAATTATTTGAGACGATTTCACACTTTTAAAATAATCCTTATGATGACGCAATAAGTCTTCTTTTCGTGTGTAATAATCTGGTTCAGTTGGACAAGCGAGATAATAACAATCTGCATTTTTAGGGTTCCGTAGTCAACAAGGAACCCTTATAGTTTCGCCATGTTCGTCTGTCTGTCCGTCTGTCTGCGGTTTAGCTCAAAAACTATTGTTACTAGAAAGTTGTACTTTGGCATGAGTATACACGTTAATGACGCCAAAAAAGTGGTAAAATAAAATTTTGAAAAAAATAATTATTTAGGGTACCTCCCATACATGTAAAGTGGGATGATAATTTTTTTTTTTCGTACTTCCCATAGTGTGGGATATCGTTGAATAGGTCTTTCAAAAATATTACGGGTTTACTAAGACCGTTTTTTGATTAAGTAAACCGTTCGTGACTTATCAAGATTTAAATTACCAATTTTCGTTAGAGTCAAGTGTCCTATATATCTCTATCAACTAAACGGTTGTAGATAGAAATTCAAATGTCACGGCAGTAGTACCTATATATAACGAAATTTAAAGGAAAACTATCACACATAAGTGGGCTTTACAAGTTTACGAGTAATAGTCGACCAATTGTGTTTGACTCGAAAATTTTGAACAACTCTACAGAAATGTCGATAGATGGCGCTAAGCGCCAGTTGTATCGTACTAGCTTCTTGTTACGATTGAGTAGTGTAGCTCTGTGTCCGTATTTAAATTCAAAATTCCGGCTATGATAAGTTTTATACAAATCTCTAAAAAAAAAAAACTTTTCGTGTAAAATTGTCGGATCAGGTGAGGATTTGTATAGGAAGTCAAATTAGTTAGGTAGTCATGTTTGGCTTTTAGTTAGAGTATGTTACGAAATGATCAGTCAGCGAATACGACACGCACTTGGATGTTATAAAAACTACGGAACCCTACACTGCGCGTGGCCCGACACGCACTTGACCGGTTTTTTGTCACTCAACTCGCAGTTTTGTTTACCGCGCGGCCATTGAAGTTTTGATGCGTCTAAATAAATCAATTTTTAATATAAATACTGATTGGATTTCCACAAAACTTACACATAACGATGAGTAAAGCTTGAAATTTAAGCTACAGTATAAATTGTTAGCCAATAATGCATAGTTTTGAAATAGTTCCTTATTTTGTTCACTCGAAAAGTTAACGATTTTACAAGTTTTGAATTGATGACGGCCACGGAATTAACCAAGGGAATTTTAAAGAACGTGTGATATTATGTTAATATTGAGTGTTTTTAATTATTGATAGCAAAATAATAGAGATTAATGTTTTTTAAACCAAAGGAGCCGTTTGAGTTCAGTTACAGACCACTTTTAAATTATTTTATCACGGAATTAAGTGAGCTATATTTTACTTAGGCAGACATTACGATATTTGTTTCAGATTATGGAGATTGACAGTCAAAGTAAAAAAAAAACCGAAAACACAATGAAGCAACATTGAAAGCTGCCGTTGATAATGTATTACAAGGAAAGTGAATCATGAAACAGAAAGTGATGATGATTTTTGAGTACTTCGAATAAATTCTGTTTGATTGTGTAGATTACGAAAATCGGCCCTTAGTTTAATATTATTATGCTCCATTTTCTTATTCCGTGATATAAAAATTATAATGTCTAACGTAATTTTGTGGCAACGTAATGGGGACTATCGTTTTTTTGCTCACCAGTTGGCGCCACCGTTGACTAAGGTCCAGAGGTATAGCCACAGAGTACATTATAATTATATAGGGTATAGCTGTCAAAGGTGACTTTATAAGATCGGTGCCGAAACAAAGTTTTGAATCTTGAATCTCATTAATTAATTATAAATAATATCTCGTTTATTAATTATAAATAACTATCATCATATCGAGTAGCTATGCCGCAATGCTGTGCAGTCCGTTTTGTTTGGAAAGAAAAGGAGGTCTCATGTTTCCAAAAGATAAAACTGTTCTAAAATAGTGGCTTGTGGAGTTGTGGCGATTCGCAGAAATAACTATAGGTACTCCGACAAAACATTCTCGTGTTTGTAAAAAAAACATTTCAACTCCGAGGATTATGTGTTACCCAAAGAATCAAATACAGAAAATCTGAAATAATTTTATTATCTTCCTTATTTATCCAGATTTTAGTAACTTTTACGTTAGGTACTTTCATCTCGGGCACGCCGCAATTGCGGCGGTAAGACCCCTCTTTGAGGAGGGGCTAGATCGGCGTCACGGCGTCCTGCTGACCTACCGCATGACGCAGGTCCTCACCGGACACGGAAGTTTCGGGAGGTACCTGTGTCTGATGGGGAAGGAAGAAACGCCTGGGTGTCACCACTGCGAGGATCGCCCTGAGGACAAAGTAGAGCATACGGTGCAAGACTGCCCCGCTTGGGCAGAGCACCGACGTGTCCTCAGGGCGGCGATAGGCGGAGACCTCTCCCGCCCGGCACTGGTCGAGGCCATGCTGCGGGGCGAGACGGAATGGGAAGCGGTCGCCTCCTTCTGCGAAGCAGTCATGCTATCGAAGGAGGAGGCGGGCCGCGTGAGGGAGAGGATGGCGTCCTCCCTCCAGCCCAGCCGCAGTGGTAGACGCCCACGGCGTCGGACGTCGGCCGACAATCTCCGGCCACCGTAGGCGCGGGCATGCGGACAGCGAGTAAAGGGCAACTTGCTGCCCGACCATGGACCATGCCCGGGTCGACGGCGCGTTGTGTTCCACGCGCGCCTCAAAGAGCGTCAGCAATATGACGAGGCCCCCCCTGTAGAGGGCCGAAGCCTGCCGGGGTCGTGGGACTTATCCCATTACCGTGACCCCGGAACGTAAAGGGCTATTGAAGGAACACCGTGGATTTTAGTCAGTACAAGTCTGACAGTCCCTCCGGCCCTGCCCGGGGTGGGAGGACTTATTTGATGATTTTACCAAGTTAAAAAAAAAGAGTACTTTCATCTCTTGTAATCTTCTGTTCACAAATTTTCAGCTACTCCTAAATTAAAGCCAAAAGTTGTACCTAGTCTATTTTCTTGGAACCAAGACAGTGAGGAGAGAAAGGAAATTAAAAGAAAAAGTGCAGAAAGAGCTCGTTCGTTCGAAATTGTTTTGTAATACTGTTTTCCTCTGTGTTTCCAAAAACGTTATTGTTTCGGTCATATTCTTGAATTCTGTAAGAAAAAAAAAATTGTCCAAGTGCGAGTCAGACTCGCCCATGAAGGGTTCCGTAGTAACTACGCCAAATAACTTTGTTTTCCATAGTATTTGTATGAATTACAAAGATATATTTGCGGTTTTAGAAAATATGCTATATCTCAAAAACTGCTGACCCGATCTCGTTCAAACCAATTTTTGTTGAAAGTTTACATTAAGATCATATATTTTTTTTTAGATTTTGTCCTTCATTATTATAGAAGTTAGACGGGGGGGACACATTTTACGAGTTTGGAAGCGTATATCTTTTAAACGATTGACTTTATGAAAAAGTGGTTCTAGAAACTTCAATGTAATTTTTAAAGACCTTTCTATAGATACCACACACGCATAGGTTTTATGAAAAAACATTTTTTCAGATTCAGTTCCATTTATGAGATACCCTTATCTTTTCTCTTATCTTTTTCTTAAAATCGGAAAGCGGTTTACAGAATACATCTACCTACCAAGTTTCATGTGTATAGTCCTAATAGTTTCGGAATAAAATGGCTGTGACATACGGACGGACGGACGGACAGACAGACAGACATGACGAAACTATAAGGGTTCCGTTTTTTGCCATTCGGCTACGAAACTCTATAAAACCTCGTCAAACAAGCTTTCTTTTGGCAAAAAATAAGTTTGTAAACAGTAAACAAACTAACCTCTGAATTAGCGTGTGGTGTGGAACAAGTGCGTGCCCGAGTAAGATATTAGCGTTATTTTTATTTGAATTTGTAATATTGCATATATTTTGTTAATTTATCCACAAAAATACTAATGCAATTAGCCTTAGTGTTATGCTGTTGAGAATTGAGATGTCAAGCACCTCACTATCTAATAGTTTGTGTTTCTACATCACTATGATAGAATCTCTATATACTCTCTGGTTTTCTGTGAAGAGAAATGGTTGACGATTTTTATATTGCAAAATGTTTTATTAATTCAGCATTCAGTAATAAACCACAACATCTATTAGAATGCATCGTGTTTTTTATTTCAACATGGTAGCAGAGCGTGGTTTATACAAATAAAAGTAGCATTTGTTGTCATTGGGTTGCGATCCATATCGATGCGAAAAGATGTCGAAAAATCAAGAAAATATGTCGTCATCGGGGGCTGCGGTCTCATCGACCTCATTGTTGCCGTATTTAAATGAGAAATCGAATTTTAGCACATGGAAATTCCGCCTGAAATTGTTATTAGAAGAAAAACAAGTGGCGTATGTATTACAAGATGTAGACAAAGAAAAATCGGCTGAGTTCACCAAAGATATACTCGAGGGCGAAGTCTCTGATTGCTCAAAGTGTTTCCGACCGCTACATTGAAATTATCAAAGACGGTAAAACGGCGAGCGAAATGATTACATTGTTAGAAAACATATTTGAGAGGAAAAGTGTATACAACAGATTTTACTTAAAAAGAAAATTGATCACACTGAAGTGCAACGAGCCACTAGAAACCTTTTTCATCAAGTTCTCGTCGATCATCAACGATCTCCAGGCAATAGAAGTCAAAATTGATGATGAAGACAAAATTTGTTACCTGCTGTCATCACTGCCCAAGGAATATGATCCGGTAATAACATCTATCGAGACAATGGCTACTGAAAAGCGACTAACATTTGATTTTGTTAAAGCAAGATTACTGGATGCAGAGACAAAGTCTAATACAAACAAGGACAGCACCCAGCAAGAGAATGCATTCATCACATGTTTTACCTGTGGCAAGCCAGGACACAAGAGTTATGAATGTAATAAAGAAAAGAACAATGAACGAGAACAACATCGAGGAAGGAGCCGTGGAAGAGCTGGTAGCCGAGGTCACAGAAGTGGACGGTACCCTAGACGAGGTCGAGGTAATCATGGTCAAGTACATGAAACATCCTTAGCTGGTAAGGCAGATATTGGATTTCTTGCTAGCGAATATATGCTCGGGCTAACTGATAATTCTATTATTACATTTGTTGTTGATTCTGGTTGTACCCAACACATAATAAGTGATCAATATGAACAATATTTAACAGATATAAAAGAATTAAAAGAAAGTTTTAAAATATATTTTGCTAATGGTCAATACATACTTAGTAATAAAAAGAGAAATTTAAAGTTCATGTATAAACATATAAGGATAAGTATAGAAGCATTGGTAGTTAAAAATATATCATATAATTTATTGTCAGTAAATAAGATAACTAAAGCAGGATTTAATGTAAAGTTTGATAAGAGAAAAACTGTAATAAGAAATAAAAATACATATGTTGTTTGCTATTCTGAGGGAAAGTTATATAAACTAAATGCTAAATTATGTAGTGAAACATGTAATATCAGTAACAATAACTGTGATGATGCTCTTTCCAATATTTGGCATAGACGACTAGGTCATTTAAATAAAAAAGGTTTACATATTATGAATTTACCTGTGTCTGAAAAACTTTGCAGTCCGTGCATAGAAGGAAAAGCTATCAGAGCACCATTTAAACAGACACCAAGACCAAAATCAAAGAGAGTAGCAGAGATGCTACATTCAGACATTGCAGGACCAGTCAAGAACTCCGGACTAAATGGTGAGAAATATTTTATGACTGTAATTGATGATTACTCCCATTTCTGTGTAGTATATCCATTGGTACATAAATCAGAAGCGACAGAAAAACTTATTAACTACATAATTCAATTAGTAAATGAAACTGGAAATAAAGTACAAAGAATAAGACGCGATAATGGTGCAGAGTATACAGCAAACAGACTGAAAAATTTTTGTAACAAGAAAGGGATAAATATAGAATATACCCTACCATATACACCACAGCAAAACGGCGTCGCTGAGCGCTTAAACAGAACCTTGTGTGATAAAACTAGAACTCTGTTTGCAGAGACAAACTTACCTAAGTCATTATGGTGTGAAGCAATTCAATGTGCTGCATATCAATTGAACAGATCTCCATCATGGGCAATCAACTTTAATACGCCATGCTTCATGAAGAATGGACATAATGATTTATCAAGACTGAGAGTCTTTGGATCTAAAGCTTGGACGACTATAATACCGAAACAGGACAAGCTAAGCAAACGAGCAAGACCGACAAGAATGGTTGGTTACAGTACTGTTGGTTACAGATTATGGAATTGGGAAGATAACACAATAATAGTATCAAGAGATGTCATATTTGATGAAAGTGATTTCCAATATAAAGAAGGTGAAGAAAGTAAAGAAGATCAGCTTATTCAAGAAGAAATGGAATATAAAGTACAGAAAACTACAGAACCTGAGAATGTAGAAAATCAAAATATTCAAGAAGAAGAAGAAGAAAAAGAAGATAGCTTAAATAGAGAAAGTAATGATAGTAATAATGGACAAGTAAAGAAGTCTAGATCAGGCAGAACAGTAAAATATCCAGCCTATTTAGAAGATTATGCATCAAACATAGTCATATGTTTGAATGCTACAACACCAAACTCATTCGAAGAAGCAGTGAATAATACAGAATGGAAACAAGCTATTCATAAAGAATTACAAGCATTGGAAAGATTAGATACATGGGAAGAAAAGGAACTGCCTATAGGAAAGAAAGCGATAGATACAAAATGGATTTTTAAACAAAAAGAAGAAGGGACTAAGAAAGCCAGGTTGGTAGTAAGAGGCTTTCAACAGAAGAAGCAAGATATTTTTGATAGCAACTATGCACCAGTTGCAAGACATTCTACAGTTAGGATGTTCATATCTAAAGCTTTTCAAGAAGATTTAAATATTAATCAATTAGATATTCCTACAGCATTTTTGAATGGAAAATTAAAGTCAGAAGTTTACATAAAAGTACCACAAGGAGTAAAGGTGTAGAATTTTAATTCTAAAACAGTATTGAAACTAAAGAGAGCACTTTACGGTTTAACAGAATCTCCTAAATACTGGAATGAGACCATAGATGAATTTGCAAAGAACAATGGATTTCAACGTTCAGAATATGATTATTGTATGTCCTACAAGGATGACTGTTGGATGCTAATCTATGTCGATGACATTTTGATAATTGGAAATGGAGATGATATTATAAAAGAATTGAAAAAGAAGTTTAATGCGAAGAACCTAGGAGAAATGAAAAGTTTTTTAGGAATGGAAATAGAAAGAAATGAAGACACTATAATCGTGAAACAAAGTAACATGATAGACAAGATATTACACAACAAGTATAATATGAGCGAATGTAAAGGAATGAAGACACCTATGGAAATAAATTACAATATAGAGATATGTGAAAATGAAGAAATACTGGATGTCCCTTATCGTGAATTGATTGGAAGTTTAATCTACTTAACTATAACATCAAGACCGGATTTAACATTTGTAGTATCTTACCTTAGCAGATACCTGGATAAACCAAATGAACAACTATGGAAAGCTAGTAAGAGAGTTATACGCTACCTGAAAGAAACCAAAGATAAAGGACTCGTATTTAGAAGAACTACAGATAATAACTTGTATGGATTCTCTGATGCAGATTGGGCCGGAGACAGGAAAGACAGAAAAAGTGTAAGTGGAGGCACGATTTTACATGGAGTGAACCCCATAGCATGGTTCTCCAAGAAACAGACATGTGTGGCTCTTTCAACAGCAGAATCAGAATACATTGCTGCTGCTGCCACAGCGCAAGAGCTGGTAAATCTCAAAGGTCTTAGTCAACACTTAAAGTACTAGAATGATGCCGTGTTACTGGTTGATAATATAGGAGCAATTTCTATGTCTAAAAGTTATGATAATTCAAAAAGAACAAAACACATAGATATTAGAGCTCATTTTCTAAAAGATATTGTTGAAAAGGGCATCATTACTATTGAGTACATAAATTCATATGATAATCTAGCTGATCTAATGCAAAGAGTCTAGGTAAAGAGAAGTTTTTAAAATTTAGTAACCAGTTTATGTGCTAAAGTGTATTAAGATAGGAGGAGTATTACTCTAAATTGTCATTCTATCATTGTTGATATTAAGTTGTGCAAGTGTGCAAGATTAAGCTACTATGCGAAACTAAAGTTATAAATATGAGTATAATATTTAAGTTATAATGGATAATTTTAAGTTAAAATGTAACAAGTTGTTTTATATTGAGTATGTATCTCTAGTGATGTGCTTGATACCAAATTTAAATTTTTGAAATGTTAAATTTGAGGAGGAGTGTTGAGAATTGAGATGTCAAGCACCTCACTATCTAATAGTTTGTGTTTCTACATCACTATGACAGAATCTCTATATACTCTCTGGTTTTCTGTGAAGAGAAATGGTTGACGATTTTTATATTGCAAAATGTTTTATTAATTCAGTATTCAGTAATAAACCACAACATCTATTAGAATGCATCGTGTTTTTTATTTCAACATATGCAATATTGATTTATGTCCTCCAACGGAAATTTATTGTAAATGACAGTGTAAATTAGCTGCTCTTTGAGGCCGCTTATTTTTGCGCATTTTTTCTTAATTCCGCTTTCAAAGCGTTCATATTCATCGCCAAATAATCCATATTTGCGATAATTTCACGAATGAGATAATTTTTCAATAGGTAAATTAAAGAAATTATAATTTATGTCACGAAGCCCGCTAAAACCAGTGAAAATTTGACTTTTTTGGACCTCACGCGACATTAGCGCCTCTAGTGGCAAACTCACACGCGATAACCCCCATTAGGTAAGTATGTATCACGGACTTAAGGTGACTGTCACTTAAGGCCACGCTTTTTGACATTTTCTCCATACAAATATACTTGTAGGATTACTCCATTATTTGATATCGTACTTTCAAAGTTGAGTATAATATCGATTTGTCTTGTCATTATCTATGCCCGTGATGAACAAAAATAGTAAAATAATAAGGAATTTGAAAGTTCTGAGCCTCCAAAGTTCCGTATTTTAACACGAATTTTAACGCAACTTGGGGCCTTAAAAGTATAAAAGTAAAATATAAAATCTCTGAAACAAAATTTTTACTGACATAGTTTAGTTATTGAAGAGTTTAAATAACTTTATTTAGAATTAAAACATCTAGTTGCTTTTTGGTAAAACCATTTCTCCTAAAAGGCTACTCGTCAATTTTGAGGCGCCCGTTTCTTACAAGAATCATTCTGCATTTCACTTGAATGTTTACCCCTCGGGCGCGCGGGCGGGGTGGGTGCACGCACACAGTTACACAAGCCGGGAACCAGTGCCTGTGTGCATTTCGCGCAATTTCACCGGTCAGTCTGCTTATCTGCTACAATTACGTAATTTTAGGTCGTGCGTGTTGTGAATGTATGTATACTAGGGATGACTGTGCTATTATCATTTGCACCTTAGTATCGGTATCACTTTAGTTTAACCCCTGACATTGAGCTTTGGATTTTGATACTTTATTGATTATTTGACTTCGCGATTACTTTGAATGATTTAGTTTTTGACTTGCAGTTGAACTTGAGGTAAATTCAATATTTCGTGAGTTTATTATTATACATTGATTATATAATATAGTTTATTGACTTCAGCACTACAAATTAATAATGGATAAGTTGTATTTTATTTTTTGGATATAAATTCCTAAGTACCTATACCTACCCATAGTCTTGCTTGTTATATTTTTATTAATACGAATGTGCCCTTGACCTCGGTCATACACATAAGTGTAAAATGAGGTCTACGATCGGACAAGCGAGCCCAGAAAATGCCTATTCACTGTTGCTAAGACTGACGGATCATAGGTATGTGGCAGGGAACACAGAAGTCGGCAGAGAGTTCCATACCTTGGCTAATAATTAATATTATTAACATTGTAAACTAATAACTGCAAAATAACGATAGTTATTACGTACGTTAGGTAGGTAGGTATATTCTTGATATTTGCATTTGAAATATTATGTACCTACTAAGTAAGATAGGTAGTATACTTTTCTATCTCATTCTGATGTCTATAAATAAGAAATAGATAAGGAACTTCGCTTTGTATATTCTTCGTAAAAAAAACTAGCCCGCCGGGGTTGCGGAAATGTACTAACAAGATACCGTGGCCCCGGAACTTACGGGCAGCTGAAGGGACAGGGTGGGTTTTTAATCAGTAGAAGTCTGACACTCCCTTCCGCTTAACCCAGAGCGGGAGAAGTTATTCGATGATTTTCCCACCCATTACTACCTATATTTTTTAATGGCTATGTGTTGTCAATGAAAATTTGTGTGTCGAATATGATATGTAATAGTAGGTATATTTAACATCCTGCGGGTTTTGGGTTTCTAGAATGTTCTAACGAGATACCGCAGCCCCGGATCGGGGTAGAGCGGAAGGGCGTGGCAAACTCTTACTGACTGTTCCATCCGTTATTATTACATAACTTTATTTGGAACAAATATTTATCAACAAAATATTTAGGTACTATAAATGACATATTTTTGAAGTGAAAACTTCTTTAGCGTCGTTGTGATTTGAAAGTTTACCTATGAAACGAAAAAGCGACAGTAAAAAGAGACAGACACATAAATTGCCGAATTTTGGAATTCTGTTGGGGCCAAGTGGTAGAGCTTTTGATGTCCTTTAAAATGAGCCCAAACTCGGCTATCTTGCGACCACGGGAACGAAGTTAGGTCGCGGGGGGGTGAGGTAGCCCTGAGAGGGGTGCAGGGAGGGGAAGGGGGGTCTCGTGGGGAGTCGAAAAAGCGACAGTAATATATTTAAGTAGGTACCTATACCTATCTCATTCGCACTAGTTAGAGAATTGCGAAGTAAAGATAGTTGTTTATCATATTGCTAAGTGAGTATAGATTTAGAGTATTTTGGTAATAAGAAGTAAGATTGTTTAAAAGTTAGAGGGGACATTAAAATGTCTGATGTGAAATGTTTTTATCGGGTCCCGCTCTGGGTGGATCGGAAAAGAGTGTCAGACTTCTACTGACTAAAAATCCACCTGCCTGTTCCTTCAGCTGCCCTTGCGTTCCCGGGCCTCGGTATCTCTTTAGAACATTCCCGCTAGGCCCGCTACCCGACGCTTTATTTATTGTAACTGCAAAAAATACCTTTAGCTACAGGAATTTGTCTCCTTTTCTAACTAAAAGGTAAATCTGTAGGTATTGTGTGGATTCGAGGTACCTATAAGTGCTGTTTGTCTAGTCGCTCGCGCTGGTTCCGTCAAATCAAAACTATAGCACATAATTATGACATTGCTTCGAAGATATTTTAATAAAAGTAACGACTTAGATACTATATATTCCTGTACTAAATATGAATTGATTTCCTATTATAGGTACCTACCTACACAAACTTAAGAATCGTAAAAATATAGACGAAAAATACGTCTAGTTAAGTATAGGTATAAAAATCACACACCTGAAGTAAAAAAAGGTGAAACGATTTTACATACCTACATGATAGGAAGTCTCTTAGCAAAGAAATTGAAATGAAACCAAGGTTAGGTACCTATACTATCAGTGCGGTATGTATCGGGGAGTATAGGTAGGTTCGTCCGCGCGCCGAGCGCTGCTTCAGCAAATAAAGTTGTTGAATACCTACTTTTAATTTTACATTTCTCCTAAACTGTGCGTCCAAATTATGTACTGTAAAAGAACCAAGCTTATCTTCATAAAAATGTCTTGATAAAACTACTTTCGAACGTAAGTATCATACACATAACATAATTTGCCTTATTGTTTTTTATTTACAAAGGTTAGATATGTAGGTAGTACCGCGGACTTTTTTAGATCTGCAAAATCCCTACATTTTTGTAGTGCATGAACTTTTGGTATATCTCAGCTGATCTCAACATTTCGCCAGCGCACGCGATTATAGTAATTTACTTCTCCGACTTAGGTACCTACTTCACTAATGCCCTTATTTTAGGAAAACCGAGAGCATTAGGGTCATTCTTGATATCCGATCTAGCCTTCCCCATGAAACTGCCCATTATAATCAGAAATATTTTTTGAAATCCTTCCAGTTCTTTCGAAGATTAGCGCGTTCAAACAAACAAACTTTCCGCTTTTTAATATTGGTATAAATAATATCAGAATCGTAAGTATGTAGGTATAGTCCTCGTCACCTAAGTTGGCAAGGTTTTGGCGTAGAGGGAGTAAGTTCGCGCATCGTGCACTTAGTGGAAGAAAAAAGTGGTCTCTTTTACTGCTTGCCATTATTCTATGGTTATTGCCATCATTTATTTTTAATCATTTTAACAAGAATTTTAAAGAAAGAAGAGGAATTCATTCTTTAATTCTGCATTATAAATAAAATAGATATAATACATAAATACATTTAAAAGTAAAAAAAAAGATATTTAAAAAAAAAAACATTAAAAGTAAGATGTTCTCGACGTCACAATTAGTTAATAAAACTGCTACCTCCTTTATTCTTTTCTTTTCCCGGTGTCCTAAAGACAGTGACGAATTCGGAATTTCAACCTCCCTTAACAGTTAACTATAGTGTCTAACTGTTCTTTCTGACGTTTTAATAGTCTGCGTAAAACGGTATTTGATCCTGGCATTGTAATCAACGTAACAAAAACTAAATTTAAAACAACAACTCGTAACATAAACAAAGGGTACAACTTTCGTGTGCGCAAGTGTATTCGGGAGCAAATTGAACGAGAACTACTGACGCACCAATCGCGCGCTCGGAGCAGCGCTACGTCATACCCCGCGTCCCGCTGACAACCGCTGACACCTAAAATTCGACTTCTGCGCATTGAACGACTCTTGCCAAGTTATTTGGCGACAACTATATGCGAACAGCAAATATATTATAATACGTCTTTGTGAAATAGTCGATTTTTTTCGCGATTTCAGGTTTGGTCTTGGTTCAGAATGATGAGTTCAGTGTCCTATTTTCAGGTTATGAGTTATTTATATATTTCCTAAATGCCTACCGTAAAAGGCTGTAACTTTGCCCGGATTTTGACGTTTTTTGTTCGTATCTCTGAACCTGTTTATTATTGCGGCTTTTACAGTCTTTCAGATGGAAAACAGACCTTATGCTTTGCCAGGTAGAACCCAAATCCATTTAAATCACGCCGTTTTTCAGAATTACAAACACCCAAAGTCGTAGGCAAAGTTGTAGGTAAAAGACACAACTTTGCCTAGAAGGATATCTCAATAAATATATTGTTGATCTTTTTAGTATTTTTTTTCCGTGTACAAGAGACACGTGCTTGTCCCCGGCAGTTATATTATTACCATGACGGTATTGAATATTTTTTTACTGCTGATAGGCAATGTTGTAGCAGGTACCACAAACTTTTCATACAAAAATGTCGTTGAAACAAGGGTTGTCCAAAAAAAAATACGGATTATTTTCTTAAACTTTTATTCACTTTTTTCAAAAATAAAACCAAATTCCACTTATGAGTAAAAATCACAAATATAATGCTTTTTAGCAATACTGACTCGTAATTACTAATAAAAAAATTAAAAAAAGTGGCTTTTCCACAGAATATTTGAGTTTATACAGGAGTCAGTGTCTTCACCCGACTTCGGAACATTAACAATTTATGCAATAAAATATCGTAAAACGAAGGGAATTTAGTGCATGCAAGCGCTTACGTGTCGATTTGACCGGGTTTGAAGCTGTGTAAATTTCATGCTAATACAACATTTACATAGTAAAAATATATCATTATTAAAATCCGACTAGTGACATCCCTAGACCCAGGCAAAGTTGTGTCACTCAAGTTTTCAAAACTGTGCACAACATTGCCTGCTAAGTTATTTTAATGAAATGGTGTCCTTTTAACAAAAATATCGAGTAATACGGAAAGTAGATAGTATTTTCTTACCCTGGAATGTTATAGCTGCACGAAAACACCTTTTCTTTAGCTAAAACATCAAAAGTTACAAGACACTAAAAATTTTCACTCACTCGCACCGGTGTTTGTCGTACAATTAACGGAATAACAATGAAGTTACCATTACAAAAAATGAAAAATATGTTACCCTAATAATGTAAAATCACTACCAAATGGTAGAAAATAAGAAAAAACGAAGCAAACGCGAAATATCGTTCATTAAACGAAATAGGCAAAGTTGGGCTTAGTTGGCAAAGTTGCAGCGTTTTACGGTACTCGTAATTTTTTAGACGTTCCGCTTCAAAGTAGAGATGAGTCCGATATCATGTCACAGGTAAAAATCATCAGTATTTTAAAATCATGAAATGACAACGACAAAACCATCAATCATCATCATGCTTTTAAATCATTTCTTGAACGAACGCGAGCTTCGGATAATCGGATCGGGCGGTCTCGGGCCGCCGCCGGCGGCGCCCGGGCCCGGGCGGCGCTGCCACGGTAATATTATCATACCGTGGCGCTGCGCTGCGGTGTGAATTGCGACGTTGCGAGACTTGCGAGTAAATCTATAATATCTTCTAAAATACTTATTTGATTTATATAGTGCAAAGGGCAATTTTGATCTATATTACATGGCAAAGCTAACAAACGCATTTATTTAGATAACGATTAATACTGAACAGCAAAAACCAGTCTCGAAAATGACGTAATATTTTTAATTTAAATTTTGAACAAATGTAGTTATTGCGAGTTGACCATAAGAGATAGAGACATGCTATTGAGAACTTTTCTGTAGTATTTTTGTTGATCTACTATTCTTTCGTACATGAATTTAGCGTAATCCAGTTACGCGGTGCATGCGAGTAAATCTCCCAGTAAGCGAGACATTACTACCGCGCAACCTCTTCAACAGTAATCTTTATATTTCATCCAATTTACATAAAGCCGTTATGTAAATTGTGTGTTTGTAACCTCCTCAAGAATTGCACTACCTTTTAGTAAAAACCGTATAAAAATCCGTTATGTGCTTTTTTAGAAAATCAATTCACATTCTAATTATTAAAACCTTATTGGTAGGTAATGTTAGTGTAAAACCAATCTGTGGTACTTACGTACATTACTTTATTTTGAAGAAATGTTTATCAGTAAAAATATTTACTATACTTTAATAACACGTTTTTTATTTTATGAAGTAGTAAGTAATAAAGTCCATAATATCATACTCGTGGTCGGCAAAGCCACAGGCCACAGTATAAACATAAGTGTATATCTCGGCAGCAAGAAGTCTCCGTAAGGATGTAGGTACATTTCTCTATTATGAAATAAATACAAATTCGAGCGTAGTTACCGTATAAAAAAATATGAGTAACTCGCGATCGCCCGCATATATCAATGACCTTGCGCGCGTGTGCGGCGCGACGGCATGGTGCCGTGTGTTGTGTACTACACGGGAGTGTTTGTGTGCGTGCAACAGTTTCGTCCCGCTCATCACTGAGTCTATCTCTTTCTCGCACGATGTTAGGTGAAATAGCATGCGAATTAGCTACGGCACCAACGAGTTCGCGTCTCTAGCTTGTGGGCTCTTAAAGAGAACTATGTCTAAAAAATTGGCCAAGTGCGAGTCGGACTTGCCCGTGAAGGGTTCCGTGGTAACTATAATAAATATAATATACTAGCGACCCGCCCCGGCTTCGCACGGGTGCAATGTTTATATTAAATATAGGCAGCGTTCGCGAGAATCGTTAACGTACGGCAGTTTTTTCGACGCCTTACTCCACAATTTTCACTACCACGAAAAATCCTATCTATTTTCCGGGATAAAATATAGCCTATACGGATTCGGAAGAATCCCTCTAAGTAATGGTAAAAGAAATTTTGAAATCGGTCCAGTAGTTTTTGAGCCTATTCAATACAAACATACAAAGGTTTCCTCTTTATAATATTAGTATAGACTTAATGTAATTAATTGACAAAAAAAAAAAACAAAAAACCTTAAAAATTTCTTAAAACTAGCTTATTTACAATTTTTACAACTACGCCAAATAACTTTGTTTTTGAGGTCGCCCTACCTAACTGCCTATTATTTTCTGCGTAAAACTCAGGATTTGCAATAGCGTAGAAGTATACATACTTAAATTAAATTATTTTTTTACGTATAATTTAACATTTTTGTAGAATCTGGTTTTGAATGATTTTATACTCTATACACTTTTGCCCCACTCAATTAAAGTCATTAACAAGCATGCAATATGCAGCATCTTATTGTATATTTATTACTGATAACTAAACATTTGTCCTGAAACCTGGAAAACTTACGGTTTTCGATAATAACATTGATTTATAGATTAGCTGTTGTAGCTACATAATTGTTAAAATAAATTATTATACATATTTGTTGCAACAACCCACAAAGTAAGAAGAGTTTGTAATGAAGACAATGTGTCTTAACATTCAATCAGGTAACAATTTACACCGCAACATCGTTCACCAAATCACAAACAATAATCGGCATCCATCATAACTAGCATAAACACAAAGTTAGTGTCAGATGAATGATATTTTCATAGATATCGGAATTCTATATCTATGAATATTTTATAATTGACACTGACAGCTGACTTGAGTGCTTCAAAATGTTTCGTTACACCAAATTCAGAACTATGATTGTAATAATTTTTTAATTTTCATAATTATTTGCAATTTCATCTTTAACGATTTAAACAACGAATAAACGTTACGCATAATTATAATCTTAATATAATATTTTATGTAAAGTGATATTTGTCTTACAGTTACATATTTAAGTACTTATTTCTTTTAGTTTCGTACATGCGTTTTATGTAACGCAGATGGTTATCAGAAAATAGGAAATGGCAAAAAATAATTTCCGGGATTAAATTCCTTTTTTCATAAAATTGTAAACGTCGACTTTTAAATAATAACAATTTATTATGAAAAGGTTCTTTATTCGTCACAAATATTTTCATCATTTTACTTTTTCTGTAAATGATAACCATGACTGGATCATGACCGGGTATTGTCATTTCAGTTGAATGAAAAAGTTAAAATAAATAGGTGGCTAATTCTGCCCTGCACTATCTAAAAGGCCGTTAAGCCACGAAAAGTCGTTTTTCACTTTTTAATGTATACTTAAACTACTTTTGATTCTCTATCTTTTGGTCTAAGAATCATTTTCCTACGATTAATACTTTTCGAGATATAGCAATTTTGCTGAGCAGTTAAACAAATTAATGTTATTCACTTCCTTTGTTAAAAAGTGACTAAACCACAATACTCGCCCTGGGATCTGGAGGCGACTGCCCTCCAGCGTAGGGCGTCCAATCCCGGAATACCGAGACCTAGGTATTGCGGGATCCCGCGTCATTTTCCAATCCCGCGTAATGCGGGATTACGGGCGCGGGATCCGCGGGATTTGCGGGACTGAAAAAAGCATGCAGACGACCTCTCGCGAGCGCGATCGCTCGGTGACTGGCAGCCGGCAGTGTTGCAAACAACGATGTCGCCGGTTTTTCAAAGCTTATGTAGCCTAATATAGCCGAATTCAGTCAGTGGTAGCCTAAGTATGTAGCCTAAAATATCAGTAAAGTTTTTTATTAAGTAAGTATTTGTTACTGTTTTTTGTGAATAAAAAAAACGGTGTAATTTGATTGATCTCACACTAATAGTAATACGTAAACGAATGTGGAGTTAGTTGATTAATTAATACGTAAATAAACGTGGAGTTAGTTGATTAATTCATGGTTTTATTTGCCTTAAATAAATGTGAATATTTTCAATATGCGGGATCCCGCAAATACCGAGATCCCGCGGGATTTAAAATTCGTAGTCCCGCAAATACCGGGATTGAATTCAGGCTGCGGGATTGGACGCCCTACTCCAGCGCGTCTATGAATGGCGCGTGGAGGCGCAGCGCCGGGGCGTATCCCCGCTGCATCGAGAAGTCGAGGCGCGGCGGGAAGAGCTCCGGCGCGATCTCAGGGCAGTATGGAGGGAACGACTGTCGCAACCGACGGCCGGGCACGCCGCAATTGCGGCGGTAAGACCCCTCTTTGAGGAGTGGCTAGATCGGCGTCACGGCGTCCTGACCTACCGCATGACGCAGATCCTCACCGGACACGGAAGTTTCGGGAGGTACCTGTGTCTGATGGGAAAGGAGGAAACGCCTGGGTGTCACCACTGCGAGGGTCGCCCTGAGGACACCGTAGAGCACACGGTGCAAGACTGCCCCGCCTGGGCAGAGCACCGACGTGTCCTCACGGCGGCGATAGGCGGAGACCTCTCGCGCCCGGCATTGGTCGAGGCCATGCTGCGGGGCGAGAGGGAGTGGGAAGCGGTCGCCTCCTTCTGCGAAGCAGTCATGCTACCTAAAGAAGAAGCGGGCCGCGTGAGGGAGAGGATGGCGTCCTCCCTCCAGCCCAGCCGCAGTGGTAGACGCCCACGGCGTCGGACGTCGGCCGACGATCTCCGGCCACCGTAGGCGCGGGCATGCGGACAGCGAGTAAAGGGCAACTCGCTGTCCGACCATGGACCATGCCCGGGTCGACGGCGCGTCGTGTTCCACGCGCGCCTAAAAGAGCGTCAGCAACATGACGAGGCCCCCTCTGCAGAGGGCCGAAGCCTGCCGGGGTCGTGGGACTCATCCCGTTACCGTGGCCGCGGTACGTAAAGGGCTATTGAAGGAACACCGTGGATTTTAGTCAGTAAAAGTCTGACAGTCCCTCCCACCCTGCACGGAGTGGGAGGACTTATTTGGTAATTATACCACGTTAAAAAAAAAATTAAAAAAAAACCACAATACTTGTATATACAATACTAAAATACAATACTAAAAGATTATTTTATTTACTTTAAAAAAACCTCACATATATTGTGCACAGAAGCTATACCCACAAAAATAATTTACCATCGTCCTAGCTAGCGTAGTTTTGTAGAAAAATCATTTCCCACTTATTTTTACGTTTACTCTAAAAATACTTTTTGGGGTTAGAGGCTTTTTAGTTAGTGTAGGGCAGAATTGGCCATCCGATCCTACCGCAAAAATGTGTCATCAATCAATCAATCAATCAAAATGTTTATTTGCAAGAAATACATTGTTTATAAGGAAAGATCTTATATCCTAAAAGTCACTGTATTCTGCCTGCAAGCAAGCGTGCAAATTATTTATATTTATGTCATTAAATTATTATTACTACATGCAATTAAATTATTATTATCATATACAATTTTCATAAATTCGATTAATATCATTATTACATACAATTTTATCGTCAACATTGTTTTACTAATTAAATTATTCACTTTTATTTCCAAATTCCATAAATTTCCTAATACTATAAAAACAGTTTTTTTTGTAGCCACTCTGTCAATTTTGTTTTAAATACATTACCCTGTAACAATTTCAATTCGTTTGGGAGGTTATTATAAATCAGAAATTCAGAATACACATATTATACACATTTTTCTTATAAATATCTTTATGACCGGGTGGTTGATACAATAGGTTATGGAATTTAGCCCTTTTCTGCCTCGGCAGAACCTCACTACGTTGCTTAAAGTAATGCATGTGTTTCTTTGTAAAAATGCAGATATCTTTTATATACATACAGGGCAGTGGAAGAATTTTATATTTTTGAAATATAGGTTTACAACTGTCTAAGAACCACGCCTTGTTAATAACTCGGATGCAACGTTTTTGTAGTTTGAAAACTCTGTCGGCATCGGTCGAGTTGCCCCACATTATTACTCCATAGCTTAGTACAGATGACACATAGCCATGGTAAGCCGAAAGAGCAGCTTCTACTGATACATTTTGTCTTAACTTCTTTAAAGCAAACACAAACCTATCTAGTTTCTGACAAATATGTTCCACATGACTTTTCCAGTTAAGATGATTATCTACAATAAGTCCTAAAAATTTTAATTCATTTACTTGTTGTACTTTTTCGTTTTTACAAATAATGTCTAAAGCTAATTGATTGGAATTATAAGATTTAAATTGAATTAATTTCGTTTTACTTATGTTAATGTTTAAGTTATTATCTTCCATCCAGCTTATGATATCTGATAAGGTCTTTTCGATAACTGATTTGTAATCATTTTTATCGTCACATTTTATAATAAGTGTAGTATCATCTGCGAAAAGGATACATTTCTGTAAAGTAGCCTCCGGAAGATCATTTACATAAAGTAAGAAAAGCAATGGGCCGAGAATGCTACCCTGAGGCACACCACAATCAGTTGATATTGAAATAGATGTAAATTTTTCTTTGGAATATGATTTATCATTTTTCTTTATGACTTTAGAAATTTCTGTGCACTGTTTTCTGTTTCTTAGATAACTAGATATCCATTCATATGCTTTACCCCTAATGCCGTAGAACTCTAATTTGTTTAAAAGCTTCGAATGATTTACAAAATCAAAGGCTTTGCTCATATCTAAAAATAGAGACACCACTGGACTTCCACACGACATTTATGCTCTCTGTAACAAGTTTCATTAAGTTGAAGATTGCAAGAGCAGTTGAACTACCTTTACGAAAACCAAATTGTTCTTTGCATAATATATTATGTGTACTGAGAAAATTATTAAATCTGGTAAGCATTGCTTTCTCAAAAATTTTTGACATAATGGGTACTATGGTGATCGGCCGATAGTTATTAGGGTCTGACTTATTTCCCTTTTTAAATAGGGGTTTCACGATAGACATTTTAAGTTGATCAGGAAATACACCTTCCACAAAAGATAAGTTTATAACATGTGCTAGTGGACGACATATCCAACCAGCACAAGTCTTCAAAACTTGTGTGGCAATGCAGTCATATCCACTAGTTTTGCTATTATTTAAAGACATTATGATTTTATACACTTCACTTTACTTCTTCACATCCGTGTCATCATTAGATAGATAGATAGATAGAATATACTTTATTGTACAGCAATAATTGAATCACACTTAAATAACAATATTGTAAAAAAAAATTGTAAAAAATCATTGTTTATTATTTACTAACAAAGTAACAACACGCGTAAGTTCTACGAAATCAGTGTATCACGTCATTTCACGACTACGAAAACCGACCTTATTTCAGTACAAAATTATCGCGTCGCGCGAATGACCGGTATAAACTAGCGAAAGCATATTCGTCTCTTTCTATTTCACCGTAAGGTGTCCGTTTAATATGTTTTGTCTCGTTCGCGCCGCGTCATAGATATGGGCTCGCTCATGCGATCCGGTTTGTCAGATATCACTGAAGTCGACGCAAACGCGACGTCAATAGCCTAACGGCTAAGGTGTCAGACTTGTGATCGAGAGGTCACGGGTTCTAACCCCATCCATTACACTATTGCCGTGAACCCACTCCAGACACAACCATATTTAGCTTAGTTGAAGGGGTTAACAGAATTGCTAGTAATGTGAAATCTACCCACATTCCTAGTAATCTTTTCAAGAAAAAGAAAAAACAAATGTCTGCAGAAACGATAGTATGACGGTTTGGCGATTCAAATCTTATATTGTAGCGATGAAATTAACTTACAATACTTCTGTCGTTCAGTCCTGTTCAATTTATCGTAATCCTTCTTCATAATTCTGCAAATTTCGTGCCACGCTGCTCTTTTCATTAATTTATTTCGATAATTATCGTTAGTTGTGTCCCACACTGCTGGTCTTGCACGCACTAGTTTAATTAATAGCAATTTGTTAAAATTATTAGTGAATGACGTTCTTTCCACATGTGTCGTCATTATGACGAACGCTTAACGTGTGTATTGGACGTAGAATAAACTTGTACTGATATTGAATTGGGAGAGGGGAGACGCGAATGAGTGAGAGCGAGAAAGGGTGATATTATGCAGGCGTTTTGAAGTGAGACATCGCATCTAGTTGGCCTACCTATATAAAAAACCGTTCTTCCTGAGCGTTATAAATGTTTTTTAGAGACGTAATTATTTTCCAGCAAAACCGCCTGTACCTATCGAATATTTAAAGTTAACAGCGGTTTTTGTGTGTAGTTTCGAGCAACACTTGTAGGTACTTCATAATTAATACAGATAGCTTTAATCCCTTTAGTCACGCGACCTTGAAAATGTAGCTCTGTAGTACTTACGTAACCTTGAATGAATGAGATTGTAACCGTAAGATTTATTGTTCGTGGAGGTAAATAACCCCATTAATGCAAGAATCATAATAGCTCGTCTATGTTACTTCAAATTATGTTTATTTATGTGTTTTAACTTAACCACATTTTTGTTTTGTTTTGAAATCTATAATCGCTAATTCATATCAGGATGCTATCAATAATTGTTTGACTGAGGCGGTCATTAGATGGACTATTGACACTTTTGATTGATGACAACCCACTCTGCAGAGCCTGTATATTAGTGATATATATGGTCACCCAGCCACGTGCGGCTATTATATTATTTAGCTACGAGTAGTAGTGTTCAAAGTTGCTTTATGTCGATCACTTGCTTAATGCTTTATATGTTAAGCAAGCTATTTTATTAACCGACTTCTGAAAAAGGAGGAGGTTCTCAATTCGGATGTTTGTTTGTTTTTTTTTTTTTTTTATGTTTGTTCGGGCATAGCTCCGTCGCTTGCCAACCGATTTGAAAAAAAAAAAAAAAAAAAGAATATCAAAACACTACAAAGCCAAAAATAATTTTAATTTCGGAAGGCGGTGTGAAAAAAGAAAATACAAAACCTATAACACCGACTACCGAAATTAAAATTATTTTTGGCTTTGTAGTGTTTTGATATGGAAGTCAGTTTTATTTTTTTTTGCAAAAAAGTTTTATGCTTTATCATAAGCATATAAATATCGAAAAGCGTCAATAGCCTAATGGATAAGGTGTCGGACTTGTGATCGAGAGGTCTCGAGTTCGAATCCCACCCATTACACTATTGCCGTGAACTCACTCCAGACACAAGCATATTTAGCTTAGTTGGAGGGGTTAACAAGATTTAATAACAAAATTAGTAATGAGAAATCTACCCACATTGCTAGTTATCTTTAAAAAAAAAAAAAAAAATACGGCCAGGCGGGTGGGTGCGAATAAAACAAGCGCGTTGTTGTCAGAGCGGAATATTACATCGCGTTTATGAATTTATTACGGAACAGTAAAAAAAACAATGAACTTAGGACTGTCTGTTAATATGAAATAAAGTATATTAGTATTTAAAACAATTATAGGCGTATTTAAAAGTTCATTGATTGTATTTTTAATCAATATTGCATGTTATATAAAGAGACATATGCGATATAAGGCAAAAAGCAAATAGCAAGAAGTGAGAGCTACGATAGCATTTGCTTTATGTTATGTATGATAAGCATGGTGCTTTATTTTGCTATATGCTTTATTAACCACCACTAGCTACGAGCTCCTCAGTCTTGCTTTAGTATGTCACATATAGGTATATCACAGACATTACTCTCCAGTTCGCAAGTACTAAACCACGAGATTTAAGTCCTAACCAACTTTAATGGGACGTTCCATTCTTCCAAAGTTTTCAATTCCTTGGTTTTTCCTTTAGTAATAAATATAAGGAGCTTTGGTAGCTTTAATTGCTGTAAACTAACTTATTAATTTAAATTAAAGAAACCGGATACGTATGAGTTCATCTGACACACGGACACCGAGAATACTCTACAAACTAACTAAGTACCGACTTATCTAACTTCATACATGCAACAGAAAAAACAATGGAAGTGCAATGCGACAACATGACATTATTATAGGAAGCGTTGTCCCCAGACACAAACAAATAAAACGGTACCTAATCATATAGGTACCTATATGATTAGGTACCGAATTATTTTGTTTTGTCGTTTTAATTTTAGTCAAAATTAGCATAAGTTACAAATCCTATTTCTGGAAATGAACCTTGTAGTTGTTACCCACTCTATAAATAGGATTTATTTTGCTTAAGTGCAGAAAATATTTACGACGTTTTATAATCGTAAGTCAAAGTAGAATTGATGTAACAATGTGATGGATGGGTGCTGTAATGCCCGGGAAGCACAAGAAAACACGGATATTCGGAAACACAGCTGTATTTCGAATGAGTTGAAAATATGACGTCGAGTCACTAGTCGTTACAAAATGAAAACCCTTCTACCCACAATACATAGATATTGAATGTTACACAGTTACATACTTAATATAATACCCACATATACTACAGGTGGAATATAATATTATTTGTGATACCAGCAGGGCCTGAAACTTGCTTTGTATATTATAATGTGTTTTACATAAATTAATAAATCCCAACTAAATAAATACCTGCTGAATATTTACAGAATATCCACGAAAAAATTCTCGGGCGATAAAAATTAAATACTGACTAAATTGTGAAATATTGTAAAATCGGGTTAAAAATACAAGATTCATGATTTTACTTCTCATTTATTGCCCTGCAAATAAAACGTATTTTTTCAGAAACTGGCGTTTCAGACTTTAGAAACGCCAGTTTCTGAAAAAATACGTTTTACGTTTACGAGCATATCGTGCTTATGGATGGATGGCATCCAATTAACTCTACCCGTTGCATCTAATCTAGGTATTTCTTTTTGACGCTACTGATGTCCGTTTAGAGATTTCATGACATTGCTTGGCAGGCAATAATTTGAATATTAATCATTTATGCAATGCAGCATATTTATCTACATTTCTATAAAACATTCATACACAAATTACAAATATTTCAATAGATGGTAAAGATGCCATACAAAGGGAAAATCCTCTAATTATAATCATCTTTATGAATAAAATTAAATTTAAATTATTTTACTTTAAAAATTGTTTTATAAAAAATCCAGTGTGTTATCGATAAGGAAATTATTCGTACTCGAAATTCTCACAAGGTACCACTGTAGATTTGTGCCGCATATACCCTCTGTGAATAAAAGAGTTTTTCGTTGCCCGATACCTATCCTCAACAAAATAGCGTTCGCAAGAAAACATTATTTTGTCCTTGCCCCTCGAATCTATAACATTTTGGATTAAAAACACAACATTAAGAGACATAATCGTAGACAGATAAGGATATTAATTCTGAAATGGTTGAGTGACCTCGACTATGATGCTGTGGAGGACATAATTAAGGGCAAGTACCTCTAGTGATGGTTTCTACCTACGGCGCTATGGTCGAGACTAGCCACACACGTAGCCCACTCTCATAAAACCCACGCTTACCCAAAAACCCATAGCACCCACGCAAATTACACAGACATGCACCGATAAACATATACACGCATGTTTTGTATTGCGGCATCCATTACTGCTTATATTCGTTACAAACAGTTTTGCGGCAAAATAATTGCGTCTCCAAAACCACATGTATAACGCTCCGTTACAGGAGGAACGGTTTTTTTATATAGATAGTCCAACTAGATGCGATGTCTCACTTCAAAACGCCTGCATGATATCGCCCCTTCTCCCTCTCACCCAACCGCTTCTCCGCGCTCCATTCAATTCAATACAGTGTTGCCATTTTTAGCAGGATCCTGCTTTTTTAGCATTTTTTAAGAGTAAAATTTGTGCTACAGCAGGATGTTTAGCATTATCGTAAAATTTTGCATATTTTAAAATTTTTCAATAAAACTAATTTATGTTCATACCATGTTTGCTTAGTTTTACATCAAAGCTTGGAGACTATGTCAATGAATTATAGTTTAGTAATTTTAGCAGTTCTAAAATTCTATTTCTAGGCAGCACTGTAACGCGTTGTTTGGGTTTAAAGTGCGTTTCAACAAATAGTTCCTATTATGTTGGCAGCAGATTTTGTGAAAATTCATTTGATTGGTAGTCAGAACACTGGTAGTTACTGCTGCCAACATAACGGCATAGGAACTAATTGTTGGGATTCCCCTTAATGTATAAAATGCATAGTTATGTATATAAATGTGACTATTGTAGGTATTTGTTTTCTTAATTCATTTGTCAACATGAAGCGCAAGTGTGAGCAAGGTTACCGGAGCGAATGAGAACAAAATCCTTTGTTTTCCACTTGGTTATCGCGTCATAAGGGTGACGATAAAAATGCTGACTGCAAAGCATGTAACAGTGTGTCAGCTCCACGTTTGAGTGTATTACAAGAGCATTTTGAAACTAATAAACACAAAAATTGTCTTATTGAATATAGCGGGCAATCGTCGGTAAGTAAAACTTTCCATTTTATTTGTAGGTACAAATTAAGAAACTACCTATTGCCCGCGACTCCGTACGCGTGGAATCCGTTCTCGCGTAAATGATACAATGTTCTATTATATAGGGAAGGAGGGATAATAGTAAAAGACGTAATTGTAGGCATAATAATATAACTTTGTTTTTTTTTATATTTGTATTGTCAAGTTAGGTAGGCAATAATAAGGTATAAGTACTGTCTGTTTAATGAATAGTTATGAAACTTTGATTACATATAAAGATTTGATTTAGAATTTCGAGTCAGATTACGTGCTATCTTTAACGCCTTTATACGTAATCTAGTTTCATTTTCAGGTGGCGATGCATTTTAAGAAAAATACTGTATCCGATGAAGTAAAGAAAGCTGAAATGAAAATATGTGCTGTGTTGGCGGAACACAATGTCTCGTTCCTAGTAATGGATCATCTTAGTGAGGTATTAGGGAAACGTTTCCACGATTCTGAAATAGCGCAAAGTTTTCATGCAAACGCACAAAAGCTGCGTCAATAATATACAATGATTTAGCGCCAGAATTAGAAAATAAATTCATTACTGAGATGGTGTCCAGTAACAGTTCCACAGGTCCTATATTTTCCTTAATTATTGACGAAAGGACTGATATATCTACAAAAAAAATCTTGCAATTGCCACAAAATATTAATCCAATGACAGCTTAAATGTAAAAACTAAAATGTTAACAATGGTAGAAATTGAGGGCGAAACTGCTCAGCAAATATACGATGCTCTTGTTAAAGCATTATCAGATAATAATCTTGAATTAAAAAATTGTTTAGGATTTGCTGCAGACACTACCAACGTCACGTTTGGGCAACAGGGCTGTGTTGTGGCCAAAATAAGAGCTCATAACCCCAGCTGCGTTTTTATAAAATGTGTGTGCCATTCTGTTGCACTAGCAACGAGTTATGCTACCAAAAAAATGCCTAGAGATTTGGAACAAATCACAAACAAGGTATATAACTATTTTTCATGCAGTTCAAAAAGAAACCGTGAATTTCTGAATATCAAAACTTTTTTAATAGCGAAGAACACAACATTTTAAGACATTATGACATAAGATGGTTATCATTTCATGCTTGCGTTAATCGTGTCTTAGAGCAATGGACACCCCTAAAGTTATACTTCCAGAAAGAATATCTTACATAAAAATCAATAACAGCTGAATTTTTATTTAATAGTTTGAATAATGAGGTATACAAGCTATATTTTTATGCCCTTGATTATATTTTGCCTCTTGTGAATAAGTTTTATGTTATATTTCAAGCCGATTATGCGAACATACACAATCTTTATAAAGACATGACAGAGATGTATTTGACAGTATTAAGCTGTTTCATGAAAATCAGCTATATAAATTCAACACATGTATGCGAGTTAGATCCTCAGGCAAATATGCATTATTTGCCATTGTATCAAATTTATTTGGGTGTGAAAGTGAGCCAACACGCAAATTCTATTCCAGCACCTGAATTAAAGATATTTTTTCAGAGAACTCAATTATTTTTAGTAGAACTCTGTATTCTATTAAAATCTTGGTTGCCATTTGAAAATGAATTGTTACGAAAAAAATTTTTAAACCTTTTTTGGTGAGTTTAAATCTCTTGCAAGTTCTGCACAACTTTTCCCCAACATTGTATCTGCCAACCAACATTGTATCGACAATTAAAATTCAATCAAACTGTTAAAAGTTACGTTGAATCGAGTAAAAGTAGTAGTAGCAGTAGTAGCAGTGTCAGTAATTTGACAGTTGACAAATTTTGGGGCTATGTGGGAAAAATTACCATAGAGATATAAGAATATAATGTAGAAACGGTTAAATATAACGATAGAGGTGAAGAGAGAGACAGATGCTGACTATTCATCTGTCTCTCTCTTGCAGAGTACTGTGATTGGCTAATGAGCAGTGTTTGCTAACAGATCCTATCGCTTGTATATTGAGAGTGTAGCAGACGCAGAGCTGTATGAAAGTCGTGCATATATACGTATACCGTACATAGTACCTATCAGTGGCGAAGGGTGAATTTTCATAAAAGGGAAGCCGGACCAAAAAATGCTTACCTTGCTCAAGTGTGATGCGTGAATTCCAGTAACTGTGGCCCTGTGGCTGACTTCGAAATCTTGTAACTTCGTAAATAATTATTTGTTTAATTGTAAATAATAGATTACTATTTATATATTCATATATAAAATAATAGACTAATATTTGCCATATTTCAAAAGGGAAGCCGGTAGGAATCGAGTTGTATGGAGCTTTCGCCACTGGTACCTATATAGGCACCTTTTTGTTTTCATTTTGACTGATTCTTTGGTTTGTAGGATAGTGAGAAAACTCTCACTTCACCATCTTTAGTAGGGCCAATCACAACGCTCTGCAAGAGAGAGATGGATGAATAGTCGGCGTCTATCTCTCTCCTCGCTTCTATCGTTCCCACTTTCAGGCTAGTGTAGCACTTCTGCACTCTATTTTTATATCTCTATGAAAATTATTATAATTATTATTTTTTAAATGTTATAAGTTTTTCATAAAATCTTTAATTATTATAAAATTAAAGTATGGGGTTCTCAGCAGATTTGCTAAGGCTATGCTGGTGTTGCCCATTTCAAATGCCGCTTGTGAGAGAATTTTCTCTCAAGTCAATTTGATAAAAACTAAAAGCAGAAATAAGTTTACATAATTGACCATGTGACTTCAATTTTACATATTAAATAAGGTACATATATCAGACCTTAATAATGATTGTACAACATTTGAGCCATCTATAAAAATGATTAAAATGATGGACACGAAAACATTATATAAAAATATTAGTGAAGATTAAAATTTGGTGACCTATTACGTATTTATTGTGAACCTTAATATAATATAGAAGAATAATGTAAAATTATTGCAATATGATGTTCCCTTTTAGCAATAATTTATTACCTCAATAATTGCTGTTACTAAAGGGTATTTCAACAAGAACTTTGTTTTTCAATTGGAGTACGTGATAGTTTAGGCATTGAGTTTTTGGCGGTATTCGTAGTAGGTACTTTGGCAATTGTTACAATGAATTCAATTTCGCTCGAAAATTGCATCAAAATAATTCAAATCCACTATGAAAATTATTTACATTTACAATTCGTAAAATTCGTTATATTTTCGGACAACATAATCGTCCTTCTTAGACCACTATTAAGAATTTGGTCGCGAAATTTGAGTTGACAGGCCCGGTATAAAATGTACCAACACCAACACGTGTTCGACCGGGTCGTTCAACAGAAAATATCGCCGCCGTGAGCCACAGTGTTGAGGAAGATCAAAATTTGTCAATTTCACGACGTTCTCAACAATTGGGGTTATCCAAAAGCACAACATGGCGAATTCTGCGAAAGGATTTGGCTTTGAAGCCTTACAAGATTCAACTGGTGCAGGAATTGAAGCTGACTGACCATTCAAATCGCCGTAGATTCGCTCAGTTCATTCAGGAGCAACCTACTGGTTTTTCTGAAAAAAAAAAAACATTTTTTCAGACGAAGCACATTTTCATATGTCAGGGTACGTCAACAAGCAAAATTGCCCCATTTGGGCTTATGAAAATCCTAAAGCAATTATTGAGAAAACCTTTGCATGCTCAACGTGTGTGGTGCGCTATGTGGTCTGGAGGCGTGACTGGCCCGTTTTTTTTTTTCGAAGATGAGGCTGGGAAATGCGGGTACAGTCAGTGGATCACGCTATCGCGAGATGTTATCCACTAAATTTTGGCCTATTATTGATGACATGGATATCATTGAAATGTGGTTTCAACAGGATGGTGCCACATGTCACACAGCCAATGAAACGACCAATTTATTGAAAACCAAATTTCCCGATTGCATAATTTCGCGAAATTCAGCTGTTAAGTGGCCAGCCAGATCGTGTGATTTAACACCACTGGATTATTTTTTGTGGGGCTATGTTAAAGACAGAGTCTATACGGAGTCAATCGAATAACGAAATATACCCTCCATTTTGCCAAAAAGTAATTAAAAATTTTGATGAAAGAATCAACATCTGTCGGCATGGTCGTGGTGGATATTTGCCAGATATCATTTTTCATTCATAACTGCCAAACTTTTCTCTTTGTAATACAATAAAAATTGTATTCATTTTCCTCTAAATTCTTTGTTTTATTTTGTTTTAGAAAACAAAGTTCTTTTTGAAAAACCTTGTATATTAAATTAGTGTAAAAATGATTCGCAAATTACGGCTACACAATAAATAATGTATGTTTAACTTTTGTATGTTTAAAAATATAAATATTATGATACCGTGCTATGTGTGTAATTTGCCTTTTTACAACCCATGTAGGTGAGCCATTCCGTGAAAAATTGTACCGTTACTTAGGGGACAAAATGGACAATTTCAAAATTTTCTTTATTATTTTTCTTCATGATTCGATGCGGCATTTACCAAAGTTTAAGAAAAATGTATAGTTTATAACTAAATAGTATACAGTTTAAAAAAAACGGACTTTCAAACATGATCTATGACAAGCACTGTCCATTTAGTAACGATCACTAACGTAATATTTTATCAGCAATGTGAACAATCTTTTACAAATTCTTAACAATGTTTAGTTAAAATAAATATACTCTTTTTGAAACCAATTTCGTTTACCCTATTTGAAATATTTCTCTAGCTTTAAATCACATATTAAAATATTTTCGTCACGTTTTAGGTCAGTGCGACTTATATTTTTAACTTTGTAGTTAATTTGGCTCCTTGAAAATGATTCAAACTATTTTAAATGAAAATTAGCATCATATTCTATTATATTTCATTCCAAAATAAACCATTACTAGTAACAAATTCCAGTTTACAGCCTAAAACTTGGAAGATAAAATTGTGACAGTGACTTCGTAGGAAATGTCATCGTTACTAAATTGAAACATAAGCTGTGTTCATAATAAGTTTAATAATCAAAAATATTAATTAAAAAATCAAACATTAACAAACAAACAAAATCAAATCATTTTTCATTAACAATCAACTTAAAGAATTCTTCATATTATATTATACTTCTTATCATAAGCTTTCTTTAATACTTTCTGTTGTGTTCACACATTTTGTGGTATTTTTTTAACAGTTAAATTAAATTAATAGGAACTTTGTATCTACATAGGATATAAACATTTAAAGAAGTATAATAAATATAAGAAGGTGTACCTGCTTGTCTTAAAATTACTTATGCCTGCTTGTCTTCACACTTTTTTGGTATTAATCAATTAGGAACGTTTACGTGGATGCTTAGATTCTATAATTAATGACTTAGTGACATGAGTTTAACTTAAAACTATAAATATTGCCGTACGACATTCCTTATTCTCTATTATATTTTGTAATATTTGGTAAAAAAGAATCTACATTTGAATAAAAATAGGACTGAATTTCCACGTGAATACTTAGGTACTCCTAGCAAACTTGGCACAAACAAATCAGGTTTTATAGAATTATTCAAACTTAGGGACTACTTCTACATGACATGAAAGTTAAACATAACATTGCAATACGATATCTCTTATTCTAATTATAATATTTGGTAACTTACTTCTTATATACACGAAAACCGGGTTTGAATGAAAATAGATAAAACTTTGTCAATATCTACCAATATTTCCATTATTAAAAAGTTCGCGGAGTAACTCTGAAAGGGAAATATACAAATAAAAAGATCCTAATTTACTATTATTTATTAAATTAAATGCTTATGGTTTTTAGAGTTATACCTACAATAATGTAAGCCAATCTGTTCCGTAAATAAAACAATAGTAAACGTTAACTAAGGTAGTCAAAAGATAGACCATCTAATATGATTAATATAATTTAACAGAAACACATAACTCCATCTTAGTTGTTGTCGGTAAAACATGCACCACGTAAACTTAGCCTTATGTGTCCATTTCGTCACAATTATTGTTCCACTAATATGTCACGACACTAAATGGACGTGACGAGTTCCGCTTACTAATAATAATGACGACAACACTCAATATTCTTTGTTCTTTTGGAGGAAATCATTATTTCACGACATACACACATACATTAGGCATAATTCGAAAATAAAAGAATGTTTTAAGAACTTACCGATATCACGTTATTGCTGTGACTATAGTGGACTTCTTAATCGATTACGTGTTAAAAACACGGCTTCGTCACCGATCACTGCGTTACAACTGCACGATGGGTAAAAATAAATGGCTGATCTACTAATACAATAATATTACTATGATAATAAAATAACTTGCTTTGGTAATTTTTTTAAACTGAAAGCAAATAAAACAGTAGTGACTAAAGTGGAATGTCCACCTTGGTGCTAATTTGATTATCATTTAATTTCATGAATTTTGTTGTAATACAATAAGATTTACGAGTAAAATTAATGTTATACTTGAGAAAAAGCAATATTCAATTAAAGCTCCCAAAAAACGCTGAAGTATGTATAAAAAAAACATGAACTTCGGTTAGTTAAAGTTTGCGACAGGAGGTGTGACACGCTAAAATGTTATTTTTTGCCTCTTATTTTTAACTTTAATTGGTTAAATTAACAACAACTGACTCCATTATATATATATTTTAAAGTTAATGATCTACACTGTATATTAAAAAAAAAATGCATTCAATAGAGTATAAGATAGTCTTGTAAACTGTTTGTAAAATTGTGTGACAGTACTTTTTTCTTATATTCAATTTTTCACGGAATGGCTCAGGTATATCTTTTATGATGTACTTTATTCTATAAAAATATAAAGGTAAATAAATATAGCAGTTTTGATGCATTTTTATAAACAACGCTTGGCAGGTTTAGCAGGATTTACCTAAAAAATTGGTAGGAACAGTGAAAAATAAATTGGTAACACTGATAAACTGATTCAATATCAGTACAAGCAAAGAGTACAATATATAGATAGGGACAAGCACTAGCAAGCTCCGGAGTATATGTGTTCTGTGGGGACAAGTACAAGTTTATCTTACGTTGAATACACAGTTAGTTAGTCAGTTACACGTTTAGCGTTCATCATAATGACGACACTTAGCGAAAGAAGTGAAAGAACGTCACTTAATACTAAATTGAACAAATTGCTATTAATTAGACTAGTGCGTGAAAGACCAGCTGTGTGGGACAAAACTAACGATAGTTATCGGAATGAATTATTGAAAAAAGCGGCGTGGCACGAAATTTGCAGAATTATGAAGAAGGATTACGATAAATTGAACGGGACTGAACAAGAGAAGTATTGTAAGTTAATTTTATCACACTAATATAAGATTTGAATCGCCAAACAGTCATACTATCGTTTCTGCAAACATAATTGCGTCGACTCCAGTGATATCTGACAAACCGGATCGCATGAGCGAGCCCATATCTATGACGCAGCGCGAGCGAGAGAAAACACATTAAAAAGACATCTTACGGTGAACTAAAAAAAGACGAATATACTTTTGCTGGTTTATAACGGTCACTCGCGCGACTATGTATTTATTTTGTACTAAATAAGGTCGGTTTTCGTAGCTAAGTCGTGAAATTACGTGACACACTGATTCCGTAGAATTCGTCAGTGGTGTTGTTAGTAAATAATAAACAATGTGAATTACGGATGAGATATACCTGCTAATCTCCATACCCGGCCTTCAAGGTATGGGTATCGCTAAATACCTGGTATGAAAACCGGGTTTCAAAATACTTCCAAGTATTTGGGTGTGTTATGATTTCTATAAGTAAACGTATGCGATAGGTATGGGTATGCCACCATTACAATGAAGGTACGACGTTTCAAGTTTGGGTACATACGTACACGTTATGAGATATGAAATTTTTCCTTCCTACTTTACCAGGCTTAGGACTCGGCTAAGAGTACGATGATGGTTATTAATGGTTGGTTACTTATTTAGGTATAATTATATGCAACATTAATTATATTTCAACTAACTGATTTACAATTATATTTTTTATGTGTAATATTTTTATTTTTTTTTGCTATATTAATTTGTTTTAGTTTTTTTGTGTATTTTTTTTTGGACGGATGTTTTTGTGAGTTTTTTGAGTCCTGATTTGTATGAGAAAACAGCTTTACACATTTTACAATCTGCTTTGAAATCACCTTTATCGGTAAAGTGATCCCATGCCACACTTTTTAGGAGCCCTTATTTACTAATTTATAAATTATGTAGAGAATTATTTACTACCTAACTAATACTAATATTTACACACTCTTCTGAATATATTTACACATGGCAGTAAGAAAACATACACTACAAAGTTAACTATGTACACATAAATAAATACTATTACTATGCGTGTGTACCTACTATAAACTTTTTCAGATAAAAACAAACAGGTGTTTACTAATTCGCAATCACAACTGAAGTAATAAAAAATCAAAATATTGTCGACCTCAAGCTCGACCTATGCATGTACCTACTTACACTAAACATCGTAAATTTCCTTCATACACGCAATAATATTCTCTAACATTAACAATCTTAAAGAACTCTTTGGTATGACAAAAAATGTAAAATTGTTAGGCAATAACATTATTACGCAATTATGTTCCCTAAGGACGCAGACATATTTATATTTTTTCCTAACGGAATTATATCGTCCGAGCGTTCACAGCACGAATGACGCTTCGGGTCCTGTCGTAAGCTGTCGGGTAGCTTCGGCGTGCCGATTACTGCCGATACCGCACGAACTGGCCGCTACCTTGTAGTAGCGGTTCGTATCGTATCGTACTGGTCCATACGTATGACGTCATACCTTCAGGCCGTGCGCGCACTGCCTTGCGGTGGCCGCAATTCCGGTAGTTCTACCGCACCGGTAGACTGACCGCAGTGCGCGCACTTCTATGACACTCCATACTTCACAAATTTTGCGGTGCGGTAGAACTACCGGAATTGCGGTACCGCAAAATTTGTGAAGTATGGAGTGTCATAGAAGTGCGCGCACTGCGGTCAGTCTACCGGTGCGGTAGAACTACCGGAATTGCGGCCACCGCAAGGCAGTGCGCGCACGGCCTTAAGGTATGACAGTATTTCGGTCTGTACCCGGGCTGCGTACTGGGAAGCTCATACTTGGTATATATACCTGTACCAGTATATACGACTCATCTCTAATGTGAATGCAATGATAATTGATGACACATTTTTGCGATGTTCTGCGTTAGGATTGCGTCTAAAAGTGTTTTCCGAGTTCCAAAAGATTCTCAGTGTAGGTACCTACGTATAATTCCGTTTAATCTAGGGCCCTGCCGGGGTTACGAGAATGTTCAAACGAGACACCGCGTCTGCGGAAAAAGCGTAGACAATGCAAATTGCTATACAAATACAAAATATCTAGTTTGTTCGTAACTAATAACAGTAATGTTTGATTACTGTTATTAGTTGATAATTGGAGGGAATAATATATGTACCTATGGTCAATTGGCCACCCATTTATTTGAACTTTTTCATTCAATTGGAATTTATTAAGTATTTAAATCAGTCAAAACATAAATGTAAATTATTAATTTAATTTATATAATTATGCTATTGCAAAAGCTGTTTTTCGCAGAAAATAATAGGTAGGTACCCAATAGGGTCTGCTAAAACCGGGTTGTTTAAGAAAACCGATTTTTTCTGGTTTAATGTTTGCAAAACCAGTGAAACCGGATAAATCAAATGTTTCGGTTTTTTTAATATTTATTAAAAAAAAAACTTTTTAGCAAAAAATAGAACCGACTTCCATATAATATAATACAAACAAATAATATTTTTGTCTTTGTAGTGTTTTTATATGGAAGTCGGTTCTATTTTTTGCTAAAAAAATTTTTTTCACGCTTTTTAGTGGGTCGGTTTGTAATTTATCTATGTAGTTACAAAAGCCAAAATGTCAACTACTTCTCACCTTTTACAAAATATTGCTTTTCACGGTGCAGAGCCGTTAATTTTTGAGGAGTTCTCCTGGTACATCACCATCAGCTCTACTTCACCATATGCATTGTGACGAGCATAAAGTGCTTAACATCCATATTCAAGTAATCTAATCGCCAAGTAATTAATCATCAGTTCCACTTCCTCAAATGGTGTTTTTCGAGAGCAACTGCACAAGCTACTATAAGAAATACCCAAAACGCTATAGGTGTGCCTTATAATATTTGAAGAGTTCCCTCGATTTCTCCATGATTCCATCATCAGATCCAAACGTGACGACAATGGGACCAACTAGAAAGTATACCCTTTCAAACAAAAAAGAATTTTCCAAATCGGTTCAGCCATCTCCGAGTTATGAAAAAAAAAAAAAGTTCAAGATGAATTGTAAACCTCCTTTTTTTGAAGTCGGTTAAAAATGAACCGGTGCAAAGATAAGCTAAAGGCTTGTTAAAATATGTGTTATTTTTCGTTTATCTCACTTATTAAGGAACTTCAAAAAAAAATTTTTAGCAAAAAATAGAAGGGTAAGGCCGCGAAAAATTGTACAGTTACATTCATGACATCATAACGCACGTTACGCACATGACTGAATGTTACGTACATGACCATTATAAAGATTAGCTCACATCATTACAGTATAGAAATAAAAGTCAGTTTTTAAACAAAATTGTATTAGTATAGTTATAAAAACACAACGGCTATAAGAATGAAACACAGATTAGGAAAAAAATCGTTCCGTGACGGTTCTGACTAGCTCGCCACTGTTGTCTTTTTATTTCTTGGGAACATTGTTTAATTTTCTTCCGATTTTTATTCCTCTCTGCATTTTTCCTTTTAAGTTCTTCGTATTTCGCAGGATTTTGTTCTTGCACCCGCTCACGAAATTTTTTTTTGCCTTTCTGCATTCGTCAACGCCATCCGTGATTTATTGGATAACTAAATAAACTGACTTGTATTACTTTATTTTTTAAATAAAGTTTTTACAGTCCGTTCAATCGACTTTAACTTCTATTCCGCAGCTAGGTATAAGGGTGGCATTAAAAGCAAAAAATGTAGAAGACAAAATCGCTTGAAGGGACAGAGGGACTGTACAAGGGTTTATTTAAATGCCTAAATCTTATTGCCAATAGAGTATAGATAGTTAATAAATTATTATTGTATTAGTTATTAGGTATTCTAACAAATTATCTGACTTACTTTACTCAAACAATTTCTTTAGGAAATGCATATCGATATAGGTACCTACTATGCCTTATAAATGAGTAGATAATCACGACGTCACTATTTTCAATAATATTTTTCTAATGATAGCAATTTACATTTATCTTCTTATTTAAAACACATAGCAGGTACCATACAAAATATATCAATCACCTCACCTGTTAAATAAATCTTTTTCTAAATTATATGTTTATTTTTTTAGAACAGTTTTATTTATTTTTTTGATAGTAATACATAGCGTATAACAAGAGAAACAATATGATAAATTAAAACATAAAACTTGACTGCGTAGTATTTAAATTTTATTTAAAAAAAATGCACTAGTCATCACTAGTGTATTCTCAGCTTAACAATTTGTCATGACTGTAACGTTACACATTTTGTTACACACTGTTATAATCATGACAAAAAATGCGTGGGACATAACGTAAAACCCAAATTTCACCTAAATTGCGGATAGCCAAAAACAGCGACGTAGTTTTATTCGTTTGTGTAATAATGAACCAACATAAACACGTATAATATTGAGACAGAATATACATACTTACCTTGTAATCAAACACTTTAAATACAAGTTTTTTTGGTGACAATTCCGTTGCCAACACAGAACACCATTTCACTCGAAAAATTATGACATATTTAATTGTTTAAATGTTCGCATCATGTTCAGTGGTTTTGCCACGCAAGAAAATATTAGAAGTAGCTGGATTATTCTTAAAGTGTGGCAGTAATAGATGTTAGTTTCATGACGATACACACTCAGTAAAATTTTGGACACGTTTTTAAAAATTAATAAAAAAATATTTGTACGTTATTTAGTGAAAGCTTTTCATAAAAACGTTGGTTAAGCATCACAAAACTTCAACATAACTTAAAAATACGGATAGCCATTACATTTTTTAAGCAATGGCAGTTTTTGTTAAAAGGATGTTAGTTGGACAAATATTTTTTGTATTATGGATGTGAAAGTAGTACCAATGAAAAAATTACAAAAAAAAACAATTTGTAAGAGATGGATTAAATGTTGTGGAATTATCTAAGACAATACAAGCATACCATTCAGTACAATATACAACAAATCTCATTTATCAAATAAAGTTGATGTTATAAGTCAAATGAAATGGGGACAAGCGAAAAATGACTAATGTACAATTTTTCGCGGTTTTACCCAGAACCGACTTCCATATCAAAACACTACAAAGGCAAAAATAACTTTAATTTCGGAAGGCGGTGTCAAAAACGAAAATATATACAAAACTAAAGACACCGCCTTCCGAAATTAAATTTTTGCCTTTGTAAAAAAAAAAAAAGTTCAAGACGAAATTGTAAACCTCCTTTTTTTGAAGTCAGTTAAAAAGGAGGTTCTCAATTCGTCTTGAACTTTTTTTTTATGTATGTTACCTCATTACTCGGAGACGGCTGGACCGATTTGGAAAATTCTTTTTGCGTTTGACAGGGTATACTTTCTAGTTGGTCCCATTGTTACGAAATCAGGATCTGATGATGGAATCCTGGAGAAATCGAGGGAACTCTTCAAATATTATAGGCACACCTATAGCGTTTTGGGTATTTCTTATAGTACTTTGAGCAGTTGCTTTCGAAAAGTACCATTTGGGGAAGTTGAACTGATGATGAAGACCACAGATAGCCACTGAAACTACTCAATAATAAATATTTCGTGGATTGCGATTCGATTACTTGAATACGGAATTACGGATGTTAAACACTTTATGCGCGTCACAATAGGTACATACGAGTATGGTGATGTAGAGCTGATGGTCAAGTACCAGGAGAACTCCTCAAAAATTAACGGCTATGCATCGGGAAAAGCAATATTTTGTAAAAGGTGATAAGTTGTTGACATTATGGCTTTTGTAACTAGATAAATTACAAACCGACCCACTAAAGAGCGTGAAAAAATAACGACGTTTAGCGTATTTACCCTACGATATTTATACAAAAAAATAACCATCTAATTTAGCTTAGATTTACCATTTAATAATTATCACTAATATTCAATATATCCTTTAGACCATATCATTTCGTATCATTAAACCAGTCTAATATCCAAATCAACCAACTCAGAAGTTAATGCTAAACCAAAGAAGCGTTACATTCTGCAGTGCTGAACAATTAAGGTGAATGATGTGGTGTCCATAAGATAGGTCTTTCAAAACGACAATGATTAGGAATCATTGTCGTTTTGATAGACATCATTTTTTTCGTAGTTTTTGAGATATAGCACGTTTAATAAAACCGCACATATAACTTTGTATTTCATACAAACACTATGACATTTTTATGTTATTGTAATTGGTTTTTTGTAAGCCGTTATAACATAAATAAATAAATAAATGACAAACATAGTTATTTTGCATAGTTACTACAGAACCCTACATGCGCCAATTTTTTCGATTAAAATAAAACAAGTATTGCGTTATAACGATTAGCGATTATTATCGTGTTTACTTTTCTCGATTTCTGGTGTGAAGTTAGCATGTCACAAATATTAACTTTTGTGTCTGATTTGTTATGCCATTGAATACACGTTTTTATCTTTACAGATCGTTGGGTGATTAAGGTATGGAGACGTACCAGAGACAACTGGAGTAAAAGTTTAAATGCAAGCAAAACAGCAAACAATTCTGGTATAATTTTAAGACCATATAATAAATATGATACAGAAATGGCATTTTTGAAAAAAGTTATAGGTGCAACTAAAAAGATTGCCACAGAAAAAGACGACATGGATGCCGAAGAAGAAAAAGCACAAAATGAAGGAAACAATGAAGAAAGTGGATCAAATTCTGTCTCGTTTCGTCACAATGAATTTAATGATGCGATTTCTGCATTTTTGAAAAAAGTTATAGGTGCAACTGAAAAGATTGCCACAGAAGAAGACGACATGGGTGCCAAAGAAGAAGCACAAAATGAAGGAAACAATGAAGAAAGTGGATCAAATTCTGTCTCGTTTCGTCACACTGTGAATGAATTTAATGATGATGACACTGACGACAATTGGACAGTAGATTCAGAAGAAGGCATTGTAACAACAATGAGTCATGACCATACATTAAATAAAATAGACAATACAGGCAAAAATAATAATATTACTGAAGATTTAATTGATGCGAAAATTACGGCTTACCTTAGCCAAATGCAAACAATTAAGAAAATAAATAACATACTTGAGGACCGCCATTTTGCTTTTTTCAAGAGCTTACATCCTTCATTAATTTCGCTGGATGACGATCAAACTTTAGAATTTCAATCTAGTCTTATCAATCTTTTGCGTAATATCAAACGTGGGGGAAGATTAAATAATGTTGCTAGCAACCAACCTCGATCTAATTCCAGTGAAGGTTACTTTATTCAACCAGAAGCACGGGTACTTTCGCATCAATTAGTAAAAGCCCCGAATGAGGTACAAAACATATCGTCTGGTTCAGCTCCAACTAAAAGAACCCAGCTTAAAGTAGCACCGGATCCGTTGAGAACAGACAGAGAGCTCTGTATTGAGCAAGTTCTTAATAAGTTCAAAAACTAAACCCGACTAGCGGCTACTATATACCACAGAGTACATTATAGAAACTGGAATAGAGACCACAGTCCGAATTTCGATGCCAGCGCCTCTAACGGTATACGACGTCCCTACGCCCGGTGACAGCTGAGCGGGCAGTTCAAGCTTTTTTTTAATTTCCCAAAGCAATTTCCAAAAGCCAAATCATGATATTAATTCGACTTTTGGAAATTGCTTTGGAGAAAGATAGTGGAATTCTGACAAATAAAACGACAATTTAGAGGCTGCCTGCTTTTTTATTGTTTTCTTTTATTATAATAATTATATGCTAACACTTTCATGAAATCGTCTTCATCCAAGTCTAATCTGGTACCGTTTGATATTTTATTTATATCTCTACACCAGTTACAAATAAAAAAATTTCAGGACAGTTCCAACATATATTCAACTGTTACAGATTTATGCTTTTCGCAATCGAACAACGAAAAATCAAGTGCAGTGTACAAAATAGTTTTCAAATATGTTTTATATTCATTCTTGAAGGGTCTTTTTTAAAGTATGTGTTATGTCTTGTATGTGGGAAAAGAAAATAACTAATTCATTTTTGGGGTAGCTTAAAAAAGACTTACCCTTATGATATTCTCTTAGTTTTAAAAACTTCACTGGAGTTATTATGGTTATAAAAACAATCCCTACATTTTTTACAATTTTTGAATCCTTTTGTTTTGCTTTTCTTAATACATAACCTGTTACATACTGTAAGGAAGCTATTATTAATCCAGGATTTTTTTTTTGTTTCAAAATCTATATTGATTTCATCCAAATCTAAATCTATATTTTCAGTGGGATGTCTATCACTTACTGTATTTTGAAACAGACACCCCATTGTTTTAAATATAGTTTCACAACTGTCTTCTTCGCAATTTGAGCCAGGTGAGTGCTGGCCACTTAAATTATTAATTAGTAAAGCTGCAAATGACGATTCGAAGCCAGCTACAGTTGGGTTGGTGTTTCTGCACCCATAACTTCTAATCGACCCAAAAAAATTTCTAATGAGTGCCTCATCCATACTGACCTGATTTTATATTTTTTGAAAAGTACTTTTATAAAATACACCACATCTTTTATTTATTGCAACAAGTTATTTATAGTTGGAACTGTGACCTGTGTGATCCCATTTTTGTTTATGAACTTCATGGTTTGTAATATAGCTTTTGCATTTGACCATACGGTACCATGATCAGATTTTAGAGTGACTGATTGTAACAATGTTTTCCCACACCTTTTATTAGCATTTTGAAAGCTGCCATTTAATGAGTCAAACAACTCGTCAAAAAATAAAATTGTGTCCGCAGTTTGTGTGAACTCAGCTGGCAGTATGTTCTTTTCTGAAATAAAGAAAATGATGTTGATTAAAGAATATAGTTTACATAAAAACACATGTTTAGTTATCAAATTGTCCTGGTTAATTTCATGATAGTTATAATTTAGGAAACAAATTATTTTAAAATATCTTTAGTCATGATACAAACAGCAGCATCAATTGGGAACCCTTCTGACATTACAACTGTATCTGTAACTGTAAAGCTGCTGTTGATACTCATTTTCCAAATGTTTTGGGTTGCTTTCACTTTACATAATATTAACACGACATACAATAAATCCGCATATGCTCTCTTTCAACTTTCAAAGAAAGTCAACATACATGCGCTTTTTATTTATAACTCAAGAACGGCCGAACCGATTTAGTTGAAAATTGGTAGGGCGGTAGCTTAGAACTAGAAAGAGAATAGGTAATTGGCTATTTTTTACCCTCCTACACCCACCTACCAATTGTTTCTTTGGTAATATATTGATATATGAAGGGTTTCAGTATGTACAATCCGCCCCTAAGACGACCCACTGACCGAAATCCCAAAAAAAAAGGATAAAAATGATAAAACAACAATATAAAATATAAATTCTTTCTTACCTGGTAAGAACAAAGTAGGAACAGCTCCTGGGCTCAGTCTTCTAGTCCCATGTCAAATCCTTCATTTCAAAATGGGCATGACACACTCTGCGGTTATTGTAAACATATTTAGGATCCAATGATGATACACTATTTCCGACTGCCTGAATCCATGCAAGGTATCGGTCCTTATCCTTTTCTAGATTAGGAAATGAATGCAGGACTGTATCATCTTTCCCTAAAAAATAAGTATTAAACACTGAAATAGCATCAGTCGTCATGCTATCTGGTCAAACTGTTCCCTACAAATTCGTATTAACTATTCATAATGAATGATCCTATAATTTTGATAAAAGTTCAGGTAAAACATAAAACAGTGTTAGGTTAGGTTAGGTTACATTTTCGATAGTCAATCAGAATGGGAAACAAAACTTTATCGTAATTATTTAGTTTCAAACTGTACTTGCTGTAATCTTAAGTAAGAATTACCAAGGACCGGCATTTTTAATGTGCAAATACTTACGAGTTTTGCCGCATCTCGGTCATCATCAAAACAAAACAAGGGAAACGACGGAATGAATGATAGAGATTTGCTTTGAACAAAATGGCGACTAAACGTTTCTATTCACATGTTGAAGAATATGAATTATAATATAATATTGCTTAAAATAAAACAAAACATCATTGATCACTACAATAATATATCCTTTATTCAACACTTTTCTCAAAAATTACATTTTTAAATATTTTTCTGTAAATAAACTTACAATAAAAAAACATAATATATTATATGCGTCAATAATATATTATTATCATTGAGGTAGTATGTACATATTACCTCAATGATTATTATTAAATTATTGACGCATGTTGACGAGACTTTATTTAAATATTCATTTACGCATTAATATTAATTTTAGTATTATTCTGCGTACGGCGAAACATATAGCTCTATTACGCCATAGATAAAAATATTTTAGAATTATTCTAAAATTATAAACAGTGACATCTACCGCTATGTGACGAACTTTTATGATATTTCAAGCTTCATATCTTTCTTACTAATATACTTATACTATATACTAATATACTTATACTATATACTTATACTAATATTATAAATGTGAAAGTTTGTGAGGATGGATGGATGTTTGTTACTCTTTCACGCAAAAACTACTGAACGGATCTGAATGAAATTTGGCAAGTAGATAGTTTACATCCTGGAATAACACATAGGCTACTTTATATCCCGAAATTCCCACGGGACCGGGATTTTACGCGGGAAAACCCTCCCACGCGAACGAAGTCGCGGGCAAAAGCTAGTAAAAAATAAATGTAGGGACTGGTAAGCCACTGCTATATATATACCTACTCAAGCTCGCAGATTTTTTTTAATGCTTCTTGTGTATGTTTTAATTAGGATAGATGGCACATGACCATGGCTATTCTTAGCACATCATATGAATATTATTTATCAGCGACCTCGTTTGCCTGGATTTAGAACAAAAAAAAAATAATTAAAAAAATATTGGAATAAACCAATCAAAACTGTTTAGAATTGGATCATTGTTTCAGGAGAATATCCCCTACATTTATAAAGTTAGAAACAAATATTACCTCTTGAGGCTCCTAATATTAGCATAGCTATAATAAAATATATTATGTATGACGTGTACTTTGTTTCATTAAAAGACGATATATAATTGGACCATAATGCAGGTAATGGTTTCAGTTAAGATTTTTTTTGTGTTATTCATTTTAGACCGTGACTTTTCAGCAATAATATTTTGGAATTATAATCTACATACATTTATAGTACCTACCGTACCTGCAGTACTGCTTTTAATTTTTTTGTGTTTAGATTTTGTATTATAAACATATGTAGGTATATCTAGATACAAACTAATAAAGTTATAGATACCCAATACATTGGTTTATATTTTTTTTTATGTCTTACCGCCATATTGACATCAAATAGCCTTTTACTAGTAGTTAATTAAGATGCTTCTGAACTATCGATAACTGTATAGCCAAATCTAGAAGTTATGCGGGTTCAGTTTTTGTTTTAATCTTTACCGCCAACGACGCCTACAGGCGACAACAAAAAAGTGTCCAGACCGCCAACGACGCCTGTAGGCGACACCAATTTCGACCCTTATTTACAGGAAATAAAGTCAATGAATATTTTAACATTTTTTTTAATATCATCCCCATACTTCATTAAATTAAAGTAAATAAAATATCAGCTTGTTCTTTGGCGTATAATCCTGAAATTTAAATTTTTCCAAGACCATCCGTAAACTCGTAAAAATATAGGCCCACCAGACGCCATAGTCGCTTTAAAGCGACACTAGTGATGAGGTTATAGTCGATATTCATTTACTAAGCTACATGATGCTTTGACTGCAATCAATACAAATACTAAAAATTAGTTATAATTCTGAACAATTTGCAATTTTAATCAAAAATAAATGAAATGAAATAAATAAATGATGTAGGGTAGTAGAATCAAAAGATGAACGCTCCCCAGAAGATGAACAATTGTAAATAAAAGTAGAATTGTAACAATACTGATAGACTTTTATGAGTAGATTTTTTTTCTCGATGCATGCGCCCCAGACGTAACCGCAAAGGCGGTTGCGCAGCCTGCGCGACGGACTGCGCGACGGACTGCCAAAGGCGGTCGCAAAGGGCCGACGATACGTACCCCGCGTTCCGAAGCTGTGACGCTCACGCTACAGCCTGGGGCTGCGGAGCGCGGCGTAACGTACCAGTCGGTCATTGCCGAGGCCAAGGCCAAGATCAAATTATCTGATCTTGGCCTCCAGTCCGTCACCCTTAGGCAGGCTGCCACGGGTGCGCGGCTCTTCGAGGTGGCTGGTGCTGCGAGCGGCAGTGCCGAAAAGGCGGATGCTCTGGCCGCCAAGATGAGGGAGGTCCTCAACTCCGAGGACGTCCGGGTCTCCAGGCCAATGAAAACCGCAGAGGTGCGGATTTCTGGTCTGGATGACTCCGTGACCTCTGAGGAGGTGGTGGCGGCCGTTGCCCAAAGTGGAGAGTGTCCGCCGGGCAATGTGCGGGCTGGCGATATACGCGCCGACGCCACCGGACTCGGTGTAGTCTGGGTTCGGTGCCCTGTGGCGTCGGCGAAGAAGATCGCCGAGAGCGGCAGATTGCTGGTAGGCTGGGTTGCAGCGAGGGCGAAACTCCTGCAGCCCCGGGCTTTGCGGTGCTTCCGGTGCTTGGAGAAGGGGCACGTTATAGTATTTGTTATTACAAATACCAAATAACTTACGTTTTCTTTGTAATCATAATCCATAATTCATCCATCAAAACAAATATTTTCTTGTCATGACATTTTTTACGTCAAGGCTGACAAACTGTAATTTCTTCTTCTTTGTAGTCACTGAATGGCTAATAGACTAAAAAGGTTGTTCATACTTTTATTATATAATTGTTATTCACTTTTATCGATAGGACTAGCTTAATATTGTATATTATATTGTGGTTGTCTACTGATTAACGGCATTTTAAATTATAATTATAAATTTCTAAAACACACTCTCAGATTTTATCGAAGAGGTTTAATAAATTATGCTCGAATATAACTGGCTGATCAAATAACTGGCAAGATGGACTATTTTGGACTCTACAATTTGAATTCTGGTACAGAATGAGAATGGAATGGATTTTGAACGCTGAGCTGGGTATAAGAGGCGCTGGGGGCCATCTCCGGGGGTTCAGTCTTTGACCAGTTTTTGAAGAGTTTAGTTCTCGACGAGTTTTGACGAAGAGTGATGGAAGAGGAAGTGCAGTACCCGCTGCCCTGACTCCTTGTTGGGAGCCTGCTGCCTTGACGCCTTGTTGGGAGCCTGAAACTGTAACGATACCTTCTACTTCTCCAATAAAAGAGGGTAAAATAGATGTACCATTAATGTAGTATTAATAAACAGTATTTTATAAAAACCTGCCTACCTATCTACCTATCCTAGAAACCGGCCTACCTACCTATCTGACACACTCTCAGGAGAGAAGAGGAGGAGGTTTAGAGTATAGTACTAGCGGGACGGCTTGGCAGGCCACTCCAGGATCGCCTTCTCCTCCACGATGTCTTCGTCGTACAGCAGCTCGAGCAAGGCGGTCTGGCAGTAGGCTCCCGGCAAGGCGTCAGGGCAGCAGGATCTCAGCAAGGCGTCAGGGCAGCAGGCTCTCAGCAAGGCGTCAGGGCAGCAGGCTCCCAGCAAGGCGTCAGGGTAAGATCACAAAAAAATAAAAAAAAGTGTTATAAGAGGTTAAAGAGGGAATAAACTAGTGGTAAAAGAGGTGATAAACTAGTGTTCGTGTGAAGAGGAAGTCTAGTATAGTGTTAGTGTAAAGAGTGAGTCTCCTATCCTAGAACTTAATATTAAAAAGGAGTCTAAGCCAAAAAGTGAGTCCAAAGAAAAAAGTTACTAGTAATAGTTTTTTTGGAATTTTGAAAAAAAAATTAAACCGACTAGCTATGATTTTACGTTGGGCGCCAAACTGTAACGATACCTTCTACTTCTCCAATAAAAGAGGGTAAAATAGATGTACCATTAAATTTAATGTAGTATTAATAAACAGTATTTTATAAAAACCTGCCTACCTATCTACCTATCCTAGAAACCGGCCTACCTACCTATCTGACACACTCTCAGGAGAGAAGAGGAGGAGGTTTAGAGTATAGTACTAGCGGGACGGCTTGGCAGGCCACTCCAGGATCGCCTTCTCCTCCACGATGTCTTCGTCGTACAGCAGCTCGAGCAAGGCGGTCTGGCAGTAGGCTCCCGGCAAGGCGTCAGGGCAGCAGGATCTCAGCAAGGCGTCAGGGCAGCAGGCTCTCAGCAAGGCGTCAGGGCAGCAGGCTCCCAGCAAGGCGTCAGGGCAGCAGGCTCCCAGCAAGGCGTCAGGGCAGCAGGCTCCCAACAAGGCGTCAAGGCAGCAGGCTCCCAACAAGGAGTCAGGGCAGCGGGTACTGCACTTCCTCTTCCATCACTCTTCGTCAAAACTCGTCGAGAACTAAACTCTTCAAAAACTGGTCAAAGACTGAACCCCCGGAGATGGCCCCCAGCGCCTTTTATACCCAGCTCAGCGTTCAAAATCCATTCCATTCTCATTCTGTACCAGAATTCAAATTGTAGAGTCCAAAATAGTCCATCTTGCCAGTTATTTGATCAGCCAGTTATATTCGAGCATAATTTATTAAACCTCTTCGATAAAATCTGAGAGTGTGTTTTAGAAATTTATAATTATAATTTAAAATGCCGTTAATCAGTAGACAACCACAATATAATATACAATATTAAGCTAGTCCTATCGATAAAAGTGAATAACAATTATATAATAAAAGTATGAACAACCTTTTTAGTCTATTAGCCATTCAGTGACTACAAAGAAGAAGAAATTACAGTTTGTCAGCCTTGACGTAAAAAATGTCATGACAAGAAAATATTTGTTTTGATGGATGAATTATGGATTATGATTACAAAGAAAACGTAAGTTATTTGGTATTTGTAATAACAAATACTATAACGTCCGGGCAAAGTGCACCGCCGAAACTGACCGTAGTGATCTTTGTTATAGCTGCGGTCAGCCCGGCCACAAGGCGGCCCAGTGTTCCACGGCACTCAACTGCATCTTGTGTTCGGATGCAGGGAAGCCAGCGGGACACAAAGTGGGCGGAGGGGCCTGTGGCGCGCCTGCCAGCAAGGCCAAAAAGAAGAAAAAGAAGAGGAGCACCAAACCTGCCGGGGAAACCTCGCCTCCCCCGCAGGCTAGTACCTCCGCGGCCGACTCCCGGCCCAGGACCGTTGCCGAGGGAATGGAATGTTAATAATGCTCCAATTCCATTTTCTCCAGGGCAACATCAACCACTGTGCCAGAGCTCAGGATCTCCTACTCCAGAGCATGGCACAGTGGTCGATTCACGTGGCTGTGGTCGCCGAACCGTACTTCATCCCCGCCCGTCACAACTGGCTGGGATGCGCTAACGGTTCGGTGGCCATTATTGGCGAGACTCTGACCGACCCGTCTCGGGGCCGCGGCTGGGTTGCTGCGGTCTCGGGTGGTATCGTCATTGTGGGGGCGTATTTCTCTCCCAACAAGAGTCTCGCCGACTTTGAGGGTTTCCTTGTCGAGTTGGGCGCCGTCGTAGGCCGCCATCACCCTCGTCCCGTTCTGGTGCTCGGAGATCTCAACGCCAAGTCATCGGCGTGGGGATCTCCGGTCACTGACCCTCGGGGCGAGGTGCTAGAAGAGTGGGCGGTGACGACCGGTCTGGTCGTCCTGAATCGGGGTTCGGAATACACGTGCGTGCGGCAGCGGGGCGGGTCGATAGTGGACGTCTCGTTCGCTAGCCCCTCTGTCGCCGGCCGAGTCCGCGACTGGCGTGTCGCCGTGGAGGTGGAGACGCTGTCGGACCATCGGTATATCCGGTTCGACGTCTCTGCCCAGACCGCGAGCGGCCGCCATCCAACAGCCCCGATTAACGACGGCCCGCGTTGGGCGCTTAAGCGCATCGACAGGGAACTACTCGAAGAAGCTGCATTAGTCCAGTCCTGGACCTGGGAGTCGACGACGGACGGCCCCGTCGACGTCGAGGCGGTGGCGCTGTGGTTTCGGGGGGCGATGACGCAGATCTGCGACGCGTCCATGCCCCGTGTCCGCCAATAGTCCGCAAGGCGCCAGGTGTACTGGTGGACCGCCGAGATCGCGCAATTGCGCGTAGCGTGCGTTGCGGCTCGCCGCCGGTACACCCGATACCGGAGACGACGTCGACGGGATTCCGCCGAGGAGGACGCGCTGTATGAGGTGTACCGCGCGTCCAAAGAGACTCTGTGGCTGGCCATCGGCGACTCAAAGTCGCGCGCCAGGGAGGAGCTGCTGGGGTCCCTAGATCGAGATCCGTGGGGGCGCCCCTACCGTTGGGTACGGAGCAAGTTGCGTCCCTGGGCGCCTCCACTGACGCGAAGCATGGAACCCCAGTTGCTAGAGGCGGTGGTGTCGGCCCTCTTCCCAGGGCGACCGGGACACGTTCCCCCGGCGATGGCTTCGCCCTCAGCCACAGACTCTCCAGAAGAAGAGGAGAGCACCGATGTCCCCGAGGTGACGCAAGCAGAAATGGGAGCGGCCGTGTCGCGACTCCGGGCTAAGAACACAGCGCCCGGACCCGACGGAGTGCCTGGTCGAGCTCTCGTCCTGGCTCTGAAGGAGCTAGAGCCCCAGCTGAGGAGGCTTCTCACGGCATGCCTCGAGCAGGGTCAGTTTCCCAGTGTGTGGAAGGAGGGGAGGCTGGTCCTCCTCAGGAAGGAGGGGCGCCCCGCGGACTCGCCGTCCGCGTATCGGCCCATAGTGCTGCTTGACGAGGCGGGCAAACTTTTTGAGCGTATCATCGCAGATCGCCTCGTCAGCCACTTGTGCAGGGAGGGGCCGAACCTGGACGACAACCAATTCGGTTTTCGTCGGGGGCGCTCCACCATAGACGCCATCATGCGCGTGAGGGCCCTGGCGGAGGAGACGGTGTCCCGGGGTGGGGTGGTGGTGGCGGTGTCTTTAGACATCTCCAACGCATTCAACACCCTACCCTGGAGTTGTATTCGGGAGGCCCTGAAATACCATCGCGTGCCTCCCTACCTCCGCCGTACAGTAGGGGCTTACCTGGAGGGTAGATGCGTCACCTATCGGGGACGTGACGGTGCTGGTCGGCACCTCACGTCGTGCGGTATTCCACAGGGATCGGTCTTGGGACCGCCCCTGTGGAACATCGGCTACGACTGGGTGCTGAGAGGCGAACTCCCGCCGGGCGCCGACGTGACGTGTTATGCGGATGACACGCTCGTAACTGCCCGGGGGGGCTCGCACAGGGAAGCGACGTTGTTAGCCACGGCTGCGGTGTCACAGGTGGTGAACCGCATCCGGCGCCTGGGCCTGGAGGTGGCCCTGAACAAGTCGGAGGCCATGGTGTTTCATGGCCCTCGACGGGCGCCGCCGCCGGGATCACACATCGTGGTCAGCGGGACCCGGATAGCTGTCGAGTCCACCATGAAGTATCTGGGATTGGTACTCAACAGCCGATGGGAATTCGGGCCCCACTTCCGGCGGCTGGTGCCCAAGTTGATGGGCGCAGCGGGCGCGCTTTCAACGTTGCTTCCCAACTTGGGGGGCCCGAGCGCCGCCTGTAGGCGGTTGTACGTGGGAATCGTGCGGTCCATGGCCCTGTATGCGGCCCCTGTGTGGGCGCTGGACATTACGGCCGGCACTCTCGCCATTCTGCGCAAACCGCAGAGGGTGATGGCCGTCAGAGTCGTCCGCGGGTACCGCACGATTTCCTACGAGGCGGCTTGCGTCCTGGCCGGATCCCCGCCCTGGGACCTAGAGGCAAAAGTACTCGCGTCGTTGTATCGATGGCGCGAGGAAGAGCGGGCACGGGGCTCGAGGCCGGTGCAGCGGCAGATCGCGCTGCGCCGAGAGGAGCTCCGTCAGGTCTTGGTGGCGGAATGGCGGCAGAGGCTTCTGCGCCCTACCGCCGGCCTCGCTACCGTCGAGGCGATCCGGCCAGTACTCGACGACTGGCTCGGGAGAAGGCACGGCGCCCTGTCGTTTAGAGTGACACAGGTGCTGTCGGGGCACGGCTGCTTCGGCAAGTACCTGTGCCGCATAGACAGGGAGCCGGACGCTCGGTGCCACCACTGCGTCCATTGCGGGGAGGACACGGCGCAACACACGCTCGCCGAGTGTGTAGCTTGGGAGGAGCAGCGCCGTGTCCTCACAAATGAAGTAGGAGGCGATCTGTCGCTGCCGGCCGTAGTGCAGAGTATGGTCGGCAGCGCAGAGTCGTGGGACGCGGTGGTGTCCTTCTGCGAGGACGTGATGTCGCAGAAGGAAACTGCGGAAAGGGAGAGGGAGATCTCCACTCCCTTCCCTGGCCGCAGAAGGCGCACCGGGCGCAGGGGAAGGGCGGACAACGCCCTTTTCCAGCCCCCATGAATGGGTCCAGGGGTGAGGGACTTGGGGAATTCCCCCGCCCCCTATTCGATGGACCCGAGTCGCAGGCGCGCGCGGGTGTCAGCGCGCGCCTCTGAGGCGATGCACGGGGTAGTTCAACACCTCACTACCCCGTGCAGGAGGCGAGGCCGGGACAGACCCGGCCAGCACTAGTGCGGGGCTGCGGAAGAATTAGGTTTCCCGCGGCCCCCCGCGCACGTGTGAGAAGACACCGGGGTGGTTTTAGCCGGTAAGAATCCGGCACGCCCCTCCGCCGTTCCCCAGGCGGAGGTAGTCCATGAGGATTTCCCCCCGTAAAAAAAAAAAAAAAAAAAAAAAAGGTCAAGCTTCATAGATATGCCGAGTTAGGGATTGCTCTACTTGATTGAGGGAAAGTTATCGATATCGATAAAATGAAGTTTAACATTATAAAAAATACTCAATAAAATCACAATAATATTTAATCATTATCAGTCTCAATTACAAAAAGAAAAACAAGTATGCTGTTATTATTGATATTTAAAATGAATTAATTTAGTAAATGTTTTTCGAATTAAAGTTTTAGGGTCCTGATTGTTTTTGCTAAAAAATGATAACCGAGCGTCTATATATTTCTGAATTATGCATCTTGCTAATTCAATCAAATGATTGGTAGTTTCTATTTCATATTGATGAAAATTAATATCCGGGAATAAATTATACCCAATCAGTGATTTTAAAACCGACCTCATAAAATAATTGGAATTATATTTCTGAGACAGCACTTTCGAACCACTCTCGTTGATCGCCCTTTTAATATAAATTTCACAACGACGACAAATTTCTATTACTGTGGTGGATCCGCACAATAACTTGTTTTTAGTGTCTTTTTGAAATTGTAAGGCGTTTTGATGTGTAACACCAATCAACGCTCCAAAGCATGGACAGTAAAGCCGGCCATATATTATTTTTATATTTTACTTTTTTTTATTTATTTTATATTCCATAATAAATATGTATATTTTCATTAAAATCAGTTGTGTCAACAACTGTAGCTTTAGCAGGCACTCGGTAATAATTATTTTTTTGGTGGTGAGTCATTAAGTGATTTATCTAATGACTCCTCCCTCCTACATACACTTAACCCGTGGACTCGACATCGAAACAAAGTAACCTGTCTTTTTTTTCCTGGGTGGGAAAATCATCGAATGACTTCTCCCGCTCTGGGTAAAGTGGAAGGGAGTGTCAGACTTCTACTGACTAAAAACCCACCCTGTTCCTTCAGTTGCCCTTAAGTTCTGGGGCCGCGGTATCTACATTATCGCAACCCCGGAACCAAAGTAACTTACGAGGGCGATATTGTAATGCAAATGTCCAAGTTAATTAATATTAGACTCCGTCATACTATTTGAAGCCTAGAAAGATTGGATATAGGTATTTTATATTATTGTGACTTTTCTCAACATTATATCAATAAAAACGAAACTAGAAACCAATATTCCCTAGTAACCTTATCCATCCACTTTTCTTTTTAATCTGGAATCTTGGGAAATCTAAAATGAAAACATGCATGTCACACAGAAAAAAAATATCAGAACTTTCTCCTTTTTTTAAAGTCGGTTAATGTAGATAGGTATTTTATGAAAACTATCTGAATTGAATTAAAAATAAATAAGTTTAATTTTATAATTATCGATATCGTATTCAGCCGTTATAGATAACAGCACAGATTTTTACGATAAAAATACGAAAGAAAAGAGGGATAAAAGAATTAGAATTTCATCATGTAAGAAAGAGACATTTCCAAAAGACATCAACGCGCGACACAATTTTGTCCTTGACCACCCAAACCACCACTTTAAATGGACCTCTGCGGTAGCTTATAATCTGATTAAATGATAAATAATTTTCATATTATTTCATTACTGATGAATAGTTATGTCATCCATTTCGTATCTAGATGTCTGGGAATGTTTTCCACACCATTTCAACGCGCATGAAAGCATTATTATGCGTTGTAAATTGGATACAAAAATTTAAAATTTGTAATTGTTTAGCATGCACACAGGCCTAATACTTGGTTACAACTAAAATGGTTCGTGTATTGTAGCCAATATATAAGAGCAAATACTCGCATAGTTTTCGTGCGTCGGGGCAACGTATGTGCGATCAAGTGGTTTTCAAATCAGTGTCTACCGTCAAGGTAATGTTGTATAACCGTGTCATAAATCACCGTATTACCATTATAAATTACTTTGTTGTATATATTATATATTTCATCGTGTACTGCCTAAAAGTCTTACAACGAATTTCACGTCAGTCAAATTAACAATTTTATAAACTCAACACTGCCGGGAGTCCGAGGGGAATCCCACAATATCTAAACGTCTATCTCTACGAACAAGCGTTGGCAATCTATTCTCAACCTTATTTAAATACTAGAAGGAACGGTAAGTGATATAGATAAATGACGTAAAACATATGTTAATGTTATAATTTTTTCTGTTAATAATTTGAAAAGCAAATAGTGTTTTGATTCATTTCATAATAATATTTTATTTTACTTTGAAAAATTACACGGTAATTTACACGGTACACTCTTAGTAAATTCACCATAATTTGGTCTAGAAACACCGTATTTTTACTTTAGCAACACGATAACTCTCGATTTACATATGGAGACACTCACTTACTTTTCCTATCTCAATTGAGACATTGTTGTTGTGACATTGACATAATTGACATTTCTAGCGAATTAAATGAATGAATATAGTCATAAATGATCGGCAACTTCGCGCCATCTCAGTGTCTGTCATTCGGCTGTCGCGCTAGGGCGGGAGAATTCAAATCGACTACAGTACGGCCGTTCTAACTTGGCGAGTGTGAAGTTAGGCTCTGCTCTGCGAACTTTAGCGCTTGTGCACTCGTACAAAAATAAAGGTTTTAAAAAAATAAATGCCAATAACAGTTGCTAACAGGAATAACAACTGCTAATTGCATTTATTTTTTTAAAACCTTTATTTTTGTACGAGTGCACAAGCGTTTAAGTTCGCAGAGCCTAACTTTACGCTCGCCAAGTTAGAACGGCCGCATTGTAAATCGAGTTAAAGAGAGTTCAACTCGAGTTGACTCGAGTTAAGCCCAACTCGAGTTAACTCGAGTTGACACATCACTACCCCGACGCAATGGAGCAAGACGTGCCAAGCGACGAAGCGCTGCCGCCGCCGCCCGCTTCACTCCCGCCCAAGGATCTTCTAAGGTACAAGTTCCTTGCTCCCGCCACCGCCAATCGAGATAGAAAAAGTATTAATTCTCACATTCGAGTCCTTGCCAGAGTTGTGGGATAAAATACATACTTTATATATATACGTATAATGCTGTAAAATTATTATTGTATGTTCTCAATTCACTATTGATGGTCATTTTTGCTAATTTCCAATTTACCCTCATGACTAAAGTAATGGCAGAGTCTTTCTCTTATCAGTTTGGCATCATTAGTTGAATTTCGGGTAGAAGTGGGCTCCAAATCGTTCAATCCAATATCAGTTAGCTTTGTAATTTTCCAGTTTGATGCCAAGTAGCAACGGGATTTGGTTTCCATTAAGTAGTTAATTTATAATATTCCATAACTTTCACACAACGCCATCTAGTCCCAAACTAAGCAGAGCTTGTGGTATGGGTACTTGACAACTGATAAACATACATATATATTTCTAAATACATACATATTATAGATAAATTACACCCAGACAAAGAACAAATGATCGTGCTCATCACACAAACATTTGTCCTGGGTGGGAATCGAACCCACGACCTTGAGCATAGCAGTCAGGGCTACTGACCACTAGACCATCAAGGCCTGTAAAGTTATGTAAATAACAGCAAGCCGTTACTATCACTGAGGCTTTTCGTGGCTCAAAGCATTTTGCGTTTTGAAATACACCGAAAGTTTTTGTTATTATACCAAAAGCACCTTCAATAACAGCTGATCTAGCTCGTGACAGTCGCCTGTTAAATTCTTTTCGCTCATTATTATTGTTACATGCACTTTGTGGATAAGATAAGATAATTTATTTCCACAAAAGAATTGTACACTGTTTTGCTAAATACATTAATTTCTTAAAAGTATGAGTAAGTACACGAAAATGTTAGCTATTGGGGCTAAACTAGGCATAAACCTGTATTTCAGCACTCAAATCGCCCGACCTCCAGATTTTACAGTTAAATTACAAACTTCAGAAAAATACAAACTACCTAAAATAATGTACAAAAACTTAAAAAATAGTAATAATAATCAAAACATTAAAATAATTGAAAGAACGACTTACAATGACGAAAATTTCTGTTACAAATTACAATCAATAGGAATTAAAATGATTTAAAATATATATTTTAAATCATTTTAATTCCATAATAATTAAATTAAAAAATCGGAAACGGAAACAAAATTGGACGTAGTTAAGCGAAAAGGATCCAATCCACACCCAGTTACTTTTGAGATATTGACGTTTGAAGTTCAAGAGGTATTTTTTCATTAGTATTTGTTTTAAAATTAACAAAAGTATATTTTTTCTGTGGAATATTAACACTTTTTTTATAAGTAATGGTATATTTATGCATAGAGTTATATTTTCAGAGTTGAATGTAAATATGTAGGTCTGGATCCTTTTTGTGAAATTACTATCTCCATAGAGCATGCTCTAGTCTCAATTTCGGCAAAACGATCCGCATAATAAATAATCACATAAAACTTATATTTTAATAAAAATAAATACAACATACTTAAAAAAAACTTTACCCTTTGTCTAGTTAAGTCAACAAATACTGCTGACAGGTGTTAAGTAGTAGTGATTTATCAAAATGAATAGCAATAAGTCATTGTTGAGTTTTTGAGGGTAGAAGTTTAACATGCATTTCTTCACTGGTATTAATTTTACAATGAATTGAACATACAATTGTATTGTGAAATATTAACATTACTTTGTTTTCAATAGTATTTTCAGGTGTAGTGTTATATTTTCAGAATTTTTTGTAAATGTATAGATCTGGATCCTTTTCGTTAAATTTTAGTTTATAGAGTATATTCTCTAGTCGTAATTTCATTAAACGATCCACATAATAAAGTGTGTAAAACTTATTAAAATTTCATAAAATAATATTTAATGAAACAAAACAATACTCATACAACTTTATTTAAAGCTTCAACATAATTTTGAAAAAAAAATATTAAAAACTCCTCTAAACTTTTCTTTATTCTTCCATATTAATAAATCATTTTACAATAATCAACAATCAGTTATCAAAACATAAAAAAGGAAATTTCTTAATCAATCTTTTAATCATCTGTCTCAACAAACTCTCTGGACAAAATCGAGCTCTCCATCGTAACCATCTACATCTTCTGAAATGTTATTATTCCTCTTTAGTGATGTATAAAACTCCTGACAGTCCTTTGGGATAAGTTCCAACATTGACATTAGATTGTTGAGCTTGGCTTGCGGTATTTCCTTGCCGTCAGGCCATAGTAAACTAAGATCATCCTCAGATATGTCCATTTGATTGCCTCTATTTTTTTTTCTATATTAATGTTGTGATATTCTTCATCTATATCAGTTTTAATGAAAATGTCGAACTTCTTGTCTTTATCTATTAATATTTCTTTAGTTTTTAACACATTTGACATAATTCTATCAATCCTCTTCATTTTAGGTACAACAACGTAATAACTAAGTCACTTAACAATTAATGCTCTCACGACTAAGACGTGTAAACGGCTAATGCAGCTTTAGATCAACTTAAACAGTGTTGCAATCTATACTTATAATAAATCTGTAGAGAGGTCAATTCTGTACATGAAATATATTTATAAAATAACTATCAGGGGTTGATTAGGGATCGATACTGATGCCAAAAATGTAATCAGTAAAATTTTTGTCTGTCTGTCTGTCTGTCTGTCTGTATAACCGTTATAGAAACAAAAACTGTGTTTCCCGATAGCTATAACCTAGGAGTCTTTAAGTCAAGAGTGAATAGGTTACTTTTAGGTAAGCGTGCTCCATCTTCGACCACATCATCACTTACCATCAGGTGAGATGGTGGTCAAACGCGAACCTATTCTAAATAAAAAAAAAAAAAAAACTACTTGACGGATTTTAACGAAACTTGGTACAATTATTTTTCGTAATCCTGAGCTGGTTATAGTATACTTTTCATCACGCTACTATCAATAGGAGCAGAGCAGTGAAGGGAAATGTTGGGAAAACGGGAGAAGTTACTCCATTTTTTAAGCTTCCGTCGCGTGTGCAACCTCAATGGTTAAAGCTACACAGAAATCATTTATGACGGAAATGTTCTCCTTAAAATTATATAAAAAATATCCCACGACAGCATATGTCTATCTTTTATGGTTGACTCACAATAACACGTGTAACTCCCGATAGCTTAGCAGTTCGAAGCTTTCTGATTATTATTCTGCTCCGAAATTTAAAACCACCACAACTTTGCAATGGAACTCGGCTAAAAGTAACCCAGTTGCAACAAAATATAATCGAGGCTCAAATTTTAACAGGTTGTCCGGTGCAGGAGAAACCGTCTTTATTCCCAGAATTCCCATAATACCAAATAATTTTCCATTCCAATTTAAAAGAACGCAATTCCCAGTATCGGTGTGTTATGCAATGACAATTAATAAGGCTCAAGGGCAGATTTTTCGTGTTGCTGGAGTAGATCTCGGTGTCAGTTGTTTCTCGCATGGTCAGTTGTACGTCGCTCTTTCCCGGATTAGCAGTTCTAGAAATCTTTATGTTCACGTGCCGGACGGGTCAACTTTCAACATAGTTTACCCGGAAGCTTTGCGCTGAAGTATTTCGTTCTATAGGTACTTAAGCCTCATGTAAACGTGATCTAAACAATATTACCAATTCATTAACTTAATAACACACAAGGATTTACACGCTGGCGGTGTCGCGGGCACAGCTATTAACAATAATATTGTGCGGTTCGGTATTGCGATATTTTTCAACAGATTGACTTTCGTAATTTAGTAGGGAAATATTATATTTCCCTACTAAATTACGAAAGTTAATCTGTCTGTTACATCAAAATCACTGAACCGTGACGAAGGACATAGGCTACTTCTTTTTTACGAAAAACAACGGAAACGTGGACGAAGTCGCGGGCAACAGCTATCTATACTAATAATATAAGGCTAAAGAGTTTGTTTGTTTGTTTGAACGCGATAATCTCAGGAACTACTGGTTCGAATTGAAAACTTATTTTTTAATTAAATAGTCAATTTATAGAGAAAGGCTATCTTATCATATCTTACTTCTTACTCTTACTAATATTATAGATGTGAAAGTTTGTGAGGATGGATGGATGTTTGTTACTCTTTCACGCAAAAACTACTGAACGGATCTGAGTGAAATTTGGCAAGTAGATAGTTTACATCCTGGAATAACACATAGGCTACTTTTTATCCCGGAATTCCTACGGGATCGGGATTTTACGCGGGAAAACCCTCCTACGCGAACGAAGTCGCGGGTAAAAGCTAGTTTAATAATATTGGCGTGTCACTTATTTTAATTAACAACTACTATTAATCATCTGGTATATTAGTAAAAGTCAATAGCAACATTAGCCCAAAAGGAATTTTTTTCCAAGTTTACATAGATGTAAACTTGGAAAAATCAATCTTTTTTCAATCCTGCTTGGATTTTCAGGATTGTTTTTGCGAAATAAGTTTAAAAAAAATAATTAAATATAATTTTGGATGAAAATCGAATCAACAAAAAGTCACCAAACACTGTGGGTCGTTTTTGTTGACTGATTTATGGGAATAATAATTGAAAATGAATTTCTCGAAAAAGATCCAAGAGTTCTGAATTGTTTTAATTATATTATTTAGATGAAAGTATATTCATCAAAAAGCTCCCAAGTACAATGGATCATTTTTGTAGTTTTGATCAGTGAAGATAATGAATAAATTTCAATTACGCAAAAACAACCCAGAATTCTTGAATCGTTTTACCTAATCTATTAGAAATACTAGTTCAGAACCAGGAAGTTTGAATTGTTTATGCTGAAAAAAAAATAAGAAGCGCTATACATGTGGACTGGTTCTGAAGTTTAAGTATACAAAAATAAAGCTATATTTAGTTGGGTTGTTTTTACTGACCCTTAGTATCTATATTTTAGATCAGTTTGGTGCACTTAACTAATTTTTGACCAAATTGTGGATTGGATCCTTTTTGCTTAACTACGTCCAATTATGCAATATTATGAAAAACTAAACAAAAACAAAATTAATAATAAAATAAAGTAAGTACTAAAATCGCAATCATAATTTTAGATCACAATTAAAATTATAAAATAAACATCATAATTGTGTAAACTGTCCTCTTTTTGTGTACTTGATGGAGTTGTGCTTGTTTGAGCGTTAGAGGGTGTGTAAGTTTGCGGAGTTTAAAATTAAGTAGGGACCTGAAGCAATTCTTCTGTCTCTTCATATGTGAGTTTTTGAAGGTACTAACTTACAATAATTTTGCACGAATGCTTTGTCATGGAGTTTGTCTTGTAACTGGCCGTTTGCGAGCAAACTAGGTATTTCGTGTGCCTATTCATAACCATCGGGTTGTAGATGAGTTTCTTGTGTTGTAATAAAATAATATTTAAAATAAAAAGCTGTCTTACTGTTAAAACTTCACAAAATTCGTATAACAGAGAGGTCGGAAATAGCTTTGTTTTAAAAGTGTGATTAAAAGTGACCTTCAAAATGGCACGCTGGGCAACCTCAACTGGCTTTAAGATAGTTTTGGGAGACCCACCCCATGACGATATGCAGTATGTGATGAGGGACTGGCAGAGAGCAAAGTATATTCGCTTCAGCATAAATGGATCAGTCACGTACCGGAGGGTCTTAAAAATGTATATCAAATTCCTGATCCTACCACTGAGGGTTTTAATGTGGTCTTTAAAGTTGAGTTTGCTATCAATGAAAACGCCCAGATATTTTATTGATTCTACACGTTCTAAGTTTGGACAGGAACAGTTTGCTCTAGAATGATATATATTATGTGATAGGATGTTATAATCATCATATATTTTTTCTGAGTTTGACCGTATACTGAAGCAAATATACTTAGTTTTGTCCACATTAAGAGTCAAAACATTGCTCTGAAGGCAACACACTGCATTAAAACCAGCTTGGGCAACTTTAAATGCCCCTTCCCATGAGTCGGCAGAGAAAACAAGAGCAGTATCAGCTGCAAAGGAGATTATTTTGCCATGGAAGAGCTTGAGATTTGTGAGATCGTTTATATATACGAGAAAGAGGGTTGGACCCAGGATGCTACCTTGTGGAACCCCGTACGTTACTGAAAGATCTCCACTGTTGAAATTGCCAATGCGAACACTCTGAAGGCGACCGGTTAGATAACTTTGAAAAAGCTTTAGTTGAGTACCTGTGATTCCAAGTATTTCCAGCTTATTAAGTAAGATTGGAATGGACAGAGTATCAAAAGCCTTGGCTAAGTCAAGGAAAATAGTAAGGCATTTTAGTTTTTTGTCAAGGTTATCACTAACAAAGCCAATGAGATAATTAACAGCTTGATCTGTCGATATATATATTATTTAGATATGGCTTCATTAAATTTTTCCCTAGTGCAAAAGCCTCATCATATATAAAAACAAAAGGAAAAGGTAAATCTAATTCGCCTTTACTATAGAGATCTCACAATTTTCCATTCGCACCAACATCAATCATTATACTTAAATTCTTTATTTGCATTTGCAAGTGCCATCAAGACGATACTAAAGTGACCTTTATAATTGAAATATAGTGATCCTGAGTATTCTGGTCTTTGGACCTTAACATGTTTACCATCCAAAACTTCCAAACAATTCCAAAATTGATATTTATCCCCAAAATCAGTGGCAATTCTTTTCCATTCCTCTTTTGACGGCTTCTGAAATAGAAAAAAATAGTAGAAGTTTTTTATTGTACGTTTTGTTTTTTCAGGTTAGTGATGGTAATCAGGATGAAGCTGAATCTGATCAAGCACAAAAAGAGCAAGAAGTGGCTGCGACTATTTCTTCATTCGTGTCAGCCCCACAACCACCCGCAAGACCACCTCCGCTTAGTTCCAAGAAAAGTGTTCATAAAATACAAAATGAATTACTGGAACGAGCATGCCAATTACTTATCAGAACCGTAAGTTAGTGGTGCTCAGCCAATTGCATTTGACTGGGCAGAAACATTAGAACGACTGACCCCTACTCAAAGATTATATGCCAAGAAGGCCATTAATGATGTGTTATTTGAAGCGGAATTGGGAAATTTACACAGATACTCGGTTCAAATAAATGTAACATCAACCCATTCACCTGCACCATCTCCCTATTACACATCTCCACCCGAATCATCTCTCTACTCACACAAAACATCTCTCGACTACATCCAAAGCCCTGTCAGAGCTCCGCCCGCACAATCACCCATCTACATTCAAACCCCTGTCACAGCTGCTCCCGCACAATCTCCCAACTACATCCAAATCCCAGTCACAGCTCCTCTCGCGTATTCTTCCAACTACGTCCAAACCCAAGTCAGAGCTCCTCCCGCACAATCACCCATCTACATTTAAACCCCTGTCACAGCTCCTCCCGTGCATTCTTCCAACTACATCCAAACCCAAGTCAGAGCTCCTCCCGCACAATCACCCATCTACACTCAAACCCAAGCCGCAGCTCCCGCACAACCTCCACTCAACACCAGGCGCGTGCACAGGATTATGACAGGGTATGCGGCGGAGTAATTGGTCACAAAAACTTTTTCTTTTATAGATTTTGAGCATAGCCACAGCCACGCATCGTAGCATGGTGGCAATGCGTGGCTGTGGCTATGCTAAAAATCTATAAAAGAAAAAGTTTTTGTGACCAATTACTCCGCCGCATACCCTGTCATAATCCTGTGCACGCGCCTGCTCAACACATTCCGTCCCCATCTTCTATGTCTCAAGACAGCGAATATACAGCTGGTTCGTTATTCGCTCAATTTCAAGCAGAATAATATGATTAATAAGGTAACCTAAACAATTACATAGTGCCATAAATTGAATTACATTGTTGATTTGTAAGTAAAATAATAAAAATATAGTATATATATAGATTTTTTTACTTACCCTTATATAAGACTGTAGGACATAAATTAATACTTCGCATGTCTGAATAATTGACTGACTGATGGCAGCAGGTGACATAATTGCAGAATATTTAAGATCTTTAATATTTCTTCCAGTAGCAAGATATCGTAAAGTGACAGCTAATCTTTCTTAGGCGGTTATTGCTTTCCTCATACAGGTATCTTGTTTTTCCAAATATGGTTTGACATTTGCAACAAATGATCGTAGCAGGCTTCTTTCATTCGATAGTAATTTTGAAAGTCTTCTTCATCCTGTTGTCGTATTTCATATATATCATAAATTTAGATGCGTGTAATGTTCTCTTTTTTGTAGCCAGGTTTTCATCCATCGCTTCCTTTTTACGCGTTTCTTTAGCAGTAAAGCGATAATTATAATAGCACAGGCTCTTTTTTTTTTTCAAAACAGGCTAGGCAGGATCAGGTGACTCACTTGACTGTCGTCTTTACTTTACGAATGATGACTAACGTAAGTTTTATCAGTCTGCTGTCAGACTAGACTGAGCGTGTAACCGTGTTTTTCATCCATCATTCTGGCATCAGTCTTAGCCGGACCAAACTGACGCCAGACTGAGCGTGTAACGTTTGACTTATTAGTCACGTGTATTTTGTTTATTGTCGTTCGTGCGTTCGTATTGGAATTGATTCATTTGTAATTAAGTTATAATTTTTGATCAGTTTTAATTACTTATGATGTCTAAAGTGAAAACCAAGTACCTTTGTATGTTCTGACGAGGAATCAGAAGAAGTAGGTCAGCTGTCGAAAAAAAAAACGAGGTGAATCTAAGAACTGGATATTTGCAAACAAATTTTCATGTGTTAGTTTTGCCGAAGAAGCCGTGACTGCAGAATATACCTACGTGGGTAGCACGCACTACCCACATTATCAGAGAAGGAAAAACACCGATTTTATAGATGCAACAAAGCACCACGTAAAGGAGTGCAATATGCTGCAGAAATACACACATCAAAAGTGTCTAGGGATCAAGCATTTTTATGCGGATTTCTTGAGATTGAGATGTGGCTTTGTAATAAATTTATGATTTTATAAATTTATATGGATCCTTTTTGGTGCATTTCATAATTTGAAACAGGAACTGTTAATCAAATTCGAGTAAAAGATGAAAATCAGCTGTCAATATTTTCCCTATAAAAACATACAACGCATTGAAGACATTATTAGTGCTACTGTTTCCCTACTACTGATTAAAACCAACGTTATTATGGAGCGGCGACGTCATTTAAGCAGGGAAGAAATGCTCAGAGCCGTGGGAATGATAGAAGCTGGTTCCCGGCAACGTACTGTGGCTTTAGCTCTGAATACAAGTCAGAGTGTTATCAGTCGACTTTGGACACGTTACCGAAGCACTGGTACCGTGGCTGAGCGCCATGGAGGACGGTATCGCTGCACCACACGGAGACAAGACCGATACATTCAAATCTTAACTCGAAGAGCTCCAACAATAACCGCCATGATGTTAGCCGTGAGGCTTCATCACTCTTCAGGGAACTTAATTAGCGACCAAACAGTCAGAAACCGCTTGCATGAAGTGAACCTTCATTCCCGAAGACCGCTACGGGTACCACCTATAGCAATGCATAATCGTAGGATTCGATATCAATGGGCTCTTGAACACAGAAATTGGGCAGAAGAACAATGGCGTTTCGTGTGCTTTTCTGATGAGTCTCGTTTTAGTATGAGACCGGATACAAGACGTATACGATACTGGAGAACCCCTGGACGCCAACAGCGATTAAAATCCTGCCAGGAAGTCCATCCTTATAGTGGTGGAACCATCATGGTATGGGCGGGTATTTGGATCGGCGGAAGAACTGAGTTGATTTGGATCAGAGGCAACCTCAACGCTCAAATTTATGCTGAGACGATTGTATCTGACGTCATCGTTCCTCTACAAGTGCAAATCGGTCCCTTATTTCAGTTAATGCATGATAATGCACGACCGCACACCGCAAGAGTTGTAAGACAGACTCTCGCCGCAGCTAACATCAATGTCCTGCTCTGGCCTGCTCAGTCGCCAGACTTGAACCCGATTGAGCATGCATGGGATATGCTACAGAGAAGAGCTCTGCCGAATATGGAGGGTATCCAGTCGCAAGAAGACCTTTTTTTGTTGTTGCAACGAACATGGGCGGCCATTCCACAGCGTGATTTGGATGAACTCATTTTGAGTATGCCAAACCGATGTTCTTGTGTTGTTACTGTTCGCGGTAGAAACACGGTTTATTAATTGTTTAAGTTACCCAATAAAATTTTAAAGAAAACTGTTATTTCAGTCTTTTTTTCGAACTTTAATGTTAGTGCTTCAAATGTCAAAAATCCCTTTATTAGGAAAATGGCAAATTTCTTTATTAATGCAAAGGTGACTTGGTTTATCGTTACTGTGACAAACGAAAACACTTTATTTGATGAATCCTTAAAGAAAATTTTAATTAATATCAATCAGGAGAAAAGTTATTGCAAAAATATATGTTGATCCCTAGACACTTTTGATGTGTGTATATTTGCTATTTGAGGTAGTGTTACTTTATCAGACAGAATTTATTACACAGAATTCGAGCATAATCACGTTTCTATTAAGAAAAATTACGATTATGGGATTTGCGATTAATATAAGTGGCCATAATTTAGGTACCATTTGATGTCAATTTTAGGTAAATTTTGACGATCAATAAATGTTAGATGAGTTACATTTTAAACGTACTGAGTTATAAAATTAGAAGCTAATAGAATTGCTTTTTTGGGTGCTATATATTAATAATAATATTTTGGGAGTTTACTGTTTGAATATTTATTACAAATTAAGATGCTAAAAAATAACCACCATGCTGAGTTGTATTTACAGTGGCTTTTACATAGAATATTATAACTAGTGGCTAAGAATGCTAAGATAGTATTATTCAGACGTGCGTTGATTGTGGCTGACTCAGTAAATTTAAGAGGCAATGTAGATTTCTAGTGGTTGATAATGCTATTGAAAAGAACTCTGTTTAATTAGCACCTTTTTTAACACTATTCCTTTTTTGATTAATTTATTAATTTAGCCACGAGCTAAATACAATTTTTTATTTTTAGCTAAATACAATTTCTTTAATTTTTTTTATTTTTGGTTACAACTTAAAACGGGATATTTGCTATGTGTATTTATTGTTTAGAGTTTCCGATATTTCGACACTGTTGTAACTTGCAAACGCCATGATCACGGATGAGTTCATCCGTGATCCCGTTTATGTTGTACTGATACTATTAAATTATATTAAGCTCGTGGCTAAATATTTACATCTGTAGGGTTCTATTTTCAAAGTTAAGCAACGTTTGCCGAGGTTGGGCCGTGGGTGGGTGACCATCTTAACATACCTATTGAGAATTCCTCGTGCCATATTATTTTACACCGTTGGTCGAGGCAGACATTTGTGAACATCTTCAACAGGTAGACAGCAGTCTTGTCAAGGGGTAACATGTTACCCAGCTACAGTAGTAGTAACTCAGAAAATCCGACACAATTGGAGTAAATGCTAACATTTACTCCATTTGTGTCGGAGTGGATCTCATTGCTTGACTGGTGGAGAGTGCCTAGCCCCTATGCTTAATGCCATATCCGCCTTTGTACTTTTTGTGTTGCATTAAGTTTTAATAAATAAATGATGATTAAATTATATTTAAAATTAGAATGTACTTATTTGTTTTTATTATAGGCCCACGTTTGACTACCATCTTACCATCACATGATGTGGTCGAAGATGCAGCACGCTTACCTAGAAGTAACCTATTCACTCTTGACTTAAAGAACCCAGGTTATAGCTATCAGGAAACACAGACTAATTTCACAGAAAAAACTTCTACACTAAATCTGTTTACCTTTAAGTTTGAAGGTCATGAAACAGGGAGAGGGGGGCACACTAGGACAGTTTATAATAAAAAAATCCTATTTTCATAATTTTAAAAGTTTATTTTTATTTTTTAACGTGATGTATGCTAGTTAATGCTTCTAACTTTTAAGTAATATTATAAAAACTGTATTTAAATAGTGCAGTATTAGTTTTTTTTTACTTTCAAAAGAACCGTCACATATCCAAAACTGCCCCCCCAGAGGGGGTACTTTAGGACACTAGTGGGGCAGTTTTGGACTGCCTGGGGCAGATTAGGACTTCATAAGAAAAACAAAGATAACAACACTATATTTCTTTTATTAAGTAGTTTTGTTATAACTAAATGACAAATTACCATTAAACCTTTTTTTTTCTCAATATTTGGATTACAAATTATAAAAAATCTTAACTATCAATACCTAGAATCAAAGGTTTTATTTACTACTGTTTTTATAGAACATTTACCCTTACTTTGAACAAAAATAAATCAGCTACTCTCAAAATATAACAATCAGTCTCAATAAACCTGTTTTTCTATAAAATAACAACAATATTCTAAGCATAAAAACATTTAAAAAAACCAGTCTCAGTCTCAATAAATCAGATCTTATCTAGTTTCCTTGACTGGAAATCAGTTAACAAAGCTGAAAATTTGACAAATCAAATCTGAATACCAACATCCCGGCAGTTCTTGATGTGCTTCCGGCATCGGTTGGTGGTGGAAGTTTAGCAAGAACATCTAAAATAGATACGGACCATTTGTCCTCCTTTTCAGGAAAAAAGAACTTATTAAAACCAGGTTTCTTTTTCAGAAAATTCACGATCAAGGACGAATTATTAGAGTTTTCTTCAACTTTTGCAACAAATGCCAAAGATCGGTTATTGTTTACAGAGGAACATTGGACTAAACAAAAGTCACCAGGATTTAAGTCGTCTGTGTCTAAAGTTTTTGCCACAACTATATTATCATCCTCATCTGTGAAATCTAAATCAGTGTCACTATTAACGGAATATAGAGATTCGTCTTCCGTGTCGTCAGAACTACAATTATGTAATTTTTTCTTCTTACTTTTGGTTTTGGTTTTCGATGTCATTACGTGAGATCTTTTAGCTTCCGACTTCTCTATCCTTTTCTGATGTTCTTAAAATGCTTTTTCAATTTCATTTTTCTCCGGTGTTTCGGTTAATATACGGGACTTACCTTTCTTCCTTCCCCTTAGCCCTTGTTTGCGAGGAGGAGCTTGGGGATAAGGTCTTATCATTTCAGGTGTTAAAATTAGATTAGGTGTATGGGGTCGTAGCCCTTCTCCATTATCCTCATTCAAGCTTACATTGTGTAGATCTTCACTCGGTCTCAGATTTGAATTAGGACAGCGTCCTAAAGTGCCCCTACAAGGTTGTACTAAACTGCCCCCACCCCAGATCATAAAATGTAAACAGTCATATGATCAAATAAATTTTATCATTTTACGGTTTAGTTGTTATTATTACATCACCACACATATAATTTGAATAAAAAATACGCGAAAGATTCATTTGAACACTACTTTTAATGAAAAATCACTTACCTAGATTCTTCGAAATTTTTACGACAACCGCCTAAAACCAGGCACATGCCAAAAATCAGTTTGACAGTATTCTGTGCCATGGGTGACATATGACAGTTGTCTCTGGTAGTGTGGCCATCCGAAAAATGCACTTTCTGTAAATATTGTGCAAAACTGACCGAGAATATCATCCTTGTCCTAATCTGCCTCCGTCCTAAAGTGCCCCCCTCTCCCTACTGAAACAAAAGAATAAAACAGTGACATTACTATTACTATTTTTTTAACGAAATAACCATCACATAATAGCCCCACAAAAACGGGGCATGTTTTTTAAAATCAGATAAAATTTTCAGATTGCTTACCAAAAATAAAAAGGTGGAATCTAGATTGAAAGCTCTGATACAGTTCCTTTATTTTTCGCTAGCCGTTTTTAATAAAAACTGAAGTTTGTATGCTGTTGTAGGCGTTTAGGGGTCCGTGGGGTGCCATTAAATCGCTGAGTCTATGACAGTCACGAAGGATATGGTCGAGGAGAATTAATAATGCAGATAACTATTACGGATCTGAATTAATCATATGAATTTATGTACCTATTAGTGAACTGCTGGATGAATTAAACATCAAAATCAAAAGTGAATGTGAAAACAATATACACAAATTCACTGCAGGTAGTTTAAAAAAAAATCCCAACTGCGCGAAGCATAGGAGGGTAATGTCCTGGAGTATAATACCAGTGTATGCAATGGAATGGAGCGTAATACCAGTAATCACTCAATAAAAAAAGTAATTTAGAAAATCTAAAAACGCGACTGCTTAATTGAAATGCAAGAAACAAGCACATTTTCATTTAAAAAGTAACCCAGTCAGACGGGCCCCAGTTGAATATAGGTATAATTATAAAAATAGGATTTACTTATAATATGTAATGTTCATCATAATGTTAATTGCTTAGAATAAATATTTTTGAACTTACCTAATCATAAATGTAGTGAAAACAGATCTGGATTATATAGAGCACTGTTAAACCTGCAGTATAACCTTGGTATGCAGGAAAGCCCAAAACAATTAAAATATTTTTTTTGCAAGCGGAACCATCATCATTACTTCCGATTCACACTTGAGCGTTTCATATTCGGTATGGACGGATATTTTCCGGTGGGACGTGTATGAAATATGTCAGTTTGTACCGCGGACGGCAGGCCATTTGAAAAACAATACTTTTTTTCGGCAAAACGTTTAGAAAACTCGGTCACCTGAGCCTATGCTGCGGATCTGTTCAAACGCGGGTTTTGGTTCAATTTGAGTATTTAGGTCATGGGTTTTTCAGAGGGCACTAAGCTCTATCTCCATCTTTTAAGCAATGCCTCTAGTACTGGTCAAGTTATGCTCAGGAAGGTATCATAAGATCTTGCTTTCATATGTTTTACTTATTATTTATGTTGCTGAAAGATACGTGTTCAGTGCGCGTGCTAGTGGGTACAGATCCGGTCTCTTCGTGAAGCCACGGTTGGCTAGGCGCTTGAATTTGTCCTTGAAGGCTGTCTCCGAATGACAAGTACTTACATAACATACTTACATTAAGTTTAATAATTAAACTTAATGTAAGTGTGTTATGTAAGTTAATTATTAATTATTAATAGTTGTAAACATTAAACGGTCTCTCACGATATAATATACTTAAAATATTTAATTGAAAAAAAAACATAAAACCTTAAAAATTTCTTAAAACTAGCTTATTTACAATTTTTACAACTACGCCCAATAACTTTGTTTTTCATAGTATTTGTATGAATTACAAAGTTATATTTGCGGTTTTAGAAAATATACTGTATCTCAAAAACTGCCGACTCGATCTCGTTCAAACCAATTTTGGTTGAAAGTTTACATTAAGATCTACAACATATGGTTTATTTTTACATTTTTCACTTCATTATTATAGAAGTTAGAGGGGGAGGGACACACATTTTATCACTTTGGAAGCGTATATCTTTTAAACGATTAACTTTATGAAAAAGTCATTTTTTTTCACCTTAATATCATTTTAAAGACCTGTCTATAGATACCACACACGTATAGGTTTCATGAAAAAATATATTTTCAGTTTCAGTTCCATCTTTGGGGAGCCCCCTTTATTTTAAATGTTTTTTAAATTTTTCTTAAAATCGGAAAGCGGTTCACAGAATACATCTATCTACCAAGTTTTACATGTATAGTCCTAATAGTTTCGGAATAAAATGGCTGTGACATACGGACGTACGGACAGACAGACAGACAGACAGACGGACAGACATGTCGAAACTATAAGGGTTCCGTTGTTTGCCATTCGGCTACGGAACCCTAAAAATGGGCCTCCAGTATTTTATATACCTACTGTACCCCATTGCTACTAGCTAGTAGCTACCCACTGTTTGAAATCAAAGTCAATAGTAGGTTATAAACCTTTTTAGGATTCTGTAGCCGAATGGCAAAAAACGGAACCCTTATAGTTTCGTCATGTCTGTCTAGCTATCTGTCTCTCCGTATGTCACAACCATTTTATTCCAAAACTATTAAGACTACACATATGAAACTTGGTAAGTAGATTTATTCTTTGAACCGCTTTCAGATTTTAAACCAAAATGAAACAAAATATAAAATTAAGGGGATAGTCCATACATAGAACTGAAACTATAAATATTTTTTTCATCAAACTTAAACGTGTGTGGTATCTATAGACAGGTCTTTCAAAATGACATTGAGGCTTTTCAAACCACTTCTTCTTAATCAATCGTTTAAAAGATATACGCTTCCAAAGTGGTAAAATCTCCCCCCTAACTTTTATAATAACGGAGTGAAATATCTTTCTTTTTTTTTTTGTTGTCAGGGGGAAACCTTCAAAAGGCGCCTGGACTTTCGGGGTAAAGACCAGGGAGTGTGGGATTCTTACGTCACTAAAACCACCCCGGTGATCACCATCAGCACATATAAAAGGCCCCGTTACCTCTACAAATTGGCGTATCTAGAGATATTTCCCAGGGGGGGCCTGGCCCCCAGTAGTAGAAGCGATGATCGCTTATCAAAGTTGCGTCAACTCTTAACGTACGAAATTTAACATGTATCGCATAACGGAACTTTGCATGAGTGAGTCCGACTCGCACTTGGCCAGATTTTTAAATTTTTCAGCCATAATATTGTTTGTTAGTAAAAATTCTCGGGTGGGCACCAGACCATTCTGGGGTGGGCACGGCCCACCCGGCTCCCCCCCTTCCTACGCCTATGCCTCTACCTTACCTCGGCTGCTGCAGCCGCTCGCGCCACTGTTCGAGTGTGTTTCGCCGTTCCTGCCGCCTCATTCTCGCGAATAAGACACCCGGCACACTATTGCCATCCTGGCGCATGGTGCGAATCCGGTTATATACCCTTGCATCCATATCCGCCAGGATGTCCAGCGGTGGAAAGCGTGCCAGGATTGTTGCCGCCTCAAAGGACACTGTTCGGTACCCGTGTGCGATACGAATGGCCATTTTCCGTTGTAGGCTGTTGATCTTAGTCCTACAACGTCAAGTTTAGCTTTTAGTTTAGCGCTAGGAAGGATGATTATTACAGAAAATTATATAATTACTAGCTTTTGCCCGCGACTTCGTTCGCGTAGGAGGGTTTTCCAGCGTAAATTCCTGATCCCGTGGGAATTTCGGGATAAAAAGTAGCCTATGTGTTATTCCAGGATGTAAACTATCTACTTGCCAAATTTCATTCAAATCCGTTCAGTAGTTTTTGCGTGAAAGAGTAACAAACATCCATCCATCCTCACAAACTTTCACATTTATAATATTAGTATAGGTATATAAGTATATAGTATAAGTATAAGTATATAGTATATTAGTATATAGTATAAGTATATAGTATATTAGTATAATATAATAGTATAAGTATATATATATTAGTAAGAAATAAGTTTTGTTGAATCAATACAAAATATATTGTAATAGGGCACTGATGACACCATGCAGTTATGTAAAAATATAAAACATGTTTTATTTCTTCTTTCTATGAGTAACAGAGTGGTAATTACTGATAATAGAGAGTTGTACCTATAGTTTTTACCCTGCAGGTTTAGAGTAAAATCCACGTACTAAAATGCTTGCTCCTGCCCAGTGCTTGTTCCTCCCGGACGTGACTTCCAGTGGCCAATTTGGAAAGCTATCAATCGACTGCGAACCCAAGTAGGCCGCTGAAGCACAATTTAGCGAAGTGGGGTATTATATGCCAAACTGTCACCCAGTGCGATTGCGGTGTTCCTGATCAAATAATGTCCCATCTGCTGGAGTGTTTTATGGTCCAAGAACATGTACCTACATTAGAAGACCTGATAAACGCCACTGAAAACGTGACCACCGTGGCTACTACTGCCCGATAAAACTACTGCTGGCTACCTACTGGGTCCGATAAAAAACGTATAAAGCACGCGATTTACCATCGATACGAAGAAGAAGTACACGTTTAGAAGTGCTTAGTAAATTTCAAACTTTTGTGAAGCCACAAAAACTTGCGCAAAATTTGATAGTGACTTACTAATTATATCATCATAAAACATTAACTACTTATGTATATAAATCATTTGTAAGCATTATTCATTAACACGCTAAGGATTCGTAGCGTATCTTTTACACAATATTATAATATCTTCCCGCGATATTGTTCGCATGGTAGGATTTTCCCGCGTAAATCCCGAACCTGTTGGAATTAAGAGATAAAAAGTAGCCATTGTGTTATTCCAGGTAAAGTTAATTCTTAATTTTGGAACGTTGATGTCATTTCTGTCTAGCATTAGCATAAATGAACAATCCTTTCTTAACAATCTATAAACATTTAAGGCAAATTTTATTTCCAGAGATTAGGTGAAGATTGTGTTGCCTTAGCATAGGCCTCCCCCAAATCCTTCCACAGGTCTCAATCATGTGTTTTTCACCACCACATTGCACCCGTGGCTGCAGGCTGCAGGCTCCGTTTTTTACAATTGCAGGAAATTATTTTACTTATTTTTAAAGGTAGGTATTGTAATTTCATGACAAGCAGAAGTATTAGGGACTGCTGTGATTAACGATTTTAAATGTTTCTGAAAAAAATCCGATCCCGACACAGAATCAAGGAATAAGTATGTAAAGCTAGCTAAAGCATGACTTGGAAAAGAACATAGCACACTTTTTTATCACGCTAATACTCAAAAAGCACATTCAAACCACCACGCTGCGTTTCAAAACGGGAATATTGACTCTTATCTCGCGAAAGTCTGTGTCCCACATGGGGTAACATGAAAACGAGACCTATATAATATGTATATGTGGGGTTTCCGCGACATAATCTATGACCAGAATGCGTGTGAAGTTGTGTGAAACACCTTATACCTAATTAAGAAGGAAAGATAGAAGGGAAGATTACCCATAACCCAACTTGATAAAAATGCCCGCAATGAGGGGCAGTGAGCACGTTAGTGCGCCCTGACTCGCTGAATGACTCGCGAGATATGCCCGTAAATCGCATTTGCGCCCCGCTGACCGCTTCCTCAACTACACTCAATTACGTTAGTTGGCAGGCGCAAGTTGTGAGAGGTAACGGGGATTTGTTATATTTATAAGCTGTGTCCGTGACTTCATCGCTTGAGAGGTTTTTTTTTTAGCAAAAATCCCGATCCTGTGAGAATTCCGGGATAAAAAGTAGGGTGTAACCGATCTCCCAGAGAAAGTTCCATTGAAATTGGTTCAACCGTTCCAGAGATTAGCCCGGACAAATAGAAAGACAAAGAGACAGACCCAAAGAAAAAAATCATTGTGTTTGTATTCTGTAAATAATTATAAGCAATTTGCCCAAATGCTTTAAGCTATACACATTTCTTACTTTGGTTTTTGTTCATCAAACTGTGTTCGAAGTTGAGATACACTATAACCGACAAATGCTAACACTGTCTGGAAAAGTTCGCTCAAATCTGCGTGCTTATTTCCTCAAAATATGCGGTGCTCACAGATATGAACCTGCATGCTTCTCTTATAATTTAACCAATACGAATTATATGGACTTTAAAGATAGATTAGAAACTTTCACATATAAATATTCTGATTCTAATTCTGAATGTGTTGTGCATATAATTAAGCTTATGTATCTAAACTAGGCAGTGCCTGTATTTCGACTATCAATGTCAAACCCCCTAATTTATCAATCAATTAAGTTAGACTTTTAGTGGAATTTTTATATTTAATGGTATGCGGTAGGCGACCTGCATATCATTAATTAACCTTCTTGTTCATTAGCTTTTTACATGCATAAAACTGTCTCACCCGAAAATTTAACTTTACGATTTCAGCACGTTTCGCTATCTTTACGGGATGTATAGAAGTTATCTGTCCCCATTATCCTAATGTGCTCAGGGCCTCTTACAGGATAAATACCGCTCTGATCAATACTCCTACATTGTAGTCTAACCAGACATGTTTTCTTTTTTTTTATACTATCCCGTGATAACAGTAACTATACTTAACCCATGATGACTCTTAAGTCACTAACCTAACCTACCTACCTACTAACAGTACTGTACTACTAATAGGTAAAGTATCAACACAAGTAAATGAATTATTGATTGGCTTAATACCTATTGCTATAGTATTCCCATACTTATAATCATTGTATTTCTGTTATATTTCTTTTATCCAGACCAGAGTGAAGGGATCCGCAATCTCCATTGAAAAGGGAGAATCTTGCGACTAGGCAGCTGGTGTTTTTGCCTGATGGGCAACTGCCGATGTTTCTTTTCTGGTAATTTAGTTTGTTTAAGTGAGTTAGAAACTTTGTTTGCGAGATGCAGAGTACGTACGTTATGAGATAGGTGTTGCTACACAAATGCAAGTTATAATAGTAATAATTTTCATTGTCACATACTTAAGTAAAACCATATTACATAGCTTAAAAGTACAGATAGGTACATTAACATTAATTAAGGTCATACACACAATGTAACCCTGAACCCCAAACTGTGTGATCTTGTGGCTCAGGAGTCAGTGATCGCCAGGTGTTCGCTGTCACTGAGATACCAAAAACCTTTTAATAAGTGTTTATCAGTAAACAATAGATAATTGTTAACAGAATAAAAGTTTCAAACTATATACAAAATTAAAAATTGTTGTAAATTAAAATACCGAAGGAATAACTATTGGAAACGTAAGTTTGTGCAATTTGAGTATGTTTGTGTGTGAAGGTGTGTACGAGCGCGTATGTGCGAGCAGGGGTCGCTCATTGGCCCGCATCGGCGGCGCGTCGTGTTTAACGCGCGGCTCAAAGAGTCAGCAGCATTGACGGGGCCCGACAGCGCCATTGCCTGCCGGGGTTGCGGGAATGTTCTAGCGAGATACTGCGGCCTCGGAACGTAAGGGAAGTGAATCAATAGGGAGGGTTTTTAGTCCCAGAGTGGGAGGAATCATTAGATGATTTTCCCACCTGGAAACCCTTTTTAGGGTAGTTCTCGCGTTTCGTGCAAATTAAAAGAATTTACGAGAAAAATACAGAACTATTTTTTTTTCAGTGCCAGAGCATAGCTACTTGAAAAATAAACTAGCTATATGCGTATCACTGAATTATACGCAAAATTGACAAAGATATGTGCTTTATAATTTTTTCGTACGTATGGTAATGAGATAAGAAATTTGGTTATGATATTTGGGATAATGGTAATGAGAAAATGCTAATGGTAATGCGAACGTAAATAAAACAAAGGAATTTAAATTCGTGTTTTATTTTTATAAAAATTGAATACTTGAATTGAGTTTTACTGACATAATAGAACTAATCAACAATGTAACAAAACAACTTTCAAAAATTTTTTTGTTAATTATGAGAACCTACAAGCTATATATAATCAAACTCCACATTATTAATTACTCAGTCTCAAAAGTAAATGGCAGTCTCACTTAGACTTGCTTATTAAACATAAAAACTAATAGGAACGTTAATCACAGTTTTAAATTATTATCATCACAGCAGCTTTGAGCTCAGAATATGTTATCATTAGATGAATCACTACAATTATAATTTATATTCTCCTTTGCTTGTATTATTATATCGCGTTTATCTTCATATTCATCCTTTCTTTGCTTGCGTTCTGCGTTAATATGAAGTTCATCTTCATCTGAAGAGTCATCGAAAAAGTTGCTAACCACTGTCCTCTTCACTGATCTTTTTATGTCTTCTTTCAATTTTCCTTTTTGATGGGTACCACCAGAGATAAAATTCTCAAAATCTTTTTGATATTTTGTTATATTCAGTTTCGGCTTTTTGTCAATAAAAGCCTTGTTAGACCAATGTAGTTTTATATCTGAAAGTACTGTAATAGCTTTATTTGGATTAACATTACTTGAAGAACATTTAATGTTAGGAGTTACACTGACATCCAAGCTGCTTAAAGGCTTCGGCCGTTGAGACTGGTGTGATATGTTACAGGGTTCTACATAAACATTTGCTATATCTCTAAAAAAGCTTCCTGTGGTATTTATGTCTAAAATGTCGTCTTCTACATGAATTGTAGAATTGCCCAGGACAGGCCTTGGCATGTCTATAAATCCAAGATGGTACCAGTGAGAGCATATCTGTCCATTTTCACAGAAGAAGCAGCTAAGCTTTCTGAAGGTCATGGGACTGTTAGGTGACCAGAGAACTTGATGAACTGACATTGTTCCACGAAATGGTTGGACCTCGGTCGGGATTTCTTTTTCTGTAATCTCATGTTCTGAGACAGAAAGTAACTTAATGTTTTTGACTTTGCTGCCAACACGTGTCCAAAATTCTTGAAGGCTGCCAATATCTTTGCTCAGTCGCACAATTTGATCAGCAGTCCTCTTTAAAACTGCCCCAACTCCATCCGGTGCTCCCTTACCATGTCCTGCTTCTAAATAGTTCCAAGTAATAGATTTCAGCTCAGGAAAATCTTGATGCAGTTGACTAATAACATAAAACATGAATCGGTTCCTATATTGGCTTGATGGGCTATCTGATATGAAATGTATTGTATCAATTAGCGGCGCAATTTCTTGGATATATCCAAGTAATGGTAACAGATGAGCCCATATAGCCCTTGCATCATGTTTATTACATTCACTAATACTGCAAGCACTATATGGTTTCAAAATTCCGGTTTCTTGATCAATTATATAAACAACTGCAGTGTGTAATGTTATTTGTGTCCTGCTTCTACCAAAATGAAAACTTTGAATTTCTTCATTAAACTGAATTGAATAATTTTCAGAAAAATCGATATGTACTACAGCCTCCATGGTAGATAATGTTGCCTTCAATGATTTTAAGTGTCAACAACAATGTTAGCACAATGTTTAAAATATGGCTTTAATGACTTTTGCAGCTTTTCTATAATATTTTTAGGATAATCTGTTACTTTTCTCTTTGCGTTTACAATCATAACTTTTTCTTTTCCTTTTGTTACATACTTTTCTTTCTTTGTGCACCACTCGTAATAATCTATCTTGCCTTCATTGTTAAACTCTTCAAAATTTTGAGCTCTTCTTTCGCAACACTCACAAGTCCGGTTTAAGCATCTTTCACTGTAAGCGTCACAGCATGAACTTTGCAGCAAAGCAGTTCCATTTGCCTCTTTGATTATTTTATTTTTATTTTTATTTAGGCTCTTCACTAATAAATCAACATTCACGTGTACTTTACACGCACAGGTATTCCGATCAGACTCTTTTGGATGCAAAATGCGCGTGCGTTCAGTATCCAAAATGGGCGATACTTGCAAAAGGTGGAATATCCTATGTTAGTGTTCTAAATAGTTAAAAACTTTTTAAATAGATTAGTTAGAGTATCATTTAAATATCTTTTGTGCTTTCTAACTCCATTTCGAGTTATAAATTTATTTTTTCCAGGGGATAACTTTGTGTTATCATCGTCTTCAAAAAAATCTTCAATTTGTTGTTTAATATCCAATTTAGAATAATCTTTTGAATGTTGAATTTGAGCCTTGGTTCGTACTGTAAAGTTGTTAACCTTTCCCAATATTTTGTATTTCTTGAAGTTATCCCTATTCCCTACTACAATGTCGCTGAATACACGTTTTTCTTTTTTCATAAGGCCACTAAACCCTTCGGATAAATTTCTGTAAACTAACTCACCAAATAATAAATTCTTTTTCACTTCTTCACGCTTGTTAGTGTCAATAGTTTCAACTAGTCTATCTACTTTCTCTTCTGTAGTTATCCGTCCACATTGGGCTTGCCGTATTTGGTTTTTCTTTATCATCTTAGCCAACATCCTATTAAAAACATCTCTCTCCTTTTCAATTTTTGCTTTTTCCTGTTTTAGTATACCTATTTGTTTATTGTATTTATAGCGTAGCCTCCTTATCAAAGAATTCTTTTTTGGCAAGGTTCACAGTCTTTATTAATTATATTTTTAGTTCCGTGAGATGTTCCTTCTAATGGATCTTGTTGAATAACTACATCTGCGTCATTTACACGATCACTCGAGAGAGGGGTGCCTCTATTAATAATTGTTGTATTCTTCTATTAGTTTTCTTTTTTTCTGTGTATCGTTTGCTATTTTCCTTCCATTTCTTTCTTTGAAGCCTTTTTCCCCTAGGAGTCATATCAGCCACACTTTTAATTTGCTTTTGCTCTTTTCGCTTTTGGTACCTCAGCCTTTCTTTTTCTCTTTTGAATTGCATATTTTGGGATCATTTTTAATTTCTTCATACTTTTTTCTTCTACGTAATTTTGCTTCAACTAACTTTTCTTCACGAGATTTTTTCGACTTTGTTCTAGCCATATTCTGATCTGTGAATAATAATATTGACTATAATAATATTAACTGCCTCGTTGGTCCTGCGATATAAAATGTCGCGGCGGATTAAGAGATCTTGGGATCGATTGCCGGGTCGGGTAAAATGTTAATGGGTTTTATTTAAATGAAATTCTTCGTAACAGGGGTGAGCTTGTAACCGTTTACTGGGCACATTTTCAGGAGTCTGATACTTATACTTGTATGTACATGTAATACGGAAATATTTCCATTGCCACCAGCAATAAAATACGTATTTTATATGGTTCCATATGAATTATTCTAACACGATTATAGAGAAAAAAAAAACAATTAAACTATGTAAAAGTAAAATCTGTTATTAAACTAATCTTCATTACCATCATTTTATGATCATTACCATTTTCCAAATAACTGATGGTAAATTATGGTAATGAAAGGAATGGTAATGATACAATGGCACTTTATTTAAAATTGCTCCTTATATAACTTTAAAATGTTAAGTATAATGATCAAAACACTATATAAACCCAAAGGTTATCATATTAACATCTACCAAAATAAAAAATCAATTACTCATCATGCCAAAATATCCCTAATGGTAATGACAAAAAAACTTACCACGTCTAATAATCTCATCTTCGTCGTTGTTTTTTCAAAACACCGCAAACGTCTGGCTCTGTTCTCGTTCACTGGTCAACTAAACGAGCAATGCGCAAAGGGGAACGGGGGCAGGGGACAGCGCTAGTAAGTTCGTACAGGATGATTTCTTTACTTCAAGTTTAATTGATGGTAATGAATATTTTTTTTGGTCAAAATTATATAATTACAGCATAACTAAATTACAGTCGTAAATTATTTTTAATTATATAACTTTTATAGCTTGATAGTTATTTTATACACTGAAAAATAGTAATACTCAGTAATCGACCAAATTTACGTGTTATTTGCTTAAAAGTATCAAAATTCGATATCTGACCAGTAATGGTAATGATATTTAGGCATATATTTTATATATCTCTCTTTTTTTTTATTTAGAATAGGTTCGCGTTTTTTTAAGTACCTGACGTTATTATTTTCATGTGCCACATATACGTATGTAACATACCTATAATATAAAAATATTTGAGACCTTAGGCTTATTCAGTTTATTTTTTATTCCTTCCGACACGTGTTTTGCACGAAATGATAGAAATACCCTTTAGGATTCCGTAGTCAACAAGGAACCCTTATAGTTTCGCCATGTCCGTCTGTCTGTCTGTCCGCGGTTTAGCTCAAAAACTATTGGTACTAGAAAGTTGTAATTTGGCATACTTTGGCATGAGTATACACGTTAATGACGCCGAAAAAGTGGTAAAATAAAATTTTGAAAAAAAAACAATTATTTAGGGTACCTCCCCTACATGTAAAGTGGGATGATAATTTTTTTTTCGTCTTCACATAGTGTGGATTATCGTTGGATAGGTCTTTCAAAAATATTAGGGGTTTGGGAAGACCATTTTTTGATTAAGTAAACCGTTCGTGACTTATCAAGCTTTAAAGTACCAATTTTCGTTAGAGTCAAGTGTCCCTCCTCTACCAACTAAACGGTTGTATGTCACGGCAGTAGTACCTATATATAACGAAGTTTAAAGGAAAACTATCACACATAAGTGGGCTTTACAAGTTTACGAGTAATAGTCGACCAATTGTATTTGACTCGAAAATTTCGATCAACTCCATAGAAATGTCGATAGATGGCGCTAAGCGTCAGTTGTATCACGCTAGTTTCATATTGAATACGACACGCACTTGGCTGTTATAAAAACTACGGAACCCTACACTGCGCGTGGCCCGACACGCACTTGACCAGTTTTTTTTACATGTCTATATATGTAGAAGGTGTTTGATTGCGTATCTGTGTATAATATGCTCGCGTTGGCCGATAAAGAAAGAAGAAGTATGGAGACGTTCGAATTTTATTTCGATAAAATCGCTTTAGCTCATTATTTAAGCCAGAGCCCATGCTCAAACGAACGCGGCAAAACAGTTCGCCATTCATTGCGGGCGAATAGAGAAAACTGGTATAAATGAATTAAGATTTTAACTCTTCCCACGACCAGCTAAATTAGCCTTATTCTGCGCACTGCTCACAAAATACGTTTATTTTCTGTTCCGCTAATCTTATAAAATGGGGAATTTTATTACGTGCTTAAATTATTATGTGGGATTTGGTTTTAATGTTTGTTGCTGTGATTATTTGATTTGATTTTGAGATGATTGATAAAGAGTAGCTATTCAAAAGTTAGTAAGTAGGCATCATACGTCAGTCTATTCGATGAATAAATGTTGTGTACCAGCGGCTTTGAATGGTAATCGAAAACGTCACATGGTGGCCATCCCACCCATACGCACAAAACGTTATGGGGATACTTTCATTGTGCGTACGGCTAATGAGTGGAATCCCCTGCCGGAGTCTACGTTTCCTGATAGCTATAACCTAGATACTTCGAGTGAATAGGTTACTTCTAGGTAAGCGTGCTTCGTCTTCGACTACATCATCACTTACCATCAAGTGAGATGGTGGACAAATTTTGGAATTGAAAAAAAATTGTGAGAAGAACATCATTAAAAATAAATAACATAGTTATGCCAAAAGGGCCTCAGCTGAACATAATGTCAGGTGGCAATCCTAAGTATTACAAACTAACGCTGAATTTCAGCTGCAGCCCACGGATGCCACACGCTTGAACGTGCAATACTACACGCGTAAACTTTTTCATCAACACCACTAGAACGACAAATAATACAATTACGCGTAAATAATATGCATATATTTTTATATATCAGTAGAATCAATAAATAAAATTAAATTATTTGTTTGTATTTTTTTAAAGTCAATCTTATTAACCCCTCCAACTAAGCTTTGATATTGTTACGCCAGTCACTTAGCTAAGTACGTCGAGAAACTTCAACCGACATCTAGAATGTTCGAGACACTAACGCCACCTGGCGGCGAGTAGAAGTACTGAATATATCGAGAAACTTCGACCGAATTCTAATACGTTCGAGACACTAACGCCATTTAGCGGCGAGTAGCAGTACTGATTATCTCAAGTAGCTTCTGGAACATTCTTGGCAGTATAGGCAGTGAGTCGATTTTACAAGAATGTTCTAGAAACTCATAGACCGGGGTATAAATAGATCGCAGAGGAACGTAGACAGAAGTCACAAGATACGAGGCGATATAATCGAAATTCTACAGTGAATTTCAATGCGATTTAAGTGTTAAGTGACAAGTTTTGGGAGCGAATAATTGTGTTAATTTTTATTTTGTGTTTATTAAATTAAAGTGTTAATTTTGGTTTCATTGGCGTAAATTATTGCTATCCCGAACCCCAGCTCGTAACAATAATATGCTTGTGTCTGAAGTGGGTTCACGGCAAAGTGATCAGTATTTTATCCTGTGATTTAAGTTTGGCGGGTTTATTTGGTGGAAAAACAAGGTTTTGGGTAATCGTATTCTTAGTAAGTATAATAAGAAAAACTACTCAATGGTATACTACATCATTTATTTACAACTCATATAACTACAATTCGACATAAGTCGCCATGTTTGTGACGCCGCATCTGTTGAAACCTCTTCTTATTCTGAAAAAGTAACAAAATCTTAATGTGGTATTACTTACGATTGTCTGAACTTGAAAGGACAGAAAAACAATATTATTTTATTTATGTATTTCATACAATACACATTCTTTTTCAAATTACTTTATTTACCCTCATCCGTGTGTCACTGCTGGGTGCCAACTGAAAACCAGCGCTGGGTGTCTTTCGCCCAGCAAATGCTGAGTTGGTAACCCTTTCGGTGTGGAATTGCTCAGCGAAATATTTGTGTTATTACTTTTTATGTTTGTAATTTTCTATTGTATGTTGTTGTGTGTTTTTATCATCGAATAAATGGTTTTCAATTTGAATTTCAAAAAAGGTAGACAAATTATTTTCAAAGTCTCATGTGGATGAGGAAGAGAACACGTTAAAAGGTTAATTTAATAATGAGCCTAATTGTAACACATTTTGAGATCACATTAATCATAAATCAAAACTCAAACTCAAAACATTTTATTTCACATAGTTCATGGGCACTTACAAAACGTCAGAAGTTAGTGCACTGTTCGGATTTAGTCGTTTTCTATGGAGAAGAACCGGCAAGAAACTCCACAGTTACTCTTTTCAAAATATCATTTTCACAATGTATCCATATTACAGATTAATTAGGTATGAAAGGACAGTATACAACGTGTAACGGAAACCCCATATCTATCCAAAAGGATTGAAGACAACATCTGGTATGGAGTCTCTATGCAAAGTTTCAGCTCAAAATAAGTGACACACAGAATTGACCCCAAATTATTGGTTTCATATGTTTCTTGAATACCAGTAATAACAAACGTGTCACAGCACTATGAGGGTCATCACTTTCCACGTCACTTGCCAATAAAACGATAATTCTCTTCGTTCTTCTTAATTTGAAAAATTCGGCCTCTGGTATCAATGTATTGAAATTTCTAATATGCTCCACACATGTACACATAGGATTAGAAAACCCTTGCCATATCGTTGTTATCATCCAAAGAAACCGTGCACTCGGTATGTATATACCCTTTAAATTACACGTTGTAGACCAATATTAATCCTCATGAATATTACCCGCCTTGAGTCAGGCGAAGGGGTTTGTCAGGCTATAACTGACTAAATATGTTATATATACTTGAAGTAGGTACACTGACATTCCCCTCCCCTCTTTGTTTTATGTTCTCAAAGTCCATCCAACGGTTGTCTGGAAGAAATCGCTATCAGCGATAAGACCGCCATTGTTACCACATTTTGCAGTATTGTAAATCAAGTGTGTGTTTAAATTATTGGTGTACAATAAAGAGTATTCCATCTATCTATCTAAATCCACTAATCCCCGTGCGCTTTCACACACTTGCGTCGGGGGCTACGAGAGCAAGTACTCTTCAAGGCGGTCCCCGACTGGAACGCAATAACACTTGACTCAAACTGTGCATTGAGCAGAGTATCACGTTTCTTCATTATCTAATTAGCCTTTTTCCAATTAAGTATGTTGGGGTCGGCTTTTAGTCTAGACCTACGAGGAAGTCAGTGAAAATTGAACCTTATCTGTAGTAAGTTAAGTCATGTTTCAATAGCCTTTTAGTACTATTGGTTGAGCACTATTTTTAGAGATTATAATATATAAGGTAGCAGAGATTTACTTTAGATAGCACTTTGGAGAATTAGTTAGGGGGAGCAATGACAAGGCATGAACGTGAAGCCGCAGTAATGAATGTAAAATGAATGTTTTTATTAAAATAGAATTGTGTATATATATAATAGTAGTGTTTACAAAAGTTTAACAGTGGTCATTGTGTGAGCGCACTCTCAGGGCACGCGTGTCGTATGTCTGTTTACATTATAATTAATTTATAGTATTAAGAAAAGTGTTCCTCTTTGTTCATTGTATGTGCGGTTGGTTACACAGGCCAACAAAATTTAACCAAACTTCTTAACCAGAAACTAGACTATACATTTCCGAAGGTTTTCGATGCGCTGAATCCGAATCTGGCCTTTAAGGGGTTCGGTGAGTTGGCCCACTTATGGTATGTATGAGTATCACGTCTATGATCTCAATTGATTTTTAGGTATATGAAAATTCATTCACAAACATGTAAACTTCAAAATGCGATATCACAGCGAAAAAAAAATTGAGCAAAGTTGACGGCATTTGAAAGAGAAAGATTTGTTCTTTAATATGGGTAACCTTTAATTTTTTAGAAAAAATATAAATATAATTCGTGAGTCTACATAACCTCAAAATCGGGCAAAAACGGTACTTTTTGCACTTTTAGGTTAGGATATCTCAGAAACCTGACGTGATAGAGCAATTCTGAGGCCAGATTTGGATTCAGCGCACCGATAACTTTTGGAAATATGTAGTCTGGTTTCTGGTTAAAAATTTTGTCGACCTGTGTTATCAAAGCGAAGGGAATTATATTTGTATGGCACCTTTTACCACAGGTATTTTTTGTATCGGAAATTCGGAATTTGGTTTATGTTGGTGTGATACCCCCGTGCTTCGGAAAGCACGTGGAGCTCTTGGTCCTGGCTGTTATTTGGACGTCTTTGACAATCGTTACGGTTAGTCTGAAGTCAGAAAATCTGACAATAGTATTGCAAAGGAGTATCGTGTTACCCAGCTACTGGGTTGTGGAGTTCAGATAGGCAGACGCTCCATGTTAAACACTAATACTCAGCAGCATCCGCTTAGACTGGGAGAAAAGGCTAAGTATACGATGATGATAGAGCTTTCAAAAACGGTACTGTTCTATAATTGAGCTTTTGGCTTTAAAATCCGTCAGTCTTACGGTTTAAAATTAGTTGAAAATGATTTTTCTCTTACCTGATATAGCCGTCTTCCCCCCAGTTCTTGCCCCACCAGTTGAGAAGAATCCAGTAGTCTTGTGTATAGCCCACTAGTAACATTGCGTGGTTAAGCGTCCAAGGTGTGCAAAAGAAATCGTCGTAGATACCGCTCCTGATTGGGGAAATTAAAAGTTAAGTAGTACCACTAACGGCCTCTCGATCGCATCTCGATCACAGTGGCCAATCTCAACGCAGGAGATATTACAGTGCATTAAGTGCGTATACGCAAACAGATGACAGAGATGGAATTGTGGATGAAGAAATGCAGAATGGATTCTGTGAGAAGTGTAAAACAAAAACAGGCAATAGCCGCCTAGTGGGCCCCGACAATTTTGCTGATACTCTTTGAGGCGCGCGGGGAACACGACGCGCCGTCTACACAGTCAGTCGGGCGGCGAGCTATCCATTGCTCGCAGCCCGCAGGCTCACGCCATCAGTGGCTGGGAGTCACCCTGTGACTCCCGACGCCCAGAACGTATGCTGCCCTACACTAACTAAAAAGCCGCTAACCCCAAAAAGTACTTTTCGAGTAAACGTAAAAATAAGTGGGAAATGATTTTTCTACAAAACTACGCTAGCTTGGAAGATGGGTGTAAATTATTTTTGCGGACTTAGTTTCTGTGCACAATATATGTCGATTTTTGTTTGTAAATATTAATTATTTTTTAGTATTGTGTTATATTTTAGTATTGTATATATAGTATTGTTGTTTAGTCGCTTTTTAACTAAGTAAGTGACTAAAATTATGCGGTTTAACTGCTCAGCAAAATTGCTGTATCTCAAAAAAGTATTAATTGTAGGCAAATGATTCTTAGACCAAAAGATAGAGAATAGAAAGAAGTTTGAGGTAACATTAATAAGTGAAAAATGTCCTTTTGTGGCTTAACGGCCTTTTAGTTAGTGCAGGGCAGTATGCTGCGGTGGCTGGGGCACAAGGGCTGTGAGGGCCTTGAGGCCCGCCTCTCCCTAAGGCCCACGTCTCCCTGACATCGTCACTTACAGTATAATTACAACTTAAAACGGAATATTTACCGTGCGTATTTATTGTTTCGAGTTACCGATATTTCGGCACTGTTCCAAGCGTGATCACGGATGAACTGAAGTTAATGCGGGTGCATGCTTATGAGTAGATAAATCGATCTAACCTCTTCTTCGTTTGTTTTTTGTGCTCGACGCCGCTACCATTGTCACTAGTTTCACTCCAAATATAATTTTGTTCCCGACACACAAAAATCGCCGTGTTCACTCGCAAAGGAAAAAATAGGGAACTCGAAACAATAAATACAATTCTAATGTTAAAAAATATATACAGTATGTTAACTAACAGAGGGCGTTCCCGCGAAACAAAAAGATTCGAAAACAAAATGTTTTTTTTATATTAAAATATTCACTAAAATGTTAAATTGATACGTAAAAGAAACACTCTGTACACGCGTACTTGAAGGACGGCAACGTCGCAATTTATTTATGAATGACAGGCCGCGTGTGCGGCGATCTAAATGATGTACTTATACTATTGCGGGTTAACGGGAACGCGCCTCTGTTGGTTAACATACTGTATAATAAAAATTAAAAAGGAAGAGTTTTCGTTTAAAGTTCTAATGCTACTGCTAGTGACCATGTAAAAAAATGTCAACTTATAATCTTTTTATAATTCCCGTATTTTGTACAGCAAAACCCAGAAGTAAATAAAGGGTTTTTCATCAGTTAGAAAACACAGTTACCTGTACAGTTGAAACGTAAAAGGTGCAGCGTTGACCGCCACCGCTAAAGGGCCGATGGTCGCCAGACTTTTCTCTATAGCTGCCTCGTCGCCAATAGGTAAGGTGGCCCATCTCCGAGCCCGAACTCGGACGAGGTTGCTGTTGTATTTACAGCTGCCATCCTGGTGGATTTGAAGAAGTTGATAGGTTTTATGCTAGAGCAAGCTGAATTTTACTTAAGTATGTAAATACTTAAGTAAAATTCAGTTTTACGAACTCCTCAGAATGTATGATTGTACTAGTAATAGTACAATCATACATTCTGAGGAGTTTGTGGCTAAATAATAACAGGTTCACGGGTCTATCTTCAAGGTTAAGTAACTTGCATTAATTACTTGCAACAAGATTGCCACGATTGCCAAGGTCGGTCTGTGGATGGGTGGCCATCTTAACATATTAAGATTCTTTAGCGCTAGGTTGAGCACTATTTTTAGAGATTATATATAAGACTAGCATTTGCGTGTTGCGCGTGCTTGTAAAAAAAAAAAAAAAACTTGGGGGGGTGATGGGGGGGGGTTTAGTATTTGCGTGTTGCGCGAGGTGCAAGCACCTCGCGTGCTTGTGAAAAAAACAAAAAAAAAAAAGTGGGGGGGCGTGATGGGGGGGTTTAGTATTTGCGTGTTGCGCGAGGAGCAAGCACCTCGCGTGCTTGTGAAAAAAAAAAATGGGGGTGGGGTGATGGGGGGGGGGGTTGCACAATTATTTCGACTAAAGCATTGCCCCTCTAAATGAATCTGAAAACAAAAATGTTCCAAGTCTCTTAATTTCCGAGATCCGCCTAAAGGAGGTGAGAAGGGGGGCGGGGGGGACTTTGAAAAATGGTATTTACTTTACCGAGCCTCCTCTACACGAATCCGTAAAAAAAAATACGGGTCTCGTAGTTTCCGAGATACGATAGGGAGGAGTGAGAAGGGGGGGAAAAGGGGAGGTTTGGCACTTTTCCCGTAGGTTTCATAGTTACTTGTTTACGAATCTGTCAAAATATACCCACCTCCCCATCCACCATCTGGGAGAACAATTATGTCAATGAGTGAGTGAGTGAGTCAGTGAGTCAGTGGTAATTTAGCTTTATATAATAGAATAGCAGAGATTTACTTTAGATAGCACAAGTTAGGGAGAGCAATGACAAGGCGTGAAGTCGTAGTAACGAATGTGGAATGAATGTTCTTTATTAAAATAGAATTGTGTATACATAATTGGTAATGTTTACATAAGTTAAACAGTGGTCACTGTGTGAGCGCGCGGCTCTCCGCCCGCGTCTCATATAACTGTTTACATAATATTTAATTTATAGTATTTATAATAATATTCCTTTGTGCATTGTATGAGCGATTGGTTATCAAAGTGAAGGGTAAGCTACGTATGCTACAATTCCTTCCTAAGCCGTTGGTTCCGGTTGTTACTTGGACATATTTGACAGACCTAGACGTTACGGGTAGTCTGGAGGTAGAAACTCTGACAGTGGTCTGGCCAAGGGGTATATTTTTACCAAGCTACTGGGCTGCGGAGGTCAGATAGGCAGTCGCTCCATGTGAAACACTAATACTCAGTTGCATCCGGTTAGAGAAGCCGACCACAACATAGGAAAGGCTAAGCCTATAACCAGGCGTCCGTCACTCGCTCAAGGCCACGCGTTATATGCCTACCGCTTCGCGTATCGTCGTCGGTACATCCGACAGTGGGCTGCCGCACGCCTGCTTGAGCCTTTTTAAATAATTTTGACAACGTCGTAATGGATCGACCTAAAAACAATTGATTTTCGTCCGCTTTGCTCCTGTTTTCCTTTTGATTATTTATTTGCGCGGAATTTTATTAAAATTAAAATTATTTACGCGGTTTCGGATATTTTCGACACTAAAATTTAATAATCGGGAATTCAGGGAAGGAAAAATGCATCTATAATTTTATTAAACTGAAACATATTTGATCAACAAATAAAAAATAATTGTTTTTCTATATTCGTTTTATTACCAATATAATCATATACAACCCTAGGACATTCGCTCAATGACGTGGGTCGCGCGGCGGGCAAAACAATCTCAACTCTCTGTGTGTGTACTTATGGTACATTTCTTCTCGCTGCAAACAGCTGGTATTGTTATTAAGATTTTGTAGGCTATTATAGCGTAGGTATTTTCGCTTTTGTATGAGAGTGATGTATCTGTTACGTAGCAACTATTTAGTAATCTGTGCTATAACCTCCTCTTTCTTTCAGTCAAAGTCCCATTAAAATCGGTCCCAGAGATATGTTAGCCCGGACAAAAAGGAAGACTGACGGACTGACAAAAAAAGTTTGTTTATGTTTTACTACAGTGTAAATAAGTATAAGCACTTGAGTAAACAGCTTCTGTAGAATCACATAGCGTTGCTGTAGAATGAATACCTCGTATGTCAAAAAAACATGTTTTCCTTTTTTTTTTTGTAAAAGTCGTATGGAATCCACGTACTTTATAATACGGTGACACTGTGAACCCAGTATATGGCTACAAGTGCGATGGCACTATGGAGTAAAACGAAAACCTCTTATCTATAGAGACATGGGCGTTTAAACAAAAACTACGTAGATATAAGAACAGAAAACCTCTTATATAATTTCTCTGGCATTATCCAGTTAAGTAGGTAACGCATTGGTTAATAACACAAATAAGTCCTTTTTATCATTCATAACATGAGACAAAAGCACATACCTATTTTAAACATTGACAAAATTAACCGTTTTTTTCGTTTCTTGTGAAGTTTGGAATTCTGGACATACGAGGTTATCATTCTACAGCGACGATAGACACTTTTATTTATATGCACAGATAAAGATATACCATTATTATTAATTTACGGAACTAAAGATAACGAAGCAAGATCTCTGCTAAATGAAGCGGCAATAACCTAAAGGCTAAGGTGTCGGCAATGTGATCTAGAGGTCGCTATTACGAACCCTACCCACTATTACCGTGAACCCATTCTAGACACAAGTATATTTAGACTAGTTGGAGAGGTTAACAAGATTGGTAGTAATGTGAATTCTACTCACATTACAAGTTCTCTTTAAAAATCCAAAAAAATACAACTTCAGCCTGGCAGCCTCATAGCTTTGTCACCCATATCGCCTATTTTTTTAAACGAATCGTTGTACGTGTTTGGTCGTTTAGTGTAGACTACATACCTTCCCAACATAAGGATACTGCGACTCGGTGATCAGTCCATCCCTGGCCGCATACCTGAGCGCACCTCGCAGGGAGCCACCGTCGCAGCCGGCGTTTCCATCCTTGAAGCTGCAGTCTACAATCTGCTGGGGACTGGTTGGAAGGATGAAAAAATCTTAATATGTTGAAGAAATCTTAGTATGTGTGGTGTAACTATAGAATAAATTCGTCTTTTCTGCGGTTATATGAGTAATATTTACAAGTAGTAGTTCTTTTTTTGAAAGGAAACAGTGTTTAGGCAGACACTGTATATTAGCAGAATCTATGGTGCATAGTCGTACGTAAATCGGGTTATAAAAGTAAGACAAGAACTTGATGTAAAAAGCTGAATATTTTGCATCATCTTAAAAACATTCTTGGAAATAATGTCTATAGATAATAGAGTTACATCACGCACAGGGCTTCAAAAACTTCGGACATTTGATTAAAATCGTGATATTTGCCCTGACACACTACAAACATATGTTTGAAGTTATGATAAAAACAACCATGTTTTCATTATGGTTTTATTTGCTGATAACATAATATTATGATTATAGATTTTCAGAACATTTGTAACTAGTTTTTTCTTCAAATTGTTTTTATTAATTGAATATTAACAAAAACAATTTGATAAAATACCATAGGAAATGAATAGAGATCGTGCGCTTTGGAACCCGTATGGCGCTTATTGGATAAATCTCCCCGGACGCCCCCGGACACTCCAAACTAGGACAAATTCGAGGAAACTTTTAACAACAAACCTTGCAACAGTTGCCTTTATGAAAACTTTACAGACAAGAACACGGAGAAGTGTTGACGGGCAGGCATATTACTCCCAGCCTAATTTTAGTTTTTTTTATAGTGTTTGTCCTTGAAACGCTCACGTTTTTCCACCATCTCACCTGACAGTCTGCGATGATGAGGTTGAAAGTGAAGCATGCTTGTATTTAAGTCCGGTCTAAGGTTCCGGACTAGGTTATCAACTTTACTAGGTAACACAGACTCCGGCGGGGGATTTCGCTCTTAGCTGTACGCATAATGAAACTATTCATCGAGCCTGTAATACAAGCTCAAACCCAGTACAGAGTTACAGACTCCAACTGACTGTGACTTATATTCCACTAGCGACCCGGCCCGGCTTCGCTCGAGTAATAAAGTTTATATTTGCTTATATATGATATTGTTTAATCAATTTCTCGTCCGATAATTTGCCACACTCATATATCGGCGATAACTCATAAGATTTTCATTTTATTGATATAGTGTAAAAAGCAATTTTGATCTACATTAAATCCTCAAAATATCTGACGTATTTAATTGGATAAGGAATAATACTGTATTGTTAAAAAAAGATTCGTAAATAACCCATCATTTTTATGTAATTTGTAAAAGAAAAATATGGTAATTGTGGGTTATTCTTGGGATATAGACATATGCCATCGCGGACTTTTTTGTAGATCTATAAAACAAAAACAATCCCGCCATAGATTGTATTTTTATAACTCAAAAGGTTTTGGCAGTGTTTTCGATTAAAACTCCCGATGGGCTTAATTCTTTCCGACATGTTGAAGTAATATTGTCGTATTTCATTCAATTTACACAAAACCTTAATTTATTATACACTAAAATCTTCCTCAGAAATCACTCTATCCATTAAAAACAAACGCGCATAAAAATCCGTTGCGAAGTTTTTAAGATCTAAGCATACATAGGGACAGACAGACAGGGAAGTGACTTTGTTTTATACTATGTAGTGATAGTGATAAACCAATATTGTTTGAGAGAAAATAAATAATACCCAAAACGTTTTGTGCGTATGTTTGGGATTTTCACCCAGGGAGTTTACCAGCTATTCCGTACCTTAGTTCTCCCCAAAAGCCATGTTTCCTATAAAGCTGCGCTTGCAATGCGTGGGTAACAGCAAACGCGTAGCACGCTCCGCAGTGATGCTGCTCCTCTAGTTTAGGTTTAAAACCTGTAGTGCGCCAGTCGACCTGGAAAGTTTGGAATAAGAAATATTGAATGCCTTCTACAGTATGAATTTCCCTTCACAGCATCCCGCCTCTTTGTTAGCTGAAAGGACCGGCGCTGGTGGCTTACCTATGTCCCTTCTTTTAAGAGGTACCGAGACCCTTTCTATGTACTGATGGTAATCACCGGGCCATTTTGATGATTTTCCCTCCGAGAAAAAGGCGTGGTTGGCGAAACATACTAGGGACGTAGTGGCTTATCTATGTCCCTAGTATGTTTCGCCAACCACGCCTTCTTCTTGGAGGGAATATCATCAAAATTAAAAAAAAAAGTCAACAATAATTTCAAAATAGTCAGATTGTCAATCCGAAGTCGTACGAAGGCCCTTGAATTAGAAACACCAATGAGTATGGAGTCGGGAGGGACAAATAGCAAAGCGGGATGATGACAGGTGGAGTAAGACAGTGATTTAGTGACGTTCACGAACGTTGTTTGTCCGGCAGCGAGATGGGCAAAAAACTCCCTCCAGTATTTCGGGATTTGTTCGCGTAGGGTTTTTGTCGTACAAATCCCGATCCCGTGGGAATTCCGGGATAAAAAGTAGCCCTACCAAAGTCCCATTAAAATCAGTTCAGCCATTCCATTAGCCCGAACAAACAAAAAGATAGACCGATAACCGACAAAATTTTATAAATAGTTTGATTGCGTTTTAGTATCGTTTAAATAATTATAAGCATATAGTTATTGAGAAAACATAGTTATTTTGAATTTGTATGCAGACGTTTCAATTTTATTTATACATAATTATGTATAGAATAGATGTATTATTAATAAATATTTCCCTCAAAACTGGAAGTCAAGACGTGCGGTATCGAGAAACTCATGGTTGTTATTTATGCAATAATCAGACTAATGTTTTGTCTGTATAATACTGTATACCTATAATAAACAAAATGGCTCACTGCTTCTGGTACGCTGCGGTGCAAATTCTTGCGGTATGCAATCTTGTGCGGATCCTCTGCCGGGTCGAACAGTGGAAATGTGTGAAACAACCTCAGAAACTTATTAAAATATTCTTTAACATCCTGAAATATAAAAAATCAACATTAAAAAAATAGAACTAGCACTGAGAGACTTCCATCATCGGACTAACAAAAAAGAAAGACAAACGGCGATGCGCCATCGTTACATGGTGGACATCCCACCCATTCACACAAAACGTGGTTCATTTTCGACCACATCATCGCTTACCATCAGGAGAGATGGTGTTCCAACACGAGCTTATTATCAATAAAATATGTAGCTATATTATAATCTAGAAACACACAACGAGAGTAATGTATTTACATGTTCTCTGAGTAAACTCGCTAGGACGTTGTTATTTATATTCTAACTTGCAGTCGCGCGGGCCTTTGCTACCGTATACTTTATCAAGATAAAAACATCACCCTACTTTTTCAGTCGCGTAAAAAACCTTCCTCAAGCTTACTTCCAAACCAAATTTCATTCAAATCAACCCAGTACTTTCAAAGATCAGCGCATTCAAACAAATAAACTTTCCGCTCTATAGTATTAGTACAGATAAGATATATACAGTATGTAAACTAACAGAGGGCGTTCCCGTTAACCCGCAATAGTATAGCATCAATACATGCTAAAAAATATTACCATTCGAAAACAAAACGTTTTTATTTTTTTATATTAAAATATTCGATCTAATTGATGTGCTTATACTATTGCGGGTTAACGGGAACGCCCTCTATTAGTTAACATATATTATATAACATATGTTAATAAAAACTTATAGAAAGGGGGTAATGAGAACTCTGCTTTCACTATTTGTTTAGGAAGCGCTCCATGCGTGCAGGTGTTGAAGCGCACTACTAATTGTTTTGTTAAAAATGTCGTCGGCTAATGTGCTTAAATGTAATAATTGTAATCTCGTGGTTAATGAACTGTTAACGTTTGTGCATCATAATCATGAAGTGATGGATAGTGAAAGCTTAGTGAGGATATGCAGTTCGGCCTTTTCAACGGAGGACATCGACAAAGCTAAGTCATTACTGTTTCAATCTGTGTCTACTGATATACGCCAAATAAAACGTAAAAACAAAGAAGGGAAAAACAAAAAAGATTTGTTTGACGTTATAGTAGTTTTTAAGAATACAGATCCTGAGAAAATTCCTGTTTTCGTAGCTCAGGATTTAAACAAACTACCCCCAATTACGTTTGATCATGTAGATGTCACTAGACTTTTAAAAGATATCGTTATCTTACAAAACGAGGTCTAATGGTTCAAAAGTACCTATGCTACCGTAGATCAGCTGCAACAAACAAAGCAGGAATTGTTGAGAAGTAATTGTGTCGGTAAAGGTATAAGCGGTGTGACGGTTGACAGTTTAAATGAAAGTTGTGTGCAGAATGACTACAAAAATATTAACCACTAGCTTTTGCCCGCGACTTCGTCCGCGTGGAATAGTTACTTTGGGCTAACGTTAAATTTAACCCCGATTTTGAAGCATTCTTCATTGGTGCTCCGCTCCTATTGGCCTTAGCGTAATGATATATAGCCTATAGCCTTTCTCTATAAATTTACTATTTAATTAAAAATATTTTTTCAATTCGAACCAGTAGTTCCTGAGATTATCGCGTTCAAACAAACAAACAAACTCTTCAGCCTTATATTATTAGCATAGATAGCTGTTGCCCGCGACTTCGTCCGGTTTCCGTCGTTTTTCGTAAAAAAGTAGCCTATGTCCTTCCTCACGGTTCAGTGATTTTGATGTAACACACAGATTAACTTTCGTAATTTAGTAGGGAAATATAATATGTCAATCTATAATACTGTTGAAAAATATCGCAATACCGAACCGCACAATTTTGTTTTTTTTTTTTTTTTTTTTTTTATTTATTTCCAAAAACAACTTATAAATACTTAACAATCGCATTGTTGCAAATATTATTGTTAATAGCTGTGCCCGCGACTCCGTCAGCGTGTAACTCCTTGTGTGTTATTAAGTTAATGTATTGGTAATATTGTTTAGATCACGTTCACATGAGGCTTAAGTACCTATAGAACGACAATACTTCAGCGCAAAGCTTCCAGGTAAACTATGTTGAAAGTTGACCCGTCCGGCACGTAAACATAAAGATTTCTAGAACTGCTAACCCGGGAAAGAGCGACGTACAACTGACCATGCGAGAAACAACTGACACCGAGATGTAATCCAGCAACACGAAAAGTCTGCCCTTGAGCCTTATTAATTGTCATTGCATAACACACCGATACTGGGAATCGCGTTCTTTTAAATTGGAATGGAAAATTATTTGCTATTATGGGAATTCTGGGAATAAAGACGGTTTCTCCTGTACCGCAACCTGTTAAAATTTGAGCCTCGATTATATTTTGTTGCAACTGGGTTACTTTTAGCCGAGTTCCATTGCAAAGTTGTGGTGGTTTTAAATTTCGGAGCAGAATAATAATCAGAAAGCTTCGAACTGCTAAGCTATCGGGAGTTACACGTGTTATTGTGAGTCAACCATAAAAGATAGATATATTCTGTCGTGGGATATTTTTTATATAATTTTAAGGAGAACATTTCCGTCATAAATGATTTCTGTGTAGCTTTAACCATTAAGGTTGCACACGCGACGGAAGCTTAAAAAATGGAGTAACTTCTCCCGTTTTCCCAACATTTCCCTTCACTGCTCTGCTCCTATTGATTGTAGCGTGATGAAAAGTATACTATAACCTGCTCAGGAGTATGAATATTAATTGTACCAAGTTTCGTTAAAATCCGTCGAGTAATTTTTGTTTCTATAACGGTTATACAGGCAGACAGACAGACAGACAGACAGACAAAAATTTTACTGATTGCATTTTTGGTATCAGTATCGATCCCTAATCACCCCCTGATAGTTATTTTGTAAATATATTTCATGTACAGAATTGACCTCTCTACAGATTTATTATAAGTATAGAAGATAAGAGAGGCACGGCATGTATGCGAGCTAGTTTTGCGTATGATAGTGGCCCCATGGGACTTCCACACTTATCGTCATTGTCACTGCCAAACCTAATAAATAGTTCAAATAATCAGCCTGATAAGCATGACTGTGATCGTCCGTCCCCGTTGCGTGAGAGCGTAGAGGTTGTGAATGAGTACGAAAATCTTGTTTCGTTTGCACCTAACAAAGAAATAGTGCGGCAGGACGCTGATAAGAACGTACCGACGGTAACGAGTGTGGTGTCGGCGTCAGGAAGTGCGAGTGGGACAGACGTTCCGGTGTCTGACGTATTAAAACCCGCTAATGACATGAGTGATAAGTCAGCTGTGAGCGCGCCTAGCAACAGCGGTTTGTTGTCTTACCATTCATTTGCCGATGTTGCACGTGCGCCGGGTGAATGGAAAAAATCCGAGAATACTATTGAATGGACGGAGGTTCAGAGAAATAGGTATAAGAATAGGTTTATGGGACAGAAAGGCGTGGCTGTTACTACACCACAATGTAAGTTTAAGGCTGCGGACATCAGACTCCCTTTGTTTATAAATAATGTTGACAAAGGAACGTCACCTGCGGATATTGCTAACTATATTATGACTAAGACACAAGTTAGTGTAACGTTGGAAAAAATTAAAATGAAACAACTTAAGGAATATGATGCATATAAGATATTTATACCTAGACATAAGTTGGCTACGTTCATGGATGGGCGTACATGGCCGGATGGCATAACTTTTAGGCGTTTTATAGACTTTAGAAAGAGAAACCAGTTTATAAATAACCAAAATGGCTAGTCAACTCACACTCAGTAGCAGGTTTATAACCTACAATTGTAAGTCACTTGTGCGATCTGTGGATCATGTAAGAGATCTGTGCCGTCGAGCAGATGTAATAGCACTACAGGAGACTTGGTTGTTGTCGCACGACTTGCCAATACTTGGAACAGTCGACCCGGACTTTGACTACTGTGGCAAGTCGGCCATAGACTCGTCTGCTGGTCTAGTACGAGGCAGACCGTACGGAGGTGTTGCTGTGCTGTGGCGTAAAAGTGCGTTTAGTTCGGTTACAGTGATCCCGTGCAATAGTGTGCGTCTCACTGCAATTAGGGTTGTTGTGTGCGATCGCTCGTTTGTCGTGTTCTCTGTGTATATGCCTGTGAACTTAAATGAAAACTTAGTGGAATTTACTGAGTGTCTTAGTGAGATAAGCGCTATAAATGAGAACACTGAAGTTGCTAATGTATATATTTTAGGCGATTTTAATGCTAGTCCTTGTTCTTTATTTGGAAGAGAACTTCAAAAATTTTGTAATGAACAGCAATGGGTATGTGCGGACTTAGAAAAATTAGGAAGTTCGTCGGACACCTTTACGTTTGTAAGCGATGCCCACGGTAGCACAAGCTGGCTCGACCACTGTGTGGAAACGAAGTCGGCGTGGCGGTCGATTCAAAGCGTGAGGGTGAACTACGACTGTACTTGGTCAGACCACTATCCCCTAGAAATATGTTGTGATATTGCTGTTATAAAACCACAGTTAGTGTTGCATGTTAATACCCCTAATGGTGTGCTGTGGGCCGATAGGGACGAGCAACAAAAACAACTGTACCATAGCTTATGCAATGACCACTTTCGAATGGTTCATTTTCCATTGGAATTGTCAGAGTGTTGTGATGATTTATGTCAGAATGAGGAACACAGAGTAGTTATAGACCGTATGTACAATGATATTATTGCGACTATGCGTGAAGCGGCTGTCATTAGTTCCAATTGTAAGGAAAACATAATCAAACGAAAGCGTGTATTGGGCTGGAATAAACACGTTCGTGGTGCTCATGTAATAGCCAGGCAACATTTTCAAACTTTGTTACTATATAGTAGGCCTACATGTGGACCTATCTATAATAACATGGTGGAGTCTCGGCGCATTTTTAAATCAAAACTAAGATGGTGTCAAAATAATTCCGAGCAAATCAAGATGGATATTCTCGCATCACACCATTCAGAAAAAAAATTCTAAAGTTTTTGGAAAGGTACGAGAAAACTTAACAGCAAACCCACTGCAGGCCCTTTAAATGTTAATGGTGTTACTGAGCCGCGTGACATTGCGAACGTGTTTAAAGGTCTTTTTCAGCTGGAACCTCCTTCCTGCAGGCCGGAAATGCTTAATACTGATGAAATCAAACAGCATACCCTTGGATGTGCGGTACTACCATCTTTTACTGCTAAAAATGTATCTACCGTTACAAAGCATATGACGAGAGGCAAGTCCCCAGGTCACGATGGAATCAGTATTGAGCATTTGCAGCATGCGGGAAGTCACCTGCCGAGAGTTCTAGCTATGTTTTACACGTTTTGTTTAAGACACTCTTACCTGCCAGATGAGTGTATGAAGACCGTGGTTGTGCCAATAATCAAAAATATGACTGGTGATGCTTGTGATAACAGTAACTATAGGCCCATTTCGTTAGCTACAACTGTGGTGAAAGTGCTGGATAGTCTGCTTGACCGTATTTTGGACAGTCACATAAAACTCAATGACGCACAGTTTGGTTTTAGGAACGGGTTGTCGACAGAAACTGCAGTTTTATGTCTCAAGCACACTGTCCGGTACTACACTGATAGGAAAACTCCGGTCTACGCCTGCTTTTTAGACCTTTCTAAGGCTTTCGATTTGGTGTCCTATGATGTGCTGTGGAACAAAATGAGGACAGAATCCAGTGTTCCGGAAGAAGTCATTGGCATTTTTGATTATTGGTACAACAACCAACTTAATGCTGTAAGATGGGCGGGGGCGTTTTCCGATGAGTACAGGTTGAAGTGTGGAGTAAGGCAGGGTGGTTTAACGTCACCTCGCCTTTTCAATCTGTACGTGAACGGACTCATTGAGAGGCTCAGCAATACACAAGTTGGCTGCTCTATTGATGGAAAATTCATTAATAATATCAGTTACGCAGACGATATGGTGTTGCTGGGCCCTTCTATAAGTGCCGTTCGAAAACTCCTCGCCATATGTGTGGAATATGCCGGGACTCATGGGCTCAGGTATAATGTTAAGAAGAGCGAACTCTTAGTGTTTCAACCATCTCACGGTCATGAGGTGTCGCACGTACCTCCCCTTTTCATAGAGGGCGTTTCAATACCCAGAGTTTCGCGTTTTAAGTACCTGGGTCACTGGGTTTCGGAAGATCAGTCTGACCATGAAGATATTGAGAGGGAGCGCCGGGCGTTGGCTGTCCGATGTAATATGCTGGCCCGTAGATTTGCACGCTGCAGTAAAGCAGTAAAAGTAACTTTGTTTCGGGCATTTTGCCAATCCTTTTATATGTGCAGTCTATGGGTCAAGTATACGCAGAAGACAATCAACGCCCTGCGCGTTCAGTATAACAATGCTTTTAGGATGTTGTTGCGGCTGCCGAGGCATTGCAGTGCGTCGGGCATGTTTGCAAACGCTCATGTTGACGGATTCCATGCCATTATTAGAAAAAGAGCAGCATCCTTGCTCAGGCGTACCCGAGGCAGTAGTAACAGCATTCTCAGTGTTGTGGCAGGCCGATATGACTGTCCAATACTGTGGCATTGTATACGTTTGCATTCGTTAAAATAACTTTCTTGGAACTCATATGACGCCCCACTTTTTAGGTTATTTTTATTGTGTCGAAATTGTTTTCTTCTGTTTATTATAATGATTAATTCTATTTAAAATAATTTTGTAATGCGCTGTGTGTTAATTATAAGTTAAGATACTAACATTAATTTAAGAGCACCTACTAACAAATGTATGGATATTTTTGTCTGATGAATAAATAAATATATAATATATATATATAATAAAAGCGTGTACAGTAGGTATTGAAATTATACCTACTCAGCGGTTACCTATACATAAGTTGCCTAACAGGATTTTATGGTAGATTTTATCTTTCTGCACATATTTAATTATGTTTATCAATAATTAATCCTAGTCCAAACCGTAGGTATTCATGCTGATTACTTCAGAAATACAACTGATCTAGAATTCATGGAACCAGCGTTCGATCGTGGTAATTAAGCCTTCCATGTGAAATATATTGGCCTCTAATATAGAGTGCCCTGAACTAAGCAGGGGCTATTATGTACGTAGATAAGTAGGTAGTTAACTAATGTATAACCTACCAATAGGATTGTTACATAAATAAATGGAATTATAAAAACAACTTCCAAAGAAAAGTGAACCGACTTCAAAACAAAGAAAAACACGAGAGTACCAAAAGCGAAAAATGAACTTAATTACATAATATTTAATTCAAAGAAAATTTAAACGCACTAAACCAATTCAAAAATGACGATTTACAAACAATTATCAGACTGCTTTATTGGATGTTTATTTCGTTTATAACTTGCATAATGACGATTTACAAACAATTGTGAGACTGTTTCATTGGATGTTTATTTCGTTTATAACTTGCATACATCAAAAACTCCTCACGCACTCACACGTTTTGTTTCTATCTAGTGATTGGAAATACGTAACTACATAGTTGGCTAGTTTTATTTTTTACATTAGTTTTTTTATAATGAGAACTAGCAAAAATATGTTGGACAAATTAGGTAGCCATGTTTGTCGCGACCTCAGTCATCAGTGGCTTTTATCAGGTCTTCAAAGGTGCACGTATTTGGGCATATTGGACACTCCAGCAGATGGGACATGGTACCATAATAGAAGTTAATAGGTATACTACTAGATATTACCAAATCTCCAAAAAGGTTCAAATGCAGCGAGTACGACTGTTTCCCCATCAGAAAGTCGCGGTTGTGTTGCGCCACTATCTGGAGATTGTTGCGCCACTTCGTTAATGCTTCTAATTCCTGTTGTGGTGTTCTGTAAGTCTTTTTATGAACAGTCTGAAAAAGAAAGTTGAAGTCTTGTGATAGCTTCTTATAAGTACTTTGTCCCAAGAAAAATGGGCTTAGAACTGCGGAAATTAGCCCTAATGTTTTTAGACATAAGTAGTTACATTATAATATAATATACACAAAACACTTTTTACCAAAAAATTAAACCGACTCCCAAAAAACACTGCAAAGTGAAAAATAACTTTAATTTCGGTACTTAGTCGGTGTCTTTAGTTTTGTATTTTCGTTTTTGGCACCGACTTCCGAAATTAAAGTTAGTTTCGGAGGTCTTCATCATCAGTTCCACTTCCCCAAATGGTATTTTTTGAGAGCAACTGTACAAGTTACTATAAGAAATACCCGAAACGCCATAGGGGTGCCTATATTTGAAGAATTCTCTCGATTTCTCCAGGATCCCATTATCAGATCTTGACATGGTGACAATGGGACCAATTTCGAAGTATACCCTTTTTAAACCAAAAAAGAATTTTCCAAATTGGTTCAGCCGTCTTCGAGTAATCGGTGATCATACATTAAAAAAATACGCGTCGAATTGATAACCTCCTCCTTTTTTTGTCGTCGGTTGGAAAGAATGAGTTTTAAATAATTCAGCCTGATCAGCATTCTCATTTCTGGCATACAGGCCTTCTCTCTATGAGAAGTGATGGGTCGAAATTCACCACGCGGGCCCAGTACGATATTTGTGGATGTCACGTCTTCAGATTTATGTTCCTAGGACATACCGGTTTCCTCACGATGTATTCCTTCACCCATTTGAAAACAGTAGTGATGATATAAATTATTACACAAAGTAATGTGCCTGACTATGTTCGAACCAATAACCTGCAACTCGCACGTCAGGCCTGTTACCACTGCCCTTAAAGAAAAGAACAAGCTTACTAATGGAATCTTAGCGTAACACTTGATATAAAATAAAGGAATAGTCAGTTGCGGTAATGAGGTAACAACATTTTTACAATCAATTATCGAACCCTTATCCTATATTATTCTATACTAGCTTTTGCCCGCGACTTCGTCCGCGTGGAATAGTTACTTTGGGCTAACGTTAAATTTAACCCCGATTTTGAAGCATTCTTCATTGGCGCTCCGCTCCTATTGGCCTTAGCGTAATGATACAATATAGCTGTGCCCGCGACTCCGTCAGCGTAAGTTAATGTATTGGTAATATTGTTTAGATCACGTTCACATGAGGCTTAAGTACCTAGAGAACGCTGCGACCGCGAGACGCGTCGAGCGCGGCGACCGATTCTCAAAAATAATCCTTATAGCATGATTCAGTATTCACGCGCGATGGCTTATTATTATAAGCGTATTTCATGTATAACTTTGGTGTTTCTATACCGATTTATATGATTCTTTTTACGGTTTCGTAGCCGAATGGCAAAAAACGGAATCTTTATAGTTTCGACATGTCTGTCCGTCTGTCTGTCTGTCTGTCTGTCCGTCCGTCCGTCTGTCACAGCAATTTTATTCCGAAACTATTAGGACTATACATGTGAAACTTGATAGGTAGATGTATTCTGTGAACCGCTTTCCGATTTTGAGAAAAAAATTAAAAAATATTTAAAATAAAGGGGGCTCCCCATACATGGAACTAAACCTGAAAATATTTTTTTCATGAAATCGATGCATGTGTGGTATCTATAGACAGTTCTTTAAAAACGACATCGGGGTTTCTAAAACCACTTTTCCATAAAGTCAATCGTTTAAAAGATATAAGCTTCCAAAGTGGTAAAATGTGTGTGTGGCGGACACAACCTCTAAGTTCTATAATAATGGAGTGAAAAATCTAAAAAAAATATATGTCTGTAGATCTTAATATAAACTTTCAACCAAAATTAGTTTGAACGAAATCAGTTCAGCAGTTTTTGAGATACAGCATATTTTCTAAAACCGCAAATATAACTTTGTAATTCATACAAACACTATGAAAAACAAATTTATTCGGCGCAGTTGTAAAAAATGTAAAAAAGCCAGTTTTAAGAAATTTGTAAGGTTTTTTTTTCAAAACAAATTTATTTGGCGCAGTTGTTAAAAATGTAAATAAGCTAGTTTTAAGAAATTTGTAAGGTTTTTTTTTTCGTCAAATAAATTTGCATATTATATTATAGTTACTACGGAACCCTTCATGGGCGAGTCTGACTCGCACTTGGCCAATTTTTTTATGGAATAGTTAATAATGTTAACTTTTTCAATTAGGGGTGACTGAGAGTGTTATAAACGTAAGAGTAGACAAATATTATAATCAGAAAGCTTCGAACTGCTAAGCTATCGGGAGTTACACGTGTTATTGTGAGTCAACCATAAAAGTTAGACATATGCTGTCGTGGGATATTTTTTATATAATTTTAAGGAGAACATTTCTGTCATGAAATGATTTTTGTAGCTTTAACCATTAAGGTTGCACACGCGACGGAAGCTTAAAAAATGGAGTAACTTCTCCCGTTTTCCCAACATTTCCCTTCACTGCTCTGCTCCTATTGATTGTAGCGTGATGAAAAGTATACTATAACCCGCTCAGGAGTATGAAAAATAATTGTACCAAGTTTCGTTAAAATCCGTCGAGTAGTTTTTGTTTCTATAACGGTTATACAGACAGACAGACAGACAGACAGACAAAAATTTAACTGATTGCATTTTTGGCATGAGTATCGATCCTTAATCACCCCCTGATAGTTATTTTGGAAATATATTTCATGTACAGAATTGACCTCTCTACAGATTTATTATAAGTAAGTATATAGATAATACTCTAATTCGCTCTCAACTTGAATACGCCTGTTTAATAATATGGGATCCTTTATATAACAAGTACAAACAGGCTATAGAGAAAGTCCAAAAGAAGTTTTTGCGTGCAGTGCACTACAAATTTCATCATACCCGATCATCTTACCAACACTTATTAGTTCTATACAACCAGTTTTCTCTTGAGGAACGACGAGTGCTTCTTCAGACAATGACACTCCATGATTTAATACATAATAAACTAGACTGTATTGATTTAAATAAAATGATAAAACTTGCAGTACCCAGGTCGGTTCACCGACGTGGAGTGCGCGACTACCCGCTCTTTGCCACAGACTCGTACCGGACGAATGGAACGGTGCGCGCGTTCCACTCACACGTCTTGTAGAGGTGTATAATAAAAATTTCTTGGAGATTGATATCTTTGTGTTATCAAAAACATTATATAAGAAGCAGATAATAAAGAAAATGAAAACTAACACTAATTAAAACATAATCATTTTCAATAAGTACTTAGTTAATTATGGGTGACTTCATTGTTAGTGTCACGTCCACCGCATAGCAATGTAAATAGTAATCTGTGGAAAATGTAGTAGTTATTACATTTAATAATTTATTTGTTAAAATGTACTCTATTAAGCATATATAATGTAATATCGTTTGTTTTCCCCAATAAAGTAAAATAAAATAAAATAAAACTAGCTCTTCTTCGGCCGACATTGAAGTTTGGAAACAATAGTTGTTTATTGCCCTTTGAATAAGCTTTTAGGTAATCTTTATAAACAATAGAATATGCGGGTGTGCAGATTACTTTTTATCACCAATATTTTGAAAATATTTACTAATAACAAAAGTTTTTTTATTAGGGGTCTCAAACTTTTGACCGGCAGTGCAGGTATTTCTTTTCGCAAGGGTTCAAAAAATAGGCCCTCAATCCAGATGCATATTTTTGATCCAATTTATCTTTTAAAGTGCGAATACAGCAGAATAGCAATTTCTTTTGAACGAATGTACCTACTACCTAGGTACTCCTATACATAATTCAGGAAATCGAATTTTGTAAACAGTGTCATATTTAAAAAGATATAGGCAACTATAGAGGGCGGTGCCGAATGATCTAAAATTGTTTTTTTTTTTCAGCAAGTTTTATGAGAAAGCAATGCGGTACGTATTATTATTTTTTTATTATTGTTTTAATTTGGAACAACATAGGAACCATTTTTGTTAGTACACACCTTAAATACTACAACTTATACACTAGGGTTAGTAGGTAACACAAACAAATACAAATACAAAGTAAATATTATTGGGTCATGTACTTACGAGGCATTTCATGCGGACAATGATTCCGCATGAGATGCCTCAGTACAGTAGCTCTCGTGTCCTCAGCCAAGGCTTTCAGGATGCTATTGCCACTCCCCCGCATCTTCGTCACCAGCGATGCCACCTTTTTCCTGATGATAGCCTGGAAACCATCTGTACGTAATCGGGCAAACATCCCCGAGGCACTACATAAACGAGGGAGTTTCAACATCATCCTGAAAACATTGTTGTATTGGACGCGCAGGGCATTTAGCGCCCCCCGTGAACAGTTGAACCACAGACTTCCCGTGTACAGGCCTTGACAGTATGCTTTAAACAAGGTTTATTTTGACCTCATCGCTACAACAATAAAATCTGCGAGCCAACATGTTCCCGCGAACAGCTAACGCCCTGTGCTCCCTCTCCACGTCATCATCGTCCTTAAGGTCGTCGACAAGTATATGGCCCAGATATTTGAATTTGGTCACCCGCTTTATATTAGCGCCGTTCAGAGTAATTGAAGGGATGGTGTCTGGGCACTTGCCGGCGGCCCTGAAGACCATGAACTCGGTTTTCCTTACATTATTGATAAGGCCATGTGATGCAACGTACTTCTCACAAACCTTCAGCATCTCCCTGATTGACCTCGCAGTATGTTATGTATGTTACTTGCCAAACAACAATTATTCTTGGCTAAGGTTGTTTTGCCTTTTTTATATTTAATTTTTAATATTTGTTATTACGAATTCACAATATCTGTTGCGCACATGTAACGTGTTAATAGAGTAGGTACATTCCTTGAGTTTCAGAAACTTTTTAATACGCTATATATTTTTCAAAGTTACATGGGGGCCATGCTGAAAACGTTTGGATGGCACGGCCCCCTTTTTGCATATTTCTTCAAAAGTACAGGTAGGTACCTTGAAAAAGAAACCGGTATATGTACTCCTAGAGGCCTGTACATTGTATTGGTGAACACCTGAAACGCAAATTCTGGGGGGCCTTGCTAGGCAAATGGACATCAATTCACAATACTTTATATAATGTCATTAAAAAATATGATGAATTTGTAGCTTGGGACTAGTAAGTAGGCTGATGAATTTATGCACTATCACCCATATCGAAAGATCTTCTTACTACTAATCTGCTTAAGGAAATAAAAAATCCTTACCTTATATTCATGCCAATGCCAGTCTGGCAAATCAGTATGAACGATCAATCCTTCCAAAATATGTCGTTTTACATATTCAGCATCCTTGTTCACTGAGCATTGACTGACATTGAAACCCTTGATGAACTCTCCCAAATCAGAGTTCTCTTCGACCATTTTAATCGTTTTGGCAACAAAACTGTCCGTATTGTCAAAGTTACTACATCTTGCGTGTCTGTTATTTTTATACTTTGTTAATATTGATTTGATTTTGTTTGTTGTATCTGGTATGTTAAGGGCTGTGATTAGAGAGAACTGTAGAATGATAACTATTGTTATTATTTGCATTTTATGCGGTTCAATTAGTAATTATTCACTAGAACACACTCGTTTTCAATAAAATTATTTAAAAACACGCTTGTAAAGCAATTCAAGATATTTACTGTAGTGCCAAATGGCTTTATGTGGACTGATGGCAAAATTTCTGATCAGCAGTTTACAACATTATTGAATCATAGTCGTCGTTTATTTCAATAATTGCTGAATGTGAGAACAACACTTTTTAACTAAAACAGCATATTTAAATACCGCCTTACGTCACTTCTAGAATAGTGTGCTCTAGATTTTTACATAACTTCGACGATAAGTAATTATTAATTAAAGATTTTAATCGAATAATGCTCTTAGTACGACTTTTTCACACCATCCCAAAGCATACAAAACGTTTCCAAAGTGTATGGTCATATTTACAATCTAATTCCACCAAGCCCATTACATCATCGGACTACAAGACGAACGGCGATGCGCCATTATTACATGGGCATCCCAGCCATACGCACAAAAGTGTATTGTAAGTTCTATCAGTACTTACCAATATTAAAAATAGTTTTTTTTTAACTCGACGTCCGAGATCGCTAGGTATTTAAGATATCAGACCTAAACAAAAACTATGATGCAGATGTTGGCCTTTATTTTCGTTCAGTCAAAGACAATGACCACGCACTCGGTCATGAACTCATGCCGGCGAGAAAACGACTAACAATCGGCGATTTTCTCGCTCAAGAAACGCACAATAAAAAATGCATTCAGTGTAAACGAAAGAGAAAATTATGTTAAATTTTGGTGTACAATAAAGTATATTCTATCAATGCATATATTAATAGTTGCTCTCTGACTGTTCACACTGCCTGCGACGACTTGCTTCACTAGTTTTGCCGCTGAGCGACAAGAGCTGTCAAAGATAATACCAGAGACCAACTAGCGGTCCAGTAGCGGACCAACTAGCCAGTAATCGCCCGTCGCACTCGCTTATAGCCCAGCGACCAAACTATCGGAACTACACGTCTCATTTCAAGTTTCTAGTTCTACTCGTTTCTCGTGCATCGTCGACGGTGGGACAACTGCCATAATCAGCCGGACCTGGGGTGCACCCTCACTACACTCAACTGTTGCCAGGCAATAATAGTTTTGCAGTTTCATTATAGAGAGCAAGTGTATACATGAAGCGTCAATATCCTAAAACTTAGGTGTCGGTCTTGTGATCTAAAGGTCGCAGTTCGAACCCCACCCATTCACCCATAGACACAAGCATATTTAGATTAAGGTATATAAATAAAACAAACAAATAAATGTTTTGTCTAGAGAACTGTTTCCTCTGTCACAACAATATACATTCACTGTTATCCATAATTTACAATATATCTTTTATACTATATGTATATAAATCAATCGTTCATACCTGTCGACTACTCATGTTTTCTATACTGTTAACATATTATTATGTCATAGAAAAAACCTATTTAATTTACTAATATTGCTGAAGATTTGATTTGTGTTCTATAGATTTTAAGAAAAATCTTAATATGCCTCAAAAAGATAATCGCATAAAGGGATTAATACTTTCGTTGACAGGCGCTGATATTTTTCTAAATATACAAAATTTTACTATCTTTATTATTTAACGGTAATAGAAAACCTAAGTATCCGATACAACTCACCAATATACAATAATTGCTATGTTAAACTGTGAAGGCGTTTCAGTTTATATCTAAAGTGCTCCTACTAGAAAACATCTTAATAAGTTAATTAACATCGAAGGCTTAGTAAATTAAATGTGGCAATGGCGGCGCGTTCACTAGAAAAAGTACTTTTTTAATATCCACAAAAATCTAAATATATTACTGGTTTTTTTTCAAAGAAAAAATTAAACCTGTTCAATAATTTATGTGAAAATCTCTACAAAATGTAGTAAACAGTTAATAATTTTCATTTTTATGGTCTTGGTTTTCCACTAGCTATCAAATAAGTATAATACCAAAAATATATTCAATATCTTTATCAAAAGCTGCGCCCGAGTCGAATGTGATGTAAGAAAGAGTAACACAAACGCAACTTTACGTTCCGACTGTTAAATAAATAACTAATTCTAAAAACAATAACTAATATAGCTAAATAATAATATAGCTAATTCTAAAAAATATTTCGGACGAAATGAAAATTCAAGCATAAATAGAACGGAATCGGGATAGCAATGAATGGAATTAATGAATGATGAAAAAAATAAGTATATCAGTGAATGATGAATGAATTATGAGTGAATGGAACTTGCCAGTACCGATCTCTTTACGCTATTTTGGTAAATTCTCGATCTCCCTAAAAACAAAATTTACTGCTATTTCTCTATGGCTTTTCCATAGTTGGGATTGGCCATATTGAAGCTTTATATTACCTACCAAAGTATAGGTAACGCCAAATAACTTGGCAAGAGTCGTTCAATGCGCAGAAGTCGATTTTTAGGTGTCAGCGGTTGTCAGCGGGACGCGGGGTATGACGTAGCGCAGCTCCGAGCGCGCGATTGGTGCGTCAGTAGTTCTCGTTCCATTTGCTCCCGAATACACTTGCGTACACGAAAGTTGTACCCTTTGTTTTTGTTACGAGTTGTTGTTTTAAATTTATTTTTTGTTACCTTGATTACAATGCCAGGACCAAATACCGTTTTACGCAGACTATTAAAACGTCAGAAAGAACAGTTAGAAGGTTGAAATTCCGAATTCGTCACTGTCTTTAGGACACCGGGAAAAAAGAAGAATAAAAGGGGTAGTGGTTTTATTAGCTAATTGTGCCGACGACAACATATTATTTTTAATGTTTTTTTAAATACATTTTTTCACTTTTAAATGTATTTATGTGTTATATCTATTTTATTTATAATACTGAATTAACGAATGAATTCCTCTTCTTTCTTTAACATTCTTCTGAACAGACATGATTAAAAATAAATGATAGCAATAACCATAGAATAATGGCAAGCAATAAAAGTGACCACTTTTTTCTTCCACTAAGTGCACGATGCGCGAACTTATCCCCACTACACCAAAATCTTGCCAAGTTATTTGGCGTCATCTATATCTTTCTTCTTGTTAATGTCAAGCAGTTTTGTTGTCTTTGTATAAAAAAATAAAAAAGTTACTTTTTATAGTGAACGAGACGTCTTTGATGACTGAATAGTGCATTATACGTAAGAACCTGTAGAAAATAAAATATACGTTAACCCTTTAAAATCATCACTGATTAACTTCAAATCTATATTGATTACTCAGTGCCCAAAATATCTATCATTATAAAAAAACCCTCCTTGAATATAAATTTTAAAGGGTAAATATATATATTATCTATTCCATATTATCTGCTACTCACTGACCGAGCGATGACGACATTTCACAATCATAGCCTAAAAAGTCCCGGTCAATTTTAATACAGATGTCAAGTAATTTAGTAACATATAATAAAAATAATTGTAAAATCAAAATGAATTTTATTTTTCTATAAAAAAAAATATATAGGGTTTATGTCAAAATGCAGTTCATGTCGGGTAATAAATATATATTTAGACGAATTCTTTTTTATATTATCTTCCATTATATGTTACAAAATCATCGAAAAAATATGGACATTACACACGAACGCGACACATCTATGAAAAAATATTATATGAAAAACACACCCTGTTTTTTTTTGCAAATGAGAACAAGCCGTTTAATACAGACGCAAAACTATTTTTGTGCAATAAAATTATATGAGAAATCGGATGGAAATAGATTAATTTTTTTATTAATTCAAGCGGTTTTCTTAAAAAATATATATCAACAAGGTTTCAAAATGAAAAATATTTTATAAATATTTATTAACTACATGGGAATTCTATATAATCCTATTGCACAACTTTTCTTAAAAATATAAATACGTTTTGCATCCGCATCAATTCAGATACAACAAAATAACATTGAAAATACGTCCTTATGTACTATTATCACTAAAAACATAACAAAAAAAGTCCATAAGTAGCTAAAGCAATTTTTTTTGTTTTTTTTTTGTTTTTTTTTACGTTTCTTTTTCAATCCATTTTTATTTACATTTAATATTCGGTGGTTGTTTTACATTTTCTTTTTTAATGAAAAATAATGTCTTTTTATATATACTTTTCTTTTAATAATTCGATAATTTTTCAAGTCGTTTTAAACAGAATCAAAAATGAAGTATTAATAATAATAATAGTCTAGAAAACGGTTTTAATTTAGAAACAATTACATTATATCTCTACAATGCTTATCAAAAAGACAAATAATAGCTTAATCAAATATTAATTTAAAGACAAATACACAAAAAACAAGTGAGAAATCAGATCTTACTCAAAATACAATTGTCTATGGAAAGTCTCTTCAGTTTCTGAAACCATAACCAATCAACACGTCATAGTTTATGTAAGTAAAAAGGAACAAATATACATTAAGGGATAAACACATTACCCTCCTTCGTGTCGCTTAGTCGGGTAAGTAGTAATTTCAGCACTTAATCATTGCAAAATTAAAGTTAATTCATTATTACTATAACACTTGTGATTTGCAACAGCAATTCATATTATTTTAACTCCTACAAATCGTAAGGAAATGTTTTTTTTTTTTCACTTCACACATATTATCGTTCAAGATATAAAAACTATTTTCGAAAATATATTATGCGAAACAAAATAAATGAGCAATCGAGCGCTATGGATCATCAGATGAAATAAATGCAATTAAATCATATTTATTGAAAAACAAAAATGTAAGTAAATAATATTTGAGTTAAATGAAAGGAAACAGGTGTTACTTTGCGTAAGTTATTAAACTTAAATGAACAAAATAATTGTTAATTCTGCTAATTACTTCGGCGGAATTAATACTTACGTATTTTCAATTAAATATGAATAATATTCGAGTTTCATATTTTTGATATTGTTTTTATTAAGAGACTTCCCATCAAACTAAAAGTTTCAATCGTAAGTTTACTGTTTGAGAAAATTCGCTTTAACTCTATCGTTATTAAATATAAAATCACATTTTAAACCTGTGTGCACATTTAGAGCCGCGTAGCCGTGAGCAAAAGATATTTAACTGGAATTAACCGGTTAAACTAGCTCCAAACTCGGGATTAAATGTCAAAAAGAAGTTTTACTTTTCCGATCCGTGTACGTCCAGCGTACCCCGTGTATGCAATCCCACTATTTTTGAATCGAGCAATAATCTTGGAAAATCAAACTCGATACTCTTACAAAACATTCAATATTTTCCATTGACACTCAAACTTTTTTAAGAACATTAATGTTCACTCAATTATCAACTTTAAATGCATAGAGCTAAAGTCGACAGTTAAGTAGCCAGTAATGCACTAAAATTCAAATACGGACATGTCAGAGTTTATAAAGTTTCGATATATATTCTTGAATCTTATACTATTCTTGTGATGTTATTAATTATAGCATATATATTAAAGCAAGATTTTTCAGGGCATACGCGGCTATTGGGCAGTTAAGAGTTTATCACTGGGTTATTATGAGTCAAGCGTGTACATTAGATAACGACCAGGTGGAATAAATAAAAAATGAGAGACTGAGTATGGAGAAAAAAAGCTTATGTGCTTTAAAAAACCCACATTTTTTTCAGTGGCCACAAGAAAATAAGAAATATCATTTCAAATTTCTTTCACCTGGTACATTAACTACAACAATTAAAAACATATTGCACCATTTCTAAATCTCAATATTCAGTTTTTCTATTTCTAAGCTTTTACTTCACTTGTAGTGTTAGTTATTTTTTTAATATGTCTGGGGCAAATTATGCAACTGACTTTTTGACCGGAACTGGTTACAAAACCAACAATGTTATTACCTTTTTGAAGTAATATTTCTGTGAGGACAATGTGCATTACACATAGCACAGGCTTACAGTGACTGGACAGGTTCCCTCAAATCTTGAATTGAATTGAAGAACCATGCAAATTGTGTCTGAGATGGCTCAGACACAATTTGCATGGTTCTCAAAAGGTATAGTGAATGTGAGAACAATGTGGGAATACAACGAATACTATGAATAGATTACCGCACTATCTGGCAGTTTGAGTACTTTATACGGCCCACCCAAATGTCATTACTTTGGTATTGTTCGTCAAATCGTTCCAGCTCCTTAAGGTTCTAAGTTGAGCTACGCGATTACTGAGAAATGCTTGCACTGTTTGGACGGACCTGTTCAAATCAGTCCGATTCTGTACTCTAAAGAACACCAAAGACATTAATCTACATGGTTTTCATATGATTTGATCACTACAGATTGAATGGAGTTCAAAAGAGACGCCTCTGAGTTTGTTTCGGTGTTTCGTCTCAGGTTATTCAGTTAGGAAACGCCGGCCTTATAGTTTACATTTACGAAAAAAATTACGTGTAAAAGTGTTATTTATAAACTATTTGTAAAATAAACTTTATTATACATTATCAAATAAAAGGGTCTCAGGAATGAGAAGAATAAGATTTAAATATAAAAAAGTTGTGTCTTTTTAATAGAGAAGCGATACCAAATTTTAACAGAACTTAAACTCAACTTCAGTTCACCCGTGATCACAGCGCTTGCAACAGTGCCAAAATATCAGAAACTCAAAACAATAAATAGACAGGGTAATTATCCCGTTTTAATATTCATAAAGAAAGTTATAAATGATGCAATATATTTCCAATTTCCGCTAGAAAAGATCCACAAAGTGTACTAGTGATCATCCGACCACCACACGTATTGGTCCGTGCTTATAAACGCTACATATATAAAATATACATCTACATACGTCCGTCACACGTAATCTAATAAACTAATTAATATATCATTTTGTGTATCTTAAGGATTTTACCGAGTCGCTGTTTAGCCGTCTTCATTCCTTTCTTCAGTCTTGCATCTGGAATTTTGTCTGGATTTTAGAAAAAAAAAAATATGTTAGAATATATTATTTTTCTATGATAGGTTGGGGAGGTTGAGAAAAATGGTGATGGAAAATGAACTGAATCACAACATGCAAGTCGATTAAAAAATAGAGTTCAGAATTAGAGATGCTACGAATACCAAATATTCGGCACCGCTCTTGGACGAATATGAAGAAATGGATGCGTTTCTATAAACAATAGGTTTAGTCTTATTGCGGTGCGTCTGGGAGCGAGCATATTTATTTCAAGCGTGTTTCGCGCATTTGTTTATAATTACATCATATTGTGTTACTTATAGTTCTTACTTATTCCTAAAATATATAAATTTATGAGTAACTAGCTTCCGCCCGCGACTTCGTCCCCGTGGAAAAAAAAATCCCCCGATTTTGAAACATTCTTCATTACTGCTCCGCTCCTATTGGTGTTAGCGTGATGATATATAGCCTATAGCCTTCCTCGATAAATGGGCTATCTAACACTGAAAAATTTTTCAAATCAGAACGGTAGTTCCCGAGATTAGCGCGTTCAAGCAAACAAACAAACAAACAAACAAACAAACTCTTCAGCTTTATAATATTAGTATAGATATGCGAGTTTTTTTTTCTTTTTTCATTATTTGGTATTCAGTATTCAGCCGAACACTCGTGGCATCTCTATTCAGAATATTTTACAATTGATGATGTGCTCGATATCACACGGCATTTTTGGCATTGAAACTTGAAAACTAATTTTTGATGGTAAAATTGGAATACAATTTTTGACTCTGACTTCAAGCTGTTTGTTTTAGGATATTTCACGCGCACTATATCCAAGACCTGAGGTGTTGAATTTAATAACCAATTTTCTCAATTGTTGGTTGTATTTTTAATCCAGCAAATGAAAAGAAAATGTGATCGATAGATTCTAGTTACAGAGGCAAGAAGATGATAATGTATTTTTAATAAAAAGTATACTCACTCTTATTATTTGGCGTATTGTGTACAGGCGGCGGCGGCCGTCTGCTTTTTGTGGCTAACACTGCTCGCTTGGCGTTGGGCTGTAACAATATCAAGTATCGAATGTTCATTTTGTAACATCAATAGTTGTAAAACTAGCCATTTTAACTTAAAACCATCATTGGTTTTCTGGTCTATTGATATTTGGTCTTTTTGTAACGTATGGTACCTTTTTAGTATTGAAAGCTGAATCAATTTTATGATTTGCTGTGCCCTACAGGTTCCATAATTGTATTCTAGCTTAAAGTAATTACTGTAAAATCTAAAACGACGTTACTAATCTTATTAACCCCACCACCAACTGAGCCAAATATGCTAGTGTTTGGGTGGGTTTCGAACCCACGAACTCTCAATCAAAAGGCCGATACCTTAGATATCAAGGTATTGACGCTAATATAACAAAAATAATGTGTCATTAAAACTTAAAAGGGAATAGATGAATAAGGTTGGAATGGTAATGTGGGCGGGGCGGGCGTGCCACAACTAAGATTCGAAAATCATAGCTCGATCGATTAATTAATTAACCGCGGTTAGTGCGCTTCGAACTACTTCGGAACACAGAGCTGCTTTAAAATGTCGTGTTGTGCAATTATAACCTGTAAAACAAAAAGTCAGACCGCAAGTATAGAGCGAGAAGGTATATCTTTCCATTGGTAAGTCGAAAATAACATTTAATTACAATTTTATTTGTACAAAAAAAAACATAAAAATATTCTGATCACTATGAAATTCCAAACATTAATAACATTATTGCAACAGGTTAAAAAAAATATACATTGCCCGATGTGTACTCGCTTAATCAACGCAATGACCAAGTCCGCTTACAATGTACTGCATGCGTCGCGTCCTCAACGCTTCAACCATTGACGTTTCATCCTTTGCCCTGATTGGCCGTGTTGCACGGCGCATGTTTATCAACAGTGAGTTACAATCAGTAGCAAGCTCTCGATTTAAGTGTGTGTAATTTGTGTGCGTAATTCGCATACGTAACGGGCCTCTTGCTTGTAGTGGAGCTAAATAGTGGGAGACAAGCGGCGACACGCGTTCTCATACAAATCAGGAACTATTTCCATTCTAACCTCTTTTATTTGTTCTGTGGTGTATTGTATCGAGTTACGGGTAGTCAGAAGCCTGTAAATCCGACACTGGTTTAGCCAAGGGTTATCGTGTTACCCAGTTACTGGGTTGTGGAGGTCAAACAGCTGCATCCGATTAGAATGAAAGCCGACCCCAACATATTTGAGAAAAGGCTAAGCGGATGATAATGATTGTTGCTAGTTTCCAATATTTTAGGTACTGTTGCAAGCGCCATGATCACGGATGAACTGTTGTAAATATTCCGTTTTAAGTTGTACTTTTTTTAATTAGGGGTTCTCCACTCAATCCACAACGATACGTCAACCCCATTGTACTCTTACGAGCTGGGGTTCGGGATAGAAATAATTACAGAACTTGTAAAATCGACTCACTACCTATACTGCCAAGAATGTTCCAGAAGCTACTTGAGATACTCAGTACTGCTACTCGCCGACAGATGGCGTTAGTATCTCGAACGTATTAGAAGTCGGTCGAAGTTTCTCTATATACTCAGTACTACTTTCTAGAAGTTGAAGTTTCTCAACGTACTTCGCTAAGCGACGTGGCATAACAGTACCTTATACTATATTTTCACAAGACTAAACACTTATTTATACAATATTTTGACTACAATAATACTTATTAGCTATTATGAAGCAGGAAAGGGAATCACTGCCTAGGATTCATTGTATTGATTCTGTTAGTGACCATGTTATCGAAGATTTATGTATGGTGCATAGGATGGATTTTCAAAATATTGTATTGTTTTAAGTTAGCCAGTAGGTTCGCGCATGTGCACTTTGAACGCGACCTACGTTTGACAGTGCATTGGTACTGGTTAAATTATTCTATGCATCTTTATATCACTCTCAGCAATAAGATTGAAAGACATTGTAACCAAATTTTTATATTGTTATTTAAGTGTGTTTCAATTATTGGTGTACAATAAAGCGTATTATATCTATCTAACTTTTTACATACTTTTAAATAATAAGTGTTCAAATTAGACGTGGTTTGGGTCGGAATACTTTCATTTTCATTTAGCCTCATCCCGCTGTTCACTCACTGACATTTTATATTTAGACTCATCCCGTTGTTCACTCACTTACATTGACATTTGCACTGAGATCCATTTATGCTAGGGATTCACACTAACCAGGGTTGCGGGAAAGTTCTAACGAGATACCGAGGCCCCGGAACTTAAGGTTAGCCGAAGGAACAGGGTAGGTTTTTAGTCAGTAGAAGTCTAACACTCCCTTCCGCTCCACCCAGAGCGAAAGAAGACTTTCCACGATTTTCGCACCCAGAAAAAAATGGATACACCCTACAATTTATTATGGAAGGAACACTGACTCCCATAACACAGATTACTCCAGCTTGGGAGTCAGCAGACTCACATTTTGTATATTTTCTCCTCCAAAAAATGTATGTACTCATTAACTATTGTAATGTTTTTTGGCTGTTAATAAAGTTATTATTTATTTATTATTATCGGGTATATGTTTATTTATCTCGGCTCTTTGGCTGGTTTTGGCCACATTTACGGGCAAACCCATGTGTTGTGTACCTTATTGTGTCGGGTGATTGAGCATTTCGCTCCCCTCTATCTGCATGAATTTTCTGACCAGTCTACATGTATTTAGAATCACGGCTTTTTGGAGTGTTATAGATAGACAGAATATACTTTATTGTAGACCAAAATTTAAACACACCTGTTTAACAATATTGCTTATTCTATGGTAACAATGGCGGTCTTATCGCTGAAAGCGATATCTTCCAGACAACCTTTGGAAGGACTTTAAAAAATTAAATTAAAGTGGGGAGGGCTAGATTAGAATTCTAGTGTACTTACTACATTACTCATAAAAACAGAGAAAAAAATAATAATATTAAGTTTAGTATTATTTAATTAAATAATGCAATACATATAATGTGTTTCTTAAAATCATGAGGAGAAAACAAAAAAATAATCACAAATTGGAAAGAAAATAATTAGCAACCGAGCTTTTAAAAGTAGCGAGTGACTGAGCTTGTCTTAGGCTGAGATTCAGAGACAAGAACATAAGACGGGCGAAGACCGCTCTAAGCCAAGTCGTGGCTAAGCGCATCTTAGAAATTCGTATTCAGACACAGTCCCTGTCAAACTTACGTCGGTCTTAGCAAGGTCTTAGCTAAGCTTACACTCTCTTCTCTATGGCCATTTTTAAAAGCAAAATGTTCATCGGTGAGTTTACAATCGTAATTTTACAATCTAAAAGAGAAAAGAATACCACGCGCTCGAATAAATGTCAACTTTTTCATTGTCGAAATTAGTTACACCTTAGCCCACTTGGTGGCGCTAGTTCCGTCTTAAGTAGTCGATATTGACTACTTGGCTTATCTTAGTTCACGCTAAGTTTAAGACGTGTTCCGAACGTCTCTGAATACAAATTTAAGGGTAAGTCGTTGATTTTGACAGATGGAAGTGTAAGTTCAAGCTTAGACTCGTCTCTGAATCTCAGCCTTAGTGACACCGGCAATGCATTCCACAAACGAATAGCTATGTAAAGGGTTTCTTTAAGGACTAATAATTTTAAAACGTGAAGGTATTATTATTATTAAAAAGCATGTGTGTGTTACCTGTGCGTGTGGCGTAGGCGTAGCAGCATCGTGTAGCTTGTGCGCTGCGTGCGACGCGTGCGGCGTGAGGCGCGTGGAGGCGGCGTGCAGAGCGGCGCGCACGCACTCGCGTCTCACGCCGGCTCGAGCCGTGGTGCGCAGGCGCGGGACCAGCCGGCCTAGTCGCGCGCGGGGGGACCACGCCTCGTCCCTATAGGGAGAGACAAATTCAAATATTCTCTTTAGACCCTCGGTATCACCTATGATACCGAGATTCAATCATTTATTTCCGCGCTATCTAGAAGTTTTGCTGAGAACTAAGTACATAGTAAGTTTGGTGGTAGGACTGTGTACTGTAGAGGTCTGCTATGCGAGTGGTCAGCCTAACGCACTGGCTGGCATAGTTTGAAATATTTGAATTTAGATTGCAATGTTGGACATACAAAGAAATTGTTTTAACAAAAGAGAGAATGGCTTGGGACGCCGCCCGCATAAGCAGACTCAATATTATAATAACGTGAAAATGTAATTAGAATAATCTTCCATAAAAATATATTATTATACAAAGTGTAAAACCTACCGCGTTTTATATTGAAAATCCCGTGTACACACACGACCCCCTTACAGTACCGAGGGTCTCAAGAGGTTAACTTTATTTAGAGCCATATAGCTAGGGCTGCCATCACCAACTTTGCCGGCCCCAAACAAAGACATTTGACACAAAGACCTCGGACATTTGGGTAAAATCACAGTTTTTCCCCGGACACCGTAGAAAAATACATTTTTGAACTTGAAACTAAAAACAACGATGTTTAATTATGTTTTTTATTTACTTATAAAATTATAACATTGTAGAGCTTTAGAACTTTTTTAATAACTGTCTCTTCCTTTTCATTTAATCAACGTAACATTAACAATGAGATGAAATACCATAGGAAAATAATAATAGAGATCGAGCTTTTTGGTACCCGTAAGATCAAATGTGTCCGGATTTTATCTGGACGCTTATTGGGAAATTCCCCCTGGACGCTCTCTAAACTAGGACAAATCGGGGAAAACCCGGACGGATGGCAGCCCTACATATAGCTCATATCTGGGGTTGCAAGAATATTCTAAAGATCTCGTTAAAACCTTCCCGCGGCCCCGAAACGCAAGGGTAACTGAAGAAATAGGGTAGGTTTTTAGTCAGTAGAAGTTTGACACTCCCTTCCGCTCCACCGACACCAGGAAGTCATTTCATGATATTCCCACCAAGAAAAAAAAGTTGGGCATATAATGTATCTAACTAGCTTATGCCAGCAGCTTCGCCCGCGTGGGAAGTTTTTCCCGTGTAAATCCCGATCCCGTGGGAATTTCGCAAAATCCTTTCTTAGCGGATGCCTACGTCATAACATCTACCTGCATGTCAAATTTCAGGCCGATCCGTCCAGTGGTTTGGGCTGTGCGTTGATAGATCACTATGTCAGTCAGTCACCTTTGAGTTATATATATTTAGAATATGGTTAACGCTGTTGAGATTTTCTGTTAGAAATTTCTGAATAGTAGCCCGGATTTTGGAAATTGATGTGATAACCCCCGTGCCTCGGAAAGCACGTGACCATTGAACAATGAGTCTAAAGCAACGTAAACCTGTACCTGCGCACATACTTGATAGATAGATATACTCTTTATTGTACACCATAACAGAATTAAATAAGGACTTAAAAAACTACAATGGGTGTTACAATAGGCGGTCTTATCGCTAAAAGCGATCTTTTACAGAAAACCTTTGGATGGATTTGACACAGCAGGAGAAAATAAATACGCGGGTAGTCCATGGTGTATTATTCACTTATATACAATAAATAAGTAATAACCTACATACTCAATACACATATACATATATATACATAAAAAGAACAAAGCTGAGTTATATAAAAAAACAGTAACAAATTAAACAGAGAGATAGAGATCTTCTACCATATTTTTGAAAGAAGGAAGGGTTTGTGCTTGTCTTACTGACACGGGAAGAGTATTCCACAGTCGTACTGCTTGAGCTGCGAACGACTTACCAAAGAAACTGGTGGAGTGACTCGGTACCTCTAGCCTCAAGTTTTCCGATGACCTCAGAAATTTAGCGTGTGTCATGGAGGAACTTAAAACGTTCTTTAAGATAAGAGGGGGTCTTAGGATCGAACAGAATACTGTAGAGCAGAGACAAGATGTGTAAGTTCCGGCGAAGACGTATAGGAAGCCACTTGAGTTTCGTACGAAATTCGGATATGTGATCATATTTGCGCAAACCAAATATAAATCTTATGCAAAAATTTTGAAGACGTTCAAGTTTATCAAGTTGTGCCTCTGTGAGATCAAGATAACTGACATCAGCGTAGTCTAGGATGGGGTGTAAGAGACTGTGCTAGCGCAATTTTAGTGGCAGTACTACTACACTTACTACACTACTATACTTGTGAACTATAATATCTCTTGCGCAGCTGACTAATCGATTATGAGGCTGGCCACCATTGCCGACATCGTCTATGAGACCTATTATTATTATGGTTAGTAAACAATTACCTTAAAAACTAGTGATTAATACACAATACGATACGGAGGAACTAATACGCTAACGTTTTGGATATTTTCATTATGCGTACACTGAAATTTCTATATGCTACCTCATCTGATAGGTATAACCTATGGAATCTTTAAGTCAAAAGTAAATAGGTTACTTCTAGATAAGCGTGCTTTATCTTCAACCACATCATCGTTTCCAATCAAGTGAGATTAGTCAAACGCAAGCCTAACATCAATTTAAAAAAAAGAAACAACGGTCCTAAAAATAAATATTTTTGCACATTTCATGACTTTGTACAAAACAATAAATTTAAACAAATCTTATTTAATTTAAACAAATTCACTGAATACTTTGTAAGTCCCGCTGTCTTCAATGAACTTTGAATCAACTTTCATAAAATTATAATCTGAGGGGTTAAACATGCAAATAAAGATGGATCCCTATTAAAAGTTCTTACGGAATGAAAATAGTAAAAGCACGCAAAACTTGAAAGTTTGTTGGAGTTTTAATCACGCGAGAATGCCAACTTAAACGAAATTTGGTTATTTATACAACGTGTAATTTAAAGGGTATATACATGCCAATTGCACGGTTTCTTTGGATGGTAACAAACATTATAGCTAGGGTTTTGTAATCCTATGTCTACATGTGTGGAACTTATAAGAAATTTCAATACATTGATACCAGAGACCGAATTTTTCAAATTAAGAAGAACGAAGAGAATTATCGTGTTATTGGGAAGTGACGTGAAAGTTATTGACCCTCGTAGTGCTGTGACACGTTTGTTATGATTGGTATTCAAGAAATATATGAAACCGATAATTTGGTATCAATTCTTTGAGTCACTTATTTTGAGCTGAAACTGTGCATAGAGACTCCATACCAGATGTTGTCTTCAGCCCTTTTGGATAGACATGGGGTTTCCGTTACACGTTGTATAGTTTACAGCCTAGAATAACACAGGCTTCCTTCGTACCGCAGTAAAATGTGCAAACTTTCCACACGAAGTCGCGGGACTCTGCTAGTATACTATACAGTATGTTAGTTTAAACGAAGGACATATTCAAACCCACAATAGTGTATGCTTACATGATACTCATAAAAATATGAACCAAAACAAAAACACTGATAAATAACAGACAGAACCATACCAAAAATTTCGCAAACGTCTCACAACGTATATACACCCTAGCGCTAACGTTTTAATATTATCGCAGAACATGTGCACGGGTCAATGACCTTTAGGTAGAATCCATTTTCCCTTCATACATTAAACCTGGTTTAGGACAGGCAAAAAATATCTAGGTACTAAACAAAATTCGTCAAAAATTTAGGTTATAAGTTTTTCACATATTTGGGACGAGAATCGAATACTGAACACCCTCCCTCAATAAGTCCCTCGTTTAACCTAACATACTGTATATTTATGTATAGTCAACAAAACTTACTTCTCAGCCTTCGAACGCGAGTCTACCCTGTTGCGTGAATTTCTTCGTCGCTTTGACGCGGTCCATTCCTCGTCCTCATCTGAGCTCATTTCTAACGAAGGATACACTGCAAAAAAGAGAATTAGTCAGTTTAATAACGATATAGGCTGACCTGGTCACATTAAATTATAAGTAAAAAAACAACATAGATCCATATTAACCCCTCGAGTGTCGCATGTTGAATTTCCTTATGATTTTTGGGTAGGACTTCAGAAAAAATGATAAATCGGCAATTTATGGCCATTATCATGGTATATATTATACCTTCCTGGATTCGTTATGAGTTTATCTAACTATTTATATCATTCAATAAGCAAATCAAACTGACCTTATCTCGCAGTGATGTGATATGTTTACACTTTTATAATTTTCACTCACATTCGAAAAAAAATTAAAAAAAAATGTGCCTACACATTTATTTTAATTTTTATTTTATTTTAACACAAATTATTCCAAAAAATTAATAAAAAACTATTATAAAAAGTAATAAAAACTATTTGATAACACAACGAAAAAGTCTGCGGCGTCACAACAAAAACCACAGATGCATTTTGTAAATTTTTTTGTTCATTCAGCGGTGTATGCAGAACGTATTGCTACTTGCAACACAACCACAGATATTTATCGACCAATCCTGACCAAGCCCTTAAGTGTAACTGTCCGACTTAAGACATTTGGAGCATTTTTTTCTTATGTCGCACTGTGTAACATAAGACACGCGAGAGGTTAATCACAAAAAATAACAATAAAAACATTTAATAAACTATAGTTACCAGTCATTATATTAACTATAGGTGTCAGGTTTGGCTGCTAAAATAATGCAGGACGCCGTGCGTACTCCCACGCAACCGAGTGACCAGCGATGTGGTCTTTTTGCGCCAGACAGTTGGAAAGCCATCTGTTTGCGCATCAGCAAACATACCAGACGCGCGTATTTCCCTTTCCGTGTCCAACTGGCGACACCGGTCTCACGAAATACAGACGCTTTTGTATTACTACACAATTCAACCAACTCGCGTCAACTGAGCACGTTTTTGCGATCAAGCAACGTTAAAAGAGGTTTTATCTGAGGATTTAATTCGTTGTTATCCCACAATGCTCTCACATTCACAATAGCTTTTGAGAACACAAAAAAAAATTGAACATAAAAATTTTTTTTTAAAGGTAACTAACAATGTGGATAGAAATCACATTACTTGCAATCTTGTTAACCTCTCCAACTAAGCTAAATATGCTTTAGTACATTATGTCAGTTTACTGAATCGAATTAAAAGTCGTCGTCTTACTCACCATACTCCTCGTCTCGATGCACTTCTTTAATAACATCCTCTTCTTCTATTAGGTCCTGTGCGGGCGGCGGTTTGCGAGCTCGTTTCCCGTCGTGTTTCGAGCTCGCCGGCTGAGGGGACTCGCTGGCCAGCCCGAAGGTGCGGGAAGGTGCTGTGAACCGCTCGCTGATGCTTAGCATACCCGCTACTGCGGCGTCTTCCGGTTCCCTGGAAAATGAGACAAGGGTTTTTAGAAAAAAACTTTTTTGCAAAATATAAAACCGACTTCCATATCAAAACACTACAAAGCCAAAAATAATTTTAATTTCGGTAGTCGGTGTTATTGGTTTTGTATTTCAATTTTTTTTCACACCGCCTTCCGAAATTAAAATTATTTTTGGCTTTGTAGTGTTTTGATATGGAAGTCGGTTTTATTTTTTGCAAAAAAAGTTTTTATTTTCACGCTTTTTAGTGGGTCAGTGAATTTTCCAAATCGGTTCCTAAATGACGGAGTTATGCGCGAACAAAAAACGCAATGCAGAGTAAACGAAAAGATCATCAACGTAAATATTTTTTTAGACTTGTTGATTTTTCAGAAACGGCTTCTTCGATTTCGATAAAGTTTTCATGGGACCATTTGGGAAGTATACCCTTTTCAACAAAAAATTTTTCAATTCGGTTGGCAAGCGACGGAGGTATGCCCGAACAAAAATAAAATAAAAACAAAAAAAACAAACATCCGAATTGAGAACCTCCTCCTTTTTTAGAAGTCGGTTAAAAAACTGGATTTATTTTTATTTTTAATTCAAGAGGAACAACAAACAGCCACAATATAAAACACTAGCTTCTGCTCATGACTTCATTCGCGTGAGATTTCAGTATTTTTATTCAAGGCTATTTTTCCTAACCTACTGCGCTCAGACCTTGTCGCTCACCGAATCGCAGAAGTCTCGCCTTAGAGTTTGCTGAAGGGCAATGGCACGCAAAATTCTGGATGTGAAAAGAGAAGACCAGGTTAGATACACTACGCTGTATTTTAGAACGGGCGTAGTGGAGGTTGGCAAGAAGGCTGCTAGACCGAAATGGGACAGGGTGGGTCACGTCAGTCGAGACCGAAGTTGAGCACGAGAACCGCTGGGCGAAGGTTACTCTACACAATGGGTGCCGGAGAATGACGGCCCAGGAAGAGGTGGCGAGACGAACTGGACGTGTTCCACCAGGGTTGGTTTGTATCGGCGCGTGGAAAGAGTTCATGGAAGGAATTTATTTCTAACCGTAAGTAGAATACCAGCGTCAGGCATATTTGCCTGGCACATGCTGAGCTGGACTCCCAATTGGTGCAATTCGAAGACACACACCACACCGATTTTCCGAGTTACATTTTTAAAGTTTGTTTTCTATATTTTGTTTATAATATTTTCGATTGTATGTATACGTTTATTCTGTTCTTTTTTTTGTAATTTATGTGTACTGTGTCTTCTGTTAACCAATAAAACTTTTATCTTTCAATCTATCTTAGACTTTATGCAACACAAAAAGTACAATGGTGAAGTTAATGCCTTAGGCACTCAACCATGTTTTTTTGTTCTTTTTTTTTTCAAAGAGAACTATCAATGTAGGTGATTTTGACATTACTAACAATCTTGTTAATTACTCCAACTAAGCTAAATAAGCTTGTATTTGGCAATAGTGTAATGGGTGGATTTCGAACCCGCGACCTTTCAATTACATGGCCAACACCTTAGCCATTAGGCTATTGATGTTTATAAGTTTTAAGCTAACAAGATCAATAACAGTATCATTAAGTTACGGCAGGTTATTTATCATGTCAATATTGACGTTTAACTTAATTGGGGGAGATCTTTGAGATAGTTAATTTATGTTTATAAGGTACTTACGTCTCGCTCGTGGCTACGGGTTGTTCCTCTTCGGCTAACACCGACGCTTGTATGAGGGACTCGATACCGTTCGCGGGCGCCGGTCGAGCCACCATCTGCTTATAGTTAATACTCGACGTAGCATTGGTAGACACTGTAACATTTTACACCATAATTATGTAGGTGTGCTTAGAGAATATACAACATATACGTTTTTAAGCTAACACGGTCACTAACTTTAGTTTATTTTATGTTCCGACCTTCCGATATTCACAAAAAAACTAACGAGAAAGACGGTAGACTGATTCGTCTGCTCATAAACGTCCACCCGTAATTACTTCAGTTCATCCGTGATCATGGCGCTTGCAACAGTGCCGAAATATCGGAAACTCAAAACATTGAATACACATCCCGTTTTAAGTTCTAATGATAATGTACAATATGTAAAAGTCCGGGTATAGGCCATAATCAGCCCAAGAACTATGATGTGTATTTGTTATTATAATTTGATTGCAAGTTGTTATAATTGTCTTGTGGATGTATCTTAATAAACGAATACTCTCAAACACCCGATATTAGTACTAATATTATAAATGCGAAAGTTTGTTCGGATGTTTATTACTCTATCACGCAAAAACTACCGAACTGAGTGAAATTTTATAATTGTAATCAACCTATAAACAGTTATATTAAAGACTTTCAAATTTTCTTCAAAAAAGTTTCACTTTTTTTTAATTTGTATTGATGTATGTACGTGTGTAAAATGTAGTGTGGTTTTTGATGTGATGACTCTGGCAAACTAATTTAAGTATATGCATCTTCGATCAACAATAATACTAATTAATAAGCCAAGTGGCCACGTTTGTGTTATTTATAATATAAGGCTGTATAAAAATAATACCTTGTCCACAACACCATACTCTGTTACGTTGGCAACACTGTTTTGAATAAAGCGTCAGTACGTTCCTAGCAGTTACTACACGAGTTTTATTTAATAGTTTTGATGAATTAAACAACTGATAATGCCGAAAGGTATTTACTTTGGTATTAATTGTTTAACAAAACGAATATAAAAAAAAAATGCATGCGACATTACAAGGCGTAGAGAACAGAGAGAAAAAGAAGGTGAAAGCCACAGACTATGTATGCAACTATAGTCAATTGTAAGGCGCCAAATTTAAATGTTCAACACTCCCTCTAAATTTGAGCCCCCTAAATAAATTTTACAAAATTAAAGAAAACAGCAATCTGTTACTGTTAATAAAACATATTCACAACTGCAGATGAAAGTAAAATACAATATTTTACAATGTGAATGTACATACATTAATGAAATAGAATCACAAAAAAAAATGCTTTACACATATTATTGAAATTAAATCATAATTGAGACATGCCTAATTTATCTCTTAAGTACATAAACCTGTCTCTAGATAAAGCTTTTGTAAATATATCTGCCAGTTGGTCTTTACTACATACATAGTTCAAATCAATTATTTTTAAATAATATTTTTCTTTTACAAAGTGGTATTTAATGTCTATATGTTTACAACGCTTGTGGTAATTAGTATTTTTAATAACACTTATTGCACTTTGATTGTCTAAGTTCAAACACAAAGATTCTTGGGTAAATTCACTAATATCACACAGTAGCTGCTTGATCCACATAGCCTCTTTAGTAGCTGCACAGGCAGCCATGAATTCAGCCTCTGTAGTGGAGAGGGCAACAGTTTGCTGACGTTGGCTCGACCAGGTGATTGCAGCACCATTTTTGATAAATACATAGCCTGTTACAGATCTTCTAGTGTTCGGATCATTTGCATAATCAGCATCACTGTACCCAATGACAGATGGATCTGGTGTTTTATAATAACATAAGCCATAGGCTTTAGTATCTTTGAGATACTTAAAGATTTTCTTTACTGCATTCCAGTGTGGTTGTTTATAACAATTTAGGAATCTACTCACCAGGCTCACAGAGAACATTACATCTGGTCGACTCACTGTAGCAAGATGTATGAGTGATCCCACAGCTTGGCGATATGGTATGTTCTTGTCTGGCTGATTATCCCCTTTTTCCAGTGTTACATGTGGATCGGCTTACTGTCGGTGAGAATGTCTCCTGGTAGTCGATACCTTTTGTTTGTGCAAACCCCTTTGCACACAGACGGGATTTATAACGTGGACCTGCTGACTCTTCTTTAATTTTGAACACCCACTTGCTTCCTATTGTTTTGACATCTGGGGGCTTCTTGATCAATGTCCATGTTCCATTTGTATCATGAGCTTTGAGTTGTTCATCAATAGAACTTTTCCATTTTTCAGCATCAGGAGATTCTATAGCTTCTTTGTAAGTCTGAGGAATAACATTTAGTTGTAGATCTTCTCCACAGCATAGGTATGTATTTTGTGACTGATTCTTATTAATATTCCTGGATCTTAATGTGATATAACTAGGTTCAGGAGATGAGATTGATATCTCTGGTACATAATCACTATCAGAGCTTTGCTTTTCTTCTTCATTTACTGTGTCAGTAAAGTAATCATCTGAGTCACTGAGCTGGTTTTGTGGTGTAATTGTTTTTATCTCTGACAATTCCACTGGTACATAATTTTTCTGGACTGTTGACTCAAGGAATACTGCATCCCGGCTTTTAACAACTGTTTTAGTACTAGGTATGATAAACCTATATCCTTTGGTTTTCTCACAATATCCAATAAACAGGAGTTTCTGAGCTTTGGCGTCCCACTTTCTGCGTTTTTCCTTAGGCAGGTGAACCATGGCCTCACACCCAAACACTCTCATATGATTGACTTTTGGCTTTTGTCCTGACCACATTTCTTCTGGTGTTTTGTCTGAGAGGGATTTAGTTGGAGATCTGTTTATGATGTAGGCAGCTGTAAGAACTGCTTCAGCCCAATAACATTTTGACAGTTTGGTATTTAGGATCATACACTTTGCTCTTTCAACCAATGTTCGGTTCATGCGCTCTGCTGTGCCGTTCTGTTCTGGAGTATATGGTGTACTAGACTGGTGAATGATTCCAGAGTCCTTCAGGTACTTAGAAAATTCTTTGTTCATATATTCAAGACCATTGTCTGTTCTGAGTATTTTGATTTTGCAGTTTAATTGATTTTCTACTTCATTCTTGAATTCTCTAAATTTCTCTAAGACTTCAGATTTCTTGTGAATGGTATAAACAAATATTTTCTTTGAATGATCATCCAGAAATGTTACAAAGTATTTGGCACCTCCAAGCGATTGGGTCTCCATCGGGCCACAGACATCAGAATGGACTAGTTCAAGTAATTCCTTGGACCTTGTTCCTTGGCTCTTAAAAGGTAACCTGGTAAGTTTACCTTCCTGACAGGTTAAACATGTCAGTTTTTCTGTAATTTTGGGTATGTTGACACCATCTGCATTTTCTGTCATTTTCTCCAGGCTTGAGAAGTTCAGATGACCCATGCGTTGATGCCACAGGTAAGTATCGGTTTCATCAACATCAGACATGTATGCATAGCCACCAGGCATATTTAGCCGGTACATGTTATTGATTAAACTTGCAGTAGCTACGACTTCATTTGTACTATTAAGTATGACACAGCCGCTACTGTTAAAGTTTACTTTACCGCCACTGTTTATTATTTGACTCACAGATATTAAGTTAGTTGCAAGTTCAGGTACATATAAAACATTTTTAAATAATATATTGTTTTCTTGACCTTTTCCATTGTAGACACTCAGAGCTATTTCTCCAGATTTTTGCACTGTTAGCATTTTGTCATTTGCAACTTTAATATTTTTAATTAGCGGTACTGTAGCTCTCTGAAGTAGTTCATAATGTCTTGTCATATGGGCCGAGGCTCCTGAGTCAATATACCAGGCTTCATTATTGTTGAAAGTTGCTACAAACACTGCAGAATAACTTGAAGAGGTATCTTTGTTTGTATGATTCTTTTCTTTTCTTCTTGACTTGCACTCGGGGCTCTTATGACCATACTTATTACATACACATGTACATAAGAAAGTACCTCAGAAACAGTCAAAAGTAAACTTTTGACTGTTTCTGAGGTACTTTCTTATGAGATCTGTGATTAATTGCAAAAGCTGTAGAATCAGTATCATTCAATCTGACATCTTGAAGTATTTTTGACTTAACAGAGTCAGCTGATATTTTCATACCTGAGCTTTCTATGGCAATAATCATGGGCTTGTAACTTTCAGGGAAACCGGAGAGTAGCAGGGTACCCAGCCACTCATCATCTACTTGAAATCCTATATTACGAAGCTTATGCGCTGTTGTCATCACTTTGCTAACATATTCTTCAATGTTCTGGCAATCTGCTAGCCTTGTGTTACATAAATCACGCAGCAGACCAACTCGGCGTGTCAGCCCGGAGTCGTCGAAAGCCTTAGCTAAGTTGTCCCACACTTCTTTTGCAGTCGATACATCCTGAATATGCACGAAATTGATGGGATCAACCAGTAGTATAAGCTTTGATCTTGCTTTAATGTCGTCTTTTGATTCTGGTGCGGTTGTGCGGTCACATTCGATACAATTCCATAATCCTTCGTGTTGTAGAAACGCTTTAACAGCAAAGCGCCACGTAGCATAGTTATCTCGACCGGTTAACTTTTCAATTAATGTCATTTGATTGCTGTTTGCCATATTTCACGAGAATTTCACTGATTTTGCACAATTCACCGGAGTCCGGAAGAACACGTTTTTGTTGAGGTTATATTTTTCTTGTAAACTATTTTTAGCACTGAGTCTTTCGAATTCTATTTGTTTAGGGCTTTCTGGGCCCATAACCTGATGAATTAAACAACTGATAATGCCGAAAAGTATTTACTTTGGTATTAATTGTTTAACAAAACGAATATAAAAAAAATGCATGCGACATTACAAGGCGTAGAAAACAGAGAGAAAACGAAGGTGAAAGCCACAGACTATGTATGCAACTATAGTCAATTGTAAGGCGCCAAATTTAAATGTTCAACAAGTTTGCATACACGTAAATATCTACATTTCTTAGAAAAAAGTTTAATAATATTAACAACTTCATTTTATTATAAACCTTAATACTCATACATAGTTAATCGGAGAAAGGTTGGAAGCAATAAATTTAAAATGTCGCTTGAAAAAAACAAGTCATCATTACAAAAATATTTATACTAAAATAAAACTTAAAAGTTATAATAATAAGATTGAAAACATTTCTTTAGAATTTCGTGTTTACACTATTGTGGAACTAGAAGTAGTTATTGGTATTAAATTTCAATGCTCAGTAACTATTGAAAGCCTGACGAAATTTTGAAGCGCTCATAGGGAATCTAGTACTATTGTTGATCGAAGATGTGCATTACTCATGTTACATGTTGTATACAGTATGTTAACTAACAGAGGGCGTTCCCGTTAACCCGCAATAGTATAGCATCCATACATGCCAAAAAAATATTACCATTCGAAAACAATTTTTTTTTTATATTCAAATAGTCACTAAAAATGTTAAATTGATACGTAAAAGAAACACTCTGTACACGCGTACTTAAAGGACGGCAACGTCGCAATTTATTTATGAATGCGTACAATTTTAGTGAATTTTTTAATATTAAAAAAAAAACATATTGTTTTCGATTGGTAATATTTTTTTTTTAGCATGTATGGATGCTATACTATTGCGGGTTAACGGGAACGCCCTCTGTCAGTTAACATACTGTATATTGGATCAAACAGATCTCTCTAAAGCATAGCTTACTTGAATAACTGGCTGCAGAATCTATATGATGTTCCAGATAAGCGTAAAAAGTAAAAAAAATCAATGAGTGAAAGTGATACGACAAGTTCTTTATTACTATGTCATCATTGGCTTAGCCTCTATGGTCGGCTACCAGTCTAACCAGATGCAGCTGAGAATAAAGGTAGGACCGCACTAGGCGGAACTGCACCGCAGCGGAACTGAGCGACTCGACGCGTAATTATTTGGTAAGCCGCACTTGAACTGCAGCGGCGCTACAAAAATATATTCAGTAGCTCGGCAACCTCTGAGCAAGATGAACGACGAAATGGATAATATGATTATTATTTCCTTGTTGTGCGAGGAAGAGGAAAGGATCGAGCAAGAACAGGCAAGAAAAAAGCATTGAGGTAATATGTAGTACATACATATTACCTCAATGCTTTTTTCTTGACTTTTTTAAATAAAAAGCAATATTTTGTAAAAGGTGATAAGTTGTTGACATTATGGCTTTTGTAACTAGATAAATTACAAACCGACCCACTGAAAAGATTTAAAAAAATATTTGGAAAAAAATAGAACCGACTTCCATATCAAAACACTACAAAGCCAAAAATAACTTTAATTTCGGTAAGCGGTGTGAAAACAAAGAAAATCCAAAACCAATAACACCGACTACCGGAATTTTGAACTTTACTTGACTTGAATTTTTGAGTTCTCCTGGTACTTGACCATCAGCTCTACATCACCATATGTATTGTGACGAGCATAAAGTGTTTAACATCCGTACTCAAGTAATCGAATCGCAATCCACGAAATACTTATTTTTGTGTAGTTTCAGTGGCCATCTGTGGTCTTCATCATCAGTTCAACTTCCCCAAATAGTACTTTTCAAAAGCAACTGCTCAAGGTACTATAAGAAATACCCAAAACGCTATAGGTGTGCAACTGACCAAAAGTGTCGCAACCTGTCGCGACGTGTAGTTCCGCTGCCGCGGAGTGCGATTTGACAAACTTAATTTTCATAGTCAGCTCCCGTCAGAGAGTATTAAATTATTATTATTATATTGATAGTCAAGTAAAAAGCATTGCGGTAATATGTAGTACATATTACCTGAATGCTTTTTTCTTGCCTGTTCTTGCTCGATCCTATCCTCTTCCTCGCACAACAAGGAAATAATAATCATATTATCCATTTCGTCGTTCATCTTGCTCAGAGGTTGCCGAGCTACTGAATATATTTTTGTAGCGCCGCTGCAGTTCAAGTGCGGCTTACCAAAAAATTACGCGTCGAGTCGCTCAGTTCCGCTGCGGTGCAGTTCCGCCTAGTGCGGTCCTACCTTTAGAGTTTTACATGGAGTGACTGTCTCTCTGTCCTCCACAACCCAGTACCTGGATAACACGATATCCCAGTATCAGATTTATTGGCTTCTGATAACCCGTACCTGTTAAAGATGTATGGACATGACATGATATGATATGATATGACAGCCGGAATCAACAACGGCTTAACGCGAGGCACGGATTACACCGCCAACTTCCAATTTCTGGGCTACTACTGAGAAATTCCTTACAGAAAACCCTAAGAGCACTTTTTGCCAGACCCGGGTAATCGTTGTACTAGTCCACACCAGGGATGTTAGGGAGCTCCGTAACCGTAACCGAAACTTTCGGATATCCGATATAAAAAAATATCCGTAACCGTAACCGAATCCGAAATAAAAGTTTCGGATAATATCGGATAGGGGCGGAGCCTAATTGAGACACGTTATGACAAGTTGTTTTGATCGGCCGGGCGGCGGCGAAACACACAAGTAGACATGCGCAAAACAGTGCGTTAGAAAGTGATTTTATATGACATTACTTTTGGTACCGGGGAATGTTGCATTACACCATGACTTCAAACATGACGCGTAATGAAGCGCCACACGATGGTTATTGTAATGAAATTCTCGCGTTATAAAATGTAATACATCATTACATGAGATGAGATAGCGCGTTATGGTATGATGTATCTATTTGTATTTTACTTTTCAAATTCCTTAAAAATCTAATATTCGTAACCGAAATTATCCGAAATTAACGGATAATCCGAAATAATTTCATATCCGTATCCTTATCCGTATCCGGTATAATAATCATTCCTATATCCGTATCCAATCCGTATCCGAAATTTCATATCCATAACATCCCTGGTCCACACTAATATTATAAATCGTCGTTGCGCGTGCAGAAGTTGCTATGTGGTAATTAGTCATTTTCGTTCTTTTATGCAGTTTCAATCCTTATTTCAATACACACGTGCTGTAAAAACAGCTTCCTGATAAACGCAATATTTAAAGAGTTACCTTTCAATATTGCGTTTATCAGATCAGCTTTTATAGCATGTGTGTATTAAAATAACGATTGAAACTGCATAAAAGAACGAAAATTACTAATTACCACATAGCGACTTTTGCACGCGCAACGACGAAATGCGAAAGTAACTCTGTCTGTTACTTTTTCACGCCTAAACCGCTGAACTGATTTAAATGAAATTTGACATGGGAATAGTTTAGGACCCTAGGAAGCTCATAGGAAAGTTTTTTGTTCCCACGGGATCGGGAATTACGCGGGAAAAACCTCCCACGCGAACGAAGTCGCGGACAAAAGCTAATATCAATAAGTATAACACGCAAACTACAAAAATAAGATGTATTTAATTAATTATGCTTTTAATGTCTTTTTATATTTAAAGCAAGAGAAACAGGTATCTTTTGAGCTCGGTTGTTTCATCGTAGACCTCATCAATCGCTTACGATCAGGTGTGATCAAGCTCAAAAGCGGGCTCGTCCAAAAAACTACTTATATACCAACTGTAGTTCCACACTAATACTCGTCACATCTGTTCTTTGTAAATTCAGGCTGAATTTGTACTACCTTAGAGGAATCACTGACTCTGATGATACAGGAATTGCCTAGTTTCTGAGCAAGAGTTTTGCTGTATTTGCTAAATTACTGATTTTTTTTATTGATAATATGCTCGCGTTTGACCACCATCTCACCTGATGATAAGTGATGATGAGATCGAAGATGGAGCACGCTTACCTAAAAGTAACCTTGACTTAAAGACCCCCAGGTTATAGCTATTGGCAAACACAGACTCCGGCAGGGAATTCCACTCCTTAGCCGTACGCACAATGAAGGTATTCCCAAAACGTTTTGTGCGTTGTATACATTGATATGGTTAGCCCCACATCAATGTATACCTACCAGAAATGTGACCTCTACACTCACCATTACTGCAGCTATCATTTCGTCTATAAGTATGTTTGTTGTGTTTCGTCTTCCGCGGTCTCGGCGCTGGCGTATCGTCGATATACAAGTCGGAATCTTCATAGTCGTATGTGTTGGAGACGCGCCGTCGTACCGGACGCTCGGATCGACGCACCGGAGTGACTGGAGTTGTGGAAGCACTGGGCTTAGATTCTTCTACCACCTGGTAAGCAAAGAACATGGTTGTTTACGTATTCCAAACGTGCCTGGTTAAATTCTAGGGTGTGTTGCTGATATATAATATGTATAACGTTCCCATTACTGGGACACAGGCTTGAGGGATAAGAGGGAATGAGCTGTAATCCACGTTGGTGGATGTCGCGTGTCTTCGGAATTTTTGGTTTTAGGACATGCAGGTTACCTCACGATATTTTCTTCACTGCTTTGGAGTAGTTGTGAATTTGAACCCACTAGTAAGTAATTCCTGTAACCATTGGGCCACCAAACATATTTTTTATAAATCAAATTTGTTTATTACTTTCGTATTCAAACTAAGGTAACTTCTATTTGATACCCACGTCACGGCAGTGCTAAACAATAAATATCCGCCTCGTCCATGTTAGACCGTCCTCCATATGGGATTTAAAATTACGTAACTTAGCTAACCATGCAGTGTCATCCAAAGTTAACGTATATGCAAACTTTCATCATCGGTTGAGAGAATAACTGCTTAAAATGGTGGCTTAAAAAAGTGAATAAAATGTTTGCAAACGCACTCACGATACAGATATTAAAACAATACACATTATTTACTTTCATTTTCACAGCAGAGTGCCAACTGAAAACCAGCGTTTGATGTCTTTCACCCAGCAAATGCTGTGTTGGTAACCCTTTTGGTGTGGACATGCTCAACGCAAATTGTGTTGTTCCTTTTTATAACGACTGTAACTTTGTACTGTAGTTTTTGTGTGTGAATCTGAACTCGAATAAATATGTTTCTATTCTATTCCAATAATAAGTTTACAGTAGCACTTATAGTTCAAAGAGGGTCTGAACACACTACAAATGTTTTTTTTTAAATCTTTATTAAATTAATTTGGGGTTTTTATCCCAATGGATACTCCAATCCCATTATGCCAAACACGTGTTTCTACAAAAAATTAAATTAAAAGGAGAATCCTAATCAATATAGTACTCCAACTCGCTAAATCTTTTTGCTACATCTGACTTCGGTTGACCTAAAATTGATTTGATTAAGGGAGTTATCCCACCGCCGGCGAGGAAACGATTAACTGTCGGCTTATTTCTCGCTCAAGAAACATACAATAGATATACCTTCTGTGTAAACAAAAGCGTTTGTTGCCCGTGGTACTACCGGTGGTACTACCAGTAGTACCACGGGCAATTTTTTTTTCCCGTGGTACTACCAAGCAGTCCAGTAGTACTACGGGCAAAAATAATTTACCCGTGGTACTACTAAGATTTTTATTTATTTTTGTAAAACCTTTTGTAAGAAAATAATATTGGTGACATTACAAGTTCAAATTATTTACACATGTCATTTGCTGTGCTAGATCATTCCTATGTATCATCTATGATCATTCCACTTCAAGATTCATAATGCATTAATAATTATTTTGAAATGAATTAGCTAAACAATTTTCTAGCAAAGGTCAAATGTAGATGGTGCTGTATCAACTCCGCGGAAATGTGTGAAACAGCTGAATCTAAAATAACAATGATTAAAAGAAAGGGCGGCAATGTTCTTATTGGCGATGATGGTCATTAGTACTATAAATTAAAAGATTACAAAAACGTTTCTTCGATATGGATGTGTTGTATGTTTAAGAAGTCAAAGTGCTCTGGAAATTTGACTATGAAAGTAGGTACGTACGTAACTAATTCTTTAATATGTAATTATAAAAAAACTAGTTACTGTATATATTATAATATATAATATATTATAATAGATTTAGAGTACTTCGGCATAAAATACTTTTAGTCCTATTTTTGTTTTCGTATGTATTAGTTTTCCCTGCATCCGAATATAGATAGGTAGAGCAACTTATAGGTAATTGGTCATGTGAAAAATAACAGTCCTTTTAAATTTATGCCGACTTGTTTGAATTCCGACCCTACGTTTCCTACTAACTAAAATTACAAAAAATCGATAGGATAAACTTGCTAATCCAATTACTACAAATTAAAAAAAAAATAACATCTAAAGACATCTCACCTAGTAATACTTAACCACCTATTATATTAAAATTGATTCACTTAATAAATATTTTAAATAAAAGAACAGGAAGAACTGGCCTGTTGGTCAAGTGGTTCCAAGCGCGACTCACGCGGGCCAATAAGAGCTAAAATATAATCTCAGTAGTAGCCCAGAGTTTGGAAGTTTGCGGTGTGATACCATCGTGCCTCGAAAAGCACGTTAAGCCGTTAGTCCCGGCTATCATTAGATAGCTATCAATAGAACATAAAAAAGAAACTTTAATAGGTAGAAAACACGTAAACTAATATATACACCTACTCGTTAAATTACTTAAACTATTTAAAAACCTATTTATTGACATATCATAAAAATAAATTGAATTGTGCCTACACAACGTTAAGAACCGTAAAAATATAGACTACACACGTATTTTAATAACTATATACATAAATGGTACCAAAATAAAACAAATACGAATAAACTAACCTACATTATCTAACAAATTATTGAAATGAAACACTGTTCAGCAATTCTACAAAAGTATCAACAATCCGCGCGCCCGTTCGGTAAATAACGTTGTTGAATAATTAAAATTTTACATTTTCTCCTAAACGTTGCACCCAATTTATATAATGTATTGTCGTACAATCGTGGTATTTTCGTGGCTTCAACTTTCTCTTTAGATTTTGATAAAGCGATATCTATCGTATTTTATGCTACGTTGGGTTCACACCCGTGTGATGCCCTTTGCAGTATTAGCTGGTCCTATAATGAAATAATCAGTAACTAGGTTTTTATAATTACATATTAAAGAATTAGTTACGTACGTACCTACTTTCATAGTCAAACTTCCAGAGCACTTTGACTTCTTAAACATACAACACCTCCATATCGAAGAAAAGTTCTTGTAATCTTTTAATTTATAGTACTGATGACCATCATCGCCAATAAGAACATTGCCGCCCTTTCTTTTAATCATTGTTATTTTAGATTCAGCTGTTTCATGGCTGTTTCACACATTTTCGCGGAGTTGATACAGCACCATCTACATTTGACCTTTGCTAGAAAATTGTTTAGCTAATTCATTTCAAAATAATTATTAATGCATTATGAATTTTGAATCGGAATGATCATAGATGATACATAGGAATGATCTAGCATAGCAAATGACATGTGTAAATAATTTGAACTTGTAATGTCACCAATATTATTTTCTTACAAAAGGTTTTACAAAAATAAATAAAAATCTTAGTAGTACCACGGGTAAATTATTTTTGCCCGTAGTACTACTGGACTGCTTGGTAGTACCACGGGGAAAAAAAATTGCCCGTGGTACTACTGGTAGTACCACCGGTAGTACCACGGGCAACAAACGAACAAAAGAGATGCATATATCAATATTCGATCGCTGAATGTTCACACTGCCGGCGAGTACTCGCTTCACTAGTTCCGTCGCTGAGCGACAAGAGCTGTCAAAGATAATACTCGCTCAGCGTTCGCTTGGCGGTCAGAACTCACGCTGAGAGACCAACCAGATGATAGCTCAACGACTAAGGGCCAATTTCTCCGAACGTCTAAAACGGCGATCAGTAAAACTGCGTTTACACTAATTGCGTTTACTATCAAGATTTTATCTCGTTTAACATCGATTGCATTTCACAGAGCAAAACGCCACGATCGTTGATCGCGTTTACGAAAACAGAGTTTACGGCATGTTAGAATGGCAACCTCGCGTTGCGTTTGGTTCTTGCTCTAAAACTTGTCAAAACTATTGCAATAGTTGTGTTAAAATACATGAAACAAAACGTATTCCTTCGGTTGTCAAGTCAATTGACAACTTGCTACGGTGAGTGAGGTTTAAAAACAGTGTTCGTTTAGCGTGGATCACAGAGTACATTGAATATGGTGTTCCTCTCTTTCGCGAATCCACCTTGGTCGTCGAAGTACAAATTCATCCTCATCTTCTTCAAAGGCCAATGAGTAAACTCTTCTCATTATATATCTCATTATATTCGTAATTATGTGATTCAAAACAGGTAATATCACAACAGTATCACTTCTTCAACACAATATAGCCGAAGCGATCGCGAACCTATCTTCAGTAAAAAAAAGGGCGCGCTACGTTATAAAATACCAGATGGTGGCGCACATAATCGCGTTTAGATCGTTAAACGGTCAAAATTGGGCGTTTAGTACAATAACTGCGTTTAGCACTAAACTAGTTTAAATATTGGTGGTGAAATACCAAACCAAACTTTAAACTTAGATTAAAACTAAAACGCCGTTTATGTTCAGTTGATCGCGATTTATTTGATCGGTGAAATTGGCCCTAAACTATCGAAACAACACACTCGCTGCTCGCCAACTCGTTTTCAGACGCTAGCTCTACTCGCTACTCGTTCATTTTCGGCGCTGTGACAATTGCCTTAACCCACCTGTAATATATTTGAAAAATTGAAATAAACTTACGTAATTCGTAGTTGCTGTATACTGGTGTGCTATAGCGGCGTCGTAGGACGGCAGCTGATTGTGATGGTACTCTCCGTTCACTGTGTCTTGTACTGCCACGTTGCTGTAACTTGCCGTTTGCTGGAAATGTGAAATGAAGATTTATTTCACAAGGTTATGTCACTCATTGTAGTTGAAAAAAAAAAAAACAGCATTAAACTTTGTAAACCCAATAAAATAATTTGTGGGTTTACAAACTTAACGCTGTATTTTTTTAAAGGAAAAGCAGTTTAATTGAGAGATTTTTCTATTAGCATCTATACTGATATCAACAATTGAAACGCACTAATCTTCGAAAATACAGGGTAGATTTGGATAAAATTTGGTATGGCAGTAACTTGTAGCTTGAGGAAGTTTTTAGATTTTGTTTACCCGACTGCAGAAGATAGGGTTATGTTTTTATCGAGCGAAGCCCGCGTAAATGCTAGTTATTAATACATGTCTTTTTATATGTGTATATATATATTTTTTTTGTTTTGATTATGCTGTTTATTAATTTTATATTGTATATAAGTAAATAGTACACCATAGACTACCTGCGTATTTATTTTCACCTGCTGTGTCAAATTCATCCAAAGCTTGTCTGTAAAAGATCGCTTTTAACAATAAGACCAACCAGTGTATCACCCTTTTTAGTTATCAAGTCCTTATCTGATTCTGTTATGGTATACAATGAAGAGTATATCTATCTATCTAAGATAGAATGTATAATTGTACTCTTTATATTATTTTTTTAGTCATGATAGGCTCGCTTTGGTCACTATCTCACTTGATGGTAAGCGATGATGTGGTCGAAGATGAAGCATGCTTGCTGTATTTTTATCCCGATATAAAATAATGTCATTTACCTGATGCACCGAGGGTACTTCATCATATCTTTGGTAGTTCTCCACAGCGTAGGCTATATGTTGCGGCTGCTGATAGCTATACACGGCTGGCTGGTACGAGCCCGGCTTCGCTGACTCAGAATACTGGTAGTCTTGCTGAATGTCCTCCGCCGAATACATGCCTGAAAAAAATAATGTTAATTTAAGAATAACATCAAATAATCTTAATTGAAATAAAATTGTAGTAAACAATTTTTTACTCTGGCTCATGTGCTAGGATAAACTGTATTACCAGCACCAGTGTCTTCTCCTTAAAATATGGTACAGGTTATGCCGATAAAAAGTGAAATAATATTAGCTGTTGCTTACGACTTCGACCGCGAAATTGACTTTATATACGCTGACTCCCGATTCCGTGGGAATACCTATATGTTGCCCTATCACCTCCTCTATCTTTCAGCCAGAATAAACAAAAAAACAGACAGACAAAATTATTAACAAAATTCATTATTTTAGGACTGTATATGTTTCAGCGTAAAATTGCAAAAACCATTAGATTATAATATATCTTGCGATATTGTAATCTATCGATAAATTGTGATCCGATGGTTTACAATTTAACGCATTATTATAAATGTTAGATTATCCGTTAGGTATTTGTAATATGGTCATATAATTACATTGAAGACCCTTTTGCACATGTGGCTTCCCTGGCTTATTGTAATTGCGTTATCGACAAGTCCAACTCCAATTGCGTGAGAGTATCTTTTTATTTTTCCCTACGACAATCTATCCGATCCGATGACAGACTTTCTTTTGTTTCATTTTTATTATTCATTTTTCCTTCATTATTGAAATCTAAAGTTGTCGCTTGTCACGTTTATTTTAATATAATCTAAAGATTTTATGTGAATGGGAGAGCAGAACACTGTAGACTCTTAGATTTGTTTTACATTGTAAAAATAATATTTTTAAAAGCGTAATTGTGGAGTTTCTTGCCGATTCTTCTCTATAGAAAACCAATTTCGAAGCATGCAGTAACGTAAAGTTTTGTAGGCCTATGTGAAATAAAATATCTTGAGTTTAAGTTTAAATTGTATATAAAACTTAAAACTTGAGATAATGCAATGGCAGTCTAAATACTGACATAGAAACCTTATATTTCGTCCAGTCGATCCAATGAGAGCAAGCAAGAAATCCTACTTTCGCGTCTATATTATTAGGATTATTGTAGCCTTAAGAAAATAGGGCAAAAAAAGACTACTTTTAAAAGTTTTTACTCACCAGGTCCATAATTCATTTCCTGTCCATCAATCCTCACATTAGCTTGAAGGTTCTCATTAGTGAACAGTATCTGTTCCTCATGATAATCGCCTATGTCCTTCTTGGAGATGGTCCATTGATGTATGGGCTTCAAAACGGGAGGTCTGTCGGAGCGAATCAGGTGGGACTTGAGGATTGAGTGCTCGGGGAGGGAGTAAGGCGGAGGAGCGTCATCGCGGGAGGAGGAGGGAGAGTTGCTGTAACAAGAGAATCTTATATTAGTCACATACCTAATTAACCTGTATTATGGTTATATTATAATTTGAAAATGATATTTTGAAAAGAGTAACTGTGGAGAGCCTTTCCGGTTCTTCTCCATAGAAAACGACCAATTTGGAAACAACCAATTAAGTCTGTAGAATGAACCCAGATCGAGTCTGTAAAAGTTCAAGGCTCCAAAAGGATAATTTCTGTATGACTCAAATCAAACACATTCCATCAATAGGCGATGTAGATCTTCCACCACAAATATTAGCGATAGTAAGTTTCCTAGCAACATTCCTAAATTATTTTATTAAATCAAACACGGAATAGAAAATACAGTGGAAGTGCCCCTCAGATATCGCACGCGTGTCAACATTAAGCACAGATGCGCGACATTAGCTTATTCGCTGTCAAATTCATGTCGCGATTGGTTGTCTCTAAAATACACGAAATATTAGAAATTATGCCTTGTTGTGCGGTTTGGACCTGCAAAAACGAAAGCAGTAAATAAAATGTATCTTGTGGAGGCGTATCGTATCATCTATAAGTATTAAAGTTTGTTAATTTTAAATATATTTGATTTTAATGTCAATACCACATTTCATGACTTCAATGCAAACTATAAACAACCTTATTTTCATTAACACAACGTTTAAATCTACTTGGTCGTTATCCGGAGGAACATACTAAAAATTCTAGTAACTTCGACGCTACTCAATTAGGGATGCGACATATTCGTAAAGTAGGTCTGTATCGATAATTTTTATTTATTCATTTCATAGCTGGCACCATCATTCAGAAAATTTATTTCGGACGGTTTATGTGTATAATTTATGAATGTTTAACCACACGTAACCTGCATCCGTCTGTAGTAGATACGGGTCGCTAATCACACCGCCTATTGTACACTAATTTTTATAAATAATTGTCCCGTGTTAAATTGAGGTGTACAATAAAGTATATAATAATAATTACACTAATATTATAAATCTAAAGTTTATGTTTGTTACTTCTTCACGCTCGAAAAGTTGAACGGATTTCAATGAAACTTGGTACCATGTCCTGGAATAGAACATATGATTTTTTCCTGAGACTATGTTCCCTTGGGATAATTTTCTACTTTCACGTGGGCGAAGCCGCTGGTAGCAGCTAGTAGTTAATAAATATAACATCACATAATGTAAAACCGTAACATATCAATTTCTGGATATTGACCTCATGAAAGTAAAAAAGTAATTTAAATATTTCAGTTTCCTCCAAGATCCTTTTATTAAGGAAAATGGATGTTTATTGGGTCGTCAATATTCCAAAACATAATCTATCATCAGTTAGGGGAATTTCTTACGTCTAATCATATTACCGACTTAATGAAAGCCATCACGGCAAAATATATTAATATACGCTTTCATCACCTATTAAAATTAAACATAAAACTATCAAAACGGCAATTATTAAACAAATATGTATAATTTCAAGGTCAATAAATATTTTTAATACTATCTATTAACATTTCATTGAACACTAGCTTGTGCCAGCGGCTTCGCCCGCATGAAATTAATATTTTGTTATATGATTTATAGCCTATCTATAGCATTCAAGAATAATGCAGCTACATATTAGGGAAAGAATTTTCAGAATCGGTTCAGTAGTTTCAGAGATTACACCTACATACAAACTTACAAATTTTACCTCTTTAATATTAAAATAGATTAATTTTTTTTGAAGATGATCAATCTTTTTCCATTACTGACCATTTGTATGATGTCGATAAATTATTACATTGCTCACACGAATAAAATACGTAACATCGATATTAAAATATCGATATTTGTCTACATCTCTATCTGAGTAGCAAAAGACATTACATGTGCATGCAAATATGACATCTATTTCAAAGTACTTAGCGTTCCGAATAGAATAAATTGGTTACAGTGCCATCTAGCGTTGAGTAGCTGAACTCGATGTAAATTGTTCGATTTATGTTTTTTAAACGATAAACGCCTTTATTGATTATGTCATGTCAAATAATAACAACTTTCGGTCGTTGTAATAAGACTCAATATTTTTGACAGCATTAAGAAGATGATTTGTTAAAGTTGCGTTTCAACTTTGTAGCCAATTATATCACTGTTTTTTATGTGTGTAATTGACATTTTGGTTTTGCAAATGTGTGAGTTTGGCGACACTGGTTCTCGTTTTGAGAGAGTGTAGGGGCACTTCTACTTAATTTTTTTTTCTGTGAAATCAAATGTGAATTTTAATATTAAAGAGCAAGATTTTGACTATTGTAGTATCGACGGTGATTGTAGATGGTGCAACTAACCAATCACGGCGCGTTAATTGGAATGTACATATATTACATAGGAGGAAACGCTATCTCAGTGGTCGTGTCAGAGCTCCGAGCCAGTAATGCTAGTGTGGTCAAATAGGACCAGTAATGGAAGTTGGTATTTTGTGCTTATCGAATTATAAGACCATTTTCATTAACTCACGCTTCACATATTCTCAAGCATCCACTCAAAACTCACAACACACAGAAAGAAATACAATAAATGCATACAATCATGGTTTTAATAGTTATAATTATTTGCTGAATGCTTAGTTTGTAAGTTACTTGTTCTTAGTTAAGTAATGTTTTCTTTTTTTTCTGTTCTGTTAATCTAGAACGCTGACTTTTAAATTCTAGAGGAGGGTGTTAATCGCTACAACACAGTTTGTAACTAATGTAGCTATTATCGTTACAACAATTATGTAACATGTGTTTTTTGTTACAAATTTAAAAAAAAAGTGAATTATCTGGTATTGACTATTTTGTGCTGAAGAAATAAAATATGTTTATACACGTACAACATAAGTACTTACTTCATCTTAATCTTCAAGTTGGCTTTTTTATCAGTTCGCTCCACATAAGAGCCGTTCTCCGGATATGATACCTCCTCGTACGTCTGATAGGCAAACCCTTTGTCTGACATGACCATTTCCTTGCCCTCTACCACAAACTTGGTATCGGGTAAGCCGTTCGTGTATTTCACGTCTTGGGTTGGTATGAATCTTTCTTGGTAGACTACCTCCTGAGAAGAAGAGATACCCTAAATATTAAGTGTTGTATAGAAACCGTTGTCCAGAAAATTATATTTTATTGTGGGTGTGTTTACAAACATTCAAACAAATGCGCGAACACTTAGACCTGGAACAAATAACAACATTAGTTCCTTGCAGGAATCGAACCTGCAAGCAGCAGCGAATAGCTCAACTACTGCACTAACCGTTAGCCTAAGGTTAGCTGGTTGAACAAACTGTCGTATGTGTTTTTCTTCATCAAAAATTTCAAGTAATTGCGTTGGTAAAAAATAACCAAATATCTTAGGAAGTTCAGATTTATTTTAAAATATAGTGCGCAAGGACCTATGACACTGTAAAAAAAGGGTTGGAACTATATATGCGCACGCTCATGATTCTAAATTTTGCGAAATCATGTACTTTGTCACCCTTAGTAGGCGAAGCATACCCAAAAACTATATACAGGCCAGTTTTGCAACTATAAATGTGTCGCTTAACTTCAAACTCGGATAAATCCACTCTAGCCTCTTAGGAGATATTTACAAAAAAGTGATAATAGTCTTAATTTCATGAATTAAAATGCAGTATTTTGTTATTATGGTAACAGGTATTGAATAAAACGATCCTGTTTAGTAATATTTAACCCATTCATTCTTTCAAAAATGCAATATTTAGATTGGATTTACCTTCATTTGATATAATGGAATGCAATTTATCTATCTTTGAAAAAACTCAGTGTGGATTTATAGAATTTTGATTTAATCGATCTGGATTTATCTGGATTTGAAAATATACGATCAGAACTAGGGATGTGGTAGTGGCGAAATCATGGTATACCATCGTCGATAGTTAAATTTTGTTAGCTAACTAAATAATACAAACAAAATAAGGAAATGTAGTTTTATTTTACAAAAATAAGAGGTAACCGATTTAAATTATTTTAAACAAAATTCTATATTTCTTCTGAGTCAGTTTCTTCAATTTCTTTTTTGTGCATTGGTCGCCCTATCACATTTTCACTGTTAAGCACTTTTTTATAATGTTTTAATTCCACCAACGATGCCCAGTCTTGGTCAAAGTGCGTTTGAGTGCGTGCGTGTGCGTGCGTAATTTACGAACTACAATTTGTTTTGCTTCATGAACCTGAATTTGATCAGATTTTGATCCTGTATACCTACACAAATTTGACCGGACAGTTCTAATATGTACCTACTGAATATTATATCCTTACATACTTATTATGTCCAAATTATTCTGTAATAGTACCTACAACAACAAAATAATAATAATCGATAATAGTTAGCACAACACTAGTGCCAGCCCGGGATTCCAAACGACGCTTAGGTATAGGTATTTCAAAACTACCGAATTTTAGCTCTTTCCTCTTTCTTACGGCGAAATTTTATATTAGGCCGCTTGCGTGCTTTGCTTGGTGACACAATTTAAATAGAATTATCCATGGGAATTGGCTAAATAACAAAAAGAAACAATAATAATGCAGGAGGGTACCGTGCTACTATCGCAATGTTTACGTCGACTGACGGCCATTTTGAACAAATGCAATTGGCTGATTGGCTTTCATGGACTTAACTACATTTGAAAAAAACTGTCTCATGGATCTATCTGATTTAGATAAAATATTATGATTTTAACGGTTTATATCTCATGAACCATGCGGATTTATACTCAACTGATATAATTGTTTAAAAACATATTTTTTTTCCTTTTTTTTATACCAAAATCTTAAAAATGTTCAGAATTGGATTTATCCGAGTTTGAAGTTAAGCGACACAAATTGATAATACTTACCTTATTATCTATATAAAACTTGTCAGCATAAACCTTTTCCTCCACAAACTCTCCGTTCTGTGTCATGTGCATGATAGGCTTCGGTAGTGTCAGCTTGAGAGATTTCTTTGAGTTGCTAGCTGCCTTCTTGGAGTGAGATTTGCTGGGAGATGAGTGGTTTTTTATTTTGAAGTCCTGAAAAACATAAATTTTGTTTTTATGTTAAGTTTTTTTTTTTTCGAGTCGATGCTCAAACATCTTTGGACCAATATGAACTGCACAGCTCTTCTAAATTAAGTCAGGCACTTTTGTAATATACAGTACGTTAACTAACGGAGGGCGTTCCCGTTAACCCGCAATAGTATAAGCACATAAATTAGATCGCCGCACACGCGGCCCGTCATTCATAAATAAATTGCGACGTTGCCGTCCTTCAAGTACGCGTGTACAGTGTTTCTTTTACTTATCAATTTAACATTTTTAGTGAATATTTTAATATAAAAAATATAAAAATATTGGTTTTCGAATGGTAATATTTTTTTAGGATGTATGGATGCTATACTATTGCGGGTTAACATACAGTATATCTCTTTTTTTATATCTGTATTAATATTATAGAGAGGTACAATTTGTTTTTCAGTTTGTATGTAGGATTAATCTCCGGAACTAATAATACGATTCTAAACATTTTTTCATTGGTAGTGAGGTGAGTGCTATAGGTTATAAATTATTTCGAAATCCACGCAGACGAGATTACGGGCTAAGTGCTAGTAGTCTATAAATACGCAAAAAATATAAAAATACTATGTCATGTCGTTAATTTAATAAAAACTAAGATACTAATAGTTTAGATATGTTCATGTATTGATTGTGTAGCATGTAGTGTTTACTGCTTAATATTGTACATCTAGTTTAAATATTATGTGTTGTATTTTAATTAAGCATTGATGTAACAATTGTTAGTAAACCAAATAAATAAAACAGGCTCAAAAATCATCGAAAACCAACGCGTTACCACGATTTTACGAATATGTCTGTCCCTTCAGCAGAAACAGTGGTTGATGCAGCTGTATGGGTGTAATTCACCACATGATTTATATTGTTTTAGTTTATGCCTGAATAAGGATTTGCTAAGCCGATAACTTATGTACATTTGCTGACTAAGCTATCGGGCCGACCACAAAAAACCTACTTTCTATGTTATATAATTTAATGGTTTTAGAAATAAACTGGACCGATTTTGTTCCAACCCACAACCTCGACAATTTCGAGTTTGTGACCTATGTACTCCAAAATAAGGTGCATTTTAACATAATAGGTTTGTGTGGTTTGGAACATTTTTGCTTAAATCGGTCCAACTGTCTATCATTAACGGACACAAAACAGTGATTTTATTTCCTGTCACATCCCATGTGATTTGCTCACCATGAAACTAAAAAAGCGAATGCGAAGCGAATTATGTTGTTTTATGTTTGTTATTGCGTGTACTTGTGGCATGTGTCAATAAACGTCGTTTCTTTTTATTTTTCTTTCTATTTTACATCACGATAGATAAATAGATATATTCTTTATTGTACACCATAACAGTAAAACAAAATTATGGACTTAACAATTAAAAAGGGTGATACAATGGGCGGTCTTATCGCTAAAAGCGATCTTTTACAGACAATCTGCCTGACTTATCTAGTGGTGTTACTTTGCGCCTAAGGTGATCGGAGATCGGCCCGAGATCCCCGATGCCCGGGGTGACTCCCGCTGCGGGGCGTCGGCGGCTGGGCCGAGGGGAGGGGAAGAGAGTTGTCTCTCCCTCACCCGTTCAGCCTCCTCCTTTGCTAGCATGACTGGCAGAAGGAGGCGATGCATCCCATTCCGCCTCGCCCCACACCATGGTCTGAACGGCCAATGGCCGGGCAGTTTGACTCCCCTTTTTTTCCAGGTGGGAAAATCATCGAACAACTTCTCCCGCTCTCAGTGGAGCGGAAGGGAGTGCTAGGCTTCTACTGACTAAAAACCCACCCTGTTCTTTCAGCTGCCCTTGCTTTCCAGGTCCGCGGTATTACGTTAGAATATTCCCGCAATCGCGGTATTTGACATTCCTACGTCTCCAGAGGGGTGTGCGTAAAACAACATAATAGATATACTTGCCTTATCTTTATTTGTGGTGGTGGTAGAACGTTTCTCCAAGGTCCTCAGTTCCTTGCACAGCTCTCGTACCAGTTGACCGGAATTCAGGCATTTGGGTACGTTGTCACGCTTTGCTGTGTCGGTCTGCAATGAAAAAACATTCTGATTAGAGTAATTTGGGCACTAATTTAAGTTTGTTGAGTATATTGAGGATTAAAATCAGATGTGGAGAAGCACAGGGCTGTGGTGTAACTAGTTTTAGGAATATCTAATGTTTGTTCTTGGTCAGAAAATAGTGATGGCAATCGCTTAGACACTGCATCATTTTGATTCAAAGATGCCTGATAATGCGTATACATTTAACATTTCCAAAAAAAAAATTTTGCGAAAAATAGAACCGACTTCTATATAAAAACACTACAAAGGCAAAACTAACTTTAATTTCGGTAGTCGGTGTCATTTGTTTTGTATTTTCTTTTTTTTTTTGACACCGCCTTCCGAAATTAAAGTTATTTTTGCCTTTGTCGTGTTTTTGTATAGAAGTCGGTTCTATTTGTTGCAAAAAAAAAAAATCATTCTTTTTAGTGGGTCGGTTTGTAATTTATCTAGTTACAAAAGCCAAAATGTCAACTACTTATCACCTTTTATAAAATATTGCTTTTCCCAGTGCAGAGCCGTTAATTTTTGAGGAGTTCTCCTGGTACATCACCATCAGCTCTACTTCACCATATGCATTGTGACGAGCATAAAGTGCTTAACATCAATATTCAAGTAATCTAATCACAATCCACGAAATACTTATGATTGAGTAGTTTCGGTGGCCATCTGGGGTCTTCATCATCAGTTGCACTTCCTCAAATGGTGCTTTTCGAGAGCATCTGCACAAGGTTCTTTAAGAAATATCCAAAACGCTAGAGGTGTGCCTATAATATTTGAAGAGTTCCCTCGATTTCTCCATGATCCCATCATCCCCAACATGACCAACTAGAAAGTAGACCCTTTCAAACAAAAAAGAAATTTCGAAATCGGTCCAGCCATCTCCGAGTAATGAGGTAACATACATAAAAAAAAAGTTCAAGACGAATTGAGAACCTCCTTTTTTTGAAGTCGGTTAATAATCGTCATTTACTTAGCCGTTTCCTTTCTATATCGGGGTCGGCTTCCAGTCTGGATGCAGCTAAGTATAAGTGTATTACATGTAGCGACTGCCTATCAGATCACCACTACCCAGGAGCTGGATAACACAATCACCTTGGCAACACTGGAGTCATATTTTCTAACTATCCTTAACAACTGGCAACTACGTACAGTCGCCAGCACAATCTACAACAATCTGTCAAATTTCTTTAATAGATTTTCAACTTTATTCTTAAAGAAATTAGGTTCAAGGTTGATTGGGAAAATTTTAAGTTTCGGGTAGCTTCATGTGCTGGCGTCTGTACTAATGACAGCCGGGACCAAGTTAACGTACTTTCTGAGGCCACGAACTAACTTCTGCAAGTATCGCTTAACCTTATACAAGTACGAATACCAGTTACTCACGGTTCTTTGACGGTACTGTGGCAACTAATCAAAGAGTTTAATTTAAACATATTACAGGCAGGTTTAATCCAATAAATTTTAGCTCAACTGAAGTCAGATGTAGCAAAAAGATTTAGCAAGATATTGATTAGGATTGTGCTTTTAATTTTAATTTATTTTAACACGTTCACTGTTCAGCCGCAATATCGAAATTATGTCTCACGTCCAATTTAGTTTTTCGTTCCTATTTACTGTGATAATTACTTTTATACCACTTCAGGTCCATAAGGGCTATAAAAGTAGGGGGGGAGCCTTAACCCCCAATTTGCACAGTGACCCACATGTATGTCACAGATGTAGAAGCAGATAATTTAGTGACACACCCGTGTATCATGGACGTTAAAGGTTAAAGAGTTATGAAAAATTACGTTATTTATGGCTGAAGGAAGGATTTGACTATTTCCTTTGCTTTCAAAAACGAGAAAGAAAGTTGATAAAATTAGAAAGGCATTTGAATGGCAGAATTCACCGAAAAATGTGCAGTGGATGTTACAAAAAACTGAAAGACGAAGGTCATTGTTACTGTGGCACGTCTAAAATCAAAAAAGACAGACACAGAATGCCTTTTCTGCAAGAAACCCCTGTGTCTTGCATGTTTTAGTGAATCTCATTAGAAAAACATCATCCTTCATCGGTTATTTTTATGTCATTTTTTCAGAGCATTGTAAGTACTAAATAAATTAAAAAAATCGATGGCTCATTGTTTTTTTATTATACCTATATCACTGCTTCTACGTTCATATACAATATTGGTGTGTTTCTGTTACATCCACAAAGTTAGAACCCATTATGTATAAAAAGAGCAGTGATCCACATGTGTGGCACGGATGTCTTATTCCAACCCAAAATGACCCACAGGTGGGTCATGGACAGTGAAAGTGTTAAAAAAACATTATTTTTAGTAGCATGTGTACACATGTACTGTACTGTAAATGTATATAGCATTATGGGGTTGGCATATCCTTTAGGATAAAATCTCCAAATTAATTTAATAAAGATAAAAAAAAAAACAATGTTAGAGTGAGTTCCTTCGTCTTATACTTACACTCTTGAGAGCGTGCCATTCCTTTAACGCATTGGCGAGTATCTTGATACCGCGCAGCAGTAATGGAGGCAACGCCGCAGGAGTTAGTCGTACATTGCTCTCGCTCAACGTAAACTCTTCGTCCTGTACACAATAAATTAAAATATAATAAATAAAAAGCCTTTTTTCATGCATTTAGAGTAAGATTAACAAGTTTTACAAACAACTACTGTTATTATTTGGTACTATGACAAATTACAATTTACACATTAATGACATGTTAATATTTTATTTTATTTTGGAAAACCAACAATTGTACAATGTGTCTTACGTCTAAAATAACCCAGTACAGTTGTTGGTTTACCCAAATAAAATAAAATATTAATTAAAAATAAAGGTGAATTTCGAAACTGACTATAGAAGTTTTAAACCATAGGTTGGTTATAAAATTTATCCAACGGCATTCTAAACAAGAAACTAAAATGGACGAAACTGAAAAAGGATTTTTTTTGCAATAACCGCAAGTAGTTATTTTTTTTATTATACAACTAGCTGACGCGGCAAACGTTGTTTTTGCCATATAAATTATTGCCTTCTTATCACCCAGGTTTAAGCTTCGTATCACTCGACACTCACGTACGCACGACACACATTATCTCAGACACCATCAATCAAATACTAACTCTACTAACCCTACAATAATTTAATTATAAGTATGTACCTATGTAAACAATAATAACAGTACTTTCACTTAAAGTGCTTACCGCATGTGGCAGTGAGCGAGTACCTATCACATATAGACTGAAATGTAATCAACTAAGGGGCGGAGACCTGGTGTCCTGAAATACAGAGGTAAGTCTAACTTAGGCACCAGTCTCCCACAGTATAATATAATGTAATCGTTGTTTGTATCTTTATATTGTGGTGAGAAAATAAATACATTATTATTATACTCAGACCTACCAAATATACGATACTCCTTGGCAAAACCAGTGTCAGATTATCTAGCTTCTGATTACGCGTAACGACTGTCTAAGATGAACAAAAGACAGTAGATACTGTATACCTAAATATAATCGAAAAAAAAACCAACTCGTCTATTTGCTACCAATTTTTGTCGAACTCTGGCGCGCGCTCACCACTGTTCCGTTTAGTTAACACATATAATAAACAATTTGATTCCGTGGACATTATGTTTCTGAGTAAGAATGTTTTCAAAAAACAAGTATGTACAATCCGAAAAGATAAGCAAGCCAATAGTAATTAAGATTGAATAATTAGCTTACTCTATAATGTATGATGTGTTTATATCTATAAGTTTAATTTTATTCAGTTTGCCCTAGTTTTTAGTTTTCTTTTGTAAGCCTGATGTCTAGCAACTAGTTATTTTATGTAACAATCTGTGGATAACGCTGTGAGCAGTGTATTGTTACATCTAACTCTTAAGCTTTTTTGTTAATGTTTAAATACTCTGTTGTTTGTTATCCCTAATAAAATAAAATAAAAATAATGAGTATACCTGTGTCTCTTCATTATGCCGCCGTAGCATAGTTAGTAGGTGAGCGCCGGCGTACCAATGCATAGCTTCGAACAATGGATAGCGGAACATTGTGGGCGTTTCAACACGACGCTCTATCTCGTAGATCCTGTAAAGTAGAAAGTATAGTGTTAATTAGTTAGGTAGAAATAGTGTAAATTGCTATAAAAATAAAGAAAATAAAATGTGACACTTATTTCGAGTGACTATGACTCATACAGTTCACACGCTCACAGTGACATACACAAAACTATTATTCTAAGATATAAATTACAAATAAATTAAAAACAAATTAAAATAATGGAATAAAATAAATATCGAGAAGCGGGCCAAGAGACTTGTTGGCAACGATGCACTAGTCGAGTGAAAGCTCCAGAGCCTTGAACATCGACGACGAGTTGCTAGTCTATCGGTTTTCTATCGGTTACATTTCAGGGAGTGTGCGATGGAATTACACAATCTAATTCCGTCAAGCCCGTTCCATCACCGGACTACAAGACAAACGGCAAAGCGCCATCGTTACATGGTGGACATCCCACCCCTACGCACAAAACGTTTTGGGAATACCGTCATTGTGCGTACGGCTAAGGAGTGGAATTCCCTGCCAGAGTGTTTCCCGACAGCTACAACCTAGGAGTCTTTAAGTCCAGAGTGAATAAATAGGTTACTTTTAGGTAAGCGTGCTCCATCTTCGACCACATCAGCACTTACCATCAGGTGAGATGGTGGTCAAACGCGAACCTATTTTCAATACAAAAAAGAGTCACAGGAAGTGATCACTCCACCCCACAGTCGAAATTTCTCTTACATGGTGGGTATGTCTACAAACACTTAAAACTATCGGCACACCTATCTGAAGGTCAAAGAAACATTTGTTTTAAGCAGGAATCAAATCTGAAACACTCAGCACAACAGCTTCATCAAAGATTGCTGTTACAAAAACTGGTTCCAAGTCTATAATTGACTGAAGCGTCAATAGCCCAATGGCTAAGTTGTCAGACTTGTGATCGAGAGGTCACGGGTTCGAACCCCACCCACTATTGCCACTATTGTACACCATAACAGTAAAACAAAATTATGGACTTAACAACTAAAAAGGGTGATACCGTCGTTGCGCCTGCGAAGTTCCATAAGTGATTTTTGTAAGGTTTTGGGAAACAACAAAAAAAATGTTATTGAATTGAAAATAAAAAAACTCGGCAAAATTATTGATACCACAGCACAGACGTTTATTTAATAAATTATAAAAATACAAAAGTTGCCAAAACTATCAGTCATTTAAAGGGCTAGAATTTTTTTAACCAAAAAAGTGCACATAAAAATGAAAAATTGCGCATATGGAATTTGGCAGCGACGATACAATGGGCGGTCTTATCGGTAAAAGCGATCTTTTACAGACAACCTTATATAGCTTTGTTGGAGGGATTAACAAGATTGCTAGTAATGTGAATTTTACCACATTGCCAGTATTCTTAAAAAAAAAAGAAGAAAAGAATAATACTCACTGCAGCTGCATCTCAATGGCATAGGAATGCAGGAAGTTCCCCCCAAAGACGAGGGAGTCACAGGGAGTGAGCACAGCATGTATCCACCCGCTGGGGATAAACAGTGTTTGCGTGGCACTGAGTTCTACCGTGCCGTACCATTCCACCATATCACCGAAGAACCGCTCGTTCTGATTGTTAGCGGCTGACCACTGCTGGTACAACGCGAGGTTCGTCGCTGTAGGTGGAATCAGGTAGAATATCTGGAAGGAATGGTACCACATTGCGTTAGTATTAGTTTTAATTGGTAAAAGGTAGGGCTGTTGATAGCACTTTTATTTATTGGTCTAGCACTTCACCCGTGACTTCGCAACGATTTTGAAATAATTTATAGCCTATAGCATTCACCAATACACGTGAATCTATATTTATATAAAAGCGAAATACCATTCACTGATTAATCACGAAATCTCAGAAACTACAAGTAGACATAGGATTACCCTTAGCTTAGTACCCTTGCCATATTGTTTGTTATCATCCAAAGAAGCCGTGCACTTGGTACAGTGGTACCCAAGTGATAAGGCGCGTCGTGAATCTTCATTCACACAGAAAAGAAATTATGACCCCGAAGATTAACGAAAGAACGCTTAAATCAACCTTAGATCAATACTATAAGGTTCATAATACACTGTAGCTGTTAGTTCCGTCTCACTCACGAGTCACGCGTCGCGCGCTAACATGGCGGCAGTTGCCGACCAATAGCGGGAAAGGAAACGAAGCGCGGTGCGAAAAGTTCATTTATACTACACCTGCTTGGAAAGTACCTTGATACTTTATCAAATTTACGGTAGAAAGTACGTCATTGCATATCGAACAAATATGCGGGGAGAAAACGCATCTAAGCGGGAGAGAAAAGTGCATGAAAATCCATTTCTTACGTGGTTTTTTTTTTTAATTTTGGGTAAGACTATGCGCCGGTAACCTAAATATCAAAAGCCAAAAAGTTTTTACAGTGAGTTTTTATCTCCAAGTTCGCAAAATGACACTGACCACTAGCTGTGTGTTGGATGGTGTCGGGCTGGTTGTGCGACCCTGCGGCGGCAGGATAAACTATTTGAAAAAAGAACATGTGAAAATTGCCTACGCCATTGGCGCCATTTTCAATTTGTTTGAGGATTCAGTTTTCGTAGAAAAAAATGTACGAAACAAGTAATTGGGAAAAACAAAATAAGTACTGTGCCAAGAGAAATAGCTTCCTACCTTAATTTACTCAATCCACTAGAATACACTGGCCACTGCTTTCGCAGAACTTCAGCGACTATTCTTGCCGATACTGGTGCAGATGTAACCACAATAAAACGCCACGGTGGTTGGAAATCGTCCGCTGTTGCAGAAGGTTACATAGAGAATTCCGTAGAAAACAAAACACGAATAAATAACCAAATATCGGGATCGATTAATGTGCATCAAGACTCATCTCCTCAACCATCAACGAGCGCGGCGATGTCAAATGCCCCTCAGCAGCCAGTTGCCCCTTTGGCACCACAGCCTTCTACGAGCGCAGTGCCAATAGCACAGCCAGTTATTCCTCCTACATTGTCGCAAACATCTCAAACAAACATTAATGGAAAAAGTGTTACATTAAGCTTCACTAACTGCAACAATTTCAATATAAATTTCAATTAGTAAAGATTTAGTTTTTTATTTTCCTCGTAGGTGTAGTATAAAGCACTATGTATCACTCGAGAGAAAGTGCGATTCCCGATCTCGGGTGTTTTAAAGCCCTCGCCTACGGCTCGGGCTTCAAACGACACTTTCGATGGTAATCGGTCACTTTCTCCTCTCGGTGAACAATGTACTATTATACTACAACTGCTTGGAAAGTACCTTGATACTTTATCAAATTTACGGTAGAAAGTACGTCATTGCATATCGAACAAATATGCGGGGAGAAAACGCATCTGAGCGGGAGAGAAAAGTGTATGAAAATCCATTTCTTACGTGGTTTTTCTTTTTTAATTTTGGGTAAGACTATGCGCCGGTAACCTAAATATCAAAAGCCAAAAAGTTTTTACAGTGAGTTTTTATCTCCAAGTTCGCAAAATGACACTGACCACTAGCTGTGTGTTGGATGGTGTCGGGCTGGCAGTGCGACCCTGCGGCGTCAGGATAAACAATTTGAAAAAAGAACATGTGAAAATTGCAGACGCCATTGGCGCCATTTTCAATTTGTGTGTTGTTTGAGGATTCAGTTTTCGTAGAAAGTAAAATAAAACTATCAAAATGATAAGTAGTGATAGTGATGATGAAGATTTTTTAACTCCGCCGCAGTTGAAGGAAACAGCAAAATATCCTCCTACATTGTCGCAAACATCTCAAACAAACATTAATGGAAAAAGTGTTACATTAAGCTTCACTAACTGCAACAATGTCAATATAAATTTCAATTAGTAAAGATTTAGTTTTTTATTTTCCTCGTAGGTGTAGTATAAAGCACTAGAGTCTGGCTAACGAAAGCGTGACCTGGAGTTTTCTTAAAAGTTTAATATGGCAACATTATTAAGCTGTCGAAATCTGTGATTACAATTGTCAGTAATTTGTAAACTCAATTAATATTCAACAATAATCGCTATAATATGGGTAAAACAATAAAAAGTAACGTGCGAAAGCTGCTACATACTATGATTAGTAAGTTTAAACAAAAACAAGAAGAGAAAGAAATTGTTTTTCAAGAAAAACAACAATGTTTACATGCAATCTCGGGTTTTTTAGGTTAGTACGACTTTGTAATGTTGATCCTTGGTGGCTGATTATTAGATATACCTATTTACGATATTATGACACTTTTTCTTATCTTTATAGATAATATTAGAGATATTCAAAAAATCTGCGACTTGTTGAAACGTTAAAAAATTTGGAGAAAAAATCTTTAATAGAAACTCAGACTAAGTTCTTAGAAGAAATATCTTCATTAAAAACTGGTACGTATGTTACGGTTAAGAATGTTTTGTTGATGAGTTGTGTTATTTGACATTATCAAATTGTTTGGGTACCTTAATTTTTTAATATGCATTTTATACTTCGTTTTGCAGAGGTTGGTGTCACAACACTAAAAAAAGGAAGGATCTGTGAATGAATGGATGTGGAGCACTCCAGGAAAAAAAATGCCCACACAAAAGCTCAGTGTTGGATTTGATATTGATGCAATAAGAAATAAAATCAGTAAATATTATATTGTGAGACAGGAGGTCCCAACATTGCGAACATTGCTAGAAAAATTACATTCTAGCATTGGCTTTAGTGGATGTAGAGAAACTCTGCGTGAAATATTAATTGCTAATGGGTACGAGTTCAAGAAAAATAAAAATGAACGAACGGTTCTTGTCGAACGTTTTATATTGCTGCTTGGAGACATCTTTATCCACAAGAAATTGCTGCTAAACGAATGGAAGGAAAGTGAATAATCTATTTCGATGAAACATATGTACACAAAAATTATAAGCCTAAAATATCATGGCAAGATCTAACAACGAGTGGTGCCCCTAAATCAAAATAAAACACTGATAAAAACCTCATTTGGCTGAATGCTGCAGAAGATTGAAAGAAAAATGAGAAATCATGTAATAAATGTGGAAAATAAAATAATACAAATAAAGAGATCACATAACAGAAAAAGTATTGGAAAAAATCATAATAAGTGTAGGTGATGACGACTCCACTGATACAGAAGAATCCTTAGAGGTTGAATTTTTGGACTCGGATTTTGAGTACGATGAATAAATAATTATCATACTCAAAACGCCTGTAGTTGATTAAAAAAATTGTTGAAGAAATTTAATAAACTACATGTTAAGTAGGTTAATTTTATGTATATACTAATAAATAAATCTATACATTCGTTTCTTTAATCAATCCATGACAGTCAAGGCTCCGAGACACCAAACGGAGTCTTTAAAAACATTACGTGGTATTATCACTAAATTAGTTCGTAAACAACTATTATATAAATTGATTGTCGTAAATACATAAAATTTCCAAATATCAAAACATTTTTCTCCTACTATAGTCAGTAATACCACAAAGATTTTTTGAATTTGCCGCGCTTTCTCAGGTCACGCTTTCGTTAGCCAGACTCTATGTATCACTCGAGAGAAAGTGCGATTCCCGATCTCGGGTGTTTTAAAGCCACCCTCAAACGACACCCTCGACGGTAATCGGTCACTTTCTCCTCTCGGTGAACAATGTACTATTCTGCACAAGTATAGTGATAGGTAAATAACTTGGCAAGAGTCGTTCGATGCGCAGAAGTCGATTTTTAGGTGTCAGCGGTTGTCAGCGGGACGCGGGGTATGACGTAGCGCCGCTTCGAGCGCCCGATTGATGCGTCAGTATCGTTCAATTTGCTACCGAATACACTTGCGTAGACGAAAGTGGTGCCCTTTGTTTTTGTTACGAGTTGTTGTTTTAAATTTAGTTTTTGTTAAGTTGATTACAATGCCAGGACCAAATACCGTTTTACGCAGACTATTAAAACGTCAGAAAGAACAGTTAGACACTATAGTTAAGGAAGGTTGAAATTCCGAATTCGTCATTGTCTTTAGCACACCGAGAAAAAAGAAGAATAAAAGGGGTAGCAGTTTTATTAACTAATTGTAACGACGAGAACTTTATTTGTAATACCGAATTAATTAATGAATTCCTCCTTCTTTCTTTAACATTCTTCTGAACAGACATGATTAAAAATAAATGATAGCAATAACCATAGAATAATGGCAAGCAGTAAAAGTGACCACTTTTTTGTTCCACTAAGTATACGATGCGCGAACTTACCCCCACTACGCCAAAACCTTACCAACATACGTGCCGTGGACTACACATCGGTAAGCCATATCAGTTGGGGATTACTGTATGTATATACCTTTTAAGTTACATGTTGTATATTCCAAATAAATAGCATTGATTTGTATAAGTGTGTGTTACCTTCCGGCCGTGCAGCACGTGGTACCACACCGTAGTGCCGCCGAAGTCTACGTGGAAGTCGGTGTAGGCGCCGGCGGGCGACATGAGGCAGTACTTGCGGACCTGCGGCGCGGGGGGCCGCTCGCGCGCCGCCGCCCACACGCGCTCCGCCCACTCCAGCGACCGGGCTATCGCTGGAGGCTCCACGGCACGGGACATACTACCAAACACAAGGCTCAACAATACATACACAATAAAACAGTGAAAAAATTGTCTGTACATTTTTTTTTATTGGTTACTAGTACTCACGCGGGGCTTCGCTCCCGTGGATTATATCACGGTAAAAACATAACTCTACTTTTTTGCAGTCGCGTAAAAAGTAGCCTATAACCTTCCTCAAGCTTCAAGCTATCTATATCTAATTTATTTTACCTCTAATTAAAATAATATCAACAAAAATTTGCATGTCATAATATTATGATTAAATATGTTAAGCTACTATTATACCATTATAAGAACTTTGTAACCATATTTATTTGCAAATAAATCTTTGACTTTAACTTTGAAGCTACTTCCATACCAAATTGCATTCAAATCCACCCAGTACTTTTGAAGATTAGCGCGTTCAAGCAAACAAACAAACTTTTCCGCTTTATAATATTAGTATAGATAGGCTTGCGTTTGACCACCATCTCGCCTGATGGTAAGCGATGATGTGGTCGAAGATGGAGCACGCTTACCTAGAAGTAACCTATTCACTCATGACTTAAAGACTCGCAGATTATAGCGATCAGGAAACACAGACTCCGGCAGGGAATTCCACTCCTTAGCAGTACGCACAATGAAAGTATTCCCAAAATGTTTCGTGTGTATGGGTGGGATGTCCACCATGTACCGATGGCGCATCGCCGTTTGTCTCGTAGTCCGATGATGGAACGGCTTTCATACTTTTACAAAAACTATAATAAACCCGGTTAAGAAACAGTAACACAAGAAGAATTTAATAAAAGTCTGTTTGTAGACGTTAATCTCCGGACCTACTGGATGAATTTTAATGAAATTTGGTAAGTAGATAGGAGACTTTTTATCCTGGGATTCCCACGGGATCGAGATTTACGCGGGAAACCCTCCCATGCAAAGTTGCAGGCAGCAGCTAGTACATAATAAAACAGTGAAAAAAGTGTGTATGGACATTGAATATATTTACTTACAAAAAAAAATTAAATCAATTTGGTTTAGAAACAGTAATAGAACTAGAATCTTTACTAATATTATAAAGTGGAAGAGTTTGTTTGGTTGAGCGCACTAATCTTCGAAAGTACTGAGCAGATTTGGATGAAAATCGATATGAAAGTAGTTTGAAGTTTTATGTTTGAAACTGGAAATAGAAGGCTTTTAATTTTATTTTTTACAAGCTTCTACCTGCAGCTTCGCTCGCGTTTTAACTTCTGCATCAAGTGGTTCTCTGCGTCAGACTTAATAGCTATAAAAAGTTTCCTTTAAATTCTTTAAGAGTTCCGAAGATTACCATGCACAAACAGATAAACAGACAGACATTTTAGTTTAAACTAGCAGTCGCGCAAGGCTTCGCTCTCGTAGACTTTATCACGATGAAAAAACATAACCTTCCTTTTTTGGAGTCGGGATAAAAGTATTCTATAACCTTCCGCAAGCTTCAAGCTACTTCCATACCAAAATACATCAAAATCCATTCAGCACTTTCGAAGATTTGCGCGTTCAAATAAAACACAAACAAACTTTTTCGATTTATTATATAGATTAGTATAAATTGGGCAGAAAGAGAAATGATGAGCCATAACTTGACATGCCGCCGTGCCTCTGTGAGCACGCTATGTCGTTGGTCGCGAATGTTATTTGGAGATCTTAGAAAGTCGTTACAGGCGACTTAAGTAAAGCCTAATGCCTAAACACACATCAGTCAGGTAGGAATTTAAGTGAGATATCCACACAAGTATTGTCACTCACTTGGTCTCGCTGAACTCTAGACTCAGTACATTGAGCACCTTCTCATCACGATGCTCGGGGGCCGTCTCGAAATAGTCCACAAAGTCGCCTAGAGGCATCCGCAACGTCGACTGCTTGCGAACATCTATCACTTCCACCTGAAAAGAATTTAAGAGACTCCATATCAATAAATATGTTTAAAATAGATTAAAGTTGGATTTTGCCAACCAACAGTAATAACCTACTTCATAACGTACTCGATAGATCGAACGAAATTTTTTTAAATTTGGGATGAGCCTGATGTTACCATTTAGCTGAGGTCTACGATGGAACGAGTAAGCCCAGAAGATGCCTTGCTCTTGATTTAAAGGCTGAAAAGTCATAAGTGGCAGGAAATACAGAAGGCGGCAGAGCATTGAGCAACTTAGCTGTACGCCGCTTGGTTGGCGCTTGTTTCTCATATTGATCAGGCTTTCGTCAGTGAACTTTGTATATTCTTTTGAGAAAAAAATTCTTTAAGCTGAATAGCATTCAACAAAGTTTCAGTTACATAAATAAAATTATTCTAGAGTCCCTGTGTTGTGGGATCCCGTCTCTTTCAAAGCATTACAAAATGAAATTTAATTGAACTTTAATCATTTAAATTAATTTTCCCAGTTTTTAGAGAAGTGGTGATGATAAAAATTCACTCTTTTATAGGCTTACATACTGCTGTACAGGCCCTGACATCTGCCATGCCAAAAGCGATTAGTCTCCACTGAAATTAAGCGCAGTTTTCAAAAACCAGTGTGGATGACGGTTAATTTAAAGAAAACTAGGTTACATGCTCAATTAATATCTTAATACTTCGGAACTAGTCATAAAAGAAACATTTGTCAAACAAAGGTATAAAAAGATCCGACGCTATTGACACTTCTAATCGGTAAACCATGGAGTTTTCAGGTTACTATTACTGCTATTAATTACCTCTAGTTGAGCCCCACAGAATCTGAGGACTGATCTGACTGTGAATGTGCCAGGGTTAGGAGTCTTCAGGTCCAAACCCTCCGAAGTTGTGAAAGTTACTGGTCTCGTGAAACCTGTACAGAAAAAAGAATAGTTTTTCTTTTAAATAATTTATGATGATAAGTGGGTTATGAGTCTTTTTTTACCCGACTGCAAAGGAAGGGTTATGTTTTTCGCGCGTATCTTGTATGTATGTAATATTCTTTATTACCTCATATCTCCAGAATCGCTGAACGGATTCACACAATTGAGGTATCGTTAGATTTGTCTTAGCAGCCCGAGTGTTCTTAGAAAGGTGATATTTGAAAAAATTTTACATGGCGGCTGTGCGAAGCTATTACACATGGAGAAAAAAAAAATTTTTTTTCGAATACTACAATATGGGTATCAAATTAATGGGCCTAACACAAGGATTTCAAAAAGGTATATCATGTTTATCATTAGTGTAATACTAGCAAAATAATACAATGAGAAAGTTTAAAAATATGGACTTCACTTTTTGATTCCGGTGAGTGCCAATGTGACACGATCGGGAAAACTAAAAAATTGTTAATTAATATTTTAACTAAAAAGTTGAAAAAAAAAGTGATAAGCAGGCGGACCCATCCCATTAAAAAAAATATGTTCAATTGGGTCCTGCCTGCTTATCACTTTTTATAAAATATAAATCTGCTTGTTTCTTGCATTTCAGTTGAGCAGTCGGGTTTTTTAGATTTTTTAAATAACTTTTTTTAAGTGACTAGTTCTCTAATGTGAGTAGAATTGACATTAGCAGTCTTGTTAACTTGTCCAACTAAGCTAAATATGCTTGTATCTGGAGTGGGTTCACGGCAATAGTGTTATGGGCGGGGTTCGAACCCGCGACCACTCGATCACAATGCCAGCACCTTAACCATTAGGCCATTGACGCTTAATTCATTTACGGGCTTGCTTGGCTCTTTTTCTGCCATCCGTAAACGTATTAGCGGGCGGGGTTCGAACCCGCCTAATGAACCCTGATTTAATTTAAATAATGAAAACGGCCCTTATTTAATTTATAACATAAGCAAAATTTGAAGCAGTGTCTAGTTATTATCATAGTATATAAATAGTATCTAGTTCTAGCACAGATTTATGCGTTTATTTATTTGTAAAAGCTGTTATTTCACTGTAGTTGCGATGATCTGCTTATCTTTTTCCCAACATGTTAATGTCGGTTTCAAGTCTGCTGAATGGATGGAGCCGAGTACCAGCGTTTTACATAGAGCAACTGCCTGTCAGACTTCCACAACACAATAGCTGTTTAACAAAATTTTTGTAGTTGGTTAATAATAATAACTTTCTCGACAGCCAAGATTCAATACAAAATTCCAAAGAAAACAATAAGTACAAAAAATTATGGCAGCGTAAAATATACAATAGAGTACTCTGTGTTATGAGTGTTCCTCTACACAGTAGTGGGTAGCAGTTATTGGCCTCTGTACCATACAGTGGAAGCTTTGCCCACTTACACTTACTATGCAATTTTCAGTAAGCACTAAGCAGTGCTTCCCTGAAGAGGGCAAGAGTTGTGGGCCAAAATTACCACTTTCTGAAACCCTGACACAGCTAGAAGGCGTCACGGTAGACCTCGTAGAAGGTGGCGGGACGAGCTGGACCAAACGACCTGTGGATTATTTTGGCCCTGGACAGAACCACCTGGAAATCATGGGGCCTTTGGCCAGCAGCGAGATGATCAGTGCTACTCTAGTTGAGCTAGTTTGAAATTTGAGAGTAGCTGGACAATATGATTTATCGCTCACCATTATCTCTGATGAATTCCTCGGTAAACTGGTGTGGGCTCATTCGCTGTAGAGCGGCGGGCGCCGGGCGAAGGGGTCGCGCCGCCAACGCTCGCACCCAAGCCGGCGTGCCAACCTGCGACGGTCGCGTCTCCGCGCCAAGCTCGTAGCGATCGGCACGGTGATTGTTTGTCGGGATTTTTACTAGAATTTCATAGAAAAAAGTTGTTAATTACTAATATTAAATAGAGGAAGTTTGTTTGAACGCGATAATCTTTCAAAGTATTGGGTGGATTCGTATGAAATTATGGTATGGCTACTTTTTATCCCACTGCAAAAAAAGGAGGGTTCCGTTTTATCGTGATAAATTCCATGGGACTGCTAGTTAGTTAATATAGCAACAGTGGCCTCTACGCTACGAACGCTAAACCTATACCCGGACTTTTAATTCAATGCAGTAGACTGACAGTTTCTGAGTTGAAGGATAATGACGACTACGAAATTGTGATGTAACTAAATTAATCGATTCAGGAATAAAATCGAATAACGATTTCAATTATTTTTTTAATAATAATATAAAGGGGCGTGAAAAATAAAACGAATTGATTATGATAATATTTTTTATTTTTTGCAGAAGACTCCTATCCCTCCTCCTCCTCCTATCCTGTACCCATTCCAACGGGGTTTAGGTCGCAGTGATGTGGGGGCAGTCTTTTTAATGGTAATCTCGAGCAATTTATTAAAATATCATCACATGAAACAATTTCCAAAAGAGTGGCTTTTATCAGGTCTGGTTAGATATGAATATTTAAAAAAAAAATAGATTTATTTATGATAAAATCTAGTTACTACTTAATAAAAGATAAGTAATAGTATAAATTTTATCATTTATTTATATTTCTCACAATTAAAAATCCCTCATTTATTATTTGATTGATTGAATCCATCACTATTAGGTTAAATGGGGTATCATTATTTTAGTAAATGACACTAGCTTATGTCAGCATACTGCATCAAATTAAAAGTCTGGCTATAGCAACCCAATCCTCTTGCCCCTGAATTTGTAAACAAAATCGAAGTCCAAGATACTAAAACAAAACCATGTGCTCCGAGTGGACAGCGCTGATGTACTGATCTTACAATATCCAAGAATCACATAGCAAATCTGTTTAGAGTCTGGCAACTGATTGCACATCCCAAAGAAAAAAAGATAATACAAACATCTACATACTTAATACTGTACAAATTGGATACTCGGTAAGACTCGAAACAAACCCAAAAAGGTTGGGAATACACTTGGCAGATTAATTGTTAGCAAGATGTTTAATTAGCCAAGATAAATTAGATCAAGACGGTACTCAATTGTATAATATAATCACCTATAATTATAATCACCTAAATTTTGTACTGAACCACATTTTGTTGTATTTTCTTTGGCCTCTATCCCTATCCACTTTATTCCATGTTTGTATGTAGAAAGAAATCACAGAATGCCACCTGTTGCTATCTTTACATACACCTATACTAATATAAAGCGTAAAAGTTTATTTGTTTGTTTACATGTGCTAATCTGCGAAAGTATAGGGCAAATTTGGATGAAATTTGGTATAGCCTTAGCTTGAATTAGGCTTCTTTATACGCAACTGCAAAAGAAAGAGGTTTATGTTTTTATCAACAGGAGCGCACTACTGCTGGTTATTGTATTTGAAAGGAATACTTACATACTGAAGGTCCATAAGTTTGTGCACATTTTGGACAGTGATACTTGTCTATGTCATCAGAATGATATATTTTGACATCAACACAGCTGGAACCAAAAAACAATGTGTTAAGTATTTAAATAATATCTAATAAAAAGTTAGTTAAGTTCTAAACCATATATGAATAACTATCATGGTACCTATTCCATTCAAGACAGAGTTAAATAACATAATAAAATATAATTAAATTAAGTAGTGGAGTGCCTTTAATTTGAGGAGAGCCATCCCCGAGTATAGGGATGGGGCAAGGAAGATGATGAAGGTAATTTCTTTATACCAACTTTAGTGTTTAATCAAATATTCTCAAAAAATGCTTTTATAAAATTCAGTTTATTTGCTCTTTGTTAGTGTCTGTTTATAAGTTGGTTATAGGAATTAAAATACAGTAAAAAAAAACGACTGATAGGAATCTACTACTATGCTATACCCACAGCATTAACTGTATTTTAAATATCAAGGAAAATTTTACAGCCAGAATTTAAATGAATTATGCCCAAATTTCATCCACTGGATGAACACTAGTATTCATGAATTGTGATTTTCAATTGATTAGTCTATTATATGCGAGTGTTAGCTATTCAATGTAGTTCTCATTATTTATATCTGCACTACTTTTACCCGTCTATGGAGGGTAATTAATGTGTTTCACAGTCTTTGCATGTATGTATGTTTGTTCCTATGTGGCGGGACCCAATTGAACATAATTATAATTACAAAAAATTTGCTTGTTTCTTGCATTTCAGTTGAGCAGTCGGGATTTTAGATTTTTTAATTACTTGTTTTTATTTATAAATACATAAGAGTATCAAATATAGCATCCATTCTGAGGCATTAGAGTAAGTTCATAAGGGTGGTTTGATACAGCAAAAACTTGTTTGAACCCATAAATAAAATATGATGAATTTTTGGTGTAATTGAAAACCTAACCATAAATTATACAATAACAGGAATTACAAAAATAAAAAAGTGAAATATTTCAATTTCCATCCATGGCTCAAATAGGTGCAGTTGAGAGTTTTTGTGCCATGTTACATAGTAATTTAACACCCACAGTACATAATTAACAAAAACATCCATAAAAAACATTAATTTGTTTGTACTGTATACTTCAAATACTTATGCTCAAGCTAACCATAATGCACCGAAGGCTACATGCCAAAGTACTCAAAGCGATACACTTTTTTTGCCCCTGTTTTTTAGGGCATGTAAATTAGGACTTTTGGGATTTCACGACAGTTCCTAAGGGCTTCAGTAACTCTATAAAACTACCAAAAATGAAGGCAGTAATAGAAAAAATAATGTAACTGTATGGTTTGCTAGTAACAACACGTTATCAGGCATAAAATAATATAAATAAACACAAAGAATGCACGGAAGAAAAGCGCATTCTGATAAACCCATGACGACCACTGATGTAAACAAACAAGTACCCGTGAAAAGCTCTCCAGAAATCTCGGACAGTTAAATATAAACTGTATTGTGCCTAATAATCCGCGAAAATCACGCAATTGAACGGAAGAAGAAGAAATATTGAGTAAAACATTCGCATTCAAGTGATGGCCGAACGCGCATACACTGTCAATCTTCATTGCATTTTTTTTAACACACAACGTAACTTTCACTATAAAATTTATATTTTTTCCACATTACCTGCCATGAAACCACTCACGACAGCAATCACATTCTATCATAAATTGTCCAATATTATAAGGTTGACCGCACAAACAATAGGTTTCCTTCGATGACGCCATTTTAATGGCGAATAGACAATATTTGCTTCTTTTTTATCCACGTCGATTTAGGGTTTCCATATTAAAAAATAATTAGAGCCATAGATCCACAAATTTCACCAAAATAACTTTTACTCAGCATAGCAAGATCTAAGCTTTTGATAAAGAATAATGTGAGTACCTAGTGATGGCTAATTTTCGGAAATTTTTCAAAACTTGGAAATTTTTCCTTTTATTTTTCGGAAAAATAAAAATACGGAACAATGTTGTTTAATGTATAATTTTACTTTGAATAAAGCCCGATTTACACTTCAACAAGTACAGTAGCGAGTTAACTTGCGTCATTGGCGGTTAAGTTGTTAATGTACTACTACTTAACTCGCTTTTGCCGTTCAAACTACAATAACAACTTAACTCGCCGATGACGCAAGTTAACTCGCTACTGTACTTGTTGAAGTGTAAATCGGGCTTAAGGGTCAAAACGCTTGAATCATAGGGCCCAAGTGCGCGTCTCGCCGGCTGATCGATTCCTTGCGTGACTAGAGGGTTTTTTTTAAGGATGGGATATCATCCAATGACTGCCTCCCGATCTGGGCGAAGCGGGAGAGTGTGTCAGACTTTTACTGACTAAAACCCATCAGTGTTCTATCATATGCCCTTCATGTTCCGAGGCCGCGGTAACTCTTTCGAACAATTCCGCAACCCCGGCAGGCAACGGCCCCCTTATGGGTACCAACAATTTTGCTGAAACTCATTGAGGTGCGCGTGGAACACGACGCGCCGTCTACACGGGCCTGGTTTCAGTCGGACGGCGAGCTACCCATTGCTCGCAGCCCGCAGGCCCACGCCTACGGTGGCTGGGAGTTACCCTGTGACTCCCGACGCCCGGAGCGTCTCCTGCGGTGGCTGGGGCGCGAGGGCTGTGAGACTCGCCTCTCCCTCGCGCGTCCCGCCACCTCCTTCGCTTGTATAACTGCTTCGCAGAAAGAGGTGACTGGTTCCCATGCCTCCTCGCTCCGGACCATGTATTGAACCAGGACCGGGGACGAGAGGTCGCTGCCTATCGCCCCTACGATGACTAGAGGGCTGGCTCGTTCTTTGACCAAAGAATAAGCATTGTCATACAACGTGAAAATACTACTAGTCTTAGCAGTGCTTCGACGCTACAGTAAATAGTCAGTTATATCAATGTATTTTGTAGTAGTGACTCAAAATAAACAAAATAAATTACCAAGAGTTAATTATATTTTCATTTAAATATAAAAAAACAATAAACTATTTAATTCATAATTTGATTAACTTTTCAAATTATGAATTAAATAGTTTATTGTATTTTTTTATTTAAATGATAATATACAACAAACATGTACATCCATCACATATTATGATAAATTAATAGCAATCAATGGGAATAATCATACCTATCTATTCAGTTGAAGATGAATCCGAATCGTCATTTGTATAAATAACATCATGGTTAACATTTCCTCTTGCATCTGTATCTACAAACAATAAATCTCCTCAATAATATGAGCAGATCGTTCTTCATAATTTTTGGTAACTGATACGATGGTGCCAAAGCACGAAAATCTTTTTTCCATAGTGACCCAAAACTTATCAGGGCTCCGGATGCTGCAGTTGCTAAAGCAATCAATTTATCAACATCCTTCAAGGCTTATAGGTGACGAGGCGGTAGTGGACAACCTTCATAGCCTGGCTCATTGACGAACAGTTGCTTGTCTTTCGGTTTTCTACAGATTACTTCATGTTTAACTCAAAATCGGTAAATTGTCAGATGAATGCTTTTTAAAGAATCACGGCAGTACAATACTTGTCACTCAACACTTAAATCGCACCGAAATTCACTTGTAAAGCTTCGATTATATCGCCTCGTATCTTGAAATAAGACTGTCAGTCCGCAACCGGTGGATGTTGCTGTGCCCCCGTGAGGGGGCGCGGTGAGCGGTCACAGGGCTTCGCCCTCTGCCCCCGGGTGCCATGCCGTGTCCCGTAAATACGGGACCGTCGTCGGGTGGCCTTACTCGGCGTAGCTGGTCGGGTGTACGTTGCCTGCTCAAAAGTGAACGGCAACGCACACCCGTGTGTATAAATGCTTGCGTGTAACTATAGGCGCGCCGCGACGCCGTTCTTCGGCGTCGTTTCTTCACAACACTCCGGCGGTCTGACCCCGCCAGGTGAAACCTCCAGTTTCCTGGAGGAAGCCCAGTGGGAGCCGACCAGTGCCGACTCAGACGCACTTATAGATAAGTGCGTGGTGTCTGTCCTGCTTCCAGACCTAGCCGGTTACGTTTCGGACTGCAGAGCTGCGTCGTGTATGTGTGAGCGGTATTGTACTGTGAGTCACCGCTCAGTGCGTCTGCACCGGATAGCATGCGCTGCTGTCGATGCTAGTTACGTATAGCGCATGTAGAGTCATGAGTGCCTGTCCGCGTTCCTTTGCGATCTATTTATACCCCGGTCTATGAGTTCTAGAACATTCTTGTAAAATCGACTCACTGCCTATACTGGCAAGAATATTCCAGAAGCTATTTGAGATACATAGTACTGCTACTCGCCGCTAAATGGCGTTAGTGTCTCGAACATTCTAAATTTCTGTCGAAGTTTCTCGACGTACTTCACTAAGTGACTGGCGTAATAATACCTTATAAACTTCTATACGACTTTTATATATGACCATTACACAGCTTTCAGTAGTGTGACCAGTGCTATCATCTTAGTACTCGTACCGTCTATACGACTTTAACACCAACATTAAACATATAAAAGTCGCGAGATCTACTTCTAAGTGACGATCGTATAAGGGTGATAAGCTGCACTATTATATGATTTTAAATCAATTTGAAGACTTTTATGCTACTATTAAATTACTGGAATAATAAAAAAGAATATTTCTACATGACAAGTCAACTGTAATCAAACCGGAGTTGGTTCCGCACAAAATTTAATTTTGGACTCAAGAGAATTGAGTTCGGTGCAGAATGGGTCTAAACAATATGTTATTATATTGCTCATAGAACAGTAAAAGGTGTAAATAAAGTTTTATTTATTAAAAAAAAAACAATCATAAGTGTATCATTCATAATTTTAAATATAATTCCTCAGCCACTATAAAATGTGTAAGTTTGGTTCCGTCGCTTGATAGACGGAAACAACGATCTGCGCGTATAAAGTGTGTAGATATCCATGGCCATCTGAAACGCATACGTATAAATATGATAAAATCTGATTAGGTTAAAAACTTATTACTGTCCATTATACCTACCATTTTAAATATATAACTAGTTTAATTATGTTTTTAAAATGGTTTTTTTACATGAGATTCACTTTAAATGAACCCTAATTTAGTTAATATGGCTGATAATCATAGATAAACAATACGTGCATGGAATGACAAGTCCGTTAGATGTCGTATTACGGTTGTGTCCTAAGTATTGTTTTTTTTTATTGAAAATAGGTTCGCGTTTGACCACTATCTCACCTGATGGTAAGTATTATAAAACCCTAAGTCGTATAAAGGTAACTGTTAATACGATCGTTAAAATAAATTTTCAAAATATTGCTTAATTTAAAGAATTTATAAGGCGCTTTCATTATATTGAAAAAACTAGCGCATATTACTCGATAACATTAATTTCCGAACAGATTAATGTACTTGAACATGAGTTTCGAGGATGAAATAATGAATTATAAAATGGCTGTGCTCTCCTTTCAATGATAAACATTCTAACAAAGTACAAATTGTCCGGTTTTAAAGTTTGAAGTTTACTATACATTAATACCATCACTTTACATCAAAATCTCATGTAAAATTCGTGATGAACACTGGTTATTCGATAAAATAATACGTAAAGCAGCGGTAATAACATCATTATGTAATCATAACTCGACCAACGGTGGATCTCACGACATCTATACGACCACTACAAGACCATATAGTGATTTGTACGACTGCTACATGACGCTATACGACAATGATTCGTATAAAATGGGCCTTTTCTCGGTCGTGTCAACGTGATATCGACGTAATAACGACCAGCGTCTATACGCTATAAAGTTAAGTAATTAATAAGTTCTATAACTTAAAGTTAAAATCGGCACGTTGTGGCGACCTATCTAATGTTTGTTGGGCGGATAGTCTTCTCCGTCTTTTAATAAACGCAGTGAACGTTTGTCGGCATGAACTTATTAGTTACTTGCCTAGCTAGCTAGGTAGAAGCCGCTGAAGGTAATTCCACACCATTCATATTCAATGCAATAAAACAAGTAATCGGTATTGTTATTGCTTTTAAATACCTAATAATTTAATTTAATTTTAAGAACGATTATGACTTGATAGTTTTGAAATTTTTCTAATTTGTAATTTTAAACAATGTATATGGGATCTTTGGACATCTGAATTAAATGATTTTTATTTTATTTTATTTTAATACACGACATATAGATCCGTAATGTAAGATTTAACATCAATAATTAGATATAACTTGACAATATATTAATTACTGTTAAGTAATTATATATTAGCTAATAAAATGATGTGCATTATAATAAAAATTACATCACTAATTTATTTGTAGGTAGCTTTACTTGTTAATTACAATGGTACCTAGGTAAACAGGTAATATTATGATAATAAATTAACCAATCTACTATTAATTGATAGATTTTTGGATTAATGACTAATTTATTTTACAATTGGATCCTTAATTAGCATTTAGGCGGTTATCATTCTCATCATCTTCAGCCTAAACTGGAGTCTAATGTTATTTCCGTTCCAATATTAAGAAGAAAAAACACTTTTTTATTAAGGATATTTTTTTAAAGAGATCATCCTATGTGGGTAGAATTCACATTACTAGCATGCTAGCAATCTAGTTAACCCCTCCAACTAAGCTAAATATACTTGTATCTGGAGTGGCGGGTTCAAACCCTCTCGATCACAAGGCCGACATCTAAGTGATTAGGCTATATTTATAGGCTGGCTTGGCTCTCTCTGGCATCCGTAAACGTATTAGATTTTTTCTGTGTTCTATTGAAGACAGGAACTCAAAATAATCTGGCGATAGCCAGTAGCGAAATAGATATTTAAGGTCAGATTAATAATAATTTGCGGATTTTATCTTGACACGGTAAACAAACCAGTAAAATACCACAATAATAGTTAATTTTTATCGTCATTTTAAATTGTTGACCCACTAATCGATATCTCGTTTGTGATTGATTGAAATATAGGTACATATATAAATGTAAAATTAACATAAAACATCAAAACATCTTGTCTATGAATAGACTAGACGACTGCAATACCGTTATAATAATCAATTATCTATGATTTGATTGACCGTATAAAAAAAACAATTATTGTTACGTAAAAATACCGACCAAGACCTTGGACGAGGTATTTTACTCAAATCACTTCCTTAATACTACCTAAATCGTTATTTTTTCGATTTTTCTTTGATGGTAAATCGTTTTTATTTACAATGAAAATCAATTGATTCTTACGTGGCGCATAAAGATGTGACGTCATTCAACGTTCGCGCTAATTTTGGTGCTCCGCGCCGACAAGAGGTTTTTTGTTTTGGTCTGGCGCCTGCACTGCATTTGTGATATCGACGGTTGAAAGGCTAATTGATCTAAGCGACATTTTGTAAAACTTGCAGGAGGACGGATCAAAGTTATTTATTTTGAAAAAAAAAATCATAAAAAAAACAACCATTTGATAGACTTTTATTTATTTAATACAGTATATCTCTAATTAAGTAAGGAAGTTGTTTAAGTTATTACTGTTGAAAATTGTGTATTATTTTAGAAAATTTATGTTGGTTAGCCCAAAATGCATCAAATTTCGTTATTTTTTGCGAAAGGCAAAATGGTTCAAATGCCTACCATAAATAAAATAGCTGAAAGTAAACTAGCTCAAGTTTTAACCTAGAATAAAATAAAACGAGAGAAAATGAATTTAGCGCCAAGTCAACTGACAGTTGAATATACCCAATGAGCATAAGCAACATGATGGTGTTGCACCAGAGTGAAGTAGTTTGATGCAGATGCCCATTAGAGGGACTGCAGGATGAAACAAAATGAACCCTTACTAGATTATAGTAGATATTGATGCTTAGGCTATCATAATTCAAAACATTTTTGTGTAGAGGAATCATTCAAGATGTCGATGCAATATGTTTTGGAACAAGATATTAGATAAGGTGGTTTATCATCCTAAGCCTAGGTAGTAGTATCAACAATTACGGAAGCCAGAGAGGCGGAACTGTACAAGGAGTACAAAGCAGCGAAGACCGTCCTCAGAGAAGAAATCCGGCGGGCCAAAGATCTGGCCCGCAAGAAGATGTTGAAGACTCTTAATCGGGACCCGTGGGAACGTCCATAGAAAATGGTGCGGGACAAACTCCGCACCTGGGCTCCCCCGCTGACACAGTCTCCGGCCCCAATTAGTAGAGGACGTGGTGAGCACTCTGTTCCCCTCGCGAGGTGGGCATACTCCCCGGACCATGGCTCGCGGGCCACAGTGACGACAACGCTCCCGAAATGACCGAGGTAGACCTGAGAGTGGCGGTACGCGGGCTGAATGCCAAAAATATCGCCCCGGGACCCAACGGCTTCCCTGGCAAAGCCTGGGTCCTAGCCTTAGAGCCTCTCGAGCCTCAACGGTAAGGGTTCTTTAACGCATGTTTGGAGAGGGACCAGGTCCCGCTTCGTTGGAAGACGGGAAAACTGGTCCTAATCAAGAAACCGGGGCGCCCGGGGTGCCATATCGGCCTATTGTGCTGCTCGACGAAGTGGGCAAAATCTTTAAAACAGTTATTGCAAACCGCCTCGTTGGCCGGATCTTGCGGATAGTCAAATTGGTTTTCCACAAGGGGCGCTCGACGGTGGATACAATCATGCGTGTGAGGGCTCTCTCGACAGACACCGCCAATGCCTTTAACACCCTGCCCTGGAGTTGCATACGGGAGGCACTCCGGTATCACCGGATGCCAACCTACCTCTGTCGTGTGGTTGAGGCCTACCTGACGGACAGGGCCGTCATCTACTCTGGTCACCAAGGAGAGTGGAACCGAGGAGAGATGTCATACGGTGTCCCACATCGATTCTGGGGCCACCCTTGTGGAAAATCAGTTACAACTGGGTGTTGCGCGCCAACCTTCCTCCAGGCGTCAGCGTAGTCTGCTACACTGACGACACGCTGGTCCTGACGCATAGAAGGTCGCACCAGGCGGCGGCCGAAGCGGCGATGCGAGGGGTTGCGACGGTCGTAGAAAGGATCTGACAACTGGGAATCGAGGTGGCTCTGCACAAGTCCGAGGCCATGTGTTTTCATGGCCGTCGGAACGCGCCACCTTAGGGTTCCCAAATAACGGTGGGAGGGGTTCGCATCGGCGTCGAGACGACGAAGAAGTACCTGGGACTTGTCATCGACAGCCGGTGGAACTTCGTCAAACACATCCGACGTTTGGCTCCAAGACTAGACCGGGCGGGGGCTGCACTCAAGCGGCTCTTACCCAATCTAAGGACGCCATACGCCTCCTGCCGAAGGCTATATGCGGGGATTGTGCAGTCCATGGCCCTCTTTGGGGCCCCTCTGTGTTAGCTGAATCTGCTGCGACGACCAGCTCACCAACTGGTCGCGTCTCAGAGGGTCATGGCTATCCGGATGATCCGGGGATACCGCACGATTTCTGGGGAGACGACGAACCTTCTTGCCGGATTGCTGCCGTGGGATCTGGAGGCGGTAGCCCCTGCGCACGTGCATGATTGGCGCGTAGATGTACTGCGAAACAGTCATGCTAGCGAAGGAGGAGGCCGAACGCGCGAGGGAGAGGCAACCCTCTTCCTTCTCGCCCCAGCCACCGTGGGAGACGCCCCGGGCGTAGGGGATCGAGGTGATTTCCGGCCACCGTAGGCGCGGGCCTGCGGACGGCGAGCAGGGTCGCTCACCGTCCGGTAAGGACTAGGTTCGGGTCGGTGGCACGTCGTGTTCAAAGAGCTGGCGTTGACAGCTCTGACAGCTCTTGAAAGAGCTATCAACGCTAGTGACGGGGCCTCATCGGGCCATTGCCTGCCGGGGTTTGCGGGAAAGTTCTATCGAGATACCGCGGCCCCGGAACTTTAGGGCAGCCGAAGGAACAGGTGGGTTTTTAGTCAGTAGAAGTCTGACACAGCCTTCCGCTTAACCCAGAGCGGAAGAAGTCATTCGATGATTTTCACACCCAGAAAAAAAGGTAGTAGGTAGTATCACCACGGAATACATTGTACTTTAGTATCACTTTCCAAATAAAACAACAAATAAATTGTTATTAGTTAGTGTTACTCAAAATAGCCGAAGTGAAGTGAATTACTGATTATCCTTAATAGACGCTTAATGGATCAAGAGACATAGTTAATTAATATAACTTAATGCAAAATGATTCAAGTAACACGGTTTTTTAATGTAGTTGAATGCAAAATGGGGCAAACGACATAGCTTATTTTTTTGGTTTATTGCAAAATAGGCCAAATGACAAAATCACAATCATGGCAAAAAAGCCAAATGCCTTAATCGACACACGTTATAAAATTTTGAAAAATCAAAATAGCTTAAGTCATCGAGTCCTCAAATTTGTCTAATTTTGTGTCGTATAGATCAATGAGCTTAGAAATGAGGCCTGTTTTGCAGTGGGTGCTAAGCGCCAAAAAAGTACTCAAAAAAATTTGAAACCTGACTCAAACGATGGAGAAAAATTTGCTAATTCCGAATATGTATATAACTCAATATCACAAAAAATGTCGCTTAGATCAATTAGCCTTTCAACCGTCGATATAATTTTAAGTAATGAAATCGCAATTTATACATATATTACTGCGACGTAAAATCAGTATAATTGTAATTGTGTAATGAATTGCGGTTGAATTCTTTAATTATGCGGCCTATTAAGTATATAATAGGCCGCATAATTAAAGATTTCAACGTGTTATACTAGGTAGGGACCATCTTTTGTATATAGGTATATACTTATATATTATAAATTACTAGTAGGTAGTTGCTGACATCGTTCGCGTGGTAAGCTTTTCCCGTGTAAATCCCTATCCCGGTGGAATTTCGCAAAATCCCGTCTTAGCGAGTATCTACGTACTAAAAGGAATTCCCATGCAAAATTTGAGAGCCCTACAACTTGTAGTTTCTGAGATTTCGTGATTAATCAGTGAGTGGTATTGGTGGCTTGTGCCAGCGGCTTCGCCCGCGTGGAAAGTATTTCCCGTGTAAATCCCGAGCCCGTGGGAATTTCGCAAAATCCTTTCTTAGCGGATGCCTACGTCATAACAACTACCTGCATGCCAAATTTCAGCCCGATCCGTCCAGTGGTTTGGGATGTGCGTTGATAGATCACTATGTCAGTCAGTCAATCACCTTTGAGTTATATATATTTAGATATATACAAAAGATGGTACTTAAATAGATACTACTAATATTGCCTACGGGTCGGGCAAAAGCTTGCATGTATACAAGCTTTTGCCCGACCCATAATTAAATAAATGAAGTGTCCATATTTCGTTCGAAACTACGACGAAACTACTGGTGAAATAAAATACAATATTTTTGATGCATTACATTTTCTTTCGTTTTTAGCCTAACTCCTGGGCACACAACCCGGCAATTTTAATGTCTCAAGCGTAAAATAAGCCGCGACTGTTTCCGAAGATCCGCTCCTAATGAGCGCCAATCTTGAAATTCAGTTGAAAGATTGTTCTTGGCATGGCGCAATCGCGGCTGTAAGTCCAAAACACTATGGCACCTTGCACCTAACCAGACACGGCAGTTTCAGGAGGTTCCAGTTTCAGATTCAGGAGTCAGGAGGAAAAAGAAAGGAAGAAAAATCGTTTATCGGTTTAACGTTAATAAAAATAATATAAAATAAAAAACTTAATGTGAGTCACGTTTGCACCAAATAGGCCCAGTTCAGCAAAATGCCGGACAACTAGTTCCTGACACGCACAGGTCATTGTGAGGACTACCCGGAAAACATGGAGGAGCATAGAGTGCGACGCTTGGGAGGAGCATTGCAACTGTGTGGAGGCGATCGACGGCGGCGACTGCTCGCGACCGGCCTTGGTTCAGACCATGGTATGGGGCGAGAGGGAATAGGATTCAGTCGCCTCCTTCTGCGAAGCGGTCTGCCAGCGAAGGCAGAGCCGTAAGAGAATTCTCGGGCCCCCTTTCTTACTTTTTCTGACCTAATCGTGTGTCACCTCGTAGTCTTGGGTACAATTCTTGACATAGGCTGTTGTCTTAAGTCTGGGTGATTTTAACCGACTTAGTTTGCCGAAAACTCTAAAGAATGTTATCCAATTACTCAAAGACAGCTGAACCGATTTAGAAACTACTTTATTTTTTTTGAAAGAGTATACTATAATCAGGATCTGATGATGTAATCCTGGAGAAAGCGAGGGACTCTTCAAATATTATAGGCACTCCTATAGCGATTTGGGTATTTTTTATAGTAACTTATGCAGTTGCTCTCGGAAAGCATAATTTGGTGAAGTGGAACTGATGATGAAGACCACAGATAGCCACCGGAACTACTCAATAATAAGTATTTAATTTATTTGGTTCATTTAGTATACGGGAAAATTTTAATCTGTATTCAATTTCGAAGCTAATAAACGTATTTATTTACATACGAATTAATAAATAAATATAGAAAACAGCTTCGAAAATAACGTAATATTTTTAATCAATATTTGGCCATAAAAGTAGTTATTGTGAGTCAACCATAGGAAAGACATATACTATCGTGGACTTTTTGTAGCATTATAATTGTAGATCTACATTTCTCTAGTATATTTCTTTAATGTATCTCTGCTGGTTTACGCGGCGTAAGCGAGTAAATCTCTCAGGAGGCCAGATATTTTGCGACTTTTCAAAAATAATTTCAATCAAATTACATAAAATATTGATGAATTATACGTAAACCTTCCTCAGAAATCACACCATCTTTTCGTGAAAACGGTACAAAAATCCTTTAAGTAGGTAAACTAATATCTCGAAAACAATCATTAATCTTGCCTCGTTTTCTCGCCGATTTTTTCAAGACAGGGTTTATAAAAACAATCTAGTATTTTACTCCAAGTTTGTAAATTTTTAAACACAAACCACGTTTTTTGGTTACATTTACGACCTTAAATCGCAATTACAGAAACTATTTAACATTCAATATAACTACGAATACGATGCGTTTATATGATCTGTGATAGCACTTAAGTACGGTCCCTCGGTAATCTTAGGGACCGCACATTAAGGGCTGTAGTTTTTAATATATTTTTGACATATTCCCAGAAATGTTATTTTTTTTATTCTACTACTAAATACAAATATTTAGATGCACACGCACATTAAAATTGTCGATGATAAAAAAAAAATCTTGTCACTTGCACTGGTCCCCTAGTGGATGTGGGGCCCCTAAGCAGTTGCCTACTCTGCCTAATGGTTAATCCGGCTCTGAGCGAAGGACCAGGCTAAATGCGTGAAGGAGAGACAACTCTCTTCCTCACGGGCGTGAGGAACTCCAGCACCTACCATCAAAATATGTCTTTATACTTTCCAGAAACTGGCGGAAGGAGTGATACAGTCTTGTCTTCCATTGAATGGATTTGATCTGTTTCTCTTGGTACCATCGAGTTCTTGGTACGGAACATAAAATCACTACCTACATAGTTCCGACTTGATCAGTACTTTTTTGTCAATTTCCTGATGAATAAACCTCTCCGAGTAAAGTTCAGAGTCATTCTGTTATTGTAGACATCTCGAAAACATTTTAATCGGGCAAGAAATAGTTCAATAAAAACGTCTATAGTACCTACGCATGGCTTATTTTATATTTTTCTTGGTATTCGTTTTTTTAAGCAAAAAGTGTTGTCAACAAATCGTTGGATGGATGATAAAAAAAATTTGAACAAAAATAAACCTATACCATTCTATCTTTTTTGCTTCGAGGGAAAATCATGGAATTACTCCTCCCGCTCTATTCGAAGGGAGTGTCAGACTTTACTGACTAAAAACCTTTGTGTTCCTTCAGTTGCTCATGCGTGCCGGGGTTGTGGTGGGTTAGAACATTTCCGCAAACCCGGCAGGCAATAGCACTATCCCGTAAGCGTAAGAGTTTTTTTGACAAACCTTTTTTTAAGGAATCTAAACCTTCGCAGTTCCGTGGACAAACGAAACCCTTATAGAATCACACGAGTGTATGACTGTCCGTCTGTTAAAGATAATTTTCTCCGAATCTACTGGACTGATTTAGTTCGAATTTGTACACGATTAGATGATTATTGACCCCCTAGGTCCAGTAATCCCTTACTAATGAATTATAGAAATACTTTTGAGAGATCTATGGTTTCAAAGTAATATACACTTTGCGTACTAGGTACACCATTTGAGCGACAGGCCAAAACGCAATTCGGTTTCAGAAATGGTTCCTTGCATAGATGGAACTCTCGTCGCATTGTTGTCACATGTAGGTAGGTATGCAGTGGGTCAATTGTACCACAATAATACAAAAAAAAAGTCTCGTTAATAACTTTACTAGGACCAAGTTGGTAAAGTCGCGTAATCAATACGAAACAGTAGCTTCAATACCTAGAAATTTAAATATTCAAGTTTTCCTTTTAGTTTACTTAAGCCAGAAACAAAACAAAAAACCGGTCAAGTGCGTGTCGGGCCACGCGCAGTGTAGGGTTCCGTAGTTTTTATAACAGCCAAGTGCGTGTCGTATTCGCTGACTGATCGTTTCGTACCATGCTCTAACTAAAAGCCAAACATGACTACCTAACTAATTTGACTTCCTATACAAATCCTCACCTGATCCGACAATTTTGCACGGAAAGTTTTAATTTTTTTTAGAGATTTGTATAAAACTTGTCATAGCCGGTGTTTTGAATTTAAATACGGACACAGAGCTACACTACTCAATCGTCACAAGAAACTAGCACGATACAACTGGCGCTTAGCGCCATCTATCGACATTTCTATAGAGTTGTTCGAAATTTTCGAGTCAAATACAATTGGTCCACTATTACTAGTAAACTTGTAAAGCCCACTTATGTGTGATAGTTTTCCTTTGAATTTCGTTATATATAGGTACTACTGCCGTGACATTTGAATTTCTAACTACAACCGTTTAGTTGATAGAGGGGGATGACACTTGACTCTAACGAAAATTGGTACTTTAAAGCTTGATAAGTCACGAACGGTTTACTTAATCAAAAAACGGTCTTACCAAACCCCTAATATTTTTAAAGACCTATCCAACGATATCCCACACTATGGGAAGAACGAAAAAAAAAAATTATCATCCCACTTTACATGTATGGGAGGTACCCTAAATAATTGTTTTTTTCAAAATTTTATTTTACCACTTTTTCGGCGTTATTAACATGTATACTCATGCCAAAGTACAACTTTCTAGTACCAATAGTTTCTGAGCTAAACCGCGGACAGACGGACAGACAGACGGACATGGCGAAACTATAAGGGTTCCTTGTTGACTACGGAACCCTAAAAAGACCGTCACTTCGCCGCTTTAATACGAGTACTGCCCCAGTTTGCGAAGCCGTGCGTAAACGCGTGTTTTTATTTTTCTGTCTTTTTTTGGGGTTTTTTTTAAACTTCTTGGTTTTGTATTAATACGTGTTCCTCATTAACGGATATCAAGCCGTACCATGACGTGTTAAAACGTGAGTCGTTCGAGCGAGAAAGAGGGATGAAGCTATGCACGCTATATAGCTCCATCTACTGATGGGTAGTGGAAAAATTTAGGACGGAAAAGAAAAGAAAAAAAAATATTTTTCAAATATTTTTCAAATTTTTCCAATATTTTTCCGATATTTTTCCATTTCAAAAAAGCTCATTTTAATACATAAACAAGTTAATTATGTATACACTAAAACAATATCAATATTACTATTGCTGGTAATGACGTGTTAAATTAGCAGAACGTAACAAAAAGCAAGTTTTTATCAATTCCTGCAAAACCAATGTATTCGCATCAAGGGAATTCCCCGTTTGAGTTATTAAATGCCGGCTAGGTGCTGTTTAATTTAATACCAGTACTACTTCTTAAATGTATAGGTTAGAAATAGGTTGTAATAAGGACAAACTCGTGTGGAATCTGTGTGAAAAACAAAATAATAGTGTATCTTGTAAATATTGCAACAAAACATTTAGTTTTTTTTTTTCATTGATAATAGGTTCGCGTTTGATCACCATCTCACCTGATGGTAAGTGATGATGTGGTCGAAGATGGAGCACGCTTACCTAGAAGTATTCACTCTTGACTTGAAGACCCCTAGGTTATAATTATCGGGAAACATAGGCTCCGGCAGCGAATTCCACTCTAGCCGTACGCATAAAGAAAGTACTCCCAAAACGTTTTGTGCGTATGTGTGGGCTGTTCACCATGTAACGATGGCGCATCGCCATTAGTCTTGTAGTCCGATGATGGAACGGGCTTGGCGGAATTACATTGTGTAATTCCATCGCACACTCCCCGAAATGTAACCGATGGAAAACTGATAGACTAGCAACTCTTCGTCGGTGTTCAAGGCTCTGGAGCTTTGACTCGACCAGTGCATCGTTGCCAATGAGTCTTTTGGCCCGTTTCTCGATTGACTCAAGTGCGTCCAGTCGGTACTTGGCAAATCCATCCCAAAAATGAGAACAACACGACCGAACCTGGGCTTGATACAGATTGAACATCTGTTCCGGTGTGAAGTACCGTTTGAAATAAATGTCCACAACATGTGAAAATTGTAATAAGTTCGAAAACATCGCGAACTTTGCCGGAAAGAGCATATTACATGAATAGTTCGCCTTCTACTTCATCCTATCAGTCATATTGGGCACGAGCGACAGCACAGTTTCTGAGAGATACGTGTCCAGCGCGCGTGCTGGTGGGACAGATCCGGTCTCGCCATAAGGCCATGGCCAACCATGGCCTTATGGCGAGACCGGATCTGCTAATTTCAAGCGTCCAAACGCTTGAAATTATCCTTGAAGGCTGTCTCCGAATGGGGTGATGCCAACTTGGTCAAATTTAATGCAGTTAGCTGCATTAAACTAACCTACCTACCTACCCCTACCTACCTAGGCCTACCTAGCCTAGACCTAGGCGTGTCTCTTCTCCGCAAAAAGGAGCCAGCTCCTTTCCATGGTGTAACCGTGTCGACAACTGATCGTATTGAGCTTCTTGGGGTAACATTGGACCCTCAATTTATGTTCGTTCGTCGAGGATAAGGCTCAACTAGCAGCAAAAAGTTGAGAATCCTAGCAAAGGTAAGACAGTACTGCACAACGGAACAGCTTTAAACAAATCTTGTATGGAGTATGTAACCTCATCTTTGGTACGGATTTGCTAAATATGAACTGGACGCACTTAAGTCTAACGAAAAACGGGCCATGAAACTAATTGCCAACGATGTACGGGTTCATTCAAAGCTCCAGAACCTTGAACATCAGCGACGTGTTGCAAGCCTATCGGTTACATTCCGTGGAGTGTGAGATAGAATTGCACAATCTAATTCCACCAAGCCCGTTCCATCATCGAACTACAAGACAAACGGTAATGCACCATCGTTACATGGTTGTCATCCCACCCATACACACAAGACGTTTTGGGAGTACTTTCATTGTGCGTACGGTTAAAGAGTGAAATTCACCGCAGGTGTCTGTGGTTCCTGATGGCTGTAGTCTGGGGGTCTTTAAGTCAAGAGTGAATAGGTTACTTCTAGGTAAGCGTGGTACATCTTCGACCACATCATTATTTACCATGACGATGGTGAGACGCTTAACCAACGCGAGCTTATTATCAATAAAAACAAGATAGTTCGATAAATGAGAAGTTTTTTTTTAATTACGGGGTGCCCATTCTTGACCTAGATCTCGCCTGATGGTAAACAATAGATGGGATGGGTCTACGATAGGATCAGCGAGCTCAGAAGATGCCTATTTACTCTTGCTTTAAAGGGTAAAAAGTCATAAGTGGCAGGGAACACAGAAGCCGGCAGAGAGTCCCACAGCTTGGCTTGTGCGCACAATAAATTTGGAGGAGAAGCGCTTGGTACGACAAGACGGTATATCAATCAAGTGCGCCTGGTAGACCGGTAGTGAAAGGGAGATGGAGGGATCAGGTCATGGAGTTCCTGCGCACACTGCCCGAAGTACAATCTGTAGAAAACTGAGAGACAAGCAACTGTTCGTCGATGAGCCAGGCTATGAAGCTTATCCACTAGCACCTCGTCACCTATAAGCCTTGAAGGATATTGATAAATTGATGGCTTTAGCAACCGCAGCATCCGGAGCCCTGATAAGTTTTGGGTAAAGCATCAACTATGGAAAAAAATTTTCGTGCTTTGGCACCGTCGTACCAATTACCAAAAATAACTATCTGCTCATATTATTGAAGAGATTTATTGTTTGTAGATATAGATGCAGGAGGAAATGTTAACCATGATTCCCTTTTTACAAATGACGATTCGGATTCATTTCCAACTGAATAGATGTAATTATTCCTATTCATTTCTAATTTATCATAATATGTGATTTATGTACATGTTTGTTGTATATTTTCATGTAAATTAAAAAAAAAAACAATAAACCATTTAATTCATAATTTGATTAACTTCCCTTGTATATTTATTTTGTTTATTTTGAGTTACCACTACCAAATACATTGATATAACTGACTATTTACTGTAACATCGAAGCACTGCTAAGACTAGCAGCATTTTCACGTTGTATGGCAATGCTTATTCTTTGGGCAAAGAACGAGCCAGCCCTCTAGTCACGCAAGGAATCGATCAGCCGGCGAGACGCGCACTTGGGCCCTATGATTCAAGCGTTTTAACCCTTATTCAAAGTAAAATTATACATTAAAAAATATTTTTCCACTATTTTTCCGTATTTTTATTTTTCCGAAAAATAAAAGGAAAAATTTCCAAGTTTGGAAAATTTTCCGAAAATTACCCATCAGTCCTCCATCCCTCTTTCTCGTTCGAATGGCTCACGTTTTAACACGTCATGGTATGGCCCCAGGGGAAAACACAATTACGTACTGACTTTAGTATTCCTACGTTTTCAGATGATTTTTATACGAAGTCAGCCGTGTTGTTTTGTTCTATGTCACAGAATATGAATACACACAGTGGCGAAGCGCCTTCGACGGATGGTTATTAACAACTATAAAGGCACGATTATGACATCACTAAACCACCCGGTGACAAACAGCACAAGGAACTCCGAATCCTCTTAGGAAAACCTCCCTGAGGAGATTGTTAAATTCAAAGAGGTCTCCCCATTTTTTTCCGACGAGAAAACTATCAAATTACTCCTTCCGCCCTAACAAGACTTATGTCAGACTTACACAAGTACTGACTAAAACCAACCCTTTTCCTTCAGTTGCCTTTGCCTTCCTGGGCTGCAATATCTCGTTAGAACTGGTAGGACTTATCTGCGTAGTCCTTCTTACCTCAAAAGATCACCTAAGACATTACCCTACATGGTCAGCATTGATTGTATGGACTTCAAACTTTGACCTCTGATTATTTTTTAGTTCTAGGTAATACTGGCCTCATCTATTTTTAAATCAAACTCAGAATATTTTATTTCATAGGCCTACATGACTGACCTAACGAGTAAGTGTTATTTTAAATCTATTTTATTTTATTTTATAAATTTTACAAAATAAGTGTCATTCATTAATCACACATAAGTAGCTCCCGCTTAAGCAAGTCATCTGCCGCCCTCTCCGAAGAATGGAACGTGTGTGACAGTTTGACACTAATGATTAAAGAGTATGTAATACACTATGTTTTACAAATGACTAGTCTCTTTAAGGTAGAAATAGAAATTCATTTATTCGACAAACGAACAAATATAACGTAAAAATAACATAATACGTTCCCACCGGTATGGCACAGGTCTCCTTTGTATGAAAGGGAATCGAAAATCCAACATGCAGGTCCAGTTCAGGTTGGGATGTCACATGATTCCTTTACACTTTTGAAAGCAGTGATAATGATGAAAATTTGACAAAGTAATGTCCCGTGTGGCTGCCTGTTTTGGAACTCACGATCTAATACTCGTAAGTTGAGCCTGTAGCCACTGAGCCATCAACATTGCTGTAAAGTAAAATGAAAATAAGTAACATTTATAGCTTTTTTTGGCGGTAAAATCAACAAATCGCACTCTTGGAATGAAAGTGACCTAACTCTAAATTCGTGTAATTTCAGATTTTGATGTAAACTGGCCTGAAACATTCCTCTGAATTGCCGTGGAAAAAGGAAACTGAATTACGATTTATAAAGAGACAGCTTATACATTTGCCACTTGAGATATATGAATATAATTTATTCAATGATGCTTTATTACTGCTCAAATCTAAAAAAATACTATTGTAGTTAGCTAGAGTTAGGTCCCTTTCATTCTGAGAGTGCGAAATGTGTGGAGTGTCAGACTTCTACTGACTTAAAACCCACCCTGCTCCTTCAGTTGCCCTTGCATTCTATTTCCGCTGTATCTCGTTGAATACTTACGAAACCCCGTCGGTGTTGCTGATATTTATATCTACGTCTTAAGATTTTTTTTATTGATAACTAGCTTTTGCCCGCGACTTCGTTCGCGTAGGATGGTTTTCCCGCGTAAAATCCTGATCCCGTGGAAATTCCGGGATAAAAAGTAGCCTATGTGTTATTCCAGGATGTAAACTATCTACATGCCAAATTTCATTCAAATCCGTTTAGTAGTTTTTGCGTGAAAGAGTAACAAACATCCATCCATCCTCACAAACTTTCACATTTATAATATTAGTATTAGTATTTATTTATAATATTAGTATTAGTAAGAAGATAAGATTAGTAAGATATTAGTAAGAAGTAAGATAAGATAAGATAGGCTCGCGTTTGACCACCATCTCACCTGATAGTAAGTGATGATGTGGTCGAAGATGGAGCACGCTTACCTAAAAGTAACCTATTCACTCTTGACTTAAAGACCCCTAGGTTATAGCTATCGGGAAACACAGAATATTATTATTAGGAAATTAGAAGGAATTTCGAACTAATGCAGGAACTCGAGATTAATCAGCGTTTATCGAATTTAGTACCAACTCGTACCCTATTCGGACACATCTCAAGGCTTAACTAACTACTCCGTAGAACCTCTCGTCATTCATGGTAAAAGAGAGAGCACCAGACCGCGCGAACGATCGCCGCGCGCCGATGCGATGGACTGACCAAATAAAATCCATGGTGGGAGGACCTTTGCATGAGTGCAAAAAAATGTTGGTAAATAGGGGGAGCTAGATGTCGGGACATAGTGAGGCGAGCTACATTGGCTACTCCAGCATTTACTAAATGTTGATCACGACCACACTGGCAAGCAGGGGCGTGCATAGGATTATGACAGGGCATGCGGCGGAGTAAAAACACAAAAAAACTTCTTCTTTTATAGATTTTTAGCATAGCCACAGCCACGCATCGTAGCATGGTGGCGATGCGTGGCTGTGGCTATGCTAAAAATCTATAAAAGAAGAAGTTTTTGTGAGTAATCGGTCACAAAAACTTCTTCTTTCATAGATTTTTAGCATAGCCACAGCCACGCATCGTAGCATGGTGGCGATGCGTGGTTGTGGCTATGCTAAAAATCTATAAAAGAAGAAGTTTTTGTGTGTTTTTACTCTGCCGCATGCCCTGTCATAATCCTATGCACGCGCCTGCTGGCAAGAGTGATACGACTGAGAAGAAATATGTCTTAATTAGATAGCATGTAAACCCACAGACGAAACTCCGCACATTGTCACAGAAGCTCTGGAGGAATCTGTCGATACAAAACATTAAAAATCTCGTTGAATTTGTACCATGATCGTTTTAAAATCCTTTTTTAAGCACTCTGTGTGTACGAGTTTCGTGCTTAACCGACTTTTGTTTTTATATTTATTTTTAACTAGCTTTTGCCCGCGGCTTCGTTCGCGTGGGAGGTTTTTCCCGCGAAACTCCCGATCCCGTGGGAATTACGGGATAAAAACTATCCTATGTCTGTCTCCTGGTTCTAAGCTACCTCTCTACCAATTTTCAGCCAAATCAGTTCAGCCTTTCTTGAGTTATAAATAGTGTAACTAACACGACTTTCTTTTATAATATAGATTGTTATTACAATGAGTTCCCGGTCGTAAGTGATTTTACCTAATGAAGTACTTATAGTTGCTAAAGGTAAGACCCAGTTTCAGAAATAAAAATTATGGCAACATTGGTGTCAGACTCTCTGACTTCTAACTATCTTTAGAAATCGGCTTATTAATAATTATTGGAAAGCTTTTCCTCTACTTTTTAATTTTTGTGCGTATACATAATATGTATAAATAAATATGAATACATATAGGTATTTTTTAATAGACAATAGCATCATTTGATTTGAGAGAAGTTTTCAGAAGCCGGGTGTTACTTATTTTTAAAGTGTGTCCCGCGTAGCTTAAGGTTTTTTCTGGGGAAAATCATAAATTAGGTACTCCGCTCGCTCTGGATAGAGTGGTAGTCAGTGTCAGAGTTCTACTGACTTAAAGCCCGCCCTATTCCTTCAGTTGCCGTTGTGTTCCGCGGCCGAGATATCTCGTTAGAACATTCCCGCAATCCTAGTAGTAACTTAACTTCGGGAAGGGCATTTAAGCCTGTGGTTTAAGTGTTTATGTTTACCTACCATAACTAGGTGAATGTAACTTCCAGAGAAATAAAAACTAAGGAATAAAGCGTTGTTGGCATTCCATTACTGTTTGACTGTAAGTTGTGTCAAAATTTCTTTGTGTCAATATTACAATGGATGACAAACGACAACTTGTGTCGCGGCTTTCTCGTTCAGATGCAAGGCAGCGCAATGTACAGTTGTGTACATAAATTGTTGATATTAATTTCTTCAAAACATTTTTTTATCAACATAGGTGAACAAAATGTATCACTGATTTTTTTTATTTTTTATTGATAATAGGCTCGCGTTTGACCACCATCTCACCTGATGGTAAGTGATGATGTGGTTGAAGATGGAGCACGCTTACCTAAAAGTAACCTATTCACTCTTCACTTAAAGATCCCTAGGTTATAGCTATCGGGAAACACAGACTCCGGCAGGGAATTCCACTTCTTAGCCGTACGCACAATGAAATTCCTTTAATAATCTTCCACTCTTCCCGGTGTGTTGCCTTTTCTGACCAATCCGTCACGAACGCCTCTAAGTCGGTACACCAGCAATTCCTAGGCCATCCACGACGAAGACGCCCGTTTTCTGGGTACCATTGAGTATCGACTCTAGCAAATCTATCCTTATTCTATCCCTAGCCTATTCCCAACTACTTATGTTAGGCTCAGCTCCCAGTCTTAACGACTACAGCTGAGTATTAGTGTTTTACATGGAGCTATCTGACCTCCACAATCCACAAACTGGGTAAAACGATACTCCTTGGCAATACCAGTATGTATCAGGGGCCATACCATGACGTGTTAAAGCGTGAGTTGTTCGAGCGAGAAAGAGAGATGGAGCTATATAGCGTGTATAGCTTCATTCCTCTTTCTCGCTCGAACGACTCTCACTTTAACACGTCATGGTATGGCCCCAGATTTTTATGTGGCTTCTGACTACCCGTAACGACTGTTAATGATGTACAGACGCCAGCACATCAAGCTACAACAATCTGTCAAATTTCTTTAATATATTTTCAACTTTATTGTTAAAGAAATTAGGTTCAAGGTTGATTGGGAAAATTTGACAGTTTCGGGTAGCTTTATGTGCTGATGTCTGTACTAATGACAGCTGGGAACAAAGGCTTAACGTTATTTTCGAAGTACGCGGGAAACTCGATAGGTGTGTGAAGATGGTCACGTTACTTAAGCTTGTAAATCGAACTGTCCGTGGGCCTGACATTATCTAGCGAGCTCCTCCCATAATGAGTATGTGTTGGTCTAAAACTAAATGTGTATGTATGTACCTTTGTGATGTATGTGCTATGCAAATAAAATTATATAATTATGTGTGATGAAAATAACGAATGGCAATCATAGTTCTACGTTTTCCATCGCGAATTAGACAATACAAACATTTAATTTGATATTTAATTTTGGAAACTTAATAATTTATTCTGAATGTTTTTTTTTCTTTTGACTTTAATATAAGTATGCAATATTGACCTCTAGATTTTATCTGATTTTTTTGTGGTTCATTGACCTGAAATAAATTAATTTTATTTATATTTATTTTTAAACTAAACTAAAATGGTATGAGACCATTTTCGATTTTTTCTTTCATATAAATACTATGTATCTGTTTACCAATCGACACCTAAATACAGAGCGAGTAAAATAATATATCCACTAGTGGTAGTTCAGTGCTCGTAAATCGATCATAATTTTAATTTATTTCGAATGCATTATTATAAATATTAGCATTCTGTACTCTTCTCAAACTTTAACTACGCCAATTTTCTCACCTTTCCGTCCCTGTAATTATCTTAAACGTTTTTGCTCCACGTTTTTATTAACAATAGTTATTTATAAAAATAAATTGTTTATTTTCGGGAACTTACAACTACTACCATATAGCTTACCTGGGAGTCTCCTTTTAAGTAAGTAGTTAATATAAATACACTTGTGCCAGGAGGAGCTCCTCACAACAAAAATGACTTATTTATTTATAAAAGGTAGCTTCACAGCTTGCAGGTACAAATGACAGTTGAATGTAAGTGTATCTGAATAGTGTGGATGTGTGTGAATGTTTAGGTGATGTGTGTATGTATGAGTGTATCCTACTGGCACTACTGGTATGACTGAGTATCCTGTGTCTCAAAAAAGATCATCCGGATCCTTGACCAAAGATATTGACTATCTCCTTATGTAAACAATTAACGATAGTAAAAACGTAGGTCTCGCCATTGTTGATAGGGGTAGATTTATGGTTATCGGGCAGCTACGAGACACTACACTGTGGATGGCCGGTTATTGTACCACTCAAAAATCAACTTGAAATACAGAACGCTCACATTCAGCTTTGGGTTTGTAATGTATCATAAATTCAAGAAGGTAGACCTAGACTATAGTCTAGGTCTACCTTCTTGAATTTCTATACTGTTTTATTCTAGCGATTTCACTGTTTGCAAACTGATTTGTCAAGAGTTTTTCGAGCTGACTGTACTTACCTACAAGTTTATAAGTCGTTATTCATCGTTATGTCATTTAACCTCTCTCGTTGTGCAAAATTATGAGGCCTGCGTTTTACACAATGTCTTCTACGTGACGAGGCGACGAACAAAGCATCCTGACTATTTAGCCAACAATAGTGATGGGAACTATTCCGCCAAGTCCATCGACTAGTTGTCGATTGTGCAAGTAAATTATGATTCAAGGAAAGTCATTATCATTAATGATTGAATAATCTGTTACTTAATTTAACTAAGTGGGTCAGTTATATAAAAGTACTAACGCTCAAATTACCTACTCATAATCCAGGCCGAGTACTAAAACTTGCAAAAGTAGGTACGTATTTACCTACATAAGTATAGGTATAAGGGAAAAAAAAATGATGCGGCAATGTGGAAATAATAATACGTAAGTTAGCATCACTAGATGAAAGACAGGGTTTCGTAATAAGTCGACGAAGTCAGTTGATGTTAAGGCTACGGTGAAATCGACGCGTCCGCTTTCCCCGCACTACGCAGCGCGAGTTTAATTTAAAGAAAGAATCGATCGAAAATATTTAAAAATGTTTCGAATGAACTCTTCCGTATTTATTAAATGTTTATTAGATTAATAAAAACGTGTTCATGTTATGAAATAATTAATTACCGACGTGTTTAAATTAAAAATGGATTTTAGTGACAAATGTTTAAAAAATGCTACAGGATTTTTTGATTGATGTAAGTTTTTTTTATTAATTATTGATGAACTTTGGTTTAATTGCCAAAAAATATGTTTATTTTGATGTATCACCTAAGATCAAAAAATATTTTTCATTCAATAACAGAACGTAGAGTTTTGATATTATGCCTATAGGCACCTACATACATAAATAACATAATAAAATGTAACCGATACACATAGGTATAATGTATTTTTTAAAAGAAAGCGACCATAATAACTCTCAAACAATTTAAAACGTTTAATTGAACATTAACATTTAGTGTAGGCAATGGAACGAAGTTATTTTAGAAACCTACGTTTGGAAAGTGCAATTAGTAAATAATAACTAATTGCACTTTCTAAACGTTGCAATCAGGTATATAAGCATGTGAAGGGAATAGATAATTTTTGTACCTGAAAATATTTTTAATTACTCGCGTGATAGATTTTTAGCGACTAAAAGGAACATCTGTCAGCCCTTCAAACAGGGTCTTCTTTGAGTCGATAGTACCTAAATCGATGTTTTAAATATTATCTTAGGTTCATTCGCTAGCCATGCTAGTTGCGACCTCAGCGGCGTTTATCAAGTCTTCAAAAGTGCACGTACCTATATGGGCATTATGGATAATTCAGCAGATGGGACATGGTTTGCACCGTCCTACCTGCGGCCACTGAACATGTGGTCCGAGTCCGAATTCTGAAGGCCTACGACCTCAAACATTCGCCTGCCTTAATTTATTTACAGACGGGTTACACTCTAAACACGTACATATTAGAGAAATCTGGAAAACCTGAGCTGATCACTGTTGGAAACAAAATAAAAATTGTTGATAGACTCAAAAACTTCTGTACAAATTTTCACGTGGTTTTCACCAATAGATAAAGTAGGTCATGAGAAAGGTTTTAGTGTATAATTTATAAAAGTATTGTGTGAATTACTAGAATAGGCTGTGTGAAGTCAGACTAAGTCGCTTGTACCCCATTTTACGAAAATTATGCATAATTTTATGAAATTTGGAACAGATAACTTTTATGTGGAGAAGGGTAGCTATGTTTTTTTCTTGCATTTGAAGTTATTCTTATTATAGCTGAATTTCGAAAATTTGGTGACCCCTAGTTTTAGTAAATAAAGAGCATATTTTCTTGTACTAACGTCCAATACTACGATAGTAGATCTAGACAAGCGGCAAGTTAAAAAAAAGTAAAAAAAGGTACTGGCAACGCGCCGCGTGGATTTAAAGGTACTTTTGACGAACTATTTAAAGGTACTTTTGACTCCGTTACAATTCGTAAACTATTTGATCTACATACATGACATTTAGTACATTTATTAAAACCCCATAGTTTATACAGAATTCAAAATTTACTCAATTTATATTAGCGTTTATTAAACCGGCGTTTTTATGACTGACTCACATGTAAATTAAAAACCTAACACACTTCTAGATGACCTACCTATTAAATTATTCATATATGAAGGAAAAATTCGGAAAACTTAAAATGAGTGAAAATTAGTCGTCGTCCAGTATGAATGATAATTGATAGACAGCGTAAACGTAGAAAAATAAAGTGACTTTAATAATAACAATGTATTAATGACTAGCTGTTGTCCGCGACTTAGTTCGCCTGGAAGGGTTTTCCCGCGTAAATCCCGATACCGAGGAATTCCGGGATAGCCTATTTATGTGTTATTCCAGGATGTCAACTATCTACTTACCAAATTTTATTCAGTTCCGTGCAGTAGTTTTTACGTGAAAGAGTAACAAACATACATCATCCTCACAAACTTTGGCATTTATAATATTAGTAGCTTAGAACAACAACGCATAGAAGAGGCATCTAGAACAAAACACGAGCGTTTTCGTGTGTCCACTTTATTTTCTTTGTGTGTGTGAGCCGAATGTGTCTACGTTCTTCAAACGCACACAAATATAGCTTTCAGTGATACCATTACCAGACCATTACCCACAAAAATGGGAAAACGTACTATTATGTTGCTGGATCAAATCAAGTATTTTATGTTATGAAACTAGATAAGATGATGTTTTTTCATGTAATATGACATATATGACATATATTTACGGAAGGTAAACGAAATGAGATATCGTTCATTGCGTTTAGAATGTTTGATGTGTAATGTGTTATAATGATATTATAGAAATGTATTAATTGCTTGAAAAATCTCGTTTGATATCAATTAAAAGTATGTGTTGTATTTATGAAATAGAAAAATATTATTGAGAACATTACTTAAATGAAAAAAATCTTAATCAATAAAATTGTCATCTTTATGATGCCACTCTTCGAACCAACAGTAACTTTTAGTTATAAAACACTGTAGGTAGTAGCTGTAAATAAATATAGTTTAGTTTGATGCATACATAATTGCCGCCAAAACTATATTTTTTTTAAACAAAAATAAGCACAAAAGAAATCAATATGGGTATTTTTTTCCTCACGGATAGCAACATTGAATTGTGATAATTTAGGTTATTAGAATTTTTGTTTGATGGTCGATTTACTTAAATAAAATGTAAGCATTTACTTGTGAAATGTAATTTGATTACACGTTTTTTGTTTTCCTGAAGGACTATGACATCCCTTTACGCTACAAACGGTCGTTTTAAATTATTTACTCGCGAGCTCTGTTCGGCAGAATGTGACCTTGAGTACTGACGGCTCGTCGAGCAAAGTTAGCCAAAAATGGCTAAGTTTTAGTTGCCTCACTTTTTGCACTCGTACTATCCTTCTATGCGCTGTTATTCTAAGATTAGTAGAATAATGTCGGTCAAAACCTTAGATAGAGCGATAAAGATAAAGATATTTTATTTTGCAAATACGGGTACAAGTCATGGTGGTATATAATATAAATACAGAAACAGCCATATTTTGCCAATTACAAGGCATGCAAAAGTACAGAGTTTACATTTAAAATACATATTTACTATTCCATTACATTATATAATTCTAATTCATCATTCAATAATAATTATCAATGTTCAACTATTCGATTCATTCAAAACATAAAATAATACTGATTCATCACTCAATAATATAACTAATGTCACAATTTCTAATAGTTATTTAAATACATTATATAAAATAGTCAAACAATGTCTTTCTCCAATAAAAAATCTTCAACCCTATAATAAACTTTGTCCACTAAAAAGTTCCTAAGTCTTTTTTTGAATAATGTCAAATTATAGTCTTTCCAACAACTTGGTTTTTTGTTGTATATTACCGGTGCCATGCAGCAGACGCCCTTGCCCTTGCGCATCAGAGTTGTTCTAGCTCTAGGGATACATAGACTACTATTGTCACGCCTATTCCGTGGAAATACGTCAGCCATTCGTGCGAAGCGATCCGGGTTTAATTTAACGAACACTGCCATTTCTAAAACGTACAAACATGGTAGGGTTAATAATTTATATTGTTTAAAATATGGCACGCAGCTATCAGTACTTTTCAATTTTGTTTTGTGCCTTAAATGCAGTTTCTTTTTCTGTTGAGTTACCTTAAAAGATAACTCCGTATCGCAGATGGCATTCAACTATACCATAGTACGCAGTAAAGCATGCGTCTAGATTTACAATTGCCGCTAAGGTATATAGAGCATATGCAGATGAGCTTTGTTTCTTGCAAAGTAACTCAATGTGTTGTTTCCAGCTAAGTTTTTTATCTATTTCTAGCCCAAGAAATTCAGTACTATCTACCTCGTTAATTTTATTAGCGTTATATTGCACCTTGAGATTGTCCATATCTGTCATGTGTTGGTTAAATTGGATTATTTTTGTTTATTTAAATTTATTCTTAAGTTATTTTCCTCTAACCATTTTATAATCAATTTTAACGAATTATTAATGTCACTTTGGTATGTATCAACGCTTTTCGAAGGTATTGTCACGGTATTGTCATCTGCGAATAGAGTCAATGGTTGTTCAATCCATTCCGGTAAGTCATTAATGTATACTATAAATAACAAGGGACCCAGCACACTACCCTGCGGTACCCCATAACTAACTTTTCGCATTTATGATCTAAATATCTCGTCATGTTTATTAATTACATGTATCCTGCTGATTTCGGTTATTTGTCGTCTATTTTGTAAATAAGATTGAAATAGTTCTAAAACATTACCCCTTATACCATAAGCTTCCAGTTTTTTTAGCAATGTCGGATAGATACATAATATACTGTTTATTGTACAGTTTAACGGAATTAAATAAGGATTTATCAGTTAAAAAGATGTGTTACAAAGGGCGGTCTTATCGCTAACAGCGCTCTCATACCTTATAACTTGTACAAGCAACCTTTACTTTCACCTTTCTTAGGTAGGCTAAAGCGAAGCAACCTATAGAATTATATTTCGACCAGTACACATTTCATAACCTTATAAAGTGTATCGTTGACCTAGTGCCCACCATACACGACCTTGGTCCCAAAACCAATCAATCCTCTAGTACTTACATTGAATGCTAAAAATGTAAGTCTGGTCATTTTCTTCTAGTCAAGAGTTTATAATCGATATTGATTCATATACCGTGGCAAAATATCAGAAAGTCGAGCAGGATTATATTTCCGAAATGTGTTTTATTGAGATCTGTCTTATCTTACGTGTTCGTCATCTTTTCAAATCAATTCCATTTTCTTTTTAACCGACTTCAAAAAAAGGAGGTTCTCAATTCGTCTTGAACTTTTTTTTTTTATGTATCTCACCATATGTACCTCATAACTCGGAGACAGCTGGACTGATTTGAAAAATTCTTTTTGCGTTTGAATGGGTATACTTTCTAGTTGTCGCATTGTTACGAAATCAGGATCTCATGATGGGATCCTGGAGAAATCGAGGGAACTCTTCAAATATTATAGGCACACCTATAGCGTTTTGGGTATTTCTTATAGTACCTTGAGCAGTTGCTTCCGAAAAGTACCATTTGGGGAAGTTGAACTGATGATGAAGACCACAGATGGCCACTGAAACTCCTCAATAATAAGTATTTCGTGGATTGTGATTCGATTACTTGAGTACGGATGTTAAAAACTTTATGCTCGTCACAATACATATGGTGATGTAGAGGTGATGGTCAAGTACCAGGAGAACTCCTCAAAAATTAACGGCTATGCATCGGGAAAAGCAATATTTTGTAAAAGGTGATAAGTTGTTGACATTATGGCTTTTGTAACTAGATAAATTACAAACCGACCCACTAAAAAGCGTGAAAAAAAAATTTATAGCAAAAAATGGAACCGACTTCCATATCAAAACACTACAAAGCCAAAAATAACTTTAATTTCAGAAGGCGGTGTGAAAAAAAAAGAAAATCCAAAACCAATAACACCGACTTCCGAAATCAAAGTTATTTTTGGCTTTCTAGTGTTTTGATATGGAAGTCGGTTCCATTTTAGGACAATTTTTTTTTTAATTGATAATAGGCTCGCGTTTTACCACCATCTCACCTGATGGTAAGTAAGATGATTATTGTTTTTTTTTTGTTTATTTATTTGTTCCATAGTTCACACACATTACCTATTTATAATTAAGTTGGTGACAACATAAACTCATTAGAGTTTTACCGTGCACCAAAACATCGACTACACAATTTAACAATCTTAAGAAAAACTTGTTTAAAAGAAACACTCTGTACACGCGTACGCTTTCATAAATAAATTGCGACGTTGCCGTCCTTCAAGTACGCGTGTACAGAGTGTTTCTTTTACGTATCAATTTGGCATTTTTAGTGAATATTTTAATATATAATAAAAAAAAATTGTTTTCGAATGGTAATATTTTTTTAGCATGTATGGATGCTATACTATTGCGTGTTAAGGGGAACGCCCTCTGTTAGTTAACATACTGTATATTATGCTTAGCCTTTTTCCTACTACGTAGGGGTCGGCTTCCAGTCTAACCGGATGCATTTGAGTATTAGTGTTACATGTAGCGACTGCCTATCTGACCTCCACTACCCAGTAGCTGGGTAACACGATGCCTTTGGCAAGATTGGTGTCAGTTCAGACTTCTGAAGACCAGTAACGACTGTCACAGATGTACAAATGGGTGCCAGGACCAACGGCTTAGCGCGATTTACAAAGCACGCAGGAATCTAGATGTGTTGAGCAGAGCCGGATTAACCCTGTCAGAGGCCCTAAGGCAATGGCATTCTCGGGGCCCCTTTTCTTACTTTGACTGACCAAATCGTGTGTGAACTGAGGAAACACACATTAAGGGCTGTGGTTTTTAATATATTTGTTTACTTATTCCCAGATTTGTTCTAAAATTGTTTTAATTATACTACTAAATCTAACGATTTGTATTTTGTGAGATAACAGTGAGGTCCCTAAGTTCACACGCACATCAAATTCTCGTTCGAAGTAACGTGTTTTCTTGGTGCGTGCACTCGGCCTGGGCCCCTAGCTGATGCGGGGCCCCTAGGCAGTTGCCTACTCCGCCTAATGGTTAATCCGGCCCTGGTGTTGAGTCCCCGATCGACACGAGCGGCTGTCATTCTGAAGCCACAAGTTCAATTCAATTGAAATCAAAATAAAAACTGCATAAAGGAGTTATTCCGGTGGGATCCCCAGAACTGATCAGTTTTATTTTATAATTCTTTTCTATTCCGGTCGCCCTAGCATCTAATTTTCTAGACTGTCAGTAAAAAATATAAGTTCATAAGTTGAAAATATAAGTTCTCTATTGAAATAGATAATGTTCGTAATTATTTTGGTATCGAAGCGATACACTTTTCAATACAATAAGAATTGAAAACTAGTTAGTATTGAAGAAGAACGACTCTAGATTTTCGTCTTGGCCAAGTCACCTTATCCAGCATGAACTCCTTTTAAGGTTCCGTAGTCACCTTATGCCGAATGGCGAAAAACAGAGTCCATAGAGATTCGTCAAGCCTGTCTGTCTGCCTGTCCCTATATCACAGCCATTTTATTCCGAAACTATTAGGACTACAGAGGTGGACTGGGTAGATAAATGTATTCTGTGAACCGTTTTACGACTTGTAAACCAAAATAAAAACAAAACAAAACTAAGGGTACTCCCCACCGGGCACGCCGCAATTGCGGCGGTAAGACCCCTCTTTGAGGAGTGGCTAGATCGGCGTCACGGCGTCCTGACCTACCGCATGACGCAGGTCCTCACCGGACACGGAAGTTTCGGGAGGTACCTGTGTCTGATGGGAAAGGAGGAAACGCCTGGGTGTCACCACTGCGAGGGTCGCCCTGAGGACACCGTAGAGCACACGGTGCAAGACTGCCCCGCCTGGGCAGAGCACCGACGTGTCCTCACGGCGGCGATAGGCGGAGACCTCTCGCGCCCGGCATTGGTCGAGGCCATGCTGCGGGGCGAGAGGGAGTGGGAAGCGGTCGCCTCCTTCTGCGAAGCAGTCATGCTTCCGAAGGAGGAGGCGGGCCGCGTGAGGGAGAGGATGGCGTCCTCCCTCCAGCCCAGCCGCAGTGGTAGACGCCCTCGGCGTCGGACGTCGGCCGACGATCTCCGGCCACCGTAGGCGCGGGCATGCGGACAGCGAGTAAAGGGCAACTCGCTGTCCGACCATGGACCATGCCCGGGTCGACGGCGCGTCGTGTTCCACGCGCGCCTCAAAGAGCGTCAGCAATATGACGAGGCCCCCCCATAGAGGGCCGAAGCCTGCCGGGGTCGTGGGACTCATCCCGTTACCGTGACCCCGGTACGTAAAGGGTTATTGAAGGAACACCGTGGATTTTAGTCAGTAAAAGTCTGACAGTCCCTCCCACCCTGCCCGGAGTGGGAGGACTTATTTGATAATTTTACCACGATAAAAAAAAAAAAGGGTACTCCCCACACATGGAACTGAAAGTAAAATAATAATATCAAACCAAGATCAAACCTATAGGTACGTGTAGCTTGCGTTCCGGGGTCGCGATATCTCGTTACATAATAAACAAACTCAAAAAATAGTGATTAACGGTTTCGAATCTAACTCTATCCGGGTTACTTCAGGTGTTCCTCAGAGCTCCATTTTGGGTCCTTTAATTTTTACTTTATTTATAAATGACATAAAACATTGTTTCAAATATTCAGAATTTCTTTTATACGCAGATGATAATATATAAAAGTTATAGAAAAAATACGAATGTTCACGATTGTGTGGAGTTTCATCTTGACGTTGTGTAACTTGCTATTGTTGTGCTGACAACCTATACTTTAGTCTTCTAAATAGCCAGAGCAATATATTTGCTTAAATGAAAAATCCGAAAAATGTGAATCCTACCCACATTGCCATATTTCTTTTAAAAAATCGGTTCGGCTGTAAATATTTTATTTAAGGTTAACTTCCCTTAACTCTATAATCTTTAGACATAAAATACAATTGCTGTATGTATAATTTCATAATCACCACTTGAGTTATTGAGTACCGCAGGTTCCGCTGATTATACCGTTGTTCTGTTGTATTCGTAATTGTCAGAATAATTGAATGAAAGGGTCTTTTAGAATTTACAACGTAGTCAAAAATTGCACCGTGTGAAACCTGGGCGGATTGCTAGTATTTTATCAAAAAGCCAATTCATACAAAGGCTAAGACTTTGACATTGACAATCATAATAGTAGTCACGTTTGATGTTTTATTACGTTCTCAGTAAACTAAGTATTATAAAATGCCCGCACAATCATATTTACATCCAATAATTATAAATTATGGTTTGTTTACTACGAGCCTCGTCACTTAATAGGCAAGCAAATATCATCTTTATTCGCTTTGGTTATTATTGCATTCAATTTATGGGAAACACAAACATAGGTGGTGAGAATGAGAACGGAAAGATAACAAAGTAGGTTTAAAGTACTGTACTCATCAGCTTATTATCAGCACATACCTACTTAGGTTACTGACCTATCCAATGAGTACAATTGGTTGTCTCATTAGCATGGAAGTCCAAAAGATACAAGAACATTAGTCAAGTGCCATATTGCTATTTAGAAGAAAGTACCCAATGCGTAAGTATTGGTAATGTTCTCAGCGATGATCGAGAAAACACATCCTTCGGAATACCTCAAGGAAGTATATTAGGAAGTACTCTGTTTCTGATATATATAAACGATCTTTGTAATCTAAAAATAGAAAATGGCATAATTATACTTATCATATGCCGACGATACCGCTCTACTACTACGAAGTCTATAGACATGCGCAACACGGATTCAATGTTGTTAATAAATGGCTTCAGCATAATTTACTAACACTAAATGCAGACAAGACAAATTTCTTGAAATTCTCAATGCGCAAACTAACATCCCAAACTAACTGCATGTTATATGCTCATCATTGTAGAGTTCCCGATAATAACCAATGTATACGTCCCAATATTAAAATCACAAACAAAGTAAAATACATGGGAATTATATTAGATGAAAATCTTTCTTTTAAACACCATATTGAAGCTGTAAACAAGAGAATACGCTAGCTGATATTTGTTTTCAAAAAACTGCGTTACATTACGGAACCAAAAACAATTCGTCAGGTTTATTTTGCTCTGTGCCAGTCCACCATACTGTATGACTACATGGGGTGGAGTGGGTATAACACTGTTACTTATCATTGAATGAGCTCAAAGAGCAATTCTCAAGATGTCAACTGGTGTCTACCTTCCGTCTTTCCCTTTACCAACCAACCTCCTCTACAAATCATGTGGCATCATGTGGTAATCATGTAACCTAGTTCGACAATGAGTACAGACTAAAACAGCACGCAGCCCTTCCCTACAATAGTGAAACTTGTAATAAAAGATGGAAAGATATAGCTTGCACTGAAAAAACGAGCACAAAGCGTGCTTTTACATTGAAATTTTTTGTGTATCTGGGACCGCTTCTCTATAATAGATTAAATGCAATTTCGAACATTTATATCCACTTGAATATAATAAATGAAAGAAATCTGTAAAGCCTGCTCTCCAAAGTTTGTCCTACGAAGATAAAGAAAAGTTATTAATTGTGCTAAAATAGCTGTTAAGAATCTAAATATATATAACTCAAAGGTGACTGACTGACTGACTGACATAGTGATCTATCAACGCACAGCCCAAACCACTGGACGGATCGGGCTGAAATTTGGCATGCAGGTAGATGTTATGACGTAAGCATCCGCTAAGAAAGGATTTTGCGAAATTCCCACGGGATCGGGATTTACACGGGAAAAACTTCCCACGCGGGCGAAGCCGCTGGCACAAGCTAGTTTTATTATAATCATGTAATTAATATACCTAATAAATAAGTAAGCCTAGTAGAAACATTAAAATCAGTTAGTTCCCACTTTCTCTGGTTGAGGTCCAAGGTAGTGTAAGTACGGTGGTACTTACGACTAAGAGAGCTCATAATAATTATGACGAAGACCATACTAAGAATGACAGACTTTGACTTCAGAATTTTAAATTATGTAGGTACCTATTTATCTAAATGTTTTATAGTTATAGCCAGTGTTTTGTTTTGTTTATAATTATATCTTGTTTGTCTTAACACGCAATTTAAGATTAATTTATTATTTAAGGTGAATAATTAGGATAATATTGGCACATATCACCTGAAACACAGGTTTTCCTAGTTCAGGCAAATGTATTTAATTCCCTTAAGCTAAGCATGACTATAAGTATACATCTAGTTATAAGAAAATTTGAATAAATGATTGATTTGATTTTATTTGATATACCTTTTTTCTGAGTGGGAAAATCATCTAATGACTCCTCCCGCTGTGGCCCTGTGGGTGGAGCGGAAGACAGTGATAAACTTCTACTGACTAAAAACCCTGCTCGATCAGTTGCGTTCCGAAGCGGCCGCGGTATCTTGTTAGAATATTCCCGCAACCCCGCAAGGCAATGGCCCTAACGGGCCCCATCAATGCTGCTGACTGTTCGTTGAGGCGCACGCGGAACACGGCGCACCGCCGACCCGGGCCTGGTCCTTACCGGACGGTGAGCTACCCCTGCTCACCGCCCGCAGGCAGTCTCTAACTGGAACTCAATAGTACATTTTGATACAAGTGGAGAAAGTTTGTTATTGCGTACGAGGCGGAGTTACGCCCGAGCCGCAAGGCGAGGGGTTTATGGAGCCGATTACTGCAGTAACAAATGTCCACGTGTATCAAACGACGTTTTTCAATACACTTTCGAAGAAAAATACTTGCTCCGAAAATGACGACATTTTTATTTGATTTCCATTGAAGAAAATTATGCAAAGTTGCCATATATTTTAGCTTCGATTTAGATGACAACAGGCTATCGCAAGCATTTTGAGCCTCAATCACAATATCTGGCGGCGTAGCATCTAAATTGTTCTCCTCAAACCACGAGAAAGAGACGATAAGAGCCAGTTTTCAAGGAAGTGTATTGAAAATTTTCAATACACTTCCTTGAAAACAGGCTCTTATCGCAGTACGAATAGGTTCAACATGCAATGTATTTCACACTCGTGGATTTTTTTCATTTTTCACACACGAGGGTTTTTTCATTCCAGATTTTGCCACAGATAACATTAAATAACTATTCAAATCCCTATATTCGGCGGTAATTGTTTTTTTTTTACAGCAAAGAGGCGCATGTTTTTAAGGCCTTATATTTAATGGAAATTAAAATTGTGTTTATGAACATTCTGTTCATCAGAAATAAACATTATTATTTATAAAATATAATTTGCTTTTATCAACAAATTAACATTTATACTGCACCTGCTTGGAAAGTACCTTGATACTTTATCAAAATTTACGGTAGATAGTACGTCATTGCATATTGAACAAATATGCGGGGAGAAAACGCATCTGAGCGGGAGAGAAAAGTGTATGAAAATCCATTTCTTACGTGGTTTATCTTTTTTAATTTTGGGTAAGACTATGCGCCGGTAACCTGAATATCAAAAGCCAAAAAGTTTTTACAGTGAGTTTTTATCTCCAAGTTCGCAAAATGACACTGGCCACTAGCTGTGTGTTGGATGGTGTCGGGCTGGCAGTGCGACCCTGCGGTGGCAGGATAAACAATTTGAAAAAAGAACATGTGAAAATTACAGACGCAATTGGCGCCATTTGTGAAAACAGTGTTACATTAAGCTTCACTAACTGCAACAATTTCAATATAAATTTCAATTAGTAAAGATTTAGTTTTTTATTTTCCTCGTAGGTGTAGTATAAAGCACTATGTATCACTCGAGAGAAAGTGCGATTCCTGATCTCGGGTGTTTTAAAGCCCTCGCCTACGGCTCGGGCTTCAAACGACACCCTCGACGGTAATCGGTCACTTTCTCCTCTCGGTGAACAATGTACTATTATTTGTGTTCTAAATAAAAAATAAAAAAAAATAATATCAGGCTGTTTTGCGGCTTCATACCTTTGCTTCTCCTTTAACCCGCGAAGGTAAAGCGCGGGGAAAAGTAAATTAAATCTTATTAATTTGTGTTTTTTGCGTGAGTATGTCGAATTTAAGTTATGATGAGAACAATAAATTTAGATGCTACGCCGCCAGATATTGTGATTGAGGCTCAAAATGCTATTTTGCGGCTTCATACCTTTGCTTCTCCTTTAATCCGCGAAGGTAAAGCGCGGGTAAAATTTAATATTATAATGACAAAAATACTTTTCGTTCTATTATTTTATTTCTTAGAAAGTGTATTGAAAAACGTCATTTTCCTCGCCTTACGGCTCGGGCGTAACTCCGCCTCGGCCGCAATAACAAACTTTCTCCACTTGTATCAAAATGTACTATTATTTCACATAGGCCAGCATGGGTACTCATAAAACGTCAAAAATTAGTGCACGGTTCGAAATTAGTCGTTTTCTATGTAGAAGAACTGGCAAGAAACTCCACAGGCACTCTTTTCAAAATATAATTCATTTTTACAAGGTATCCATAAAACAGGTTAATTAAGTATCAGAGGACAGTATTTACCAAATAATACCTACAGCACAATGGAATTGCCAATAAAAAATTGAAAACTAAATCTAAGAGTTTTCCTATTCACAAAAAAGCCTTTATATTACCTATATTAAAATAAACTTGACAAGCGACAACATTAGACTGACACAGAGACAGTGCTACATCATTGAGATAGGAAAAGGCTACATAGATGGGTTGGCTATGGCGGTAATCTTATACGTATATAGGGGTCCTGCAAAAAGAGGTAGTATATTATGTAGGTGGAAGAAATTCGAATGTGTTTAAAGAAACGTGCCGTCACTTATTGAGAACTGATAAATTTATTATCATTTTTGATTTAAATTCCATATTCCATAATTAATTTTATTATTATTATTTAGTTTTTAATTTAAATTGCAATTTTAAATGTGTTCATGTTATGCTTATGTTTCTGTAGGTTTAATAATTGCCTGAAATAAACTAGATCCATGTTTTAATTGTTTTATTTATAAATAATAATAATAAAGTATAATTTATTTTCTTTCACAAATAAAAAAACTTATGAACTATTTTACAAAATGACATTATTATAATTATAATATTATTATTTGTGGGAAACTGGTGCCTAAACTAAGCAGAGACCTGTATTTTAGGACACCAGGGCTCAACACTACAGGAACTGAGGCAACATTATTAACATTAATAAATTACTTACTAGCTTTAAATACATGCGTAGAGGCGTGCGTGCGTAGAGGCTATTGAGCTTTAAACTACTAATGTAACAAATCAAATCAAATCTAAGAAATCAATTATAAGTGAGCACTTATTAAACGGTTTAATAATTATATTTTACAGCCTGGTCTGCTTCCGTACAACGTCAACGTAAGGTTCAGTTTTTAAATTAGTAATTAATTTTATTAATTTTTAAATTTGCAAATTAGACCTTATTTTACGATAATGTTCCGTTACTTAACATGTTAACACGTTATGTAACGTTACTTGACTACGTGTGCTAAATAAACATGTTGTCTTTCTTTCTTTTCTATCTAAATCAGATTCCAATAATAATGTATCAAAATTCCCAGAAACAGAGGTATCCAGAGTCTATCTTACCTTATTACTATTATTTTATTCATTTTTTCCTATGATTATTGAATGCTTCTAAATATGAATTATGTTTCCCTTGTTAAATTCATCATGTTTATATCTAATAATCTAAGTGTTATTTGCATCAAATTCTAGACAAAATGTTGGGATTAGACCCTGGCTCTTTTAATTCAGATATTTTTTTTCAATCAGGGCCTCAACTATTTTTGTAAAGATTTTTATGCCAATATATAATTATTTATACTACTTAATATTATTCAAATTCAAATTAAAATTTCATTTATTTGCTAATATGGGTTATGGGTATACAGTTGGTAAAAGAAACAGAGCACAGTTCAACCATATTACGCCTTGCGGCATGCAAATCTCAAGCAATTACAACATAGTTACATTAGTACAAAAAATATTAATTGTAAAACATTAGAAAGTAATAAAAAAAAACAATAATAATTATAATGTCACTTAAAGAATTAAAATGTCATAAAGTATTAAACGAGAATGTCAAGATATATGCATTATTTATTGATAAATATTAAAGTAATATAAAACAATGTCAATATTTAAAATTTATGTAATATTATCATATCACGCCAACAGCATTATTTATGGGATTAACATATGTCCTTACATCCTCTCTTAAGTAGTCCTGAACAGTATAATAACATTTATAAAGCAAGAATCTTTTTAATTTCTTTTTGAACACATTGATGGATGGAGTTTCTACTATAGACTTCGGTAAGTGGTTGTAAATACGCGGTGCCATACTGAAAATACTTTTAGCATACAAAGCCGTCGTTTTAGGTTTGCCCCAAATTTTATCAATATGTCGCTTACTTCTAAACTTATTAGATAGATGTTTATTATTTCTTGCAAAGACAGCAATCTCATAAACGTAGACACAAGGCAGAGTTAATATATTGTGCTTGATAAAATAGGGTCTGCAGCTATCGGTCTGGTGGATGTTAAACATACCCCTAATACACCGCTTTTGCGCCTTAAATGCCATATCCCTATTGGTGGAATGACCCCAGAATATATTACCATATTTTATCAGGGATCCCACGTAGCCATGATACGCTGTAAGTACAGCAGAGGTGCTTACTGTTTTTGCTAGCATATGTAAGGCGTATGATTGCTTATTTAATTTTTTGTTTAGAGCATCAATATGTGTCTTCCAATTTAAATTATAATCAATTGACATGCCTATATTATGAAGCGGAGAAATTAGTTTGTTTGTTTAAAGGCGCTAATCTTCGAAAGTACTGGTTCTTCGAAAGTAGCTTAATGCTTGAGCTTCGCTTATAGGTTAACTAGACTGCAAAAAAGGAGTGTTATGTTTTATCTTGATCGAGTCCACGGGCACGACTGTTACATATTATATCTATACAGTGGTGATTGCACTTATCAAACAAAGAGGTTCACTTATCCGGGGCCTTCTTAACCAGGTTTCACTGTACAGCGATCATAGAATTCCGAGAGTCCTCGGCGAACACGGCTAAAGAGAAATTGATGGCCCGTTACAAACCCAAGTGTGGATAGGAGAGCCGGAACTTTTTGCTCAGCGCAAATAAGGTGGACATACAAACTAACACGTTGCGTCGCATATTTAAAAAAAAAAAGTTATTTAAAACGGCGGGACCCAAATGAACATTTTTTTTCAATTGGATGTGTCCGCCTGCTTATCACTTTTTAAAATAAAAATCTGCTTGTTTCTTGCATTTCAGTTGAGCAGTCGGGTATTTTAGATTTTTTAAATAACGGTTTTTTTTTCAACTTTTTTTGTTAAAATATTAATTAACAATTTTTTTAGTTTTCCCGGTCGTGTCACATTGGCACTCCACCGGAATCAGAAAGTGAAGTCCATTATTTAAACTTTCCCATTGTATTATTTTGCTAGTATTACACTAATGATAAACATGATATACCTTTTTGAAATCCTTACGTTAAGCCCTTTAATTTGATATACATCTTGTAGTATTTGAAAAAAAAAAATTTTTTTTCACCATGTACTTGGGCTTCGCACAGCCGCCATGTTTGATTTTTTCAAATGTCACCTATTTTAGAACACTTGGGCTGCTAAGACAAATCTAACGATACCTCAATTGTGTGAATCCGTTCAGTGATTCTGGAGATATGAGGTAATCTATACTAATATTATAAAGTGGAAAAGTTTGTTTGTTTGTTTGTTTGCTTGAACGCGCTAATCTTCGAAAGTACTGGATGGATTTGGATGCAATTTGGTATGGAAGTAGCTTGAAGCTTGAGGAAGGTTATAAGCTACTTTTTACCCGACTGCAAAAAAGGAGAGTTATGTTTTTGCCGTGATAGAATCCACGGGAGCGAAGCCCCGCGTACTAGTAAAGAATATTACATACATACATAAAAGATACGCGCGAAAAACATAACCCTTCCTTTGCAGTCGGGTAAAAAAAAGAACTAACAATGTGGGTAGAATTCACTAGCAATCTTGTCAACCCCTCCAACTAAGCTAAATATGGTTGTGTCTGGAGTGGGTTCACGGCAATAGTGTAATGGGTGGGGCTCGAACCTGCGACCTCTCGATCAAAAGTTCGACAGCGACACCTAAGCCATTAGGTCATTTGTGACAGCAATCACAATCACAACCATAACAGATCATTGCTTTATTGGGTATGGTGGTTTTAGGAGAGTGTCGTCTAATGGTGAACGCAGACCTAGCCGCACCGCACGCGCCGCAGTCTTTGCATTCGAATTCTTTATATGAAGTTCTATGCAACCTCGCACACCTACCCGGGCCGCAGTCGCCGCAGTCCCTGAAACGACCGAACACCCCTAGCCGCAGCTGATGACGTCACCCGCACGCAGCGCGGATGACGTCATTCGCATCCACGGCGCGCAGTGTTGCCAGAGTTATAAAGTAGACAGAGAATCTCTGTCAACGGTTTATAATAAAATTACTTATTCTCGTATAAATAATTACTTGCTTATTCCCTATTATAGCAACTACAGATAAAATTGCACAAAAGAGCAAAATACCAATACCAAATACAGATTTTATACAGATTTTTTAAATCTTCGGATAGATAATGCTTTCAAAAATCTGTCAACACTGACGGGAACGACTGCAGCGACTGCGGCGCGGATAGATGTGCGAGGCCATTAACAAAAAGCGATGACTGCGGGGACTGTAGAGACTGCGGTGCGGCTAGGTCTGCGTTCACCATAACTCTCAATAGATTTTTTTAAAGTATGGGTAATCATCCAATATGACAAGGTCAGAAAAAATAATAATAAAAATATCGAACACTAATTTAAAATTATGTATATTTGCTGAAATAAATTAGAAGTTTTTTTAATATGCCATTTGCAAAAATAAATAACATTTTGTTGCTATAAAAAAAATAATTAAAAAAAAAATCTTGTAGTTAAATGAAGAGTTTTTTTAAGGATGGGAAATCATCCAATAACTGCCTCTCGACCTGGGCGAAGCGGGACGGTGTGTCAGACTTTTACTGACTAAAACCCATTCGTGTTCCGTCATTTGCCCTTCGTGTTCCTAGGTCGCGGTAACCCTTTCGAACAAGTCCGAAACAACTCTCTATAGTGTGTGTCTCTGTAGTAATTCTCGAAAAGATAACCCACCCTGTTTCTTCAGTTACCCTTAAGAGATACCGCCCCGCCCCCGTCATTGCTTCTTTTTTTTCCTGTTTGGGAATATCATCAAATAACTCCACCCGCTGTGGATTGAGAAGAAGGGAGTGTTAGACTACTGACAAACCCACCCTGCTCCTTCAGATGCCCTTGCATTCCGGGGCCGTGGTTCCGTTAGAATATTCCCGCAACCCCGTCCCGTCATTTCTACTGACGGTTCTTTGAACACGACGCGCTTTCGATCGGTCTAAGACCACTCATAATTATGTCATTTTGGTCGGTTTTACGACGAATAGAACTGACTTTCCTTTCATTAGTTTATAGTTTACTGTACCAAATGAATGCTGCAAAACTTTTATACAACTAGGCCTTCGATCAACAATTGCTAGGCACAAGTTAACAAGTGCGCAGATTTTAAAATCACTAGCCATTTAATTTATATCGAATACGTGCGTAAATATTTCCCTGTCAATTAACTCTTACAGCAAAAAAAAACGATCTTTTGTACCAATAGATTAAGTTCCTAACTTCCTTGATATTCTTATGGACGTGTAAGTATGCGAATTGGATCTAGTATAAATTGAACTTTGAGTTCTTTTACTTTTGCAGCTGTTGGGGGTTTTGTTATGCTGGTGGTTTCTTTTGTCATTCCCAGTAAAGTGGTTACGTTTTTGCTGAAGGTTTTATGACTAAGAACCCTCCGTTTCCGATGGGCTGTTCTATTTGACTACCTGATCAATGCGTACTTCATGCATCACTCGCTGCGTCTGGGCGATTAAACTCTTACGCAGCTCAGATTATATCCTTGATTTTTATTATTAGTCTTTACTATTTATTTTATTATGTCTCTTTGGTCTAGTGGTACTACCTACCTGTCTAAGCGTGGGGCGCATAATGAAATAATGATGTTTATTTTGCAAATCCTTACTTCTTCTAATATATAAAATTCTCGTGTCACAATGTTAGTTACCTTACTCCTCCGAAACGACTTTACTGATTTTTACCAAATTTTATATGCATATTCAGTAGGTCTGAGAATCGGCTACTATCTACTTTTTGTCCCGGAATTCCCACGGGATCGGGATTTACGCGGGACATCCTCCCACGCGTACGAAGTTGCGGGCAGCAGCTAGTAATATTATAAATGCGAAAGTAACTCTGTCTGTCTGTGTGTTACGCAATCACGCCTAAACTACTGAACCGATTTTAATGAGATTCGGTACGGACATAGTCTAAAGCCTGAGAAAGGACATAGGCTGCTTTTTAATGCGAAAAAAGGGCTGTAAGGGGTTGAAAGTTTGTATGGAAATTACGTCATTTTTAAAGCTAGAAGCTTGAAACTTATTTTTTAGACTTTTGATTGACGTTCAAATTATGTATGAGTTTTATTTCCAAAATAACTAGCCTAAAAAATTAAAAATGCTGCCGAAAGTCACTATTCCGCGTGGACGAAGTCGCGGGCACAGCTAGTAGGTTATAAAAAACACTTTCACACGTCTGTTTTTTTTTTTCTTAAATGTAAACTAGATGAGGCCAGTGTTTCCTAACTCTACTCTGAGAAGAAACACTGAAACAAACTCAGAGTTCAACGTCTCTTTTAAAGTCCATACAATCTGTAGTGATCAAATCATATGAGAGCCATATAGGTTAATGTCTGTGGCGCCCTTTAGAGGACAGAATCACACGGATTTGAGCAGGCCCGTCCAAACAGTGCAAGCATTTGTCAAATATCGCGTAGCTCAACTTAGAACCTTAAGAAGCTCGAACGATTTGACGAACAATACCAAAGTAATGACATTTGGGTGGGCCGTATAAAGCACTCAAACTGCCAGAGAGTGCGGTAATCTATTCATAATATTCGTTGAGCATACCCCAGGTTCGGCGTGTCCCACGTAGCTTAGGTTTTTTTTTTTTTGTTAATAGTCTATTACTAACACTAGCTTGTAAGTTCACATATTACTAACAAACAAATATGGAATTATCCAACATAAATAAATTGAATTGAATTGAATTGAGATGACAGATCTTCTATATTATTAATATATTCACATACAATACAGCTGGCATACCTGATTCCTCTAGCCTTGGCCATATTCAAAGTCAAAGTCAAAAGTTATTTATTATGACACAGTGGTTACAGGGTTGTTATTAGTATTTTGAACTACTGAGCATGAGGTCAATTCCCGGGTTGGGCCAAAAGTTCTACCTTTAAAGTGTAACCTTTAAAATTTTATTAATTGTATTAATTATGTATCTACCTTTTAACTATGTATGGTTTAGTCTTTCCTGAAAAAGTACTACAGGTATAAACCTACATAGTTCTCACATGATTTGACCTTTACGGATTAAAAGAACTTTAAAAAAGACGTTGACCTCTGAGTTTTTTTTAAGTGAAAACTTCTTTAGCGGCGTTGTGCACTTTTTTTTTGTAATGGGTAAAAAATGTTAAACTCGCGTCAGGACACGTGACCTGATCGAAAATTCGTAAGACGGACGGAGAGTAGACAGCCGGCGCGGCGTAGGAGAGGAAGTATCCCCTCTCTTTCTACGGCGCGGCGAAAATGTATATCTGCGCAAACTTTTTAATGTAATATAAATTATCATGTTTGTGTACGATAGCGCAATAAATAAATATTGTATTCTACCACATAAATGATAGTACTTTTATACTGATAATTAAAGCAATTCGTGCAAAATTATTCCCTAACCATTCCAAAATTCAATTCAAGTTTTCACTTCTGCCGGCACTCCCGGTCCCCGGAGTGCAACCCGTTTTTTTTTTGTTGTTTCATCCCAGTAGTCAGTTCGGAAATGACGTGAGAAGTGTTAATTAAAAACAATTTGCAATATTAGATATCCTTTCATAATTTCATTTTATTATTTCAAATCCCCTAAGCCATTTTTGCGTGATTGAAATGCAAATACACGAAATTTTTGCGTATAAAATTTTAATATAAATTAATCACCAGAATTAATGTAAGTACGTGCATAACTATCGAACGACTTCAACAAATTAGATTATTCTTTATTTGTGTTCGTTAATGTCAGGACAAGGTCTGAAAAAATAATAATAAAAAAATCGAACAGTAATTTAAAAAAATCTCGTTGGTAAATGAAAAGAGTCTTTTTTTAAGGATGGGAAATCATCCAATGACTGCCCTACCGATCTGGGCGAAGTGGGAGAGTGTGTCAGACTTTTACTGACTAAAACCCATTCGTGCTCTTCCGCAACCCCAGCAACGGCCCCCTAGTGGGTCCCGACAACTTTGCTGATACTCTTTGAGGCGTACGTGGAACACGACGCGCCGTCTACACGGGCCTGGTTTCTGTCGGACGGCGAGTTAACGATAGCTCGCAGCTCGCAGGCTCGCGCCTACGGTGGCTGGAAGTCTCCCTGCGGCGGCTGGGGCGCGAGGGCTGTGAAGGTCTTGAGATCCGCCTCTCCTTCGCGCGTCCCGTCACCTCGTTCGCTTGCATAACTGCTTCGCAGATGGAGGTGATTGCTTCACATGCCTCCTCGCTCCGGACCATTGCTTGAACCAGGGTCGGGAGCGAGAGGTCGCTGCCTATCGCCCCTACGAGGACACAGCGGGGCTCTACCCAAGCGGGGCAACCCTCCATTGTATGTTCCAACGCGTCTTCAGGGCGATCCAAATGAAAAGAGTCTAAAGGAACGAAGATCGATGGTACAGCTATTTCATAAAATTAGTAGTATTGCAAACACAAAAACAAATACAACAAGAAAGCAATAGAAAGATAATAAAAACTTTTTACCAAAAAATTAAACCGACTCCCAAAAAACACTATGAGTATATGAGAACATACACCTACATACTACCAAAAATAATTAATGAACTTCCTGTGGACATACAAAATGAATACCTCTGCAACCCTAAAAAATCAAAAAGTAAATTAAAAAAGCATTTTTTGCAACAGAATGTATTAGTTTAGTTAAGCTTATTTACTAACATCTTTAAATGTAAAACTTACAAATTCACTTATTTTATTATCTAAAATACTTATAACCTATAAATTTATCCGAACTCACTAGCCATATATAAGCCAGTAAGGGCTTTTATGGTTTTTTGTATCAGAACGATATGTATACTGAGATTTTGATAATAATAAAAAAAAGAAACTGCAAAGTGAAAAATAACTTTAATTTCGGTAGTCGGTGTCTTTAGCTTTGTATTTTTTTTTTTTTTTTCAAACCCAAATTTCTCAGAATCCTATGAATATTTCGGTTTGTACATATTTCTTTGAATATAAAAACTTTTTTGCAAAAAAATAAAACCGACTTCCATATCAAAACACTACAAAGCCAAAAATAATTTTAATTTCGGTAGTCGGTGTTATTAGTTTTGTATTTTCTTTTTTTTCACACCGCCTTCCGAAATTAAAATTATTTTTGGCTTTGTAGTGTTTTGATATGGAAGTCGGTTTTATTTTTTTGCAAAAAAGTTTTTATTTTCGCGCTTTTTAGTGGGTCAATTTGTAATTAATCTAGTTATAAAAACCAAAATGTCATTTACAAAAAACTAAAAACGCGCGAACAAAAAACACAATATAGAGTAAACGAAAAGATCATCAATGTAAATATTTTTTTTAGACTTTTGTTGATTTTTTAGAAACGGCTTGTTCGATGTCGGAAAAATTTTCATGGGACCATTTGGAAAGTATACCCTTTCCAACAAAAGAAGAATTTTTCAAATCGGTTGGCGAGCGACAGAGCTATGCCCGAACAAACATAAAAAAAAGTAAAAAAAAACAAACAAACATCCGAATTGAGAACCTCCTCCTTTTTCAGAAGTCGGTTAAAAACCATCATAAGTGAGTCTAAAAATTGAAGAAACAACACCAGATCCTCATTGATTGCAAATTGATGCTGCATTTTTGTTGTGTGCATATTCGGGACAACATGCAGTGTTGTCTCACCTGCCCATATATGGGACCGTATGCAGATAGCGGTAAATTGCATTTGTTCACATGTGACACGGTATGCAATAAAATCAGCATGGATTCAATTTCATAAGACATGTATGCTAAAGTTCGCACGTTACGTATATTTTGTTTTCTGCACATGAATTACAGCACTTATAAGTAGGTTGGTTGGTACCTATGCGACTTTTGTCTTCTGGATTGTTTTCTGGAGTATCACACTCCTCTAGATCCAGTAGTACTTGAGTAAATGTAGTGGCTGATTGCTGTTTTGTTTCTTAGATTAAGGCAATAAAGAGGATACCTATTTGATATTGACTATAATTGTTTTATTGATAGGGCGATGATAAAAGTTGGTCTGATTGCACTTCGTCCCATATTTGGTATATTCCATGGAGGTATATAAAATGCATGCCGTACAAAATATGCAATGTTTTTTTAAAATTTTTATAGAGACTGCTACATTTTTTTCATTTTTTTTAATGGATTCCATAAACTCTGAAATACAACATATTTTTTTTCCGCAAAGATACAAAAATTGTTGCAGTAAGTGGTTAAATGTAAGAAACAAGCTCATTTTCAAGTCACAAGTAGGCGGACCCATCCTATTTTCAACCGACGACAAAAAAAGGAGGAGGTTATCAATTCGACGCGTATATATATATATATTTTTTTAATGTATTATCACCGATTACTCGAAGACGGCTGAACCGATTTGGATTTTTTTTTGCATTTGAAAGGGTATACTTTGAAATTGGTCCCATTGTCACCAAGTCAGGATCTGATGATGGGATCCTGGAGAAATCGAGGGAACTCTTCAAATATTATAGGCACACCTATGGCGTTTTGGGTATTTCTTATAGTAACTTGTGCAGTTGCTCTCAAAAAATACCATTTGGGGAAGTGGAACTGATGATTAAGACCACAGATGGCCGCCGAACCTACTCAATAATAAGTATTTCGTGGAATGCGATTCGAATACTTGAATATGGATGTTAAGCACTGTATGTTCGTCACAATGCATATGGTGATGTAGAGCTGATGGTGAAGTACCAGGAGAACTCCTCAAAAACTAACGGCCCAACATTGGGAAAAGCAATATTTTGTAAAAGGTTATAAGTAGTTGACATTTAGGCTCTTTTAACTAGGTAAATTAAAAATCGACTAACTAAAAAGATTGAAATAAAAACTTTTTACCAAAAAATTAAACCGACTCCCAAAAACACTGCAAAGTGAAAAATAACTTTAATTTCGGAAGTCGGTGCCAAAAACGAAAATACAAAACTAAGGACACCGACTATCGAAATTAAAGTTATTTTTCACTTTGCAGTGTTTTTGGGAGTCGGTTTAATTTTTTGGTAAAAAGTTTTTTAATCATTATATTAAGTATATTGTTCAATTGGGTCCCGCCTGCTTGTGACATGAGGTAATAAAGAATATTACATACATACATAAATACATACAAGATACGCACAAAAAAAATAACCCTTCACACACTATCATATCAGGTTTAAGTCTGTAAAGATAGTGTTAAGGGGGATATTAATAAATAAATAAACTTTCTATTATTAACTACCGAAATGTCACATTATGACAATCATTGTCTCTGGTTATTCTAAATTAGCTATGTCCTCGACTTGATTCGCGTGAAAGTTGATAATATTACCTTCGCTGTTTTTCCAATGGGAATTACGGGATAGAAATAGCTTATAATAGTCCTCCTTACCGATTTCAGCCACGGTGGCTAATTTCAACGGATATTAGCCATCTGCGCAGGGATATTATATTGCTCAAGTATGGCTATCGGTACAGGTGCACTCTTTTACCCTCATAACTAACGTACGTACGTACGTCACGCTGTTTCCAACGAGAACAAAAATGTCCCACTTTTACAAACAAACTTTTATATACCTACTTACTTGTCTACATTAAAATATTACTAAAATCCCGCGGAAGACGGCAGCGTAGACGCGGGGTTGAGAGTCAGGAACAAGCGAGAGTGAGCGACTGTCGTGCGAGAAATTTAACGAATATGCACTTACTAATCCTAACTCCTTACTATATTATGAATACAAAATTAACTCGCTATGTTTCACGCCTAAGCCATTGAACCGATTTTGCTGTAGTCAAGTATTTTTGTCGCGAAATTATTTATGAATTTTATTTTTAGGGTAAGTTGGTGTAAGGATTAAAACACTAGTGAGGATAAGATACAACAATTATTTAGTCACATTTGAAACCATAATTTATTAATTTGTGTTTTTCTCTTAAATAAGATATCTTGCACTGACTTATTTTTATTTATATACAAAATTCCACAGGGGTCCCGCTTAGACACGAAAAAAATGGTCACATTACTCATAACCCGATTGGACGGCAATCTAAAACGACCGGAGAAAGATCGGGTGCAGGAACAACAGATTAACGTGCTTCCCGAGGCACGGATATTAAAACAACACCAACTTCCAAACTCCGGGCTTATAGGGGAGACTGGGGTCAAAAGAAACATGGGTTATTAGAAACAAGTTAAAGGCATTCCATTAAGACAGCAGCTGAAAAGTATGGAGTAAAAACTTTTTACCAAAAAATTAAACCGACTCCCAAAAAACACTGCAAAGTGAAAAATAACTTTAATTTCGGTAGTCGGTGTCTTTAGTTTTGTATTTTCGTTTTTAGCACCGACTTCCGAAATTAAAGTTATTTTTTACTTTGCAGTGTTTTTTGGAGTCGGTTTAATTTTTTGGTAAAAAGTTTTTATTTCATTCTTTTTAGTTGGTCTATTTTAATTTACCTAGTTACAAGGCCTAAATGTCAACTACTTATAACCTTTTACAAAATATTGCTTTTCCCAATGCTGGGCCGTTAATTGTTGAGGAGTTCTCCTGTTACTTCACCATCAGCTCTACATCACCATATGCATTGTGACGAGCATAAAGTGCTTAACATCCATATTCAAGTAATCGAATCGCAATCCACTCAATACTTATTATTGAGTTGAGTGAGTTAGTATTGAGTAGCTTTTTGAGAGCAACTGCACAAGTTACTATAATAAATACCCAAAACGTCATAGGTGTGCCTATAATATTTGAAGAGTTCCCTCGATTTCTCCAGTATCCCATCATCAGACCCTGACGTTTATGAAAATGGGACCAATTTCGAAGTATACCCTTTCAATCAAAAAAAGAATTTTCCAAATCGGTTCAGCCGTCTTCGAGTAATCGATGATCATACATTAAAAAAAAATATATATACGCGTCGAATTGATAACCTCCTCTTTTTGTCGTCGGTTGAAAATTAACTACCTTGTTCAGATATAAAAAGAAGCGTGGTAGCGTGAATGAAGAAGCTTCAGCATCTGTATCAATGGTCTACTCTCCACAAAACAGTCTTGTCTGAATCCCAGAAAAAGGTGTTGGCAAAATATTTGACATTTATTTCGGTTCTCAAAAAAGGAGACAGAAAAGCTAGCTTATGAACTTACAAAATTATATAACTTATGTGACTGACCGTCCAAACTCAGTAACAAATGTTACATCCTCTACCGAGGCACCAACTATCAGCACTTTTTTTAAAGAACTTCCATTGGGACTCCAACATCAATCATTATCTCTGAACGTCATGTTGCTGGTTTGGATACAGAGTAATTCAAGCAGAAATGTTGAATGCCATAGCAGTTCTACCTCCAATGCCTGAAATCGAAGCTCATGAAACTGCTTTTGATCCAAATGAGCCATCCGCAAGCCCATCAAATATTTCAATATTTGTGTCACAACTGTGAATCTGATTAACTTGATATATTCGTGTTTGTTTTTCGATTCTGTTATCTTGTAAATTGCTCATTTTATTTAAAATAAGACTTATACTGTTAGGTACTAAACTAAAAAGCATTAGATTTTTTAGAAGAAACTTTTACATGATTAATTTTGTAAGTTGATCTCATTACTAAAATAATTAAGAATTCTAACTTAGATGACAGGCAAAATGTGCCATAGGTTTTTGTTACATTCAAAGACTGACATAGGGTGATATGAGTGTAAAGTTAAAGTCCTAGAGGTATTCTTTTAAATAAAGAATTATTCTGTACTCGTGTTTCAACTACCCCCAGCTCAGGGACACTTGAAACATTTTTCGAGGATTTATAAAAAGCCCCTAACTATTAATTGGTAATGCATAAAGTCAAAAAAACGTTTGCAATTTATTATAGATACATAAATCTACTATAATTTAAACCTTTTAAGGAACAAATTTAATAAAAACAGAGAGTAGTACATCCGATAATGTCAAAAACGTTCCAATTGACCTCAGTTGCCCCTATTGAGAATTTTCTAACAGAAAAAAATTGGCCAAGTGCGAGTCAGACTCGCCCATGCAGGGTTCCGTAGTAACTACGTCAAATACCTTTGTTTTTCATAGTGTTTGTATGAATTACTCAAAAACTGCTGACCCGATCTCATTCGAACCAATTTTCGTAGAAAGCTTACATTAAGATCTACAGCATATATATATTTATGTCCGTAAGGATTGAGGAGCCACATCAGAATTTTTTAAATCTGATCTCACCATTATTTAGCAGCAATGTAGCTTATTTTGCAGGCCGAATTTTAGATTTAGCAGCAAAATATATCACTAGTTATTTTAATGCAAAAGTGGCTCCTCAATCTAAACGTCTGAATTGAGGAGCCACCTGGAACTCGTTAAGTAATAGATGAATATTTATGAAAATTTTGTATCATTTAGTAGTAATTTTGCATATTACCGTCTAAAAATTTAGCTTCTGTAGCGCTAAAATTAAAGAAATTACAATACTTTTAATATGGCTCCTCAATCTAAACTCAAGAGGGTAATTTCTATTGGATGTGAGCGATCAATTAATATATTCGACATAATGATCATTTAGCAGATGTTGTGTTTGTTTTTGCAGTATAGGAATAAAATAGTAAAACAGAGTAAATTTTGTATATGAACGCATTTTCTTTGGCTCCTCAATCCTGACGTTCTAATTATATATGTTTGACTGTAGCCACCTGAGATCTCAACGGAATCTAAAGCCAGAGATACTAACATTTAGCAGAAATGTCTGCTAAATATATCTGCACAGTTCAGCAATGTATATATTTTGGATTCTAAAAAAACAATACTTAACTATTTTCTTGTAAATTCAGTGTGTAGGGTGACCACATTTTGGGGGTACCAACAAATTAATATTTCACTTACGTACCCACAATAATATTTATTTAGTAAAAAAACATTAATCAGCGGTGAAGTATTCTCGTTTGTACATAAATAATGTTCATGTACAAAATAAATAATTAACTGAAAAATAAAATTAACAACAACAAAACAACCAAACTGTGTGTTAATATAGTCTATCAAACATAGATTCATATGAACTGAATGGTTGTGCTATGCGAACTGATATGTTTTACGTCAAGGTTTTTGTTGCACAAACTGAGTCTGAATTATAATCGTTAAATAGAGTAAGAATATTAATCATTTTTTAAGCCAACGTTGGAGAGTTTTGGAACACTCCGTCTGCACCAAAGAAAGATTGAGTGTTCTAAATAAACCTACATAAAATCCAAATAAATAGCTAAAATAAATTGAATATTTGTGAATAGTTTTAAAAAATTCAATACAATTAGTCCACATAAAAATGTTAACCATATATCTAGTACATATGTTGAAACATGAGTTACAGTATTTTCTCAAACTAGCAGATTGAGTGTTCTAGATAATTGACCATGACTGTTCAGGACTACAATAAAGCCAGTGCAACGATACTGGTGTGTCCGAACTTGTCCACGGTTAGTGGAGCCCTACCGTTGCTTTCAATAATCTACAGGCTCTCCGGCCGACAAAATAATCTATAGCCTCTGAGGCTTTATCAATAACTAATTAATACCACTTACCTTCTGTGCTGGGTACGCCAAGCTTCGACCTTCCTAAGGCCACGCCCAAGTGTGGTATGTATGTATTATGAGTAAGTGAAAGTGTGATGAAGTCAAGTGTTATGGACGGTCACAAGGCGCCGGTCTCCAGATGGCGCGGTCCAGATGGCGCGGTCCAGATAGCATCACAGCACAAACTCGCACCGGATTGAAGCTATTTATCACTATTTTCAGCAGAGTCCGCGTGTCAGCCGGCTGAGGCAATACGGCGATATGTTCCGAGAAATATCCCTGGGTTTTCGTCAATTAGGGATTCTAAAGTTCAATTAATCACTGATCACAATCAATCTGTTAATATCACGTGAGATCCAATTCGATTTCCAATTATAATCAATAAAATCAATCTCCCAAGCGGTGGTTAGTTTTCAACGGAACAAAGGTCTATCTGTCAAAGTAGAAAAAGTTATGTCAAGCCCACAGATAATTAATGTTGCCAACCAAAAGGGTGCGTTCCATTTCACGTCGGACCGAATATTTACCCCCCCCGGACGGGCCTACCCGTCCGCTAATCAATTGGAAGTCTTGGCAAGGTTGCGAATTTAACACAGCTTCAATGCGACAAAATACCGTAGCTAGTTCCTCAAAGGTGAGAACGGTGTCTCCCAACAATCTCCGCCAGTGTCCCTTTGCCGCTTTCACCGCGGCCTCAAAAAATACCCCCCCAATGGGGGCAGGCTGGCGGGTCAAACAACCAAGTGACCCCTCGGCGGGCCAAACTATTACCAATGTCAACCTAGCTCTCATTAAGGAAGGCGTATATCTCCTTCAAATAGCTACTTGTACCCTTGTAATTTGTACCGCAATCAGACCTAATCAAAGAAGGTAATCCACGGCGAGACACAAATCCTTCCAAAGTCGCCACAAGGGCCTCTGTCGAGAGGGAGGTTACCAGCTCCAAATGTACTGCCCTAGTTGACAGGCAGACAAAAACACACAAACAAGCCTTAACAATCTTACTATTACGAAGGGTGGACGTCTTCACCGAAAAGGGACCAGCAAGTCCGTTCCGACGCCAGCAAAGGGCCTCGCCTCATTGACGCGATCAGCCGGCAAAATCCAAAATTCTTGCTGCAGAATGGCCAACAGCGCATTGCAACTGGCATGCGAGTTTCTAACGTGACGATCAGTCACCAACAATTGTACCAAGTGGCCCTCCTTGGGCAACAAAAGGGGGTGACGGGCCCCATAAGAAAGGCTAGAGTGCCTCAACCGTTCTCCAACACGCAAAAGACCCGTCTTATCCAAGAAGGGATTCAGCTTACTAACAGCTCCCGACAACTCAACCCTACCAGACTTCAAGACCTCGATCTCCTTCTCAAAGTGTGCAGCCTGCACAGAGCGGACCCAAAGGAGGAGTGACTCCTGTCGCTCTTGAAGAGAGAGAACTGGTGAGAGGCGCTTGTCCCCTGGATTCTTAGAATTACGGCCAAAACGCCTGATCCACGAGGTAACGTTCAACAATTTGTCGAGGGAGCTGTATCGATTCATCAAAAAATCAAGATCAAACGGAGGGTCCTTTGTCCCAACAGCGAACACCTCAAGTCCGGGCAAAGGATCCGACATCAAGACTGGCGTTCGAGGCCAATCGTCCTCGGGGCGAGTCAGCCAGTCCGGTCCCAACCAGAGGGGGTGAGCAATCAAGTGGGGGGCCATGCACCCGCGTGAGGCCACGTCATCCAGGTTCAGGTCACCAGGCACGTGCCTCCAAATCAAAGGCGTTTCAGAAACTTGAATCTACGACACTCGGTTCGCAACAAAGACCTCCAAAGAGTGGACGGACGTCTTCAACCAACACAAAACAATTTGACTGTCCGTCCAGGCGTAAGAAGCCCGAATGTCAACAGTTCCACCCAACGTGCGCGCAACGTGGCTTAAGAGACGCACAAGAAGCACCGCAGGAAGTGCAGATACAAATTGGAGCCAGTCTTCCAACAGGGTTTCCCGAAGTGGCTCGTCCCAACCAAGTTCAGTTATAACAAGGACATGAGCACCAATTTTAGGGTAAGGACAACTCACAAGGGTGATTTCAAACCAGGTCCTTCCCTCAACAGTGGTGACAGCCGTTTCGCCAATTCCCAAACTCTTGCCTGAAAAGTCGTTCACCTTCAGGCCAACCTGTCCCGCTAACCAAGACGACAAAAGGCAACCCTGGGCTCCCGTGTCCAAAATGGCACAGACCACAATCGAGTCACCCAAGGGTCCCCAGACCTTGACCGAGGCCGTTGGCAACACAACCGTCTTGATCGGGGGGGGGTCCTTTAGCGGGGCAGGCGCCAATTTCTAAGCAATGCCTGGGCGGCGACCGATCGCCGCATCCAGGCTGCTCTCGTTCACGACGAGGCCAACAATCAAAATATTCGTCCGCGCGGTGCACCGAGCCGCTCGCCATCACTGGAGGGGCATATCCCACCGGATGCCCGAATGGCGGAGGGCGCGACTCCAACCGGGGACGTTCCGCCAATGGAGGGGAAAGGCAGCGGCGCCGACCCGGCCACTGCTGCCTAGCAGCCAATGCGCGTTCTCCCTGACGAGGGGAGACCAAATGGCGCTCGCGGGGCTCCCGTTCAACTTGCGCGGGGGGTGGAGTGCGGCGTACAGAATTGCGGGCCTGAGCCCGGTGCTCGTCTCCGGGGTACCCCACCCTGTGCGAACCCCCCTCAGAAGCTGGTCTGCTGGAGCGATTCGCGTTGGCACACAAAATCTCCAAGTGGGACCCTTTACAAATTCTACACGGGCGGGGGTCGGGGCAGTCCCGATGAAAGTGGGCCCCCAAGCACGAGAAGCACAAACGGCGTGCGTTGACAATGCGGCGGCGGGCACCTACGTGCAAATTCAAAATGTCCGGGCAACGCGCCATGACATGCCCCGTTGCCTTACAAAAGTCACAATGATGAGGACTCCGGGCGCCAGCAAAACGGGGGGCGGGGCGAACATCAACAGGCCCCCTAGCCCCAGGACTCCGGGCGCCAGCAAAACGGGGGGCGGGGCGATCATCAACAGGCCCCCTAGCCCGAGGACTCCGGGCGCCAGCAAAACGGGGGGCGGGGCGAACATCAACAGGCCCCCGAGCCCTAGTCCGTCCCTGGTCTCTAGGCCGAGAGGGTAGTGGGGGTGACCCCGTGGCGCCACGAGTGTTATCCGAAAACCGACACTCGTCTTCCAAAAATTTGAGGAGGTCGTCAAAGGGGGGAAGATGGGTGGCACTATCCCCACCATACTTCTGCTCAAAACGTGACCTCAGCTCCGCGGGGAGCAACTGCAGCACTGTGTGCACCAACAAGTAGGACCAATGTTCTACCGGTAACTCCAGGCGTCTCAAAGCGTTGGTCGCTGAGACCAACGGGTTCAGCAAGTCAGTGCGCAACGTCGACGTGCTGGCAATGGCCGGTAGTCCCAAAATCTGGCCAATGTGCACATAAGCCAGGCAGCGCTTGTTCTGATACCGTGGGGAGAGAAGCTCCAGAGCGGTAGGGTAGGAGGAGTCCGTGACCGGCAAGTGCTGCACCAAGGCTCTGGCTTCGCCCTCCAGGACAGACAATAAATAGGCCAGCTTCTGGGCAGGTCCGAGGTCCGAGCGTGCATCGACAAGACTCTCAAAGAGATTTAGGAAGCCCAGCCAGTGGTCCAAGCGACCGTCAAAATGTGGCAGCTCCAGGGTGGGCAGCCTACCCAATAGTCCAGGGCCTGCAACAACGGGGGTCTGCGGCTTGGCCGCATCAGGCACCCGGCTCTTCAAAATTTCCCGGGCTCGTTGACTTATGACATCCCCCAGGTGGACAATCTGGTCATAGTCACCCAAAATCTTATCGCGGGCTGCCTGGTCCATCACCCCCAAATCCACGTCCATGATGTACTCGTTGAAGCGTGTGAGCGCAGCATCAGCTGCCTTGATCCTCTCATTCAAGCACCCATACCGAGCAAGGGTGAGCTCTTCCAATTCCAAACGCTCAACCGATGCCGCTGCCGATGTGAACCATCTCAACTGTGAGACCAATCCGGCAGCAGACTCCCTGACTGCCTTTAATGAGGCCATTGCAACAAACAAATATCAATACAAATAGGCTAAATTACCTAAACAAACAAACAATTACTTGTTAGCCAACCGAATAATTTCACCAAAATAAAATTTAAATTCAATTATTTCAAGTCCAAATCCGACTCTGTACTTATTTCAAGTATGAATCTAGCTTGGTGCAGATGGCTAGTTACAAAATAAATAACAATTCAATGTATATACTATGCTGGATCAACACCAATTAAATACAACAATTGAAGTATAATATTGTTCCGGACAATCTCTAACAACAATCCAATAAATTCAAATAAATGCAATAAGTCAATCCACACCATTCAAGTCTTGTTATGTTAACAAATGTGTGATTATTATTTAGATAACCTTCTAAATTCAGATCAGTGACATTCAATTATTAATTGCAACAAATATACCAAACAACTTTACAACAAATATACCAAATTATGTACCAAATACAACCCAATAATTCCTAATTTCACAAATAAATCTTACTTGTCAATTCAACAACAGGGGCTACAGTACAAATTACAAATACAACTTCAATTGATTCAACTTCAATTAGATAGCCCGGATGACATGGTAATATATTCAAAACTTATTAAGTTATAAGTTATGTTATGTAATTAAACTAAAGTTATTTTCAACGATGCCAACCACGCTCTGCTTACCAAAAATTGTTCAGGACTACAATAAAGCCAGTGCAACGATACTGGTGTGTCCGAACTTGTCCACGGTTTGTGGAGCCCTACCGTTGCTTTCAATAATCTACAGACTCTCCGGCCGACAAAACAATCTAGGCTCTGGGCCTCTGAGGCTTTATCAATAACTAATTAATACCACTTACCTTCTGTGCTGGGTACGCCAAGCTTCGACCTTCCTAAGGCTACGCCCAAGTGTGGTATGTATGTAATATGAGTAAGTGAAAGTGTGATGAAGTCAAGTGTTATGGACGGTCACAAGGCGCCGGTCTCCAGATGGCGCGGTCCAGATAGCATCACAGCACAAACTCGCACCGGATTGAAGCTATTTATCACTATTTTCAGCAGAGTCCGCGTGTCAGCCGGCTGAGGCAATACGGCGATATGTTCCGAGAAATATCCCTGGGTTTTCGTCAATTAGGGATTCTAAAGTTCAATTAATCACTGATCACAATCAATCTGTTAATATCACGTGAGATACAATTCGATTTCCAATTATAATCAATAAAATCAATCTCCCAAGCGGTGGTTAGTTTTCAACGGAACAAAGGTCTATCTGTCAAAGTAGAAAAAGTTATGTCAAGCCCACAGATAATTAATGTTGCCAACCAAAAGGGTGCGTTCCATTTCACGTCGGACCGAACAATGACTTTCTCACCATAGGTTTCACAATTTTTTTATCTTCACCATGAAGTTTTCACAATTATTTCTTAAATTCTTTCTTGATTTCGTAAAAATATATTTAACTTTTAAAAAGAAGTACTCAATCCACACGCACACATATAATCTGTTATGAAAATATAAATTTAATAAATTACTTATCTTGGTTTCATTAATACGAGTATAATATGGTCACCCTACACACTGAATTTACAAGAAAATAGTTAAGTATTGTTTTTTCAGAATCCAAAATATATACATTGCTGAACTGTGCAGATATATTTAGCAGACATTTCTGCTAAATGTTAGTATCTCTGGCTTTATATTCCGTTGAGATCTCAGGTGGCTACAGTCAAACATATATAATTAGAACGTCAGGATTGAGGAGCCAAAGAAAATGCGTTCATATACAAAATTTACTCTGTTTTACTATTTTATTCCTATACTGCAAAAACAAACACAACACCTGCTAAATGATCATTATGTCGAATATATTAATTGATCGCTCACATCCGATAGAAATTCACCTCTTGAGTTTAGATTGAGGAGCCATATTAAAAGTATTGTAATTTCTTTCATTTTAGCGCTGCAGAAGCCAAATTTTTAGACGGTAATATGCAAAATTACTACTAAATGATACAAAATTTTCATAAATATTCATCTATTACTTAACGAGATCCAGGTGGCTCCTCAATTCAGACATTTAGATTGAGGAGCCACTTTTGCATTAAAATAACTAGTGATATATTTTGCTGCTAAATCTAGAATTCGGCCTGCAAAATAAGCTACATTGCTGCTAAATAATGGTAAGATCATATTTAAAAAATCTGATGTGGCTCCTCAATCCTTACGGACATATATATTTTTAGTCTTTTCACTCCACTATTACAGAAAGTATATCTTTTAAACGGTTGACTTTAACAAAACCACTTTTTCATAAGAAAACGTGTTTTTAGAAACCTTAATGTCATTTTTAAAGACACCACACACGTATAGGTACCAGGAAAAAAAATTCAGTTTCAGTTTCATGTATGGGGAGCCCCCCGTAATTTTAAATATTGTTTTATATTTTTCTTCAAATCGGAAAGCGGTTCACAGAATACATCCCAAGTTTCACATGTGTAGTCCCAATAGATTCGGAATAAAATAGCTGTGACATTAGGACGGACAGACAGATAGATAGACAGACATGACGAAACTATAAATGTTCTGCTTTTTGCCATTCGGCTACGGAACCCTAAAAACCAATATAGCAGTTTTTGCCCAACGCGGCTACCTTTAGTCGTGCTTGCGAACACCTGGCCACTGAGGCAGTAAAAGTAGCTTATATGTGAGCCTATAATCTCGTCTATCTTCCATTAAAACAGATTTAGCCTTTTCAGTGATTAGCCCAGACAATCAGACACAGACAGACAGACTTTATTTTAAAATAACTGATTGTGTGTTTATGTTTATTCATTGTGTAAAGAACTACCTATAAGTATTTGAGAAAACACAGTTATTTGGAATCACGGACAGAACTTAAATTTAATTTAATTTTGTATAGATCAAGGGCATTTCAAGTTATTACCTATATCCCTTTTAGCCAGTGGAAGCCAATTTGTCAATGGTTCTATGTAAACAAGTACACAGTACTTACATTTTATATAGCTATAATGGACGGTGACGAAGTCATTCACCCAGTCAGCATAGATCCTCGACGTCATATTGTTTCCGTACATTTCAAGGTCTCAATAAAATAGTCATTTTCCAATGTCAGGGCCAGGCTTTATGAAAAAAGCTTGCGGTTTAAAAGCGCGGGCGCATGTCTGTATTGGTTTAGTTGATCACTATTGGTTCAGTGGATGAGTGTAGGAATTTGGAAAATAGAACACTGTGATATCTTGTCTAGGTAAGTATTTTTATATTATATTTAGTTATTGATTTAAATTTTAAAAATATGACGCACCTATATTCAGTGAAAGTTTTTTCTGTGTTTCAATTATAATAAATAAATAATAATATACATAAGTTACATCATTAATAACATAACTAAATATTACATATTCAACCTAAATTCTTAAATGTGTTATTATGAACAAAAAACAAAGTGAATTAATTAAACAGGAATTATTCAAATAATTAAGTACATTTTTGTTAATTAATAATTATTAGTAACAAGAAAGGAAAAAGGTAAATGATTATTTATTTAAAATCATGAGTGAGGTGGCAACTAAAAATAAATGTATTTAAATCAGGTAATTGGTGAAAATAATTGGTAATAACAAAAATAATTACGCTTTATACCTAAATGTAAACAAAAGAAAAAAATCCTCATATAAAATATACATTATTGTGCACTTTACAATATCGATGATTAAAATTCTGTTCTATTCACAAAGTTATAAGATTCATTTTCTAAACATGCATTGAAGTTATATAACACTTACTTTGAAAAATAATAGCCCACTGATATTAGGAATAGCTATGATCAGGACACCAAAACCTACGGTTAACTTTTCGTTACCATGTTTTGCAAAAACATTCGTAGTACAGTAGTTTATATTCAGACATCGTGAAACAAGTTTAAATAAACATATAAAATACGTAAATAAATTTCATTAAATAAAACATTATTTTTCGTGGCCCGGGCTATCCGTTATTTAAATAATAATATTACTGTTATTTCGGACACCATATAGTGTTAAAATAAAAAAAATACTTACAATCTAGTGTTAGTATCTGCAGTAGTAATGTTGAATTAAACCATGATAATTAAAGTGTCTCTCTCAGTTCTTTCAATGGGTACCTATTCAAAAAGTCGTATTCATCAAAGTGTTTTGTTCAGCGATTTTTTGGGTTTTTATTTGAAACTAGCTAAGCAACCCTTTTTTGTTCTGGGTGGGAAAATCATCAAATGACTCCTGCCGCTGTTGGTGAAGCGGAAGGGAGTGTCAGACTTCTACTGACTAAAAACCCACCCTGTCCCTTCAACTTCCCTTACGTTCCGGTATCTCGTTGGAACCTAATCTAACCTAACAACCCTGACGTTGTCTTTCTGACCTTTAAACCTTCTCACTATGCAAGGAAACATAATTTAAAAAAAAAAAATTCGGTTCAGTCGTTCCGCGTTCTCGAGATTAAGTGTGACTAACGAACAGACACCTATTATTTCTTATAAATAAGAAGATGTGTGCTTGCCTCAGTGGTCTAGTGGTCGCAAGTGAGACTGCTGAGCATGATATCTTGGATTCAGTTCCCGTGTCGGTCAAAAAAAATCCTCAACCTTTAAAGCAAGAGTAAACAGGCATCTTCTGGGCTCGCTCGTTCCATCGTAGACCTCATCTATCGCATACCATCGGGCGAGATTGAGGTCAAGAGTGAGCTCATTCGGAATAAAAAAAGAACTCAGGTCTGTGATCCATATATAAAAACTTTTTAACAAAAAAATTAAACCGACTCCCAAAAACACTGCAAAGTGCAAAATAACTTTAATTTCGGTAGTCGGTGTCTTTAGTTTTGTTTTTTCGTTTTTGGCACCGACTTCCGAAATTAAAGTTATTTTTCACTTTGCAGTGTTTTTGGGAATCGGTTTAATTTTTTTGTTAAAAAGTTTTTATTTCACTCTTTTTAGTTGGATGATTTTTAATTTACCTAGTTACAAGAGCCTAAATGTCAACTAATTATAACCTTTCACAAATATTGCTTTTCCCAATGAAGGAATGATGAATTGAGGAGTTCTCCTGGTACTTCACCATCAGCTGATGTAGAGCTGCCATATGCATTGTGACGAGCATAAAGTGCTTAACATCCATATTCAAGTAATCGAATCGCAATCCACTTAATACTTATTATTGAGTAGTTTCGGCGGCCATCTGTGGTCTTCATCATCAGTTCCACTTCCCCAAATGGTACTTTTTGAGAGCAACTGCACAAGTTACTATAAGAAATACCCAAAACGCCATAGGTGTGCCTATAATATTTGAAGAGTTCCCTCGATTTCTCCAGGATCCCATCATCAGATCCTGACTTTGGTGATAATGGGACCGATTTCGAAGTATACCCATTCGAACAAAAAAAGAATTTTCCAAATCGGTTCAGCCGTCTTCGAGTACTCGATGATCATACATAAAAAAAAAAATATACGCGTCGAATTGATAACCTCCTCTTTTTGTCGTCGGTTGAAAATAGGAAAGTTACACATGTGCCATTGTTCGGCTTACACTATTATACATACAGAAATACATGCAAAAACAATATAGTTGTGAAATTCAAATTAAATTTAGAATTATACAAATATGTCACTAAAATAAAATAAGAAATGTCAAAGACTAATGTCAAAGTTCTATTGGGTTTTTCTAATAGAAACTTCTTAGTAGTAGCAGACGTTACGGGTACCCAGTTAGAAGTCAGTAAATCTGGCACTAGCCACGAGGTATCGTGTTACCGTTTATCTGATACTTGTCTGGACAAGGGGTTTGCCAGCTACTGGGTAGTAGAGGTCAGAGGTAGGCAGTCGCTTCTTGTAAGACAGTAATACATAGGGTAAGGTGGTGTAAGTGTGCGCACTTTAATTTTGAGGCCCCATAAAAAATAAATTATCATAATAGAAAAATCTGCATTATTTATTTATAGTCTCTATATATTTATTAACAAATTATAGAACAACGAATTACACTAATGTCTTTGATTAAAATAGAAACTGAAAAAATATAAAAAATGAAAATTGCGTACTTTTATACACCCGGGTGTACAAGAGTGCGCGACGAGTTGTACAAGAGTGCGCGCATTAATTCTCAGTGCACAAGTCGTACTTATATATATATAGACTTACGTGGTATCTTCGTTTTTTAACCAATTTCGATTTTTTTTCGGCAGCGCAACCTTTTCTCACGTGATGAAATAAGGTGTCTTGTGTCGATACTCTTGTACCACTATATCTTGCCAGTTTATCATGTTGTGCTGGCATTCCCGCTGCGGTTGCAAAAAACCTTAAGCAGCGTAAATATAGTAATTTCAGTGGAAACTGGTCGGTAGGGAAAAAAAATCGAAAAGATTGGTTGATATTTCCCATGCGTCACCCAATGGCTGGCTATTACTTTAGGCTAAGATTGCTACAACGTGGCAATACCGCCAGTCTCTTAGGTATGTTACAAGCCCACAACGTCGTCAACGAAATTTTTCATGCTTTATTTTAGTCTAGATTAAATAGTATTTAAAAATGTAGGTTACATAAAAAAAGAAGACGAGATGAGATTTTCTAAACAAAAGTAAACGTTTAAAGTTTCTGAATTGCCAATTTGCTGGAGTAGTGAACTTGATTAATTTATTACTTCAATAGACATTAAAGAATTGAAAAAGTTTTTAATACCTAATCGGAACTGAGTAATACAACGTCAGTAAAAAAAACTAACGTTCATTTTAGTTTTATTTTGTTTCTTTAGAACATCATAATCTGCTTGGTCTTTTTCCACTATGTTTTTTTTTTTCTGGGTGGGAAAATCATCGAATGACTTCGTTAGCTCCGGGTGGAGCGGAAGGGAGAGTCAGACTTCTACTGACTAAAAATTGTCTGCACTAAAAATTGAATCGCCCTGTTCCTTCAGCTGTCCTTAAGTTCCGGGGCCGCGGTGTCTCGTTAGAACATTCCCGCAACCCCGGCAAGCAATGGCCCTATGGGGCCCGGTCACTATTGCTGACACCATGCCGCCGTGAGATCGCGCCGGAGCTCTGTCCGCTGTGCCGCGATTTGCCGCGGCAGCGGAGTTTTACCGCGGCCTCCAGTCTAACCGGAGTTGGCCTTACCTGTGTCAGACCTTGTGGCTTCTGACTACCCGTAACGACTGACAAAAGTGTCCAAATGCCAGCCGGGTCTAACAGCTTAGCGAGTTTTCCGAGGCACAGGGATATCACACCGCGAACTTTTAAACTCCAGGCTAGTACTGAACTGCGGGAAAGTTCTACCGAGTTACCGCGGCCCCGGAAATTTAGGGCAGCCGAAGGAACAGGGTCGGTTTTTAGTCAGTAGAAATCTGACACACCCTTCCGCTTGACCCAGAGCGGAAGAAGTCATTTGATGATTTTCCCACCCCAAAAAAAAAAAAAGGCTAGTACTGAACAATTTCTTATAGAAAAACCCAAGGGCACGTTTTGACCGACCCGGGAATCGAACTCGAAACCTCGTGCTCAGCAATCGCATTTACAACCACTCGACCAACGAGGCAGTTTTATATCTTTAGACTAGCTTGTGCCAGCGGCTTCGCCCGCATCGGAAGTTTTTCCCGTGTAAATCCCGATCCCGTGGGAATTTCGCAAAATCCTTTTTTAGCGGATGCCCACGTCATGCTGCATGCCAAATTTCAGCTCGATCCGTCCAGTGGTTTGGGCTGTGCGTTGATAGATCACTATGTCAATCAGTCAGTCAGTCACCTTTGAGTCGCACACCTAGATCTAAAGAGAGCTAACTCAAAAATCTTAATTTTTGAGTTATACATACCATCGAATTCCTTATTACGTAAGGAATTCGATGGTATGTATAGATAGATGTCTCTTTAGATCTAGGTGTGCGATATATTTAAATAACTTACATAAATACATACGACAACCAAACATTTGAAATTAGCAACAAAGAATAATGAATACCTTTTGGGGATATGCTGAACAAGGTTTAAAGTCCCGCAATCCCATTGAAAAGGGAGGATCCACCGACCAGACAGGTGTTTTTATCTGGTGGGCAACTGCCCGATGTTTGTGTTCGGGTAATTTGTATGTATGTTAGTTGTGCTGTAAACTCTGCTTGCGCCATAACAGGATTTCTATAGTTTAGTTTGTATGTTGCGAGATAGATGTCGCTACAACCTAATTATCGCTTTTTTTGCATCTACGGTTTTGTTAACCTACTTTATCGAATTTGACAGATATTTCTCCTTTATTTTATTGTATAATTGCAAGTGTAAAATACGAACTGTAAGAAATTTAGAACCATTTTTTTCTGTTTTCGGGGAGAAATTTTCGAAAGGTCCCCTAGACCGCTCCGGAGTTCCCTGTTTGACGCCTGTTAGTTCACCTCTCAGGGGAGACGGTAAAGGGGTCTCCCATAGCATTACTTTGTATGATATCACGTGATCACTGTGCCACCGTCCTCCGTCGGGTAAGCAGCAATTGTGCTTGTTTAGTTTTTTACTGTCCAAGCTATAAAGTATATCTGTACTATAAAGAGAAAGAGCAATGTGGGTAGAATTCACATTCACACACGACATCTCGATCAGAAGCCTGACACCTTCGACATTACGCTATTGACAATTGACAATTTGTTATGAAAGACTTACAGCTAAACAAAACTGACCAAAAACATAATGTGAGACTAACAGGCTCTTACAAGTAATCCATACTAATATTATAAATGCGAAAGTAACTCTGTCTGTCTGTATGTTACCTTTTCACGCCTAAACCGCTTATCCGACTTGGACGAAATTTGGCATGGGAATAATTTAGGACCCTGGAAAGGACATAGGATAGTTTTTATCCCGGAATTCCCACGGGATCGGGAATTACGTGGAAAAAACCTCCCACGCGAGCGCAGTCGCAGGCAAAAGCTAGTCACTTATAAAAACAGACTTCTTAATTTAATAAGGCGAGTGGAAAACAAAAAAATATGCTTCTAAAACCGTACAACATGTTAGCTAAGCTTAATTAGAGAATACATTTGTCATTGAAATTGTAAACGTTAAATGACTAAGCGTTTTTTTTGACGAATTATAGTGACATTATACGTTCAAAAATATTGTCGTACATATGAGGAAACCCCGCGATCGTTATTAAACTCGTCACGTGAGAGAATGGTCTGAGCGGGCGCATGTGTAGGGTTGCCTAGCGGTGCAGTGCTATGACGATTTTTAATCCCATCATGGTACGATTCTACGTACTATGAATACTTACACAGGTCCTTTTTTTTTCTCGGTGGGAAAATCATCGAATGACTTCTCCCGCTCCTAAACGCTCCCGCTCCCGACTTGTACTGACTAAAAACCCAGCCTGTTCCTTCAGCTGCCCTTAAGTTCCGGGGCTGCGGCATCCTGTTAGAATATTTCCGCAACCCAGGCGGGTAATAGCCTGATGAAGCCCCGTCACTATTGCGGTTCGAAATTGATCGTTTTCTATGGAGAAGAACCGGCAAGAAACTCCACAGTTACTCTTTTAATTTCTTTTTTTACAATGTATCCATAACACAGGTTAATTAGGTATGAGAGGACAGTATAGACCAATTGATACAGCAGAAAAGAATTAAAAATATTATGGTAAAACAAATCTAATTCACAAAAGAGCTTAAGAATTATATATTAAATTAAACTGGACATTTACTAATATTATAAATGCGAAAATTTGTGAGGATGATGTATCTTTGTTACTCTTTCACGCAAAAACTAGTGATCGGATCTGAACGAAATTTGGTAAATAGATAGTTGACATCCTGGAATAACACATAGGCTACTTTTTATTCCGGGATTCGCACAGGATCAGTATTTATGCTGGAAACCCTCCCACGCGTACGAAGTCGTGGCCAGGAGGTAGTTCAATCATAGTTTCAGTGTCAGAAATAGATGTTGCAATATTGTATAAATATAGTAAACTACTTGATCTATAATAGACCGTTCATCATTTTTGGGATTACAATCGTACCATGACTTTACAATTCTTGCCCAGATCTTATATCCGGCAATTTGAAGAAACCAAAACGTCAAGCCGGTTTTTTGGCAAAATGGATTAAATGGCTGACCATCGTAACATGTAGATAGATAGATACTCTTTATAGTACACCATAACAGAATTAAATAATGACTTAATAACTACAAAGGGTGTTGAAATGGGCGGTCTTATCTTATAGTCTCAGGTTTAAAATCATAAAAAATATTATTCGTAAATCCAGGACCTTTTTGTTGTCAAATCATAAAGTTACTCCAGCTTCGAATATCTCGATTATTATTTTTTTCTTAACAAATCGTATGCCATCTTACTTACTCATACAAAAAAAAATAACTCCATGTCTCGGATCACCCGACAACCCTATGCGCAAGCGCATGGGTAATTCATGGCATGTAATGATGAAGCTATTGCCAAAGAGAGGTTTTAAAATTATAGGTGTGTTTGGAAATGACACCTGTATCAGTTGGTGTAATGCACCACGCATTCGCGATCATTTTCATCATACTTATCTACATTGATTCCTGGATGGGTGAGCAAGAGCATCGACTACTTAAATACAGGGTGGCACGGACATCGATGCGTTACCGCTTACCACGAATTCAGTCCATGATTCTGGAAAAGCCGACGAAAAATTTCAACGCAGCGGGGGCGTTGAAATTTTTCGTCGGCTTTTTCTTAGTAGTTATAATGGCACTTTGCGTTCCTGGTATCGTCTGAGAAATTTTTTGCCTGTTAAGACGAAGACTATGCTTGTGCAAACCTTAATTTTCCCATTAATCGACTATGGTGACGTGTGCTACTTTGACCTGAATGCGGTCTTGCTCGATAAGTTTGATCGTATCCTCAATAACTGCATTCGGTTCATATTTAATTTAAGGAAATATGACCATGTCTCAAGTTTCAGGTTAGTTTCAGGCAGCTTAAATGGATGACCATTCGCCAGAGGAGAAGTTTGCGCGCTTTGACAACGCTTTTCTCTTTACTCAACTCTCCCAGCCCTCCTTCTTATCTAATGCCTCACTTTCAATTTCTATGTTCTTCACACAATAAGAATCTACGTTCATCCAATAATCTTCTCTTACTCTGCCCTTCTCATACATCTGACTTTGTTCATTCTTCTTTTCATATCCAGTCGATTCTCCTCTGGAATGCACTTCCTCTCGAGATCAGAACGGCTGACAGTCGCTATGCATTTAAAAAGAAATTGCGGATCTATTTTCTACACCAATAAGCAGATTTTCCACATTCGATTTTCATTTGCTTCTTCATTATATATATTTGTATGTATTTATATAAGTATTTATTCATATGTATTATTTATGTAGATTTCTATTTTTAATGATATGGTTTTGGTGTTATTACTACTATTATTACTTTTTTCTAATTTTACTTCCCACGTTCATATTGCACCTCCCACTCTATCTCTTCACCACTCATGGTTGACTGGTAGAGAATGCCTACGGCATACGGCATTAAGTTCGCCTTTGTACCTATGAGCATAAAGTGTAAATAAATAATAAATAAATAGTCCCCAGCTGTCTGTCACCAGGCTGTATCTCATGAACCGTGATAGTTAGACAGTTGAAATTTTCACAGATGATATATTTCTGATGCCGCTATAACAACAAATACTATAAAACAGAATAAAATAAGTATTTAAGGGGGCTCCAATACAACAATCGTGATTTTTTTGCTCACAACAGGTAGACGCTTGAAATATTCACTGAATATTGAGTTATACAACGTGTAACGGAAACCCCATTTCTATCCAAAATGACTGAAGACAACATCTGGTATGGCGCATGTATGCAAAGTTTCAGCTCAAAATAAGTGACTCACAGAATTGACCCCAAATTGTTAATTTCGTATGTTTCTTGAATATCAATAATAACAAACGTGTCACATCACTATGAGGGTCATCACTTTCCACGTCACTTGCCAATAAAACGATAATTCTCTTCGTTCTTCTTAATTTGAAAAATTCGGTCTCTGGTATCAATGTATTGAAATTTCTAATAAGTTAAGAAAACCCTTGCCATATCGTTTATTACCATCCAAAGAAGCCGTGCACTTGGTATGTATATACCCTTTAAATTACACGTTTTATATTTACTTTAAGAATAAATAATTAAATAAAAATAAAACAAATATTTAAGGGGGGCTCCAACACAACAGACATGATTTTTTTGCCGTTTTTATAGATAATGGTACGGAACCTTCGTGCGCGAGTCCCACTCGCACTTGGCTTGCTTTTTGTAGCTGATGTGATTGCCTCATCTAGCTTACATTTACGAAAAAAATGGCGTGTGAAAGTGTAACCTATTTACCAAATAAACATCGTTATTTAATTTAATATCATTATTTCGTTATAACTCTTACAGAACTTTAAAAATAAGTACACTTTTGTAGTTGATGTAACATCATACGAACAAAGACGGATCCTGGCCTATACAACTTTTAAATTTAAAATGGCTTGGCCATTTATCTTTAATGTATAAGAATCTATACAATAAAATCTAAACTATAAGTTTGTATTTAATTTCTTTCGAGAACTTCTTCATTAGAATTGATTTATTAATAAACAAATAGCTGACCGGAAATTGTCGAAAAAAGGTTGAGTTGTCAATATGCTGCAATTAAACTTATTAATCAGTTTTTATTTCAAATTCTTTATTGTTTTATGTATTCTTTTCTATACTAAAAATAGTAACAATATGTGGTGAACAATAATCTCATTTTATTACATAAAAAATCTGAAATAATATTTTAATTATTGAGAATAAAAACTCTATTCTATTTTTATACATGGCAAGCAAAGGCGATGTTGACTATTCTGCCAAATAAAAACTCGAACAAGTGTCAAAAGTGACACAAAGGGAATTGATTGACATTACAAACACAAACAGTTGTTGTAAAACATAGTGTATTACATTCTCTTTGAGTTGTTGTTGTCGGTGATATTGCGAAGTGCATGCGTTTACGTTTCCTCCTCTGTTTTTTTGAGACTCTTTTGCTTTTCGAAGTGTTGAAGTACATCCATTATTGTGACCATGTCTAACCAACAACGTTGCACTAATTGTGGATTGAATGTTTTCCGAATGCGGAGTTATTTAGTAGAATGCGAAGAAGTTCGTTCATTGTTACAGCAGTGGACCTCTATTCTCGAAGTAAAGTACTTTCATTTAATTAGACAGAAGTAATTACTTTAGTGCTAAATGTTAGCGTGTACAAACATGTATAGAGATCGTCAAATTGTAATAACCTCAAAATTCCATATTTGTATTTATGCTAATATTTTTTTGTTAGAGCTTCTATACAATATTAAATGCTAAGAAACAGTTCTTAGTATTGAACTACACACAATAAAATTATTTTCATCACTGGCCGTGAGAATTTTATATTGAGCCAAAGTTACTATGGACACTCAGCATTGCTCTCGGCGAACTGTTTACCGCCTTCTAAATGTAAGTAGATCACAGGGGCGCTCTCGAACACGATGAACAGACCTCATAAAATCTGTGACGCAATCCAATACTAATGTTTGGTCTTACTTCACCAAATATAGGGCCAAATATAAACTACATGAGACGCATCTCAAGAGCATCGATGGTATAAGAACCGATCGTGACACGCTGTGTTATTCTGTAAGACCTCATTCTAAACTTTTTGATTGGCATTCTAAAACTCAGTTGTTAATTCGAATTTACACTAGCGCTACCCTTGCGAGCGTGTCAGCGAGTTGAACTAAAGATTTCGACAGATAAAGTATGAGATGACGTAAGAAGTGGCATTCGGTAAGGTAATTCCTCCGTCACTTCGACGCTGTTTACAGAATGCAAAATCAAGGTCACTTTGAACCATAAGCGAAGTGACAGTGAATAGCTATGTGAGATGCGAGTTGTTGTTCGAATTTTACAGAATCGACGTAATGATCATAACTCTCTGGTAAGAGTGCCTGCCTAAGAAGAAGAATTTATACTCGTAATTTTATTTTTTGTTTACGAGACTGACGAAAAGCAAGCCGAAGCCCAAGCCCATGAATATAATAGTTTTGATAAGTTACGTACGTCGAATTCTAGGTCAAGCGCGGAATGTACAAACCCTTGGCTTGGCGCTGACTTGAACCAGATGATTAGGTACCTAGTCCTTATTATTGCCGGGTTACGGAATTGTTCGAAAGAGTTACCGCGGCATCGGAACACGAAGGGCAAATGACAGAACACGGATGGGTTTTAAGTAAAAGTCTCCCTCCCACTTCGCCCACATCGGTAGGCAATTATTGGATAATTTCCCATCATTTAAAACAGCTCTTATTATGAACGAAATTGGATATCCAAGTTTTCTATATTTTTAGTAAACCAACTGAAGGGCAAAATTTTTTTTTTTTAAATATGTTCGCATTTGACCACTATCTCACCTGATGGTAAGTGATGATGTGATCGAAGATGGAGCACGCTAAAATGCAAATGGATTGTTTTTGGAATGTTTCCCGTTAGGTACAGTTTGCGAGAAAAAACTTTAAATAATTATGTTTTATTGAGGTAAAACGTCTGTTTGTTGCAGATACAAATGGTATCTTTTGTTTAAGATCAACAATAAATCGTGTCGTTAATTAAAAATGACAATAGTTAATTATTTTTAAATTTACTGAAAAAAAACATCAATGGTAATTTTTTTAATTGACTTTGAAAAAGAAGTGCTATGCTATAATCATCATTGATAATTAATTATATCTTTAGTGCACCTACCAATAAAATACTGACCGCGCTGTGACCTGATTCATAATATAATATCCTTTACACAATCTAATACCTGGTTCACAAGGACAACTGAAGGAACATGGTGGGTTTTTAGTCAGTAGAAGTCTGACACTCCTCTCCACAGACAAAGTTTTAGCAAGTACGCAGGATATTTTTGATATCTACAGTGCTTATAGCATTACTGTATGTGTTGTAGACGATTTTTATAATTCGTCTTCCTCTTTATATATACCTCGCCGTTACGTATAACGCCTAAGGCAAAATATATAAAGCCTTTTTTGGGATTGATACCAATGGTTCCATTATTTATAAACTGAAAACCCCAGGCGGGGACGATGAGCCATAAGCGCGTGAACTGCAACTTGACGCACCGCACTGCGCGGCGCACTATGGGACCAACCTGTGCGTTCCATCTCAAAACTCTATAACTTTTTTGTTTCTTGTCATTGAATTGTTATTTTGTGTATGTATTCCTGAATACTTATGCTATTATATAATTAAAACACTGCTACTTTAAAAACCATGTTTAATTAGTAAAAAAATAATACAAACATAAAATGTCGAAACTGTTCATACAAAAATAAAATAAAATTATTAATATGAATTATTTGCTTACATTAAGTTAAATTAAAATAATTAACAAATAAATAACTACATTATTACTTAATTTTAATAAAAAACTATCCAAGAAAAAATATAAACATTAATCTACTCATCACTTGTCAATACTAAAAGCTCCTTAGCTTCGTTAAGTAGTTCTTTTGGTATCACAGCACTTGATCTATTTAAGCTGTATAGAGATCAGAAGTCAGATAGAGAAGAGATCAGATATATAGGGATCAGAAATATACAACAGTGTGTGCAGAACGTCTTCCATTGTGGCTGACCTGGAACACTTTCGAGCGTGATGTAAGCGATATTTCTTATAGTCTTTATTACGAGCTTCTTGAACACTTTCAGATAATTGGCCTTTTGGCAAAACTGCAAAATGCTCGATTATTCTGGCACCATGTTATATTTACTCACATATAACACTGTGCAGTCCCCAGGGTATATTCACCAAACTTTACTGCGTTAACAGAAACTCCTGATGACATAGTTTGCAGAATTATGTATAATCTCTTGATCAACTCTTCATCGATACCCGTGATTTATGCAGAACATTGATAGGTTTGGAAGAATCTCCTTGCCGTATTTCCGTCATTGCTGTTTCCAGAACCTTGACGAGGTTTATCAATGTGTAAACCAAGCAATTTCCGGAAGCGAGTTTGAACGTGCTTCTTTTTCTCTTCTTTAATCTTTTATTCTCTGGAGTCGATGCAGACCACTTTTCAAATCCTAGGTTATAAGAAATATGCAGAATCATTTCCATACATCTTATCCAAGCATGTAAGGTAGACAGCCCGTATTTAAGCGTATCTACATTCTCAATTCCTGCAGTTACTTTTGTTAGATTGTTCATCTGTCTAGGAGTTGCTCCACAAACAGTACATGAAGCACTCGATGGAGTCTGGGTTAACACTTGAGCAACTTTCCCGTCGATCATTGTCATAAACAGCTCATGTCTTATTCAAGTTACCTTCTTTTGCTGCAGGCGTTCGCGTTGGAGTTAATTCATTCATTTTTACTTCAAGTTCACTTACAACAGCTGTAGTTTTTTCAGGAGTTTCTTTTGCTAATTTCAGAGAAATGGGTCTGCAATATCTAACTGAAGAACATGTTGGATTTTGCCATATAACTACTTTACTTTATTCATCCACTAGTCTCAATTTAATGGTACAAGTGAAACTATAAACATATTAGCATCCGATATTTGTTCATTTTCTTCAGGTAAAACTTATTTATACTCACTTTGTCCCGAGGATCTATCGTAACCCCATTTGCTATGCAGTTTGAGTCGGGTGAACTTTTTCGAAACCGAGTCTATTAACACGCTTTTATTAGGTCGACCTGTATGTAACTAACTATGTAATGAAATCTAAGGTAACTAATTTAACCATCTTCCAAGGGTCGTAGAGTATTGAAAATTGGCAACTGCATGTAGTTCTCATGACAATACAATAATATGGTACTGTCGAACTGATCTGATGATGGAGCCGGAAGATATGAACTGAAACTTCATGATGTAAAATCGTATCATAGCTGTTTTGGATTTCTTAGAAAAGTCTTGTAATGAACTTTGACCACGATTAGGTTTCAAGGTCTGATGATGAAGCCGGAAGATAGGCATTGGCATTCCATGATGGAATATCGTATGATAGTCGTGTTTGCACTTGTGAGAAAGGCCACGTAATGGACTTTGAACACGATCAGGTTTCAAGGTTATAACAAACCTAAAGAAAATCCGTTATCGGTTTTCTAATTTTTTTTTTGTTTTTACGTGCATTTATAAAAGCGTGTTTTTCTAGTGTTTTTTAAACTATTATTATTTTTTTTTAAATACGACAGGCTGTATGATCTAAGAGATCTTGAAGGTTCACTTTAGCACTTATATTCGTTAAAATAAGTTTTTCTCAACAAGTCTCAGCCTCAGGTGGGAATATTGAGCTTTGGATAGATCTGTTTCAATATACATGCTTCTTCTTTGGTATAGGAAGGTACACCATCTGGACTTCGTAAAATGTTTCGTAAAATGACTTTTTCTCCTCTTTTTCTGTATTTCTCATAATACTCACAATCGAAGCTTCATCATTTTCACCCACAGATCGTAAACATAAGCGTAATGCACATGCCCCATTCCATACTCCTGGAGTAATTCCAAGTTTTTACGTTTTTTCGTACTCTCCGAACACGTCAGGATTTTCAGATGTTGAGGTACTGCACGAATCCAATGGTACTCTAAACTCGCTATTTAACCAATTTGTGTTTGGGCTTTCGAAGCGATCTTGTTTTCTTTGAGCTTTCACCCATTTTTAGTTACAAATCGTAATCAAACTTCTTTGAATACTTTGCATAACCGTATTCACATCTGTTTTTGATAAATGGAAATTGTTCAACAAATATTTTTCAATATCTGAAGTACTTTTCCCGCTTATTATCTGAACAATTCACTAATTTTAAACTTTTTTCAGCAAATTCACAGTTACCGTAGGAAGGTATCCGGACACTTTGATGAACACGCTGCAAACCCGAGTAGGTATTTATAGGACCCTAGTTTCAGTAACTTGTGCAAAACCAATAAGAAAATTGATAAAAACAGTTTTCACACTAGTAATAAATTATAATTACTACAACAGATAAGAACAGTTTCAGTAACACGACTTTTGTCCCAACCAATTTTGAGATGGAAAATACCGGTTGGTCCCATATTGCGGCGGTTCGGGCATATGCCAAGGCGAGGCGATAACGTTACGATTCCGATTAGTATTTTTTTTATTTTTGACAGGCTCGCGTTGGACCAACATCTCACCTGTTGGTAAGCGATGATGTGGTCGAAGATGGAGCACGCTTGCCTAGAAGTAACCTATTCACTCTTGATTTAAAGCCACCCAGGTTATAGCTATCAGGCAACACAGACTCTGGCAGGGATTCACTCCGTAGCTGTAGGCATAATGAGAGTATTCCCAAAACGTTTTTTGCGTTTGGGTGGGATGTCCACCATGTAACGGTGGTGCAGAGGAATTAGTTTGTGCAATTCCATCGCACGCTCCCCGAAATGTAACCGATAGAAGACTTGCAACTCGTCGCCGTGTGCGTTGTAGTAGGGTAATTCCATACACAAAACACTGAATGGCTCGAGCTCAAGTTGATACGGTGACGATCCCTTTCCGAGTGTATGTGTGCTATGACCTTAAAATATGACATTGAACTTTGAGATAAACATCTCTTCACTAACATTCCCGACGCAGTAACCTGATGGCACCAGATAAACCTTTCTTATCTTTCAAGTAACAATGCTATTATGATACAACAATGTTCTCGTTTTGGAAAATAAACAGACATTGATGGAAATCATGGTCACGGTCACCACATGTTGTCTCAGACCGCAAATATGCATACAGATGCATTGTGTGTGTGCAACCGTCAACATTGTTCGGCGGATCCAGAATTTGTTTCTAAAGGACCAAATGCCTCTTTCTGAGCACACTACGTGGTGTGTACGGTCCACGATTTCGTTCGCATGACTTTTCATACAAACTTTCAGCCTCTATTTCATAAGGGTTGCTTTTTGAAAAAAAAAAACCTACTCGTAGCAAACTGCATGAAACATCTCATCAGGAAAATAAGACCATGATAAAAATGTTTCAGCGGCTTATCCGAGAAAGTAAATATTTATATAATTTACTGTGGTTTACTAGAAGCAGTAACACTGAATTGTGTATGCGGTCATTTTCCTAAATGGCACCCCTTATCAATATACGTGAAGCGAAACCCTATCACTAAAATTAAATAGTCGGAGGACCACGAAATTTGGCACAGTTTAAGTTAAAATATAGAGGAGTGTAGAAATATATTTATATAATAACATAACGTAACATTCAAATTAAATTAAAATTTTACTGATAAAATAGGCTCGCGTTTCACCACCATCTCACCTAAGCGATGATGTGGTTGAAGATGAAGAAACCTATTCACTTACCTAGAAATTACCTATTCACTCTCGATTTAAAAATCCCCAGGTACACAGACTCCAGCAGAGAATTCTACTCCCTAGCCGTACGCACAATGAAAGTATTCCCAATACCTTATGTATGTGTTTGGGTGAGATGGTCACTATGTAACTATGGTGCATCGCCGTTTGTCTTGTAGCCCAATGATGGAACGGGCTTAATGGAATTAAACTGTGCAATTCCATCACACATTCCATAAAATGTAACCAATAGGAAACTGACAGGCTTTCACCACTATGCCGATGTTCAAGGCGCTGAAGCTTTGTCTCGACCAGTCTCTTGTTACCAATGAGCCTCTTGGCCCGTTTTCTCGATAGACTTAAGTGCATCAAGCTGGCATTTGTCAGATCCGTCCCAGAGATGAGAACAGTACTCGATACACGACCGAACTTGCATTTGATAACGGTTGAACAGCTGTTTCGGTGTCAAGTGCTGCCTCGACTTTGCTAGGATTCCCAACTTGAACAACCAATTGAACTTTAATCTCGGTGAATGGACCAAAATTAATGGTGTATGTCAACTTACCCAAAAACTCGATGCGATTAGATATCGGCTCGGTTACGCCACAGAAAAGTGGAGGCGTTTGAAAGTGGCTCCTTTTAGCAGCATTAAACTTGACGATTCAGAGACAGCTTTCAAGGACAAGTTCAAGCACACAACCATGGCCTCACGGAGTGACTAGATCTGTAAACCACTCGATACATATCTCTCAGCAACACTGTGCTGTCGTGTGCATATCCAAAGGTACTAGCCATTAGCATCTATCCCGTATAAGTTGAATAAAAAAACGATTGAAAGTCGATAATCTAATGGTGCACATTTTTTAAAACAAGAACCTCATGGACGTTTTCACACCGTGAAGGTTTTATGCCAATTCAAAGTATTTAGTAGTGTCAGACTTTTACTGACTAAAAACCGTTCCGTCAGCTGCCCTTGCGTTCCGGGGCTGCGGTATCTCATTAGAATATTCCCGCAACCCCGGCAGGCAATGGCCCTATAGGTCCCGTCACTTGAGCTGACGACTCTTTGAGGCGCGCGTGGAATACGACGCGCCGCCGACCCATAGTTTAACCCCTATTATCTTACTTATTTTGAATTTTACTTTGAATCCATAATATTAGGTACAAGGTTCTACTTTAGAACCTAACTAATGAAGAACCTAGAATACAGAGAAGGAAACAGCGTCATTCTGGAGCAAAGCATGCAAGAATAAAGACTAGTCCAAAGAAAAGGTCAGCCTTTATAATGAAAACAATGGTTTGACATGGCACTGACACACAAGTTCGAACTCTGTCCAATTAGCGAATCGATGCGAATTCGAGATATTGTTTAATTAAAAATTAACGTTATAAATGCATTTATGCAAAATGTTCTTGAATGTTATTATTAATTGTATTCAAATAGATTCAGCCGTGTCGACAATAACTAGCTGCATTTAATAGGTACTTATTACTTCATTCAGTCGTGATTTGATGACTTGTTATACCTCCTAGATTTGAAATCAGTGTTTTTTTCAATCAATTTTCCGGTTCAGACACTTTGAGTTTGTTGGTTGTTTTTTTATAAATAGTTTTGACGTCTTTTCAACTTGATTGAGCTGCAGTTTGTATTATTGCTTTAATTAGTGTGGAATCGTGATTAGGTTTGCCATACGACCGGAATTTTCCGGACATGTCCGGTAATATAGGTCTTTGTCCGGAATGCGGAGGGAATCCTAAACCGTCCGGAATTTCTACAATTGAATGAAAGAGTGAAACATAAAAAATATTATGTTTTTATTTCAAATTAAAGAAAGTCAGAAATTTATATCAAATGTCCGGAATTTACTCCGGATTTTCGATTTTTTGATCTGGCAACCCTATCGTGATGAGCATTAGGTATGGCTAAGAATAAATATTTTTTCTAGATTGCAAGAATACTAAATGAGTTTAATGACATCGTTGGCGCATTCGTTGAGTGATTGGCTAATGCGTTTGTGTCGCATGTTTGGTTACCACACTAGAAAAAATGTTTTATAGCCTATAGATAGTTTGTTCCGGGACAAGTGCGAGTCAAGCTCACCCACCGAGCGTTCCGTACAAATTTTTACATTACAAATAGTTCTGGAATCGAGTCTCAAGATTTTTCCTAATATTTTTTCATTTTAAATAAGCATTTAAGCGTCGTAAAAAAACATATGTATATGTGTGAACTAGTAGTTTCAATTTTAAATGTCGCCCCCTATACCGGCTTTATTTTTTAATCATTTATTCATAAATGTTTAGTTTTCAGATTTTTCCTTGAACTTGTCATATGAAACGATGATACTTGCCAAATTTCAGAAATCTAGGTTAACTGGAAGTACCCTATTCATTCTTATTCCATTAAGAGTACCGAAATATGCATTTTTTGCAGTACAAATGGCCGTATCTTTCTGGATGTTCGATTTTTTCACAGCTTCAATATCTGAGTCCTCCTCATCGCCCTCGCATTGAATTCCTCAATGCCGAGGGTCTTGAAGCCTTTTAATTTCAACTCAATATCTCCACGCGTAAAACAAAAGTTTATTTCTTGACAGACAGATACAAACATACAGACACACGGATAACAGACTGATCCTAAAAGGGTTCGCTTTTTTCCTTTTGAGGTAACCATTCCAGAAACATATAAAGACAAAAAAATTGGGTAACAATAAGTAAATAACGTTTAAATACATTTAAGAATACCCAGCCATTCGCTATTGGTCACATTTTAGATTAAGATAATTTTATTTGCACAAAACATGGTACTATTGTAGGTAGTATTATATCTTACTAATCCATACTTCCATACTAATATTATAAATGCGAAAGTAACTCTGTCTGTCTGTCTGTTACCTTTTCACGCTTAAACCGTTGAACCGATTTGGATAAAATTTGGCATGGGAATAGTTTAGGACCCTGGGAAGGACATAAGATAGTTTTTATCCCGGAATTCCCACGGAATAGGGTATTACGCGGAAAAAACCTCCCAGGCGAATGAAGTCGCGGGCAAAAGCTAGTAATGTTATAAATGCGAAAGTTTGTGTGGATGGATGGATGTTTGTAACTCTTTCACGCGAAAACTAATGAACGGATCTGAATGAAATTCGAATGTCACATGTGGCATCTACCGACAACAACCCACTTACTCTCATAGAGAACATAATAAGCGAATTTTGCTTACCTATGCTTTACTACTAATAATAATTACGAACGGGTAGTACCTAAGTCTTATAATTTACGCAACTAGGTTAATGAACTCTGTCTGGCGAATTTGTACACGTATCTTGAAGCCTTAACATTCACCTTGCGTAGTAGTAACAATCAGTCAAGGTTTTATTAAAAAATGTTGGATTTTATGTTTAAAATCAGACATTTATCGTTATTGGAAATTAATTAAAGCTTATTGCAACATTATCTTCAAACTGAATTTAGCATATTTCTGGATATAAAATAAATTCATGATTATTTTTCAATAATTTTTTGGCAGTAAATGGTGAAACATGATTTTTTTCTATAAATCACTGGATTCTGTCCGCAACGTCGTTCGTGTGGGAGGGTTTTCCCTCGTAAATCCCAATCCCGTGGGAATTCCGGGATAAAAAAGTAGCCTGTTATTCCAGGATGTCAACTATCATCTATACACCAAGCCTCACAAACTTTCGCATTTATAATATTAGTAAGAATATATAGTTACTTTATTGTACACCTTACAATTATTACATGAATACAAATGATAAAACTAATGCACAATGTGCGGTCTTATCGCACAGGGCAATCTCTTACAGACAACCTTGACAAACCATATTTATTATTATATTTTCTGTTGACCAACCAGGAACACGCAGAAATTAGAACGTCGAATAAAGCACAAAAGCTTCTGAGCGAATATTTCAAAGTCAAACATCCTCAAGTATAGTATAGCGATCTATAAATCTATAATGTGTTTATAGCATCAACTGCTTAGCCTTTTTTACAACTATGTTGGGGTTAGGGTTGCCAGATCAAAATATGCAAAATCCGGAGTAAATTCCGGACATTTGATGAAAATTCCTGACTTTCTTTAATTTGATATAAAAACAGTTTTTTTTTATGTTTCACTCTTTTTTATTCAATTGTAGAAATTCCGAACGGTTTAGGATTCCCTCCGCATTCCGGACAAAGGCCTATATTACCGGACATGTCCGGAAAATTCCGGTCGTATGGCAACCCTAGTTGGGGTCAGCTTCCGGTCTAACCGGATGCAGCTGAGTATTAGTGTTTTACATGGAGCGACTGCCGATCATGGTACGCTGGGTAATACAATGCCCCTTGGTCTGACCAGAGTCAGACTTTCTGCGGGGGTATCACACTGAGAAATGTCTTATAGAAAAACCCAATAGCACTTTTTTCCCGACCCAGGCCAGGGATCGAATCCGAGACCCTACGTTCAGCAGTCTCGCTTGCGACCACTTGACCAAAGAGGTGAAAGAGGTAGTGTAAAATATGTATCTATACTTATGTATACAACGTGTAATTTAAAGGTTATATACATACAAAGTGCATGGCTTCTTTGGATGATAAACGATATGGCAAGGGTTTTGTAATCTTAAGTCTAGGTGTGTAGAACTTATTACAAATTCCAATACACTGATACCAGAGACCGAATTTTTCAAATTAAGAAGAACGAAAAGAATTATCGTGTTATTGGCAAGTGATGTGGAAAGTTATTGACCTTCGTAGTGCTGTGACACGTTTGTTATGATTGGTATTCAAGAAATATATGAAACCAATAATTTGGTATCAATTCTTTGAGTCAGTTATTTTGTGCTGAAACTGTGCATAGAGAATCCATACCAGATGTTGTCTTCAGCCCTTTTGGATAGATATGGGGTTTCCGTTACACGTTGTATAAAAAAGTGTTTACAAAAAAAAAATGGCTCTGCCGGCTTCTGTGTTCCCTACCAGTTATGACCTTTCAGCCTTTAAAGCAAGAGTAAATAGGCATCTTCTGGGCTCGCTCGTTGCATCGCAGACCTCGTCTATTGCTTACCATCAGGCGAGATTGAGGTTAAGAGTAGGGCCAGCGCGAATAATAAAAAAAACTTGAGAGGTGTCAAGGGACACCCGGATGGAACGAAGTTGCTTTCGATTAATTAGTGAAGGAATTGTAATAAAATTTTATTTATTACTAGCTTCCGCCCGTGACTTCGTCCGCGTGGAAAAAAAATCCCCCGATTTTGAATCATTCTTCATTAGTGCTCCGCTCCTATTGGTCTTAGCGTGATGATATATAGCCTATAGCCTTCCTCGATAAATGGGCTATCTAACACTGAAAGAATTTTTTAAATTAGAACCGTAGTTCCTGAGATTAGCGCGTTCAAGCAAACAAACAAACAAACTCTTCAGCTTTATAATATTAGTATAGATGTACAAAAAACCTGTATACACTCAACAAAAATAATCGTCTTGTCACCACACTGTTCAATGCGAAATAGAAAGACGAAACGAAAATATTTAATTATATATATTATATAATTAAGAGAGAGAGAGAGACAGGCAGAGAAACATGCGCACGGCTTACAATAGCTTACTATAGCAAAAAGTGTCGTTACAACTTTTCGTCTTAATTTTTTCCGTCTAGCCCCCTTTCGCAACGCGCGGTAAGGAACTTCGTTCCAAAAATTACATTCATCTCATCGGCACAGTTGCACAGATTGGTAAAAATAATACCAATGCCTTTTTACTGGAGCTTAAAACTAAAACATGCATTAACATTATTTTGGATTAATCATCGAATAATATTCTGAACAAGCTCCAACGCTCTCAAATATTTTGCGACCTTACTCCGGGTTAAAAATACTTATTGTAACTAGGTACCTAAGTACTTTTTGCAATACTCTGGCTCATTAATCCACGTGCACTGTCGCTACTTTAGTAGGTAGGTAGTTTATTCTACCTTTGTTGTTGATATCATTTTATATTTTTTTGCTATGAAAACGTGCAGAACAAATGAGTACAGTCAGCGTCAATTGTCGGCAAGCCATTGAAAGAAAAAGTTTGAAAGAGTGAATGAGTCTTTAAGTCAAGAGTGAATACGTTACTTCTAGGCAAGCGTGCTCCATCTTCGACCACATCATCACTTACCATCAGGTGAGATGGTGGTCAAACGCGAGCCTATTTATTATCAATTAAACAAAAATCTTTGTCAACATTCTACGCTACAAACATTTGTACATTTTTGACGTGACAACGTCTTATAATTCGATGAAGCTGGCTGCACGCACGAAAATACATGACTCAGGCGTTACCTCGCTCTGAGGCGTTCCATCGCTCTGAGGCGTTCCAAAGCAAATCAAATTGGATCTACAAGTTGACATTTATGTATGACTCAACGAGTCAAGTACTAGGCTATCATAAAACGGTAAGAGATGACTTCACTGTGTAGGGATTCTTTGACATTTATGTATGACTCAACGAGTCAAGTACTAGGCTATCATAAAACGCTAAGAGATGACGTCACTGTGTAGGGATTCTTCCATTGTCATGAGAAGTGCAGTAATAGTGATGTAAAATTAAAATTTTCTTTTGAAAAATGCTACCATTCCATCAGTATTTTCTTATGACGTTGTCACGTTCAACTATCGTCAGTAAACCGACTTTACAGACAACCGATTTTTTATTGATAGACTCTCGTTTGACTCACACACTCACTCTCTACACATACACTCTAAACCAAACATATTATGTCCTCTTTGCTTAACTTAATAGTTTTCCAATTTAAATTGTTTATTTACGGATCAGTTATCAAGCAACTCTCGAATGCCACTCTTAGGCCGTGCGCGCACTGCCTTGCGGTGGACGCAATTGCGGTAGTTCTACCGCACCGGTAGAATGAACGGGGCCACCGGTGACTCTACCGCACGCGTTTATTCCACCGCAGTGCGCGCACTTCTATGACACTCCATACTTCACAGATTTTGCGTTTCCAAAACGCAACGCAGTGCGCGCACGGCCTTATCAAGTGGTCGTAAGCACGTCTGTGCCTAAGGCATGCTGTGTCTAAGGTCTCGGATTCGATTCCCGGGTCGGATAAAAGTACTGTAGTTTATTTATTTAGACATTTATTTCGGATTAAGTACATCCATAAATAGATTATTAATACTTACATCTATGTTAGTAGTTAAAATTATATTGGAGAGCATTATTAATAAAGAATCAAATAAAAATAAAACAATTACAATTAAATTTTAAAATAGCATAATAAAAGTAAAACAATTAAGTAATTAATCAAATTTCGAATAAAATATAATAAAATAATAATAAAAGTCAATGTTACCTAACCTTAAAAATAGCACCACCGGAAACGTGGACAGTATTCCAGTGCTTCACCACAGGACAATCCAATCTATCCAGGATGGTTTTCAGAAGGCTGCTGGCGCTACCGCGCACACGCTGCATCAGGGAGGCAACTCTTTTACGTACTATTGCTCTAAAGCAGTCAATGTTGGCCTCGGCAAACATACCTGAAGCACTGCAAAAGCGAGGCAACCCCAGCAACATTCTGAACCCATTATTGTACAGGACACGTAGGGCGTTGTAAGTTTTCTGCGTATATCTGACCCACAGGCTGCAGGTATAAAATGTCTGGCAGTACCTTTTGGGTTTAGCTATAAGAAATTTCTCAATAGTAGCCCGGAATTTGGGAGTTGGCGGTGTGATACCCCGTGCTTCGGAAAGCACGTTAAGCCGTTGGTTCCGGCTGTCATTGGATATATGACAGTCGTTACGGGTAGTCACCAGAAAATCTGACACTGGTTTAGCCAAGGGGTATCATGATACCCAGCTACTGGGTTGTACGCGCTGGACACAGAAAAGACGTAAGGCGCAGATGGGGCGCGGACATATGTCTCTTTCGCGTCCCTTTCATACAAAATGTATAGGAACGTCGCGACGCAAAACACATACATAGAAAGGACAGGGCGCAGACACGACACTTATTCGTCTGCTCTCTATCGTCCAAACATACAGAAAGGACGCGGCACGGGCGCAAGCGGACGAGGGACGGGTGAGAACGGGGGTGCAGGCGGGTGACGGGGACTGGGATGGTCAATCGGACAACTGAATGAAGTTGATTGAAAACCGTCGTCTCTCGCAGTACCCAGCGTCACGTCCGTACCTCGTCTTTTCTGTTTTAAAAAGTCGCGACGACGCCCCATTTGCGCCCTGTCTGCGTCCCGTCCTCGTCTTACGTCTTTTCTGTGTGTCCAGTGCCGTAGAGTTCAGACAGGCAGTCGCTCCATGTAAAACACTAGTACTATAATAATAATATAATAATAATAATAATTATTATTATCTCCTTTATTTTATATACCTCTCAAAAATTACATTTTTAAATATTTTTCTATAAAAAAGTGACAATAAAAAAACATTTAAAAATATAAAAAATGGCAGTCCACTGGTATCGGGAACGGGGTCCAAGCTACCGGTGGTTAGGTCTCCAGAGAAAGGAACCTCCTCACAATACGAGCTGTATCGAGGAGAACTGCCTTCTGTATCAGGCCCTTTATCCAGCTGTGCAAAGCCAGCTTCGACAGATGGTCGTCGAAGCTTTTAGCTATCAGCCCATTGACTGATATGACAATCGGCACAATGACAGCCGAGTCCACATCCCACATGTCAACAACCTCATGAGCTAAGTCGAGATACTTAATGTGTTTCTCTTTCTCAGCTTTCACGAGATTCTCGTCATGTGGGATGGTAACATCGATTATCATTGCGCGGCGCACTAATCGGTCTATCACCACTATATCAGGCTTATTGGCAACAATAGTCCTATCAGTGATGATAGACCGATCCCAGTACAACGTGACATGGTCATTTTCGAGAACTGGGTCGGGCACATACTTGTAATACGGTACCTCAGAATCGACAAGTTTGTATTTCAAAGCAAGTTGCTGGTGGATAATTCTGGCTACTTGGTTGTGTCTATGCAAGTACTCGCCGTTAGCTAGACGAGAACAACCGGAGACAATATGTCTGATGGACTCGCCAGGACGATGGCATGCCCGACACACGTCAATCGTCCCGTCCTTCATAATATGTCTCCGGTAATTATTCGTCAAGATAACTTCGTCCATAATTGCACAGACGAAACCTTCAGTTTCTCCGAAGAGATCCCCGAAGCGTAGCCAGGCAACGGAAGCTGTCAAATCTACATCGGACCCATAAAGAGCCCGATAGTAGCGACCATGAAGTTCCTTGCTTTTCCATACCTCCTTGCGGTCATCTGGGGTAAGTATAACAGGTTTGTGCCAGTTCTCTTTAGCCATAGTCAGCGGGGTAAGTCCCTTGTCCACTGCAATCACATCTCGGTGCATACCCACATCGGCTTTAAGGAAATATTCCCTGAGACTGCAAATCTCGCGGTTGTGGAGAGTTTTGGCATTTAAAAACCCTCGACCTCCACATTTCCGCGGGATATACAGTCTCATCACCGATGATCGTGGGTGATGCATCCGATTTGCGGTTAGCAGTGTACGGACCCTCCTATCCAGGGCGTCCAGTTCGGTTTGAGTCCATTTGAGTATGCCGAAAGAATACATCAACACCGGCATGACCCAACCGTTGAAAGCGCGCACCTTATTTCCTCCCGACAAAAGGCTGTTTAAAAGCTTTGTCAGGCGGCCAAAGAAGCGCTCCCTCAGCGATTGCTTCATGTCAGCAACATTAATGCCTAAAGCTTCCGACATACCCAAATACTTATAAGTTTCGGTCAAGCAGAGAGATCTAAGGTGTATGGAGTCTGAAAGTTGAATTCCCTCAGATTCCATAATCTCTCCTCGTTTTACATGCATGATTGCACATTTGTCCACACCAAATTCCATCTTGATGGCGCTACTGAAAGTTTCAGTTACCTTCAGTAGTTCCATCAATTGCAAGTTGTTGGGGGCAAAGAGTTTCAAATCATCCATGTAAAGGAGGTGGGATATACTTTGACCTCCTCTTCTCAACCGATAGCCCAGGCCTGAGTCCTCTAACATTGTGCTTAGAGGATTCAGGGCCAAGCAAAACCAAAGTGGACTCAAACTGTCGCCCTGAAATATTCCCCGTCTGATCCATATAGGGTCATCATTCCCTCGAATCGGTCGACATCCTGGATAGCGAAGTACCGTCTTCCATTGCCTCATACATGACTCAAGGAAGGTGCGTAGAGTTGGCTCTATTTTGTAAAGCTCTAGCACCTTCATGAGCCAGCTATGAGGAACAGAATCATGGGCTTTTTTGTAGTCTATCCAGCATGTTGATAGATCTTTGTGGGATCGACGAACCTGGTGGCTAATGGCCATGTCAATGAGGAGTAGCTCCTTAGTGCCACGGGACCCGTTCCTACATCCATTCTGAGAAGTGGACATAATTGAGTTGCACTCAATGTGCATATTTATTTTCACTCTCAGAATGGACGTAAGAACCTTATAGACCGTAGACAAACAAGTAATCGGTCTATAGTTTTTGGGTTCCGTGGGACTACCACTCTTATGAAGCAGGTGGGTACAGCCAGTTGTCAAAAACTCTGGTAGAGACCCAGTCTCTAAGGATGCTTGGAATTGAGAAGCTAAAAGCGCATGCGAGCTGCTATACCACTTGAGCCAGAAGTTGTGCAGTCCATCCGGTCCTGGAGACTTCCAGTTTGGTAACGGACGAACTGCTTTGGCTACATCAGAAGTATTAATGATTATTTTATCCATTTGTGGTATAGCTTCACATACGCGTTCAACTTCACGCATCCAGTCACCCTCAACATGACAGACGGGCACCGACCAGATGTTGCGCCAAAATGAATTCGTGGCGGTATCATCCGGGCGGCACACGTCAGTCACGTTTTGATTGGGTCGCTCCCAAGCTCTGTATACCCACCTCTCATCACTCTGGAACATGCGATTCTGTGAGTACCGTTCAACCCGCCGCTTAAACCGTTGGATACGGCTTGCCCATGCACAAATTTTTTGCTTCAGGAAGTCAATACGCTCCGTAATGTGGGGTGTGTACTCTCGAGGGCTGATTCCAGTCCCCGAGAAAGCCCGCCGCACAAAACGCATTACACGCGGGCGTGTATTGCCTTCCCTGAAGCAGTATAGTTTGCCGATGAGTGCTCTGGCCTCATCGATACGCCTCTCGATCCTATACTGCCAGGCTGGTACAGCAGGTTTTGGTCGAATAGCTTCATCGGTATTAGGAAATTTGACGTTAGCTAAGCGACACGCCGCAACAGCCCCGCAATACAGAATTGAGTGCGTATCAACGAGGTTTTCGCTGCTCTCAAAAATGTTCTCAAGCAACGAGTCCAAAGCACACACCAGCGCCCTATTTTTTTTGTGCATGGGTAACCGTGGTAAACGGGGTCTAAGTTCAGGCGGAGTCGATCGATACTCACGAAGCGCATCCTCCAGTGCGCTCCTCAGTCGATCGTTGCATTGGCTACTTACCGTGACAACCCTATCATCTAGCTCATTATTATGACTATTTAGCCGCGACGTCATTACACCACTAGCGGGTGCTTGTACGGCGGCTTGCGTCGGGGTCGAGATGATATGGTTGTTCAGTACCTCTGAGCGCAGCCTATCAAGTGTTACATCATCCAGCCTGTGGCTACGCTGGATGACCCTCACTTGATCCGACAGTCGTTGGGCCGAGACGTTGACAGCTGGTTCTAGGTCCTGAAACAGAGACAGCATCCTGACACGATACGCAGTGAGGTTAGTTCCCCCCTCTGTAGACCCATAATATGCGCGCATGACGTTTTCGTTTATGGACTGAGTCCATCTCATGCGCTGCACACCACCGGCAGAGGGGACCCGACTTGGAGCCGGTTGGCTCCTAAGTCCCAAGCTCGTCGGTGGCCGGCCTCTCCCCTGCCGACGCACAGGTGTTGGCGACGTCGGCGGAGAGAAATACTCGTCACTCGAGCTCGACGCGGCTGCAGCCGCCGGTGACATTGGTGATCCTAAGTCCGGCGGCGGCGAGGCGGAGCTGAACGACGGGTCCGGGGGTGGTGGGCGTGCACGTCGCGAAGCTGCTCTAGTAAGCATCGTCCAAGTTTTGTTTCTTTACATAATTATTTCTCGCATTTTTTATGATTGTTGACAAACACAAACATGACAGACTTGACAGTTGCCGATGGATTGTTTAACTTCATTTTCGGTATTTTTTCGGTTCATAATATTAGTTGTTTTTAAATTTATGTTATGTTTCTTGCTTCAGCGTGTCCTCTTTTCGTATATATGGAAAAATTTGGATGGGGAAACTTATCACTGTTTATTGCGGATTTATTTTGTACGAGCAGAAAACAAAACTTGATTTGACGGCTAGTGTTGCCAGCTTTTTTATTATTATTATTATTAAAACACTAGTACTCAGCTGCGTCTGGTCAGACTGGAATCGACTCCAACATAGTTGGGAAAGGCTAAGCAGATAAATGTATGTATGTATAATATATCCATAACTAATAAAGACAACGCCCTGCTGAACCACTCAATATACAGTATATTAACTAACAAAGGGCGTTCCCGTTAACACGCAATAGTATAGCATACATACATGCTAAAAAAATATTACCATTCGAAAACAAAATGTTTTAATTTATTTATATTAAAATATTCACTTAAAATGTTACGCGTACTTATTTATGAATTACTAGCTTCTACCCGCGACTTCGTACTGTAGAAAGGTTTTCCCGCGCAAATCCCGATACCGTGGGAATTTCGGGATAAAAAGTAGCCTATGTGTTATTCCAGAATATCAACTATCTACTTACCAAATTTCATTCAGATCCGTTCAGTAGGTTTTGCGTGAAAGAGTAACAAACATCCATCCATCCTCACAAACTTTCGCATTTATAATATTAGTAAAATAGTAAAATTAGTAAATTAGTAAATAAAAGTAAATAAAGTAATAAGTATAAGTATATTAGTAAGAGTAAGAAGTAAGAAGTAAGATAAGATGTATTTATTTATGAATGCGTACGCGTGTACAGAGTGTTCCTTTTACGTATCAATTTAACATTTTTAGTGAATATTTTAATATTAAAAGAAAACATTTTGTTTTGGAATGGTAATTTTGTTTAGCATGTACGGATGCTATTCTGTTGCGGGTTAACGGTAACGCCCTCTGTTAGTTAACATACTGTATCTAAAATAAAAAAATCTCGTGTCACTGTGTTTGTTATCGAAGGGCTTGATCGACTTTATAAAATTTTTTTTCGTGGGTTGAGAATAGGCCGTAAGCTAATTTTTTCAAGACCCCTCTTTGAGGAGTGGCTAGATCGGCGTCACGGCGTCCTGACCTACCGCATGACGCAGGTCCTCACCGGACACGGAAGTTTTGGGAGGTACCTGTGTCTGATGGGAAAGGAAGAAACGCCTGGGTGTCACCACTGCGAGGGTCGCCCTGAGGACACCGTAGAGCACACGGTGCAAGACTGCCCCGCCTGGGCAGAGCACCGACGTGTCCTCACGGCGGCGATAGGCGGAGACCTCTCGCGCCCGGCACTGGTCGAGGCCATGCTGCGGGGCGAGAGGGAGTGGGAAGCGGTCGCCTCCTTCTGCGAAGCAGTCATGCTTCCGAAGGAGGAGGCGGGCCGCGTGAGGGAGAGGATGGCGTCCTCCCTCCAGCCCAGCCGCAGTGGTAGACGCCCACGGCGTCGGACGTCGGCCGACGATCTCCGGCCACCGTAGGCGCGGGCATGCGGACAGCGAGTAAAGGGCAACTCGCTGTGCGACCATGGACCATGCCCGGGTCGACGGCGCGTCGTGTTCCACGCGCGCCTCAAAGAGCGTCAGCAACATGACGAGGCCCCCTCTGCAGAGGGCCGAAGCCTGCCGGGGTCGTGGGACTCATCCCGTTACCGTGGCCCCGGTACGTAAAGGGCTGTTGGTACTGCTGTGGGATGATGAAATAAATGCACTTGTCCTAAATAAATTGTTTATTGTCCAACCGATACAATGGTTAGCGAGCGACTAGCTGCTACAGGCTAACTTACATTCCGACACACACACACACACGTATATTGTACATATCATATATCTAACCCCACATACACCCCCTTCTAATAAAAAATAATAGTACATATTTTTTTATTCTAATCAAAACAATTTCCAACATTAAGTAGGTTTCAGCCAAATAGTCATACAATAGTATATTTTATTACAGTTTTCTTATTCTATACCTCATAGTTATTAGGAGACCTCTGGTTTGGTTGCGGTATAACACTTATAACACTACTGGAACGTAACGCGTTCAATTCCCGGCGCAATAAACGCTTGCTACTGTTTGCACACGTTTTGTACACCGTTACTGCACATGCCACGAAAATGATTACAGCCATCACAGTGACCATGATGCTCAATACCTCCAACTTATATTCCGTGTGTGACGTAGAAGCATGATTTGCCCCGTTCTGGGCAATAACAATTTCTTCTTGTTTCTTCTCAACTGAATATGTTTTACCCATGATGATATTGCTTCTCAATACGCGAAATTAAAAATATAATTATAATGGGAATCGAACCTGTTATGTCACGATAAAGCGGCCTTACTAATGAATTTGTGCGAGTGCTTTCAAATGATTTATACAAAGTAATTATCTTATTATTAACATTCATATTGATTGCTACACCGCAACGACCTACTTAACAAATTTAGCTTACCTATTACAAATCATTAAATCTAACTGGCTTTTTAATATTTCTACCACTGCGTGTTATTTTTAAAGGTGTGTTTACCTTACTGTGCTGATGCTGATTTAAGGTGCTATTTTCTGTAATAATAGTATCCTCCAACATGTATGCAGGCTTAAGTCTATCTACTGAAATGTTACATATTTTATTATTAATTAAAATTTTGAATACTTTTGAGTTTCTTTCTATAACCTTGTAAGGTCCGCTGTACGGCGGAGTCAACGGCCTTCGAACTGCATCTATTCTAAGAAACACATGGGAACAGCAACTTAAATCTGCATGTACAAAAATAGACTTGTTATTGCTTAAATCTCTACTTTGAGGCCTAATTTTACTTAAAATATCCCTTAATCTAATAATGTACGCTTGTGGATTATCTATCTCAATACAACTATCTCTATAAAACTCCCCGGGTAACCGCAGACAATGACCCAAAGTAAATTCTGCTGCGCTTATGTAATCGCTATCCGCTTGACACGCAGCTCTTAACCCTAACATTACTGTGGGCAACTCAATAAACCATGATAAATTATCTTTTAACCTACACATTAAAGCCGTTTTTAATGACCTATGCCATCTTTCGACTTTGCCATTACACTGAGGGTGGTATGGGGTTGTTCGCGTTTTATGTATACCTAATAATATCATTAAATCTCTAAATAACTCACTCTCAAACTGCCTACCCTGATCCGTAGTAATTTTATTTGGACAACCGAACCGACATATCCATCCGTCATACACAGCTTTTGCAACTGTCTCTGCCGTCATATCTGATACTGGATGTATTTCTGGCCATCGCGTACGCCGATCAATCATAGTCACGCAATACCGATAGCCATGTTCTGTTACTGGTAACGGCCCTATCAAATCCACATGTAAATGGCTAAAACGGTCGCCTTCCTCGAAATTACTAAGTTTAGACACCGTGTGACGTACTATCTTACTCTTTTGACAATTAACGCATGTCTTCACCCATGTTCCAACGTCCTTGTTCATACTTGGCCAAAAAACTTTTTTACAAATCAAAGCACGCGATGCCCGAACCCCTGGATGAGCTAAATTGTGAAATTTGTCAAATATGGTTTTTCTAAATTGTAATGGAATATACGGTCTAATATTTCCTGTAGATATTTCGCAATAAATCATGTCATTCGAATTATTTATATTCGTACGCTTCAATTGTATGCTGCTAGTAACACCTGAACTGATTAAATTTGCTAGCTCAGCGTCGCCCGCTTGCGCATGTGCAATTTCTTGGTATTGCGATGAGGCCGGACATTCTATCACCTCTATTCTTGATAATGCATCTGCCACCGGATTCTTGTTACCGTGCACGTGCCGTATGTCGCTTGTGAACTCGCTAATATACAACAGTTGACGTGTTCTTCTAGGTAATTCTTTGTTCGATCCTAACTTTGTAAATGCATACGTAAGAGGCTTGTGGTCAGTATATACTGCAAAATTCCTACCTTCTACTATATCCCTAAAATAAACTATTCCTGAATAAATCGCCAAAAGTTCCTTATCATAAGTACAGTACTTCTTTTGGGATTCCGTAAGCCGTTTGGAAAAATAGCCGAGGGGTCTCCATGTGTTATTTTCCTTCTGATGCAACACGGCGCCTATACTATAATCAGATGCGTCCGTCATTAAACCTAACTCTGTCTCCACGATTGGATATGATAACGTGGCGGCATTTTCTAAATTTTCCTTACATTTTTCAAATGATCTGGAAGCCTCATCTGACCATTCTATTTTACGTTTATCCCGCTTCTTTGCCCCATGTAAGTACTTATCTAAAATGCCCTGCTCATCTGCTGCATGAGGTATATGATTTCTGTAAAAATTTAACATTCCAAGAAACCTTCGAAGTTGCTCGATGGTTTCTGGTTTTGGGTAGTTCTTTATAGCTTTGACTTTTTCAGGTAAGGGGCTAATACCTTTTTCTGAAACTTCATACCCTAAGAAATCTATTTTTGTCTGACCAAAAACACATTTTCCTAAATTTATAGACATTTTATATTTCTTAAACCGTTCAAACAATAACTTTAAGTGTTGTTTATGAATGGTGATGTTATCCGATCCGAGGATGACATCATCATGGTATCCGAATGCTACTGACTGTCCCGTTATATTATTATGGCTATCTCTATTGTTTATGTTACGCTCGTTATAATCTAAGTGTTCTATGCCCGATAATATGGTATTATTAATAAATCTTTGGAATGTTTGAGCTGCGTTTCGCAGACCAAAAGTCATTCGCGGAAACTCGTAGAGACCAAAGGGCGTAATAATAGCCGTCTTTTTTATGTCCTCCGGCCGAATTTTAACAAAGTGATAGGCTCTGTAAATATCGACCTTCGAAAATATTTTTTTGTTATGCAATCCGTAAGTAAAATCTTGCACCCTCGGGATCGGATAGCGATCCGGTTTAGTTATCGAGTTTAGCATCCTATAATCGCCGCAAGGACGAATTTCGCCACCTTTCTTCGGCACTACGTGTAACGGACTCGCCCATTCGCTGTCTGATGGCCTACATATGCCCAACTCTTGCATTACTTGAAATTCTTTTTTAACTAAATCATACCTGTGTGGTGGTAGTCGTCTGGCTCGGGCGTGTACTGGGGGTCCCGTGGTTTCTATATGATGGTACACCGAGTGTTCCGGAATGTCCTTGAAAGTAGGAGGCCGTGTGATGTCCTGAAATGATTCCAGTAAATCTGCGTACGGGTGACTACTATTAATACATTTTATAGTACCATCTAGGTCTGTGCTTTTAGATCCACAAACGTACAAATTAGTGACTAAGTCTACCAGCCTATTATTATATAAATCTACCGCTAGCCTAAAATTACTTAAGAAATCAGCTCCGATTATCGGTTGTCTAACCTCGCACACTATAAAGGGCCACTTAAATACCCGTCTCAATCCAAAAGTTATTTCAAGGTTACATATACCATATGCCTTTATCTCGCTATCATTAGCCGCGTACAACTTAAAATCACATGGTTCTAATAACCGTTTTTGCACACATCTTTTTGGTAACACCGATATGTTAGCGCCGGTATCTATTAGGAATGTAAGCTTAGTATAATTATCTTTAATTAACAAACGGTGATTTTTAGCTACCTGACCTTGGGTACATTCGTTCACCGACTCCAAACATACCGCCTTCAGTTTTCCTTCTCCTTCTTACTCCAAGCGCATGGTTGCTCGCAGCGCCTCGCCTTATTCCTAAAACGGTAGTGAAATCTGCACAGCCAATCCGGGTCTCCGGGTGCTTTTCTTATGCTCGACCCTGACCTGCTCCTGTAGCCTTGACTCCTGCTTCTTGCGCGCCCACGGTTCTGCACCTCATTGCGCAGTGCTGCTACCTCCAACGTCAGTTTTCCCAGCTGGTTGGCTAGTTCGATCAGTGATCCTTGCGACGCCTGCGCTGTGCTATTAGTCACTGCTGCGATTTCGAAAGACCTGCTGTTCTCAACTATCTTGTCCGCTATTGTAGCTAGACTATCCAGGGACTGATCCTGACACACCGCGATCACTGCCCGGACTGAGGCAGGCATTCTGGACAGCCACAAACTCTTCAATGTTTGATCAGACACTTGTGTTGTGCGGCCTAACTCTTTCATTCTTCGTAGTAGATGCGTGGGTTTCTGGGAACCCAGTTCCAGCTCAGAAACAAGTTTCTGAAACTGGCGCTCGGCGCTCTCTTCGTACACTTGAAGCAGCCGTTCTTTCAACGTGGTGTACTTGTCATTAGCTGGCGGTGACGTTACTAGATCGCTTACTTGCTGAATCGCGTCCCTCGTCAGCTTCGAGATGACCATGTTGAACTTCGCTTCCTCCCCCTGTTTCTGCGGGGCCATTACGGCCTCAAATTGAGCAAACCATAAACGTGGCATATCCACCCAGAAGTCCGGTAGTTTTGAAGACACGCTGATGGCGGCCAGAGTCATCCCTGGAGTCTCTGGCTCTTCTTTTACTTTCGGTTGCACCGTCTGCCCGGTCGCCGACGCTGACTGAGGATACGTCGGAGAAGCAAACATTTTCACCACGTGTTCCTTTTTCCTGAGTCGCTCGCTTGGATAATAATTGCTCACACACACGATACAAAACCCAGCAGTACCAAAAATGTCTCTATAACTGTTTTTTACGTGCACTGTTACTGCCAATTAATCACGTCGGGGTCACCAATGTTGGTACTGCTGTGGGATGATGAAATAAATGCACTTGTCCTAAATAAATTGTTTATTGTCCAACCGATACAATGGTTAGCGAGCGACTAGCTGCTACAGGCTAACTTACATTCCGACACACACACACACACGTATATTGTACATATCATATATCTAACCCCACAGGGCTATTGAAGGAACACCGTGGATTTTAGTCAGTAAAAGTCTGACAGTCCCTCCCACCCTGCCCGGAGTGGGAGGACTTATTTGATAATTTTACCACGTTAAAAAAAAAAAAAAAAAGATGGCAAAACAGCGTTTGCCGTTTCATCTAGTTTTTATATAGTCCTCTTAGGATTGTAGAATTATAATTGTAATACATTGTAGTTATAATGTTATATTGAAATGCTATTGATTGTACCTAGGTTCTCAGGTTACTTGATGACTCAGTCTTTAACACGACTCGCATTTAATTTAAGCGTTTGTCAATTAAATATGTACTTGACTACTACACTGCGTACGTAGGTATTTTTAGTATCTTGTGGTTCCGTTAATGCTGAAACAATCTTTTGATTTTAATAAATGTCAGAATCAGATTAAGTTTAAAAATACTGTGGGAATTGGGTACCTACCTTATTCTTATTTTTGTAAAAGACAGGCAGGTTTCGTTTTTTTTTATTCATATCACGTGATTAATTCTTAATTAAGGTTTTCCCGGTATTTGGCCCACGCAATTATCCAAATTGATACCGCGAAGTATGTAATGAAATAAGTACTATAGGCAATGATATTTTACTTTATAATATCATTGACTATAGGTATGAATTAAAGAAGTATCCAATTCTAAAATTTTTCGTGTACAGAAACTTTTTCTTACCCGTTGAGCCGTTGTAACCGTTGCTTTAATGTAAGATTGATTAACCAACAATTGAAACAAACTTTTCAGTAGCGTAGCGGCCAAAATAATCTGCCCCACTTTTAAAGAATCTACCCTACTTTTTTGAGACGGTCAAATGATACTTAACACTTTTAACCTCCTGATTTTTCGATTGACAAAATGCAGTAAAATTTAACTTACCTGAGGGTTTTTAAAATGTTTGCACATAAGTATATCTATTATTCGAAGTACTTACTTAATAGCAAATTTAAGAGTATTCGAATAACAAAGAACATTTTAATATTTCGATGACATTTCAATTTGTAGTTTATTAAACATTCAGTAGTTTATATTAAAGTTTAAACGAGAAATAGTTAAAAAAGAAATATTAATGAAATTAAATACTTCAATGATACATATACAATATTTTATTGATAGAAATTAAATATTTTGTTGAACAAAATTCTATTGTACTATCGAAAAACGAATTTAAAACGAAGATTTTCTATCTGTCACCTAGATAACAGCTTTTTTTATGGTGACCAAACCTTCAAAATGCACCTGGACTTTTGGGAAAAGACTAGGGAGTGAAGGATTTTACCTCATCACCCAGCTGATCATAAGCACATAGAAGGGCCCCGTAGAAGCCCTGTTACCTCTTAAGAGACCTCTCCGGAACCATCTCTGTGCAACTTCTTCGTGTTTATATTATTGGTGTACTATAAAGAGTTTTCTATGTATTTATGTGGGCGATGGAATTGCACACTATCTAATTTAAACTTGTAAAACATGATGATAGCAAGCATTTTTTAGCTTCATCATATAATTTATTAACCTACTACAAAGAATCTGTTACCGGCAAACTTGAATATAAATCAGTCTGTCAATGCTTGCAATTCCTAGTCATTCTATGCAAAGCTGAGCTCGTCTAAGTCTTAAATAAATAATAATAAATCATTTATTATCAGGCATCTGTGGCCCATAGGTATACCTTATAAACGAACATACATATTTCAATATAGTTTTGTGTAATATGGTTAGTACGAGATGTCAGTACGAGATTAAGTCATCATCTTCCTGCCCTTATTCCAGTTACTTGTGGTCGGCGCAACACTTTTTCTTATCCCATTCTCTCCTGTCAGGCGTCATAGCATCATTTAGTCCTTTTTCTTTTTACCCAACTGCGCCAGAAGGAGGGTTATGTTTTTCGAGAGTATGTATGTATGTATAATTGTTTGGCACGCTCTGTGGCCTGAACGGCTCGAAGGATTTTAGCTTGAGTTGAGAGGTATCGTTAGATTCGTATTAACTGTGAAAGTGACACTGGGTATATCAAAATAAAAAATAACCAAAATGGCGGATTTTTGGCGCTATATTATGCCTTCAAAAAAGTTTTTTTTTTTTCAAAACCTATCGAGTGGGGTATCAAAATAAAGGGTTTTAAAAGGTGATTACAAACATATATACAACTTATATGGTTAAAAGTAATTCAAAGTGACAAATCGTAAAAAAACACGTATCAAGAACTAAATTGTCTGCGAAATCTTTCTCATTTGTAAACTAAAAAGCTGAAAATAAAAAAAAGTAATTAAAAAAATTAAAAAACCCGAGTGCAACCTTATACTAAAACTAATTGAAAAGCTAATAAAAACAAGCCCATTTTAAATTAAATAAAAGTTGGAAGCAGGCGGGACCCATTTGAGTTTGAAACTATAATAATGGTATGGGCCCCGCCTGCTTCCAACTTTTATTTAATTTAAAATGGGCTTGTTTTTATTAGCTTTTCAGTTAGTTTTAGTATAAGATTGCAGTCGGGTTTTTTAATTTTTTTAATTACTTTTTTCTCACACAATCCATCCATCTTTTCTTTAGCATTACTCTGCCTGGAGAGGTGGATGCAGTTGTAGTGATCAACATCACTGTTTTAGTTAGCGGTGACATGTTTTTTGCAGATTTGTAATTTTAAACGTCCAGGTATTAAACCTAATTTTTCTTTTATATCGTGCAATGTCAAACACATAAAGTAAAACAACCTCTCTCTAGCTCATCCAAGATTCCGCTTATTAAGAAATAAATACTGCTTCACGGAAATCAAACTCGCAATTCATAGCGCGAAAGACAATCGCGCCACCGCTGCGCCGATAAACAGGCTTTTAATTCAATTAGGTACTATTCTTATTCAACACTGTCATCAAGTCAATGCACTCATTAGCTTTAAATTACTACAATTTGCAAACAAATGCATATTGAAAACGTCAACACTTCGCAAAAAAAAGCCATTGAATCGTGATAACATCACGTCCCCACGGCGGCGTAGTGCAGAACTACAAATGTTGGTAATCTCGATAGGTATTCTGTTGCGCAGTCACGATCTTCGTTAAGATTGCCACAGCCCACAGCGCATACATAAGTAATTAGTCGTTAACTAACTACCACGGTAATTGTTAGCTTTGTTCGCTTGTAAAAGATGAGTACGATAACCAAGATTATTAATTGAAGTTAAGAATAAAATAATGTCTGCGAGTGGTCATATTATAATTTTCGTTCACTTACTCGTATATCTATACTAATATTATGAAGTGGGAAAGATTGCTTGTTTGTTTGAACGCGCGGTAATCCTGGAAAGTACTGGGTGGATTTGGATGAAATCTGGTATAAAAGTAGCTTGAAGCTTAAGAAAGGTTACAGGCAAAAAAGAAAGAGGGTTATGTTTTAATTATAGTAAAGTTCACGGGAGCGAAACTATGAGCGACTGCCAGGGCCGGATTAACCATTAGGCGGAGTAGGCAACTGCCTATGGGCCCCGCATCAACTAGGGGCCCAGGCCCAGTACATGCACCAAGAAAACATGTTTCTTCGAACGAGAATTTGATGTGCGTGTGAACTTAGGGACCTCACTGTTATTTCACAATATACAAATCATTAGATTTAGTAGTAGAATTAAAACAATTTTAGAACAAATCTGGGAATAAGTAAACAAATATATTAAAAACCACAGCCCTTAATGTGTGTTTCCTCAGTTCACACACGATTTGGTTAGTCAAAGTAAGAAAAGGGGCCCCGAGAATGCAATTTGCCTTAGGGCCTCTGATAGGGTTAATCCGGCTCTGGTGACTGCTAGTAAATAATAAAACTATTTCTATTTATTTATCACAATCACCTACGAAGTGGCGGCGTCGGGTTACGCAAAAGTATTTATTTATTTATTATTAGGGATAACAACAGCACAATTCTTAAATAGGTACTTATCTATAATTACATGAGTAGCCAATAACAGTTATCCACAACAGATACTTAAGGTGGATCAGTCTTAATATTAAAGATGATTGGGCACTTTGAAAAACAATGGTGCCTATAAAATTTGAGGGTTTTCCTTAGTTTGTCTTGGCATTTATAGTGACAGTGTGAGTGGGACCACAATTGGCGGAAAAATCGGTGAACATCAATAAAAAATATACCTATAATATCTTTTCTATAATAACTTCCTTTCCAGACTTTATTGCAGAACAAATTAATAAATTCAATCACGTTTCGGAAAGATTGCTCCAAATCAATATGCACTCGGCCATCACTATAATTCGTTTCTGCTGTTTCGGCCCTAAATTGACACACTCTCTTCGTGCTTCCCATTTGTGGAAGCACCATCAACTTTTAGTTCAAATGGATCAAATTATTAGACGAACTTTATCCTTAATTTTGAATGTGGCTTTGGATGACCGAGCTTGGGCCCAAGCGTCTCTTCTCATCCGCATGGGAGGGCTCGGTATCCGCAAAATTTCTAGTATTAGGTTACTGGCTTTCATTTCTTCGGTGCACAGCACTGAGAAATTAATCAGGAATATCCTGGCTTCCACACTGATTGATTTTAATGTGCCGTGCTTCACTGAGGCTATTGATGCCTTCTCAGAGGCGGTGGGACGAGCTGCTCTGCAGAGTAGTTCTGAATAATTCACTAACCACGTCTGCTACTTCTGCTGAGTGTGCACGTCTGCTGGCTGTGGAAAAGTGGGAGTCAGATCTTTGGTTACACGCTCTACCGTCCTCAAATCTAGGCACTTTGTTCGACGACATCACTCCGCCTCGCTGCTTCATTACGCCTAGAAGCCCCTTGTTGTCCCCCTCATCGCTGTAATTGTGGGGAAGTGGTCAACAGCCTCGGGCACCATGGCCTCTCTTGCTACCGTAGTGCGGTATCGAAAAGGCTCGTTGACGCTTCCCATGATCCAAGGGCTGGCTATTTGTTTGGTCAAAGGCTAAGCATTGCCATACAACGAGGCAATGCCGCCAGTATCTTGGGTACGTTGCATTGCTAGGCGACAGCGTCGAGGATCAATTTTTGATGCTTTATTCTAGTTTGTATTTTAAATACTTTAGTACATAATGATGTATATTAAATAAATATAATTGCCTCATCCAATTGCCAATCATACATTGCCTCTAATATCTGCGTGCAAACATGGTGCACAGAAATATGAAAACGTGCTGACAAATATGTCATAAAATATTTAACAATTAATAATAGAGATTTAAATCAAAATAAAACCATTCCTTCATTTTTCTCCGACAAATTTACCTACATAAGCTGTGATTGTTTATTCTATTGAATCCGAATCCGACCATCGAGTCTAATTGAACTTATTTTAAAATATTTAACGAAGACACGTTTAAAACTTCCTGAAGAACTACTTTAGCACTTTATCAAATAGGTACTATAAAATATTTGTGTGAAGGGCGTTACTGAGAAGTCCAAACTAAAGTTTATATACAGTTTTATTTCCTTGTATTTTTTTTAAAAAGAACTGGCAATTTGGGTGGAATTCGATTAACTAGCAATCTTGTTAACCCCTCTAACTAAGCTAGATATGATTATGTCTGGATAGTGTAATGGGTGGGTTTGATCCCGCGACATCTCGATCACAAGACCTAAACCAGCAGGCTATTGTCGCTTGTTTTATAAAGACGTCATGGTTGTGCATGAAGTACCTACTCGACTTTTGTATCTTTGTGCATGGTGCTCTACACATTTTCTATCCGTAAACTAAGGGTGGTGAAGAAGTTATTGTTTCCGTAAGGTTTTAGACATGCTTAATCGAATCCAGTGTCATTTTTTTCCAACACGACAGAATACTTAAATATCTAAGCACAAAGTCGCGAATTATTGAGTTTTGAAACCCTATCAGTAATACCATTGGATTATTAGGTTCGTAAAATTTGGTAATGAAAATCTACTAAGATTCTTTTCAGTACCTATTTCATTCTGTCTTCGAAAAATCTAATATTGAATATTTGATCACAAATTGTATGAAAATTATTAGCGTTATTTATAGAAGAAAAATCTATTCTAATAACTACTTTTCACATAAAATTTGAAATATACTTTTAAAAACCACGACAATTAAAAAAAAGTCAAGTAACTATTTCGTGTTTAGAAATATTTTTTTTTACTTTTGACCTAAAAATCCTCAAATTCCTCACGTCTTTAAAACTTTTGGACATCAATCTATACATTTAGTTATTTATAAGTACTATAATTAAAACTATTATTAGTGGCCTTTATAAACTTAATAGATCTATTGCACTTTCTAGTTGAATTTTACTATGGTGCTACTGAAGGACCATTTTTATAGTTTTAATATACAAATCACACTACACTTATTATTACACTACACTACTTTATATTTCTGTACATTGTAACTAATAAGATATAACTGCGTCCTGAAATATCGGGCCCAACGCAGTCGCTCATTTTTATTTCATTGAACATTATTAAATTATGATTATTATTATTCTATACAAACTGTATATGAAGACAAATAAACATTATACACTTAATATTGTTTCCAGTTTTGAAAATCATTCGATCTACTATTTTAAAGCGGTTACATACACGGGTGGGTCGCGTCTTCTTGTAGCGATACAGCAATTTATAAATGCGCAATTCAATTAGGACAGTATTTTTCTTGGTTTACTTTAAATTTAATGCTATCAAATCCGTGGTTTAACTAAATGCCATAACGCTAAAAAATTAGCCTATGACGTTCCTACTGCTAGGACTAGAAAACAAGCCTTCTCTAGTTAAGAGGGAATCGGCGTATTCCACTCTACCACGCGGAACTAATGCGGGATGGTAGCAGTCGCGTGTCTGCGGATTTTTAGATCCAATGATATTTTGTTCCTCACGCGCCGGTGCCTGGGTTCGAAGTCACGTCTTATAACATCTGAGCCGCCACTGGCTCTATTAATGTTTGTTTTTTTTTACAATTTTATCTTTACTATGTAGAAGACTAGGTGTGCCCCGCGGTTTCACCCGCGTTAATTTGAGAAAAAAAAATCGGTTAAACTGTTTAGATTTCTCATACAAACTGTCGTCCCCAATTTCATTTTTTATTTTTAAAATGTAGGTATTGAAAATATAGGTCTTCAACTTCTTTCATTTTTTATTTCATCCAAATCGGTGCCGTGGCTTAGCCGTGAAAGCATAACAGACAATCAGACAGACTTTCGCATTTATAATATTAGTATGGAAACAGCATCCCCAATAAACATTATTAGCTTAACGTGAATCATGCCCGCTTAGCAATATTTACGACTGAATTATAGCGGAAACGCCAGAATTCACCGCTTACAATCACACCGAATTTAACTGGACCAGTAATAGGTTATTTTTATATACAAAATAACACAATTTTAAGTGGAAACACTTAAAATTAAATCATGAACATAATTCATATGGCGTGTTGGAATTAAATCCGACAATGAATAGGCACGGAAATGCACTGGGAAACTTCAAGGTTACCTACATACTTAGAATAACAACGCATAGAAGAGGCGTCTAGAACAAAACACGAGCGATTTCGTGTGTCCACTTTATTTTCTTTGTGTGCGTGAGCCGAATGTGTCTACGTTCTTCAAACGCACACAAATATAGCTTTCAGTGATACCATTACCAGTACCATTACCACAAAAATGGGAAAACGCACTATTATGTTGCTGGATCAAATCAAGTATTTTATGTTATGAAACTAAATAAGATGATGTTTTTTCATGTAACATGACTTATATGACATATATTTACGGAAGGTAAACGAAATGAGATATCGTTTATTGCGTTTAGAATGTTTGATGTGTTATAATGATATTATAGAAATGTATTAATTGCTTGAAAAATCTCGTTTGATATCAATTAAAAGTATGTGTTGTATTTATGAAATAGAAAAATATTATTGAGAACATTACTTAAATGAAAAAAATCTTAATCAATAAAATTGTCATCTTTATGATGCCACTCTTCGAACTAACAGTAACTTTTAGTTATAAAACACTGTAGGTAGTAGCTGTAAATAAATATAGTTTAGTTTGACGCATACATAATTGCCGCCAAAACTATATTTTTTATAACAAAAATAAGCACAAAAGATATCAATATGGGTATTTTTTTCCTCACGGATAGCAACATTGAATTGTGATAAGTTAGGTTATTAGAATTTTTGTTTGATGGTCGATTTACTTAAATATAATGTATAAAATGTAAGTATTTACTTGTGAAATGTAATTTTATTACACGTTTTTTGTTTTCCTGTAGGACTATGACATCCCTTTACGCTACAAACGGTCGTTTTAAATTATTTACTCGAGAGCTCTGTTCGGCAGAATGTGACCTTGAGTACTGACGGCTCGTCGAGCAAAGTTAGCCAAAAATGGCTAAGTTTTAGTTGCCTCACTTTTTGCACTCGTACTATCCTTCTATGCGTTGTTGTTCTAAGCCTACATAGTATTGTGAAAAAGTGTGACTTTAATAAGGAAATGAAAAGCGTCAATAGCCTATGGGTGTCGGACTTGTGATCGAGAGTCCGCTGGTACGAACCCCATCCATTATGGCGGCTCCACATTAGTGCCGTGAATTCACGCGCAAATTCTCGCCGTGAATTCACGGCACAAGTCGTGCCCTCCACATTCACGGGATACTTCAATCGTTCGTGAAACCTGCCGCAAAATGGACGTAGAAGCTGCTGCTACATAATATAAAAACAATCCCCTTTAAATTGCAAATGACTTGAAAACAATATCTGCTTAGATTGACCATTGCTGTAAAACATTGTACCATTATCATCTAGCATAGTGGCTTGAGCCCTATACAACGTGTAATTTAAAGGGTATATACATACCAAGTGCACGGCTTCTTTGGATGATAACAAACGATATGGCAAGGGTTTTGTAATCCTATGTCTACGTGTGTGGAGCAACGGTGTGGAGCTTATTAGAAATTTCAATACATTGATACCAGAGACCAAATTTTTCAAAGTAAGAAGAACGAAGAGACTTATCACTTTATTGGCAAGTGACGTGAAAAATGATGACCCTCATAGTGATGTGACACTTTTGTTATTACTGGTATTCAAGAAACATATGAAACCAATAATTTGGGGTCAATTCTGTGAGTCACTTATTTTGAACTGAAACTTTGCATAGAGAATCCATACCAGATGTTGTCTTCAGTCCTTTTGGATAGATATGGGGTTTCCGTTACACGTTGTATACATCTGATGTATTGTAGTCCGGAGTAAACTGCCATGGGCACAGATTACTAATAAGTTACTAACGTAACCATGGGGCCGTGAATGTGGATGATAACGCGTGAACGCCGCGCGAAGGGGGTGCGAACCTTTTGTCGCGGGGCAAAATATCGACACTGATCGGGGAGCAAGCGTGAATGCGCGAGAACCCCGCGAAAACCGTCCATATTCACGTTCACGCCTGTTTACGGGGCTTCACGGCACTAATGTGGAGCCGCCATTACACTATTGCTGTGAACCTGCTGACTGTTTAGAAGTGAAACGAATTGGCTATGAATTCGTTACCTAGTAGGTGTGTTCCGTGTTCAAATACATAGAAGGTAGGTGAAGCTTCAGTAGCCTAATGCATGGTAAGTTGTCGGACTTGTGATCGAAAGGTTGCGGCTTTGAACCCCACCTATTATACCATCGTCATGAACCCATTTCAGACACAAGCATATTTAGCTTAGTCGGAGTCGTTAACAAAATTACTAGTAATGTGAATTCTATCCTGATTGCTAGTTCTCTTTTTTGCAAATGGAGGTCTATTGTTATATTGGATAATAACTAATCTATTTTTACACTTACATACATCGGGAATAAATAATATCGTGAGTCGTCGTGGTCATGGCCGATCGATACGGCCATTTTTTGTGCACAAATTGGTTCGATTATTTTTTAGGCTTTGTACAAATAGTATACCTATTTTCGTGACTTACATGCCAGAGTTAAACAAAGAATATCTTAAAAAACAAGCAGAACAGGATACAGGGTTATGGTTGATAAAAAAATGCTATATCTAGCCAACATCCGCCGTATACTTTGGAAATATCCAAAGAGAATGTAGGACCTACAATCATAAAATAGTACATTTTGATACAAGTGGAGAAAGTTTGTATTGCGTACGAGGCGGCGTTACGTCCGAGCCGCAAGGCGAGGGGTTTATGGAGCCGAGTACTGCAACAACAAATGTCCACGTGTATCAAACGACGTTTTTCAATATACTTTCGAAGAAAAATACTTGCTCCGAAAATGACGACGCATTTTTATTTGATTTCCGTTGAAGAAAATTATGCAAAGTTGCCATATATTTCAGCTTCGATTTAGATGGCAACAGGCTATCGCAAGCATTTTGAGCCTCAATCACAATATTTAGCGGCGTAGCATCTAAATTGTTCTCGTCAAAACTTAAATTCGACATACTCACGCAAAAAACACAAATTAATAAGATTTAATTTACTTTTCCCCGCGCTTTACCTTCGCGGGTTAAAGGCGAAGCAAAGGTATGAAGCCGCAAAATAGCCTGATATTAAAATCTATACTATAATATTATAAAGAGGTAAAATTTGTAAGTTTGCATGTAGGGGGTAATCTCTGAAACCACCGAACCGATTTTGAAAATTCTTTCGCTTACATGTAGCTGCATTATCCCTGAGTGCTATAGGCTATAAATTATCTTTATATCATGCATATTAGCCGAGCTATTATAATCTTTGTCAAGCAAGTCGGGGACGGGATCGCGTGGAATATTTTCCACTTCTACGCGGACGAAGTCGCGGGCAGAAGTTAGTAAAATATTTTTTTTTAATTTAGATCACAAATAAATGTTAATTTGTTGATAAAAGCAAAAATATTTTATAAATAACAATGTTTATTTCTGATATTCTGTTCATAAACACAATTTTAATTTTCATTAAATATAAGGCCTTAAAAACATGCGCATCTTTGCTGTGAAAAAAAAAAAATAAACAATCACCGCCGAATATAGGGAATTGAACAGTTGTTTAATGTTATCTGTGGCAAAATCTAGAATGATAAACCCTCGTGTGTGAAAAATTAAAACAATCCACGAGTGTGAAATACATTGCATGTTGAACCTAATCGTAGTGCGATAAGAGCCAGTTTTCAAGGAAGTGTATTGAAATAGTATCTTTTGATACAAGTGGAGAAAGTTTGTTATTGCGGCCGAGGCGGAGTTACGCCCGAGCCGCAAGGCGAGGGGGTTATGGAGCAGAGTACTGCAGTAATAATTTAAATATCCACGTGTATCAAACAACGTTTTTCAATACACTTTCGACGAAAAATACTTGCTCCGAAAATGACGACGCATTTTTATTTGTTTTCCATTGAAGAAAATTATGCAAATTTGCCATAGATTTTAGCTTCGATTTAGATTGCAACAGGCTATCACAAGCATTTTGAGCCTCAATCACAATATCTAGCGGCGTAGCATCTAAATTGTTCTCGTCAAAACTTAAATTCGACATACTCACACAAAAAACACAAATTAATAAGATTTAATTTACTTTTACCGCGCTTTACCTTCGCAGGTTAAAGGAGAAGCAAAGGTATGAAGCCGCAAAATAGCCTGATATTAAAATATTTTTTATTTTTATTTAGAACACATATAAATGTTAATTTGTTGATAAAAGCAAAATTATTCTATAAATAATAATGTTTATTTCTGATATTCTGTTCATAAACACAATTTTAATTTTCATTAAGTATAAGGCCTTAAAAACATGCGCCTCTTTGCTGTGAAAAACAAAAAAAAAAAAAACAATCACCGCCGAATATAGGGAATTGAATAGTTGTTTAATGTTATCTGTGGGAAAATCTGGAATGGTAAACCCTCGTGTGTGATAAAAGAAAAAAATCCACGAGTGTGAAATACATTGCATGTTGAACCTAATCATAGTGCGATAAGAGTCAGTTTTCGAGGAAGTGTATTGAAAAATAAAAGATAAAACCTATGCTAATTTTATAATGCAAACAACAACACAACAATGATAAATTTGTTTATTTTTCTGGTTACAGATTCAATCTCCTGCATGAAGCCACAGTGCGATGAAGCCTTTTATAAAGCAGGTAAATGTAATATACAAAAATCTCCGTGTTTGTGCTTCCTATCGAATTCCAAAACGGCTTGACCGATGGTAGGTCTGAGAATACGTCGTAGGCTATTTTTTTTTCAATGTAAATATTTTATACGGCAAAACACCCTTTGCCGATTCAGCTCGTATGTTAATAAAATATTTACTTAACTTTTTTTCTGTTGCTGTTAAATAAATGTAATGTATGGGTCATTCTCAGTGGGTTCAAATAAGCGCGTCCGGGTCGAAATCTAGTACAAGACGGATACCTAACAACTTGATATTTTTTTTCTGTAATAGGTTCGATCAAAATATTAGGTGGGGCCGAAGTTAGTTTTTTAATAAATTAAATACAAGTTAGTAAAAAAAATAAAAACCTAGAAAATATTGACCTCGGTGCGGTGTCCGGCCCCGGGTTGTGGCGGAAATTATTTTTTGTCTATTTTTCTCCAATACATGACGCTATTTTGTATATGTTCACAAATAACTAGATACTTATTTACTCAATCAATATTATTTTTACACCATAATAGGGATTAATACACAAGTTACAACTGGTTGTCTTCGCGTCCGACGATTTGAGTTGATATCTGTGTCGCGCACCGATCCGTTCCTAACACCTATATTCTAGTGTTTTCGGGAATAGTTAGAATGATATAAATTGTCAGTCGCGCTGCATCAGTGCTAAGGATACCATGTCTGTGCGTCTCCATGCAACTCTTTTATTAAGGTAAGTAATCGTTTTCGGTGGCTTGGTATACCCTTAAAATTGATTTCCGTGAATTAATTTTATCACAACCACGATAAGTATGTTATTCCTAAAACAAAGCTAAAAAAATAGGTGGTTGGTTTAGATGCCAATGTATACGTTTTTACAATAAAATTCCTAGCCATGTTCAAGAACTAAGCATTAATAAATTCAAATTATTTATAAAACGTAAGCTATGTCAGAAAGCTTTTTACACAGTCAAAGATTATATTGAGGACAAAAAGACTTGGGAATGAGGTGCTCCAATGATATATCTACATATACCTGAGTTATTATTGCTTTTTTCTTGTTTTATACTTTGCTAAGTTAATTATTGACTTTCTAAAGTATTGTATTTACTTTTTATTTCATGATTTCTTTTTTCGTTTTTTTTTTATCTTTTGTATTTTTATTATTGTGATTTTGTGAATGTGAGGAATATGTAGGTTATTATTTCTTTTTATGCTATTTTCATTGTAATTTTTAGTTGGTTTCTGGCAGTTTGAGTATTTGTGTGGCCTACCCAAATGTCCTTACTTTGGTATTGTTCGTCAGATAGTTGAGCTCCTTAAGTTCGAAGTTGAGCTACACGATAACTGACAAATGCTTGCACTGTTTGGACAGGTCCGCTCAAATTTGCGTGCTCCTTTCCTCAAAAGACACAACAGACATGAACCTTCATGCTTCTCATATGGTTTGATAAATACGAATTGTATGGACTTTAAAAGAGACGTTGACCTCTGAGTTTGTTTCGGTGTGTCTTCTCAAAGTAGTCAGTTAGGAAACACCGCGGTCTCATCTAGCTTAACTTAAAACACAAAAAAATGACGTGTAAAAGTGTTATTTATAACCAATTTACAAAATGAATATTTCATTTCATTTCATATCCAGTACAATTGGAATTAATATTTTTTAAACTATAATAAAAGTATGTCTTATGTGTATTCGATTTCAATAAAAGAGATAAATATTAAAAATTCGGGTTACTTTTGGAAATATCTATCATTTTGTCAATTATTTTGATTCCAGTGTCATTGATTTCGGTGTTTTCGATGGAAATTAAGTTCACTGTGCAGTTATTTATTTACATTTTAAGATAGTTTATTTAACTTACCGATCACCTCTCATGTTTTTTAGTATTGTGATTCTGGCAGATTCAAAAGAAGATCGGTTGGCTATATAAAGATTGGCTAAACGACGTCTGAAACTCGTGTTTAGAAGGATTCAGAGCTTTACGCAGTGCAAACAACGAATTTCTACGTAGAGGGCTAGAATATCTTCCAACAAATACAATTAAATAACGCAGGCAGAAAGAAGTATTTAATAATCATATCAAAAGTAAATGAAGAAACTTTCGGTTTTGTCGTGACTCCACAATCATCATCAATCATCATAATAAAGAGTATATCTATCTATCAATCACAACCAAAACAATAAGGTCCACTTCAAACTAGAGCAAGTTCCTACTTTGTTTTGCCAACATGGAGTTCATCGTTCGTTTCATCTTCCTGACCACAGCACGTCAAAGCTTATCGAGACTTGGCTAGACAACCCATTTCAAAATTTGAAAAAATGGTGAGTCCATACATGTCTCACTGGAATTATGATCTGTACGATCCATCAGGTACCATCGACCAGGTTAAGAAAAAATAAATGCGATCTCACTGATGAAGAGAGCACAATTCGTTAAAAACTCTTAACGATTCCGGTGTTTATTTAAAATAATTCTTCATTCCATCCGATCTCAAGCAATGTGCAGGGGCTATGAAAGTTCATCAAATAGTATGGAATGTGCTCAACCAACTGACGATGAGAAAATGAGGTGCCTCGAAGGTGGGCGTAAAAATGATTCAGTGTCGTGTGAACATGGCTATCATCTAGGATAGGCGAGCGTACTGACAGACTACTGACTGATAGAACCAACGAGAACAAGACTGAGAAAATTGGTCTGGTCAAGCCTAATATAGTTGTGATGTCGGTGCAGCCAAACCTACAATTTTCTCAGTCCTATCCTGCTGATCTTGTTGATGTCTTCTACGAAACCAAGCAGCACCTGTCCCATACCTTAACATCAGACATTAGATTGCATGAAAGTGATAGCTTCTGGACGCGTGTGTCAACACAACGTGAAAATATTGCTCTGACAGTAATTGCCTCTATACTTGTTGATGTTGTTGAAAATACTGATTTTAAGTGATGTTTGTAATATTTTTTATTAACACTTTTTTAATGTTAGTGGAAGGCTAACTACAATTTTAATTACATTTAATGTACCAATTGAACGCTTCTTACTAATTTATTTTTTAATTAACTACTAATTATTACTTAAATAAAAACCCTAAAGCTTCTTATGAAAGTAGATTTTTATAAATTTCCTATGACTTAATAAATGGGACTATTTAAGAAAAATAGGGAAAATATTTAAGTTATCAATAATTAACATACCTATTATGTTAATTATTGATAACTTAAATATTTTGCTGTAAAATCAACCTTCACTTTTAATAGGCATTATGTTCATAGTAGGACTAAAGCAGTTAACATAATATATATAAAACACAGTCTTTGAAATACCTAATTATTAATAAATAATTACCCACGGCTTCGCCCGCGTTAATTTACACTTTGTCAATAATTCTTGTTGCCAAAAAGGGGTGCCGCACTTTATGGATGGTTAAAAAACGCATATAATATTTAAAAAATCACCACCAGGGTCCATCCATCCCCAAAAAGAGACAGACAGTTAGTATTTAAAATTTATCTTTATAAAACCAAAAACGTAGTTTACAACACATTTTTCTAAACTACGTTTCTGGTTTTCCCGTCCTTGTCTAAAACGTGTCGATTGTTTGAGCTTGATACTCGTGAGCACGCCACATACAGTTGCCCATGGGAAAAGCAGTCTTTTTCTAAATTTACACCTGCGACTTTCAATGTCTGTCCTTGAGCTTTGTTGATGGTCATTGCGAATTTTGCTTTTAGGGGAAATTTGAGTTTTTTGAACTAGAATGGCAAATCGGTCGGGATTATTGGAATGCGAGGAATAAATACGTTTTCACCGCTTGCTGTTCCTGTCATAATTATTGCTTGAACAAAATAGCATCCAAGGAGCGTAATTTGTAGTCGCGTGCTATTACAGAGCCTTGGTGCGTCGAGATTACGCATCAACAGGACTGGGACACATATAAACAATTTATTCAGTAATTAAATAAGACGATAAGGAACGCACAAGACGTCATAATTTATAATATTTAATGATATGACGTTCACAGAACAAATGATCGGCTGCGCGTCAAACTACTCCATTTAAGAGTATTTTTGTTGCTTCAGTATTAGGCGTGCTCACGGCTTCTGGGGTTCTTTCTGTATTCTGAAAATACACCATACCTAATCCGTATGGTCAATTCCCTCTCATAGAGTGTCTCACCAGTGAGAACGAACAGACTGAATGATTACTATATTTAATGCTATGAAAGACTTACAGCTTTAGCAAACGGTTAAGGCGTAGAAAGCCTCATTCTCAAAATGGCAATCGAGGCGCTAAGTCTCAAAATGCCAAATACATTAAAAGTCTACTTCTCGAAATGGCCAATTCACTAAATGGCTAATTATCAAAATGCCACATTTTCTGCAATTGGCACATCGGTATATTCATTAAATTAAAATTTTCTAAAAATATTTTATTATATATTTACATGACGTATTATTGTCATTGTATGAAGAGCCCTATATACCAAGTGTTAAGTCAAGAGTCGCTTAGGAATATAAAAATCAACCAACTTTGTATGTTCTAATTCAATTCAAGTAATATTTTTCACATTCGTTCGATCCTTTAAATTACAGCTTTCAATTTGGTTTTGATAATAGGAATACTCGCAATTGTAGAAAAACTGCCATTTTGACGATAAGCCATTTATTATAAGCAGAGGTAGGAATTAAGTAGAGTTATTTATGTACTTGCATGGAAATGTTGATATGAATATGGATCTTCCCGGGATTTCTAATAGACAATCCCGTGTGACCAACAATATTATGTAAATTTGGCAACGTCACGCGTGCAGTGGTTTAAATTGTGTAATAGTAAATAACTTTTTATTTAATAAATCAATAATTTTTCTGCTCTTAAAAATTAATCCCGGGATTCGGGGCATATCCAGTTTATTATTTCGTTGTATGAAATCAGTGTAAGTACCTACATAAATAACTCTACCTAATTCCGACCTCTGATTATAACCCATGTATTTTAAGAATTAGGCTTTAAGAGAATTGGCCATTCAGACAATTAGGCCATTTTGAGACTTTGTGACTCGGTTTCTGTTTTGAAAATTAAGCCTTCTGCGCCCAAAACTAGCAAACAAATCAAGAACAGTTAATAAGACACTGCCAATTAAATTAATTCTTCTCTAATAAAATACTAGATGTGGCAACATCGTTCTCGTCTGTCTTGTATCGGCTGCACAGTCACTTTGTTTCATGATATTATATGAATCATTTTACTAGCATTTATCTCAGATAATTAAAAATATACCTAGGAATAACTACATAGCTAGTCTACAGAGTTAGTTGCGCAAGAAACTACATAAGTAAACAAGCCATTCAATGAATTAGCTTCAATGGAATTTTTCTAGTGAAAACAGAATATAAATTGCTTCCGAATGGTAGGTAATTAGTCACGAAGTGCTTTCTAATTTAGTCAAGCCCTCGTAGGCGATTAAGAGGAGGCTCCCCACAGAAATCTTAATAATTAAGATTTCTGTGAGGCTCCCTAAATTGTATGTAATTTTGCATTAATATTCTGAAACAATCACGCATACAATCAAAATGGAACTTTAGTATATGATTTATTGGATCTTTTCTTAACATGTCTAGACCAGTTTCGTGATTGGAACATTTTCGCTCGATTCATTTTTAATCGCAAATCATATCTTTTTAAAACTTATTCAAAATTTAATCAAGATTACTCGCTTTTTAAGTCTAAAATTAGTATTGACAGTAAGAAAATATAGTTTATTATCCAAATATAGGACATTTTTTCTTTAGATCAATTATTACTTTAGTTACAAACGAAATAAGAATTGAGACTTACGACATTTAGTTTCGAACCCGAATATGGTAAAAGAGCGCACGCGATATTCAACTTTATTACTGCTTAGTTAGCGTTTAGTATACAACGGCCTAACCGTGCTGCATGGGGGCGGAGCTTGCGTGAAAATTATTTTGGACTGCCTGGTCTTAATGTTTAATTAGCTTTATAGTTATAAATCGGAGGGACCTGTTGGAATGAATCATTTTGTCCCACAAGATTACAATACATTTAATAAAATCACAGATAGACACTGTCTGCGATTTCAAAATAACTATGGTTTTTCAAGTGCCTATAATTATTTACACGATAACACGATACTAAAACACAAACAATTTCTTTTTAATTTTTGTCTTTCTATGTGGCTTGTGTCTGGGGTGGCTGAACCGATTTTAATTAGAGTTTAATTTGAAGAAAGGAAGTTATAGGATAACATATAGGTATGCTACTTTTTATCCCGGTATGCTCCAATGAGCCCGATGTTCCCGATGGATTTACGCGGGAAAAACTACGCGAACGAAGTCACATGCTAGTAAATAAATACTTAATTAACTAATAAAGCCTAACTAAAACATAACTATTGCGTTTTAGTGTCTGATTTACAGAGCACAGTATCAACAACAAAGGTTAAATACTTATGTGCTCCACACAAAATGGTCATGGCATTTTTCATTTCACCAGTGACCTTCGTAAACTACTGTTTTTGGCTTTTATCAAAGATAACATATCAAAGATAGTTATCTTTGATATGTTAGCCTCATCGTACTTTAGTTATTACTGGGAATATAGAAGATATCAGAAAATTGGTACCTGCTCCAGAAATCTTTGTTACATGGAGAAGATTTGACCTATAAAAGATCTTTATAGGTCGACTAGCTGTTGCCCGCGGCTTCGTTCATGTGGGAGATTTTTCCCGTGTAGGTAAATTCCGATCCCGTGAGAATTTCGGGATAACAGCTTATGTATTATTCCAAGGTTTCAGCTATCTACATACAAAATTTCATTCAGATCCCTGCAGCTATTTTTACGTGAAACAGTAACCAAAATCCATTCATCCACCCTCACCAACTTTACAAATTATTTATAATTATTTGCAAGATTGCAATTTTACGACTTTTTGACGAAAAAGTTTTTTTTTTTTTGTTTGAAAGGATATTTTCATGTTTCTATTTTTTTTATCAAAATCATTTAAATAGGTACCTGGTTTTATAAAACTAAAAATTGAGAAATTTATTCAACTCACTTTTTTTTTCTGGGAAAATCATTAATTTTTTGCTTTATAGTTCCTGAGTCTTGTAGCTTGTAGTATTTGGAAGTCAGTTTTTTAATTGAAATACTTGTTTGTTTTATTATTAGTTGCCAGTATACACAGGTTAGAGGAGGAGTTGACTCGCAAGCAAATCAATGTTGTCAAGTTGAGAGAAACTTCATTCAAATTCGAACCTCCTTTTTGTCAAGTTTCCAAATATCCTAAGTGCTCACTTGATAATCCTTTTTTTTCGGTGGGAATATTATCTAATGCCTTGTCCCGTTCTGGGTGGAGCGATACCTCCGTATCGCTCCACCCAGAACGGTCTTATTCTGACTAAAACCCCACATTGTTCCTTCTGTTGACCTTTCATTCCGGGACCGCGGTGTCTCGTTAGAACAATTCCCTCAACCCCGTCACTATTGCTGACAACTCTTCGAGGCGCCCTTACGTTCCGGGGCCGCGGTATCTCGTTGGAACATTTAAACAACCCCGGTAGGCAATATCACTTGAGGGACCTAAGTAAAAAGTTAAATTAAAAGATTCACATAGTCTCAACGAAACGCAAGGTCTGCCGAAAACATCGCCGCTGTCCGTGAGAGTGTGCAGGAGAATCCGAGGCAGTCGATTTCGCGTCGCTCACAAGAACTCGGCCTTTCACAGACCACAACTTGGCGAATTTTGCGTCGTGACTTGGGCCTGCACCCGTATAAAATTCAACTCACCCAGGAATTGAAGGTAAAGGACCATAGACATCGACGTGTGTTCGCTGAATGGGCACTGGAGTAGTTAGCAACTGACCGTAATTTTCACAGAAAATTCGTAATCTTGTGACTTAACCCCGCTAGACTTTTTCTTGTGGGGTTTTCTTAAGTCGCAGGTCTATGCGTATAAACCACAAACCACAGCGGCCCTCAAAGCCAACATAACCTATGCCATAGGTCGAATTCAGCCTGATTTATGTGCAAGTCATGGAAAATTGGATATCTCGCATGCGCTCCACCCAGAGAAGCCGTGGCGGACACTTGAATGATGTCATATTCCACACATAATGGCATCACTACATCTTTCAAATAAATAAATAATTTCGATAATATCTCACACACACTTTGTTTTATTTAAATTTAAAGATAGGACACGCTTAATGAAAGACCCTGTATATACAAAGCTTCAGGTAAATCCATCGAAGAAATAAAAAGTTTCATATAAACTTTGACCCATCATGTTGAATATGTACTCATTATTGTCCTGAGCAAGGCCAGAAGATTACGTCTGCTGCTGCGGTGCGTGCTATAGGTTCGATTCCCACACTGATCTAATTTTTATATGGCCTAAAATCAAGATAGTCGTACCGCAGTCAATGTTTTTGCACAATACTGGAGAAATACATACGGCGTGAAATTTAAAAAAATGTGCCAAGTGCGAGTGAGACTCGCCCATGAAGGGTTCCGTAGTAACTACGCTAAATAACTTTGTTTTATGAATTACAAAGTTATATTTGCGGTTTTAGAAAATATGCTGTATCTCAAAAACTTCTGACCCGATCTCCTTCAAACCAGTTTTGGTTGAAAGTTTACATGAAGATCTACAGCACATATTTTTTTCTAATTTTTCACTCCATTATTATAGAAGTTAGAGGGGGGGACACATTTTACCACTTTGGAAGCGTATATCTTTTAAACGATTAACTTTATGAAAAAGTCAATATCATTTTAAAAGACCCTTTAAAAGATATCACACACGCATAAGTTTCATGAAAAAGAAAATATTTTCAGTTACAGTTCCATGTATGAGGAGCCCCCCTTAATTTTAAATATTTTTTTTATTTTTTTCTTAAAATCGGAAAGCGTTTCACAAGTTTCATGTGTATAGTCCTAATAGTTTCGGAATAAAATGGCTGTGAAATACGGACGGACGGCCAGACAGACAGACAGACATGACGGTACTACAAGGGTTCCGTTTTTTGCCATTCAGCTACGGAACCCTAAAAAAGAGTTGACTTGGCTTCTATCCTGGCCGCAGAACTGGATCAGGCCTCTCTTACAATATACATACAACATGTAACATAATTAATGCACATCCTGAAATTTGTTTGTTCAGAATCGTTTACTGAATCGATTTTTACGTTTTTAATAAAGATAATTTTTTTCCCAAAGCAATTAAATCTACGTAAATTACAAATTACACTTTCGCTGTTAGTAAAAACAAACTAACTATGGACCGTAAATTAAAGTAGTACTTAACTTTTTAAATGCAGATTTATATAAATTTCGTCATTCAGTACACATTACAGAAAAATGAAAGTCATTTAAAGGAAGTTACAGTCTTAAAAAGCCTGCTTAAACAAGTTAAACTAAAAATTCATAGTATGTATTATGATAATAACATAATTTTCTAATTGGGGTGTTTGAGGGTGTGCGTTAATTACGAAACGTGTTGATTATTAATAATTGATATTATTGATAATAGACTCGCGTTTGACCACCATCTCACCTGATGATGAGCGTTATTTTCTAACATCAATATCCATTGCGTTCCAGGCCTTCGTAGTGAGTGGTGCAGCTCTGAACATAGCCGGCCATGGATGTGCACACGGCTACCCAGCTGTGCTATTTGCACAACTGCTCAGAGACGGCGGGCCCGTTACGCTGACTGATCATGACACTTCCTGGATAGGTAAGACTTATTCCAATTCCTTCATTAAGTTTCTCCACAAGCGAAGACAATGGACTGACCGTTTTAGGTAAGAGCTGCAGTAAATAATGGCTGAAAAGAGATGAAAATGAAAGTGCCAATAATGATAATGATGTTTATTTTGCAAATATTTTATTAATAACAGTTTTACACGTCTTTTTTTTTCGTAATTGTAAACGAGATGAGGCCGATGTTTTGAATGTTTTAAATTGTAAGCTGAATAAAGGAGACGTGAGATGCAGCTGTCTACCGTAAAATACCTTTCAAAGAATTGCAGAAAGCGGACGAACCGAATGCGGCAACAAAAAAGATGGCCTCAAGCATTAAAAAAATGTTGAATAACAAGAATAAGATTGACTCCCTTTTGATTGGAATTTGTAATAAGAAAAAAAAGTAGATGAAGTACAGTCTACAACTTCTCGTGAACTCTTCAAGGTCTCCGATTGTCAAGGTTTACTTTTTGAACGAGTTTATGCAAACGAGATATCATTTCAAGTATTTGCTATTCGTGCTAAAATTAGGTGATATGATTATTTGCTTTCAATAATAAATAGGTACTTATTGAATTATCTGTTGTGTTTGAGCGGTTTCCCATATAGGTATTTTGCAATAATCCAAAGGGAAAAACTACTATGGGAATAAGTAGAAAGATAGGATAGAATCTTAAACAGCCTTGTTTTTCCTAAATCTATACATATAAATAAAGTCTAAATCTATAGATATAAAGAAGACTTTGTAAGTGATTTCCAAATAACTGTTTTCTCACGATACTAAAACACATTTTTTTAAATTTTGTCTGTCTTTCTGTATGTCCGGGCTTATCTCTGGAACAGTTGCACTCATTTTAATGAGACTTTTACTGGAAGATAGAGGAATTTGTAGGTAAATATATATGCACTTGTACTTAAGAAAGGCAAAGTTTGGCCTTTGTCTATCATGAGAATAATTTCTTAGGTCTCTGTTCCAAACTTGAGAACCGTTGATAGTTTTCAAAACTAGCCCTGTTGAGATATGAAGTCATATAGCCCCAAATATTATGTAATTTGTATTAGAATACTAACTGATCTCTGTGTTATTTATTTCAGCGTCCGTAGTCGGCGTGATGGGTATCGTCGGCAACTTCGTGTCTCCCGTTCTAATGACCAAGTTTGGCCGTCAACGAGCTCACCTCATCACCACAATACCTGCTCTACTCGGCTGGCTAGTCTTCATCTTCGGAAACTCCGTCTCCCTCTTCATAACGGCCAGACTCTTGCACGGATTTGCTTTAGGACTAAGAACTCCCTTAGCAGCCATTCTAGTCGCGGAATACACTGATCCAAAGTATCGAGGTGCGTTTTTAGGAACTTTTGCCATATCCCTTGGATTGGGGATATTTCTATCGCATTTGTGGGGAGCACATATGTCATGGAAGATGACTGCGGTAGTGTGCTCTTTGTTTCCGATAATAGCCATGGCTATAATAAGTCTGTCCCCGGAATCACCAAGTTGGTTGGTTTCCAAAGGAAAAATTGCTGAAGCGAGAAAAGCCTTTAAATGGGTCAGAGGCGAAGGAACAGAACAACAAGAGGAATTAGAAACCATGATCAATGCTCAGAAAATGGATAAGGCTGAGAAGAGACCAGAATATGCTGAAACTCATGTCTGTAACAACCTTTTCAAGAAGGTTTTTGGAGCACTGGGTCAAGTTGTAAAGATTTTCAAGAAGAAAGAGTTCTATAAACCAGCTATCATAGCTATAAGTATGCTGGTTGTTTTCGAGTTTGGTGGAGCTCATATGGTAGCTGCGTACGGGAATATAATCCTCCAAGTTGTGTTAGACAAGAAAGATGCCAAAGATGTTGCTTGGCAATTCACTGTGATAGATCTGTTGAGGACGGTGTGTGCGTTCTTAGCTATTTTCTTACTAAAATACTTTAAACGAAGGACTATTCTGTTCTCAAGCGGTGTGATGACAGTTCTGTCTATGACAGCTATTTCGATCTTTGTTTATTTAAGGAGGGCGGGAGTTTTTACGGAACCATGGATGTTGGAGATCGTTCCAATGGCTTTAATGGTTCTATACACTTTATCATTCTGTTTAGGTTTAGCACCTTTAAATTGGGTGATATGTGGCGAGGTGTTTCCTTTAGCTTATAGAAGTCTAGGATCAACACTTTCTACGTCATTCTTGACACCTTCCTTCGTGATTTCAATGAAATCTGCACCACATTTATATTCCTCAGTCGGAGTCGAAGGTGCATACTTAGTTTATTCAGCGACTTTGACTGTGTTCCTAATCATAATGTATGTGTTATTGCCTGAAACTAAAGATAGGACTTTACAAGATATAGAAGATAGTTTTAAAGGAAAGAAAAGTAGTGACCCAGAAGCACAAATGAAACTTATTGTAAAAGAAGAAGGAGTTATTGTTAGTTAACTTAGAAATTTTTAAGCTCGAGTAATCCCAGATACTTTAGTGGGTATTACTTATGTACGCGAACTTGTAAATTACCAAATATATGTACGAATTTTCTTAGTTAAGTTACATGACATTAGTATTAGGTACATCCTGATCTTGCAGAATAACGAATAGCGAAACTTCGAATGGCGAATATTCAAATAACGTTTAAATTTGTAGGCGGAAAGGCCTTAGAAGCTAAATCGAAGCACCATGATACTTACGGTAATTACAGCCTAGAGGGTCATATTTTATGAACACATAAAATCCGAGTTAATGTCGCCTACACGGCTAGCATGACGTAAAGATGTTTAAGAGGCAAATAAAGCACAAATCTTAAATTGAACGATTATACCTACGTTTAGTTTATCTCTTAGGGTGTTACAACACCAATCGATCGATCGTCGATCGATGGTAGAATGGATTAGTCGACGTCGATCGATAGTTTCTACCAGACCAATCAATCGATTGTCGATCTATGGTAGAATGGATTAGTCGACTTCGATGGATGGTAGAATACATTTCGAAAGAAACAGGGAATATAGCCGGAGTTAATCGATCAACGTCGACCGATGCCATCGAACGGCAATCGATCGATTGGTTAGCCGACCGGGATCCGTCGATCAATTAAAGCTACCACATCAATCGATCAACGTCGACCGATGTCGATCAATGGCATCGATCGACGATCGATCGATTGGTGTGGTAACACCCTTAGTTAAGCTAAACCTACTTTTTTGACAAACGATTCAATTCTTTTTAGTGAGATTAAAATATTTTATTCTTAACGTATACCTAAATGGAATAATTATACGAAACGAACATGTAATAAGATACTATTTTTATAAGATGAACATATTGCACAAATAGATAGACTTGTTTTTATATTTTTGTTTTATTTATTCCTACTCGGGGCAGTGAAAGTGAGGCAGCGGCACTTTGCACAAGGTAAAAGATAAAAGAAAGAAAGAAATAAAGAAAGAAATCATTTATTAGCCATAATCACAGAAATCTTAATAATAAGTATTAAGATTTCTGTGGCCATAATGTAGGTATACATATAAGTTGGTTAGAGTTAGTAGCGTCCCAATACATTTTACCATTACGGTGTGCTAAATATTATTACCTACTATAACTGGCCCGGGAGGAGGCAAGGCTCCCTGTAGTAAAGGGAATCGCAAGTGCTCTTGGGACATGGTTGCTTCGGGAAGTCCCTGCATCGTTTAGGCAGGAACACAGACACTCGGTTTCATCGTCGATTGTCGGGAGGAGACAGCGTGGCATACGCTTGCAGAGTATCAGCTTGGGAGCCGCACCGTGCTCTCGTTTCGAACGTGGGAAGCAACCTGTCGCTGCGGACTGTTATCGGTTCAATGATCGGAAGCGCAGTGTCGTAGGATGCGATGATCTCTTTCTGTGAAACTGTCATATCGCTGATGGTGGCTCCGGAAAAGGAGAGGGAGATCTCTCGAGCTCTTCCAGCTCGGAGAAGAAATCCATGAGGACTTTCACATAAAGAAAAAAATGAGGTTGTCGGATGCTTAACCGGACTTGCCTGTGGCAGCCTTAATTATAATAATGAAAGCCTCCAGCCAGAGCTTATAAAAAACTTACCTACTAAGTGACTACACGTTAAAGGTAAGTTAAGGGCGTCGCAGGGGCAGGGCATCTAGGTTTGGGCTGAATTAGACAAGGTATTCAGCTACGTAAAATGTGATAATATAATATTATTATGTATATCGTACACGCTCTGAGAATTTAGAAGAACAATCAAACATTAAATGGGCGGTCTTATCGCTAAAAGCGATGTTTTAAAAGTCGATCTCTGGATGGATTTAAAAGAGGCCATAGTTCTGCAGTCTTAGTAATCACGACCAACATCGATATCGATTGTTGGTCGTAATCTCTTAGGTCTGTCGTTTCTTGCCATAGTTAGGGAATGTTCCAACTTCCAACGAGATGCCGCGGCCTTGAAACGCAAGGGTGGCTTGAAGAAACAGGGTAGGCTTAGTCCGCTACACTAAGAGAGTAAGAACGGTAGGATTTATGTGATGGTTTTCCCCCGAAACAGTCTGTCGATCCTTTCGAGTAATACTTATGGCTGTATTTTCGAATTGTACACGGACGAAGTGCTAGTAGATGATAATTATGTTCATGAAGACATTCAGAATTGAAACGAATAAAATACCTAGTGACAGTTTTATCTATACTTATAATAAATCTGTAGAGAGGTCAATTCTGTACATTAAATATATTTACAAAATAACTATCAGGGGGTGATTAGGGATCGATACTGATGCCAAAAATGCAATCAGTAAAATTTTTGTCTGTCTGTCTGTCTGTCTGTCTGTCTGTCTGTATAACCGTTAAAGAAACAAAAACTACTCGACGGATTTTAACGAAACTTGGTACAATTAATATTCATACTCCTGAGCAGGTTATAGTATACTTTTCATCACGCTACAATCAATAGGAGCAGAGCAGTGAAGGGAAATGTTGGAAAAACGGGAGAAGTTACTCCATTTTTTAAGCTTCCGTCGCGTGTGCAACCTTAATGGTTAAAGCTACACAGAAATCATTTATGACGGAAATGTTCTCCTTAAAATTATATAAAAAATATCCCACGACAGCATATGTCTATCTTTTATGGTTGACTCACAATAACACGTGTAACTCCCGATAGCTTAGCAGTTCCAAGCTTTCTGATTATAATATTTGTCTACTCTTACGTTTATAACACTCTCAGTCACCCCTAATTGAAAAAGTTAACATTATTAACTATTCCATAAAACAGAATCATATAAATCGGTATAGAAACATCAAAGTTATGCATGAAATACGCTAATAATAAGCCATCGCGCGTGAATACTGAATCATGCTATAAGGATTATTTTTGAGAATCGGTCGCCGCGCTATACTAATAATATAAGGCTGAAGAGTTTGTTTGAACGCGATAATCTCAGGAACTACTGGTTCGAATTGAAAAAATATTTTTTAATTAAATGGTAATTTCATAGAGAAAGGCTATAGGCTATATATCATTACGCTAAGGCCAATAGGAGCGGAGCGCCAATGAAGAATGCTTCAAAATCGGGGTTAAATTTAACGTTAGCCCAAAGTAACTATTCCACGCGGACGAAATCGCGGGCAAAAGCTAGTTTATGAATATTTTTGTGGATACAAATACAATTTCTTAATTACTTTACCATCAGATGAGATTGTGGTCAAATGCGAGCCATTATCAATAAAAAAAAAATTAGTAACAACAAGCCATAAATTGTCTAGACTACTATCCATATAATTATATGGATGCATAATATTGAATAATTGTATATAAGGAATTGTATATTTTTTTGTAGATATTTATATATAAGTAGGTATCTGAAATTGCAATTAAATTTTTTTCTAAGTAAATTTGACCCTATTGTATCTAAGCTACTAATATTTATTATAGTGAATAAGTTTTACTCATTAGGGCACTATAGCTACAGAATATACATTTTTTGTCAATCAAATGTTTAGTCCATTTAGTAACAACACCCATCCATCTGTGGATAATGTAGTGGGCTGCAACATTGCTTTTTTTTTCTTCTTGTAAATTTTGTTTATGTACTATTCTTAACCGACGAAAAAAACAGAGGAGGTTATCAAGTCGACGCGTATATTTTTTTGTATGTATGATCACCGATTACTCGAAGACGGCTAAACCGATTTGGAATTTTCTTTATTTGTTTGAAAGGGTATACTTCAAAGTTGGTCCCATTGTCACCAAGTCAGGATCTGATTATGGGATCCTGGAGAAATCGAGGGAACTCTTCAAATATTATAGGCACACCTATAGTGATTTGAGTATTTTTTATAGTAACTTGTGTAGTTGCATTCGAAAAGCACCATTTGTGCAGTGGACCTGATGATGAAGACCACAGATGGCCACTGGAACTACTCAATATATAAGTAGGAATAATAAGTATTTCATGGGTTCCGCTTCAATTACTTGAATATGGTTATTAAGCACAATATGCTCGTGAAGTGAAGCTGATGGTGAAGTGCCAGGAGAACTCCTCAACAAATAACGGCCCAGCATTAGGAAAAGCAATATTTTGTAAAAGGTTAGAAGTCTTTGACATTTAGGCTTTTGTAACTAGGTAAATTATAAATCGACCAACTAAAAAGAGTGAAATAAAAACTTTACCAAAAAATTAAACTGACTTCCTAATTTTTATAAATTTTTCCAATTAATTTTTCACTTAGCAGTGTTTATTGGAAGTCTGTTTAATTTTTTGGTAACAAGTTTTTTCTCCATCAGCTTAGCCTTTTCCCAACTAGGTCACCCTCGGCATTCAGTCTAACCGGTTGCAGCGGAGTACTATTGTTTTCCATCGAGCAACTGCCTATCTAACTTCCACCACTCATTTGCTGGGTAACACAATACTCTTTGGCATGAATGGTATCAGAAACTGAGAGTACACATACTGACTGTCAAAGATGTACAACTGACTGAACCAATGGCTGAACAATCATTCCGAGGCATGGAGAAATCTCTATATGTTAATATCACCCATCCCCAGACAGTAAGCATTATTTAACCTTGAAGATTGAACCCAACACCCATTTTCTCGAGACTCAAGCTCCACTATAAATCATAATCTATAAAGCGTACCTAGTTAAATTATATTATGGCTACATAGCTAAGAAACTTATATTAAACTTTGGTGAGAGTTCTAATACATTATCACATGCTGGAAAGAATTCTTTCATTAAGCGTACTTCTACAGAGTGCAATTTCCTGCCAGAGTATCTTTATGTCAAGAGTGATTTTGTTACTTCTGACCTCTAACATCAAGCATGTCATTACTTACCACTTGGAGATATCCACTATATGTCCATGCATAAAAATATTAAATGCAAGTATATCAAGAATAAAAAAAATTCACACAACAATCTAATTATTCACTCTTGACAAAATCAATTAGCAAGTCTATTTATACCTATCAGGAATAATCTTGTAATAAATAAATGCAAAACAAGAATACTTTGGTCTCGCAATCCATGCAGAAAATTACTAAATTCTACTTAAAACTATGCAGGAATAGAGTTCCATATCTCCATAATTTTTTCTGAACTCAGATCAGGTGGGCCCAGAACGAACGAACCTACATATTTTGGTCCGAACACCTTTAATTGTCTCACGTTTATTGGAGTCAATATTAAACTGGATAGTGGAGTGCGTGCTACACCAATCTTCTCTGCAATCACTCCCGTGATGTGAACGTCATCTATCCAGAAGTACGGCATTGACTGAGCTATTTTTAATAGCCTTGGCACTACATCTTGAGAATATAGGATGGCCCAACCTGTAAACAGATAGATATATTCTTTATTGTACATCATAACAGTAAAACATATAAGGACTTAACAACTAAAAAGGGTGATACAATGGGCAGTCTTATCGCTAAAAGCGATCTTTTATATATAACCTTTGGATGGATTTGACACAGAAGGAGAAAATAAATACACAGGTAGTTCACAGTGTACTATTTACCTATACAGATTTATATGCATGAAATTCAAAGCAAGTATCAGTCCACCCTTAAGGAAGCTGACCCAAGTGTCAAAGATTTTATTGAAGAAACATTGCCTTAAGACAACAAAAATTGGAGAAAGCCATATAGAAAGTCAATACATTCTCCTGAATCATGGAGTAAATTTTAGTTATAATTCAACTTTTATAGATGGTATGTTTTATGTAAATAAATAAATCTTATCTTAAGAAATGTTAAACTTTTTACTCTCATGTAAAGTGAGTCAAATTATTTGTGTTAAGTGTGTGTTTGCTATAGAACAACAAATAAATATTACTATATTAAATATAGTACTTAATTTTATTTGTTGTTCTATAAGCAAAAATTGTGTCTTACATCTTATCAATGTATTTTGTTTTATGTTAAATTCTAAACAAATAATAATTGTACAAACCTGCGCAATAAGTTGGATAATAAGCCGGTGCATATTCTGCAGCAGTCACCTTCCATTTTGACTTATTAGATCTCTGAACTTTAGCATGTTCCAACACCTGGCAGGTGATCAGATCCTTGGCGCCCCACGGAGACAGTTCCCTTGCTAGGAAGTGCGTCATCTCCCGAGAGTTCAAAACAATATCATCATCCGTTTTCAAAACATACTTTGCTGTTGGACAATGGTGCACTATCCATTTTAACCCCATTACATGCTTGTAAGTCATATTTCTATACACATCCACAAAATTGCCTTGTACTATGTCTCCGTACTTCATACTCTCATCCTTAACTATCTGCGCGACAGTTACATTTTCTGGTTCGCCGACCAGAAACACGACTTTAGTTGAATCATGATTCCGGCCCCATGTATTGCGAATTACCATTCGGTTTTCATGGTTATTTGGATTCGAGGATATAATTATCATTAGTAATAAACCAGCAGGATAGCCCTTACATGGTTGTGGGTTAATTTTAAAAGTAAAATTGCTTATATCTATCAGCTGAGTGTAGTTATCCTTCACCAATATCTGAGTAGTGTTAAAAGGTCCCAACATGCTGAATTTTGGATCCTTTATCCGTATTATATTAGGCGAAGTGCTTGTATAGTAGTTATAAATGAAGGAGAGAGCACAAATAGTAAATAAGATCTTGTGAAGAGTCATCATTTCTAGTATTTCGTTGCGTTGTCCTTCAGCCATAGCAAATCTTTACCCAGAGGATAAAAATAATTGTTTTCACTAGTTGAACATTTTGCATAAGTGTGCTGCTTTACTCACTCAGACGAAATTATTGCAAAACACTAATAAAAGCTCACAATTTTCTATATATATGAAAGTACTCTGTGCTCACAATAAACTTGCAATAAACTGAAATGCACCATATAAGCAGTGTTGCCGTTTAGGAATCAAAAGTAGCTAGATTTTGAAAAAACAAATATTAAAAAATCCGCTAGAAGTCGCTAAATATTTCAAAATATTCCATGGTAACAAAATATGGTGTAAATAAAAGCAAATTTCTATAATCAAGCATTTAATCATAATAATGAAATCCCTATAGGTTTAAGCAAGCAAAAATTTCGTTATCTATTGCGTCATTTTCGACTTCAACAACTTCTAATGGCTAGTCTTGTGCATGCTTGGTCATTTTTGAGATTGCTCCGTACTAGTTCATTTCGGACATTGAACTATTTAATTTGTTCTAGTAGGTCTATTCGGTCACCGCTTTCAGCAGTCAGCGGTCACTAGAAATGTCTGCGTGTTCGGGTGATAAGCTAAATTAGACGTTATGCAATTGAAATAATACGCATCTTATCTCATTCTTGCGAATTCAGTCGGTAGGGTTCGGGTAGCATCGTCATTCATTGGCTATTCTCTCCCGTTCTCATTCATTCACAGACATCGAATGAATTCGTATAACGTTATTGTCAAAAAGTCAGTGACTGTATTTAATTTCTCGTTCGCACATTAAGATCGCGCGATTTAGAATGTACATCTGTACGAGTTCGAAAGGAGCTATTTGATCGATTATAAGTCAACGTTCGAAAACGTTTCATCGAGTACAGTACGAAGATACGGTTCCTATTCATTCATCGTTCACGAACTACCCAAGACTACTAATGGCGCTGAAGCAGCAGAAGTTGATTGTTCCACTGTAGAAGTACTTGGTTTTTTAATGGTTTTAGTGATTTTTTTAGGAAAGCTTTGCATACAAAAAGTCGCTAAAAATCGCTAAATTTATTTTAGTTGCTAGATCGAAAAAAAAGTCGCTAATCACATCCAAAAACCGCTAGATCTAGCGACAAAGTCGCTAAAACGGCAGATGTCGTATTTTTAAACGAAGTCAACTGACGTTTACTGTGTTGTCAGTTTTTGATGAAATAAAAATAGTGTTGTGACAAAGTGAATGATTGAAAAACTCCTGAATGAATGAAATCGCCTCGATTGTCTAGTGAATAGTTAGTGTGCCGAACTGCCGATATCGGGTACGGGGTTCGAATTTTAGTCGTGCTTTGTACATACCAACGAGTTTTCGACGACTATGTTCCTATAGTATCTACCTATACTGAATACCGTCGTTGCGCCTGCCAAGTTCCATAAGTGATTTTTGTAAGGTTTTGGGAAACAACAAAAAACATGTTGTTGAATTGAAAATAAAAAAACTCGGCAAAATTATTGATACCACAGCACAGACGTTTATTTAATATATTATAAAAAATACAAAAGTTGCCAAAACTAACATTCATTTAAGGGGCTAGAATTATTTAAGCAAAAAAGTGTACAAAAATTAAAAAATGGACAAATGGAATTTGGCAGGCGCAGCGACGATACCGAGTGTGTAAACATTAAGGAAAACATTGCGAGGAAACTTGTAAGACTGTCCTATTTTCAATACATCATGTAGTTAAAACTATAGATGTATAAAATATAACAATTATAGGTAGGTAATGAAAATAAAAACATCGCTTATTACATAATTTGTTTTTATTCATCATCAGATAAAAAATCATCACTATCGCTTTTGGTGACATTAATTATAAATCTGTCTGAAACATTGTCGATCATGTGGTCGAGAGCTATAGATGCTGGCGGGAAACATTCCGAATCATTCCCGTCGAATACTTCGGAAGTATTCTGAAATATTCCGAAACTTTGGGAATATTTCAACTGTCAAAAAAAAAAACAGGAAAATCGACCTTTGAAGTCTGTTAATATACCAAAACCTGCTCCTAAGTAGGTAAGAACAAATACTTTTCTGAAAACCGCATCAAAACGTGTTTGCTTGCAAGGTTTGCCTTTATTTCCTTTTATTGACTGGGCTATTATACGCGTTAAGTAGGTAGGTAATGATTAATACCTACCTATGCGACTCGCGAATACTCGTGATGCGTACAGAGCTACATACAAACTAACCAAAAACATAGGTAACCCTTTTTCAAATAGCAAATCAAATATGCTTGGCCTGGTTTTTTTATTTCACAACTGACATTTAAGGCTATAATCGCATAGCACGACTTACAACTCGATCGCCTAATGCATGTATTTTGACCAATAGGATGCACGAAGCGTATTTTAGTAGTGTTCGTAATAGTAAGTATTAATATAATGTTACACGCCCTGTACTCACAAAATGCATATTATTTCTAATTGGGCGAAAACAGGAAGGGATATGGTTTGTCACTAGCTGCGCTTCCGCAGAAATATTTTCTTAAGTGAGTATGCGTATCTTTGGCCGATAGTACCTACCTAAAAACAAAAGAAAAAAAATCCTGTTAATCGCAGGCTAATAAATCTACCTATAAAAATTTCAACATATACTTAATCAATCCCATTTATAATAAAATAAACATTTATATTTTACTCTCGTAGCGTACATACGTACTCTCGCAGTGAACAATAATTAACTCACCCACCACACAACAAGCAAACACATTTATTCCCATTGAATTATTCGGGCGAAATATTCGGAAAAATTCGATTGTGGGGTACGAATCTTTCTCGCGCGGGTGAAAACTTCTCCGGGGAGCAGCATCCCCTCCCTCTTACCGCACCCCGCACCGCCATCGCCTGCACGCACGACTCGTGGCCGGTGGCAGTCGGGTGCGCGCGTCGCGGTGCCAGCGCGGCGGCAGCGGCCGGCGGCGCACAGAGATCGACGATCGATGCAAAATACGAATTTTCAGCAAAAAAAGTTGAAATCTTAATAAATAATTAAAAGTTTCTTTAAATCAGAATGATTCAAAATGAATGTATCATTTTGAATAATTCCCATTTAAAGAAACTTTCCCCGAAGTATTCCGGAATTATTCAGAAGTTTTGCAACTATAGTCGAGACCATACATTTTGTCTTCTTCTTTAATTATATGAGACACGAAGCTACTCCATTTTTCAGGTGTGATATGTTGATGTCCTTCTTCAAAAAGTTTGATCCGCGCTTTGTAATAAGCCGTTAAAAAACTGATTGTAGTTACATACTGCTAGTAATTTATATCAGAGTACTTTTTTACAATTTTATTGTAAAATAAAAATATTCTTTTATAGTTTGAAATGATTAACTATTCACACTCATTATTCATTCATCCGATTGAACGAGAACTGAACACATCACTAGTACTTTAAATATGGCAACATTATTTTACAAAGTGACATTAGCTACTGTCAGTTGGCTTCGTCTAATAAAAATTTTAGATGATAAATTATGTATCATCTAAAATTTTAGAGATGAAACGTATATACTGCAACAGGTTTTTGGAACAGGTATGTGACTGGACGCGCAGACTTATTCCGTGTGCACCACATAAACGCGTCTCGAGTATTTAGGCGTATGGCGTCTGACCGAGTCTCACCGAGTCTGGTGCGTACGTACTCGTAGATACTTGACAGTTGACGGACTACATACCATACTCACTCGCGTAGTCACGTAATATTTTATTTATGTACAATATGTTTTATCTCAGTTTTAAGTATTAATTCAATTGATTTTTAATTTATTTATTAGATTTAAATTTGATTTTAGTTTAATTTAATTTGGATTTTATTAGGCATGGTTTATCGATTTCATTTTATTTTAGTATTTGATATGAATTTAATTTTTATATAATTTTAATGTCCATTTTTTATATATTCAAAGTTTTCAATTTTACATACTCCTTTATATTATCTATGTAGAAAATGTTGTTGGTTGTGCATTTATCTCATTTATTGAATTGTATGATTTACTGTAAAATTATAATTCCCGTTTTTTTTCCCAAATAAATAAAAATAAATAAAACAAATTGCCCTGGTACGCGTTTACGGTAATTCGGAACGACTGTTGGCGCGCCAACATCGAAAATATCGTATTTCGAAACGCAAGTTTGCCAGTCAATTTATTTGTTTTGCGTTTTTGAACTTAATGTTCGTATTCATAGAATCCTTATTACTTTGTTAAGCAGCGTGAATTATTATTTGTTTATGTTTGTGTTTGATGTACTTACCAAAACAATCTTATCGGAAAATGTGCATGCGTGTTTTATTAATAGTAAATATGAACCTTGATGATTAAAAATTGATTTTGTAGATAAAACGAATTGAATTCTTCTAAATGCACCAGCTTTTTCCTATATAAGTTTCTATAATTTATTATAAAATAAGCTGACAGTCCTAAGCCTGTAAAGTATAAAGGGAAGTTTTCAATAAAATTAAATTTTATGTGTTCTAAAATGTAGAAAATTTAAATGAATAAATAGGTAGCTGCGTAGTCTAATAATCCATAAACCGAAAATAACTCCATTACTTGATCGTCTCGATAGTACATAAACGTACGAAGACGTTATGTACTATCGATACGCTTTAAGACATCAAAACTTCAATAAACTCGATACGCCTAAAGACGTCGAAACGTCAATAGACTCGAGACGCCGAAATACTCGTGGACCTAGTTTATGGAATAAGTATTTGTGCGGCCGCGTACTTCTAAGACTCAGTACGCATTCTACCTAGTATATCCCACCTCTAGATACATATACCTAATTACTGAGAAATGCACTGAAAAGTGAAATGGTATAAACCAGGGCTGCCAGGTGAAAAAAAGGTGTGATCGTACGCCAACTACAAAAAAATCGTATGCAAAGGAAATTTTGAAATGAAAAGATCGTACAGCCTAGAAGTACAATATTTTTTATTAGAAATAACTGAATCAGACCAAAAACACGAGACAATATATTGTTATGACTCTTGTTTTTGGTCTGTCCATGACTTTGATGTCCTTATAGATTCGTCATGTCTGTCTATCCGTATGTCACATCCATTTTATTCCCCAACTTTTAAGAATACGAAATAACTAAAATTCGTTTAGTTTTAGAAAAGAAATGCACTAAAACTATTTATTAGATTTATACAAATTTTCTGTGGTCACATTGTATAACATTTCTGTTGTTGGCTTAAACTTCGTGCAATTTTCGTTTTTTCAAACAACAAACACAAAAAAACACTCAAGACAGTACCTATACAGATTCACATAGGATATTTTTATACTACGTGCAGATCGAGACTGACGAGGAAAACAGGTTTTTGACAAGTCGCAATTATTACCGAAAGAAAAAAATAATAAGTTTCGTAAAAATGCAAACAAATACAGCCTGTAAATAGCTAAGCAAAGAGTCTTCATTCAAGTACAAGATCTAGGTACGCGTTAGGTTGTTGGGGAATTCCCCGAAACTCAAACTTGCCTGTGGAGCACGTTCGTTTCATTACAAAATGTTGCCAGGTATGTAAAAATCGTACATTTTCTGTACGATCCTGGTCTAGTGATCGTACATGAGTAAAAATGCCAAAAAATAGTAGGAGTACGATTAAAATCATACATCTGGCAGCCCTGGTATAAACAAAGTAGTATACCACCACTTTTTCACTTTTACCAGACTTATTTCGATAGGTCAGCAGTAAACAAACTGACAGTTTTAGTGTTGTAAGATAATGACAACCACGAAATTGTAATGTAACTAAATTAATCGATGTAGAAATAAAATCTAATATATAAAATTCTCGTGTCACAATGTTAGTTACCTTACTCCTCCGAAACGGCTTTACTGATTTTTACCAAATTTTATATGCATATTCAGTAGGTAGAATCGGCTACTATCTATTTTTTAGGGTAGGGGTAGGGTAGGGTTAGGGTAGGGGTAGGGTATTGGTTGGGTAGGGTAGTGTAGGGTTTGGCTAGGGTAGGGGTAGAGTGAGGTATGGGTAGGGGTAGGATACCACGCGAACGAAGTCGTGGCGGGTCAGCTAGTTGAATAATAAAATTGTGTGAAATTAACCAAAAATTAATTGGGTTCATGATTTTTTTTACATAAGGACAGAAATACAAGGTATAATCATAAGAGTTAGGGCGTCCAATCCCGCAGCCTGAATTCAATCTCGGTATTTGCGGGACTACGAATTTTCAATCCCGCGGGATCTCGGTATTTGCGGGATCCCGCATATTGAAAATATTCACATTTATATAAGGCAAATAAAACAATGAATTAATCAACTAACTCGTAACCAACGTTTATTTACGTATTAGGTACTATTAGTATGAGATCAATCAAATTACAACGTTTATTTATCACAAAAAAAAACAATGAATTAATCTACTAACTCCACATTTATTCCAGTATTACTACTAGTATGAGATCAATCAAATTACACCGTTTATTTATCACAAAAAAAAACAATGAATTAATCTACTAACTCCACATTTATTTCAGTATTACTACTAGTATGAGATCAATCAAATTACACCGTTTATTTATCACAAAAAAACAATGAATTAATCAACTAACTCCACATTTATTTACGTATTATTATGAGATCAATCAAATTACACCGTTTTTTCTTCACAAAAAACAGTAACAAATACTGAATAAAAAACTTTACTGATATTTTAAGCTACATACTTAGGCTACCACTGACTGAAATTAGGCTATATTAGGTTACATAAGCTGTGAAAAACGGGCGACATCGGCCCCCGCGTTGTTTGCAACACTGCCGGCCGCCAGTCACCGAGCGATCGCGCTCACGAGAGGTCGTATCTATGCTTTTTTCAGTCCCGCAAATCCCGCGGATCCCGCGCCCGTAATCCCGCATCACGCGGTATTGGAAAATGACGCGGGATCCCGCAATACCGAGATCTCGGTATTCCGAGATTGGACGCCCTAATAAGAGTGTATTAAAATGATTGACAACAGAGCTTTTAAGAGCAGCAAGCTTGTCTAACTGATACCGGCAATGCATACCACTGAGTAGCCTGCATCATAAACGATGAATCATATTTTCTCAAAGTTTTACAGTCTCAAATTTTCCGATGATCTCAAATCTCTAGTACGTGTGTCATGAAGGAATTTAAAACGTTATTTGAGATAAAAGAGAATTGTTGGATTGAACAGAATATTGTAAAGTATGCGCATTCCGGCGAAGACGGATAGGCAGCCACTTTAGCTTAATGCGAAACTCAGAAACATGATCATATTTGCGTAAAGCAAATATAAATCTGATACAAAAATGTTGGAGTCGCTCAAGCTTATCTGAGGTATTCCTCGAAGCGCTACCATTTTGAAGCGCACCTAATGAAGCGCTCCTTTTTTATTCCTCGGAGCGCTCCTTTTAGTATACCATGTTATCGGGAGCGCTACTAAAAGGAGCGCTCCGAGGAATAAAAAAGGAGCGCTTCATTAGGTGCGCTTCAAAATGGTAGCGCTTCGAGGAATACCTCGCTTATCTAGCTGCACTTCAGTGAGGTCTAGATAACTTGCATCAGCATAGTGGAGAATAAGGGATTGGGCGAGCGCAGTTTTAGTGGCAATTGGCAGGAAATTGTGTTTATTATAAACTTATACAGTAATCATTATCATCAATCAGCTTTATAAAATATTCTTTATAAATATTATTAAAGATTGGCTTTTACCATGTCTAGTTAGATATAAATATTTTAATAAAAATATATTTATTAATAATAAAATCTAGTTACTATGTGCTTCAAAAATACATGATAATAGTTTTTATGATTTATATATATTTCTATCGATTAAAAATCGTTCATTTATTATTCGATTGATTATGTCAGGTTACTGAATCGAATTAAAAGTCGTGGTATAGTCTAAAATTGCTAGGATGCAAACATTGATTTACAAAAATCCAAGATGAACAGTCTCGAAGAAAAGTGACGCTCGAAACTATCGCCAAACACTCACCACCTACGTAGTAATAGATATGCTATAAGTATAAAATATGTTTTTGCAAATTCTATCTTATGACAATTGTTTAAAGTTGTTTTTACAAAGCAGTGTGTGAAAGGCAATCTTTCCCCTGTTCCATATATCCCTACTGACATATCCCCCACTGGTGGGGATAGTTGGATATTTTTTTCCATTTATCTCTACCAGTAGGGATATATGGAACAGGGCAAGTTTTCAAGGGTTTCTTTATATGATTAATCAGGAGTTACTAAATTACTTGTGATAAAAAGAATAAAAAAACAAAATAAAATCGCGAAAACAATTTAATACAAACAAACTCATCATTTTTGAAAACATAACTTCATTTGAGTCAACTTAAAACATAAAATTATACTTCCATAAATTGTACAGTACAATGTATCCAGTTTAGTTCCGAATTTATTAATACATTATAATTTAAAAATACCCGAGGCAATCGCCATAATTCGTCGATAGATAATTAATCATATAAACTCTTGAACACGGTTCAAGAGTTTATATGATTAATTAGGGGTGCTGCAGCGACACCGGCACTAGACCAGACTACCTAACCATATCTAAGAAAGCACCTACTGTGATTTCCGCCGTAACAAGTTGTAGCTGTGCATTTTGGATAACAATATCACGTAGCACATATGCTTGGTTTCACTATAAGATTCACTATCACAAGTAATGCAGGAACCGTCGTATCGATCGACGAATTATGGCGATTGCTGCGGGTATTTTGAAATTATAATGTATTAATAAATTCGGAACTAAACGGGATACATTGTACTGTACAACTTATGGAAGTATAATTTTATGTTTTAAGTTGACTCAAATGAAGTTATGTTTTCAAAAATTATGGGTTTGTTTGTGTTAAATTGTTTTCGCGATTTTATTTTGTTTTTTTTTAATTCTTTTTTATCACTAGTAATTTAGGAACTCCTGATTAATCATATAAAGAAACCCTTGAAAACTTGCCCTGCGCCCTGTTCCATATATCCCTACTGGTAGAGATAAATGGAAATAAATATCCAGCTATCCCCACCAGTGTGGATCAGTAGGGATATATGGAGTAGAAAGTTCCATATATCCCAACCGGTAGCGATAATTGGAAATAAAATCCAAGTATCCCTACCAGTGGAGATATGTCAGTAGGGATATATGGAACAGGGGGATAGGACAAGGCATTGAGTGGAGACTTATATTCTAACTAGTATTTGCGTGTTGCGCGAGGTGCAAGCACCTCGCGTGCTTGTGGCAGGGGCGGATCCAGCCCTCCAAAAAGGTTGTGGGCACCACCACCCGAAAATCGGCCAAGTGCGAGTCGGAGTACAAACTCGTTCGACTCGACTTTTGAATATATTTCCTTTTTTATGTGCATCAGGACTTTGGCCTTAGGTATGGAAATAATCATTAGAGGAAGTCAGACTTGATTTCGTTCAATTAAATAGTCAGACAGTTTCGATTTCGAACCAATTTTAATCAATAAATAATTGCTTTTTCTTCCTAACGAAACGGAAAAGCTCAAAGTCGAAAGATCTATGGAATATAACCGGATTATCTACTAAGGCACAGACAATAAAAGAAACGGGGTGGCAATACTCTAGACAACAGCTTTAAGTCTCGCATCAGTCGCATCATAAATATCACACGGAAAAGCGACCGTCTGATTTTCGTTAAACATGCTCTGGATGATCTACAAATAACCAACATCATATCAGCCTATACACCTCAAAGAAGATGTACAGAAATAAGGCACATTTCTGGGAAGACATGGACGACCTCATCCAGAGCATTCCAGGAAACGAATACAAGATTATAAGGGGGGACCTGAAAGGGCACATGGGAATACCAGGGATATCACAGAAAATAATGTACATGGTGAGTTTGGGATAGGCAAGTTAAACAAACAACGAGAAGAAATACCTACTAGAATTTGCAGAAAGACGCACTTTAAAATTTTTAAAAGAAACCAGAACACATAATCACTTATAAATATGCGGGTAGAGCGTCACAGATAGACTTTATCATGTCCGACAAGACCGTCAAACAAAAGTTTAAAGGCTGTAAAGTAATACCTGGTGATGATCTTAAATTACAGCATCGCATACTCGTGTTTGTGTACGAGCTGACAAAACCTATAAAAATTATAGTAGATAGAACGCCGAAAACTAAGTGGGAAGAGCTGGATGGTCCAGGGGAGACACTAATGAGCGTGATAAAAGATTATCTGGAGACCGATTTGGAAGTAAGTTATGACACCGCAAATGATATCTGGTATAACTTTGAAACCTGGTACAGGACAAAAGCGGCAGGGATCTTAGTAGTCTCCAAATGTCAGAATCAAAGAGACCCTAGCGAATAAAAAGATCTTAACTAGCAAAAGATAAGGACCGATATAAAGTGGCGAAGCAGGATGCTAAAAATGCAATCAAACGATCTATGAAAGTCTGGAGAGTGCTCAAAATGCGGACGAAGTACTGAAATTAGCAAAACGCAAACATAGAGCATCCATGAACATAAAAGTAAATTGACGAGAGATGGTTGAATAGGGTTCCTTCTATTTGGCAGAAACTTGATACTCCGACATTTATTTGGCATAATATTCTTTAATCGAATATTTTTAAGGCATCAAAATTATTTAGCGTAACTATTGTTTGGCAGAATTTTTACGTGTCCGAATTTACAACGGCATACTTTTAACATGGCAGATTTTTATTTGGCATAATTACCATTACCATATTTAACCTTTTCGCCGCCAACGTACACAAAACGCAATGCCTCGCCGAGCGCCAAGCTATAAATGTATAACTAAATATACAGTAAACAGTAGTGATGGGGATATCGTCATATCGATGAATAAGATTTGTACGCGTAAAGGTAAGATTTAAAGTTGATTTTACGAATATAAATAAAAACTGATTAAATATTTCCAGATTTGTTTTATTTCACAGTATCCTTAATAAGAAAAAACAGTATAAATTATGAGTATCAAAGAAACTAATACATAACTCAATTAGAACTATAAGGAATGGGGTACATCTTTATTTGTTTCATGATCTCATTCTTTAACTTCATATCAAGTTATTGGCACTGAGGGCACGTTGAATTCGATTCTGATCAGGGATGGGGCCTATGGTCTTTATTTCTTCTATTTTTGTTTATTCCTGTGTTTTTTTAATAACTTCAGTCAACGTTTTTTACCGTAAGTATCTAAGTGGCAGAATTTTTAATTGTTTTTAAAGTGTTTTTTGAAATGTAATGTCAATGTAAGTATATATTTAAATTCTATCACGCTTGTAGCCGTGTACTTATCAAAGCCTTGTTTTTTAAGTGTTGTTTCTGTTCTTTTCTTAACTCATGTATCGGTAGCGTTTACCCATCTGCGCGCGGGGGACCCCGCGCACATATTGCGTTTCTCTATTTACCCACGACGGAACGGAGCAGGTATATGCGTTTAGGGTGAGAGATGTTTGTGTGTGTGTTTGTGCAATGTAATGTTCCCACCTATCTTCTAAACTAATGATCAGATTTTGATGGGGTTTTCAATAACAGGTTTGTGTTTGATGACTTCATGTTCTTAGATAGGTGTCATGGCTGTAACTCACTAGGGGGCGCCACAATAAACATTATTATTATCATCCAGTTAGACATACCTCAGAATTATCTTCTGGTTCAATGTTATCTACAAAATACTCCGAGTCCGATTCCACACCTTGCATGCAATTTTAAGAAGTTCGTCCGAATCAAGTTCTTCACTCATTTTTCTATTTGTTATCAAGTGAAAGAAAGAAAGATGCGTGCGCGCGAATCCGATTTTGTGCTGCACTATGCCAAAGTGACCTTGACAGCCGCACGCCTATGACGTCACTGACCAACTTCTATAGTAGTTCGTGGCACTCGGTGGCGCACAGGGGCATAGACGACCAATTGTTTTGTAGAGATGGGAAAATAACTATCGACAAGAATTGGTAACAACTTTATAATTACGTATCGGCATCTACCAGAAGGTCGAAATTCATCTACTATCCTTTGTAATGAAGTAGATAACTAAGTTCATATTTTATTGACCTCAAATTGTTTTCGATATTCGTAACTTTCTGTATTTATAAATATTTTTCAATGGTGAAATCAACCTTTCACGGCACATCACTGGCCAACTTGATATGAAGTGATTGGCGTTCTGAGGAAAGTAACAAAATTCGGAGTTTCTGTTTTTGCCGATTTCAGGACAAACTAGGGCTTATTTTGTGTAGAAAAATAAAAAAAACAGGGTAGTAGACAGTGCTATCTTAAATAATAAAATGAAACAAAGCTTTTAATCACAGTAAATTTATTTTAATAAGATAGTTAAAATGAACAACTTCTATAGAAGTTGTGGCGCTGGTGGCACGAAAATCCCGAACTTCTATAGAAGTGCTTGGCGGTGAAAAGGTTCATATTAGGCATAGTTTTGTTTAGCATAATATTTATTTAGAGAGATGATTATTTAGGGAACCGATCACTTTTCCGATATTTTTTGTTAGAATTTAATTTTACCGAAACCTATTGACCAACGTCCTTTTTGCTATACCTATGCATTACTTGACATAGGTATTATGTTTAGATCATCGAAGTATCATGTGTCATAGGTTTTACCAAACTATATTTCGCCGATCCCTAGAGTGTAATTCAAGCCCGCGTAGGCGCGGAGGGGTAGGGCGGCCCGCAAGCTGAGGAGCAGGTGGTTTGAATCCCCGCCGACGCGGCTAAGGCTGGCTTGCTTGCATGCTGCATGTTGCATGCCTGCCTCCAAGCAAGGGCGGATCCAGGGGGGAGGTCATGGGGTCATGACCCCCCCTGGGCTGAGTCCAGGATCTAGGTGGACCACTAATTAAAATTTTTAAACATTGTTACTAGATAATACTCCAGTTTCGGTCGTTGTTAACGAATATCGGCAGTGGATGGTCAAGTGGCAGCGGAGTCAGGAAAAACAAATTATAACTTCTTGTGACTTGACCACGATTATGTGACCCCCCCCCCTGGCACCAAAGCTGGATCCGCCCTTGCCTCCAAGCTAAATTAAAAAAATGTATGCCATAAGAAGATTCTGACTGCGAATTTTCTGCGATATGATGGTACATCTTTTCAATTATTATGGAAATGAAATTTATGCCTAAAGATGATCCTGACTAACAAAATTATGAGTTTCGATTTTATGATAAATGTGTGTATGCCTAACAACTTTCTGCGACATGAAGATTATGCTATCCGTTGTTATGCAAAATAATATTAACGTTATGACGTAAAAAGTTCTGCTATAAAAGGTAGACTCGGTTAAATACTATAAGAATATTGAAGGAAGAATTTCCAAACGAAGATCTACCGCCATGTGCACCCACACATGGTCCAATACTAACTATAAATGAGGACGAGGTGAGAAACACATTAGGTAAAATGAAAAGCCGCAAAGCCATAGGTCTAGACGAATTCACCGCAGATCGGTGGAAAAGACTAGACCCAGTAACTGAAGCTTGGTTAGCAAAGCTATGCAATATCGTCATGATTACAAATCGTATTCTAGAATCTTGGCGCCCGAGCTATCTAATGCCGTTCTGCAAAAACAAGTGTGATACTGCGCAGTGTGAAAACTATAGATATATAAAATGGACCGCTTACACACTCAAAATATGGGAACGAATTATCAACAACCGTCACTACAAAATCTGTGTAATGTTCCCAAACCAGTTTGACTTCACAGCATCTAAACCAACCACGGATGCTACACACTATACAGGTGGAAAAGTACGGCCTGAGAGTTAGCAGGAGTAAAACGAAGTATCTAAAATATCCTTTTAGCGGAAACACTACTCCATAGACTACTCTCATAGATACGATACCCATACCCACAGTAAACCAATTTCAATGTCTAGGCTTTATGTTAACGAGAGATGCAAACGTGGACGCTGACGTCACTCACAGAGTCAGCGCCCCATGGCTGAAGTGGTGCTCACTAACCAGCGTGCTTTGTGATTCCCATATCCCAATAAAAACCAAGGGGGAAGTATACATACCGGCAATGCGACCGCGGCGTTACTCTACGGTACTCAGTGCTAGACAGTCTAAAAGACACATAAATAAAAAGTACATACCAACGAAATGAAGATGCTTAGGTGGATGGGAAGTGTGACTAGACACGATAAAATACGAAACGAGTATATACGAGGCAGTTTCAAAGTCGCTCCAATCGCTGATAAAATTACCGAGAATCACCTACGCTGGTATGGTCACATCAAAAGACGCCAAGAGGACCACGTTGTAAATATTGCCCTAAAACTCCTTGAACAAAAACGTGGCAGGAGGGGGCCGCCCGCCATTGACCTAGTGGTCACAGATAAAGAGAGACCTCGAGAAAGCCCAATTGCCTGAAACGACAACCTACAGACTGTCCTGGCGCAGGAAAGTAAGAAGACCCGACCCCCAAATGAACTGGGAATAGGGACGAATATAGATATTGTTTTTCTTCTTTTCTAGTAGCCAGTAAGCCAATATAGGTACACTTAGAGTATTAAATATAGATACCTATCTTGACGTTGTCTCAGGAGTCGTAACTATGACAAGCAAGTGAGATGTACCAGGCGAGACTTAATTCGCTAATAGACTCACATTGGCGTTGTAGTAAACTACGGAACCTTACACTCCGCGATAGCCGGTTTTTTTAAGGCTTGTTATCAGCCTATGAATCTCAATAGACCGTGAAAGTGTGACGTCACAAGTCTATTAGGGTTGTGGGCATGCCCATTATGCCCACAATGGTGGATCCGCCTTTGGCTTGTGGTGGTGGATTGTTCACTTTTAAAACCCCTGAATGTAATAAAATGTCAAACATAACCCTAACAGAGCAGCAGCTCCAAATTAAACTTTTCAATTTTAGGGGAGGGCATGGCATAAAAAATTTGAAGGCCCGTTTATAGTTAAAAGTAAGAATCAACAGTTTTTTCAGTAGTAAAAATCAAAATAATAATAATAATAGTTTAATAATAATAGTTTATTTGTCATTAACAGATTTACACAGTACATTAAAACATACAATCAAAGCTCTTAAAGAAAAGACAATTATCTAAAAGATTAATGACCCCCATGCTAGGAAAATCCTGTGTTATGGGGACATTGAATCCGTCCATGTGAACTTCTTAGATCAAATATATTTTGCAAGTAGGTGACACATTTTCTTTGTTAATAACAATTTAATTTAGATTTAAGTTCCGACCAACCGTCAAGGATGAGTTTAAAAAGATTAATGTAGGTGAAATTATGTAAGTATTTATATGAGTTATGTATGCGGTGTGTGTGAAGGTGAGGTGAGTGCAAGAAGCTACGTAAGATGATGGCGTATGTAGAATGGTATAGTGGTGTGTGATGTGTTAGAAGTTGATTGTATTTATACAAATATATGAGTGTGAGTAAGAAAGAAACGAATTTGAGAAGTATAATATTTGAGATAATTAGTTATTAATGAATGGGGGGAGGTGATGGGGGGGAGATGGGGGGGGGTTTGCACAAGTATTTCGACTAAAGCATTGCCCCTCTAGATGAATCTGAAAAAAAAATGTTCCAAGTCTCTTAATTTCCGAGATCCGCCTAAAGGGGGTGAAAAGGGGGGCGGGGGGGGGGGGGGGAAACTTTGAAAAATGGTTTTTACTTTACCGAGCCTCCTCTACACGAATCCGTAAAAAGAAAAAAATACGGGTCTCGTAGTTTCCGAGATACGATAGGGAGGGGGGAGAAGGGGGGGGGGGAAAAGGGGAGGTTTGGCACTTTTCCCGTAGGTTTGAGAGTTACTTGTTTACGAATCTGTCAAAATATACCCACCTCCCCATCCACCATCTGGGAGAACAATTATGTCAATGAGTCAGTCAGTCAGTGAGTGAGTGGTAATTTAGCTTTATATAGTATAACTAGTATTTGCGTGTTGCGCGAGGTGCAAGCACCTCGCGTGCTTGTGAAAAAAAAAATGGGGGGCGGGGGTGATGGGAGGGGGGTTTAGTATTTGCGTGTTGCGCGAGGTGCAAGCACCTCACGTGCTTGTGAAAAAAAAAAAAAAAGGGGGGGGGGAAATGGGGGGGTTTGCACAATTATTTCGACTAAAGCATTGCCCCTCTAAATGAATCTGAAAAAAGAATGTTCCAAGTCTCATAGATTCCGAGATCCGCCTAAAGGGGGGGAGAAGGGGGGCGGGGGGGGGACTTTGAAAAATGGTTTTTACTTTACCGAGCCTCCTCTATACGAATCCGTAAAAAGAAAAAAATACGGGTCTCGTAGTTTCCGAGATACGATAGGGGGGGGGGGGGGGGGAGAAGGGGGGGGAAAAGGGGGGGTTTGGCACTTTTCCCGTAGGTTTGAGAGTTACTTGTTTACGAATCTGTCAAAATATACCCACCTCCCCATCCACCATCTGGGAGAACAATTCTGTCAATGAGTGAGTGAGTCAGTCAGTGAGTGGTAATCTAGCTTTATATAGTATAACTAGTATTTGCGTGTTGCGCGAGGTGCAAGCACCTCGCGTGCTTGTGTAAAAAAAAAAAAGGGGGGGTGATGAGGGGAGATTGGGGGGGTTTAGTATTTGCGTGTTGCGCGAGGTGCAAGCACCTCGCGTGCTTGTGAAAAAAACTAAAAAAAAAGGTGGGGGGGTGATGGGGGGCTTTATTATTTGCGTGTTGCGCGAGGTGCAAGCACCTCGCGTGCTTGTGAAAAAAACTAAAGCATTGCCCCTCTAAATCAAGTATTTGCGTGTTGCGCGAGGTGCAAGCACCTCGCGTGCTTGTGAAAAAAAAAAAGTGGGGGGGGCGGGGGTGATGGGAGGGGGGTTTAGTACTTGCGTGTTGCGCGAGGTGCAAGCACCTCGCGTGCTTCTGAAAAAAAAAAAAAAAGGGGGGGGGGGGTGATAGGGGGGGGGTTGCAGAAGTATTTCGACTAAAGCATTGCCCCTCTAAATGAATCTGAAAAAAAAATGTTCCAAGTCTCTTAGATTCCGAGATCCGCCTAAAGGGGGGGAGAAGGGGGGCGGGGGGGGGACTTTGAAAAATGGTTTTTACTTTACCGAGCCTCCTCTATACGAATCCGTAAAATGAAAAAAATACGGGTCTCGTAGTTTCCGAGATACGATAGGGGGGGGGGGAGAAGGGGGGGAAAAGGGGGGGTTTGGCACTTTTCCCATAGGTTTGAGAGTTACTTGTTTACGAATCTGTCAAAATATACCCACCTCCCCATCCACCATCTGGGAGAACAATTCTGTCAATGAGTGAGTGAGTCAGTCAGTGAGTGGTAATCTAGCTTTATATAGTATAACTAGTATTTGCGTGTTGCGCGAGGTGCAAGCACCTCGCGTGCTTGTGAAAAATACTAAAGCATTGCCCCTCTAAATCAAGTATTTGCGTGTTGCGCGAGGTGCAAGCACCTCGCGTGCTTGTGAAAAAAAAAGGGGGGGGTGATGGGGGAGATGGGGGGGGCTTAGTATTTGCGTGTTGCGCGAGGTGCAAGCACCTCGCGTGCTTGTGAAAAAAAAAAGTGGGGGGAGATGGGGGGGGGTTTAGTATTTGCGTGTTGTGCGAGGTGCAAGCACCTCGCGCAACACGCAAATACTTGATTTAGAGGGGCAATGCTTTAGTTTTTTTGTTGAGTGGTAATCTAGCTTTATATAGTATAACTAGTATTTGCGTGTTGCGCGAGGTGCAAGCACCTCGCGTGCTTGTAAAAAAAACTAAAGCATTGCCCATCTAAATCAAGTATTTGCGTGTTGCGCGAGGTGCAAGCACCTCGCGTGCTTGTGAAAAAAAAAAGTGGGGGGGTGATGGGGGGTTTAGTATTTGCGTGCTTGAGAAAACAGAAAAAAAAAAAAATGAAAAATGGTTTTTACTTTACCGAGCCTCCTCTATACGAATCCGTAAAAAGAAAAAAATACGGGTCTCGTAGTTTCCGAGATACGATAGGGGGGGGGGAAAAGGGGAGGTTTGGCACTTTTCCCGTAGGTTTGAGAGTTACTTGTTTACGAATCTGTCAAAATATACCTACCTCCCCATCCACCATCTGGGAGAACAATTATGTCAATGAGTCAGTCAGTCAGTCAGTGAGTGGTAATTTAGCTTTATATAGTATAATTTTTTTTATAAAACATTTTTGTTAGTATTATAAAAGTTTGTTAAATTGTGTTATAAAAACGTAATTATAGCGTAAACGTTTTTGGGTAGAATATGTGTATATCAATGAATCAAATACTAACTGTTAAAATCGTTTATTCATTTTTTTAACCTATACCTTTTGCTGTCTTATACATAATACCTTCGTCAAAAAAATTCAGCATAAAAAAAATGTCTCGCCTTTGTTGGATGACGATTGATGTCCGTTCTCCGCATCGTATTTGGTCACGAGAAAAACTAAAGTATAAAAATAAGAAGTTTTTAATGAGATTGGTGTTGCGCCATAGCAACACTCACACACACTTTTATCATTAGCAAGCCGCATGTCGTGAACCCATAATGAATCGATATACATAAAATATATTTTTATTCTAATTATTAAACAGTTTAAATTATTCCAGTATGGGGAGGTACGTTTAAAATTGTAATACTAAGAGCGGAACGCGCACAACAGGCAATACTTAAAGTGATGTCGTTCAAAAAACGAATTTATCCCACTGGACTGCTATACTCGGAAGCTCAAGTACTTACCTACAGTTCCCCAATATATATCCTCCGTACCATACTACGTAGACACAGGTTGTTACCAGTAAGCCCAGATTTAATAAGCAAACGCACTAGGTTTCCCGTTTGTAAAGTTCCCAAATTTCACACTAAACTTATTTTAGACACTTTTGCCCAAAAGTGTCTAGACGTAAGTTTAGTCTGTTCAGGTCAGTTCTGTTCTAGTGTTCAGTTGTAGGTTTTACAATAGAGCAAATAAAACTATCCCAATTTATAAGCTTATAATGACATAAGGTCAAACAAATTTTATAACCATGGCTTCAGTCTTTGAGCTATGACGTCATTAAAAAAATAATTTCATCAGTACAGTAAATTAAGTTATTCAAAACACACACTCATATTAACGTACACGCTTCCAGACACACACACACGCAATTACGCACATACACTCAAACTTATACACACTTACTCGTTTCGTTTCTATTTCTTTTGTTCTCAAAAACTATACACATATTACGCACTAATCACATTTTAATCTCATTATCTGTTATAAATTTAGATGGAGATTAATTAGGTTTGATCACCTCGGGCGTGCCCAAGAATACGGCGTAGGTGCTTACTTAGCCTAACAAAACTATTAATTGGCTTGGCATGAGACATCTAGAAATGGTTTCCTGAAGTAGAAATTGATCTAAAATACAGAGGTCTGGTTCGCATAGTGAAACATCCACAGTGATTTTTCTTTTCTCTAAAACGGTTGTTTCGAAAGTGTCCTGGACACTTTCGGAACATAAAGAAAATTTGACCGTTTTGGTTACAGGAAATGCTGGGAGTTGGCATATACTCGCGGAGGCCATCGGGAAGCACGAGGAAGCACTTGCTGCTTTCCTTGACATCTCCAAGGCTTTTGAAAGGGGCTGGCACGGTAGCCTTATAGCTAAGCTTTCTTCTTTCGGTTTACCCACTCGACTGTGCGTTTGGATTGAAGACTTCCTGAGAGATCGGTCCATTCGAGTGGTCATTGATGGCTGCTAATCTGGCAAATTGGCAATTAATTCCGGGGTCCCTCAGGGGTCGGTTCTGTCAGCAACTTTATTCTTGCTACACATTAATGATCTGCTTATGCCCGGTACCTTTGGGTATGCAGATGACAGCACAGTCGCTGAGATGTGTGTCCAACGCGTGTGCTGGTGGGTCACAGATCCAGTCTCTCCGTGAGGACATGGTTGGGCGCTTGAACTTGTCCTTGAAGGCCGTCTCCGAATGGGGCGATGCCAACTTGGTCAAGTTTAATGCAGCTAATACCCAGGCGTGTCTTCTCCGCAAAAGGAGCCAATTCGAACTGGCTCCTATTTTCCGAGGTGTAACCGTGTCGATAACCGATCGTATTGAGCTTCTTGGGGGTCACACTAACTTCCACCTTCAATTTTGGTCCGTTTATCGAGGCTAAGACTCAAATAGCATAAAAAAGGTTGGGAATCCGAGCAAAGGTGAAACAATACTTCACACCGGAACAGCTGCTCAACCTGTATCAAGCCCAGGTTCGGTCGTGTATGGAGTACTGCTCTCATCTTTGGGACGGATCTGCCAAGTACCAACTGTACGCGATTGAGTCCATCGAGAAACGGACCAAAAGACTCATTGGCAACAATACACTGGTCGAGTCAAAGCTCCAGAGCCTTGACCATCGACGACGAGTTGCTAGTCTATCGGTTACATTTCGGGGAGTGTGCAATGGAATTACACAATCTAATTCCTCCAAGCCCGTTCCATCATCGGACTACAAGACAAACGGTGATGCGCCCGTTAAGTTAAGATCGCCCCATTCGGAAACAGCCTTCAAGGACAAGTTCAAGCGCCCAACCATGTCCTCACGGAGAGACTGGATCTGTGACCCACCAGCACGGCTTTCGGCCACACAATCATTCAGCGTTTAATTTTTTGGGATTTCTTACATAGGTTGTTTAAAATACGGTCTTTTAAATTTCGTTATTATAATAAGTACCCATTAACAATAAAAGAAGAAACTCCATAAAATCTACACTTCATATTTACCCTATAGGATGAAAAGGAAAACACAGCTCTGAATGTATTTATTATATATTAATTTAATCGTATTTATTATTATATATTAATATAATCTCAGTCTAATTTATACTATAGTTAAATGAAAACAAACACAAACACGTTAACAGCTAGCTACGTTTCGGTTTCCTCATTGCTCGTGCTAGGGTGGTAGCTAAAACAGACAAAAAAAAATTTATTACAATTTACTATTATATTATCTATCACGTTCAGTGTCTGAAACAGAAATCATCGCAAAATTGATAACTAATTGGACCCAGTTGTGCTAAAATGTTCCAACCTACAGTGAACATACAGTGGTGGTCATATAATTAAGAACGATTTGTAGTACCAGACATTAAAAAAAAAAAAACAATGTCATGATATGTACTTTTATGTTCATTCTCAAAAGTAATTAATTATGTTATGAAATAGCTACATGGATAGAGTAAACGGGATTAAGAGTAAATATTAAAATCGCTTACTATTTACTTTACAGATTTAATTTATTATCAACAGTTACAATTTCAAATAGTAATAAAGCTGGACAAATAATTAAGAACGATTCTTAAACTGCTCGAGAGTTGTTTCAGTAGATACTTAGATTTTAAAAATCTCATTAAATAAGGCGGTGATAATGTTAAAAATTGCAATTTAATACATTTTATTTTAAGTTAATAGTTTGTAGCGTGCCCACGGCTTTTGATGACTACCTTATACCGGCGGCGGCGAGGCATTGACTCTATCAATTTTTGTCATTTTTCAAGAGAAATATAGAGCCATTCTAATAAAAAGAATGTTGTATAACTCACTTAGGTTACCACACCGTCGATTTGAAACCTTTTTCTTAACTTCACACCAAAGATGCTCTATGGGATTTAAATCTGGACTATTTGGTGGCGATTAAGTAAGATTAGTAAGACAGAAACTAATTGAGATGTGAGGAATTATTTGGCCGTGCTTGCAGTGTGCTTGGGATCATTGTCGTGTTGAAATGTCCAAATAATCGGAAGCACGTCTTCAGCATATGGTAACATTGTTTCTTCCAGTATATTTTTGTATTGGAATTGATCCGTTTTCTTCTATCAATCTAACAGGTCTAACACCTGACCAGAGAAGCACCCCCAAATTTTCACATTTTTACCACCATGCTTTAATGTGACTTTTGTATACTTGGCGTCGAAAGCTGTATTGGGAGGGCATCGAACATATCGTTTCCCACCAGAACATGACTCTGTTCATTTTTGTCTCATCAGAGAAAAGAGCATTTTTCCAATGTCTTATTGTCCACCTTTCATACCCCCTAGCAAATGCAAGCCGGGCCTTGTCTATGACACCGTTTCAACATGTGAACCTTTCTTGCTCTCCTTCCGTTCAACTTAGATTCTACCAAACGCCTTCGGATAGTGCGCGCTGAGATCGCTGAAGAGTTGTTTTCACCAAAATATTCTTTTCTCAACTCGTTAGACCCCTTAACCTTTTAACCGCCCGACTTCATATCAATTGTCGTGCCCCCAGCGCCCGGCACAGTGAATCGAAAAATAAATACCTACAGCAAAGAGAGAAGTGCAATACTTAAATCTTTCGAAGTCGATATTTCGTTTTATATGAATAAAACTAATTAAATATTTTCGTATTTGTTTTATTTAACATTATCCCTAGTAAGAAATACCAGTTTAAATAAGTATCAAAGAAACAAAAACACAACTCTTGGTCTATTACATTACTATTATATACTCTTGGTTTTTGGTACTGAAATTTTGTCTACTTCCGTGTTTTTCTAACTTCTTCAGTCAACGTTTTTTACCGTAGGTATCTAAGCGGCAGAATTTTTCACTGCGTGTTTTTCGAAATGGATAGTAAAAATATGTATGTACTTAAATAGAAACTTGAGTATAATAAATAATACAATAGTCTAAATTCACAATTTAGTTTTATTCCGTAGTGCTCATGATAAATTTCAATACACATTTATCGACACACGAATGTAAAACTACATGCATAAGCATAACACTGATGGAAAATTCCAGAAGTCGACACTCGTTTATGACGTACGAAGCGGTCGTCTTTATCCGACCGTGGCGCAGGGCGTACTAACAAAGTAAGTTTCGGAACATGTAGGCTAGGGATGAGAACCATCAACTTAGTTGCTTTCATTTCACAAGTAAATTTACTCAATTTCAAAGGAATTTAATGAAATACAAATATTTGTAAAAAATGTTTTATGAACAATTGATATATTTGTTATACAGTTAATTAGACAGTATAAAGAGAAATATTTTGATTTATGTTCATTTTTGTATCGGTAAGTCTTGGAATATGTTCCGTCCCTAATGTCATATTTTGCCGTCATGGGCGTTGTACATCAATATAATTTTCTAAAAATAATATTAGTATTTCATGTAACTTTGGACATTATTTTTAGGACTTCTGATTAAGAGACTAAAGTTTATTAAATTGTAAAATATTACTTAATTAACTATTTACTAATATAAACATGTGATAGAATACAGCGTAATTAATTAAAAAGTACATTAAACGAGCTGGTGGTATTTTGGTCGTAAATATACGACCCTGGCGAAACGGGCCCGTAAATATTTGTCGGATTAATCCGACGTAAGCGGTTAAAAGGGTATTGTTTTGCCAAACGCACGATATTTCTATCGTCTCGCCGAGATGAATTTCTCTGTTTAGGTACACGTGGAATATTTGAAGTCGTTACACACGTATCAACGTGTTAAAATGCTTCACTACATGGAATATCGATTTTGAGCACTGCAGGTGATCGGCTATGTTTTTAACCGACTTGAAAAAAGGAGGTTCTGTATTCAACCAGTATGTATGTATGTATCGTATGTATGTTTGTATATCCGCGTTTTTTCAGAAACTACAGATCCGATTTCGATCGTATTTTCGTTGTTTGAAAGCATATTTTACAAGGAAGGTTTGAGTATATAACACATCAGGTTCTGATGAAGACTTTCGGAGATAAGTCATGGAACTCTTCAATTTAAAACAGCAAATCTCCCGTGATTGCTGCCCTCGTACATATATGTACTGTTTAGTATAATCAGCCTATTAATATCATCACCACAGCTGAGGCACAGACCTTCTGAATCACGTCTAAAAAGACGTGTATAGCAAACTCACCTTTTAAAAAGTAAATGCGAACGGTATGTAGGTATCTCAAGTAACACAAAAAATGATACACTAAAAAGCTTAAATAAAACTTTTTTACAAAAAATTGAACTGACTTCAAAAAGACTTGCACTACAAAGAGAGAAATAACCTTAAATATTGTTTTATTGGATGTCTAATTTCATTTAAAATAAGGGCTAGTCGGTGCCAAGATAAATAAATGAAATATGATGTTATAGATAAATGTAAAGGTTTCATCACCTCGGGTGTGCCCCAGAATGCGGCGTTCTTTGCCTATCAAAACTATTCATGGCTTGGCACTGACTTTAGCCAGCCTAAAAGCTTGTTTTTAAATAGTCGTTCTTAATTATATGACCACCACTGCATAAGCTCATAATATATTTAAACTACACATTTAAACGTTACTTTCCCATATAGACATTCTGATTTCGTTACACATAGTTTCTCCTAGGGAACAGATACCAAAGTGACTTGCTACATGAAAATATGGCTAATTTTATGATTTTAGGTAGGCGGGTACGGACTTCTTTTAAGGATGGTAATTCATCCACTGACTGCCTTCCGATCTGGGCGAAGCGGGAGGATGTGTCAGACTTTTACTAACTAAAACCCATCCGTGTTCCATCATATTATGCCCTTCGTGTTCCAAGCCCCCGGTAACTCTTTCGAACAATTCCGCAACAGGCGGGTACGGATAACTCGATACTGTCAAATATGTGGATGGGAACATTTTGGCACAAGTGGGTCCAATTAATAAAAACATAAGTGATAACAATAATACAGGCTCTCATAAGAGGGGAGGGGGCAGGAAGGAACGAGGCGTCAAAATATTGTCAACAGAACTGTCAATGGGTAAATTGCTCAGAACTCACTCTCTAACTTAGAAGTAAGCAAAACAATAAATATCTAAATATAAGTACGACATAAAATAAAATAAACTAAAATAAAATAACCTTCAAAAGACTAGCTACCCAACTAGCACAAATGGGCTGCATTAGGGCTTTGGAGCGTATCCGATTATTACTTATGGTAATAGACGTAAGCGCTAGAGCGTCTACTACAGACTTAAAGCAGCCGCTTTAGCGCTATTTGGGCGCCATTTTATGCAGCCTAAAGTTCCATTTAACCTGCACAACGGTTGCATAAAGGTTCCTTAATAGCTATAACGATTTATTAACGCTATACTAAAGCTCTCGTAGCGCTACTTTTGAATGATTTTGAACTACTTTGAACGAATGAATTGATTATAGTTCTTTATTGTGTATCTTCAGTTGACATTTTGGTAAAGTGTTTTCGTCGCCATCATGCAAATAAAACAAAAGTACTAAGTAAAAGTTTGTATTCTGTATTAGCAAGATACTTAAAATGCTGTCCAGTTTACTGTAGATATATAAGATAATTTTCGAGTAATTTTAACGCGCTTTTATGATATTTAAAAAATTAACAAAAAATATGTGAAATTTTTTATTTGTTATACAGAATAAATTTTATTTCCGTATTTTTACGTATCGATAACTTACTATTCGCAAGTGGCCAATTGTTTACCGGTACATTTAATGCACATTTAACTGAAAAACCAATGTATATCAACTCAATTTTGCAAGTGAATTATAAGTTTTCTTAAAAAATCACGGCGTCATTGTAATGTAGTTATAACCTGCAGTTTGAGCTCTATTAACTCCCTTTTGAGAATCATAGCGCCAATTTTCACCCTTCTAATGCTTCCAGTGATTTTTGTTCCCCTAGTGCAACTTACAGCCACAAAAAGCTCCTATTTTCCTGTTTTTGAGGTTATAAGATCTAGTTACGTACTTATTCGAATGGTTTCCATTTTGGAGATCCGTGGTCTACCCTTAAAAACGTCCACTTAACATAGACATTGTACGCTTCTCAACTTCAAAAACAAATCCAAGATTACGGTGTTTTAATTACGATACTTGACTTTACACCCAATATTTCTACATAAACATGATACAGGTTATTTTTCAAATAGATAATCATCAAACGTCTCAATAATAGTTTACATTATTTTTTTGTCGGTAGAAATAAGATTCAGTTACTTTATGGTTTAGTTATACCTACTTATACTATAATATGAAGTTTAAACATTTCAATTAAGGACGCATGTTCAAAATTGATAGGTATCAAATCGCATTACTACATAGACAAGGCTCAAACACACACAAACGTACGAATAGCTCCGCGAATTATGGGTACGTAAAGTCATTTTGATACTTTAGATTATTTAATTTTTTTTAATGGCTTCATGGTTGCTTTTATTTTGTGTGCTGTTTGATGTCATGAAATTATTGGAGTGACTTGTAGGTACACTTCGATGACTGGTACTGGATCTCTTTGACAACAAGATGTAAATGTGCAGTTTTTTTTTTATTATGGTTTCGTAGCCGATTGGCAAAAAACAGAACCCTTATAGTTTCGTCATGTCTGTCTATCTGCCCGTCCGTCCGTAAGTCACAGCCATTTTATTCCGAAACTGTTATGACTACCTACATGTGAAACTTGGTAGGTAGATGTATTCTGTTCCGCCGAGTTGAACCGCTTTCCGATTGATAGACAAAAATCTCCTCATACATGGAACTGAACCTAAGAATATTTTTAAGCTATTGCATAGCTTTTATCGCGGGCTTTGAGCGCGGCGACCGTATCAAGAAATTCCGTAACGAAAATAAAACCTAATACGGTCGAATATGGTCAGTTATTTCAATTCGGGTTACTAACGTTCTATTAGCGTGTTTAGTAAAGAATCGGATTGGTAACCGTCAGTATTTTGGATCAAACCCAGGGTCTCATCATATCTTTTTATGATTTCTTTTTTATTGAAAGTACTTTTATATTATACTTACTAGCTTCTGCCCGCGACTTCGTTCGCGTGGAAGGGGGTTCCCGCGTAAATCCCGAACCCGTAGGAATTTCGGGATAAAAACTATCCTACGTCCTTCCCAGAGTCCTAAACTATTCCCACGCCAAATTTCATCTAAATCGGTTCAGCGGTTTAGGCGTGAAAAGGTAACACACAGACAGACAGAGTTACTTTCACATTTATAATATTAGTATGGATTTAGATATTTTGTAAAAATTTTGTTGAATAAAATAAGAAACATTTACATTTTTTTATAGGAGAAAGAAAGTCTAAAATGTCAACGCCGCGAGAAATAACTTAAAACTAAAAATGTGGTATAATTGACCCGGTAACTTGAATTAATATCAAAGAAAAAAAAATACTGCATAAATAAAAAATATATAAATAATTATAATTGCATAAGTTGATAAAAAATGCTATGCAATAGCTTTACCGCGGCAGTCCCCGAGTGCCACACGGGTTTTTTTTTTCATCAAACCTTTTCGTGTGCGGTATCTATAGACAGGTCTTTAAAAATTATATCGGTTCCTAAAACTACTTCTTCTTAAAGTCAATCGTTTAAAAGATATACGCTTCCAAAGTGGTAAAATGTGTCCCCCCTCTCTAACTTTTATAATAGAATAAAAAAATATGCTGTAGGTTTTAATGAAAACTTTCATTAAAGTGGTTTGAATGACATCGGGTCAGTAGTTTTTGAGATTTAGCACATTTTCTAAAACCGCAAATATAACTTTGTATTTTATACAAACACTATGAAAAACAAAGTTATTTGGCGTAGTTGTAAAAAATGTAAATAAGCTAGTTTTAAGAAATTTGCAAGTTATTTCTTTTGTCTATTAAATATACATATTATGTTATATTATTATAGTTACTTCGGAACCCTTCATGGGCAAGTCTGCCTTGCACTTGGCCAATTTTTTTGGGGGGAAAATCATCAAAATGACTCCTTTCGCTCTGGGTGTAGCGGAAAGTAGTGTCAGACGAATACTGAATAAAAACCCACTCTGTTCCTTCAGTTGCCCTTGTGATCCGGGGCTGCGGTGTCTATACATATATATGTCTGTAGATCTTAGTATAACCTTTCAACCAAAATTAGTTTGAACGAGATCGGGTCAGCAATTTGTGAGATACAGCATATTTTCTAAAACCGCAAATATAACTTTGTAATTCATACAAACACTATGAAAAACAAAGTTATTTGGCGTAGTTGCAAAAAATGTAAATAAGTTAGTTTTAAGAAATTTGTAAGTATTTTTTTGTCAAATAAATATACATATTACTTATATTATATCATTATAGTTACTTACTACTATATATATATATATATATATATATATATATATAATGTTTATTATATAAATATATAATAAAAAATATCATGAAAAAAATCATTTTAACTAAAAATAAGACAGATTTCCAAAAATAACAAGTGGGAAGTATTTTTTTTTTGTTTTTAGTGTTTTGGTTTGTCGACTAGTGCTTTACCTAGTTACAAAAGCCTAAATGTAAACTACTTATCACCATTTACAAAATATTGCTTTTCCTGATGCAGAGCCGTTCATTTTTGAGGAGTTCTTCAGGTACTTCACCATCAGCTCAACTTCACCATATACATTTTAACAAGTATAAAGTGATTAACAACCATATTCTAGTAATCGAATCGCAACCCATGAAATACTTATAATTGAGTAGTTCCGGTAGCCGTCTGTGGTCTTCATCATCAGTTCCACTTCACCGAATTGTATTTTCCGAGAGCAACTACACAAGTTACTTTAAAAAATAATAATATTTGAAGAGTTCCCTCGATTTCGACAGGTTTCCATCATCAGATCCTGACTTGATGACGATGGGACCACCTGGAAATATACCTACCAGGTGCCTTTCAAATAATAAAAATAATTTTTCAAATCGGTCTAGTTACGAGTAATCGGGGAACATACATTTAAAAAAAAAACCGAGTCGTTTGCACCCATTAAAAAAACGGTATCATCTTGGGTTTAGACATTTGTTCAAAAAAGATAACAATTATTCCCAAACAATAGATAAAAAACTTACTTTCTCAAGTTGCTCATATAAAATGCGTAAAGTATCGAAATAAGTATTGTGTAGTATTATGAATTATTTTGTGTTCGTACAGCGATCTATTTTTAGACAAAATTCTATTGACAAGCGACATAGCGTCCACTCACGAAGGCGGCTGACCGCGTATTAAAATTTCTTTACACTTTTCTGTCCAATAAATCTAAACAGTGACCAACGAAAATAACCCTTAATGCGACCAGTTAAGATTCATGCGCTGTAGCAAAATATGTGAAAAAATTAAAAGGGATTTTATTTTCTTGTGAAGCTATTTGTTACATTTTCGTTATTATTAAAAGGCTCATTTTGAGGTAATTATATCTGCTAGCATGTGGTATTTTTTAAGAATCAAAATATGTAAATGTTTAGCAGAAAAAGAATCCTAAACTTAACCCTTTTTCCTCAACTTTGTATGCAGAGGTTTTGAAAAATCGTGTTTACAATACTAAAAACCATATTTTTTGTATTTTAAACACGGCTGCTTTGGAGATAAAGAAGTAATCTATCTATTGCAACTGTTAGTTTTGTTTGAATTTCTTTATATTAGTCGGAAAAGGCACCCAAAAACAGCTTATTTACGTCAGATTCGAACTTACGTCCTTAACTACCTATTATTGTTTTATTACAGAATGCCTTTTTAAATAGTTAAAACTATAAATGCAGACAAGGAAGAGCTGTCAATCTGCCCTTCAGGATGGGAAATATCGCTAGATCAGAATAAAGAAAATTTGTCAAACGAAGACAATATTCCGATTGAAAAGATATTGCCTAATGATGATGAGAACGTTGCAAAAAAAAACCGTAATTTGGCTAAAGAGGTTAATGGATCCTGTGATGGTACTGCGCCAAATCCAAATGTTGAGACTGATATCTTTATACAATAAGAACCCAAGAATAGGCTTTTTTTATTAAGTTTGTGATTTGTGAAATGTTGAGATTAATATTCTTTAAAATTAAAAGCTTAAAAATTAAAATACTTTATTGTAGTATTAGATGATTAGCAGATTCACTGGAATGTTCAGCAATGTTTGACGATTTTAGCAGATTTTCATAAACCTTGCGTACTTTCTGCGATAATCCACTTTTCTTTATTAATTTCCATCGTTTAGCATCCATTTTTATTAAATGTTTTATAATAGTTACAAAAGCGGCTGTAAAATGGCGAATGGATTGAGCCTGCAAGGAATGACTATTGCTACTAAAGGCCTTAGTTACACTGATGATTTTTTTGTAACTATAGTATGCATAAGAGTTTCTATTATTTCTATAATGAAACTTATAGTAGTATAATAGTGGTTACTATAACTATAACCTATAAAAGTTACAATGGCAACCACTGTACAGCTGTCAGTGGCAGAATGACCTTCGTAACTCTCATATAAACGTGTAAGTGGTAAATGAGTTCTACCGTGAACTACTGTGAAGGCTAGGGTAGTATTTGATTCAGCTTATAGCACCTTAAGTAACTTTTATAGCTATAGACGTTTACGGATGCAGATATGCAACTTTGAACTGCTGTTTGAACCCTTAAACCGCTATTTTACAGCCGAAAGTAACAAAATAGGCTGCTATTTCCACTAATGTGCTCGTTGGGTAGCTAAATATTGTGCATTAATTTGAGGAGCTTGGTAAAATGCATGCACATCCACAAGATCGCTGTATTTCATTGAGATCCATTCAGTAGTTTTTGCGTGAAAGAGCAATAAACATACGTACATCCTCACAAACTTTCGCATTTATAATATTAGTACGATAGTAGGCTTACTAGCTGAACCGGTAAACGTTGTTTTACCATACAAATTAATTCTAGTGAAAAGACAATTGCCTACACCCTATTCACAGACTACACAACCTTTTTCGTAAATTTAAACTAGATGAGACCGGTATCCCCTTGTATACATTTGATAAATGATAATAAATAAATAAAAATAAATAAAAAACACTGTCACACGTGAGTATTTTTTCGAAAATTTAATAATTCTATTACGAAAATCTTATTAAATTTCAAATTTAGGTTGTGTGCGACATTAATTCAGAGCCCACTCTTGAACTCGATCTCGCCTGATGGTAAGCGATAGATCAGCGGGCCTAGACAAAATCCATTTTCTGTAAGCGTTAACGCCAACGGAAAAAATAAATTGTATGGAGTTGACATTTGCTAACCACATGTCACGTGATTGTCACGTGTTAGTAAATGTCAACTCCATACATTTAATTTTTCCGTTGGCGTTAACGCTTACAGAAAATGGATTTTGTCTAGGCCCAGAGGTCTACGATGGGACGAGCGAGCCCAGAATATGCCTATTTACTCTTGCTTTAAAGGCTGAAAGGTCATAAGTGGCAGGGAACACAGAAGCCGGCTGCTGCTTAAATGAATGTACGGTGGCCGGCACATCAACCTACTCCAATCTGTCAAAATAATTTAATTACAACATGATTAGATTAGATTTACAACTTTATTACAACATGATAAGGTTCAAACTCAATTGGGTAAATATGACAGATTCGGATAGCTTGATGTGCTGGCGACCGTACGTGGCGAATTTACACATTTGCCGCCAGTAGCCTATTTATTTTTGGCGGCCCTACCAGTCTCTGCAATTGAGTGTACAAGGGTCAAATTAATTAAATTTTCTTTGTCAATGTAATTTTATTACTAGTGCTCTACCGTCATCATTATTTTCCCTTCTTCTTCAAGAAGATTATTTTCCGTTTATTAGTATGACTAGCTTGTGTTCCCGCGGATTGACTTACGTGAAAAGGATTTTGTGCAGCGAAATTAAAGTAGTTTATGTCACTATCCAGCCCTTCAACTTCACACCAAACACAAATCAAACCGTTGCGTTTTAACGTGAAAGAAGGATAAAAATATGAAAAATTTGCTGCCCCCCTTAAATTTGCCGCCCCAAAGAAAAAAGAATATAATTAACTCCAAAGAACTGCTGTAAAGTGCTAAAGAAACACTTTCTAGAAAGTACTACGATCTAGAAAGTGTTTCGATTCATAGTTAAAGTGTTACTTTTAATAGTGTGTGTATGTGTGGTGTGGCATCGAGTTGCCGCGGCTAGCATACCACAGATAAACCCTCTATGGTTTAGGTGGTATGTTTATATTTGTAAAAAATGTACTCGCATGTTTTAAATAATAAACAATAAAAAAATCTTTTAACCCGGTTTAGGGCATACAAAAATACAAGAAATAAAATAATAAACATAACTTCTTTAAATAAAAAATAGCATTGTGTGTGCCTCACGGCTGTGCCAAATAGGCCCAGTACAGCAAAATGCTAGGCTCCAGCCTACTCAGCCTTCTGGTAAATCCAGCACTGACGTGACCCATTGTCATTCCCACCGAAATGCTGTGCATAAGGCGTCCAATCCCGCAGCTTGAATTCAGTCTCGGTATTTGCGGGACTACGAATTTTCAATCCCGCGGGATCTCGGTATTTGCGGGATCCCGCATATTGAAAATATTCACATTTATATAAGGCAAATAAAACAATGAATTAATCAACTAACTCCACGTTTATTTACGTATTACTTTAGTATGAGATCAATCAAATTACACCGTTTACTTATCACAAAAAAAAACAATGAATTAATCTACTAACTCCACATTTATTCCAGTATTACTACTAGTATGAGATCAATCAAATTACACCGTTTATTTATCACAAAAAACAATGAATTAATCAACTAACTCCACATTTATTTACGTATAGTATGAGATCAATCAAATTACACCGTTTTTTTTTTCACAAAAAACAGTAACAAATACTGAATAAAAAACTTGACTGATATTTTAGGCTACATACTTAGGCTACTACTGACTGAAATTCGGCTATATTAGGCCACACAAGCTGTGAAAAACGGGCGACATTGCTCCCCGCGTTGTTTGCAACGCTGCCGGCCGCCAGTCACCGACCGAGCGATCGCGCTCGCGAGAGGTCGTATGCATGCTTTTTTTCAGTCCCGCAAATCCCGCGGATCTCGCGCCCGTAATCTCGCATCACGCGGGATTGGAAAATGACGCGGGATCCCGCAATACCGAGATCTCGGTATTCCGGGATTGGACGCCCTAGCTGTGCACCACTCCGCCGCGCATACGATGTTGGAAAGCAGTAGATTTTAAGTGTAACATTCTCCATTGGTGTAATTGCTGTCAGGCGTTCCAACGCGAGGAAAGCATTTTGGGAATACTTTCATTGCGCGTACAGCTTAGGAGTAGGGTGCCCCACGGGAGTCTGTATTTCCTTCTAGCTATAACCTAGTGTTCTTTCAAGTGGCCGGGGTTTCAGGCATGTTCTAACGAGATAACGCAGCCCCGGAACTTAAGGGCAACTGAAGGAGCAGGGTGGGTTTTTAGTCAATAGAAGTTGATACTCCCTTCCGCTCCACCCACACCGGGAGGCGTCATTTAATGATTTTCCCACCCAGAAAAAAAGGGTCTTTAAGTAAAGAGTGAATAGGTACTTCTAGCATGCTTCATCATCGAGCATCATTGCTTACCAACAGGTGATAGAGGTCAAACACCAGACCACCATCAATAAACAAAACAAAACAAAATCGAATCCCTACTATTATTATAAATGCGAAAGTACCTTAGTCTGTTATAATTTCACATCGAAACCACTAAACCGATTTTGATAAATTTTTTTACAGAGGTAGAAAAATCGAATTCGAGATCAGAAATGTAAACAAAGGTGTTGCCAATTTTAAATAATAACCTCAATTGTGTAGTCTGATGAGTGCTAAAACATAGTGTTAAAATTGTAGGCATATATTAAACAGTTATAATATAATATTGCACACACTTTTCAACAATAAAGAAGTAAACTACGGTACAAGAATAAAATATAGGTAACTGTTTGAAATAAAATCGTACAAATATTTTTTATGCTACTGGCAATAAGGCAATGGTTTTAAAAATTTGGACTCTATTTAGTGTTTTTCAACTAGCAAAACGCCTCGGCTTCGCATCAGTGCTTACTACTTATGAAATAAATGAGAATTAAACATGTGCAACTTGTTCATAATGATATAAATCTTTTATTTTCTTTACGTTTACCTTACCTATTGTATTAGGACTTACCTTAGTCTATCATATTTTTGACTTTTCCAAAAACCCAAATTAAAAAAAAAAATACTTAAGTAATTTGAATTCATTATGCTATAACTTAGAACAAAAGTGACGAAATGATAACCGACTAGTTTAGGTATTGTTCTGCTTTTGGAGATATACTACTCAATTCAATTGATTTTGAATTTATTCGTATAGCAATATGCAAAGTTTAAGTTACCTATTGATAGATGGCATTTTTCTCAAAATATTTACTCATTTACCTTAAACTTGTTCTCCGTTTTACTCAGTTATTCTAAACTATCTTTAACTAATAACCATTTCATTTTATAAAAATTAAAATATTAGGACACTTTTTAAATTTCACACCTTTTATAATAATATTAACACACATATCTTCAAATTAATAAAATCCTCCAATTACGCAATCCTATTTTTTCTTTAACTTATATTTTAAACTAAAGTGGTAACGAAACTTGCGTAAATGTCAAAGGTTTGAAAAAAATCAAATAATTTGTCAAATAATAAGTCGATAATTGCAAATAATTAAAAAAAATCATTAATATATTTTTGTTTAATTGGTGTGTACCTAAGGATCACGAAACGATTATAATATGGAAGATAAAATTCAGGAGATGACCATCAAATATTGTAAAAGATTTTAATAAAGTATTGGATGTTGTAATTGTTTTATTGTAAATTAACATAAATTACTAAGTACTAAATAAAAAGGAATTAAATAGGACGGCCTAAGCAGTGGTACCTTGATTTGTAGGTAGCTATATCTATATGCTATATTTATATAATTATATTATATGCTTCATCCATTGTTGTTTTTACTTGTTGCCAGAGGGCGCCCTGAAATCTTCGAGTGACGGCTCTATCTCACTATATAAAAATGTACTCTGTGTTTGAATTACTAGGGAAATGTTGACTACCCCTGAACTGTCACTTTGACGATGACATTTCTTTGTTTACATTTTTGATCTCTAATTCGATGTCCGAGTATAGAGATAAGAAGATAGAGTATATGGATGAATAAACAACAAATAACCACCTTTTAAGATGTCGCAGCAGTGTGCATCGCTGGGAGTACTGCTTGCCGCAGCGACCGCAAGCGTGGGGCTTCTTGCCTGTATGGACTGTCATGTGGAGCTGGACGTTGTATTTCTTCGCGAACTTCTTCTTGCAGATGCTGTGAAATTGATTAATGACAAGCTTAGATAAATGATTTCTATATTGAAAAAAAAATAGATGCATATTGGTCATTAAGTAACTCTTACGCGTAATTTTTTGTCGTAAATTGAAACCAGATTAGGCCGGTGTTTCTTTACTGGGGTAGTCAGTTAGGAAACACGGACCTCATCTAGTTTCAATTTAACGAGCATTTTCGTGAAGAAAAACTGAAATAAACTCAGAGGTCAACACATCCATACAATCTGTACTTGTCACATTTATATGAGAACCTTGTGATGCACAGGGATTTGAGTGGGCCTGTCCAGACAGTACAAGCATTTGTCAGATAACGTATAGCTCAACTTTGAACTTTAAAGAGCTCAAAGTTGACGAACAATACAATTTTTATATATGTTTGGGTAGGCCAGAAAAAAGTACTCAAACATTGCTCTACAAAAATAGCACTTACTACATATTATTATACCTAATTTTATTCGCAAAACTTACAGCTAGATAGATATAATATAATTTCGTCAATAACTAGAATATGGTTAGACAAGTTTTCACAGATAACTACAACATGTATCGTTATTAACGCACACCCCAATTAGTAAATTATGTTATAATCAATATACATACAGACTTTTTAGTTTTACTTTGTGGCGTCATTGTATACTTTTGCTGAGTGCGCTCTTTAAGAGCTCGCCTCGCCACAATCATTCATAGTCGAATCAGTCAGAAAAGATGAAAACTACACACCCCTAACGGATCTAGGTCAATTTGACCTTGAACCCTGCATAATCTTACAAAAATGAAATACTGTAAATACGGTAGTCGTGCCATGTAAACAATAGTTAGACTGAACCCATCCAGTTAGACTGAAAACGACCCCAACAACATTGGAGGGAAAAATTACTTACAGGAAGATGTAAATTAGGAGTCCCTTCGATATGAGTACCCAGCGCGCCGGTTCAGACGATATTTCCACCAAGCTTCACGAGAGGAGAAAGAGTTTGAGGGTTCACCACACAACACCAGTAATTTATCACGTTTTAAGACTTTTGGCGCGGGCGCACGTAGATACGTGTTGCCAGTAAGCGAGCGGTTTTGCGAGTGAATGAGGGCTTGGTTGTGCCGAATGAACGGAAAAGGTGATAGAAATATAAAAGGAAAGAGTGATAGTGAGGAATCGATTTTGAATGGGAGATCCTTCTCAAGTGACTTAATGAGTGAAGTTGACAAAACAAACATTGTTGGGATAAAGCTAAGCAGATGATAAATATAGAAAACAAAAAACTACTCTCTCTACATCCATTTTGTATTTTGCGTACTTTTTATTACAGAAAACAACCCTTTAGGGACCAAAATAGGAGCAACTTTTCCAAAAAAGTCTAAGCTAACGAAATCGTGGAATAACAGCTACATTTCAATAAATATCACTGTAGATACATACGAGCATGAGTAAGGTTTGATTCCCGCGTGCATTCTGTTGTGGTATTGCAGCTGGTAATCAGTTGCCAGAACCTTGCCGCAAAAGTCACAAAGGAAATGAGTTTCTTTTTTTACACCATGCACCTGAAACAAAGAAATCAAACGCCTTTAATCATAAATCCATGTTAGCATTGTAAGAGGAAAAGTTACTTCGAACTGGAAAGGTTTATCGGTTGCGTAAGCCCAGTTAGTCCAGCGAATAGCAACATCACCACATCAAAATGTGATGAACATAACTAGCAATTTGGCTAGGATTCATGTTACTAGCAATGTTGTTAACCTTTCCAACTAACCTAAATATGCTTGTTCGGAGTGACAATTTATAGCATAATGGCTTGGGTTCGAACTAGGGCATCCAATCCCGGAATACCGTGATCTCGGTATTGCGGGATCCCGCGTCATTTTCCAATCCCGCGTGATGCGGGATTTGCGGGACTGAAAAAAAGCATTCATGCGACCTCTCACGAGCGCAATCGCTCGGTGCTTAGATTGCTCGGTGACTGGCGGCCGGCAGTGTTGCAAACAACGCGGGGGCCGATGTCGCCCGTTTTTCACAGCTTAAGTAGTCTAATATAACCGAACTTCAGTCAGTGGTAGCCTAAGTATGTAGTCTAAAATATCAGTAAAGTTTTTTATCCCATGAAAAACATAAATGTGAAATGAGAGCCAAGTTCAATATTATCAAAAATGCCTTGATTGTTGACTTCAACGACAAAAGAAGTGAAATCTAAATGGGTGCCAAGTTCAATGGTCAGTCCTGAAATGTATTTATAACAACATAAAATATCATTTATTCTTATAACTTAGGAGAATATATCGTAGCCTAAGGTTTGACCTGGCTAGTTCTTATATACGAATTATTATGTTCGATGGTTAGTTTCTACCAGCAAGCCAAATTTTCGGAATAATAAAATAAGAACCGACAAGTAACAGGTTTAGAACTTGCAAAGGCTATAATATAATTCGTATATGAAAACTAGCCAAGTCAGACCTTAGGCTACAATATATTCTCCTAAGTTATAAGAATAAATGATATTTTATGTTGTTATAAATAAATTTCAGGACTGACCATTGAACTTGGCTCTCATTTCACATTTATGTTTTTCATGGGATATCATTACTTTTTGTACATAAATTAGTAGTAGGTACTTACTTATAACAAAATTAATACTAAATGGTTTTTTGTTAAACTACTGTATTTTCCTACGTTTACGGGGTATAATTGTCCTTTTTGTGTTATTTTATATATTTTCTTGTACCTTTGAAATGTTCGAATGAATTGCCCATTCAGTATCCGGAATTCTTTTTACGCGTTTTGCCTCCATGGTGTAGTGACCCTCTAAGATAATAGGTGGCGCTAGCGGTTGTAGAATACGGTTAGTTACGCGTAATAAATACGAAAATTTACTATATTCTTATTTATAAGTACAAAAAACGGAAATATTTGGATTAAAAAAAATAAGGGTGGTATTTAAATCGTTATATATTCACGTAAAGATCTTAAAATCCACATATAGAGATTTACATGCACTAATAATAAGTTAAGTGAAAATTATAATAAAATGATAAAAAATTACCAGTTTCTGATTTTTTTCTTTTGTATTCACCTAATTACCTATCTTCATGCCAAATTTGAACTTTCTAGGTCATCTGGAACTGGGTTATAGTTTTGATCTATAGGTCAGTCATAAAAATGACGATTTTTGGACGTTAATATCTAAATAACCGTTTGAGATATGTTTATAAAATTTGCAACACATATGTATCTCGCCAGTCTCAATATATGAGCCAAATTTGACAAGTTTAGGTAAAATAGTTTTTGAGTTATGAGGGGCTCAAAAGTGGCTCCAAATGGTTCGTGTAATATTACACACGGTGAGCTGCGCGCCAGTTCTTGGCTTGACACGCTCCCGCGTGTCTAGATTCAGTATTTGTTACTGTTTTTTGTGAAGAAAAAACAGTGTAATTTGATTGATCTCATACTAATAGTAATGCGTAAATAAATGTGGAGTTGATTAATTCATTGTTTTTGTGATAAATAAACGGTGTAATTTGATTGATCTCAAACTAGTAGTAATACTTAAATAAATGTGGTGTTAGTTGATTAATTCTTTGTTTTATTTGCCTTATATAAATGTGAATATTTTCAATATGCGGGATCCCGCAAATACCGAGATCCCGCGGGATTGAAAATTCGTAGTCCCGCAAATACCGAGATTGAATTCAGGCTGCGGGAGCTGCGGGCTCGATCACAAGACCGACACTTTAGCCATTTGATGCTTCTAAATGTTTGGCGGGAATTTTTTAATCCACCTAATGGTTTCATCGAACCGTCTGAGACCCAACCACCTGGGCACGTGTACCGTGGCCGGCTTAGAAATGCCTTAACTGACTACGAACCTAAGTTGGCCGTAGCAAAGATAAATGAATCTCTACAGATGGGGATCCACAAAGGGCTCAGCCTATGTTCGGCGGTGGACAGCAACAGCGTGGAATGATGATGATACAGATCAAAGTAACTTTGTTTTTTTTTTACATATTCAATAGATGTCGCGAGATTGGGCGTTTTTTCACTGGACACTTATACGAATAATTATATATATAGTCCTCCTGACCGATTTCAGCGACCGACGGCCATCTCAGCGGATATTAGTCAACTGCGCAATACTGATACCTCTTGCTGAATTAGGAATAATTAAAAAATAACAGGAGTTTGACCACTATCACTGACTCTATTTTTTCGTATCACTACAAACACAAACCAGCCACATCTTCTCTTAGGCCTGCCTCTTCCTTTCCATCTTTTATCTGTTTTATAAATCGCCAAGTACTTTTAAAACGTGTTAACCTACGAAATCGAGTGACAATCAGTAGCATTGCTGTACCACTCAATATTGCTACATCTAGAGATTACATACCCAACTTTTGAACTTGGCGAACGGGTAAACTATTCCCCTTTTTTCTCGGTGGGAAATACACCTAATGACTCCTCCTCCCGCTAAAACTACTTTTGGCTTGACCCAGAGGTCAAGCCAAAAGTAGTTTTAGACTTCTGCTGATTTAAAACCCACCCAATTATGTCACTTGCGTTCTGGGAAGACGGTATCTCTTTAGAACATTCCCGCGACCCTGGCTGCCAATAGCCATATTGTTACTGGAGAGTATCAGATACTTCCATTTTTTATTAGCATTACGATTAAGTTACTAATTTCATAGTTTGCTGCATAGACTCAAATTGACTTTGACTTTGAAGCCCAGATTCGGTCGTGTATGGAGTACTGCTCTCATCTTTGGGATGGATCTGCCAAGTACCAACTGGACGCGCTTGAGTCTATTGAGAAACGGGCCAAAAGACTCATTGGCAACGATACACTGGTCGAATAAAAGCTCCAGAGCCTTGAACATCGACGACGAGTTGCTAGTCTATCGGTTTTCTATCGGTTACATTTCGGGGAGTGTGCGATGGAATTACACAATCTAATTCCTTCAAGCCCGTTCCATCATCGGACTACTAGACAATCGGCGATGCGTCATCGTTACATGGTGGACATCCCACCTATACGCACTAAACGTTTTGGGAATACCTTCATTGTGCGTACGGCTAAGGAGTAGGAATTCCCTGCCGGAGTCTGTTTCCCGATAGCTATAACCTAGGGGTCTTTAAGTCAAGAGTGAATAGGTTACTTTTAGGTAAGCGTGCTCCATCTTGGACCACATCATCACTTACCATCAGGTGAGGTGGTGGTCAAACGCGAACCTATTATCAATAAAGAAAAAAAAACTTTTTTTTAAATTCTAAACCGAAACTATTTTGTTTTGTACGCCATGAATGGCAAAACATGCAGATCTAACTGTTTTATTACAATCAATATATTCTATCCTAGATAGTTTTCCACTAAAACGCGGGCGTAAGACGCGGTATGTCAGAAGCTAGTATTTTATATCGCAACTGAATAATGTCTAAAAATATTAGGTCTTGTCGTAGTGTCAAATAAATACGATAATTTTACCAGCATGTGGACGGATAGACTTTTCGCACTTTCACACTTCTCGTCACAATGTATGCAGCTGTATCGCTTCAAGTCGGACGTCTGCGGATGCGATGAATATTTGTGATGTTGGAGATACCTGAAATATACCAACATAACAACATTACACCATTTTTTACCAGACTTCAAAAATGGAGGAGATTCTCAGTTCGTCGGAATCTCTGAGGCATAGTCAGAATAGTCACGGCATATTCACTGCTGCTCATTTCTGACAAGTCGTCAAGTAGTAGTCAGCAAGGCGTCTCTGTGCCCTCTAATAGAGACTTCTGTTAGGCTATATTTTTGCAAGGATACAGCTACTACTAACTAAATAGTTCCACTTAGTCTGGACTACCTGACTAACACCGCCCGGTGTTCGCTTCGCTAATATGAATAGGGGGCTGCAAGATCACTTAAATATTTTTCACCGCAAGCCCTGATTACACCCTGCTAAGCTCACCTTCGTACATAAACTTTCATAATGATAAAATTGTATTAAATTTTTTAATAGTATAATAAAGATAAGAATTACCTAACCACTTCGAAGCTGATGCTACAAATATCGCACAAGAGCACCCTCAGTCCCTTGTGGATGGTTTGGTGGAGAACCACATGTATAGTGAGTGTCAGTGAGTGACAATAATTATATTAACCATTCACTGTAGGTACTAACCTGGTTATAACAAAGCCGATGCCAAAAATATCGCAAACGAACGGTCTCAGTCCGTCGTGGGTGTTCCAAAGTTGATCGCCACATTCCTAAAGTGGCTACCAAGATGTTTGCTACTAACAGTAGCAACTAACCTGGCCATAGCGAATCCAATGCCACAAATATTGCAGACGAACGGCCTCAGACCCTATACCAGTACTTTTAATTTCATTTTAATTACAGTAGATTGACAGTTTTAATGTTGTAAGGTGTAGGTAATGACGACTATGAAATTGAGATGTAACAAAATTAATCGATTTGGGAATAAAATCGAATAACGATGCAAATATTTTTTTAAATTATATTGTCTTAAATTAACAAAAAGAAATGGTTATTATAAACACACAAGGATATGAAAAATAAAAAATTTTCAACCCCATTGGACTGAGTACAGGTTCAAACCTGTACCTATCCCATCGGGTTTTAGGTCGCAGTGGTGCGAGGGCAGTCTTTTTAATAGTAATCCCGCGCAATTTATTAAACTGTTCATCACATGAAACAATTTGCAAAAGAGTGGCTTATATCATGTCTAGATAGATATCAATATTTTTAATAAAAATATATTTATTTATAATTACTAGTTACTACTTAAAAATATATGATGATAGTATAAATTATATCGTTTATTTATATTTCTCGCGATTAAAAATTACTCATTAATTATTCGATTAACTGAATCCATCACTATTTGGTTAAGTATGGTATAATTATTTTATGTCAGCTTACTACACCGAATTAAAAGTCCTGATATACCTACACCGCTACACTAACACAGTGGGTGGCAAGATGTTTGCCGTTAACTGAACTAACCTGTCCATAGTGAATCCCATGTCACAAATATCGCAGACGAACGGCTTCAGTCCCTTGTGTATGTTCTGATGTTGATCGTACCAGGTCTTGGTGTTGAAACCTTTGCCACATATTTCGCAAGTGTACTGGAAAATAAAAAAGTTATCTTAAAATATCTGTTTGTGTGTTTGTCACCTAATTCCTCCTAAACAGCTGGACCAATTTGGATGAAATTTTGTGTGTATATTTCAATGAGTATTTGGATAATTGGAAAACAACCAGGTAGGTGGTGCTGCAGACATCGATGTGCTGAATAATTACAGAATTTTGAGTTACATTAGTAAATTTGTAATCTCATATTTAATGTGGCACCGTCACACGGTATATTTTTTTCCTCATTTTGGGACAGCTTATTTTTATTAGCTCATTGTATGAAGAAACATGTTACAAATGCTAGACAAAAACTCCTACCAGTCTAGCTATTATAGTTTTTGCAAAAATGCAATTTTATTCCGGAATCCCGGAATGTCAAGTTTAGCGATTTCATTTTTTTTTTCTTATAAACTACGTATATAATGCTTTACGTTCCTTTGCAGCCTGAAAGCTTCACCCTAAGACTAGATTAACCTTTTAACCGCCTACGTCGGATTTTTACGACAAATATTTTCGGGCCCATTTCGCCTGAGTCGTATATATACGACAAAAATATCACAGCTCGTTTCATGTACTTTTTTGTTTAATTACGCTGTATTTTATCAAAACGATGTTTATATTAGGTAAATAGTTAATTAATTAATCATTTAACAGTTTAATAAACTTTAGTCTCTTAATCAGAAGTCCTAATTATATTGCACTGCTGTTTTTGTTGTAGGTATTTATTTTTCGATTCACTGTGCCGGGCGCTGGGGGCCCGACAAACGATATGAAGTCGGGCGGTTAAAAGGTTAAGAACCAATCAGGAGTAGGCTAGGGCTTTTAAATTTTAAGATAATGGCGAATATTTCAAAATCTTTTTTTTCTGACATATGTATTAAATGTTTGCAAGTTTTTTTGGTCTCAAACTGTAGCCACACATATAGACTACAAACACGAAAAAAAAAAACAATTGAAAACCTGGCGGACTTTCGGAGACATATAAAATAAATATAATCCCGGGAATTCCGGGATTCGACTAAATTAGAATAAAATAAAAATTGATTTAATTTTCATCTCCTATTAAAAATACGTCATATTCGTTTGTCAGAATAGATGTGAACTCATTTTCATTGGTTTCATTGCATTCCACGCTATCTTCACCATTATTTTGAACGTCATCGTCGTCGTTGAATTGAAATGGTCTCAACATTTCTATGACTGAAGTTGGTAAAGGCATACGTTTTATACAACGTTGTCGCCTACTCAGGCGAGTATTAGATACGACCGGATCGGATGATTCCAACGCCCTGTGAAACAAGTCTTCTATTGTATGTTTCCTGCTATCCTTTTGGCTGTGGTGCTTGCGGTCGTACCTCCAAAATTTATTTCTAGCCTCCCCAGCCTGTTCTGAGAGAAGTCCTACGGGCATTGTAAAATTTTCTATAATACTTTGGCCGTGTATTAAAATTTTATGTAATGTAGTAGTCATTGGATGTCAACTATAATCGGCTACATATTTTCTGGTTAAATTTCTGCAGAAATCACCAAATTTTTTTGGATCAATCGGTAGCCCACAATTTATAGCGATTAGAATAACGTGTAGATCATCCACAAGCCATTTGCTGAGGCCAAGAATTTCAGCAAATATTCCGCGGCTTTCATTAGTTGCGAATACTTTTCGGGCAGTGTTCCCATCATTAGTCGTCCCTGAGTTGGGTCGCACAACGTCAACGAGTAAACCTAAGCGATCTTTTATCTCTGCCTGTATCCTTTTCCTTCGTTCATCTATTATTTGTCCCGCAACGGATGATTTGGGTACTCGCCACTGTCTTACTCTTGGATCATTTTTATATCCTAAATGGAGTAAAAATTCTAAAATCGTATAAAAGCATGAAGTGGACTCATGCCATTTTTAGGGTTCCGTAGTCAACAAGGAACCCTTATAGTTTCGCCATGTCCGTCTGTCTGTCCGTCTGTCCGCGGTTTAGCTCAAAAACTATTGGTACTAGAAAGTTGTACTTTGGCATGAGTATACACGTTAATAACGCCGAAAAAGTGCTAAAATAAAATTTTGAAAAAATCAATTATTTAGGGTACCTCCCATACATGTAAAGTGGGATGATAATTTTTTTTTATCGTTCTTCCCATAATGTGGGACATCGTTGGATAGGTCTTTCAAAAGTATTAGGGGTTTGGTAAGACCGTTTTTTGATTAAGTAAACCGTTCGTGACTTATCAAGCTTTAAAGTACCAATTTTCGTTAGAGTCAAGTGTCCACCCCCTCTATCAACTAAACGGTTGTAGTTAGAAATTCAAATGTCACGGCAGTAGTACCTATATATAACGAAATTTAAAGGAAAACTATCACACATAAGTGGGCTTTACAAGTTTACGAGTAATAGTCGACCAATTGTATTTGACTCGAAAATTTCGAACAACTCTATAGAAATATAGATAGATGGCGCTAAGCGCCAGTTGTATCATGCTAGTTTCTTGTAACGATTGAGTAGTGTAGCTCTGTGTCCGTATTTAAATTCAAAACACCGGCTGTGACAAGTTTTATACAAATCTCTAAAAAAAAAAAAAAACTTTCCGTGCAAAATTGTCGAATCAGGTGAGGATTTGTATAGGAAGTCAAATTAGTTAGGTAGTCATGTTTGGCTTTTAGTTAGAGCACGCACTAGTGCTGGCCGGGACAGACCCGGCCAGCACTAGTGCGGGGCTGCGGAAGAATTAGGTTTCCCGCGGCCCCCCGCGCACGTGTGAGGAGACACCGGGGTGGTTTTAGCCGGTAAGAATCCGGCACGCCCCTCCGCCATTCCCCAGGCGGAGGTAGCCCTGAGGATTTCCCCCGTAAAAAAAAAAAAAAACAAAATGGTAAGAAACGATCAGTCAGCGAATACGACACGCAATTGACTGTTATAAAAACTACGGAACCCTACACTGCGCGTGGCCCGACACGCACTTGACCGGTTTTTTTATTGTGTTTCATCAATAATGGGCTTAGAAAATGCACGATCTAAATCGTTGAAGTTGGTGGAAGTTAATTTACAAATGGGACATCGTAATTGTGAGAACGGCTTATATTGCATGGATTATATTGTAAACCTTACCATCAATTATACTTAAGGCTGCTCTCTCGAAAAAAGCTTGAAAAAAGCATTCAGATGAAGCAACTTTTCGTCGGCAATTACAGAGAAATTACATCTGAAAAAAATTGTTAGTAATCTACATGATATGAACCGTAATTTGGTTTAGCCACAATTTTTCTATCGGTATCACATAATAAGAAAAAAAAATGCCAAATCACCTCCAAATCATTTAGATGAAACCATTTTACTCCTTAATTTCTTATCAAAAGAGTATAAAAAAATATACTACTGCTTTGCAATACAAATGAAAATAATTTGGTTTTGTTACTTTTTACAAATATGTATTATTTTTATTACAATAAATTAAAAATGCGTCCAATTAAAGACTGCGTTTACATCACCCCCGCACTCGTCCACAAATTCAGTGCGGGGCGCATCGTGTTGCTAGGTGGACGTACGTCGCGTTGCGAGAGCTCAAGCACTACGAATTAATATCGTAAAATATTACTGCAAAAATTAATTTTGTAAATAGTGGAATAGCTTTTTAACCGACTTTAGAAAAATGAGGAGGTTCTCAATTCGTCTTGAACTTTTTTTTGTGATGTTACTTCATTACTCGCAGATGGCTGGACCGATTTGGAAAATTCTTTTTTGTTTGAAAGAATATACATTCTAGTTAGTTCTATTGTCGTCACGTTTGGATCTGATGATGAAATCATGGAGAAATCGAGGGAACTCTTCAAATATTATAGGCATAACTATAGCGTTTTGGGTATTTCTTATAGTACCTTGTTTAGTTTCTCTCGAAAAACACCATTTGAGGAAGTGGAACTGATGACGAAGACCCCAGATGGCCATCGAAACTACTCAATAATAAGTATTTCTTGGATTGCGATTAGATTACTTGAATACAGATGTTAAGCACTTTATGCTCGTCACAATGCATATGGTGAAGTAGAGCTGATAGTGATGTATCAGGAGAACTCCTCAAAAATTAACGGCTCTGCACCGGGAAAAGCAATATTTTGTAAAAGTTGATAAGTAGTTGACATTTTGGCTTTTGTAACTAGATAAATTACAAACCGACCCACTAAAAAGCGTGAAATAAAACTTATTATCAAAAAATAGAACCGACTTTCGATTCGTCAAAAAGTTTTATTTCTGATTCTTGTTTATAAGTTAAAGAGTATTCTATGTATCTATAAGTAGTGTTAGTGTTATAAACTCATAGTATTTTACAGTTTTAGTAGTGTTTAAATTTAGTTTGTAAAACATGGGAATAAGCAGAAACGAATGAAGAAAGGTCTAAAAAAATATTACAAACAAAAGGGTATACATTTATTATCAAGGTAAGTTTAAAGTTTTATCTACATATTTCATTATAAACTATCGCTTTACTTACCTCGCATAAAAGTAGATAGCACATAGTAAACGGACAGAGGGTAAGCTTCATACAACTGCGCTATGATAGGTACACTACTACAAGCAAGGCGCGTGTGTGCGCTTCGTCTGAGCGAGGCCTGGCTTGAGCCGTTATGCACCGGTTTCTCTTCGTACGGACGAAGCCGCCAGTTGAGATAGAGAGATAGAGTTAAGATAATGTACAAGAGAAAGAAGAAAACGACAAAGAGAAGGAAATAGAACTAAGGAAAGAAAAATAGATTGATGAGAAAAATGAAAAACGAGAACGAAGAAGGACGAAAAGAAAACATAGAACAAGATTTTATATGGCTATCCATTATTAATATTAATAAAATTTCTAAAAATAAATATATGTGAACACGGAGAAATAAATGAGGATGAAGAAGTTCAACCAACCAAAAGAATAAAAATACTTGGTGAAAGAAAGTAAAATTTCAGTGAATTTTAGTTATAATCTATTTGTTTATAAAAAATGTAACAAATAATATGACATACACTAGTAATAATTATACTACCTATCTACCTTACTCTAAGTTCCTACCTACATACCTACCTTACCTACCTACCTACCATTTTTCTCTTAATAGAAACCTTCTTCAGACTATAACGAATATTCGAAAAAAAATCCGTATTGGTCCAGCCATTCCTGAGTTTTGCGCTTAGCAACACATTTAGCCATTAATTTTTATTTATATATAATTAAGTTAAAAAGATACATCAAGTTGTTTACCTCATGTTTCGAGCCAGGCTGATCTATAATAGAGGTATAGTTTCTACAGTACATACTCAAAGTGCATCTATATCAATAGATAATAAATAAAAACAAAATTTGACCACTTTTGATGCGGTACAAATAAAAATGAATTTAACTTTCACGATGACTTGACCTTCTGTGATTTCGATACTCTGTGCCGAGACTAGGCGAAGCGACGACGCATGCTGGCGGGCGCAAGCGCGGGCCGAGCGCGCCTCTCTTTTCTGTTGCATGCGGGTAGCGGAGAGCTGCGCGGAGTGACGTGCGGAGAGGGGTCGTTAGCTCCGCCCAAATGGTCAAGGTTATTGGCATGAATACAAGCCTTAAGGTGAGGTTATACGTAGTTTTTACGATAAAGCCTTTTGATATGGTTGCAGCGTTTGGTGTTAAATGTCACCATTGTTCCTCTACATACTCTTTTTCCGAGAGAATGAGGTCTTTCGACTCTTTTCAATATTGAATATGAAGAGGTCTACATGACCGATAAGACTGAGGCGTTTGATTTAACCATAGAACTTGTTTGCTACAAGTTTCTATAATTCGCAATGGCACAATCGTCGTAGCAAAAATTGTATTTTCGTCAAATGAATGATCTTGGGGAGACTTATGTTGATACAGAGATAGGCCTGCGCTGCCGTCTAAACACCAAGACCCCTCAAATGTGCAAGTAAGTTCATCCAAATGCTCTCGTTCGCAATATGTATTAATAACACCATCACATAGAAGAATAATTCTTTTGAAAGTGAAAGTGTGTGCAAGTAGTCCTTGCAAGGAAACAAATGCTTCAACTTCACTTGATTGTACTCTGTCTTCAGGATAACATTCTTGTTTTACTTTAGCTACTTTTGAGTATGGTGGAAATGCACAAAAGCCTCTTTTTCTTAAATCTCTTTGTAAATAAAAACTTTTTACCTAAAAAATTAAACCGACTCCCAAAAAACACTGCAAAGTGAAAAATAACTTTAATTTCGGTAGTCGGTGTCTTTTGTTTTGTATTTTCGTTTTTGGCACCGACTTCCGAAATTAAAGTTATTTTTCACTTTGCAGTGTTTTTTGGGAGTAAATTTAATGTTTTGGTAAAAAGTTTTTATTTCACTCTTTTTAGTTGGTCGATTTTTAATTTACCTAGTTACAAGAGCCTAAATGTAAACTACTTATATTCATTTACAAAATATTGTTTTTCCCAATGTTGGGCCGTTAATTGTTGAGTTCTCCTAGTACTTCACCATCAGCTGTGAAGCTGATGGTGAAGTACTAGGAGAACTCGCCCCCCCCTTTTTTTTTTTCACATGCACGCGAGGTGCTTGCACCTCGCGCAACACGCAAATACTAAACCCCCCCCATCTCCCCCCGTCACCCCCCCCTTTTTTTTCACAAGCACGAGTTGCGCGAGGTGCTTGCACCTCGCGCAACACGCAAATACTAAACCCCCCCATCTCCCCCCGTCACCCCCCCCTTTTTTTTCACAAGCACGAGTTGCGCGAGGTGCAAGCACCTCGCGCAACACGCAAATACTAAACCCCCCCATCTCCCCCATCACCCCCCCCCCCATTTTCTTTTTCACAAGCACGCGAGGTGCTTGCACCTCGCGCAACACGCAAATACTAGTTATACTATATAAAGCTAGATTACCACTGACTGACTGACTGACTCACTCACTCATTGACATAATTGTTCTCCCAGATGGTGGATGGGGAGGTGGGTATATTTTGACAGATTCGTAAACAAGTAACTCTCAAACCTACGGGAAAAGTGCCAAACCTCCCCTTTTCCCCCCTCCCTATCGTATCTCGGAAACTACGAGACCCGTATTTTTTTTTTACGGATTCGTATAGAGGAGGCTCGGTAAAGTAAAAACCATTTATCAAAGTCGCCCCCCCCACCCCCCTTCTCACCCCCTTTAGGCGGATCTCGGAAATTAAGAGACTTGGAACATTTTTTTTCAGATTCATTTAGAGGGGCAAGGCTTTAGTCAAAATACTTCTGCAACCCCCCACCCCATTTTTTTTTTTTTCGCAAGCACGCGAGGTGCTTGCACCTCGCGCAACACGCAAAAACTAAACCCCCCCATCACCCGCCCCCCATTTTTATTTTTTCACAAGCACGCGAGGTGCTTGCACCTCGCACAACACGCAAATACTAGTTATATTATACTATATAAAGCTAAATTACCACTCACTGACTCACTGACATAATTGTTCTCCCAGATGGTGGATGGGGAGGTGGGTTTATTTTGACAGATTCGTAAACAAGTAACTCTCAAACCTACGGGAAAAGTGCCAAACCTCCCCTTTTCACCCCCCTTCGCCCCCCTCCCTATCGTATCTTGGACACTACGAGACCCGTATTTTTTTTACGGATTCATATAGAGGAAGCTCGGTAAAGTAAAAACCATTTTTCAAAGTCGCCCCCCTTGCCCCCCTTCTCACCCCCTTTCGGCGGATCTCGGAAATTAAGAGACTTGGAACATTTTTTTTTCAGATTCATTTAGAGGGGCAATGCTTTAGTCGAAATAATTGTGCAACCCCCCCCATCACCCCCCCCCTTTTTTTTTTAAAGAAAGCACTCGAGGAGCTTGCACCTCGCGCAACACGCAAATACTAGTTATATTATATAAAGCTAAATTACCACTCACTCACTGACTGACTGACTCACTGACATAATTGTTCTCCCAGATGGTGGATGGGGAGGTGGGTATATTTTGACAGATTCGTAAACAAGTAACTCTCAAACCTACGGGAAAAGTGCCAAACCTCCCCTTTCCCCCCCCCCCCCCCCCCCTATCGTATCTCGGAAACTACGAGACCCGTATTTTTTTCTTTTTACGGATTCGTATAGAGGAGGCTCGGTAAAATAAAATCCATTTTTCAAAGTCCCCTCCTTCTCCTCCCCTTTAGGCGGATCTCGGAATCTAAGAGACTTGGAACATTTTTTTTTCAGATTCATTTAGAGGGGCAATGCTTTAGTCGAAATACTTGTGCAACCCCCCCCCATCACCCCCCCCCCTCTTTTTTTTGTGTTTGTTTTTTTTTTCACAAGCACGCGAGGTGCTTGCACCTCGCGCAACACGCAAATACTAGTTATACTATATAAAGCTAAATTACCACTGACTGACTGACTGACTCACTCATTGACATAATTGTTCTCCCAGATGGTGGATGGGGAGGTGGGTATATTTTGACAGATTCGTAAACAAGTAACTCTCAAACCTACGGGAAAAGTGCCAAACCTCCCCTTTTCCCCCCCCTTCTCCCCCCCCCCCCTATCGTATCTCGGAAACTACGAGACCCGTATTTTTTTCTTTTTACGGATTCGTATAGAGGAGGCTCGGTAAAGTAAAAACCATTTTTAGAAATCCCCCCCCGCCCCCCTACTCCCCCCCTTTAGGCGGATCTCGGAATCTAAGAGACTTGGAACATTTTTTTTTTCAGATTCATTTAGAGGGGCAATGCTTTAGTCGAAATACTTGTGCAACCCCCCCCCCGTTTTTTTTTTTTTTTGTTTACACAAGCACGCGAGGTGCTTGCACCTCGCGCAACACGCAAATACTAAACCCCCCCATCTCCCCCCCCACTTTTTTTTTTCACAAGCACGCGAGGTTCTTGCACCTCGCGCAACACGCAAATACTAGTTATATATTATACTATATAAAGCTAAATTACCACTCACTGACTCACTGACAGAATTGTTCTCCCAGATGGTGGATGGGGAGGTGGGTATATTTTGACAGATTCGTAAACAAGTAACTCTCAAACCTACGGGAAAAGTGCCAAACCCCCCCCTTCTCCCCCCCCCCCCCCTATCGTATCTCGGAAACTACGAGACCCGTATTTTTTCTTTTTACGGATTCGTATAGAGGAGGCTCGGTAAAGTAAAAACCATTTTTCAAAGTCCCCCCTCCCCGCCCCCCTTCTCCCCCCCTTTAGGCGGATCTCGGAATCTAAGAGACTTGGAACATTTTTTTTTTCAGATTCATTTAGAGGGGCAATGCTTAAGTCGAAATACTTGTGCAACCCCCCCCCATCACCCCCCCCCCTCTTTTTTTTTTTATTTTTTTTTCACAAGCTCGCGAGGTGCTTGCACCTCGCGCAACACGCAATTACTAAACCCCTCCATCAACCCCCGCCTTTTTTTTTTTTTTTTCACAAGCACGCGAGGTGCTTGCACCTCGCGCAACACGCAAATACTTGATTTAGAGGGGCAATGCTTTAGTTTTTTTCACAAGCACGCGAGGTGCTTGCACCTCGCGCAACACGCAAATACTAGTTATATTATATAAAGCTAAATTACCACTCACTGACTGACTGACTCACTCACTCATTGACATAATTGTTCTCCCAGATGGTGGATGGGGAGGTGGGTATATTTTGACAGATTCGTAAACAAGTAACTCTCAAACCTACGGGAAAAGTGCCAAACCTCCACTTTTCACCCCCCTTCTCCCCCCCCCCCTATCGTATCTCGGAAACTACGAGACCCGTATTTTTTTTTTACGGATTCGTGTAGAGGAGGCTCGGTAAAGTAAAAACCATTTTTCAAAGTCCCCCCCCACCCCCCTTCTCACCCCCTTTAGGCGGATCTCGGAAATTAAGAGACTTGGAAATTTTTTTTTTTTCGGATTCATTTAGAGGGGCAATGCTTTAGTCAAAATAATTGTGCAACCCCCCCCCCCATCACCAACCCCCATTTTTTATTCTTTACAAGCTCGCGAGGTGCTTGCACCTCGCGCAACACGCAAATACTAACCTACGGGAGAAGTGCCAAACCTCCCCTTTCCACCTCCCTTCTCCCCCCTCCTTATCGTATCTCGAAAACTACGAGACCCGTATTTTTTTTTACTGATTCGTATAGAGGAGGCTCGGTAAAGTAAAAAACATTTTTCAAAGTCCCCCCCCCCGCCCCCCTTCTCACCCCCTTTAGGCGGATCTCGGAAATTAAGAGACTTGGAACATTTTTTTTTCAGATTCATTAGAGGGGCAATGCTTTAGTTTTTTTCACAAGCTCGCGAGGTGCTTGCACCTTGCGCAACACGCAAATACGAGTTATATTATTATATTATATAAAGGTAAATTACCACTGACTCACTCACTGACTCATTGACATAATTGTTCTCCCAGATGGTGGATGGGGAGGTGGGTATATTTTGACAGATTCGTAAACAAGTAACTCTCAAACCTACGGGAAAAGTGCCAAACCTCCCCTTTTCACCCCTCCCTATCGTATCTCGGAAACTATGAGACCCGTATTTTTTTTTTATTTTATTCGTATAGAGGAGGCTCGGTAAAGTAAAAACCATTTTTCAAAGTCGCCCCCCTTCTCACCCCCTTTAGGCGTATCTCGGAAATTAAGAGACTTGGAACATTTTTTTTTTCAGTTTCGTTTAGAGGGGCAATGCTTTAGTCGAAATAATTGTGCACCCCCCCTATCCCCCCCCTTTTTTTTTTTAAAGAAAGCCCCCCTTTTTTTTTTTTAAAGAAAGCACGCGAGGTGCTTGCACCTCGCGCAACACGCAAATACTAGTCAGTCATCATATACAACTCTAGGACATTCGCTCGATGACGTGGGTTGCGCGGCGGGCAAAACAATCTCAACTCTCTGTATTGTATATATCTCTGTACTTATGGTATATCTCTGTACTTATGGTACATTTCTTCTCGCTGCAAACAGCTGGTATTATTATTAAAATTTTGTAGGCTATTATAGCGTAGGTAGAGTCTGGCTAACGAAAGCGTGACCTGGAGTTTTCTTACAAGTTTAATATGGCAACATTATTAAGCTGTCAAAGTCTGTGATTACAATTGTCAGTAATTTGTAAACAATTAATATTCAACAATAATCGCTATAATATGGGTAAAACAATAAAAAGTAACGTGCGAAAGCTGCTACATACTATGATCAGTAAGTTTAAACAAAAACAAGAAGAGAAAGAAATTGTTGTTCAAGAAAAACAACAATGTTTAGATGCGATCACGGATTTTTTAGGTTAGTACGACTTTGTAATGTTGATCCTTGGTGGCTGATTATTAGATATACCTATTTACGATATTATGATACTTTTTCTTATCTTTATAGATAATATTGGAGATATTCAAAGAATCTGCGACTTGTTGCAACGTTAAAAAATTTGGATAAAAAATCTTTAATAGAAACTCAGACTAAGTTTTTAGAAGAAATATCTTCATTAACTAGTACGTATGGTACGGTTAAGAATGTTTTGTTGATGATTTGTGTTATTTGACATTATCAAATTGTTTGGGTACCTTAATTTTTTAATATGCATTTTATACTTCGTTATGCAGAGGTTGGTGTCACAACACTAAAAAAGGAAGGATCTGTGAATGAATGGATGTGGAGCACTCCAGGAAAAAAAACGCCCACACAAAAGCTCAGTGTTGGATTTAGACAGTTTTGATATTGATGCAATAAGAAATAAAATCAATGAATTTTATATTGTGAGACAGGAGGTCCCAACATTGCGAACATTGCTAGAAAAATTACATTCTAGCATTGGCTTTAGTGGATGTAGAGAAACTCTGCATGAAATATTAATTGCTAATGGGTATGAGTTCAAGAAAAATAAAAATGAACTAACGGTTCTTGTCGAACGTTTTGATATTGCTGCTTGGAGACATCTTTATTTACAAGAAATTGCTTTGAATTGAAAGAGACGACTCCACTGATACAGAAGAATCCTTAGAGGTTGAATTTTTGGACTCGGATTTTGAGTACGATGATTAAATAATTATCATACTGAAAACGCCTGTAGTTGATTAAAAAAAATGTTGAAGAAATTTAAAAAAAAAATTAAAAAAACTACATGTTAAGTAGGTTAATTTTATGTATATACTAATAAATAAATCTACACATTAGTTTCTTTAATCAATCCGTCAAGGCTCCGAGACACCAAACGGAGTCTTTAAAAACATTATGTGGTAATATCCCTAAATTAGAAATTAGTTCGTAAACAACTATTATATAAATTGATTGTCGTAAATACAAAAAAATTCCAAGTATTAAAACATTTTTCTCCCCCTATAGTCAGTAATACCACATAAACGTCACGCTTTCATTAGCCAGACTCTATTTTCGCTTTTGCATGAGAGTGATGTATCTGTTACGAAGTAACTATTTAGTCACCTGTGGTTACGGGCACAGCTAGTTATAAATATAATAACCTTGCTAGCAAAGGCGGAGACTGAACGCGTGAGGCAGAGACAATCTCGTCCTTACGCCCCAGCCGTCGCTGGAGACACCCCGGACGTCGGGAATCACGAGCCGATCTCCGGCCACCGTAAGCGCGGGCCTGCGGACGGCGAACAGGGGTAGCTCACCGTCCGGTAAGGACCAGGCCCGGGTTGACGGCGTGACGTGATCCACGCGCTACTTAAAAGCGTTGATAGGTCCGACTGGGCCATTCCCGCCGGGGTTTCGGGAGTGTTCTAATAAGATACCGCGGCCCCAGAACGCAAGAATAACTGAAGGAGGAGGTTGGGTTTTTTGGTCAATAGAAGTATGACACCCTCTTCCACTCCTCTCAGGGCGAGAGGAGCCATTTCGTTACTATCCCACCAAACAAAAAACTCTCTTCTCTCTTCGCAGCCATTTCACTCTTGACAGAGTGATTGTGGTCGTCAATCAGGGATAGTTTGATTGAAAAGTTCTGTCATACGGCGCCATTCTTGTCGTACCGCAGCCTTTCTGGTACACTCATGAACAGGGCAGTTTGTTGCCGCCTTTATTTGGTCTGTCCATCTCATCGGGGATCTACCGCGCGCTCTGGTACCTTCAACTTTTCCCTGCATTACTACCAAACAACAAACAAATAACTAGTAACATAATTAAGTGAAAACATGGACAAACCTTGTATTGATCCAAGTGCCTATTCTGATGATGTTCCTTCATAGCCCCTTGGTAAGCAGAAGTGAAACCACAGTTGAATGGACACTGATATTTGAAGCCGTTGTGTGCTCTCGCATGGCGGACTATGTCCGGAACAGTTCTGTATGTCCTGGCTGTGAAAAGAGAAATATAAAGTGGTAATATATAAATATAATAAATACTGGTCTATCGCCAGTCGAAGTTGCGTGCAGAGAGAACGAGTCATCTTTCGTATTATTTTACCTTCAAATCTAACATGCTTAAGGGTGTTGCTGCATATCAGATTACAAAAATTGGGTGAGCCAAAAAAAAATACGACTGTAAAAATCGACTAAAAGGCCCATAAAATCACTCTTTAAGTAGTCTTTTGTAGTCGGTTGGTGACATTTAAGTTCATCTCGGACACATTCGTCATATTCCTTTTTTGTCAGAATAAATTACAGGCTATTTTTTTTTCTGACGAAAACGGATTTTTTATCAGATTACGCTTCGCTGTTCGCTGTCGATTACAAAATGCAGAGAAAATGAAGAATTAATTTCTTATTTTATTAAACAAAATGGATGGCCAATACGGTATCTGAGCTCATTAATTATAATTATAATAGATGTAAGTTTAAATAAGTATGGTAATAATTAATCAACTTTTTTCTCTCCAAAGAATTCAGTTTTCGTTAAAAAACAGCCTATAATCCTAGGTCTTTACGTTCAGTCATAGATTTAAAGCCGTGAGCAGCATCAAATTGCTTAAAAAGTATACACAATGTCGGTCATTCACATTATAAAATGCATCTGAGAGAGGTTTTTTTCATCTATTTCCTTGAATAACTGCAAATGATTTAATTTGGAGAAGTATATGACATGGAGTGACTGCCTTCCAAACCACAAGCTAACTGGGCTGGAGCTGCGTAAAACAATACCACTTGGTGTGTATGTATGTATGTATGTCAGAAAAGACAAATTTTTCGCAATTGCGCGATGTTATGTATGGGTTGGATACATTTATCATTCGATCCATGCCATTTCCCCCAGGAAGGCAAGCAACGCCCCTTTGAAGACTGGTGTCAGACTTTCTGGCTTCTGACTACCCATAATGACTGTCAAAGATGCATAAATAAGAACTGGGACTAATAGCTTTAAGAGCTTCCGCAGCACTAGATAGCATGCAACTGCTATTATTTAGCCTTTTTTATTTAATTGTTTAAAAAATTGTTTGTTGTGCTTAGATTGCTTAGATTTTTCTTATAAATAAAGTCCTTAATTACAAAAAAAGCTAAATCTATTAGTAATTTCAAAAAGCTAGTCAAAGATCATTACCTACCTAACATCCCATAATTTTATATATTTATTATAGGTATATATTTTAATAGCATTAATATAAATATGTATTTTAACTCTATGTATGTATATATTTGTTTATTATATCATTATAGTTTGATTTATTAGCTAAGTATGATTATTTATCGTAATTAGTATGTAGTACACTGTGTCTATCATCTCCTCTTCAACTCTCCTGTCGCAGGTCTGCTGGAAGAAATTTCTTAGGAAATAAGCAGCCCTTTGTGCTCTTTTGTCTGTAAATATATGTTTTTTCTTTTGTAAGTGTCATGTGTGTACATAAATAAATCAAAATATCTCACCACAAATTTTACAACTTAACAGTCTATCATCAGCATGGCCGTGATTCATAACATGACTTAAAATTTGTCGCTTCAATTTAGATGTTTTCTCACAAGAGTTGCACCGGTACACATACTTGCTCTCTTTACTTTTTATTTCTGTGTAACTTCCTGACAAGCTATTGCTTATGTGTTTTTCATAATAATGATCAATTAGTTCCGAGTGAGAATCACAAGGTTTTAAACAAGTAAGGCAGGTAAACTGTTTCAAATATTCAACGCTATCTGGATCTATTTTTTTTCTCCGTTTAGAATCATCTCTTAGATACTTTATTGGTTTAACTTTTAGTATATGTTTTGGTTGTATAATTGTAACAGTTGTGTTATTAGGATCTTTATCATTCTTCATTGAAGAGAGTGTAATTTCATCATCAGAACTGCAATAAGTTTCATCGGACAATTCATTATTTTCTAAATATGCATCATTTTCAAAGTCTGTTGAAGTTTCTTCATTGTTAACACAGAATGTTTCTGTTTTAACTGCCTCTTGCTCAATTTTGATATCTTTAATATTGTCTTCTATAATTTTTGCATAATAATCTTGTAGTGAGCCATTTTTTGCATACTTTTGTAGTTCATCTTCATTTTCTTTGACAGTTGAGCAGAATTCAATTATTTGTGTTATTGTTTTAAAGCAGTCTTTGCATAATTGGTTCGGGAATGAATGTTCAGTTGGTATCTGGAAAGGCCAAACAAACTAGAAAAACTATTGGTCCTATATTATATATATTTTTTTAGAATAAGGTAATGCTAACGGTACGCTAAGGTAACGGTAACGCTAATGGTAACAGCTGTTAACATTCCCCGCTGGTTATGTTATTATTATGCATATTCTATATTATATGTTATGGAAGCCTATGTCCCAGCAATCTGAGACAGGCTTCCTGTCTGTGAGGGAATGGACTGTAATCCACGACACAGGCCCAGTACAAGTTGGTATATAAGTAATGATACAATATTTTTTTTTTCGGTATTATTGATAGGTTCACCTTACTTGACCACCATCTCACCTTGTGGTAAACGATGTGGATGAAGATGAAGCAATCTTGCCTTTATTCACTCTTGACTTAAAGGTTTCATTTATTTGACGAATATTAGCTTTATAAGTTAATTATTTACTTTATTACGCTATCAGTGAGGTTAATTTTTAGTAGGAGATTGGAGAAGATAGAGCCTTTGCGCCACGGCAAAGGCTCTATCTTCTGTCCTGCTCCACAGTAGGAGCACTCTCCTACTGTGGAGCAGATTGTAAGTAGGTATTGCTCGTAAATCGGAAAACAAAAAATAAATATTTCACTCCTAAATAGTTCAAACAAACTACTTTCATTAAAAGCTTGTTGTATCCCACTGCAGGGCAGGTCTTACTACTATTTCCACTCCTGCCTAAGGATCGGTTCTCACCGAAGAAGCAGGACTTCATTAAATCTCTCCCAAGAGCTAAAAGCATAGCTTTTGTAAAATTATTGCGAATAATAACAAACGATTACTTACTTTTATGGTTAGAAATCTTTGAATATTAAACAGGATATCGCATTCTTGTAAGCTACACATATTTTTGAAAGATACTTTCAAACAAAATCTGCATATTTCGTCCATTTTTCATTTATTTTCTTTCGTTGTTCTCCATTTGCAAGAAAAAACAAAATTTTGTGATAAAAACAAAGACGATACGACTAGCGATGGCCGTTTTGTAACATCAATAGTTGTACAACTATCTATTTGAGTTTACAACCATCACTCGTTTTCTAACCAAGCATAACTATCTATTTTCACAACGTACGTTATGAGAATAACTGCAGCTGTAACAACCATCGGTTGTTTTGTAGCGCATAATAACCGTAGCTATCTCACAACGCTCTAGAAATCACGCAATAGATATCGTAGTTGAAGTTGGCTACGTAGCGGTATCGCAACGGTTAGAGCGAGAAAAATATAGGAAAGGTAGCGCGTCTCGTTCGCACAAAAGCAAAGATGGATGGTTATGATTTATTGCATAATGTGACGAATCTTATAAACACGAACGTCGATAATTGAATGAGTAACTTTCGCCACTTAAAAAATATTATTTGAAAATTGAGTTTGGTCAATGATATTATAAAGTACAGATATGTTACGTTCATAGTAATTTGCGTTGAAATTTGTTCCGCGTACTAAAAACTGCACACATCACGGATATCTATGGCACACATTGACAAGTTTTACTGATAAGTAGAACAAAAGATACGAAACAACACGCAAGTGAAAGAGATAGCTATAATTCTAACTATTGCGCTTCAAATGAGTCCTTGTGCCATAGGTTAACATTTTTATAGCCGTAGAGTGGACACTCGATTGAAGAGTAAGTACGTAGGTAAGAAAAACATAATGGTTAATCACGGGCTTAATAGAAAATAATAGTCATTATGTTGATGAAATAATTTATGATAACAATAATTGTATGATTCGAAAACTTCGTCAAATCGGAACTTCATCTTGGATAAAGCAGGTGGAAAGCTATTAATCAATAAATAAATAATCAATTTCGTGACACAAATATAGGTTTTATAATGAAATGTCATGTAACGGTTTCTTAGTAGGTACCTATACAGACCAAACAAATTCAACGTTAGCGAAAATGCAAGCAACAGGTAGCTGACATTTTATAAAACATTATGCAGGCAGCATTATGTTTTATAAAAATTGTTTTAGTTACCTACCTCTATAATTGGAACTGTATTTTTTAAGCATTGTTCGACCACATTTCAAAACATATTTGTTAGTACTTTGAAAGTGATTGCTACATATCCTGCTGTTTTTTGATGTTATCCAGTCTGATTCGCTTTTTTGTTCACGAACAATTGCGATCCAAACTTGAAGTCGAACCTGATCCCTCGGAAACCTAATTCAATAAAAAAAACAGTTATAATCCTCAATAATCAGTCAAATGAACTTAAGTTAAAAAAATTGTAACAAAACAAATTAAAACAAGTCAATCAATATCGCTTCTACACTTGTAAACTTTAACTAATCTATGTCCGCACGCACGCATCCTTATCGCTCTCGCGACAAAACAAGTTTGCTCTCTCTGTCTTCACCTACATATGGCTCCTAAGCATAATTTATTGGCAAGTTTGGAAAATAAATGAAATATAAAAAATAATCTTAATATATTTGCATTCTCACATGTGGTATGAGATCCTTTGTATTTTGTTTACTTAGGAAGTATAATTCGTACACTTCCGAAACTCACATGATGGCATTTTTGATAAATAAAACCTAAGGACACGGGTATTACGGTGCGGCACGCTCGTGGTTGCGTTCGACACAGACTAGTTGCAAGACGTTCCAATTAGCTCGTGTTCGAGTCTTCACGACGCGCGCGCCTATAACATATCTGTACTATAAAATATCATTGAGTTTGGTGTTGACCTTGATACCCGCAAGTGTTCCATTTCCCATTTCTCCACGATTGTTTTTAGGGTTCCGTAGCCGGATGGCAAAAAAAAGGAACCCTTATAGTTTAGATATGTCTGTCCGTCTGTCTGTCTGTCTGTCCGTCCGTCCGTATGTCACAGCCATTATATTCCAAAACTATTAAAACTATACATGTGAAACTTAGTAGGTAGATGTATTCTGTGAAAAGCTTCCCGATTTTAAGAAAAAAAAAAATTAAAATAAAGGGGAGTCCCCATACATGGAACTAGAACTGAAAATATTTTTTTTCATGAAACCTATGCGTGTGTGGTATCTATAGACAGGTCTTTAAAAATGATATAAGGGTTTCTAAAGCCACTTTTTCATAAAGTCAATCGTTTAAAAGATTTATAAGCTTCCAAAGTAGTAAAATGTGTTGTCCCCCCTCTAACTTCTATAATAATGGAGTGAAAAATCTAAAAAAAAATATACGTCTGTAGATCTTAATGTAAACTTTCAACCAAAATTAGTTTGAACGAAATCGGGTCAGCAGTTTTTGAGATACAGCATATTTTCTAAAACCGCAAATATAACTTTGTAATTCATACAAACACTATGAAAAACAAAGTTATTTAGCGTAGTTGTAAAAATGTAAATAAGCTAGTTTTAAGAAGTCTTTAAGATTTTTTTTTATTCGTCAAATAAATAGACATATTATATTATATTATTATAGTTACTACGGAACCCTTCATGGGCGAGTCTGACTCACACTTGGCCAATTTTTTTTCTAAAGTCGTTAAATTTTGTATGTGTGTTGAATTGAACAATAAGTAATTTTCATCTATAGTGTTAATAATTGTAAATAAATCTAACTCTTTTGACAATATCAAGTACTTACTTTTTTATTGCAAAAAACCTAAGCCTAAGCCTGGATAAGTACGAAAGAAAGTTGACTGTATGTTTAGTATCAATTGTAACTGCAACAGATATCACGTTATAAGGCGCCTTCTACACGAGACGTTGTCGAAATAGATAGTTGTCAAAATAGATAGTTTTCACAACGTTATTTGACAACGGACAACGGCTTCGTTACGTTATTAGAAAAACTCATAACGACACATGTCTAGATACGACCACAGCAGCATAAGGAACCGAAGTCGAATTTAAATCGATTAATAGAAGAATCGATTATTAGGTGACTACAATTTTTAAATCGACATCCGGTAATAAATCAATTGAGATAATTAACAATATTATAAAATCATTAACAATAAAATTATTAGTTGAAATCTGTTGTTCTATGTTCTTAATGTAAGGATATAAAATTCTTCCCTTAATAGCTAATCAATTCGCTAAATCGATGTACTCCATTTTAAAAAAAGAAAGGAAGAAAATGGGGCGTGCAACGGTCAAAGTGGCGCTAGTAGCACACTTACCAATATCAAACTTAGAGTATAGAAATAATATAGAGACGCTGTAACTGTCTATATCTTACTTGCTTATACAAATATCTATTGAATCGATACAGAAATATGAAACTACACTTTGTCTCTTTTTAACCAATGAGTAATCTAATTTGAAGAAAGAGACGTCATGCTATTTGTTTATCCTCTGCCTAGCAACATTTTAACATTTCCGTCAAAGTACCTACCTCGCGTGCCATCCGCCATGTTTTGGACGCGTGGTTTTGTGGTACATCAGCTGTCAAATGAACAACAACATTGGATTTGGATTGTGATTTTTAGGAATAAAAACGCTCCTTACTAAATTGTTTTGTGCTGTAAGTGTCTAGTGGTGCAAATTGAATATGCGTACTTGTTCAATAATTGTGTGTGGTGCAAGGAAAAATCACAATCAACCTCATTTGACCATGCACAGGTTAGTAGCCGTATTTTAAGAAAAACTTTATCATGCTGTTATTTTTTTGTATAAGTATCCTTGTTTTATTTATAGAATAAAAGCTCCCAAATGTACAGTCGCCAGCACGTCAACGTATACCATATACATATCTATAACTATGACGCGCTTTGCAGTGTTAGAAAGAAAGTAACCTTCACTTGATTGGTGAAGTTATCAACGTTTTTAAAATTGCCCAATGGTTGCACATACTAATAATTGGGAGCCAATCATGTCTCACTAGGAATAAGCCACACCCTCTCGCGCATGCGCGTACGCCACTACTCACGAGTTTTACCGAATCTTTACGAAATTGAACGAGTCCCTCGACACATGACATGACGTGACGTCCATTGTTTGTTTCGTTTACCTATGTTATGACAGTTGTTTTTATTCATATATTTTATACTGTGTTGTGTTGTGCTGTGCTGTGAAATGTATTTAAAGAAATTATAAACATAATAATATGCCGCCTCAATTGACGCAAATTCAGAGAGAGCGCATCAAAGCGCTTCGATTGAGTGGATGCCGGCTGATGGATATTTGACTAGCCGCCATAATGGTGAGTAATATTTTTTGTAATTTTTGTATTTTTATATTGAATCTAGTTACCTCTATTCCATCTAGCGATGTTTATGTGTAAATTGTCGGGGTTAATGTGTAGATACCAAAGGAATTCAAGGATTTAATTAATAAGAGGTTATTATCCTTTACTTTATATTACATATACCGGAAGGTGTGTTTCAATAATATAACGTAAGACGTGTGATCCCAAGCAGGGCTAAGGGAATACAGTACTGTTTCACATAAGGAATATCAGTCAAGTGGTGACACTGGGCTCGGAACATTAAAAACAATATTTATGGGTTAGAAAAAAGAACGATAGATGTTGAAGTATGATTGATTTATGTTTGCTATACTCCAACACGCCCCCTCAAAAATAAATCTCTTTCTTTTACCTAATTACGATATAAAACTCCACATTATATCAAACATTATACAAGAATAAACACACCTTTTTATTTATCTCTGGGAATACAATATTATCATGGTCCAACATTTGTTGCGCAGGATTAGGTTAACCTAGTAGGAAACCCAGCAAAACCTAATCAGACCAATCATTTTCATCAATTAATGAAGCTATAAATGTTATTTATTTACTTATAACCAAGCTAATAATCCATATTGCATACTCATATTATGTTTACAACATCATCATCCCGAATTTCATTCTCATACTGGTGTAACGCTCCATGGAGAAACATTTCAGTATATCAGCCAGCTGGCTATCTGTAAAAACATAAAACATTTTAATTATTTCTCATCATTATATTCAGTAAGACTGCTTGCAATGCCTTTACATCAACTATTTTCATAAAACAAATAGTAGCCAATAGTCATCACTTCGACTTTAAGCACACACTGTTCATTGACCACATAATTTTAACAAGTAACACTGGATACTTTCCCTATTGCTAGTCAAAGTCAACAAATATCTACTTATAACATTATGAAATAATTTTGTTTAAAAGTTATCTTGAGATTTATACATATGTTTGGTTTCAATATCTCAGGACCCTTTTATTTCTTACATCAAGTATCCCATAAGATTGTTACAATAAGGCCCTTGTAATTTCTCATGGAACTTAAGCTTTTTAGTCTATAATATTTTGAAAGTGGAGTGTGAACTAATTTACAATCTCTCAGGTTAACTTCTCAGGAACTGTTATCAGCATTTACTAATTCAAAATAACTTGTTGTTTTCTGCTTTGGTTCACAGTAAACATTTTATTTTAAAGTTTATGATCTTCAGTGTTATTTAAGTATGTATGTTTTACACTAGATCGTCAATATTCAATAGTACTTACATATTCTTTATAACATGACAACATCACGCCTGTAATCCTCTAAAGGGAAGTCAGAGGTGCATGTAAAGTGCATTATCAGATCCACACCTTTTTATTTACCACATCCCACACCTTTACTATTAACAGTTTTAGAAATATATTTTGTTTTTGTTCTGCAAACAAAGTAAACAGTAGAACCAAATACTTTTAAATACATACTTTAATTGTGCTTTGTTCTGATTCCATTACTCAGGTGTGTTATTTATCCCAGTGCTCCCCAGAACAATCTAGAATGATATGTCATATTTAGACTTGAGTACCGAAACAACTCCATTCTGTATTCATTGTTCTTAATATACTTTAGGCATTAACATTGAAAGCCACAGTATAAAGTACTGTTTAGTGGTAATTAATACCTTTTTGAGCACACAACTCTTTAAATTATTTGGAAACAAATTTCTCTCTCTTATCACAATACAAGTTAATAATTCTCAGACCAAAATTAAACACATTTTGTAATATAGTTTCGAAACAACAAAAACATTTCATCCGATTTATCCACAAAATCACAACAACCCCTGTTTATCAACAGACGAAGAAGTGATAGGACTGCAAACATCTGTGTGCACTTTAAATAGAGGTTGTTTCCAATCTTGTTTTCAATTTGTGAAATGGCCAACAAGCTTTTTATTCATACATTTAAGCTTCACATAATTTATCATTAGGCACAATAAATATCAATTGATATTTATTGTGCTTGTAACAGCACAACTTTTTAGCAACAATTTTACAGTGAATAAAAAAAACCTTCTGTAATCCATATTTTTCATTTAATAACTTAGAACTTTTGATCATTTATTCATGTTAATGTATTGCATTGAATATGTAAAATTTTTTAATATTTATACCTACTGTTATGGAATATAATGATATCATAATATCGTTTTTTTTTTTTGTAAAAAAAATGCATATATATGTTAATTTTGTAAAAATAAAAGTAAAAGTTTTGCAATGAAAGACATCTAATTAATCATAATTAAGTAGTTTATTCATTCAAAAAATGTTTCAATCTCTGAATATCTTCCAGTCCCATTCGCACTTTATATTTGAAAGAACTCATTCTGAATTTTCGCGGAATAGAAACTGTATGTCTAGCAGCTGGAGAGGTAGATATCAAAGCCATCAAATATGCATCCTGTTCAATCTTGTTATCAAGGTTATTGAAATTGGCAAGTATCTTTTCACGATCTCTGGGTGACACTTTAATAAAACATTGGTAATGCTTGCATCTAAAACAATGTAATAGACTGAGTTAGGCCTACTATTTCAAGATACTAACGAAAAAAATAAATACAATGTTATCCTTTGTTGTTTGTCACCCTTTACTTTCTTGTTTTTAATAATAGTTTTTGAACATTATTAATTGATTAATGAACATAACATATATTTCACAAAACATTTTTGACAGCTATGACTGACATAATGACGTTTTAGTTTTTCACAAAAACTACATAACTGCGTTCAGAAACGTCGTTTTTGTAAAAATTTTACAGTGTGACTCTGTGGTAATTATGCTGTTTTTATAAAATCAAATTAAACTGTCTAGTGTAACTTTTCCTATAGATCATATTGCCATCATTAAAAACAAAACCTTAAAATTGTTAGTTACATAGGTTTTGTAAGAAAACCCTTCAATTGTATCATTTTCATAAAATAGTACTATTTTATGAAAGTGATACAATTGAAGGGTTTCTGTAGTATACCTGGTACACCCATTATCTTGGTAACCCGTAAAATCCTACATTTCACCAGAATTTAATCTTAGCTTTTTAAGCTCAATGAAGCATACTGCCAAATATTCTTGATTTTCCAATGATTTAAAACTCCAGATCCAGATATAAATATATGGATACTTATCTTGCCCATTTTTACATATGGTTGAATCATATTGCATCATGTAGTTTTGAACTAACCAACCAAACCATTCTTTTATTTTTAATAATTAAACTTTTTTCCAATAATGTTCACTGTATGGCAATTCGTGTTTATAATAAATTACCTAATGTTTTTAAAGATCATAACTTCATGACATTTAAAAAGAAATTATTTAACTTTCTATTGGTAAAGTGCTACTACTCAACAGATGAGTTCTTAAATGAAAAGTTTGATTCTAAATTTAAATTGAACGACGACTTGCCTTTACATTCCTAATAATTGAATTGAATCTAATACCTATGATATTGTATTCAATAATTCTTAACATTGTATTTATTAATACCTGACATTATATTTAGTATTCCTTGACATTTCATCTGATAACTTTTGACATTATATTTAGCATGCCTTGACATTGTATTTAATAATTCCTGACATATTTAGTATTCCGTTAAATTGTATTTAATAACTCGTGGCATTCTAATTAGTATAAGCATACTAATTAGAATGCCACGAGTTATTAAATACTAATTAATTATAGCTGACATAGTATGTAATAATTCGTGATATTATATGTAGGATCCCTTGAAATTGTATTTGATAACAGTTACTGTTTTCCTTATCCTTGACATTGTATGGTTTTTATCAATTGATTTTAATTTAATTTCTTGAAAATATTTGTACGCTGGAAACAGCAGAATATTTTGGATGTAAAATTGTAATTAAAATTTATTATTATTATTTCCTTTATTACATTTTATATACAGATTAATTACATTTTTAAATATTCCTATAAAAACAAAAAAAAAACATTTAAAAATATAAAAAAAAACAGTAGCCCATTGGTATCGGAACAGGGTCAGACAGTAGGCATACCCAAATACTTGTTTCAGTTGAGCCGACGGATCTTAGGTGGATGGAATCCGAGAGTTGAGTTCCCACGGATTCCATAATCACCCCTCGCTTTGCATGCATGATCGCACATTTGTCCACCCCAAATTCCATCCTGATGGCGCTACTGAAGGTTTCCGTTACCTTCAGTAGCTCCATGAGTTGCAAGTTGCTGGGGGCAAAAAGTTTCAAATCGGTTGAGAGCCAGACAAAACCACAGTGGGCTCAGACTATCACCCTGAAAAATACCACACTCAATCCTAATCGGTTCGCTGTTTTCCTGGATCTGTCGACATCCTGGGTAGCAGAGGACCGTCTTCCATTGCCCCATACATGACTATTATTACCCTTTTATTTGCTTTCAAGTGACTTCTTTTTATTTCATAGGTATTCTTCCACAAATGTCCTTTTTTAACAACATGGTAACATTTCTTGTGTTTAAAATTGTTCTTGAATGGTTTCATTAACTTTTGATTTTCCTGATGATTTCTTTAATTGATTGAAATTTCAGTCTGAATTACTTTTCAATTTAAATTTCGTGCTTTGCTTTTCCCTCGTTTAACCTAACATACTGTATAAGTATTAATACATCTTTGCCTATAGTAATTGAGTAATCATGGGCAAATAATCTATAGCTATTTGTTTCGTTCCAGAAAAAAACTGTTAAACTGCTTCGGCGGTGGGAAGAACCATAGAAGCCTACCGCCGGCAACTCCACGCGAGAGCTACTACGGCGATAGACGATGCGGCTATGGACTGGTCGCTGCACACTCCGCCGATCCTTTTTTGACCACACGAATAAAATCAACAGCGTGAGTCCATGTGTAGCTTTCTTAAAAAGTGAATAACAAAATTGATTATAATAATACCTACTACCTAATAGACATGTAGGTAGTTGGAAGGGCGACGCAAACCGGTTTTACGCGCGCCGCGCGGCCAGTCTCAGTGATTGTTATGGTGAACGCAGACCTAGCCGCACCGCAGTCTCTACAGTCCCCGCAGTCATCGCTTTTTGTTAATGGCCTCGCACATCTATCCGCGCCGCAGTCGCTGCAGTCGTTCCCGTCAGTGTTGCCAGATTTTTGAAAGCATTATCTATCCGAAGATTTAAATAATCTGTATAAAATCTGTATTTGGTATTGGTATTTTGCTCTTTTGTGCAATTTTATCTGTAGTTGCTATAATAGGGAATAAGCAAGTAATTATTTATACGAGAATAAGTAATTTTATTATAAACCGTTGACAGAGATTCTCTGTCTACTTTATAACTGGCAACACTGCGCGCCGTGGATGCGAATGACGTCATCCGCGCTGCGTGCGGGTGACGTCATCAGCTGCGGCTAGGGGAGTTCGGTCGTTTCAGGGACTGCGGCGACTGCGGCGCGGGTAGGTGTGCGAGGTTGCATAGAACTTCATATAAAGAATTCGAATGCAAAGACTGCGGCGCGTGCGGTGCGGCTAGGTCTGCGTTCACCATTATTACTACTTATTAGTATTACTATTAGATAAATCTTCAGTTCTTTACAACCCACCTCAACAAAGAAGGAAGGAAGTTCTCAATTCGACAAATTGTTTATTTGATTATGTTTATATTTTGAATATTTTTAACTCTCCTATACTCATTTCAATTTTATTCTAACGAATGTTTCAAATTGATGTATTTTTTTATTGTTGATAGGCTTGCGTTTGACCACCATCTCACCTGATGTTAAGCGATGATGTGGTCGAAGATGAAGCACGCTTGCCTAGAAGCAACCTATTCACTCTTGACTTAAAGACTCCCAGGTTATAGCTATCAGGAAACATAGAATCCGGCAGAGAATTCCACTCCTTAGCTGTACGCACAAGGAAACTATTCCCAAAACGTTTTGTGCGTATGGGTGGGATGTCCACCATGTAACCACAGTATAAAGATCGTATTTAGACTGTGATGTAACGATGGCGCAACGCCGTTTGCCTAGTAGTCCGGTAATGGAACGGGCTTGGCGGAACTAGACTGCAATTCCATCGCACGCTCGCCGAAATGTAACCGATAGAAAACCGATAGGCTTGCAACACGTCGCCGATGTTCAAGGCTCTGAAGCTTTCTCTTGACCAGTTTTTCGTTGCCAATGAGCCTTTTGGCCGTTTCTCGATAGTCTCAAGTGCATCAAGCTGGTATTTGGCAGATCCGTCCCAAAGATGAGAGCAGTACTCCATACACGACCAAACTTGTGCTTGATAAAGGTTGAGCAGCTGTTCCAGTGTGAAGTACCGTCTCACCTTTGCTAGGATTCCCAATTTTTTTGGCAGCCAATAAGAGCAGCCAAAAAAAAATTTAAGGTTGGATGTCAACGTAACCCCAAAAAGCTCGATGCGATCAGTTATCGTCACGATTACACCACGGAAAGAAGGAGCTGGTTGAAATTGGGTCCTTTTTGCGGAGAATAGACACGCCCGGGTCTTAGCAGCATTAAACCTGACCAAGTTGGCATCGCCCCTTTCAGAGACAGTCTTCAAAGTCAAGTTCAAGCGCCCAACCATGACTTCTCGTAGAGACTGGATCTGTGACCCACCAGCACGCGCGCTGGATATATATCGGGCGTACATACACCCGCGCGTGCTCTTAAATTGTGCTCCAGGGTAAACCCCTGGAGGAGGTGGCCGCCATCGTCAGGGTGGGTGGCTGCTCTCCCGAGCAAGTGAGGGCGGGCATTCTACGCCCTGACCACACGGGCATGCGAACCCTAGTGGTGAACTGCCCCGTAGCGGCGGCCAAAATAATTACAGAGGGCCGAAGACTCATAGTTGGCTGGGTATCCGCGCAGGTCAAACTGGAACCCAGAGCGGGAGAAGTTATTCGATGATTTTCCCACCCAGAAAAAAAAACAAAAAGAAAAAAGCGTAAACGCCTGGGTGTCATACCCAGGGGTTTACGCTTTTTTTCTTTTTGTTTACGACACGTCTGACGGACTTCTCCGTTCGTTCGTCCGTTCTTCTCTCGGACGTCTCCGATTGAAATAATAGAGCTGGTTTTTCAGTCTCGAGGTGATGATGGACTGCGACGAGATTTGAGTGCAGACCTCGGATGTAAGGTGCACTTTGAGAGAGAGGGAGTGTAGCCGCTATTTAAAATTTCTCCTCCATGATGATAACCTTCAGGCCCACATTGGGCGGATGGCATCGATTGGGGGACTGGTCTGGAGACTGCGGGGACGCCCGAGCCCCCCGAGAATGTCCATCGGGCCCTCTCATCTTGTCGCCAACCAGCACGATGGTGCATTTCGGAATTTTTCGACAGTTGGCGGGGCAGCCTTTCAATGAAATGTGTGGCTGGCACACTCCTTGGGCCCCCAACTACCTGCGGTCGGCTAGCGGTGAACCGTACCTCGGATCCCGCTACCCTCCATGACCATCATACGTCCGCACCAGTTTGAGCCAGATTAGTCTGCCCGCAGTGGAGCAGCCATTTTGACCCAACTCCTTAATAGGCTACACAGGGCATCGTACCGGAACACGGCTAGGCCGTTTGGCGGTATGTTTTTGCCCTGTGGGTGGTCACAAGCCTGCGGTTAAAACCTACCACCAGTTAGTGTTACCTGATTAGCACCACCCAGGGACCACGTGTAGGGATTAGCTGACGGGTATTCTCCTACGGACGCGGGTGACTCAGCCCCCTAAATGTTGTTATTTCAAGTTAAACAAGTATCAATTTTATTTTAATGGAAATTAGATGATTTCAGAGTGACTAGCACTACTAGACTAGCAGTTATAAAAATGTTTGAAGTTGTAGCGTATACTGATCTTTATTGTGTAGGAATTAAAGTTATTTTTCCATAAACTCATATTTCTCATACTAAAGAATATACGGTAAGTATTAAAATTGACAAAATTTTCTTTGTTTTAGATTTCAATGGACACAGTCAGTAGGCGCCTTAAGGATGCCGGAAAGAAGTGCTGCCGTCCTGCCAAGAAGATATTAATGAACCCATCCTATGTGTTAATCCAGGTCATGGTCTATTTAAGTGCCAAATCCGTTCAACAGTTAAGGCGTGAAAAGTAACAAACATCCAGCCATCCATTCTCACAAACTTTCACATTAAATAGTAGCACAGTTTTACAATCCATAAGTTGTATTTTAATATTGTAATTTTTTTATTTATCAAATTAAAGGTTTTTAGGTATTTCCAACCACTGTTTCTCAAAAGCTTATTCTTCCATTCCTTGATTTGGGAAAGACACCAGACATGTCGTCCGTTGATGTTGCGTCATAATAAACTAGCTTCAAACTATCTGGCCGTTCCGCTCCTTTATACAGGTTCTTGTGCAGTTATAATAAGTTGAGCACGCGTACCAATGACTTGGACATATTTTCAAATAGTCTGAATAAATTCAGGCGTTATATCATGACCCTCGGTTCATAGTTGTTTCATTTATTTCTGTTGGAAAAATTACAATCTGTCTTGCTAAATACTTTGCTTTCGCTGTCGGATCCACAGTGACTTCATTTAATTTAATTTTTAAGTTTTTACATTCATATTTTAATTAATTTTTATCCTATTTATTGTTATTGCAATTAATTTTACTATGATGGTTACATTAATTTGTTAGTATTAACTCAAATTAAAACAATACAAATAACAATATTAATTGTTATTTGTATTGTTTTAATTTGAGTTCTCCATTTTAATGTGATTATTGATCACAATCAAATGAAATTATGTTGTACTAGCTTTTACCCGCGACTTCGTACGCGTAGGAAGGTTTTCCCGCGCAAATCCCGATCCCGTGGAAATTTCGGGATAAAAAGTAGCCTATGTGTTATTCCAGAATGTCATCTATCTACTTACCAAATTTCATTCAGATCCGTTCAGTAGTTTTTACGTGAAAGAGTAACAAACATCCATCCATCCTCACAAACTTTCGCATTTATAATATTAGTAAGATTTAAGTTTCAATAAATGAAAATCTATTTATAAAAATTGTAATTAATGTATTAGGAAATAATTTATCTTTTATTTATATGTTTTAATTTCTTTTTACTTTTTCTGTCAATGTTATATTTAAAATTAATCAAACTTAATGATATTGTAATAATTTAGTGTTATTTATGGTATTCTGACTCACTGAAATCCCAATGTTATCTTTGCTTTGTTTCAATGCAACTTTAGCTCAAGATTTTAACGTTAATGTTCTCTTAATTTTTTTTTTTTAATTTACCTACTCTTTATACAAGTGCTGTGGACACCTATAAGTGACGAATTCACCACAAACTATTTCATTCATGTCTTTTTTTATTTGTTAAATAACTAATGAATAAGTCGTTGGTGTGTCAATAAATAAATAAATCTCCATATTTTTCATCACAATTAGCCAGCGGTTTGGCCGTGAAGGCGTAACAGACAGACAAATTTACTTTCGCATTTATAATATTAGTATCGATAATTCTTCTAATAACGTGATAAAGATAGTGTAAATTGAAATTTTATACTTCTTTTCGCACCATTGTTATATTCTTGAGCATTTTTCCATTACTAATTGTTGATGATAATTTAAATTAGGGCCGTCACCCATTGGCGGCATGGCACGACAAGGGATTTTCCAGGGTAAGCGCAAATTATTTGAGATCTTATATTATCTTGGTTAGCATTCACATTTCGGGATACTACGGCATGCCAGAACGTTCCGAAGGATGCCAAAGCAGGCTGTGACGTAACAATTAAATTGTCGCTCCGTGCCGCCTGTGGGTGCCGGGCCTTATACAGCCCAGTCAATCTAATAAGCAAATAAACTTTTTTTTTCTTTCTACAAAAAAAAAGCTTGTGAAAAATAAATATTATCTACTTAATTTTAGTCTATTGTATAGTTTGGTTTTATAAATTTTGTTGTAAGTATATTTTAATTTAGAGTAGGTATTTGTTTTTAAGTGTTCAATTTTTCAAATATTTTACCATTTATTAAATAAAAAAATTAAGATTGTTATTCCGCATTTTATTTTATTTAACCGTAGTTACCTATCGCATCCTATCGTAGATCTTAATGTAAACTTTCAACCAAAATTGGTTTGAATGAGATCGGGTCAGCAGTTTTTGAGATACAGCATATTTTCTAAAACCGCAAATATAACTTTGTAATTCATACAAACACTATGAAAAACAAAGTTATTTGGTGTAGTTGTAAAAAATGTAAATAAGCTAGTTTTAAGAAATTTGTAAGGTTTTTTTTTTCTTCACACGAGTTCCCATAGGAATAGGTTATTACGGGATCCCATGTCCTTTTCTGTACCCCTGACAACGTGTTACATGCAACATTCATTCGCAGGATGGCTGGTAGCAGCTGGACGAGAGTTTCCGAAAATCGAGTTAAATAGCGTGCAATAGGAGAGGATGATGATGATGAAGTAACGATAATAATAGATTAGACTGCTATAAGCTGATGCTGATGATAATGAAGTAACGATAATAATAGATTACAATTTTATTTGAAAATTCATAATCTTCGAAATCGTATCTTATTACTAGCGTAATAAGGTTGAACTTGCATGTAAAAGCAAACTTCGGTAGGTTATCTCAAACACGGCGAACTGACAAGAGACTTTTTATAGGTATAATTAATTGGCTAAAATTCACACAGGTTCTTGATGGGGTACCTAAGTATCCATATTTTTTCTTTCAAGCAGATTGTGTTATGGGTTTCCAGCATCAAATTTCGTAAAAATACTTAGAACAGAAGAGCAAGGAACGCACGAAAACAGTTGACCGCCAGCCCGCCAGTAAGTAGGTAACAAAACCCGGAAAAGGTTATTGAAAAATGTGGTAATATGAGTAGGTAATACCTACTTAATACTTATAGGTAACTAACGACCCGGCCCGGCTTCGCTCGGGTAATAAAGGTTATAATTTACTTATATATAATTTTGTTTAATCAGTTTCTCGTCCGGTAATTTGCCACACCACACTCATTTATCGGTGATAACTCATAAGATATTGATTTTATTGATATAGTGTAAAAAGCAATTTTCATCTACATTACATCCTCAACATATCTGAAGTATTTAATTGGATAAGGAGTGAAAAAAAGATTCGTATATGACCCATCATTTTAATGTAATTTGTAAAAGAAAAAAATTGTTATTGTGGGTTATTCTTGTGAGATAGACATAATATGCCATCGCGTATTTTTGTAGATCTATAAAAGAGTAGGTAACAATCCCGCCGTATATTGTATTTTTATACTTAAAAGGTTTTGGCAGCGTTTTCGATTAAAGCTCCCGGTAGGCTTAATTCTTTCCAACATGTTGAAGTATAATCGTCGTATTTCATTCAATCTACACAAAACCTTAACTTATTATACACTAAAACCTTCCTCAAGAATCACTCTATCGATTCTATCTATTAAAAAACCCGCATCAAAATCCGATAGGGACAGACAGACAGAGAAGCGACTTTGTTTTATACTATGTAGTGATAGAAACAAATAAGTATGTAAAAATGAAGGATTAAGTAAAATATAATTTCAATAAAACAAATTGATAATAGATAAGCTTTCATAAGTATTTTAGGCAATGCGCGGGCCGCCTGCTTTTCTTACCATGCCATTATTTCGATTCGATTCAAGTATTCAACCTGCTACGCTATTTCTTATCGCATAGTATTTTATTCTACACTACGACGCGCACACACACACATCCTCAAGTACGCACTGCAGCACAAAACATTACAAGTAAGAACTGACAAAAAGCTATACATCTCTTTCGCACGATTCTCGCTGTTGTTACTCAAACGCGTTCAAGGTCAAAGTGTAGTAACTTGATGTGCTGGCGACTGTACATACCAATTATATCTGATATTTAACTCTATTTGCTAAATTTATATCATGTTTTGTTTACAATACAAATGACAATTCAAAATAGTGATGTCTTTTATTTAATAAGCTATCGATAAAAACTAACATAATTTTAATTTTGTATATTGTAGAGTAGGGTTTCAAAATGAAGAGCTTGAAGAGATGGTTTTGAAAATAAAACTAACAATAGAAATAATAATAGCGATAGTACTAAAACACAACAATGTCACTTCGTCATGCAGTAGTTGGTGGTTATTTAGTGGTCTCTGATATGTTCCATGAACTGCATCAAACTGAAATCATTTTGTATGTTTTTTATTTGCACAGGTTCCCTAAAACTGAAGTGCTGCGCCAGAAGTGGCTTGAAGTCATTGGGATGGAAAATATCAAACCTGGACTTAAAGAACCACGTGTCTGTTCATTACACTGCAGAATCAATCTTCAATAAAACCCTTGATGTAATAAGGCTGCGTGACAGCGTGATGACTGATGATGCAGTACCGTAAATCCACCCTGTAGTAAGTTAAAACAAATAATTAACTTCATATTGTTTAAATTTCCCTACGAACCTGTCGGTTCATCCAATACTTTAGTATTAATGTTTCTCAATTTTAATATTATTAAATACCTGTTCATACTGTTATGTTTAGCGCTAGTGATAAAAAAGATGAGTTTATTCAAGATATAAAAAATACTTCCAGTGTTAAAAAAAAAACACACGGGCTGGTTCTGCGTGAAATCATAAATGTCGAACAGGCGTTCTCCATGATGACTCAACCACCCTTACCAGTGAAACACTTAGATCAGATATATAAAAAGTATTTTTTTTTTTATTTTTTTTATTTAAAATAGTTTCGCGTTTGACCACCATCTAAATAAAATAAACTTTAATTTGTCGTTCGAAAAGTGTTGTTACATACAACTAACATTTGCATATCGACGCCCCCCGCGAATAATCCGGTAATCGTAAAAGTGTAAATGTTCAGGAAAAATAAAAAACCATTTTTCCTTAATAACTCCATTAAACAACAAGTATCAGAGACTTTTTATATCGTATATGGAAGCTAATTTTTTCAGCTATCTGGTAATTTCAACAAAATGTAAGTAGTCCCAAGGGCTTCGTTATAATTTAGCTGGATGCATTTTACTATATTAGTGTAGGTCAAGCTCTGGTCAGTAATGTCACTTGCGATATTGTTCGTGTAAATTTATATTTTCGACGGCAACAGTAAAATCTTGTTGCGTTATTATTCGTGTAAATTTATATTTTCGACGGCAACGGTAAAATCGTGTTGCGCTATTATTCGTGTAATTTGTTTTGTATACTGAACATTTGTAAAACGCAATTATTATGTTATTCGATTGTTTAACAGTAACGTACATTTTATTGTTTTGACTGTTGTTGTGTTGTTAGGTCCTGTTGGAAATCAGCGTCAGGCACTAGTTGCCTGGCATTATGCTGAACAGGACCTATTTGGCGCGGCCGTGAATAACACAGTGGTATTACTGTTTATTCGAACAGTTTACTTAAGCATTATTTGATGATTATTGTAGTATTTTTTTTTTAATTGAAAATAGGTTCGTGTTTGACCACCATCACACCTGATGGTAAGTGATGATGTGGTCGAAGATGGAGCACGTTTACCTAAAAGTAACCTATTCACTCTTGACTTAAAGACTCCTAGGTTATAGGTATCGGAAAACACAGAATCCGGCAGGGAATTCCACTCCTTAGCCGTACGTACAATGAAGGTATTCCCAAAACGTTTTGTGCGTATGGGTGGGATGTCCACCATGTAACGATGGCGCTTCGCCGTTTGTCGCGTAGTCCGATGATGGAACAGGCTTGGCGGAATCAGATTGTGTAATTCCATCGCACACTCCCCGAAATGTAACCGAAATGTAGGAAGTGAGGTACATTTAAATCTTGCAATGAGGTCAAGTGGGGTGAAAGAGACTCTGATCAGATCACGTTATATTGCGAACTTGCTAATAGTAAATTAAGGCATATTGACTTTCCTGTGGAACTTGGTCTGTGTGCTGATAATGTTTGTAGCAACAAGTGTCATTATGAAATAATTGATAAATTGTATAACAGTATTGTAGGTGCTTTGACTGAAGCTGCGCGAAGCAGTCATAGGCTAGGAAAGTTTAGGAAACAAAAACATGTTATTGGATGGAATAAGTATGTGTGGAGGACTCATATGGAGGCACGAAGTAGCTTTCAGACCTGGATGCTACACGGTAAACCCAAATCTGGCAATATTTATAACACTATGCGTGAAACCAGAAAACGCTTTAAGCCAAAGCTTAAATGGTGTCAAGTAGTGTTGCCCAAATGAGAGTCTCGCAAGAGTCTTCAAGAGTCTCAATTAAATTGATTCATTTGGTTGGCCTATGTCAATTTAAACTCAAAATGTACCTACTCTGTTACATTGTTCTGAGATCTCAACTACCGTTTAATAAATAGCAATAGGATAATCGCTAATTGCAAGACTCTTGCGAGACTCTCGTTTGGGCAACACTGGTGTCAAGACAACGTGGATCAGATTAAGATGGACATATTAGCCACGCACCACAAAGAGAAAGACTTTAAGCGCTTTTGGAAGCATACTAGGAATTTGGAAGCTGGTTTGTGCGTGCCTGTGTGTGTTGAGGGCGAGAATGAGCTACGCCTGATTGCCGAGATGTTTAGGGAACGTTTTAAGGTTGTGTCTCCACTAGCACGTGTGCAACAGGTGCTGGATGCTGAGGTCGAGGGTGGTGAGAGAACTCGGTTTCAAGTGAAAGAAGTCGCTCATATTATTAAGAATATGACGAGAGGTAAGTATCCAGGACATGATGGCCTCAGCATCGAGCACTTGCAGCATGCAGGTGTTCATTTGCTTAGGGTGTTGGTCATGTTCTTTAATTTGTGTATAGGACATTCATATTTACCCCAGGAGCTTATGAAGACTCTTTTTGTACCAATAATTAAAAATAGGACGGGTGATGCCTCTGACGGGAACAATTACAGATAATTACTATTTCATTGGGCACGGTTATTGCCAAGGTGCTGGATGGGCTACTTGATAATCGCTTAAATTGGCACGTAGTTTTGCATGATGCACAGTTTAGTTTCAGAGCTGGGCATTCGACTAAGGCTGCGATACTGTGACTCAAGCAGACCATTCAGTACTATGTCACGAGAAAAACACCTGTTTATGGCTGTTTTTTGGACCTGTCGAAGGCATTCGATCTAGTCTCATATAGCGTACTCTGGCGTAAGCTCCGGGAAGAGACTAGCACTCCTGGGGATTTGATAAATATATTAAGATAAGGCAACCAAACCAATAATGTTAAGTGGGCAGGTTCTTGTTCGGCATAGTACAGGTTGGAGTGTGGGGTGAGGTAGGGTGGACTAACTTCACCACGTCTCTTCAACCTGTACATAAACGGACTGATAGATGAGCTCAGCAGGGCTGGAGTGGGTTGTTCAATGGATGGAGTCTGCATGAATAAAATCAGTTACGCTGATGATATGGTCATGCTGATTTCATCTGTCCCCTGACAGGGCCCTCCCTCAACATAATCTTAGGCATCTGTGAGAGGTACTCAGTGACACATGGCCTCAGGTATAATAACCACAATAAGAGTGAGCTACTTGTTTTTAAGTCGGGAAATAGAAGTCCTAAGACCGTTCCACCGGTTAGGCTTGGGAGAATGCTGATAAGCAAGGTCACTAAGTTTAAATACCTGGGGAACTGGGTCACTGAGGATCTCTCCGATGACATGGACATTGAGAGGGAACGTAGGGCGTTGGCAGTGAGATGGAACATGCTGGCGCGCAGGTTTGCGAGATGCACTAGGGATGTTAAAATTTCACTTTTCAAGGCGTATTGCCAGACCTTTTATACCTGCAGCCTGTGGGTCAGATATACGTAGAAAACTTTCAACGCCCTACGTGTCCTGTACAATAATGGGTCCAGAAAATTGCTGGGGTTGCCTCGCTTTTGCAGTGCATCAGGTATGTTTGCCGAGGCCAACATTGACTGCTTTAGAGCAATAGTACGTAAAAGAGTTGCCTCCCTGATGTAGCGTGTGCGCGGTAGCGCCAGCAGCCTTCTGAACACCATATTGGATAGAGTTGATTGTCCTGTGGTGAAGCACTGGAATACTGTCCACGTTTCCGGCGGTGCTATCTTTATTTAAAGTAAAATAACTTGATAATTTTATTCGGAATGTGATTAATTAATTTATTGTTTTATTTGTATTATGCTATTTTGATATTTAATTGTTTTATTTTTATTTAATTCTTAATTATTAATGTTCTCCAATATAATTTTAACTAATAACATGGAATGATGTAAGTGTTACTAATCTATTTGTGAATCTGAAATAAATGTCTAAATAAAATAAAATAGCTCTTGCCGTTGCAGTAGGCATAACCGAAGACGGTACTATGTCCTTACAGGTTAAGAAAACGAACGCGGTGTATTGGTAATAGTCTATTTATATTTAGATGATATATTATAACTTACACGAATAATATCGTAATATCAATATAGAAAAGGGTTGCGTAAGGAGCCACTTAATAATGAATGTAGCTGGAAATCGTTTTCTTAATAAAACCCCGAATAAGCCTGTACTAGCACTTACTTAATTAAGGTAGAAAACTATTTACCCGAATAATATCGTAACAATGTTTACTGTCAAATCATATTGATATTTTTTTTCGTAAAGATCTTAAACCATATTATTCGTTTAAAATACATTTTAATGAATTTTTATGGAATATACGCGTAGTTTTTCATATCTTCGTAAATAAAGTTAGAAAAATTCTGAAAAAAAATTACATGGTGTATTTTAACTTCTAGATGCCGAAAAATGCATAACATGAAAAACCCCGTAATAGGTCATTACCGGATTATTCGCGGGGGACGTCGATATATCTTTAACTTCTCTTTTAATTTGCTTTTTCAGATTTAACCCGAATCGTTTACTTCTGAGAATGCGTTACCGAGCACATCTGGGTCATAAATAAATTACAAGGCCACTTTTAGTTTCTATAAAATTAAGCTCAATTTGAATGGTCAGTTTACAATGATTAGTAACGGTTTTGACTTTCAAAAGTGCCTAATAATTATCTAAATAAAATTGAGCATTTTACTTTGACCTGGTGATTTATTATGGTGAATAAAGGTACATTTTTCAAAATACTTTTTTGTTTTATTCCTTGTAATAACCTCAGATTTAGTATATTTCTACAATATTTATTATTGTTGTAAACAAATATCTCTATGGGCCGAAACTACGTAAAGCGATCGCCCACGCGGTCCCATACAAAAGTGCTCCGTTGCGGGAACCCGCACGTCGCGGCGAATCAGACCCCGCGCCCCCTTTTTGCTACGTAATAAATATTAAGTTTTCGTTCGACTCGACGACATGTAATAAGTAGGGCTTTCAATACCGGTATTCCGGGATCCCGTAATACCGTGATCACGGATTTTATTTTGGTCTTTTACAATACCGGTATTGATGTCCCAATACCGTGATTACGGTATTACAAACATTAGATCTAAATCTCATGAAAATATATGTGATCTTATCCTCATACTAGTTTTCACCAGCGTAATCGTCTCGCTGTAGTCTTAAGCCGAAATCGAGCTGTACTTATGTCGTTTTTGTTATTGTCAGTAAGTTTCGCAAAGGCGACCGGATAACGTACTATAGTACGGTACTTCTGATTCCACAATATTGTATTTAAGAGCAAGTTGCTGGTGAACAATCCTAGCTACCAGGTTGTGTCTATGCAAATAGTCTCCGTCCATAATTGCACAGACAAAACCTTCGGTTTCCCCAAAGAGGTCACCAAAACGTAGCCAGGCTACGGACGTTAATGTATCTACGTCAGACCCATGAAGGGCCCGGTAATAGCGTCCGTGAAGCTCCTTGCTCTGCCATACTTCTTTGCGGTCATTAGTATCTAATACTACAGGTTTGCGCCGATTCTCGCTACCTAAGGAGAGCGGAGTGAGGCCTTTGTCCACCGCTACCACATCTCGATGCATACCCACGTCGGCTTCTAGGAAATATTCCCTAAGGCTGCATACCTCGCGGTTGTGCAGGGTCTTTGCATTTAAAAAGCCACGACCCCCGCACTTCCACGGGATATACAGCCTCATCACCGATGAACGTCGGTGATGCATCCGATTTGCAGTCAGCGTTGTGCAGACCCGCCTGTCTAAGGCGTCTAGTTCAGTCTGAGTCCATTTGAGTATGCCAAAAGAGTACATCAATACTGGCATGACCCAACCATTGAATGAAACCACGCACCTTGTTTCCGCCTGATAGAAGACTATTCAGTACTTTATTCAGGCGGCCAAAAAGGCATTCCTTCAATGATTGTTTAAAATAAGCAACATTGATACCTAGTGCCTCTGACATACTCAAATACTTGTAGGTTTCAGTTGAGCTGAGGAATCTTAGGTTTATGGAATCCGAGAGTTGAGTTCCCACGGATTCCATAATCTCCCCTCGCTTTACATGCATGACCGCACATTTGTCCTCCCCAAATTCCATCCTGATGGCGCTACTGAAGGTTTCCGTTACCTTCAGTAGCTCCATTAATTGCAAAAAGTTTCAAATCATCCATGTAAGGCATGTGTGATATGACCTGACTACCTCTTCTCAACTGGTAGCCTTGCCCCGAACCCTCCAACAGTGTACTGAAAGGGTTCAGAGCCAGACAAAACCACAGTGGGCTCAGACTGTCGCCTTGAAAAATACCACGCTTAATCCTAATCGGTTCGCTGTTTTCCTGGTTCTGTCGACATCCTGGGTAGCAGAGTACCGTCTTCCATTGCCCCATACATGGCTCAAGGAAAGTGCGTAGTATTGGATTTATTTTATACAACTCCAACACCTTCATGAGCCATGTATGTGGAACCGAGTCATAGGCCTTCTTATAATACTCAATACTCAATACTTTATTGCATTCCATATTATGTATATAGGTGGTATAAAATAATTTCAAGATCAATATGGACCCTGTCGGGCACAGCAAAGTTAGGAGAGAGGATGAAGGCTAAGTAACAATTCATGGAATTAATTATTATTATAGGTAGATCTAATAGATGTATATGTATATTATTGTGTGGTAAATTATGTTAGATATTTTAATTTATTTTGTATCATTGTTATTATTAAATTATGTACCCATATATTTAAATTAAATTGTGTATGCATGTTATTTATTATGGATAAGTACAAGTTTTAAAATTTTGTCAGATATTTTGTTTATTTTCATCATCATCATTATTATTAAATTATATTAATATTTAAATTAATTTATGTATGTGCATAACTAGAATGTCTTCATGTAAGTAAATTATGTCAGGTATTCCTTCGCGAACGACGAACCTGTTGATTAATGGCAATATCGATGAGGAGAAGCTCCTTAGTACCGTGGGACCCGTTCCTACATCCATTCTGAGAAGCAGACATGATTGAATTTGTATCAATGTGGTTATTAATTTTAGCTCTCAAAATGGTTGAAAGAACTTTATAGACCTTCGGTAAGCACGTGATCGATCTATAATTTTTAGGTTCCGCAGTACTGCCTGATTTATGGAGCAGGTGGGTTATTCCTGTAGTTAAGAATTGAGGTAGCGATCCTAACTCTAAGGAAGACTGGAACTGAGTGGCCAAGTGAGTGTGCGAGCTTTGAAACCATTTTATCCAGAAATTGTACAGGCCGTCCGGCCCTGGAGATTTCCAGTTGGATAATAGATGGACTGCATGGGTTACATCTTGGGGGCTAATCGTAATTGCCCACATTTGGCCCCCCGGTATAAGATCGCACGTGCGCTAGATCTCACTTATCCAGTCACCCTAGGTGTGGCTGATAGGCACCGACCAGATGCTGCGCCAGAACGAACACATGGCGTCATCATCCAGTAGGCACGTATCAGTCACACCTTGGTCAGATCGCTCCCAGGCCCACCTTTCATTGCTTTGGAATGTGCGATTCTGAGTGTATTGCTCCATCCGCCGCTTATATCGACGAATTTGATTTGCCCATGCATAGACTTTCTGCATCAGGAAGTCGATACGCTCTGTGATGCGGGTTAGATAATCCCGAGGGCTGATATCAGTCCCCGCAAACGCTCGCCTCACAAAGCGCATCACTCTAGGAAGAGTGTTGCCCTGCCTGAAGCAGATAAGTTTACCAATGAGTGCTCTAGCCCCAGCGATACGACGTTCGATCGTGCACTGCCAAGCTGGTACCGCCGGTCGAATAGCTCTGTCAGTCTTTGGGAACTTAACATGAGCTACCCGACATGCTGCTACAGCTCCACAGTACAGGACCAAATGGGTATCGGTGAGGTCTTTACTATTGTCAAAATAATTTGACAGCAGTGAATCTAGAGCACACACTAGCGCCCTATTTTTCTTGTATGGGTAAACGAGGCAGACGAGGTCTAAGCTCAGGCGGTGTGGAGCGATGCTCCCGTAATGCATCCTCCAAAGCACTCCTCAATCTGTCACTACACTGGGTACTCACGGTTATAGCCTCGTCATCATCATGTTCACTGACGTGGATGCGTCGCGGTGAGATACTGGGTTGTAGTTGCACCGCGGCCAGTGGTGAAGCAGATGAGACACGGCTGCACCGTGATTCGAGGCGTAGTCTATCAAGTACGGCATCATCCAATATACGGTTACGCTGGATGACCCGCACCTGATCCGATAGTCGTTGAGCCGAAACGTTGACAGCTGGTAATTATTATTATTATTTTCAATAAATAAGAACAATAAAGATTGATTTGAAAATAAAAACGTGTTTTATATACATGTGTTATACATATACACGTGTTTTATTGCTTTTATTAATGTCCTAATTGAACTTGCGTTTAATACCGGATTACCGGTATTGATACCGGGATCACGGTATTGACTTTTCCAATACCGGTATTGATACCGGTATTGAAAAAATCCGGTATTTGAAAGCCCTAGTAATAAGGTAATAATCCGGTTTCCGAAACACACGACACACGATCTTTACGCAGTTTCGGCCCTATAATATCATTATTTGCCTAACCTTTTTCAAACTATATATTAGGGTAAGATTCCAGTCTATCAACTGATGCAGCTGAATACCAATATTTTAAATGCCTGAGACTGCCTATCTGACCTCCATAGTACTGGGTAATACGATACCCTTGGTAAGGTAACCAGTTACCAAGGGTATCGTATTAATCAGACTCGGGCCACTGACTAAAAACGACTGTCAAAGATTTACAAATGACAGTTAGTTCGATACTAAGCCAAAAGCGGGTCAGAGTGATCTTTATGAACAACTTTAAATGTGGAACAAACCCTGAAATCGCAAAAAACCTCAGTAGTCCTCATTAATTTATATAATAGTACGCAGTAATATATATGTCAATGGTTGTCCTTCAAGAAAGTCACTCACAAGAAAAAAACAAAGTCAGTCAGTCACTCATAAAATGTAGCCCAACCAACAGTGCTTCTAACCTCTTGTATGTTAATATGAATGTAATGCACTATAATTTTAAAAATTCAGGAAAAGAACTAAAGGACTTGTTACAGTTATTCCAAAAGTATAATCTAATTATCCAAAGTTTAAAAGTATTGTTACATAAGTAACCAATGAACCCGAAGAAATGTTAGAAACTCTGGTATCGATATCGATACTTTTTGGTTTTGATTACTTATGTGCTTCCCTAGCAATGGCAGCCATCTTTTGGCCGCAGTTGACAGTAGGTATGCACGCGTATTTTGTAGGTATTTCTCGTCCATATTATAGAAGGTCATTGATATCAAAGCAGTTTCTCTATGGAACAGTAATGAATTCCTATCAGTGTTGCCAACTTAGTGGATTTTCCACTAAAACTGGTGGTTTCGACCCCCCATTTAGTGGCGAAATATTGCTTTTAGTGGCTGGTGGTTTTTTCTAGTGGTCAAGTAGAATTCAGTTTCAATTACTGAAAGTGCTATTACTCAACTACTAAGCCACTAAAACTTTACAAAATATATTATTTTTACTTCATGAATGTACTGAATTTACTTTTACTGTGTAGGCACAATAAAAGTGCAGAACTTATGGCAAGAGTTGATGATCTATGGCCACAAATTCATTTGCAGAAATGAAACGAGAGCAAAGATACAAAAAAATTTGGAATGAAGTATTGCATTTCAAAGATGCTTAAGGGGAATCTAGATTTGAGGAATTAGCGACTTTTGCGATTACTCTCTTAATACTACCTAATTCTAATGCCAATGTTGAGAGACTATTTAGCAGTATGAATGTAATAAAAAACAAGCAGAGGAACAGAATGAAGTTGAATATTTTAACTGCAATATTAAAAACACTCTGTGGTTTAAGGTTGGAAGACAAATGCTGCAATGATTATTAAATTCCAATAAAAGTTATAAAACAAATTGGTAGCAAAGCATCATATAAATGTGAAACCGTTGATGATGGTGCAGACAAAAGTTCTTGTATGTTGATTTACTGACTTAAAATATTTTATTACGTCATATTAAAGAACATTTTTTACTAATACAAATAATAATAAATAAATTCTGTTTTCTTTCGTAAAAATTAAAAGAAAATAGTGTGAATTTTAGCGATTTTTAGAGTAGGGCCGATTTTTGTTAGTGGTTTTCTGGTGGTTTTAGAAGTTGGATCTGGTGGAGAGCTAGTTGAACTGTTGGCAACACAGATTCCTAAATTAGAGACAGTTATTGAGAATTTTTCGATTAAAGAACATGTATTATGTTCTTTAATCGGAAAATTGTACAGAAATCAATTGAAATCAATGAAATGAAAATAAAAATATTACCACAGATAACCATAGATGATACAGATAACTATATAATATCTCACAATCTAACTAACACTGACAGTGACAAAGGTTCTTACGGTGGTGGCGCCATCTGCGATTAGCTTTCACTTGCACGCCCCATTGCGTTTATTGGCACATAAAAAAAGGAAAACACATGTGCTAAAAGCGCCGCAGCCCAGCATAATGTCAGGTGGCAACCCTAATTATTACCACCTATCGGATTTTCAGATGCAACCCACGTATGCTACAGGCTAGAATGTGCAATACACACGCATAAAGATTTTAAGTAAGCAAAAGTCAAAGAAAATAACTGAAAGATGCCTTAACAATTACTTCACTGCTGTTTACGTTATGTAAACAAAGCAGATTTCTAAACCATTCTTTTTCTTACGTATTGTTGTTTTGTTTTGTTTTAAGATTATTTATTTTTATAAATAGCAGTTCAGTTTAGTTATAGAAATTCAGACATAATGTAAAAATCGTGATTGAATAAATGAATTGAATTGAAATTGTGCGATTATTTTTGTGGCCTTTTTGTTTTCTATGACTGCGTCTGTATTTGTTCCGAAGAATTATCGGTTTCTGGAAAAATCATTCAATTAAAACTCGATCTTATGTGGGGTGATTACGCTGGTTCGCCGACCACCGTCGGCTCTCGACCATTTTGAGTAAAACACGTAAAAACAGTTAAACGGAAGCGCGGCAAACGTTCATTTTTATGGAAACGCAAGCTCAATCTTTCTCTTTCCCCCACATCATCCGTTCGTCCACCTAAGACAGTTTGACGCCGCTCAGTGAGGCGCAGAACTGAAGCTATAGTACACGTGTCACAAAATTAGAGCGAAAATTAGTGAGCAGGAACATTTTCAAACGTAAGTAAAACATGTTATTAGCTACTTTTAAACATAGACAATATGCTTGGTGTATCAAACTACACACATCAAAAGTGTCTAGGGATCAACATATATTTTTGCAATAACTTTTCTCCTGATTGATATTAATTAAAATTTTCTTTAAGGATTCATCAAATAAAGTGTTTTCGTTTGTCACAGTAACGATAAACCAAGTCACCTTTGCATTAATAAAGAAATTTGCCATTTTCCTAATAAAGGGATTTTTGACATTTGAACCACTAACATTAAAGTTCGAAAAAAAGACTGAAATAACAGTTTTCTTTAAAATTTTATTGGGTAACTTAAACAATTAATAATCCGTGTTTCTACCGCGAACACTAACAATACAAGAACATCGGTTTGGCATACTCAAAATGAGTTCATCCAAATCACGCTGTGGAATGGCCGCCCATGTTCGTTGCAACAACAAAAAAAGGTCTTCTTGCGACTGGATACCCTCCATATTCGGCAGAGCTCTTCTCTGTAGCATATCCCATGCATGCTCAATCGGGTTCAAGTCTGGCGACTGAGCAGGCCAGAGCAGGACATTGATGTTAGCTGCGGCGAGAGTCTGTCTTACAACTCTTGCGGTGTGCGGTCGTGCATTATCATGCATTAACTGAAATAAGGGACCGATTTGCACTTGTAGAGGAACGATGACGTCAGATACAATCGTCTCAGCATAAATTTGAGCGTTGAGGTTGCCTCTGATCCAAATCAACTCAGTTCTTCCGCCGATCCAAATCCCCGCCCATATCATGATGGTTCCACCACTATAAGGATGGACTTCCTGGCAGGATTTTAATCGCTGTTGGCGTCCAGGGGTTCTCCAGTGTCGTATACGTCTTGTATCCGGTCTCATACCAAAACGAGACTCATCAGAAAAGCACACGAAACGCCATTGTTCTTCTGCCCAATTTCTGTGTTCAAGAGCCCATTGATATCGAATCCTACGACTGTGCATTGCTATAGGTGGTACCCGTAGCGGTCTTCGGGAATGAAGGTTCACTTCATGCAAGCGGTTTCTGACTGTTTGGTCGCTAATTAAGTTCCCTGAAGAGTGATGAAGCCTCACGGCTAACATCATGGCGGTTATTGTTGGAGCTCTTCGAGTTAAGATTTGAATGTATTGGTCTTGTCTCCGTGTGGTGCAGCGATACCGTCCTCCATGGCGCTCAGCCACGGTACCAGTGCTTCGGTAACGTGTCCAAAGTCGACTGATAACACTCTGACTTGTATTCAGAGCTAAAGCCACAGTACGTTGCCGGGAACCAGCTTCTATCATTCCCACGACTCTGAGCATTTCTTCCCTGCATAAATGACGTCGCCGCTCCATAATAACGTTGGTTTTAATCAGTAGTAGGGAAACAGTAGCACTAATAATGTCTTCAATGCGTTGTATGTTTTCATAGGGAAAATATTGACAGCTGATTTTCATCTTTTACTCGAATTTGATTAACAGTTCCTGTTTCAAATTATGAAATGCACCAAAAAGGATCCATATAAATTTATAAAATCATACATTTATTACAAAGCCACATCTCAATCTCAAGAAATCCGCATAAAAATGCTTGATCCCTAGACACTTTTGATGTGTGTATCTTTGTATTTCTTTCTAAATCAATAATTGATTGAAAATTATGAGTATTTCATTAAAATAATGGGTGGTCGCTCAACTAACAGACTAAAATGACACTTCCGTCAGCTTACGACCACCTGGTCGGGAACTAGCTGCATTAGTCTTATATTTTTATTAAGTTTGTGCACTTACTGCATGGCATGACGTGAAATACTTCGACTTTTTTTATTCATTACGACATGGTTGATGTACACGTCAGTTTGCGACCGGATAATTGTATTAAATAATAAAAAACCAAGCACTTAAAAACGATGATAATCATGGTGGTCGACAACTGATTAGTTGTCAACCACTGATTTTATTCCAAACAAAATCTATCCGATTTTGGTGGTCGTAAAGTGGCTAGTTTACGGCCATGGAGCTTTTTTCATCATAAATGCAAAATGTTGGTGGTCAGTAATTAATTATTTGCCGTCCATACAAAAATCCGACCACACTTCATACTTATTTTGGAGGCCTATGCGCAGCAGTGAGACAGTACGGGCTGGTAATAATAATAATACTTATTTATTCAAAACTAATGCTTCTCGGTTATGGTGATTGGTGCAGCATGTATTTTTGTATTACAGATGGCTCCACAAAGAAGCATTAAACAAAAAAAGGGAAGAGACAAAGATAAATTGGTATGTATCTAAAATTCAGGCTTGTGTTGTTCTGGAGACTTCGTGACGAGTGGATCTTTTATATTTTCCTTATTACCGTACCTATAAGTAGTTAATTATTCTAGGTGGGGACATTAAAAAAGAAAACTAGGCGTCTATTTGATTATAGGGAAGAAAATTTGATTAAGGCCCTAGAAGAAATAAAGAATAAAACAATGGCTATCAGGGAATCATGTCGAATTTATAGCGTACCTAAAACAACTGTGCATGATCGGCTCTCTGGTAAAGTTGCTGCGAAACAAAAAGCCTAAAGTTGGTCCAGATCTTGTTTTAGGACGTCAAAGTGAAGAAAAGTTAAAAACTTGGATATAAGATGTGGGTTTCCCATAAATAAAACAGATCTTTTTGAAAGCGTGTCGAAAATTATTCGTGACACTGGAATAAAAAAACCCATTCAAAGATGGGATGCCAGGGGACACATGGTACCAGTCATTTTTAAGACGTCACCCTGAGATAAGTGTTAGGGAGGCGGAGGGGATCAATAGTGCAAGAGCAGCAATAACCGAAAGCCGAGTACGACTTTGGTTTAAAGACCTCAGGGAGTATATAAAATCTATAGACGCATTGGATATATTTGAAGACCCAGATAGGATCTTCAACGGGGATGAGACAGGTTTTTCTCTGTGCCCAAAAAGTGGTAAGGTTTTGGGACCTAGAGGCTATAAAAACCTCTACATAATAAAAAAGAGTAACGAAAAAGAAAATGTCACTGTATTGGTGGTATTCACAGCGAGTGGGAAAGTATGTCCTCCTTTAGTAGTATTTCCATATATAAGACCACCCAAAGTCCTCGTTGATAGCATGCCGACATCATGGGTACTTGGACGGTCAGAAAGTGGGTGGATGAAGAGCGATGTGTTCTTTGAATACATATGTAATACTTTTAATACATGGCTGGTGGAGAATGCTATCAAGAAACCCGTAATCCTTTTTATAGATGGACACAAGTCCCATATGACTTTGTCGGTAAGTGATTTTTGCGAAGCAAATGGGATAATATTATATGCCTTACCAGCTAACACAACACATATGCTACAGCCGGCTGACGTGAGCGTTTTTAAGCCGCTAAAACAAGAGTGGAAAAACACAATACGAATCTGGCAAGCGCGTGAAGAAAATATTAACCAAACCGTAACAAAAATAAACTTCTGCAAGATTCTAAATGAGACCTTAACAACTATGAACTTGGAAGAGGTTATAAAAAATGGGTTTCGAAAATGTGGATTATTTCCCTTAAATGAAGACGCTGTGGACTACACTAAATGTGTAAAAGATACACAACACAGAGTAAGAACTTCGAACTCCAACAGTAAAAAGACAGTATCTGCTAAAGATTATGATACAGCAAAGAAAGTTATTTCGTTAATTCAGGAGGACATACGTATGCAAGATATTGACACTAATGTAATTTTGGCGGAAATAGATAAAGCTAAGACAAAATATCTCGCAAATCGCCGTTCTAACTCCAAGACACCACGAACTTCTGCAGCTTCCAACCAAAGCACTAGTATACTTGCTGAAGAAGTTCTAGTTGAAACTAACACTGCAATCACTCCAGACAATTTAAGTTGTGAGCCTGAATTCACCGTGCCACAAACCCCTGCTTTTCTCAACCAAAACTTTAACATCAACACCACTGAAGTAACAACCGATGCAAATTATATATACACTACTGACGGCAATTTTGAAAATATAAGTTTTCCGGAGACTGGATCGTATGTTTCCCTGAACAATATATCGCTGATACCATTTAATGAGATTGAGATATCTCAGGACCAAAATAGCTCTGACAATTTTGTGTCGGAAAACCAAAGTTTATCTATCACTGTATCAGCTGATATCCATAATGTTGAGAATGAGATGATAGATGAAATTTTACCAGTTGAAGATATTCAGGCGTCAACTATTGATTTAATAACAGAAAAACCTAAATCTCCAAATGGCAGCCAGTTAAACGACAAAAATACTATGGAGGAAATCATAGAATATCAAGATCTTCAGGCGCCTACCCTTGATGTACCAACATTTCCCAGACATAGACATCCTCTGACACAGATAGAATCTGAAAATAAAAGAATACAACTGACAGATCACACGACAGCTAAAATTCAGCGTTTGTCCTTTGATGACGCGTTCGAAAAGCACCTTAAATTTCCTGAGCCACCAGCACCGAAGGACAAAATTAGAAATGGTCCTAAATTACCAAGTGCCATTTCAACGAAGGTATGGAGAGAATTTTATAGTAAAAAAGATGAAGAAAAAGAAATTAAAATTAAAGAAAAGAGACGCAAACAAGAATTAAGAGCAGAGGAAAAACAAAGAAAAGCTAAAGAGAGAGATAGCAAAACAGCAAGAAAAAAGAAAACAGTACGGAAAACCACAAAGAAGTCAATTTTAAAATGTAGCCAATGTTCTGACGATTTATTCAGCGATGTCGAAGATGACTCAGAGAAAAACATTGGTTGCGATGAGTGTGTCCGCTGGTTTCATCTAAAATGTACAATTTTTAAAAATATTTCATATTTAGAAGCAGCTAAGCAGCTCAATTAGATTATACCTGTCCGTTTTGTACGCAATAATATTAAGTAAACGTGAAAGTTTAAAATATTATTTATTGTTTTATTTTCGACCTAAATTTGCTACCTCTTGAGTAGTTTTTGCAGTGGCTTACTAATGGTCGAGAAATAACGAAAAAAGCGGACGTTAACTAACTATAGGCGTCCGAGAACTGACAAAATCGCATTTTACGATAAATCTTTAATTTATAAAATAATGTCTTTATAAACCGTAAAATGGGGCTAATTAAAACACTTTTTTCGTAAAACAGGTGTTTATAAAAATTGTAATAACTCAAATGATATGGAATATTATTTTTTTAGTAGATTACACAATAAACTATAAATAGTAACGATCGTAGTATAACTTCTGTTAATAGATTTGAAGATATATTACTTTACCGTTGCTATTCCAAATATCGTATCAATGGGGTTATTTGTAATCTCACTTTTTTGCATTGGTTTTTCTTATTTTTTTTTTAGCTGTGTCAAATAAAAGTCAGTAAGCTGTATTTGGAAAGTTATAGGGTGAGAAGTAGCCTTCATTTCGCCTTAATTTCACTCTCTATTTGCCAGAGACAAGCCAAAAATTACAACTTAACATTTATTCACTAAGAGATCTATTGCTTCTTTAGGGTTATTTGGAATGTAATGTTAATATATTAAAGGTTTTCTTAATGAAAGTGAAGCTATATTTGCAATATTTAAGGGCAAGCATGATCTATCTATGTAAATAAAAATGAACCGCTAAATGTGTTGCTAAGCGCAAAACTCGAGAACGGCTGAACAGATTTCGATTTCGCATAAAGAATAACTATTGATAATTCAGGTGCGACAATCAACCATGCAGGAAATACAGTGCAGTTTAGGTAAATTATTTTGTGAGTATGCGGAGAAATATCTTGCCCTTAACATGCTCAAAATGCGCAATTGGGACTATTTGGAACTATGATTAAATTCCTTGGCAATGTACAAGGAACTTGTACCTAAACTGGAATGCGGACGCGAAGCTCAAATCCGTTCCGAAGAGTATACCCTCGAAGGACCTAGCTATCTCTTTCTAGTAGTGTGGATATCAATTCGCGATAAACGTAAGGACAATTTTATTTGATGCAATATTTGCAGGTTTTTTTAGACACTTATTATTAACCTTACAAATGATGTATTTCTGTTACCGCTATAACAAAAAAATACTAAAAATTAATTAAAATAAATATTTAAGGGAGACTCCCATACAACAGTTGTGATTTTTTTGGTGCTTTTTATAGGTAATGGTTCCGTACCATTCATTACCTACCTATAAAAATACCCTTCATGTGCGAGTCCGACTCGTACTTGGCCAGTTTTTTTCTTAACAACGTATTAAATAGAAAGAAAGAAATAAATTCAATTATAAATACAAAGGTCTGTATCGGTCTGTTACGCTTTCACGGTTAAATCACAGAGCCGCTTTCGACAATATTTGGCATGGAGATAGTTTAAAACCCTGGGAACTATATAGGGTTCTTTCTATCTCAGATTTTTGAACAGTTGCTCGGTAGCGCGATATAACAATTCTACGTGGGCGAAAAGCTAGTTCTCAATATATATATCTGAGGAACTTATATTGAGCGCGCTAATTTCTATAATAAACCCTTCCTTATGCGGGCTAAATGCAAAATTGGTTTTGCAAACTTTATTGCGTTGAATTATAAACTTTCAAAGTGGTTAAGACCCGTGATACAAATACAATTATTGCAGATACAGAATTAATAACAGAATCACCAGCTGGCAATTCTTCGAAGGCTTGGCCTTGATAGGCAGTGGTATAGACGTCCAAACAAACGTACATTAATTGGTAATCTATGTTTATTCGACACTTGTACGGTTAGAGCCAGTAGACTAAAATAAAATGATGCAATGTTTATATATAATTAAAACTACTAAAACCCTTCATGAAAGACGATGATTATAAATAGAAAGAATAACAGAAGAGATATAATTTATTTCGGTATATATTTATTTAGGTTAACCTACAATTGTTTACACTATACATTTGTATGAAACAGTCATATTACATTTATAAGTGTAAAAATTAATTACAGGCTAACACCACATGTGCTATTTAAGGTTAGAAATCAATATTATTAACATACATAATTCTAAACATAAAGGAGGCAGATCGAATGATAATTATAAGGTTATTATTATTAGGTTGGTTCTATATTTTCTAGTTCCTCATATGTTGCAGCTGCAGGTTTGTTACAAGATTGGCTTGACACACAACCCTAAAAATGTATTACACTATTATTAGTTAAAAGTATGGAAATAATCTTTAAATTATGAATTACTAACTTCTGCCCGCAACTTCGTCCGCGTAGAAGTCGAAAATATTCCACGGGATCCCGTCCCCGACTTGCTTGACAAAGATTATATTAGCTCGGCTAATATGCATGATATAAAGATAATTTATAGCCTATAGCACTCAGGGATAATGCAGCTACATGTAAGCGAAAGAATTTTCAAAATCGGTTCGGTAGTTTCAGAGATTACCCCATACATACAAACTTAAAATTTTTACCTCTTTATAATATTAGTATAGATTATTATTTGTCGACATTAACTAACTGCAGTGGATAAAAGTTAAGTAATTAAGTTATAAGTAATTATTAATATAATAAACTACACTTGTAAGCAAGTTTGCGTAGCTGAGTTTTTGGCCAAAATGATATAAAATATTTTTGCCATCAATTTGCTAAGCAAAAGTAAATAAAACAACTAAAATGTCGACTTTTATGCTCATTAATTTGACTCCTTTCATAACTTTCACTTACCAGATCTTTGAATGTGCCCAGTACAGGTTGTATATTCTTTTCTTTAGTGGGTTTTAATATTATAGTACTTGAAACATTTATTTGTTTCGCTGACAGGAATCTAAAATAATAATAGATTGATGAGAACAAAATTGTAGTATTTATGGTTAAGATATATTCAAAATGAAAATTCATCTTGCTACGCTCATATTCTACATTTTTCGAAACGGTGATCTTCATGTCATTTGTAAAGATTGATAACTTACTTTAGGGAAAATGGACGGAATTGCATCATTTGATCTTGTTTCGAAATGCAATATTACTTCGGGCTTGAAATGGCGGCTACAAATTTTGGAACCGTTTCTGACCCTTTTCTGTGTAGAACACTGAGCCACCGGACTCGAAGATCATAATTTTTAGGAAAGCTTAAAATAACAAAAAATAATATATAATGAGAAGAAAGAAAAATAATAAATAAGAAGAATAAAGAGAAGAACATCCACTTTTACATTGAAAACATAGTCACCCTAAATGCAATTTGTAAACAAAGTCACAAAACTTACTTAAAAAAGGAAATTCCAGACCCGGGGTACCCTTTTCACTCTTGCAATTAACCACAAAACACGTTCTTACCATGGTTACAATAACTTGCACTTTAATATTACGAAAACTCACAAAATTAAATATAATTCAAATTTACAAACATACAGATGTCAAGTAAACGTCAGTCGGCAACGTAGTAATTGCCAGGTATAGTATAATATATCACTACTAATTCTTGCAAAATCCATTTTTTTTTTTTGGTTTAAACATCTTGTGTTTGCATGGTAAAATAACTTTAATTTTCATTAATATGCATACAGTAATAATGGCAATACATTATAAAGATAGAATTCCAAAGAAGTTTAAAACTAGGTGTTATTACTACAACAGACAGGTCGAAAAAATTACCATTGAAATAAATATTTTTAATCTGACACACAGAAGAAAGGGACACAGTCCACACACGGCACTGTCTCGCTCGGAACGAATAGTTCCTTCAGTTTTATACGTGCAAGTTTATACTCTATTGTTTAACGGCTAAGAAAGACTTTCTGTATTCTTTGAGTCATTCGTAAGCAATCCAGTTAGTAGGTAGAAGATCCTTGGCAATGTATAACATGCTTTTAAGGGGCTATTTGAAATTTCGTTCCAATTAACCCCAAAACAGAAACCAAATAGCCCCATTTAGAAAAATCTAAATATATGCCAGCTCGAAAAAGGTAGAAACTTGCAAATAGAAACACTGAAAAGCGCATAAAACACACTATTACTTAGTTTATTAAATTTCTTACATACCTGTCTAGATTTTGTGTATCAGACGAAAGTTATCCAGGCACGAAATACACCAAAAATACAACACTTTTTAAAATTACGAGCTGAACCACTTAGAAAGCCGTTATCTGTCAAAATTCCTTTGTGACAATAACATTAGTTGTCACTGTATTGACAAATGGTAAAATATAATTCCTACTGTTCTCAGATATAAATATCCACACGATCAAAACTTTTTTTTATAAATTCCAAATAGCCTCGTGAGTTCTAAATAACCCCATCTTACGGAAATACATAAAATTATACCAAATCGTGTATGTTAAAGGTTTTTCTTTCATATGAAACGTATAATTTAAATATATTAACACTTAAAATATTAGCAATGTTGCTCTAAAGATTACAAGTCCTCTAAGTGGTCGTGAACCGGCCTAATCAGCCTGTATCACTTTTATAAGATTTCGATTTTAATAAATTTTAGACTCGTTCTCTTTTGGAATGAAACACCATCCCTATCATATCAGCCGAATCAGTGATTGAATCGTGATTGAATAATTGAATTGAATTGAAATTGTGCGATTATTTTTGTGGCCTTTTTGTTTTCTATGACTGCGTCTGTATTTGTTCCGAAGAATTATCGGTTTCTGGAAAAATCATTCAATTAAAACTCGATCTTATGTGTATCACTTTTATAAGATTTCGATTTTAATAAATTTTAGACACGTTCTCTTTTGGAATGAAACACCATCCCAATCATATCAGCCGAATCAGCATAAACACAATTATGTCGCGAAGCGTACTATTTTGAACATATCGTTTTTTGACCAAAAATAAATGATGGTAACAGTTGATGAGATTTCTACATACTATAATGCGAAAAGACTTTTTCTCCAACCTTATATATCTCTAAAAATAGTGCTCAACCATAGCACTAAACAAGCCTTTTTCTTAGGACTACGTCGAGTTATTGCGTTGTCATGGGTCCTTTGGAGATATGTGAAAACAAAGAAAACAGAATGATCTTTCAATTAAAATCTTCCTGAAAATCGTCACCGTCTGTAGTTTTATGACATCAAAAATGTTTTTTTTTGTGATTGCAAAACTTGCAATTATCATGATCGTTTATTTGAATACAAAGCATATTTTGTACAATCCCCTAAGACGACCCACTGACCAATAATTGTAATTTCTTATTTAGCTGTTTGTCTGCTTACCTACTTAATAATCTGCTATACGATCGAGATTCTAAATTTAAATCTGGATAATAGACGAGTATACGAGTATACGACACAGGTATACGAACACAGTTATACATTACAGAGCTCTCGGTGTATGACTATGAGTCATTCTTGCTCTCCGATTTCGACTTTCAACTAAGGAGTTTATCGGCTGGTTAACCAGGATAATTGAAGCCTGGACTTTTAAGTAAAGCGGAGGTGGCGAGTTTTAATTGCGGTGAGTTTCCTGATCTAATGAAATATAGTAAAATAATCCCACTATTTAAATCGGGTAGTACATCTGACCCTACTAATTATAGACCTATTTCTGTACTGTCCACTTTCAGTAAAATTTTTGAGAAAATTATTTTAATGCAGATGCAAAGATATTTTAATAAACATAAATTGCTACATAACAGTGGCGAAGGCTCCATACAACTCGATTCCTACCGGCTTCCCTTTTGAAATATGGCAAATATTAGTCTATTATTTTATATATGAATATATAAATAGTAATCTATTATTTTCAATTAAACAAATAATTATTTACGAAGTTATAAGATTTCGAAGTCAGTCACAGGGCCACAGTTACTGGAATTCACGCATCACACTTGAGCAAGGTAAGTAGTTTTTGGTCCGGCTTCCCTTTTATGAAAATTCACCCTTCGCCACAGCTATATAATAAACAATTTGGTTTTACAAAGGGTCGTTCAACAACTGATGCCGGTGTTGAACTTTTAGGATACCTACTTTTATAATGCATGGGAAGATAAGTGCGATGCGTTGGGCATTTTTTGCGATTTGTCTAAGGCATTTGACTGTGTTCCCCATGAGACATTAATCAGGAAACTGCACCACTACGGATTCCGGGACACCTCTCTGAATCTTTTAACCTCATATTTGAGTGAAAGGATTCAGAGAGTCGATGTGAACGGCAAAAGATCGCCGGGATCTGTGGTCAAGATGGGGTCCCCCAAGGCTCAATTTTAGGTCCCTTTTTGTTTTTTATTTATATAAATGATTTGCCGTACCTGATCAAAAATCATGACATAGTGTTATTCGCTGACGATACTTCTCTTTTATTTAAAATCAAACGTCAACAGCAGGTAACTGAAGAAGTAAACAAAGCCCTTGCAACTGTAGTTAGCTGGTTTAATGTTAATAATCTTCTTCTTAATGAGAAAAAAACCAAATGCCTAAAATTTACGTTACCTCATGTCAGACAAGTGAATACTAGTGTATCAATAAAGGGCGAAACACTGAAACCCGAAGATACCACAGTATTCTTGGGCATAACTTTGTATGCGAAGCTTCAGTGGGCTCCCCATATAGATAAATTGTCAAAAAAGTTAAGTTCTGCAACATATGCCGTTAGAAAATACGTGGATTAACTGATATAGAAACAGCACATTTAGTCTACTTTAGTTACTTTCACAGTGTGATGTCATACGGCATTTTACTTTGGGGAAATGCCGCCGACATTCACACATTTGTATTACAAATAAAAACTTTTTACCAAAAAATTAAACCGACTCCCAAAAAACACTGCAAAGTGAAAAATAATTTTAATTTCGGTAGTCGGTGTCTTTAGTTTTGTATTTTCGTTTTTGGTACCGACTTCCGAAATTAAAGTTATTTTTCACTTTGCAGTGTTTTTTAGGAGTCGGTTTAATTTTTTGGTAAATAGTTTTTATTTCACTCTTTTTAGTTGACCTATTTTTAATTTACCTAGTTACAAGAGCCTAAATGTCAACTACTTATAACCTTTTACAAAATATTGCTTTTCCCAATACTGGGCCGTTAATTTGCGTTAATTGTTGAGGAGTTCTCCTGGTACTTCACCATCAGCTCTACATCACTATATGCATTGTGACGAGCATAAAGTGCTTAACATCCATATTCAAGTAATCGAATCGCAATCCACTCAATACTTATTATTGAGTAGTTTCGGCGGCCACCTGTGGTCTTCATCATCAGTTCCACTTCCTCAAATGGTACTTTTTGAGAGCAACTGCACAAGTTACTATGATAAATACCCAAAACGTCATAGGTGTGCTTATAATATTTGATGAGTTCCCTCGATTTCTCCAGGATCCCATCATCAGATCCTGACGTTTATGAATATGTGACCAATTTCGAAGTATACCCTGTCAATCAAAAAAAGAATTTTCCAAATCGGTTCAGCCGTCTTCGAGTAATCGGTGATCATACATAAAAAAAAAATATACGCGTCGAATTGATAACCTCCTCTTTTTGTCGTCGGTTGAAAAGGGCCATTCGTGCAATTTATAAATTAAGTCCCAAGCACTCCTTAAGAGACAAATTTAAAGAGATTAATATTATGACTGCCATCTCAGCATATTTATGAGAATCTCTTGTATGCACACAAAAATATTAATCTCTTTAAAAAATACAGTGATATTCATAGTGTAAATACAAGGAACAAAAATAGAAAACAAAACATTAAAAAATAGGTGGTTCGTTTAGATGCCAATGTATACGTTTTTATAATAAAATTCCTAGCCATATTCAAGAACTAAGTATTAATAAATTCAAATTATTTATAAAACGTAAGCTATGTCAGAAAGCTTTTTACACGGTTGAAGATTATATTGAGGACAAGAAGGCTTGGGAATGAGCTGCTCCAGTGATATACGTGAGCCTTTTTTATTTTTAAAATTTTGATAGTTGATTTATTTTTATTGATTAAAATATTTGTTTTGTTAAGTATTGTATATACCTATTTATTTTGTCTTTTTTTTCATATAATTATTTCATTATTGTTAATGTGAGGACAATGTATGTTATTCTTTCTTCGTTGTTTTTACTTTCACTATAATTTATTTAATGAAGTCAAGCAGTTTGAGTACTTGTGTGGCCTACCCAAATGTCCTTTGGTATTTTTTGTCAAATTGTTGAGCTCCTTAAGTTCTAAGTTGAGCTACACGATAACTGACAAATGCTTGCACTGTCTGGACAGGTCCGCTCAAATTTGCGTGGTTATTTCCTCAAAAGAATACCACAGATATGAACCTACATGCTTCTCATATAAAAATACAAATTGTCTGGACTTTAAAAGAGACTATGATCTTTGAGTTTGTTTCAGTGTTTCTTCTCAGAGTAGTCGGTTAGGAAATACCGGCCTCATCTAGCTAAACTTAACACGCAAAAAACATGACGTGAAAAAGTGTTATTTATAACCAATTTACAAAATAAATATTTCATTTCACTTCATTTCATTTCATTTCAAAGCAATTTGTTAAAGGCACATCGGGTGGGGTACGGTCGGTACGGGCCTCCACTTAGGGGGCACTGCGTTGGGGACAGCTAGGGTAAGTTGGAACAGAATTTAAAATTGCAAGCTCAGTGGTCCAACCCACCACTGAGCTTGCAATTGCAATCGGATAAGGTTAGGGTAGACATCGATAGGACGTTGCGCAAAGGAGATTGACAGTCTTTGTATGGGAATTGGACCAAGTGTTGCCTAGAATTAAAATATAGTGCATAATGTTCCTTAGGGTAACACTAGTCAGTAAACCAAAGCGCATCAAAATTAGGGCTTTCAATACCGGTATTCCGGGATCCCGTAATACCGTGATCACGGAGTTTATTTTGGCCTTTTACAATACCGGTATTGACGCCCCAATACCGTGATTACGGTATTACAAACATTAGATCTGAAAATGTATGTGATCTTATTCTCATACTAGTTTTCACCAGCGCAAGCGTCTCGTTGTAGTCTTAAGCCGAAATCGAGCTGTACTTATGTCGTTTTTGTTACTGTCAGTCAGTTTCGCAAAGGCGACGGGATAACGCGTATATAGACTTTGTTATTGTGTTGTGATAACTTGTGACTGTGAAATTGTGATATAATAGCGCGTATTTTTGCTAGTTTAATTAGATTGCCGTCGTTGCTGCCTCTTCGTGTCTTACCCAAAACGTTCTTGCGTTTGAAATTCAGAAATTTGAATTAAAACTTTTTGTATTATTGTGTTATTTGTATACTTTTATATTTTTTTACTATGTTTTTCAGAAATTGTAATGCTTGATTTATTTTGTTACTTTTTAGTTTTAGATTTTTTGGTTATTTTTTATTACATCATTAAGAATGTTACTAAAATGATCACCAAATGATTGCTAGCTAACTACTTAAGCTATACTTTACTTACTTACATTTCAGAAAATAATGGTAGTACCTATGTTAATTTTTACATGAGCTTTTTTTATATTGTACTAGACAAAGTCTATGTGAAATGCCTTCCTGCGAAAATAATAGATTAAGTTTCAGTTTTCATTATGTTCCTAATTCCTAGTCCTAATTAAATAATCAACCATTACCAAATTGTTATATAAGAGAGCTATCGATAAAACGTATTAATTATTATGTATTCTTTATTTCCAAACATACTATAAAAAAAAACATTTAAAAATATAATAAATAGTAGCCCACCGGTATCAGGAACAGGGTTCCAAGCTACCGGCAGTCAGGGCTCCATAGAGAGGAACCTCCTGAAAATACGCGCCGTGTCAAGGAGTACCGCTTTCTGAAGCAAGCCCTTGATCCAACCACCTAACGAGAGCCTCCTGAGGTGTTGGTCGAGGCTCTTGGCTACTAAGCCATTGGCTGAGATGACTATCGGTACAATGATTGCAGAGTTCACATCCCACATGTCGACAATCTCGTGTGCCAAGTCAAGATACTTGATTTGATTATCTTTCTCAGCTTTATTTATTTATTTATTTACACTTTATGCACATAGGTACAAAGGCGGACTTAATGCCGTAGGCATTCTCTACCAGTCAACCATGAGTGGTGAAGAGATAGTGTGGGAGGTGCAATATGTACGTAAAAAGTAAAATTAGAAAAAATATTTATATAATAAGTAATAGTAATAACACAAAAACCCTAGTATCTTAAAAAAAGAAATCTACATACAAATATATATATATACTTAAGAAGCAAATGAAAACTAAATGCGGGATGGTTATGTCGACAATTATGGCACGCCTATTGATTCGGTCCACCACCACTATATCAAGTTTATTGGCTACAACAGTCCTGTCAGTGATGATGGTCCGATCCCAGTATAATGTGATATGGCACTTCCGATTCCACAAGAAAATATTTCAGAGCTAGTTGCTGATGAATTATCTTAGCTGCAAGGTTGTGCCTCGCCATTAGCAAGACGAGAACAACCAGAGATAAAGTGGCGGATTGATTCACCCGGACGGTGACATGCCCGACATATGTCAACCATGCCATCCTTCACAATAAATTTCCGGTAGTTGTTCGTCATGATAACTTCGTCCATAATTGCACAGACAAAACCTTCGGTTTCCCCAAAGAGGTCACCGAAGCGCAACCAAGCTACGGACGCCACTTGGTCTACGTCGGACCCATGTAGGGCCCGGAAAAAACATCCATGAAGCTCCTTACTCTGCCATATCCCCCTCCGATCGTTAGTGTCTAGTACTGCAGGTTTGCGCCAGTTCTCATTAGCCAAGGAGAGCGGGGTGAGTCCTTTGTTCACCGCTACTACATCTCGATGCATACCCACTTCGGAAGTAAGAAAATGTACCCTGAGACTGCATACCTCGCGGTTGTGGAGAGTTTTAGCATTCAAAAAGCCTGGACCTCCACATTTCCGCGGGATATACAGCCTCATCACCGACGAGCGTGGGTGATGCATTCGATATGCAGTCAGCAATGTACGAACTCTCCTATCCAGGGCGTCAAGTTCAGTTTGAGTCCATTTGAGTACGCCGAAAGAGTATATCAACACTGGCATGACCCAACCGTTGAAGGCACGCACTTTGTTCCCACCCGATAGAAGGCTTTTAAATACCTTCTTTAGGCGACCAAAGAAGCGCTCCTTCAGCGATTGCTTCATGTCAACTACATTGATACCTAACGCTTCCGACATACCCAAATACTTATAGGTTTCGGTTGGAGAGAGGGATCTGAGGTTTATTGAATTCGAGAGTTGAGATCCCACGGATTCCACAATCTCCCCTAGCTTTACATGCATAATCGCACATTTGTTGACACCAAACTCCATCCTGATGGCACTACTGAAAGTTTCAGTTACCTTCAGTAGTTCCATGAGTTGTAGACTAGTGGCGCCAAATTTTTTTAAATCATCCATGTAAAAGAGGTGAAAAATAACCTGACCAACTCTTTTCAACCTATGGCCTAGGCCTGAATTCTCCAGCAGTGTGCTTAGAGGATTCAAGGCTAAGTAAAACCAAAGCGGACTGAATTATTATTAATAATAATAATTATTATTATTTTCAATAAAGAAGAACAATAAAGATTGTTTTGAAAATAAAAAACACGTATTTTATTGCTTTTATTAATATCCTAATTGAACTTGCGTTTAATACCGGATTACCGGTATTGATACCGGGATCACGGTATTGACTTTTCCAATACCGGTATTAATACCGGTATTGAAAAAATCCGGTATTTGAAAGCCCTAATCAAAATCTATCCCAGGAGTCATGAGAAAAAAGCTTTTTCTTGGGAACTATTTATTGGTGAGAAATTAACTTATTAATTAACGACAGTACTAATTAAACACATAACGTGCCGTGAAACATGAGCAACAATTGTTTTTTATGCACTCTAGTCTACGATCACGATTGTCTGCATCAATTAATATAATAGCAATGGTAGATTATTTGTGATGGGTGTATGCTCTTTACGTGCATTCTTAAGGATTGCACGTTACTAGATGGCATATTGAATGAAGACATATTATTATAGTATTTGTATTGTTTTTTTTTAAAGATACCTAGCAATTTGGGTAGAATTCACATTACTAGAAATCATGTGAACCCTTCCAACTAAGCTAAATAAATGCTTGTGTCTGGAGTGGGTTCACGGAAATAGTGTAATGGGTGGAGTTAGAACCTGCGACCTCTCGATCACAAGTCCGAGACCTGTTGCCTGTTATATATTGTTGGATAGTAAATGACCCACTGCCGCGTTGAGAGAGGCGGTAGGTTGGCTTAGAGGGATGCAGTATAGTTCCTTCTTATAATAAATTAGGGTACCGCCACCATCCATCAACGCTGACAAGGGTTTAGTAGAGGCCATGTTGAGGAAGGCTTTTTCGTAGTTCCACGGGGTCCAGGTCGGATCTTGGTGTGCTACGGTTAGGCAATAAAGCATTATTAGATGTGAAATGAAATATTTTTGAAGCGTAAACATCTAATGAATGTAATATGAGTACTTGTTCTCAGTACAAAAAAAAATACTGCTTACCCCTGGGACCAAATATTTTTTAATTTTTTTTTTCATTATTTTGTGATGCCAGGAACACGCTAGGGATACTTTCATTTCTGGGCAGCTTTTGGTCCAAACTCTGTCAATCTCCTTTCAGTGGCGGTGAGAATGGAAGAAACATTTTCTGTGTTTGAAACTGTGGGCCGATTTGTATGAACTTCACATTTTAACCAACTTCAAAAAAGGATGAGGTTCTCAATTCGATTGCATTTTTTATTATTATATTTTTGATAGGCTTGCGTTTGGCCACCATCGAATCTGATGTTAAGCGATGATGTGGTCGAAGATAAAGCACGCTTGCCTAGAAGTAACCTATTCACTCATGACGTAAAGATTCTCAGGTTATAGCTATCAGGAAACACAGACTCCGGCAGAGAATTCCACTCCTTAGGCCGGCCGCAGATGTTCGGTTTCCGAATTAGGTTTCCTGATCAGGAATTCAGATTCGGAAACCAAAATGTTCAACAAGGCGAACGATTCCGAACGGAAAAAATAAGAATAATGTGCGCCTTGTTGAATATTTTGTATGTAAGCAGAGCATTCAGGTTTCCGAATCTGAATTCCTGATCAAGAAACCTAATTCGGAAACCGAACGTCTGCGGCTGGCCTTAGCCGTACGCACAATGAAACTATTCCCAAAACGTTTTATTTGACGTTATCTTTTTTAATGTGTCATAACTCGAAGACGGCTGATTCGACATGGAAAATTCTTTTTTGGTTTGAAAAGGTATTCTTTTCAGTTGGTCCCATTGTCATCAAGACAGGATCTGATGCTGGAATCCTGAAAAAATCGAAATAACTTCAAATATTATAGGCACACCTGTAGCGATTTGTATATTTTTTATAGTAACTCGTGTAGTTGTTCTCGACAAGCACCATTTGTTGAAGTGGAACAAATACAAGACCTCAGATGGCTACCGGAACTACTCAATAATAAGTATTTCATGAGTTGCGATTCGATTACTTGAATATGCTTGAATAGCTTGAATATCGTCATTCATCAACGACTAGCCCAAAACCCTCGAATCTACATACGTATATGCAGGTGGCAAATGTTTGTTAACACGATTTGATCTTGAAGCTCCTGAATGGCACAGATTATCTATGGACCAATCCACTCATTGGCTTAACATATTTAGATAAAACTTATCATAACGGACAAACTAATTTTTCTATGGATTTTATATATTATTTAAAAACATACTTTACAATCTTCTAAAGTATTTTAGGTATTTATGTTATAATAATAATTATTTTTTATATTTTAGATTTTATAAATTTAATGTCAGCTTTTTGTTTAAATACTAATTAGTTTTTTTTGACGTCTGGTTGACGTTATGGTGAATTTTGTTAACTGTCATGTCTTTAGTGACACTCGCAAAGTTAAGACAAATCAATTGAAGTAAGAATGATCAAAACCGGCCCACGTGTTTGGCCTCTACAACGCCACATATGTACAAACATACATGCATAGACTGTGAAACACGTTACCCTCCGCTGTTGGGTGAAAATCAATGCGCCTCTGACCTATCTTCTGTAGAACGCATAAAATGCGCCTGGACTTTTGGGGAAAAGACTGGAGAGTGTAGGATTTTATTATCTTACTAAAACCAACCCGGTGATCACCATCAGTACATAGAAGGGTTCCGTTACCTTTAAAACTCTACTTTGGAGCCCCTTCTGTGGTACGCCTGTTACGGCACATCCATGGGGACACAGTAAAGGGGTCTCGGTGTGCCTTGTGCACGGTAGCACGTGATCACTGTGCCACCGTCATTTCTGGGGTCACTTGGTTGACGGACAGAGTCCCCATGTTTAAGGCCGCGACCCTGGGGTCTTGCCTGTATTAAATGAACCACAGACTAACCTATTACCTGAAATATTCATATAACGTCGTTGATTTATAATGCTGAAAATGAAATTGCTCAATTTACTATGGAAATATTTAAAATGTATCGTAAAATAAAACAGGGAACATTGGTCATATCCTGACAAAGTCATGTATTTAATTGGAATCCTAGAAAAACCCAAAGTGATTCACAAGCTCGCGTGGTTTAAGGGTTCTGTTTAACGATAAGATAAGAAATTAGCCACTGTACTAATCTGTTTGTACAAAATACCATGGATGGTTGATAGCATTCACTGGAATATCGATGAAAAGTCTAAAGGAAGCTCTCCGATAAATGTACATCCCGTTCAGCTCAGAGATTATTATAATAAACAGAAGTGACATAAATCTATACATTTTAATAATTGTCAACGACAGCATTTAATTGCTTATAATAATATGTTTTTCGGGGAAAGTGTGTGACATTTGATATTTAATTTATATTATGCTATAGACTGAAGGCTCTTGAATTACCTATATCTAAAAATTATACCTATATAAAATCATTTAATGTAAATTATATTGTGTATTTTACCTGTGGGATTTAGTCGCCAGGGAATAAAGCATAATTTCCTTTATTTACTTTTCCATAATTATATGTATATTACGGTTTTTATGTAAAAAATCCGTAAATCCTCATACAAATATAATCAATTTTAATCGACCGATATTAAGAGTAGCATCTAACCTACTAGTGGCCTATTCCAGGAGTAGAATTTCCTCAAACAGATCTTAAAACGTTTATTTTAATTAAACCATTTAAGAACAGGCCCTTGTTAAGTTAAAAAAATAAAGCTGTATTGTAAAGCTGTAGTGTAGTTTGTACGTAGATGTAGTACGTTGGTCTGTACTGTGTGTTGAACTAGTGTTATTGAAACGATTGACGCAGATTAGTTACTATTTAACTGCTCATCTTATACTAATGCAATATCTTTTTTTATAATATCTACATATATAGATATACTCTTTACTGTACACCATAACATACAATATAATATAATCTTATTCGCTAAGTAGGTACATACGTATATTACATTCGCCTCAACTAAGTCATAGGCATAATACCAATCTAGAATACCATCTGCAGCGAAGCTTACTCTATGTCGGGTTCGATGTGAACAATATACAACAATATAAATGAAACAACATTTAAAATGTGTACGTAACGACAACCAGTCTAGTCCTAAAATATGAAGTAACATGAACATTATTTATTATTTTAAAGTTGCAGAGAAATATTGTGCTACATCGGGAAAGTATTAAAGTGACAAAATGTATATTAAGTGTTTGTTGTTGTTATTTGTACTCAGTTTTATTGAAGCAGGTAATTATTTTGTATTATTATTTTGTAGTTAATTAAGTTATCGGTTGTTTCCGTTGTGAACAATATTATAATTATAAAATATTAAATAAAAATTATAAATAAGCTGTAACAAATTTGAAAAATGGTTTAAAATATTATAATAAAAGTAAGTAAATGTTTTAAATCAACTGAAATTAATTTAAAAAGTAGGTACATTTATTTGTATTCTTTCAAGCCGTATTTGTTAATACTTTAATCGCTCAACCAATCAGATTTTTCATAAATATCTGAATCGTCATCGAACAGTCGCTAATGTTTAATTTATTGCATTCATTGCGTTATTAAATAATAAATATCAAAAGAAAAAGAAACACGAATGTTTTTAACTTGTAAACGGCTAAGTAGGGTAAATTTTTAAATATTTCGTACCTGATGAAGAAATGAGAAACTCTGAACTGAACACGCATCTTCCTAAAATGTCATAGGCAAACTGAATATAGTTTTTATAATAACGTGAAGCAAAAAAAAAATTACTCCATTTCACGAAAATTACGCAGACGGAGTAGGTAGGTACTATGAAATTTGGCAAGGTTTATAGTTTATATGGAGACGCAGTTCAGAAAACGAATATTATTATATGATGATGGATTAGAAAGGTTTTAAAATACAGCCAAATTTCGTCCACTACTCCACTAGGTGACCCCTAGTTTAAATAAAGACTCAAGTTGGATATCACATACAAAAGCAGTTTTCAGCATAATTTATCACCGTTTGAACGATTTTTGGTTCTGTTCTGTTCACATCCGTTGATATCTCGGTTATGTTCATCCGCTTGTGGCTGCGTGGGTGTGTTACTCATGACAAAAAATGGGAATTCAATAATAAAAAAACCATAAAAGTGCATGTGTAATATTTAAACTCGTAAGATACGATCTGTACCTAATGACATGACCTTTGACGGTTGTAAACAACCTGTAGGGTTGCAAAACTTATAAATGATCTTTATTTTGCAAATTGGTTATTAAATAACACTTTTACACGTATTTTTTTGCGTAAATATTAACTAGACGAGGCCGGTGTTTCCTAACTGACTACCCTGAAAAGAAACATCGAAACAAATTCAGGGGTCCGTCTCTTTTAAAGTCCATACAATCTACACTGAATTAATTATATGGGAACCTTGTAGGTTTCAGTCTGAGGCGATCTTTTGAAGAAAGATGCTCACAGATTTGAGTGGTCCTGTCCATACAGTGCAAGCATTTGTCAGATGACATATAGCTCAACTTAGAACTAGGAGTTTAACGATTTGACGAACTATACCGAGGTAAGGATGTACATAAAGTTATGACATCTGTGAAGAAATAAACCAGAACCGACTGAAAAAACTTTAAACTTTAGCTGAAGTTCAAGAAGTAGTACCGGAAAATAAAAAAAGGAAGGCTACCTACAAAAATAAGAAAAGCTCATAAGACAGAGAGAGGGCTTTAAGAAAATTCGTTGTTGGTATACAAGAAGTAGAAGGTACCGGAAAGGAAAAAAGTAAGACTTTCTACAAAAAGCAATGAGATCCCATAAAAAACAATACTTGTCAAAAAACCAAGTCTCGCAACTTAGTTGTTCTACCGTAAAAAGTTGTGAGATCCATATAATACCAAGTCGGTTATTAATTTATTCAGTCCCTACTTAAGGGACCTTCTGTCTTAAGTTGTTACGTATTTATCTAACCTAACGACATCTTATAGTGACCATATCAATATTAAAAATCTTTACCGTTTTAAATAAATAGATTGACTTGGCAATCGCATTAAACAATTTAATTTATATATTTATATATTTATGTATTACTTGTGAGATATATTGTGTTTTCATACGATGGCCGAGTCAATCTATTTATTTAAAACGGTAAAGATTTTTAATATTGATATGGTCACTATAAGATGTCGTTAGGTTAGATAATTACGTAACAACTTAAGACATAAGGTCCCTTAAGTAGGGCCTGAATAAATTAATAACCGACTTGGTATTACATGGATCTCACAACTTTTTACGGTAGAACAACTAAGTTGCGAGACTTCGTTTTTTGACAAGTATTGTTTAATATGGGATATAAATATACAGTCAACTACGTTTTCACAGGTTATAAGTCTGTAAGGCTAAATTGGGGTTGGGCGAGACACATCTAGGTACAGGATGCATGAGGACAGATGGGCTAGTATAGCCACGCGTTGGGTGCCGCATAAAGGACGTCGTAGCCGAGGCAGGCCTCAGAAGCGCTGGTGATGTTGACCTATTTCTGATGGTTATTTTTTTTAATAGAACTAGCAAAATGGGTAGAATTCACATTACTAGCAATCAGTGGCGAAGGGTGAATTTTCATAAAAGGGAAGCCGGACCAAAAAATGCTTACCTTGCTCAAGTGTGATGCGTGAATTCCAGTAACTGTGGCCCTGTGGCTGACTTCGAAATCTTGTAACTTCGTAAATAATTATTTGTTTAATTGAAAATAATAGATTACTATTTATATATTCATATATAAAATAATTGACTAATATTTGCCATATTTCAAAAGGGAAGCCGGTAGGAATCGAGTTGTATGGAGCCTTCGCCACTGCTAGCAATATTGTTAACTACCCCCACTTTATTTGCCTCAAGTTAATTCGGCAATATAACCAAAGTCGGCTAATAGAATCTGCAGCTTTTCAACTATCTTCACATCAAAAAACACATCGAGTCGTTTGCTCCGTTCTGCAGTTCAAGTAGAAGTATCTTATATCCTAGTATTTCTATATTATATCCTAGCTTCTGCATATGGTTTTGCTGGAAAAGTTTTCTTCAATTGTATTTATGCCTATATACAAGGTGGGGAGATAATACGACAATAAATGAAAACACCATCTATACTAATCCCGAGGAAACCATAGTGAGGATAAAATAAAATGGGATATCAAAATAAAAATAAAATATTTTCTAATAATCTAAATAATACATGTAAAAGTATGAAATGCCGTGTTATAGTGAAAGATGCTTTGAATCACAGAAATATTTTATCTATGACAGTAGCTAAATAGAGCCTGTGGAAAAATATGAAAATAGAAAAAATATTCTGAATACATTTTTTTGTGCGGACTAAGGAGATCATGAGGCTATGGTTGTCTTCTCCACTTTGTATAGCTAAGTATACATAATCAACCTATAACGTTTCCACTGCTGATGCTGGTACAAAGGCATCGTCTCTTGAAAGGGGACTCTACCTAGTTATGTATACTCGTAAAATATTATGTATGGTGCAAAAAATATGGGTATATAAATATCCTCTAGGATCCAGAAAACTGATCTTAAGCAAAGCTTAACATTATTAATAAACAATAATGTAAAGTTATCAAAACGTTAAAAACATGGTTTATAAATTTTATCGGCCGGACGCACGCTCTTGACGCTACGCGTGGCATCGAGCTTCCGTCCTCATGGAAATAACATAACAGCGTAGGTGGTTGCAGTAGTACGTTGAAAAAGAATTAGATGATCTCATAATACAATTTAACATCCCAGATCCTAATTCCAAAACAATTTTTTGCACTTTTTCCCGAGATAGAAAGTGAAATTTGTGCTTTTCGAAACTATTTCTGTGCAAATTTAAATAAAAATCCATGTTATTTATTTATTTGTTAACATAATATTAAGTACCTACAATAGATTAAGTTCATACAAGCGCGCTATAAAAAGGGCACAGTTTTCATTACATACCTTTTTCAAATATACAGTATGTAATTAACTAACAGACGGCGTTCCCGTTAACCCGCAATAGTATAAGCACATCAATTAGATCGCCGCACACGCGGCCCGTCATTCATAAATAAATTGCGACGTTGCCGTCCTTCAAGTACGCGTGTACAGAGTGTTTCTTTTACGTATCAATTTAACATTTTTAGTGAATATTTTAATATAAAAAAAAAAACATTTTGTTTTCGAATGGTAATATTTTTAAAGCATGTATGGATGCTATAATATTGCGGATTAACGGGAACGCCCTCTGTTACTTAACATACTGTACACAAAATGAAAAAATATAATGGCAATAAAATAATTTCAAAATAATATCAACGGAATCATTTAAAAATACAATAATAATGAACACAAAATTTCACATTCAATGTTACATAGATAGGTACGGTCTACTAAATTGATAATAGCTACTCATACCAGGATAATAAGTATCTACCTAAGGGGTCAATAATATATTTATTATAAATTAAAATAAACTACAAACTAGAATAAAGCATCAAAAGCACCCTCAACGCTGTCGGCTTTTTTTTGGGGTGGGAAAATCATTGAAAGACTTCTGCTGTGGGTGGAGCGGAAGGGAGTGTCAGGCTTCTACTGACTAAAAACCCACTCTGCTCCTTTAGCTGCCCTTGAGTTTGTAAAAAATTGGCCAAGTGCGATCGGACTCGCCCATGAAGGGTTCCGTAGTAACTATAATAAATATAACATACTTAATATATTTATTTGAAAAAAAAAAAAACAAAAACCTTACACATTTCTTAAAACTAGCTTATTTACAATTTTTACAACTACGCCAAATAACTTTGTTTTTCATAGTATTTGTATGACTTACAAAGTTATATTTGTGGTTTTCGAAAATATACTGTATCTCAAAAACTGCTGACTCGATCTCGTTCAAACCAATTTTGGTTGAAAGTTTACATTAAGATCTACAACGTATGGTTTTTTTAGATTTTTCACTTCATTATTATAGAAGTTAGAGGGGGGGGACACACATTTTACCACTTTGGAAGCGTATATCTTTTAAACGATTAACTTTATGAAAAAGTCATTTTAGAAACCATAATGTCATTCTTAAAGACCTGTCTATAGATACCACACACGTATAGGTTTCATGAAAAAAAAATATTTTCAGTTTCAGTTCCATGTATGGGGAGCTCCCTTTATTTTAAATATTTTTTTAAATTTTCTCTTATAATCGGAAAGCGGATCACAGAATACATCTACCTACCAAGTTTTACATGTATAGTCCTAATAGTTTCGGAATAAAATGACTGTGACATACGGACGGACGGACAGACAGACGGACAGACATGTCGAAGCTATAAGGGTTCCATTTTTTGCCATTCGGCTACGGAACCCTAAAAATGTATAAAAACAATACAAATAGTTTGTTCGAGCATGTCAACGAGCTATCATAATATTTTTGTCTGTAAAAAAATCCAAAATAAATACTGTAATATGCTTTGTTTAAAAGTGAATATTTTAATAGTAAATAGTCTATAAACAATTACATCAAATATTTATATATCAGTAATTAAAAAAGTTTTTATAGATAGGTATAAACATTCTTATAATCTCTAGATTTTTTGAGTAAGTAGCTAGTTTGTCGAGGAAGTCCTAGAATTTCATCATTTCACCATACTTATTTAATGATTCGAACGAACCATGTTATCTGTACATTTGCAATAAATTATAAATGTTGTAGAGTATAAATTCTGTTCTATTTATTGCACTTTGAATCAACTTCCCTATGATTTTCCGTTACCTACTGCAATAAGTAAGTTTTAAATTTTGACAGCATTTTCCAGAATTTCTATAACTCTATTCCATGGACAATAGGTACCTATATCTACTATCAAAATTTTAAAACATCTTTATTTCAGCGATGGGAAATCATAGAGAATACGCTTTGCAAAGTTCTTTATGAAATAATAATACAAAACATAAGTTATATTTTGCATGCCTGTGTTCTTAGAATAGTTGTTATTCTAAGCCTGTGTTATTTTAACTCTCAATGTCCTTATAATTTATTACAGAATTTTCCTACTACCGTTCATCAGCGCCATCTTGTGCGATTCCACGAATCAAAAATGGCAGAGCTCGGCCGCGGCAGAGGGGGACTTTTCTGAAGTTTACCTGCAGTGCTCGGTACACGTTGGTCGGCAACAAATATGCCACGTGTAGGTTCGGACAATGGGACGTGCCGATACCTGTATGTGTTAGTAAGTATACTCATCATCTGCTTAGCCTTTTCATAACTTTATTGGGGTTGGCTTTAGGGTTGCCAGATTTTTTTACAGCCTGTAAGGGACAAATTCTTAAATAGGTAAAAAATACGGGATTTAATTTTTTTTAATAAAAGTCCAAATTATTTACATAAAATACTATAAAATGTTATATTTTTTGAATATTTTTCAGAGGAACTTGCATGTTTTAACATATTTTTTTTTGTATTTGCCAAATTTAAAAACCCGTGCACATCGGTATAAACAGACTCAGTTCAGACCTCAGTAGCTCGCGCACAGCTGAGCCAAGTGGATGTACGCAGTATAGAGTTTCATGAGCGGATGATACATATGAAATGGAATTAATATACGGGACAGAGTCGGTCCCGGCGGGACATTTGAATTTATGCCTGAAATACGGGACGTCCCGTGCAATACGGGACGTCCCGTGCAATACGGGACGTCTGGCAACACTAGTTGGCTTCCAGTTTAACCAGATGCAGATGCAGCTGATTACCAGTATTTTATATGAAGCGAGTGCCTACCTGACCTCCACAACACAGTTTAGCAGGGCAACAGGATACCGCTTAGCGAGACTGGTGTCAGATTATCTAGCTTCTGACTTACTGTAATGACTGACAAAATAAATTTTAGCAAAAAATAGAACTGACTTCATATCAAAACACTACAAAGCCAAAAATAACTTTAATTTCGGTAGTCGGTGTTATTCGTTTTGTATTTTCTTTTTTTTCACACCGCCTTCCGAAATTAAAGTTATTTTTGGCTTTGTAGTGTTTTGATATGGAAGTCGGTTCTATTTTTCAACCGACGACAAAAAGAGGAGGTTATCAATTCGACGCGTATATATATATATATATATATATATATTTTTTTTTATGTATGATCATTGAGTACTCGAAGACGGCTGAACCGATTTGGAAAATTCTTTCTTTGTTCGAATGGGTATACTTTGAAATTGGTACCACTATCATCAAAGTCAGGATCTGATGATGGGATCCTGGAGAAATCGAGGGAACTCTTCAAATATTATAGGCACACCTATGGCGTTTTGGGTATTTCTTATAGTAACTTGTGCAGTTGCTCTCAAAAAGTACCATTTGGGGAAGTGGAACTGATGATGAAGACCACAGATGGCCGCCGAAACTACTCAATAATAAGTATTGAGTGGATTGCGATTCGATTACCTGAATATGGATGTTAAGCACTTTATGCTCGTCACAATGCATATGGTGATGTAGAGCTGATGGTGAAGTACCAGGAGAACTCCTCAACAATTAACGGCCCAGCATTGGGAAAAGCAATATTTAGTAAAAGGTTATAAGTAGTTGACATTTAGGCTCTTGTAACTAGGTAAATTAAAAATCATCCAACTAAAAAGAGTGAAATAAAAACTTTTTACCAAAAAATTAAACCGACTCCCAAAAAACACTGCAAAGTGAAAAATAACTTTAATTTCGGAAGTCGGTGCCAAAAACGAAAAAACAAAACTAAAGACACCGACTACCGAAATTAAAGTTATTTTTCACTTTGCAGTGTTTTTTGGGAGTCGGTTTAATTTTTTGGTAAAAAGTTTTTAAATGAAGCGAGTGCCTACCTGACCTCCACAACACAGTTTAGCAGGGCAACAGGATACCGCTTAGCGAAACTGGTGTCATATTATCTAGCTTCTGACTTACTGTAATGACTAACAAAATAATTTTTAGCATAAAATAGAACTGACTTCATATCAAAACACTACAAAGCCAAAAATAACTTTAATTTCGGTAGTCGGTGTTATTCGTTTTGTATTTTCTTTTTTTTTCACACCGCCTTCCGAAATTAAAGTTATTTTTGGCTTTGTAGTGTTTTGATATGGAAGTCTTTTCTATTTTTTGGTAAAAATTTTTTTCACGCTTTTTAGTGCGTCGGTTTGTAATTTATATAGTTACAAAGCCATAATGTCAACAACTTATCACCTTTTACAAAATATTGCTTTTCCCGATGCATAGCCGTTAATTTTTGAGGAATTCTCCTGGTACTTGATCATCAGCTCTACATCACCATATGCATTGTGACAAGCATAAAGTGCTTAACATCCGTACTCAAGTAATCGAATCGCAATCCACGAAATACTTATTATTGAGTAGTTTCAGTGGCCATCTGTGGTCTTCATCATCAGTTCCACGTAAGTTCCAAGTACCATTTGGGGAAGTGGAACTGATGATGAAGACCACAGATGGCCACTGAAACTACTCAATAATAAGTATTTCGTGGATTGCGATTCGATTACTTGAATATGGATATTAAGCACTTTATGCTCGTCACAATGCATATGGTGATGTATAGCTGATGGTGAAGTACCAGGACAACTCCTCAAAAATTAACGGCCCAGCATTGGGAAAAGCAATATTTTATAAAATATTATAAGTAGTTGACATTTAGGCTCTTGTAACTAGGTAAATTAAAAATCAACCAACTAAAAAGAGTGAAATAAAAACTTTTTACCAAAAAATTAAACCGACTCCCAAAAAACACTGCAAAGTGAAAAATAACTTTAATTTCGGTAGTCGGTGTCTTTAGCTTTTTATTTTCGTTTTTGGCACCGACTTCAGAAATTAAAGTTATTTTTCACTTTGCAGAGTTTTTTGGGAGTCGGTTTAATTTTTTGGTAAAAAGTTTTTATTTCACTCTTTTTAGTTGGTTGATTTTTAATTTACCTAGTTACAAGAGCCTAAATGTCAACTACTTATAATATTTTATAAAATATTGCTTTTCCCAATGCTGGGCCGTTAATTTTTGAGGAGTTGTCCTGGTACTTCACCATCAGCTATACATCACCATATGCATTGTGACGAGCATAAAGTGCTTAATATCCATATTCAAGTAATCGAATCGCAATCCACGAAATACTTATTATTGAGTAGTTTCAGTGGCCATCTGTGGTCTTCATCATCAGTTCCACTTCCCCAAATGGTACTTTTCGGAAGCAACTGCTCAAGGTACTATAAGAAATACCCAAAACGCTATAGGTGTGCCTATAATATTTAAAGAGTTCCCTCGATTTCTCCTTTCATCCCATCATCAGATCCTAATTTCGTAACAATGGGACCAACTAGAAACACTTTCAAACGCAAAAAGAATTTTCCAAATTGGTCCAGACGTCTCCGAGTTATGAGGTAACATATATGTATAAAAAAAAGCTCAAGACGAACTGAGAACCTCCTCCTTTTTTTAAGCCGGTTAAAAATGGACAAATGACAACCGGTAGAACGGTGTGCTTGTAATGTGTTAGCAAGTATAATCCGTGGTATTATCTTCAGATACCCAGAATAACATACATATATGATAGCGTATCTAGTCTTGATTGTATGAAAATTGGTGCATAAGTACTTGAAGATTGCTTCTACGTTCCGGTTGCTAAATTCGTTTTCATCACTCACTATTCACTCAGATAGGGTATAGTTTCATTATTATGCATAGAGAATATATTTCACAAGAACAATTCTGGTCTATCAAGCTGAAAGGCATAAACTTGAGATTCAAAACACATTCAGTCTAATAGCTAAAACAATTTCGTGTCATGGTGTAAGATATGTGACGCCATGTTCGATGTTTCCCCCATCTTAGGCAACAATATCGGCGTGTCGAGTTTATCCTTTTTTATGTCACGATAAACACATTTATTTATTTATTTGGTTTACTAATAATTGTTAAATCAATGCTTAATAATTGAAATACATCACATAACATTTATACTAGATTCACAATATTAAGCAGTAAACACTTCATGCTACACAATAAGTATGTATACCTACCTACATGAATACAATGACGTATTGAATATATCTAAATAAAAGATTCAGTTACTAAGGAAAACAAAACTGACCAAAGACAATTTTTGTATGGTGGTCTACAGCGTTAGCCGTGAATTCTAACCACAGAAATCTTAATAATTTATTAAGATTTCTGTGATTCTAACATTAAGAACGTTTGTTTTCTCCACCTTGCTACGTATCACGACACGCCATTTAGCTTTAAACAATCAAATGACAAGGTTTTTTATATCTGAATAATATATACAAAATAATTTTTATCTAATATTTCCTGAAATTGCAAATTATTTATTGATTTGTGCGAAAATACAATTTATAACTTGAAACTTCGTACTCATTTTGTTTACTGTATATCAAATCGTAATCATAATGCTTAAAATAGAATACCTACTTTAAAGGTATAGGGTCAGTGGGTCGTCTTTTGGGATAGTAATTAAAATATAAGTAATAAAAATGTCTATAGGTATCATACAGAGGTACCATAGTTTTCACAAATATTATTTTCTTTTACTCTAAACAGAAACGGGTTGCCAGCCATTAGAAGAAGTAAAGAATGCAGTAAATATGACATCTCATAACAACGCCTGGGTAGTCTTCTTCTGCCTGCCAGGACATCAACTCGTTGGTTCACCAGTTGTTTACTGCGACGGAACACAATGGAACTCAACTGCTCCTGGATGTTATGGTAATACAAACTGAAGATTTTAAATCTACAATATGATAATAATACACGTGGCCAAGGATATACTTATTTTGTTGCGAGTAGGTACTTTTTTAATTGCCCATATTCGGGGTAATTTGTTATTGATATGGCAACATTCCTTTTTGCACATTTGTCGAAAAAAAGGTTATCAATGTTTACAGCCTGCTAGGTTTAATATGACTGAAAAAGGTTTTATTGGCAAGAAGCGATTAAAAACATTTCTCAATAATATTACAAAAGAGGATTTCATTGATAAAGCTTTCCGGTTTCCAAGCATGCAATAGGCTTAGTTGACTAAGGATTCATGAATTCTCTCTTAGAAGTCGCGGGGGAGGCAAACATCTCACTCCCTCCGCTTGACCAGACCGGGACCGTAAAAGCGGGCATCAGGCTACAGATTACTAATAAGTTACTAACGTAAATCAGGCACCAGTCGGGTGCTATTTTGAGGAATATCCAAGTCCTCCCGCAGCCCCCGTCGCAAGTGTGCGAGGAAACACGGGGTGGTGTTAGTCAGAGTTTGGTTAGCCCCTTCGTCCGCCCCAGGGCGGAGGATATCCACGAGGACTTCTACCTCGAGACTCGAAGTTAGAACCACGATTGTTGGGGGAAGCCGAGAAGTTACAGTTCGTAGTGGTCCCACTGTATTAACTTACACGGTACATTTGTGTTACATTAGCTGCCTACTTGAAATAATACAAGCCGTACGGACCGGTCTCCTAAGATTATGAACAGGCGTAATATTGGCGCAGCTGTCAAAAAGACTACGGAATAAACTAACAAACACACAAACAAAATACTGTCGTCATAATTTGCTCTTATAGACATAAACATCGACACTGAATCAATTTACAATTTGGATATTTTCGGTTATCCTTCCATCGAGCTCACATCTTCTAACGCAAATTAAAAATAAATATCTTAAAATGATTTTTTCCAAGCAGTCTATTTTAATTTCCATCTGTAACGTCTTTTATTAAGTATATATTATTTTCTGTTTTATGAGTACACTAATTTAGCCCTTCCAACTTTAATTAAAGTTTTGAAAGTCCTTCCAAAGGTTGTCTGGAAGATATCGCTTTTAGCGATAAGACCGCCATTGTAACCATGGAATTCAGAAACAATGTTAAATAGGTGTGTTTAAATTTTGGTGTACAATAAAGTATATACTATCTATCTATCTGAGCAAAGGGGTTACATAAGTATCATATACTATTCTGTTCTTATAGTTTTAAGAATATTATTACTGGGCTAGTGAAAATATCCTTATAACTAATTTAATTTAATCAATTTAGTATTTTATCATTACTCTACAGTATTCTTTTCAATCCAACGACTCCCTTTTATCTCATAGAACGTTTTCAGTTCCTTCATGACAGACATGTTAGAGCATAGATAAAATAAATAAGTATTGTATGTATTATAAATATAATATAAGTATATAGTATAAGTATAATATAATAAATAAGTATTATATGTATACTGTATTTTTTATTTCTGTGTGTTAGAGATTTGAGATCATCAGAGAATTTGAGACTTTGATGCCTATACATTCCACAAAATTTTACGACCAGTCGTTTACGGTGCAGGCTATTCGGTTGTGGAATGGATTGCCGGTGTCTGTAAGACAAGCTCAGTCACTCGCTGTTTTTAAAAGCTCGGTTGCTAATCATTTTATTTCAAACTTATGATTATTCCTTTGTTTTTCTCCACACGATGTTAAAGAACACGTTATATATTTATTTATTTTATGTACTACTTGTGTATTGTATTTATATATATTTGTATATTTTTATTAGTTTTTCCATTATTGATGAACATTTGTACAGTAGTACACTAATATAGCCCTCCCCATTTTAATTAAAGCTCGCAAAGTCCTTCCAAAGGTTGTCTGGAAGATATCGCTCTCAGCGATAAGACCGCCATTGTAACCAATTTTATTTACAATATTTTTATTTAAGTGTGATTCAATTATTGGTGTACAATAAAGTATATTCTATATATCTATCTATCTACCTAACATAGCCTATTAATATTTTTAACTAGGTATCTCTTAAGTTGATTAGGTGCATACAGGCACTAAGTATTCGATGTTATAAGTGATAACAGAAAATCACACACAAGTACTCAGTTTATACCCAACAGTGTGATATATTAATGTTTTTCTTTCTTAAAATAATTATAATCAACTTTATCCAGTCTGAAAGGCACGCGATGATCTATAGGTATCGCAGATATGACACAAAATAGTCAAAGACCAATTAATAAATTAAGTCTTCCTTTAATTATCAGATAGTTCAGCAAAGAACGATGCGACAGAATGTGACTTCGAGCAACCAAACATTTGCGGCTGGAAGCCGGATGAGTACCACGACTTTGATTGGAGGAGACTGAACAAAAAGACTCCCAGTTCTTTCCTGCAAACGGGACCACAGTACGATCATACTTATGGGAAGAACGGATCAGGTAAGGAATGATGAATCTGAGCTAATAGGAAACTTCATATCTTATGAAGTTTCCTATTAGCTGATTAACAGCTGATTACTCCTATACTGCTTGTTAATGCGTAATCTTACATAACTAGCCTATAAAGTCCCATTGCTGGGACAAAGGCCTCCCCTATGAGAAGGAATGAGCCATAATACACCTCGCGGTCTCAGTACGGATTGGTGGACGGTGCATGTCTCCGGATTTTCGGTCTTAGGCCATGGCAGCAACCATAGGATCACTGCTCTGGAATTTATTAATTAGTATAAAGGTATTTATTTATTTAAAAACGGATAAAACATTTATTTCAGCAAATATACATAATTATGTACTGAAATACTTTTTTTTTGTTTTAACGTGGTAAAATTATCAAATAAGTCCTCCCACTCCGGGCAGGGTGGGAGGGACTGTCAGACTTTTACTGACTAAAATCCACGGTGTTCCTTCAATAACCCTTTACATACCGGGGCCACGGTAACGGGATGAGTCCCACGACCCCGGCGGGCTTCGGCCCTCTGCAATGTACTAAAATACTTAAAATACAAACTAGAATAAAGCATCAAAAAATTTATCCTCAATCCTCATTAGTATAAAGCAAAATAATAAATCCACACGGTAGAGATTGTGCCTTCATCTTTTCTTCTCCCGTGCCTTTTCCCTTTATTTGAGATCAGCCTTCCTATAATAAAGCGCAAACAGATAGACTATCGACTGTATAATTCAAACCGAACTGTGCATTAACTTCTGACGATTTTCTCATATTGAGTTATATTAAATAAAATATGTCGCATCATGGGTGGCCGAGTTGCGAAACATCGGGTCTTCATCGTCGTCTTGTTTGTCGGACTTGGTTACTCGAACGAAAGATCATTTAAATCAAAATAATTTTATTTTACTAACGGTTTTACACAATATTGAAACAAACACGTGCGTTGGTACTGAGCGTATGCCAAGAATGTCCGAGGTAGACTACTATGTCACCCTGTCTTCCCGCCAGTCTTCGCTACATCCCCTCTACCGACGATCGTGTCCAAGCGGAAGAGCTCCGCTTGCGTTTCCGGTAACAATTGATTACTTCACCAAACTAATTGTTAGATGGCGATGTCCGTCGCACCATAGTGCCATCAATCCACGACAAATATGTTTTTTATTTGATCGTGTTTATGTAAATGTTTGCTAACTTTAAGCCCTTACCAACGACTGTCTACCTCTTGACTTGATTTCGCTCCCTACCAGGTACAACTAGGGTTATCTACGTATACGACTTTCCACCCGATCTTTTACAAAAACTAGAACTCGCCCCGGGGTTCGCTTGCGTGGACTTTATCACGATAAAAACATAACCTCCTTCTTTAGCAGTCGGGTAAAAAGTAGCCTATAACCTTCCTCAAGCTTATAACTACTAGCTTGCTAAATTTCATCCAAATCCACCAAGTACTTTCGAAGATTAGCACGTTCAAACAAACAAACTTTTCTGCGTCACAATATCAGTATAGATAGGCGTGGCGTGGGTCGTGGCAGATAATGATTGGGCGACTGTTCTCGTGTTATTTTGATTTCATAAATAAACTTTATAATTTTTTATATTCATTTTCAGGATACTACATGTACGTAGAAAGCACGGGAAGGATTGTGAATGAGACTGCGCGCCTGATGTCTCCGGTATACGAGGCTGACCTGGCCAAGAACGGATGTTTTGTATTCTGGTATCACATGTACGGAAGGTAAATATCATTGAAGAACTCGACAATTTTAAAATATTTCCTTTGATATAGATTTTATTGAAAAAAAAAAATCAAGGGAAATAAAACTAATTTCGGAAAGATCTAGAATATTAAAAAAATGATTTTATTGAATAATATTGTCAATAAAACCAATTGCGGAACATGTGTCTTATACTCTCCTCTCTATTCCACCGACAGTCCCATTAAAATCGGTTCAGCCGTCCCGGAGCTTAGCCCGGACAAATAAAAACATCGGCAGATAGTTAGAAAAAGATTTTTTTTATCGTGAAAATAATCACTTGAAAACAAACACGGCTATTTTAAAATCATTGGCAGACACAATTGTACACAATTGTGTATACAACGTGTAACGGAAACCCCATATCTATCCGAAGGGGCTGAAGGTAACATCTGGTATGGAGTCGCTATGCAAAATTTCAGCTCAAAATAAGTGACTCACAGAATTGGTACCTAATTATCGGTTTCATATGTTTCTTGAATACCAATAATAACAAACGTGTCACGTCACTATGAGGGTCATCACTTTCCACGTCACTTGCCAATAACACGATAATCCTCTTAGCTCTTCTTAATTTGAAAAATTCGGTCTTTGTTATCCATGTATAGACATTTCTAATAAGTTCCACACATGTAGACATACGATTACAAAACCATTGCTATATAATTTGTTGTCATCCACGGAAGCTGTGCACTTGGTATGTAATTGTATAATAATACCTTTCAAGTTACACGAAATTATTCTTCATTACAGGAGTATGGGTGGTCTCGTAGTATACCAGAAGCCTGACAAACTCTCCATGTACCAGCTGCAAATGCTGTTGGTGCAGAAGAGAGCACAGAACTACACGCTCTTCGAGAAGTGGGGTGACCAGGGCAACAAGTGGTACAGCGCCGCTGCCATGCTGTCTGACGTCGGCGATAACTTCCAGGTTCGTCATGGCTTATACAGTGTTATTGGAAATATGTCCCGATCCTGTCAAGGGCGCGTAGATGAGGTCATTAACTAAAAAATAAAATGTTCCGCCGTCAAAATAGATTAGTGATTTTTAGGAGAAAAAATATTTATTTCATAAGACGTTGCAAAAATCATAAAAATAAAATAAGTTTTGGATCTCTTTTTTTCAAAAGTACGGAGGTTTTTAATTGTTTTATGTTTTTTTTATTATGCGCAACTTAATTCTTTAGCTATTTAATAAATAAGAATGCTAAAACGTGTTTCCGTTTTTATCTATACTTATAATAAATCTGTAGAGAGGTCAATTCTGTACATGAAATATATTTACAAAATAACTATCAGGGGGTGATTAGGGATCGATACTGATGCCAAAAATGCAATCAGTAAAATTTTTGTCTGTCTGTCTGTCTGTCTGTCTGTCTGTCTGTATAACCGTTATAGAAACAAAAACTACTCGACGGATTTTAACGAAACTTGGTACAATTATTTTTCATACTCCTGAGCAGGTTATAGTATACTTTTCATCACGCTACAATCAATAGGAGCAGAGCAGTGAAGGGAAATGTTGGGAAAACGGGAGAAGTTACTCCATTTTTTAAGCTTCCGTTGCGTGTGCAACCTTAATGGTTAAAGCTACACAGAAATCATATATGACGGAAATGTTCTCCTTAAAATTATATAACAAATATCCCACGACAGCATATATCTATCTTTTATGGTTGACTCACAATAACACGTGTAACTCCCGATAGCTTAGCAGTTCGAAGCTTTCTGATTATTATTCTGCTCCGAAATTTAAAACCACCACAACTTTACACTGGAACTCGGCTAAAAGTAACCCAGTTGCAACAAAATATAATCGAGGCTCAAATTTTAACAGGTTGCGGTGCAGGAGAAACCGTCTTTATTCCCAGAATTCCCATAATACCAAATAATTTTCCATTCCAATTTAAAAGAACGCGATTCCCAGTATCGGTGTGTTATTCAATGACAATTAATAAGGCTCAAGGGTAGACTTTTCGTGTTGCTGGAGTAGATCTCGGTGTCAGTTGTTTCTCGCATGGTCAGTTGTACGTCGCTCTTTCCCGGGTTAGCAGTTCTAGAAATCTTTATGTTCACGTGCCGGACGGGTCAACTTTCAACATAGTTTACCCGGAAGCTTTGCGCTGAAGTATTGTCGTTCTATAGGTACTTAAGCCTCATGTGAACGTGATCTAAACAATATTACCAATACATTAACTTAATAACACACAAGGAGTTACACGCTGGCGGAGACGCGGGCACAGCTATTACCAATAATATGGTGAGGTTCCGTATTGCGATATTTTTCGACAGTATTATAGATTGACAAAATTGACTAAATTACGAAAGTTAATCTGTGTGTTACATCAAAATCACTGAACCGTGAGGAAGGACATAGGCTACTTTTTTTTACGAAAAATGACGGAAACGTGGACGAAGTCGCGGGCAACAGCTATCTATGCTAATAATATAAGGCTGAAGAGTTTGTTTGTTTGTTTGAACGCGATAATCTCAGGAACTACTGGTTCGAATTGAAAAATATTTTTAATTAAATAGTCAATATATAGAGAAAGGCTATATATAGGCTATATATCATTACGCTAAGGCCAATAGGAGCGGAGCACCAATGAAGAATGCTTCAAAATCGGGGTTAAATTTAACGTTAGCCCAAAGTAACTATTCTACGCGGACGAAGTCGCGGGCAAAAGCTAGTACTACATAAAGCTAAATTACCACTCACTGACTCATTGACATAATTGTTCTCCCAGATGGTGGATGAGGAGAAGGGTATATTTTGACAGATTCGTAAACAACTAACTCTCAAACCTACAGGAAAAGTGCCAAACCTCCCCTTTTCACCCCCCTTCTCCCCCCTCCCTATCGTATCTCGGAAACTACGAGACCCGTATTTTTTTTTACGGATTCGTATAGAGGAGGCACGGTAAAGTAAAAACCATTTTTAAAAGTCGCCCCCCTTGCCCCCCTTCTCACCCCCTTTAGGCGGATCTCGGAAATTAAGAGACTTGGAACATTTTTTTTTTCAGATTCATTTAGAGGGGCAATGCTTTAGTCAAAATAATTGTGCAACCCCCCCATCACCCCCCCCCTTTTTTTTTAAGTGAACAATTCACCACCAGAAGCACGCGAGGTGCTTGCACCTCGCGCAACACTCAAATACTAGTCTTTATATAAATTTTTAACAGAGATTATAGAAATAGGCATAGAAATAAGGTTATGTAAGTGTGTTTCAATTTTTGGTGTACAATAAAGTATATCCTATCTATCTATCTATTAAGTCCTGTTTTATTTAATATTAAAAAAAATCTCGATAATGGTATACTTTAGGCCTAGAAACTTAGGGCTCATTTGTTAGTTAATGACCTCATCTACACGCCCTTAACAGAATCGGGACATATTTCCAATAATCCTGTATATAATCTATTGGGCCTTAAAAAACCAAGGGTTTCAAATCAAACACGGTTTAGTTTGCCTTTGGTTCTGTCGATAATTATACCAAAAACATTATATCAAAGTTGAGCTAGACAGAGATCGAGAGGTTGAGGGTTCGAACACCACTCATTACACTCTAGACACAAGCATATTGTTTATCTTAGTTCGAGGGGTTAACAATGTGAATTCTAACAACATTGCTTATTCTCTTAAAAAAAAAATGATATAGTCTTTGTCGTTCACCATATCAGAAACTGATAAGAAATTAGCAACTAAAAAAAGAGTGTTATAACAATGGGCAGTCTTATCACAAAAAGCGATCTTTTATGAACACTCCTGTCTACAATAGATCGCTTTTAGCGATAAGCTCGCGTTTGACCACCATCTATTTTATTTTATTTATAGTACGCGATGTTTTTGTCAAGTATCACTGTAGTATCACAACAAGTACGACTTTCAAACAAATGCTCACTCAAAAGTGTTATTTTCGTCGAACAGATCGTGATTGAAGGCATCAGAGGAGATAGCTTCATGAGTGACATAGCCATAGACGATGTGTCCATACAGCACGGGGAGAACTGCAGCAAGGCTATGGTTCAGGCCACCACGCCTCCTTCTGTCTTACGTAAGTTGAACTTGAACTTACACCTAAAGTTATAACAACACCAAAGCTTTATGTACTTTGCCCCACACTGGGCCGTTCTCCTGGATCGTAAGTGCTGTTTTGCTATAACATACAATGAATATAATGACATTAAATATAATATATATCGACGGTTATAAGGAAATAGGGTATAAGCGACAAAAAATAAAATGTTCAGGAGAGCCGTTCAAAGTTTCGAATTTTAAAAAAACTGATGCATTTTTTTATTAAAACATCGTGAAAACTAAAACAGTTTTTATTTTTCCAATCGGAAAATATGACAAAATAAAAGATAATAGAACGCAAGAAACAGTCGGCTTTCAAAACAATACCAGTTCAAAATGTCGCTTATACTCTGTTTCCTTTTAACCGTCGATATAATATACTTATAATCATAATGTCATCTATTTGTCGGCCAAAAAAATATTTGTGCCGTTGCGGAAATCGAACTGGCGGTACGCTGCGCAGGAGCTAATCGTTCAAACACTGCACCAGCCGTGTCGTCAATTTAGTTATAATAATGAAATTACTATATTTGATTAAATGAAATAATCTTGATACACACCACACTGCTAAACATTAAAATAATAAAAATTGCACGAACTCCTCCACATCGCTGTCATCCGAAAAGGAAACGTGACTCACTATGTACATTTACTTTTTAACTGACAGCAAAAAAAGGAGGTTCTCAATTCGTCTTGAACTTTTTTTTTTTATGTATGTGACCTCATAATTCAAGGATGGTCAAGTACCAGGAGAACTCCTCAAAAATTAACGGCTGTGCATCGGGAAAAGCAATATTTTGTAAAAGGTGATAAGTTGTTGACATTATGGCTTTTGTAACTAGACAAACCGACCCACTAAAAAGCGTGAAAAAAAATTTTAACAAAAAATAGAACCGACTTCCATATCAAAACACTACAAAGCCAAAAATAACTTTAATTTCGGAAGGCGGTGTGAAAAAAAAGAAAATCCAATACCAATAACACCGACTACCGAAATTAAAGTTATTTTTGGCTTTGTAGTGTTTTGATATGGAAGTCGGTTCTATGTTTTGTTAAAAAAAAATATGTTATGAAAATAACATTAACATAACATGGAACTAAAAGACAGGAGTGTGGTGATATGTATGATATAATGTCATGAGAATATTATATATTTAAAACCGACTTAAAAAAAAAGGAGGAGGTTCTCAATTCGTCTCGAACTTTTTTTTATGTATGTTACCTCATTACTCGCAGATGGCTGGACCGATTTCAAAAATTCTGTTTTTTTTGAAAGGGTATACTTTCTAGTTGGTCCCATTGTCGTCATGTTTGGATCTGATGATAGGATCATGGAGATATTGAGGGAACTCTTCAAATATTATAGGCACATCTATAGCGTTTTGGGTATTTCTTATAGTATCTTGAGCAGTTACTCTCGAAAAGCACCATTTGAGGAAGTGGAACTGATGATGAAGACCCCAGATGGCCACCGAAACTACTCAAAAATAAGTATTTCGTGGATTGCGATTAGATTACTTGAACATAGATGTTAAGCACTATATGCTCGTCACAATGCATATGGTGAAGTAGAGCTGATGGTGATGTACGAGGAGAACTCCTCAAAAATTAACGGCTCTGCATGGGAAAAACAATATTTTGTAAAAGGTGATAAGTACATAAGGTAAAGGTGTAAGGTGGTAAGACATTTTGGTTTTTGTGGCTAGATAAATTACAAACTGACCCACTAAAAAGCGTGAAAAAATTTTTTGCAAAAAATAGAACCGAATTCTATATAAAGACACTACAAAGGCAAAAATAACTTTAATTTCGGAAGGCGGTGTCAAAAAAAAAGCATATGACACCGACTACCGAAATTAAAGTTATTTTTGCCTTTGTAGTGTTTTTATATAGAAGTCGGTTCAATTTTTTGCAAAAAATTTTTTTTATTAAATATCTACTCACGGACAAACCGTGTCAACGGTTTTGTGGGGTATTGGCTTATTTTTAAGATCTAATGTAACGTATATTAATAACAATAAATAAATAAAATAATAATAATTTAAAGATAAGATTTAAATAAAACGTGGGATCCGAGTGGTCATATGTTTTCAAAGGCCTAATTGACACTTTATTTTATTTTATTTTTTATTTATAATAATATTCCACAATTTTCACACAATGCCATCTAGTCCCAAACTAAGCAGAGCTTGTGGTATGAGTACTAGACAACTATAAACATATATATATATATTTCTAAATACATACATATTATACATAAATTACACCCAGACAAAGAACAAATGATCATGCTCATCACACAAACATTTGTCCTGGGTGGGAATCGAACCCACGACCTTGCGCATAGCAATCAGGGCCATTGACCACTATACCAACAGGCCTGTCAAAATTCAAGACACTGACTCTGCTAGCTTTTACCTGGACAGAGGTTTTTCATTTGTTTTATTCACGTGTGAGCTCGCTTTTAACCTCGATCTCGCCTGATGGTAAGCGATAGATGAGATCTATAATGGAACAAGCGAGCGCAGAAGATACCTGTTCACTCTTGCTTTAAAGGCTGACGGGTCCTATGTAGTATATATGGTGTGTGATAAGTATGTCAAGCATTTCATGAACGGTTGTAATTTCCAGAGGAGTCATGCGTCGGCCGCTGTGACGCCTCCGATACGGCCACCGACTTCCGCGGCTGCAGCTGCAAAATTGGATGCGATGTCGACCAGAACTGCTGCCCCGATTTCTTGGATGTGTGCGATTTTGATACTAGTGAGTATTTTGTACATAGAACGTACTGCTTCGACAACGTGCACAGAAGTACTACGAGTCCAATATCTTCGAAATTGTATCCCTCCCGTCCCCCATCAGCTACCACTCGTAGTAGGTATATGACTGTCACCTTTAGTTTTCATGTAGTAGGTAATAGGTCGGGCACGCCGCAATTGCGGCGGTAAGACCCCTCTTTGAGGAGTGGCTAGATCGGCGTCACGGCGTCCTGACCTACCGCATGACGCAGGTCCTCACCGGACACGGAAGTTTCGGGAGGTACCTGTGTCTGATGGGAAAGGAGGAAACACCTGGGTGTCACCACTGCGAGGGTCGCCCTGAGGACACCGTAGAGCACACGGTGCAAGACTGCCCCGCCTGGGCAGAGCACCGACGTGTCCTCACGGCGGCGATAGGCGGAGACCTCTCGCGCCCGGCATTGGTCGAGGCCATGCTGCGGGGCGAGAGGGAGTGGGAAGCGGTCGCCTCCTTCTGCGAAGCAGTCATGCTTCCGAAGGAGGAGGCGGGCCGCGTGAGGGAGAGGATGGCGTCCTCCCTCCAGCCCAGCCGCAGTGGTAGACGCCCACGGCGTCGGACGTCGGCCGACGATCTCCGGCCACCGTAGGCGCGGGCATGCGGACAGCGAGTACCTAAAGGGCAACTCGCTGTCCGACCATGGACCATGCCCGGGTCGACGGCGCGTCGTGTTCCACGCGCGCCTCAAAGAGCGTCAGCAATATGACGAGGCCCCCCCATAGAGGGCCGAAGCCTGCCGGGGTCGTGGGACTCATCCCGTTACCGTGACCCCGGTACGTAAAGGGTTATTGAAGGAACACCGTGGATTTTAGTCAGTAAAAGTCTGACAGTCCCTCCCACCCTGCCCGGAGTGGGAGGACTTATTTGATAATTTTACCACGATAAAAAAAAAAAAAGTAGGTAATAGGTACGTAAATATAGTTTATTATTATTATTATTTTTTAACCATTTGGTTGAAAAAAACTTTATTTATTTTGCTGATTTTTTAGCCAATTGCATTAAAAAGGTTCCAAGCATATTATGTTGTAATGGAATTTGATTGTTTCTCATTTCGAATCCTTAATTCGGAATGAAATAAAGTAAGAATGTTAGCTAAGCTATAACAAAATGAGATCATATTCTTTATCAGAAAAGTTGAAACTTTAAAGCATCACCAAAGTTGAGACCGATACAAACAGGATACAATGAGTTTGAACTTCATAAACCAGTATAAGCTACAAGCTGTATTCATACATGACATATAACTACTTCAAAAGAAAATATCTCAATTAGTCAAAGATTTGTTCGGGTTTAATTGAAAACCAGATTTTTTTGTGGTGTGTCGTTTTAAATTGATTATAGGCATACGCTTTACCACTATCTCACCTGATGATAAGTGATTATGTGGTTGAAGATGAAGCAAGCTTATCTAGAAGTAGCCTATTCACTCTTGACTTAAAGAGCTTAAAGAGGTTGGCCCCATGTTGTAGCTATCATGAAACACACACTCCGGCAAGGAATTCAATTCCTTTGCTCTAAGCACATTGAAACTAATCCCATAACATTTTGTGCATACGGGTGTAAGGCGCAGCTGCAAGTCTTATTGTTTTAATATGGTTTTAATTTAGAAATTAAGTCTTCTTTTTTGTTTCTACATTGTGAGTCTGTGTGCCAAATACACATCTTTATTTTTGTTGGTATAGTGGTCAGTGGTCCTGACTGCTATGCGCAAGGTCGTGGGTTTGATTCCCACCTAGGACAAATGTTTGTGTGATGAGCACGGTCATTTGTTCTTTGTCCGGGTGTAATTTATCTATAATATGTATGTATTTAGAAATATATATGTATGTTTATCAGTTGTCTAGTATCCATATCACAAGCTCTGCTTAGTTTGGGACTAGATGGCGTTGTGTGAAAAGTTGTGGAATATTATTATTTATTTTAATTAGCTTCTTGTACTTGTTTCAAAGGATGGACATCGACAACAGAAGAATACTCAAGCACGAACAGCTCAGTAGAACCGCCGCAGACACAGAAACTGATTGCTACCACCACTGAGGCAGTACCAACTCCCACTACCAAGTCTACCACCACCACCACCACCACTTCGACAACGACCAGTACCACTTCCACAACCACCACAACTGAAAAACCATCTCCTCCAGTTGTTCGGAAATTTACGACAACAAAAAAGCCTTCAACTACTACTAAAGCACTGACTTCCAAAAGGCCCTCATCATCTAAAACGCCAGCTTCTAGTACTTCAACTAAAACGAGCACCACTAAAACTACACCTAAGGCTACAACTCCCAAGAAACCCATCTTCACTCAATCAACATTGAGTATTGAAGTGTCGCCGATCTCTTCTTCAACAATCTTCTTTGTGCGGACCACGGTGTCTGACGCTGTGCTTAAAACTACGGCAGCAAAGAATGCAGGAGTACAGGATAAAGTGGTTGCTAAGAAAACTGGAGGTATGTTAATTTTTGCTATCTAATCTGCCATCCTCGTTTTAATCTGGCTAGAAATGTTGTCTCTCTTGCTTATAGACTAACACAATTACAGCCTCTTCTCTATGTAGCAATTAAAGCTCAAAATCCCTACCAATTATAAATGCGAAACTATTTCTGTATGTGATTGTGTGTCAATGAGATGACGAAATTTAGTTCAGACTTAGATGACACTTTAGAGAAGTAAGGCCATTTTTTCTTCTGATAAAAGCTTTTACGAGAGCGTAGCGGCAGGCCGAAGCTAGTATAAAAAAACACTTAACCACAGCAAAATAACGTAATAACTTTTGTTACTTTTCAACCGACGACAAAAAGAGGAGGTTATCAATTCGACGCGTATATATATATATATATTTTTTTTTTAAATGTTTGATCATAGATTACTCGAAGACTGCTGAACCGATTTGGAAAATTCTTTTTTGATTGAAAGGGTATACTTTGAAATTGGTCCCATTTTCATAAACGTCAGGATCTGATGATGGGATCCTGGAGAAATCGAGGGAACTCTTCAAATATTATAGGCACACCTATGATGTTTTGGGTATTTATTATAGTAACTTGTGCAGTTGCTCTCAAAAAGTACCATTTGAGGAAGTGGAACTGATGATGAAGACCACAGATGGCCGCCGAAACTACTCAATAATAAGTATTTCGTGGATTGCGATTCGATTACTTGAACATGGATGTTAAGCACTTTATGCTCGTCACAATGCATATGGTGATGTAGAGCTGATGGTGAAGTACCAGGAGAACTCCTCAACAATTAACGGCCCAGCATTGTGAAAAGCAATATTTTGTAAAAGGTTATAAGTAATTGACATTTAGGCTCTTGTAACTAGGTAAATTAAAAATAGACCAACTAAAAAGAGTGAAATAAAAACTTTTTACCAATAAAAACTGAAAAATAACTTTAATTTCGGAAGTCGGTGCAAAAAACGAAAATACAAAACTAAAGACACCGACTACCGAAATTAAAGTTATTTTTCACTTTGCAGTGTTTTTTGGGAGTCGGTTTAATTTTTTGGTAAAAAGTTTTTTTTTTATCCATACTATGTAAATATTACACTAATATTATAAATGCGAAAGTGTATTTGTTTGACTTTCATTCACGTTAATACGGAGCAACGGATCGGCATGATTTTCGGAGAAGACAGTTGAAGGCAGGCCTTCAATTATCTCCGAAAGTAGTTAAAGTAGTACTAGTAGGTAGTAGTAGAAGCTAGTAGCTAATAACTACATATCGACGCCTTAGAGTGAAAACCTCGTAAGTGAAAAAGGAGTAACTTTTCAGGAGGAAGAAAAATGTGCATGCTGCAACGAATTAGGAATGATACCTAATTCGTTGGCATGCTGTAAAATTTTTGAACGGATTCTTTTTTTTAATTAATTTATATGTAAATTTAACCCGCTTTTATATGCAGAACTGTTCGATATCTATACTAATATTATAAAGCGGAAAAGTTTGTTAGTTTGTTTGTTAGTTTGTTTGTTTGTTTGTTTGTTTGCTTGAACGCGCTAATCTTCGAAAGTACTGGGTGGATTTGGATGAAATTTGGTATGGAAGTAGCTTGAAGCTTGAGGAAGGTTATAGGCTACTTTTTACCCGACTGCAAAAAAGGAGAGTTATGTTTTTACCGTGATAGAATCCACGGGAGCGAAGCCCCGCGAGAGTACTAGTAATGTATAATATGGACAATAATATACATAATATCGTACAGTTCAGATATGCATAATTCACGGCCTGATTACGCCAAACCACAGAAATCAAGTATTTTATCTATGCGCCAAACTGACGATGCAATGCGAGTGTTTACGAGGCTCTCATTTACTTTCATAAATAGCGTTTCGAGTATCGAATAAACATATTAGTGAGATCAGGATGTGCGTTGCTAGGATTTCTTTCTGGAAACGCAATAAAAAAAATTTACAAAAATGTATTCCCGAGGTTTACACTCTAAGGCGACGATATGTAATTCCATTGCTATTTGCAGGTATGAGTGGAGCGTCAGTTGCAGTGACAGTATTGCTGGTCGCTGTGGCACTTTGTGGTGCACTTTGGGTGGTGTACGTCATGACGCGGTCAACGCGAGGTGTAGCAGCGCTCGCGCGCATCCGCGGACGCACTACAAGCGACCCCGAAGTACACTACCTTAAGACCGATGTTGATGATGAATAAATTATTTTTTTATTAAATCTAAGTGTTTTCTTTTACACTAAAAATTACATCCAATGAATATACAACGTGTAACATAAAGGGTACCTATATACATAACAATCGCACGCCTTCTTTGGACGATAGCAAATTATATGGCAAGGTTTTTGTAATCCTATGTGTGGAACTTATTAGATATTTCAATAGATTGATACCAGAGTCCGATTTTTTCAAATGAAGAAGAACGAAGAGAATTATCATGTTATTGGCAAGTGACGTGGAAAGTTATTGACCCTCGTAGTGCTGTGACACGTTTGTTAATTATGGTATTCAAGAAACATGTGAGATAATTTGGTATCTATTCTTTGAGTGCTGCATTTTGACCTGAAACTGTGCATAGAAACTCCATACCAGATGTTGTCTTCATGCCTTTTGGATAGATATGGGGTTTCCGTTACACGTTATATAAGTACCTACTTACAACAAGATTGAGAAAGAGGCTGTGGTTAAAAAGATAGTCTACGGCCTTTTTTCAGATTGGAAATCTTCTAATGACGCCTCTCGCTCTGGTTGGAGTGAAAGGGATTGAAATGAAATATTATTTTGTAAATTGGTTATAAATAACACTTTTACGTGTCATGTTTTTTTGCGTGTTAAGTTTAGTTTAGCCGGTTGGTGAGGCCGATGTTTCCTAACTGACTAATCTGAGAAGAAACACCGAAACAAACTCAGAGGTCAACGTCTCTTTTAAAGTCCATACAATTCGTATTCGTCAAAACATATAAGAAGCATGAAGGTTCCTGTCTGTGGTGTCTTTTGAGGAAAGGAGCACGCAGATTTGAGCTGACCTGTCCAGACAGTGCAAGCATTTGTCAGTTAGCTCAACTCCGAACTTAAGAAGCTCAACTTTGTCAAACTTCTACTGACCAAAAACCCACCCAGGTTTCGTCAAGTTCCGGGGACAATGGGACATAACATTCCCGCAATCCCGACAGGCAATTTATCTACGGTCTATTTAATTTAATTTATTCAAAAAAACACAATGCAAGCTCACAGTAAAACCAAAAGGCTTATAAATATGTTAACAATTAATTATTCAGGCATAAGGCAAGAAAAAAAGAAAAATGTAATTACTGTAAGTCTAAAGAAAGAGAACCCAGCTAAACTAGGTGCTTAAGAACTGCGTTTTTATATTTGAGGGTGATATTCTTCATCTGTAAAACATTTAGTAAATAAAACAATAACTAATAGAAAAATAAAGATACTTAATGATATCGTGCAATTTAGAACTAACGTAGGTAACACATAAAAGTATCAAAGGAACTTTCAGAAGTGTATAGTAGAAACAAACATAGTTGTGATTTGATAAAAATGGTGATAAATAGTAGATTATTAACCAAGGGGATAAAGCAGTGTCTTCTGTCGCGGGTGACGATTTAAATCGCGAGCGTAACGAAGGACTCGATGTTTACTCCCGAGCGTAGCGAGGGTGTTAAAAACTTAAATCACGAGCGAAGCGAAGGATTTAAGACGAGTCCTGAGTGTAGCGAGGGATTTAAGTTCACCCAAGACTAAGACAGCTTTATCACCGAGGAAAATACTCTACTTTTCGTACCATTTGCGAAAAAATTAACACAATAATAATATGAGATAAGCATTTATTAAAAATAATGACAATTAAAAGTAATTCCTAGACTAATATTTTTTGTCGGAAAAGCAAAGGCATCAAGCTCATACGCCCTCGTCGGTTTTCGTAATTTTAGTTAATAATCATAACTGCATAATAAATGCGTATTCCTTTTTCAAAAAGATGTGACTATAATGCTTTATATACAAACTCAATGGTGTAAACACAGATGTAGTTCAGTATAAATTTCGGTAAGTATTCCAAATTTAAATTACATTCTCCCCCTAGACGATGAATGAAATTCAGTACAATTTTCTTTCCCTGTTTTTAACAGATTAAAAATGACTATTGTTATGTTCGCGTTTTGTAGCATAGAATGTCACTTTTTTGAGCAAGTGGTACGAAAAAATCCTTAATGTAAGCCATACACGCTACGGTCTACCGGACAGGTTATCTGTGCAGGTTTGCCTGCACAGGTCAACCGAACATTGGTAGCGTGTATGGGGACGTTCCGGTGTTTCGGAGCGGTCTTCAGTTCTTTTTGCGATGGCATCGAATGAGGACAATGACGCGCTAGCATTGCTAGGCCTTGCTTTAATTTTGAAGATAAAATAAATATATAAAAAATAAATAATAATAAATTAAATAAACAAATTTAACAAATCGTTTAACCACAGTTTAATACGGTACACGTCATCAGCAGATGTCCCAGACTTTACTTTACTTTAAGATTGGTCATATTTCTTCTTTTCCTTCCTAACATTGCTTCTTAAATTATTGATCTTTCACAACTACTTCTTTGTTCGCATCTGGCTCAATTTCTCTCAATTTTTCTATAGGTAATCTATAAGCAGCTTCTTTTTTGTCTCGATTATTGTTAGGGAGCACAGCAACCTAGGATAGATAGTAAGTAAATATAATCGTAGAATCGTATCGAAGATTGTACATGGTAGATTTAATATTCGTTGTTATGTAGAGTCGTTTTTATCATGTAGAATCATTTAGTTATTATATAGAATCCATATCGTTGTATCGTATAGAATTGTTTTGAAAATAGCAGTTTTTGGAGAGCTAATGTATATAATTAATGTAGTATATGCATGTAAATGTCGGCCGTAGATTGGTGGACGCGGCATGAGATAACATCGAGCACTCTCCACGCGCGCCACCTACGACCGCGCATATAAATATAGCCGCCCACTGCGTGGGCAGTCAGTGAAAAGCCCCTGGCTCCGACGGCATCACCAATAGGGTTTTCAAACTTTTCCCCGCCCAGCTTATAGTGCTAATGACTGCCATCTTCAATGGCGCATTGAGCAATAATATGTTCCCTACAACCTGGAAACAGGCCACCGTAATAGGTATTCCCAAACCAGGCAAGCCCAAGTCTGACCCGTCTAGCTACCGTCCCATTAGCTTACTCAACGTCCTCGGTAAAATCTATGAAAGGCTTATATATAAGCGGCTCAAAGATTTTGCCGAAGCAAAGAGTCTAATACCCAATGAGCAGTTCGGATTCGCTGCCAGCGGAGAAGTTAATGAAAGTGGCCATCCGAGGCCTGCCCGCTGACACGGAACCCTCAGAAATTGAGGAAGAGCTCCGCGCGCAAGGGTATGAGCCGGAATACGTGCGCCACATAAGGGCGCGCCAAGGAAGACCCGGCTGCGTTTTCTACGCCCTACTTAAGCGGACGCCTGATGTGCGCCGCATATATGACACCTCCGTGTTTCTCATGATGCGGGGGGTCAAGATAGAGGCGTGGCGTGGAAAACGCGGGCCCGCACAGTGTCACAGGTGCCAAAAGTTTAGGCACTCATCGCACCAGTGCCACCGCCCGCTCGCCTGCGTAAGATGTGGAGAGGGGCACGCAGCGAGAGACTGCCCACGCCCTCGGGAGGAGCCGGCCACCTGCGCAAACTGCGGTGGCCCGCACCCGGCGTGCCACGTCAAGTGCCCCGTTTTCCAAAAGGAAATACAGAACAGGCGGGCGGGGACTGTCGCCTTGACAACCAACTCGCGCCGCCCAACACAGCCGGCTGGAGACAGCGTCAGGCAGGTGGAAGAAGGCCACGGCGGCGCGACCCTGATGGCGGCAGCCAATGGGCCCACAACGCGCGGAGAGGCCACCTCTTCCAGGCGGAGGAGGAATAAGAAACGAGGGGGGAAAGGGAAGGAAAAGGCACAACCCCCCCCCCCCCTGCACAGAATCCAAAAATAACGACCAAGGCAGAGGTTTCGCAGGCCGCCCCCGCCCAGAGCAAGGCGCAGGTCAAACAAATTGAGAATGCGGCGACTAAAGGCGCCGGTGTTACAAAGAAAAAGAACCCGAAGGAACAAACAACGACCACCGAGGCTACCGGCGCCTCAGTGGCAGTTAATAAAGAATTCATGACCTGCGCCATAAAGATCATGATGGACCTAATCCAGGCCATCGGACGGGGGCAGGATCCACAACAAGTCATCCTAGATGGCCTAGCCACCTTATTAACGCTCACCCATGGCTAGGCCACTGCGGGTAATCAATTGGAATGCCCGCGGCCTGCGAAATAAGGTCGCCCTCCTCCGTCATCTTCTGAGGGACCAGGATATCGACGTGGCGTTGATAAACGAAACACACCTGGGACCCGAAGACAAGATGAAGTTCCCAGGTTACCACATATACCGCAAAGATGAACGGTCGGCATTCAATATCAGATATCGCGGTCTGGCAGTGCTGGTGAGGCGAAGAGTCGTCCATCAAGAGCTGCCCCCCTCGATGTCGCATAATTCATTGTACACGCTGGGCGTACAGATCCACGTGGCCGGCGAGGACCTGCGCGTATACGCCGCATACAAGCCACCCGCAACACAGTTAGACCTGGCTGAGTTGCGGGCCTTGCTCTTCACAGAACACCCAACGATCCTCACCGGGGACTTCAACTCGAAGCACCCAGCGTGGAACTCATACCACATGAATACTCAGGGGAGACGACTCTTCGCGGACGCGGAAGCCTTTGGCTACACGTCGCGGCAGTCGAGCAACACCTTGGGGACTACTTCGCGACGCCGATAGCTCCCGAGGAAGACCCGATATTTTTCTCGCCGGGCGCAGTCAGACGCGCCATCCTAAGAACGAAGCTCAGAAAGGCTCCCGGGGCCGACGGCATCACAAACGCCGCGCTACGCCACCTGCCGCACCGTATGGTGGCGGCGCTGGCGCGCCTGTTTACGGCGGTGCTGCGCACGGGGGCCTTTCCCGCCGCGTGGAAGGAGGGGCGCGTCATAATGCTGCCCAAGGCGGGGAAAAATGTATCGAAGCCGGAGAGCTATCGGGACATCGCTCTGCTGTCCACCATCTCCAAGGTGTTCGAATCGCTCCTGCTGCGACACCTTACGCCACACATTACGCCGAGGCCTGAGCAGTTCGGTTTCAGGGCGGAGCACAGCACGACGCTCCAGCTGTCGAGAGTACTCTACCAGCTGTCCACGACAATGAACAAGAAAGAGTACGCGGTAGCAGTACTTCTCGACATGGAGAAGGCCTTCGACCGCGTATGGCATGAGGGCTTAGTTTATAAACTAGCCACCTCCGACACGCCCCGTCGCGTTGTCAAAGTGGTCCAATCTTTTCTGTCCCACAGGAGCTTCAGGGTGCTGGTCGACGGAGCACTCTCTGCACCCCGCCCCATCGAGGCGGGAGTACCACAAGGCAGCTGCGTATCGCCTGCGTGTTACTCACGTTACACCGACGACATCCCAACCACAGCTGACACGACGCTCGCGCTGTACGCCGACGACGCCGCGTACATCTCAACCTCACTGAGCCCCAAGTACGCGGCGAAGAAGATACAGCGCGCGCTGAATATGCTCCCGGAGTGGCTCGCCAAATGGCGGCTATCCGTAAACGTGAGTAAAACGCAGGCTATGCTCACTGGCCAAAAACACCCTCCACCACCCCTGAAGCTCATGGGAGCTGAGGTCGCGTGGTCGTCGCAGGTCAAGTACCTCGGCGTCACCATCGACCGTCAGCTCTCGATGCGGCCGCACGTCATGCAAGTCGTGGCGCGGACAAGGGTCGCCCGTGCACTGCTCTACCCAGTGCTCTCGTCCCGCCTCCCGGCGCGTGTCAAGCTGGGCGTGTACAAGCTGTACATACGCCCGCTTCTGACATACGCCGCCCCCGCCTGGTTCGCCCTCACTAGCGAGTCGTCACGCAAGAAGCTCAGTGCGCAGCAGAACTTGACGCTGCGCACCATATTCCACGCCCCTCGCTACGTGAGGAACGATGTTATCAGGCGGGACTCCGGGACTGAGAGCCTGGAAGAGTTTGTGCAGCGCCTCGCGAAGGCAATGTTCGCGCGTGCCGACGCCTCTGCTTGGCCCCACGTCAAGCACTTGGCGCCCTGGCATGCGCGCCCGCCTGACGCGATGCGGCTCCCCAGAGATCTGCTCCCGACAGACGTCGCGGCCGCATCCCCCCCGGACTTGACTCCTGGGTAAGTCGCCCCACTTTACACGCGCCTTACTCAAACAACTATACTACGCATAACAACACTTCACCAAGTACGTAACGTGTTCTAAGTTAATATAGGCACGTTACGTACTAAAACACTCATTCATGACTCTACATGCGCTATACATAACTAGCACCGAATAGCAGCGCACGCTATTCGGTGCAGACGCACTGAGCGGCGACACACAATACAATGCCGCTCACACATACATTCTCGGCTCTGCGGTTCGTAACGTAACCGGCTAGATCTGGAAGCGGGACGAACGAGAGCCCCGCATTCACTATAGGTGCGTCAGAGTCGGCACCCTCGTCGCCGGTCGGCTCCCGCTGGGCTTCCCCCGTATGGGGGTTTCACCTGGCGGGGTCAGACCGCCGGGGTGTCGTGAAGAAACGACGCCGAAAATCGGCGTCGCGGCGCGCCTATAGTCACACAATAGCAATGAATCACGCGGGTGTGCGTTGCCGTTCACTTTTGAACAGGCGCTTTCAACGCACACCCGAACATCTAAGCCGTAACTAGGCCACCCAATGACGGTCCCGTATTGACGGGACACGGTATTGCTCCTGCGACCTGGGGGCGAAGCCCTGAGGCCGCTCGCCGCGCCCCTCGCGGGGCGCAACGACTGCCAAGGTGTGGGCAGTCAGTCATTCCGCTTCCGACGCTCGCCCGCGACGGTCGTACCGCTCCGCGCTCTCGATCGTTCCGTGCCTGAGTCATCGCTACGCTTCGTCACGCCCGCCGTGACGTCACTCGTAGTCGCCGACTACGACGCCTGGTCCGGATCCGCCTTTTTCGAGGCGGTGAAGGATATCCTGTTTCTATAACAGAGTATCGTCAAAAACAATTTGGTTTGGCCCCTTCAGGGTAAAACCACAGTTTCGTGGTCCTTGGTTGGAAACCTCACGGTGTCAACAATACCAAGGGGGTGCTGACCCGACGCACCCGCTAATCCCCTTCAGGGTGAAGCAGTCAATTGGAGTCGAGTGCTAGGTTTTGGCCTTGGGGGATCTCCTAGTCATACCTAGTTACTGAGTTTCCTTTTCAGCTACACACCTAGTGTCGGTTGGGTGTGTCTTCCCCTTCGCACTAGACCCAATAGGGCCCGGCTCGCACAATAAGACTGGCGACCGGCTACAAGCTTAGGGCTCATCATTAGGTACTCACCTCCCAGTCTCTACCCGACTGGGAGGGTTACACATCCCCGGACCCATCCATCCGGGGAGTTAGGCCAGTTAGGCTTTAAATAGGTCCCCCGCGGGAACGAAAACTCCAAAATTTCCCCATAAAATTTTTGATTCATTCGCCAATCATGGCAAACTCCAATATTTTGGAGATATTGCTAGAAATACTTAAGGAAAACCCTGCTATTTCTGCCAAATATGGCGGAAAAATTCAGCGTGAAATCGCTAACTGTCCTCCGGCTACCGAAGCCAACGTCGCTGATTTTAGTGACGCGCTTGACAGCCCATTATCTCCCCCGCTTGCTGATCAAGGCATTCCGGTTGGTCAATTCACGGAAGTGTTTATCAACTCTGATCCCATTGTTCATCGAACAACAAACGACTTCCAGGTAGATAGCCCTCTATCGCTCCCGTCCGCCGACAATGTCGTGCCGACCGCCCAATTCCCGAAATCATCCATTGTTTCCGGCCCACCTACTAATCCTATTGTTCATAGAACAATGGACGCCGCGCAGGTGTGCGCTGCAGTTGGATTCCGTGAAATGGACACCACCGAACCTGTGTCCAATAACAACTCTGACAATGATTTGTCATCATGCCCCTCGTCCTCGGAAGACGACTTTCAAGTCGTCACCGGCGGCAAGAGGAAGAAAGGGAAAACCTCCCAGGCCAGCAAGGCCAAAAAAACCACCGCGTCGCCCCCGTCCCCAACTCAAACGCCCGTTCGACCCGCTAGCCCCGTCCCAACTACCTCTGCTCGCGTGCAGAATAGTCGTCCCCCCAGCCCGATAGCCCAAACTTCCTCAGCCCAAAGGAAGCAACGCCCTCCGCCCCCCTTTTACATACAAGACAAGGGGAAATGGACTGATGTGTCCAAGATGTGTGTTGATCGAAAGATCAACTACACAAACGCCCGTGCCTGCCAAAATGGCATTAAAGTCTCCGTCCCTACGTCGAACGATTATAGGGAACTATATCGCGCCCTCCGTGAAAGGAATATTTCCTTTCACACTTTCTCCTTCCCCGAGGACACGCCCACTCGTGTAATTATTAAACGTGTCCCTAAAGAAATCCTTGTACAGGATATTAAAGACGACCTTGCCGATCAAGGTATACCAGTGATCGCCGTCCATCGCTTACATAAAGCGAGAGGCGGTGAATTGTACGACATGGTTCTTGTCATTTGTGAACCAACCGAAGGTCATCACCCGATTTTCAAGATTAAGTCCATTTGCTCCCTATCCGGTATCTCAATTGAAAAGCCCTACAAAACCGCAACAGTGGGACAATGCCACCGTTGCCAACTGTATGGCCATGCGCAGAGCAACTGCTATGCGACTCCCAGATGCGTCAAGTGTCTGGGCGAGCACAGCACTGCGGACTGCCCTCGGCCCAAAGACCGAACCCTCTGTTCGGAACCACCCAGCTGCGTTCTCTGCGGCCAGACCGGTCACCCGGCAAACTACCGCGGCTGTCCCAAAGCCCCCAAACTCGCTCCTAAATTAGCGAAGCGCGCCAACACCCGCCAACAAAGAGAGGCACCTTCCTCTCAAATTCCCCAACGTCTAGCTCCTCAGAGACCATCCCCGTGGAACAGGCTAAACCACGAAAAAGCCTTTCCCTTCTTGGCCCCTGCCAAACCTTTGCAGGCACTGATGGATATACCCATCACAGCGCAGATCCTGCCTATAGCCGTGGCTCCAGAGGCCACAACCAGCCCCAAACCCGCGCCTCAAACCACTGCTGCTCCTGCTGCCAAACAACCGCCCAAACCCTCACCCGTCGGGAACGGCGAGTCTTCCGCCCAGACTCTACTGCGCCACTATAAAATATTTATGACCCGCCAAGCCAGGTCTCTCCGCGATGCCCTTCTGGCTGCCGAGCAGCAGAATAACGGCAAAATTACGACGGAAATGTACAGCCAAATATTCAGCACACACAGTGATGTCGTGCTAGGCCTCGACCAGATGGATGCGATGGACTGATCCAATGGATTCCCAACGCAAAAATCACACTAGGCCTCGATCCCTCAAATTAGGTTTTTTCAACGCCAATGGCATTTTCAACCAACGCGCCGAAATAACTAAATTCCTCCGCGACCACCAATTAGACGTCCTCCTATACAGGAGACCCTTTTGAAACCCCACCGCGCTGACCCCAAAATTGCGAATTACCGTCTAGTTCGCAATGACAGAACACGCTGCCACGGCGGCGGTACCCTTATTTATTATAGGAAGGAGTTATACTGCATCCCTCTGACCCCACCCGCGCCTCTCTCTCACCTAGAGTACTCTGCCTGTCGACTAGGCATGACTGGTCATCCTCCGATAACCATCATCTCTGCCTACCATCCCCCACCATCGGTCGCGTCTCTTGCTTCAGACGATCCTATCGCGCTCACCAGCGATCTCACGACTCTCTTCGGCCTAAGTGACTCCGTCTTACTAGCGGGCGATCTCAACGCCAAACACCCCGCTTGGAACAGCAACACGACAAATGCCAGAGGCAGAATCGTGTATAACCTAGGCGCGACCCTAAACTATGACGTCATCGCTCCGATGACTCCCACCCACTACCCACACGACACCAACCATAGGCCCGATGTCCTCGATGTGGCGCTCCTAAAGAATGTAAACCTCCGTTTACACTCCATAGAAGCGCTTCACGAACTCAACTCGGATCACCGTCCCGTTATCCTACACCTAGGTTCCCGCTCGGGTAACCATGATCCTACCCAACCTCCTCCGACCCAATTGATCACCGACTGGAGGAAAGTAAGTGAAAAACTGAAATCCACCACGTCGCCACAATTGGACACCATTCCTGACCACATAGTCTCAGTCGCTGACACGACGGCGGCGATCGACTCGCTTACAGATCACGTACAATCCGTCCTGAACGATTGTTCAAGGGAAGTTCCTGTAGTGGAAGACCACCGCTGGAAACTCCCGGATGATGTACGGAATCTGATAACGGAGAAGAACGCAGCCATCCGCGCGTACAGCGCTTTTCCCTGCGCCGCAAACAAAGCTCACATGCGCAACTTACAGCGTGCTGTAAGGAAACGCATTGCCGAGCAGCGTAATGCGAGCTGGGACAAGATGCTGAGCGAACTTGAGCCCACCCATCTTGCCTTCTGGCAGCTTCAGAGGAAGTTACGATCCACTGAAGTGGCCACAATGCCTCCTCTCATTCGTCCCGATAAGAGTATCGCCTTCGATAACTCTGAAAAAGCAGAATGCCTAGCCGACAGCCTAGAGTCCCAGTGTTCTCCCAGCTCTCAACCAGTAGACCAAGCCCACCTCGATATGGTGAACGCCGAAGTCGAACGTAGAACTTCCCTTCCGCCCGTCGAAGATCCCGATAATCCACTGGCCCCCATCACTCCTGATGAGGTCCAGGATATCATTAAAAGTCTCCAACCGCGAAAAGCCCCTGGCTCCGACGGCATCACCAATAGGGTTTTCAAACTTTTCCCCGCCCAGCTTATAGTGCTAATGACTGCCATCTTCAATGGCGCATTGAGCAATAATATGTTCCCTACAACCTGGAAACAGGCCACCGTCATAGGTCTACCCGTAGTCTGACCCGTCTAGCTACCGTCCCATTAGCTTACTCAACGTCCTCGGTAAAATCTATGAAAGGCTTATATATAAGCGGCTCAAAGATTTTGCCGAAGCAAAGAGTCTAATACCCAATGAGCAGTTCGGATTTAGAACCGAACACTCATGTATCCAACAAGTCCACCGCATCGTAGAACACGTCAGCGCCGGCTTCCAACGGGGCGCAATAACGGGAGCCTTATTCTTCGACATAGCGAAAGCGTTCGACAAAGTCTGGCACAATGGCTTAATCTATAAGCTATACCAACTCGGCGTGCCTGACCGTCTCGTGCTCATCCTACGGGACTTTTTATCGAATCGCACCTTTCGTTATCGAATTGAGGGGGAGCTCTCCTCCCCCCATCCCATTCGCACAGGAGTTCCTCAAGGCTCCGTACTATCCCCCCTCGTTTTCACGCTATTCACTAGTGATATTCCCAAGCATAAAAATACCCAGCTAGCCCTATTCGCCGACGATACGGCTATTTATTATACCGGTCTTAAACCCGATGCCATCGCTCGCACTCTCCAAACTTCCGCAAACACTCTGGCCAAGTAGTTCCGGAAATGGAGAATCGAAGTCAACCCAGACAAAAGCCAGGCAGTCCTCTTTTCTAAACCGCGGATAAACCCACCCTCCCGTCGTCCGATTACCATGTACGGCAAGCCGATCCCTTGGGAAAAGCAAGCCAAATACTTAGGCGTGGTCCTCGATAGACACCTCTCCTTCGCTGAGCACATAAAGCAGGCACGTTCGCGCGCCGCTTTCGCTCTAGGTAGGCTCCACTTCATTCTTAGCTCTCGCAGCAAGTTATCACTCGGGTGCAAGCTGCGTATTTTCACCGCGGTCATCCGTCCCATCATGACCTACGCCTGCGTTGTTTTCGCACACGCAAAGCCCTACCTCCTCCACAAGATGCAGACCCTCCAAAACCGATTCCTCCGTAGAGTCACGGGAGCCCCCTTTTATGTTCGAAATGAGCTTCTTCACGTAGACCTCAAGATGCCCACCATCCAGCAGTTCATGAAACGCGTCTCCAAGCGTTTCTTTGAAACTTCAATCCAACATAGGAATCCCCTTATCGTATCGGCCGCCCAATACGAACCCTCGCGTATCTCTAAGATTCGCCGACCAAGGCATTTCCTAGTCACTCCCGATGACGCAATCACCCTGCTCCAAGAGAGCCGTAGGGAAACAAGTACAGTGGCACACAAACACAAAAACCGACCGTCCTTCCGTCCTCGCCGCCGAGGCCCGCCGCGACGTCCCCGTAATAGTCCACCCCGACCCTTGCCAGAGCCAGCGCGCGACGCTGAGCCAGTAGCTTTAAATTCCCTTATTAATAATAATAATAATGATATGATCCAGCTTGTCCCTAGCTGCCCTCCCCCTGCGACGCCCTAAGCCGAGGTCCGTACCCCACAGGGGGTGCCCTTAGCGTGTAGTCGCATAGTTTGTAAGTTTTTAATAAGCCCTGGCTGGAGGCTTTAATTGCTTGTGTGCTGTCTTGAAGGTTGATATTCACCCTCACGACTTGCGGGACGTTTACCGGATTCCTGGTAAAAAAGGCGTGACCAGGAGCATTGTTGCAGAATTCTCCACGGTAAAAAAGAAATCCTGTGTTCTTTCGTCAGTTAAAGAGTTCAACAAAAGCAAAAACACGGCTGACAAACTTAATACCGGGACTATTGGGATAGCAGGAAAGTGTCAGCCAGTCTATGTGGCTGAGTATTTACCACCTTCTACTAGAAAACTATTTTACTTGGCGCGTAATTTCGCAAAGGACAATAAATATAACTTTTGTTGGTCATCAAATGGGAATATCTTCATTCGCAAAGAAGTAGGTGAAAAACAAATTCTCATTCAGTCAGAACAATGCCTACTCAATCTAAAACCACAGGAATGACTATGTGACTGTAACTATAATGCTAATATAAAACATTATTCTTCGTATGATTGTAAACAACTAACTCATGATATTTGCATTGTATTAATTTCTTATATTTTAAAAATTTATAACTTAGCCATGTGCGTAACACTGAGTAAAACATATCTGTGCTATGTCTCTCGTTTGATATCACTTTTTAAAACTTGTTCTCTTCTTTACTCACACCCACACTTTCATCACACACAACTCTGTATACACTCACTTATCACTTATAACCACACATATAATTTACATTATTCAATTGCCATCAAGCCGTATAGTATTGTTGTTTCGTCAAGTAGATGCCTAGTAATTATTTCCAATGTACTGTATCCCAATTTAGAGACACTTTTTAATATAATCTTAAATGGCTAATTTCGATTCTATACCTTCTGACATAGACTCCCTTAGTGTATCTAAGGTACACAAATGTCTTCCTGAAAATTGTTTACAGTACATTAAAAACCCGAAACTCAATTTTAAGATACTCCATCTAAACATAAGAAGCATTACTAAAAACTTCGATCATATTCCCGTTCTCATGGAGACTTTAGGGTTTCAATGTGACGTACTCGTACTATCAGAATGTTGGTTGGACAAACTGGCACACTTACCCACCTTGGATGGCTATACTTCGTACTGCACAAAAAATAACCATAACCAAAATGATGGATGTGCTTTGTATGTTAAAAGTTCTTTGATTTGCGACGTAACAGAACCATGTTTTATTACTGATGGAACCTGTCTTGTTTGCCGTATTGGTGATGTTACAATTATAGCAATATACCGCTCACCATCATTTAAGAACGTAAACAATTTTTTAACGAGTTTAGATAGAGTACTCAAGGCATCTACCCGCACTGTAATCCTTATTGGTGACATGAATATCGATATTAAGGACGGTAATAAAGACAGTTATTCCGACGAATACATGTCCTGCGCGGCTGCAAATGGGTTATTTCCTGCGCACCTGTTACCCACTAGAATCTCAAACTGCTTGGACCACATATTCCTAAAAACAAATTTGTCCGCTACAACCTTTGTCATAGAATCAGCAATAACTGATCATGATCCGCTATTGCTGTTATTAGAGATGAAGACAACTACTACCTCTAATTACGATATTAATAAACGCAAAATTGATTGTCCCTCGATTGTAGCGGCTATTAACTGCTTCGATTGGTCACCAATATTGGTTATGCATAATCCCAATGATGCGGCAAGGACATTAGTTGAAAACCTCTCTTCTATTGTGCATGATCATACCAGAGAATATAAAGTGCCCAGAAAAGAACGTAACCTTAAACCATGGATTACACCTGGGCTTCTACGGTGCATTAGACATCGAGATCGTTTACACCTCAAACTTAAAAAGTCAAAAGACAATCCTATCCTAAAAGTCTCGTATACCAGATATCGGAATTATTGTAATTTCCTGTTACGCAAACTTAAAAGTTCGTATGAGATGGAAGAATTTTCAAAGGCAAAAAATAATATTAAGGCAACTTGGAACGTCGTTAAAACAGTAACAGATTTACACTCTCCTCGTCGACCTCCTACTGAACTCCTCAAACTCCGCGATACTTCAAGATCCTCACTTAATATGGTAAACGAATACTTTGCCAACATTGGTAAAAAGCTTGCATCTAAAATAAAAAATGGCCGCCAACCATCAAATAAATCTGCATCACACTCTCGGGGCTCGATGGTTCTCCTTGACGTCACGGATAAAGACATTGAAACCATTATTCTGGGACTTAGAACGAACTGCGCAAATGGCTGGGATGGAATTCCTGCTAACATCATCAGAGCATCCAGGCAAGTACTAGCTCCCATCATCGCACATGTTTGCAATTTGTCTTTTTCCTGTGGTATCTTTCCAAATGTGTTAAAAAAAGCGGTTGTTCACCCCATCTACAAGGCTGGGAGCAGAGACGATGTAAGCAACTATAGGCCTATTTCCATTCTTTCTGCAATGTCAAAGATTCTGGAGCGAGTGCTTAACAACAGCCTCACGGGCTTTCTCAAAAAGTTTAATTTACTCGCCGATAACCAATATGGTTTCAGAACTGGTATTAGTACAGAGGACGCAGTATTGGCACTAACTGATCACGTGGCTAGGATTCTTGACAAGAAGCGGAAGTGCCTAGGTATTTTTTTGGACCTCTCCAAGGCCTTTGACACCGTTTCTGCCCCAGCCTTATTGGAAAAAATGGAGTCAATCGGAATAAGGGGTCAAGTTTTGGCGATATTCGCAGACTATTTAAGTGGCCGTACACAAACTGTAACTATAGATGGGGAGAAGAGTGAGGAACTTCCTATAGAGTACGGTGTACCACAAGGTAGTATCTTGGGGCCCACTCTTTTTCTTATCTATATCAATGAGTTATGCAGTCTGTCTCTCGGCAACTGTAGAATTTTCACATACGCTGACGATACAGCCCTTATAATCGACGGTGCAGACTGGCCACAGGCTCATCGAAACGCAGAGTCTGCGTTGACATGCGTTATGCACTGGCTGGGAAATAATCTCCTCACGCTTAATTTAAGTAAAACCTTATACTTACCTTTTAGCATCAGGTCCAATCAGCGCCCACCAGACTCCCTGTCCCTTGTAGCACATACATGCAATTCTAAACTGCTATGTAACTGCCTTTCCTTGACCAAATCCTCTCACGTCCGGTACCTTGGCATACATATTGACCAGCACTTAAATTGGCATAAGCAGATTGAGGTAGTATCGGCTCGAGTGCGTAAGTTGATTTACGTTTTTAAGAAGCTTCGCAAATCGGCTGACAAATCTACGCTCAAACTGGTTTACCTGGCCTTGTGCCAGTCTGTGCTAACCTATTGCTTACCAATCTGGGGAGGAGCCACAGAAAATGTTTTCATTAGACTCGAGCGAGCGCAGAGAGCTGTCTTGAAGGTAATGCTTTCCCTTCCACGCCGGTATCCCACCATACGTCTGTATTCAGACTGTAAAGTTTTAACGGTAAGGCAGCTCTATGTGCTTCTGTTGGTTCTTCGAAGGCATGCTTCTCGACCCACACATCCCCCAAGCGGTAGAGTGAAACATAGGGTCTTTTCCCAGGAATTGCACAGGACCGCGTTTGCGAAACGCCAGTACTATGTAACAAGCACTAAAGTGTATAACTATCTTAATAAAAAAATCAACCTCTTCACAAAAAGCAAAATAGAATGTAAAAATAGTCTTACAGATTACTTGGCATCATTATCATACCGTAATACCGAGGATCTTCTGGCAGGAACTTTGTAGTTTCTGCACATATACTCCATGCACAAACAACACAGAATCAATCTTACATAATTATACACTATCGCAATCCCCTTATAAAAGCACACATTCCCTAGCACACACAGTCTCTTCACACATACACATTCACTCGCATACTCACACTCCCCTCTCCCTCACATACTCACACACGCACTCATTCTAATTTGTTTGTTATCTTTAAAAATAGTTTTTTTTTTGTTTTATACATATAATATTTTTGTAATTTTTTTTCAATCAATCTGTATACTCGTAAAATGGTCTGCTTGTGCTTGATGTTTGAAGAACACTGACTCCTAAGATACAGGGACATACCTAGTTTAGGAGTCAGGGTCTCTACTGACACATGTTTCTTTTTTTTATTGTTCATTTTATGCTTGCATTTTATTTAACCATGTGTTGCTTTGTAACCTTTTTGAGTAATAAAGATTATTTATTATTATTATTCCATTTATTACATTTTACAAACATATTATTTACATTTTTAAATATTCCTATAAAAACAAAAAACATTTAAAAATATAAAAAACAGTAGCCCACCGGTATCGGGTACAGGGTCCAAGCTACCGGTGGTCAGGGCTCTTGAGAGAGGAACCTCCTAACAATTCGCGCCGTGTCCAGAAGTACTGCTTTCTGGATCAAGCCCTTGATCCAGCTGCCCAACGAGAGCCTCCTAAGATGTTTGTCGAGGCTCTTGGCTATTATGCCATTGGCCGAGACGACTATCGGCACAATGATTGCTGTATCCACATCCCACATGTCGACAACCTCGCGAGCCAGATCAAGATACTTAAATTGCTTATCTTTCTCGGCTTTCACGAGGTTTTCGTCATGAGGGACCGCTATATCAACAATCATTGAGCGACGCTCTAATCGGTCTATCACCACTATGTCAGGCTTATTGGCAACAATAGTCCTGTCAGTGATGATAGACCGATCCCAGTACAATGTAATATTGCCATTTTCGAGAACTGGGTCGGGCACATACCTATAGTACGGTACTTCTGATTCCACAAGATTGTATTTAAGAGCAAGTTGCTGGTGAACAATCCTGGCTACAAGGTTGTGTCTATGCAAATAGTCTCCGTTAGCCAGACGAGAACAACCGGAGATAATGTGACGAATGGATTCTCCCGGTTTGTGACATGCCCGACATGTGTCTACCGTACCATCCTTCACAATATATTTCCGATAGTTATTCGTCATCATAACTTCATCCATAATCGCACAAACAAAACCTTCGGTTTCCCCGAAGAGGTCACCAAAACGTAGCCAGGCTACGGACGCTAATGTATCTACGTCAGACCCATGAAGGGCCCGGTAATAGCGTCCGTGAAGCTCCTTGCTCTGCCATACTTCTCTGCGGTCATTAGTATCTAATACTACAGGTTTGCGCCAATTCTCGCTACCTAAGGAGAGCGGAGTGAGGCCTTTGTCCACCGCTACCACATCTCGATGCATACCCACGTCGGCTTTTAGGAAATATTCCCTAAGGCTGCATACCTCGCGGTTATGCAGGGTCTTTGCATTTAAAAAGCCACGACCCCCGCACTTCCGCGGGATATACAGCCTCATCACCGATGAACGTGGGTGATGCATCCGATTTGCAGTCAGCGTTGTGCGGACCCGCCTGTCCAAGGCGTCAAGTTCAGTCTGAGTCCATTTGAGTATGCCAAAAGAGTACATCAATACTGGCATGACCCAACCATTGAAGGCACGCACCTTGTTTCCGCCTGATAGAAGACTATTCAGTACTTTATTCAGGCGGCCAAAGAAGCGTTCCTTCAGTGATTGTTTAACATAAGCAACATTGATGCCTAGTGCCTCTGACATACCCAAATACTTGTAGGTTTCAGTTGAGCCGAGGGATCTTAGGTGTATGGAGTCCGAAAGTTGAGTTCCCACGGATTCCATAATCTCCCCTCGCTTTACATGCATGACCGCACATTTGTCCACCCCGAATTCCATCCTGATGGCGCTACTGAAGGTTTCCGTTACCTTCAGTAGCTCCATCAGTTGCAAGTTGGTGGAGGCAAAAATTTTCAAATCATCCATGTAAAGCAAGTGTGATATGACCTGACCACCTCTTCTCAACTGTTATTATTATTATTATTATTATTATAATTAATTTATTAATTAAGGCAACCACAGGCAAGCCCGGTTAAGCAGCCGACAACCTCAGAGGTTGACCCGCGAGATGCCACACAAAAAAAAAAAAAACGTGGGCAGTCAGTCTTGTTTCAATCGTCGCGGTGTACACATCAGTCTCGTCCCGATCGCCGCGCTGTACACACGCCTACGCTCTCGCTTGAACATTGTGCTACTGTTGAAGATTGTAAAGTGAATAAATAGTGTTTGCTCGTTTTCAAGATTTTTCCTTTTCAACCCTGCTATCCTGAATATCGAACAATTTTGGTCCTTCGTAAGCCGGATCTAGTGGAAAAACAGTTAAAATGAGCGAGAAGAGCACAGTGACTACAAGGAGCCGGCTGCGTCAGCTACAAGAAGATATGCGCAAACGGCGCATCTTAGAAACGGACTCCGGCGTGCCGTCTGAATTGCCACCAGGCTCACCATCGATAGCACCTACGATGCTTTCGGATCCAGCACCAGTCATCCCACTGGCGGGCGGTCGTGTAGTGGACCACCGGGATATATTTACGCCAGTGCGGTCGGTGACAACCAGAAGAGCTAGATCCGGGGCTAGTCACGCGTCATCAAGGAGCGGCCGGAAGAGTGCCGACTACTTACGACGGAGGGCCGAGTACGAGGCCGAACGACAGTTAGTGCAAATGAAGGAGAGACTAGTGCAAAAGAAGCTAGAAGCCGATCTAGCCGAGATAGACGCCGCCGAAGAGGACTCGGGTTCCGATGAAGAAGGAACATCACGTCGTGTTGAGGAATGGATTACGCACACGACGCCAGTCGCGACCGGTCAAGCACCCGTCATGTCGAGTCGCGAACAACAGCCACCGCGGCCACCAACACAGATACCCGTGGCAGAAACAGTGTGTGATGTGCAAAATGACCACGTGCCCGCGCAATATACAAGTGCGAACGCGTCAGTGCCGCCCGAGCGAGCGCCCGTGTCTCAAACACCGTACGCGCCCGCGACCGTTCAGTCGAGTGAACCAATGTGCCAAGCCACGCCGATGGCGACTACGAGCACTGCACACGCGCCAAACCGCGATCATATTAAGTGGGACAACGTATTCGTCGAAGACTCGGACAGAGCCAAGCTACCGCGAGACAGGAAAATAGAACAATTGGCCGACGCAATAGCAAGCATCGCACGACCACGGCCGGTACCTAGGCAGGCTTATGAGCTGCCATATTTCAGTGGTGACCCAGCGGAATGGCTATCGTATAAGAACATGTACTACGACACCACAACGATGTATCAGTTCAAACATCATGAAAACTTGGCGCGATTGAAAACGTCGTTACAAGGTGAAGCCAGGTTAACAGCGGAAGATTTACTGCGTACATCAGCCGATCCAGCGGAGATAATAAGAACGCTAGACGAAGAGTTCGGCCACCCGAACCTAGTACTTGAGTGCGCGTTAAAGAAAGTGCGCGCACTGCCAAAAGTAACAGAGAGTGGTCGCGAGTTGAGAAGATTCTCCACGACAGTGAGAAATTGTGTTTCGTTATTAAAAAGTGTACGTGCGACTGGATACCTGAATAATCCTCAGCTGGTAAGTGATTTACTTAGTAAACTCACAACAGTGCAACGCGCTCAGTACGGAGACTTTGCCATGGGCATAGCGGCTAGTCAAGGGATCGACATGCGCGTCTCGCCGAGCCTAGAAATGTTCTCCGAGTTCTTGAGCCATTTAGCGCGCGCATCGTCCTATTATGTACAAATGGATATGAGTCAACCCGCATTGTCAACGGGCAAACCCAAAGCTAGCGCGCCACCAGCTAAAGTAGTAAGAAATATACAACGCTTGCATGTACACTCGAGCAGCGGAGAAAACACACGGACGCAAGCCCCTGAGGATTCATGCAAAATGTGTGGAGAGAAACACATAATTTCGGCTTGCGAAAAGTTCACGGACATGAACACTGACGAACGATGGAAATTCGTGAAAGAACACAAACTGTGTTTCAACTGCCTTAGCGAGAAACACTCAAAGAAGTTCTGCCGGAAGAAGAAATGTACCTCATGTAACTACGCGCATCATACACTTCTGCATATGGAGAAGAAATCGGAAAGTGTGACCAACGTCAACGATTACACCGGGAAAGCATTATTGAAGATATTACCGGTACGCGTCTCGGTCGGCGGGAAAGACGAGCGCTGTTACGCTCTGCTCGACGACGGCGCAACAGTGTCGTTGATAGACAGTGCGTTGGCAGAAGGAGTTGTGGGCAAACGAGTGCCATTAGTGATACATAGTGCACGTGGACAGGAGATCACAGACAAAACCTCGCGAGTGATTAGTGTACGAGTGTGTGGCCCCAACGGACGTGAACACATAGTTAAGTGCCGTACGCTAGTGAACCTGGACTTACCAGCGCAGTCAGTGCCAGAAGCTGTAATGAGAGAACACGCCCACCTTCGCGACTTGGGTTGCGAAGGAATGAGCGGAGCCAGGCCCTTGTTGTTGCTGGGACAAGACAACTGGGAGCTGCTTGTGAGCCAGGAGACACGCCGAGGGAAATCTGGTAAGCCAGTCGCTTCTTTGACCTCGCTAGGATGGGTCGTTCACGGACCCTTAGGCAAAGTATATTCCAGTAACCAATCAGTTAATTGCATTGTTGAGCCCAATTTATTATATAATTTAGACTCTGACTTACATAACGTCGTTAAGGGTGCAGCGAGTACATACTGCGGCAGCACCGCCTGAGCCGGTGCTAAACTACGCACGGCTACCAACGTGGACACGTGCCCTGTACGTAGTGGCACGTATACTTATCTTCGCGGAACGCTGTCGCAGGCGGCGCCAATCAGCCGCCGTGACAGCAGAAGATCTCGACGAGGCCAGACTGCGCTTGTTGCGCCTGGCACAGGAAGAAAGTTACGCAACAGACATCGCAGCACTGCGGGAGGCCCGTCCTCTACCCGCCAACAGCAAGATACGAGCACTAGACCCTATATGTTCGAAGACGGTCTAGTAAGAGTGCGCGGCAGGCTGGGCGCCTGTAACGAGCTCAGTTTCGGGGAGCGCCACCCGATTATACTGGACGGCAGGCATGCGCTCGCTCGCAAGCTGGTCTACCATCACCACGTGGCCGCACTGCACGCCAACCAGGAGGCGGTCGTGAACCGAATCCGCGAGGCCTACTGGATCACCAATCTGCGGTCCACAGTCAAGGCCGTAGCCGCCAGTTGTCAGCGGTGCCGCCTGGAAAAGGCGAGACCAGCAGCGCCGAAGATGGGTGACCTTCCGACCGCAAGACTAGAAATCACCAGACGAGCGTTCGTCCACTGTGGGGTCGACTACTTTGGCCCCATGGAGGTCGCTATTGGACGAAGAAGGGAGAAGAGGTGGGGCGTATTATTTACGTGCCTCACTACGCGCGCCGTCCACCTGGAGCTGGCGTCATCGCTAAGCGCCGACTCAGCCATCATGGCCCTGCGGTGCCTCATTGCGCGCCGCGGGCGTCCCTCCGACTTATACTCGGATCGGGGAACGAACTTCGTCGGGGCGCACGCCGAGCTTCGCGCCGCCCTGCGCGACCTAGACCAGGCGCAGGTGGAGAGCGAGGCGACAGGCCGCGGTATCGCGTGGCACTTCAACCCCCCGGCATCCCCACACATGGGTGGGTGTTGGGAGCGACTAGTGCGCTCTGTCAAGAATGCGCTCAAGGCAACTCTACGTGAGCGCGCACCGCGCGAGGAGGTGCTATATACCTTGCTCGCGGAGGCTGAGCTGGTTGTGAACAGCCGGCCTCTCACCTACATCAGCAGCGACGTCGAGCATCCGGTGGTGCTGACCCCCAATCATCTCCTGCTGGGCACTGCCGCAGGAGATGCTCCGTGTACGCGAGGCCACGCTATCGACGAGGACTCACGCCGCATGTGGCGACGAGCGAACGCGCTGGCCGACCTCTTTTGGAGGCGTTGGCTGCGTGAGTACCTGCCGACTCTTCAACGTCGTGACAAGTGGTCACAAAGTGTGCCGAACGTCAAAGTGGGTGACGTGGTTGTGGTAACGGACCATAACAAACCGCGAAATCAGTGGACCAAAGGGGTCATTACAAGTGTATTTCCTGGTGCGGACTCTGTAATTCGTGTGGTAGACATAAGAACCAACAATGGCATTTTACGTAGGCCAGTTGTTAAGGTTGTTGTACTCCCGACAGATGGTAGTATGGTCGGTTGAACCCTCATACGGGGGGTGGGAATGTTAGGGAGCACAGCAACCTAGGATAGATAGTAAGTAAATATAATCGTAGAATCGTATCGAAGATTGTACATGGTAGATTTAATATTCGTTGTTATGTAGAGTCGTTTTTATCATGTAGAATCATTTAGTTATTATATAGAATCCATATCGTTGTATCGTATAGAATTGTTTTGAAAATAGCATTTTTTGGAGAGCTAATGTATATAATTAATGTAGTATATGCATGTAAATGTCGGCCGTAGATTGGTGGACGCGGCATGAGATAACATCGAGCACTCTCCACGCGCGCCACCTACGACCGCGCATATAAATATAGCCGCCCACTGCGTGGGCAGTCAGTGAAAAGCCCCTGGCTCCGACGGCATCACCAATAGGGTTTTCAAACTTTTCCCCGCCCAGCTTATAGTGCTAATGACTGCCATCTTCAATGGCGCATTGAGCAATAATATGTTCCCTACAACCTGGAAACAGGCCACCGTAATAGGTATTCCCAAACCAGGCAAGCCCAAGTCTGACCCGTCTAGCTACCGTCCCATTAGCTTACTCAACGTCCTCGGTAAAATCTATGAAAGGCTTATATATAAGCGGCTCAAAGATTTTGCCGAAGCAAAGAGTCTAATACCCAATGAGCAGTTCGGATTTAGAACCGAACACTCATGTATCCAACAAGTCCACCGCATCGTAGAACACGTCAGCGCCGGCTTCCAACGGGGCGCAATAACGGGAGCCTTATTCTTCGACATAGCGAAAGCGTTCGACAAAGTCTGGCACAATGGCTTAATCTATAAGCTATACCAACTCGGCGTGCCTGACCGTCTCGTGCTCATCCTACGGGACTTTTTATCGAATCGCACCTTTCGTTATCGAATTGAGGGGGAGCTTTCCTCCCCACATCCCATTCGCGCAGGAGTTCCTCAAGGCTCCGTACTATCCCCCTCGTTTTCACGCTATTCACTAGTGATATTTCCAAGCATAAAAATACCCAGCTAGCACTATTCGCCGACGATACGGCTATCTATTATACCGGTCTTAAACCCGATGCCATCGCTCGCACTCTCCAAACTTCCGCAAACACTCTGGCCAAGTGATTCCGGAAATGGAGAATCGAAGTCAATCCAGATAAAAGCCAGGCAGTCCTCTTTTCTAAACCGCGGATAAACCCACCCTCCCCCCGTCCGATTACCATGTACGGCAAGCCGATCCCTTGGGAAAAGCAAGCCAAATACTTAGGCGTGGTCCTCGATAGACACCTCTCCTTCGCTGAGCACATAAAGCAGGCACGTTCGCGCGCCGCTTTCGCTCTAGGCAGGCTCCACTTCATTCTTAGCTCTCGCAGCAAGTTATCACTCAGGTGCAAGCTGCGTATTTTCACCGCGGTCATCCGTCCCATCATGACCTACGCCTGCGTTGTTTTCGCACACGCAAAGCCCTACCTCCTCCACAAGATGCAGACCCTCCAAAACCGATTCCTCCGTAGAGTCACGGGAGCCCCCTTTTATGTTCGAAATGAGCTTCTTCACGTAGATCTCAAGATGCCCACCATCCAGCAGTTCATGAAACGTGTCTCCAAGCGTTTCTTTGAAACTTCAATCCAACATAGGAATCCCCTTATCGTATCGGCCGCCCAATACGAACCCTCGCGTATCTCTAAGATTCGCCGACCAAGGCATACCCTAGTCACTCCCGATGACGCAATCACCCTGCTCCAAGAGAGCCGTAGGGAAACAAGTACAGTGGCACACAAACACAAAAACCGACCGTCCTTCCGTCCTCGCCGCCGAGGCCCGCCGCGACGTCCCCGTAATAGCCCACCCCGACCCTTGCCAGAGCCAGCCCGCGACGCTGAGCCAGTAGCTTTAAATTCCCTTATTGATACTAATAATGATATGATCCAGCCTGTCCCTAGCTGCCCTCCCCTGCGACGCCCTAAGCCGGTCCGTACCCCACAGGGGGTGCCCTTAGCGTGTAGTCGCCTAGTTTGTAAGTTTTTTAATAAGCCCTGGCTGGAGGCTTTAATTAATTTATTAATTAAGGCAACCACAGGCAAGTCCGGTTAAGCAGCCGACAACCTCAGAGGTTGACCTGCGAGATGCCACACAAAAAAAAAAAAAAAAAACGTGGGCAATCAGTCTTGTTTCAATCGTCGCGGTGTACACATCAGTCTCGTTCCGATCGCCGCGCTGTACACACGCCTACGCTCTCGCTTGAACATTGTGCTACTGTTGAAGATTGTGAAGTATTGTAAAGTGAATAAATAGTGTTTGCTCGTTTTCAAGATTTTTCCTTTTCAACCCTGCTATCCTGAATATCGAACAATTATGATAATCTTTGTTTTTAATTTGCCAAAGACATGGATAACTTCTATAAAGGACTCCGGCAACGGCCCATACTTCGTTCGGCCCACTTTTTCAACTCAACAGACAATAATAATATGAATACTAAATTGACTGGTAATAAACACTATTTACTATAAAAACATCAATATCAATATTGATCATGGGAATACCGAGATAACAGAGAGATAACAAAAACGTTTTTTAGGTTATGAAAAGTAAAAACATTTAAAGTCATTGTGAAAGTTCTTTTTTATTTATTTTCATAAATAATTAATAAACGAAAACGAAATTACGAATTCGCGCTTTCAAATGACATTGATTGATTTTTTCATCTCATTTGATGTTTCTTGAGTTTTTATAATTTGGCTTCTAGCATTTTTATCCACTATCGAAATCAACACAAAGCCACAGTTATTATGGACCAAACACGTTGTGATTAACAAAAATATTTACGTAATGCGTTAACTAATATATTTAGACTTTCAAAATGGATCTATTTTTAATAATAATATACAAATTAATGAGAAATCATGACCTCTCTACATACAATACTATACTAATTAAACCCCCTGGCAACTCTGGAATTAGCAAATGTAGATGTCATGGCTGACAAATAATTTATTCACAATGACTTCCGCTATATCTTCTTTTTATTGTGTTTTTCATTACCCCATGATTAAAAGTCGTATAAAAATTACGATAAATAACTATTAAATAAAAGTTCTTTAAAAATGTTTATTTCTTTTGTGTCCGCTATTTACACTGTTAGTGGGCCTAATTTCGCCGACCTCCTTTCGATAATTATATCGATAATGTGATAACCGTCAATAGCCTAATGGATAAGGTGTCGGACTTGTGATCGAGAGGTCACGAGTTCGAACCCCACCTATTACACTATGCAGTTTTTTGAGCCTGCACAGGCGACCGGCGCAAGATCGAAAATCAATTCTTTCGAGTGACACCGTACGGTGTACCTGTGCGTGTGTGCGTGTACTCCGGTCGCCTGCGCAGGACGCGTCAGTTGTTTTCTAGTTCTTCTTTCGGACAGTTGTCTCGTCACTCGCATCGTATTGCCACGAATACCACGTAAATTGAAAATGGCGCCACGAGATTCAACAAAAAAAATCCTTGAACATATTATCGAATTTTTAATTATTTTTATTTAAATAGATAACTTGAAATGTGGTTAGAATTCACATTACTAGCCATATTGTTAACTCCTCCAACTAAGCTAAATATACTTGTGCATGCGTGTCTGGAGTGGGTTGACGGCAATAGTGTAATGGGTGGGGTTCGAACTCGTGACCTCTCGATCACAAATCTGACACCTTTTCCATTAGGCTATTGACGCTTATCGAATTATCGAAATAATTATCGAAATTTATAGAAGTCATCCATGTCTTTGGCAAATTAAAAACAAAGATTATCATAATCGAGACAAAAAAGAAGCTACTTATAGATTACTCATAGAAAAATTGAGAGAAATTGAGCCAGATGCGAACAAAGAAAAAAAAAAGGAAAAAAAGAGAAAGAAGAAAGTTGTGACAAAGATCAATAATTTAAGAAGCAATGTTAGGAAGGAAAAGAAGTAATATGACCAATCCTGCCTGCCTGTCTATCTTCTACAGATTGTACTTCGGAGTGTGCGCAGGAGCTCCACGACCTAATCCCTTCATCCCCCTTTTACTACCGGTCTACCAGATGTACCGAAAGATACCATCCACACTTGGTCAATATACCGTCTTGTCGTACTAAGCGCTTTTCTTCAACATTCATTGTGCGCACAGCCAACGTGTGGAACTCTCTGCCGGCTTCGTGTTCCCTGCCACATATGATCCGTCAGCCTTTAAACCAAGAGTGGATAGGCATTTTCTGGGCTCGCTCGTTCGATCGTAGACCTCACATTTACCATCAGGTGTGACCGAGGTCAAGAGCGGGCTCATTCGTAATAAAAAATAATAATTGATAGACAGATAGATAGAATACTCTTTACTGTACATCAATAATTTAAACAAACACTTGATTTACAATACTGCGAAATATGGTTAATCTTAAAGTCTAGGGCATCTGTTGATGATGTGTATTGTATTAAACTGTGGTACTACGATTTGTTCAATTTCGTTCATAGTCTTTTTTTTTTCTTTTTTGTCGTTCATTGTATAATTTTTTATTAAGTTTAATACATAGAACACATAAGTATTTTGTATTTACTTCATTTTAAATTACACCAAAGCTTATAACTATGAGGTGAAATAATTGCAGAAAACTTTAGGTCCTCATAACTTCTGCCAGCTGCGAGAAATCTCAATGTAACTGATAATCTTTCGTGCGCAGAAATACTATTTCTCATAACTGTGTCTTCTTTTTTTATCGTAGGAGTAACCATTTCAAGTAATTTAAGGTATGTTTTCTCGTCCACTTGGAGATAGTTTTTAAAATCTTCTGGTTCAAATTTTAATTCATTCAATAAATTAACATGACTATATGTTTTTCTGTTCAATATCCAATATTACACCACTTTTTTCGCTTCCTTTTCACTGTTTTTGTATCTTTTATCTTCAAAATTTAAGCAAGGCCTAGCAATGCCAGCGCGTCATCGTCCTCATTCGATGCCATCGCAAAAAGAACTGAAGACCGCTCCGGTACACCAAAACGTCCCCATACCAATGTTGAGGTTGACCTGCGCAGGCGCACCTGCACAGATAACCTCTCCGGTAGACCGTAGCGTGTATGGCTTACATTATAAAGAGTTCTTATTCGTAAAAATCTTCCAAAATAATGAGCATCAGCCTAATTCCCAACTCAAATAAAACAACACGAAAAGCTGGCCGCTGCTGAAAAAATATTATTTCAATTTTTGTAATGGCAACAAATATGCTGGTATCACTGTACCGCGGAAGCGCGGGCTAATATGAAACGGTGACCTCGTTTTTATGTTACCCCGTTAGCACAATGTCACCCGGCAATGGTGGCGCAGCCTTCAGAACGTTATCGCGCGCTATCGACCCGCCTCGCGGCCGCCATCTTGACTCACGCATGCGCAAAACATATGCGACACCACTGACGTTTCAACAAACCCCAGTATCATTCCGAAAATTACGGATAACTGTAAATAAAATTGTAAATAGAATTTAGACAAAAACGTGATATTTTTTATTCTTCAACGTAATTTTAAAAGGTATGTCAGTGTGTGAATAGACTTTTGAAAGTTCGCGCTGTAAAGAAGTGCTTGAGGGTAAGTTAATTTTGCTATTAAAAACTATTTTTAAATTGAATTATTGTTCGACAAATTGGATTTTGTATTTCTTTGAGCGCAGTTTTGTTATAAAGACGATTAGGAGGTTGTTCTGTGTCTTTTATGTAATAGGGTGAGTAAAGAACTGGTATGCCTACATACTTATGTATGTTAGAAGTGCGGCACTTTGTGTAACTTCTGCTAAAAAAAAAACTAAATATTTTTCGTTGAACAAAACAGACTACTTTATTTAATAATTTAAAACTGGTAAACACGTTTCAAATGCGGTGTTTGTTAGTTATGTGTATGTGTGGAAATACCTACTCAATGCTTAGTCGTATTTTTAGGTCAAGATGTCATTTTGCTTTACGAACTATAAGAATTATTCTAATACCTTACTTACTTGGCATTAAAACTAAGTCGGTTTACAGCCATTTTCCGAAGTATATTCAGTCTATTTTTAGTTTTAGCTTGTGTTGTACGTGCCTTACTATATTTTTTTGCCAACCCCAAATCCGCTTAATATTTGCTAAGCATACTGCGTACGTTGTGCTCACCACCAAGACTCCGAATCGTAACTTAAGATCGTGACACAATTTTTCATTGGGATTTCTTTGAATGTCCCTTTTATTTCTTGGAGTGAGATGAAAATACTTAAATACTTTGCATAGGCGACGTTCTCGGGTTGCGTTGTCTTTCTTAAATTCCGTATGTGTGAAATATAGTCATGTAGGTTTTATTTATTTGTTTTTTCTCAGTTCTCGCTTCGTTCGTCATTGCGGTAAAACTAACTACCTACCCAAGGCCATTCGTTGGGGATTTGTCCTTGAAATAACAAAAATCGCGCATAGTCATATCTATTCTATGTTATATTAGTTACGAACTTCCGACATGGATGGTTAATATTATCCATTTTATTGCCGGAACCGATAATATAGGTTACAGTCATACTTTACGCGTTTATATGCAAATCTTATCTGACTTCCTTTTGTCGTGTTAAATAAATTTGTTTTGTTTTTTTTATTGAGCACATACCTACTTAGCTACTTAAATAAGTAATTACTTACAGCAATATAACATTAGACAAATAGTGTCTACTGGCACACTTGTGGTCTTATCTACTGCCTCAGACCATTTTTTTTTCTTTTTTGTTAAAAAACTAGGCTTGTGTTAAAATCAGTTTTATTTTTTGTTTTGCGTAAATTCGGTGAAGCGAATGCGACGCAAACACGTCTTGGGTTACGTGATTATTTTGATCTAAAAGATTTCCGTAGCGATTCGTAGCAACGTGGGACGTGCGCTACGAACCTCTACGGAAATCATGACTATGAATGTAATTTCCTTTCAAGTCTTTTGGGTACCATTCCAAACGACTTGTCTAAATAAAATTCCAAAATTAATTTATACCTACGAACTACGTACTGAAGTAAACATCAAGAGATTATACTCGAAATAAGGGCCTTAGACAGATATTCTGTAGGTACCCTACATTTTGACATGTATGACATTCCATATGGTATATTGTCAAACATAGAGGAGATAATGGTTGAATAATAACAGGGGTCGATCATCAAGGTCCGTAGATGGCATAATTCAAGATTCCTCCGTGCTTCAGGCAGGGTTAGTCTTGGCTGTCATTTGTACATCTTTAACATTGTTAAAGGTTGTCAGAAAAAGCCATAAAATTTTATACCTAAAGTATACCTTGCTAACGGGTATCGTGTTACCCAGCTTACCAAGTTGTAGAGGTAAGATAGGCAGTCGCGCCATGTGAGACTCTAGTAGTCAGCTGCATCCATCCATTTAGACTGGAGGCCTCTGGAGGATGATGATGATTTTTGTAAAACCCAATACACTTTGCCTGACCTGGTGATTAAGCCCAAAATGTCATGACACCTTCAAATCCTGCGTGGAGTATTGCAGCCACTTGTGGGACGGCTCTGCAAAGTACCAACTTGCTGCATTGGACTCGATCGAGCGCAGAGCTAAAAGGCTTGTAGGCGACGAGGTGCTGGTGGACAAGCTTCATAGCCTGGCTCATCGGCGAACCGTCGCGCGTCGCTTGCCTGTCGGTTTGTTACAGATTGTACTTGGGGGAGTGTGCGCAGGAGCTCCATGACCTGATTCCTCCATCTCCCTTTCACTACCGGTCTACCAGACGCACGGCTGGGTATCATCCACACTTGGTTGATAAACCGTCTTGTCGTACCAAGCGTTTCTCCTCCGCATTTATTGTGCGCACAGCCAAGCTGTGGAATTCTCTGCCGGCTTCTGTGTTCCCTGCCACTTATGATCTTTCAGTCTTTAAAGCACGAGTAAATAGGCATCTTCTGGGCTCGCTCGTCCCATCTTAGACCTCATGTATTGCTTATCATCAGGCGAGATTGAGGTCAAGAGTTGGCCCATCAGTAATAAAAGAAAATCCCATGTCATTCTTTAGATTAAGTAAGAACTTTGCAAACCACAAGCAAACTTCCTTCATTTTGCCAACTCTAACTCGAAAATAAAAATAAGTGTAGCATGGTAGACACGCACATGAACACCAAATCCGAATCCACTCAGCGTATAATAAAGTAAAAATAAAAACAAAAAGAGACATTCAAACTTATCAAACTTAGTCTTATTTGAAACAAAGTAAGCGTCTTCGCTTCAAAATACAAAAAAAAACACGAACTAAAATGTTTAAAAAGTAACGCAAACGAAACTGCGTAGTGCTCTCAAGTACTTGGCATCAAGCCGAGTTGAGTTAAGGGCATTAAAATACGATTCTCTCTAACTTCACTGAACAGTCTGCCGGCGAAACTGCAGCTGGGTCTATCGAAATGGCGTATTTTTAGATAAAACGACGAAAGGTCAGTCTGGAGCACTACGACATTTCGGCTCGAGAATACGCCAAAATTGTTTTCGCGTATTTAATTTGTTTGCCGACGCTTTTGTGTTATTATTTGTGTTTATGCTGTTCGGTAAATGTTACGTTACACGAGCAGTTGCGTTTGCTTCTTATTTTTTTGAATAGAGTTTTTGTACGGCACTTTTTTAGTACGTTGCACTTCCATCATTTTTAAAGAGAACTAGCTATGTGGATAGAATTCACATTACTAGCAATATTGTTAACCCCTCTAGTATGCTTGTCTCTGGAGTGGGTTCACGACAATAGACTAATGGGTGGGGTTAGAACCCGCGACCTCTCGGACAGAATTCCGATACCTTAGCCATTAGGCTATTGACGATTTACATTATATTAATATGTGGTTCAAAAACTTTGTAGGTACCCCTTTTAACGAAAATTACGCGAACAGAGAAGAATCGTGTTTGGCACAGCTAAAGTTTAAGTGCAGAAAAGTAATACTTCTCTATAATAATTCATTTGAAATAATTTAAGTGATGGTTGAATTTTAATCTCTCGGCGACTAAAAAGGCAAAACTTTTAAAGCAAGCAACTGACAGACAACTCAACAGCAACTGATTTTTATTAACATAAAAAGGAGTTGGTTACCCAACGAGCACATTAGTGGAAATTGCAGCCTATTTTGTTACTTTCGGCTGTAAAATAGCGGTTTAAGGGTTCAAAAATTGGCCAAGTGCGAGTCAGACTCGCCCATGAAGGGTTCCGTAGTAACTATAATAATATAATATAACATGTATATTTATTTGACGAATAAAAAAAACCTTAAACATTTCTTAAAACTAGCTTATTTACATTTTTACAACTACGCTAAATAACTTTGTTTTTCATAGTGTTTGTATGAATTACAAAGTTATATTTGCGGTTTTATAAAATATGCTGTAACTCAAAAACTGCTGACCTGATTTCATTCAAACCAATTTTGATTGAAAGTTTACATTAAGATCTACAGACATATTTTTTTTTTGATTTTTCACTCTATTATTATAGAAGTTAGAGGGATCTTTTAAACGATTGACTTTATGAAAAACTGGTTTTAGAAACCCTTATATCATTTTTAAAGACCTGTCTATGGATACCACACACGCATAGGTTTCATGAAAAAAATATTTTCAGTTCTAGTTCCATGTATGGGGACCCCCCTTTATTTTAAATATTTTTTAACTTTTTTCTTAAAATCTGAAATCGGTTCACAGAATACATCTAACTACTAAGTTTCGCATGTATAGTCTTAATAGTTTCGGAATAAAATGGCTGTGACATACGGACGGACGGACAGACAGACAGACGGACAGACATATCGAAACTATAAGGGTTCCGTTTTTTGCCATTCAGCTACGGAACCCTAAAAAGCAGTTCAAAGTTGCATATCTCCATCCGTAAACGTCTATAGCTATAAAAGTTACTTAAGGTGCTATAAGCTGAATCAAATACTACCCTAGCCTTCACAGTAGTCCACGGTAGAACTCATTTACCACTTACACCTTTATATTAGAGTTACGAAGGTCATTCTGCCACTCACAGCTGTACAGTGGTTTCCATTGTAACTTTTATAGGTTATAGTTATAGTAACCACTATTATACTATTATAAGTTTGATTATAGAAATAATAGAAACTCTTATGCATACTATAGTTACACAAAAATCATCAGTGTAACTAAGGCCTTTAGTAGCAATAGTCATTCCTTGCAGGCTCAATCCATTCGCCATTTTACAGCCGCTTTTGTAACTATTATAAAACATTTAATAAAAATGGATGCTAAACGAATAAGTACGTAACTACATCTTATAACCTCAAAAACAAGAAAATAGGAGCTTTTTGTGGCTGTGAGTTGCACTAGGGGAACAAAAATCACTGGAAGCGTTAGAAGGGTGAAAATTAGCGCTATGATTCTCAAAAGGGAGTTATTAGAGCTCAAACTGCAGGTTATGACTACATTACAATGACGCCATGATTTTTTAAGAAAACTTATAATTCACTTGCAAAATTGAGTTGATATACATTGGTTTTTCAGTTAAATGTGCATTAAATGTACCGGTAAACAATCGGCCACTTGCAAATAGTAAGTTATCGACACGTAAAAATACGGAAATAAAATTTATTCTGTATAACAAATAAAAAATATCGCATATATTTTGTTAATTTTTTAAATATCATAAAAGCGCGTTAAAATTACTCGAAAATTATCTTATATATCTACAGTAAACGTAAAACGCTGTTTTAAGTATATCTAATATATATATAGTATATATCTTGCTAATACAGAATACAAACTTTACTTCTTTTTGTTTTATTTTCATGATGGCGACGAAAACACTTTACCAAAATATTACAAATAATGTCAACTGAAGATATACAATAAAGAACTATAATCAATTCATTCGTTCAAAGTAGTTCAAAATCATTCAAAAGTAGCGCTACGAGAGCTTTAGTATAGTGTTAATAAATCGTTATAGCTATTGAGGAACCTTTATGCAACCGTTATGCAGGTTAAATGGAAGTTTAGGCTGCATAAAATGGCACCCAAATAGCGTTAAAGCGGCTGCTTTAAGTCTGTAGTAGACGCTCTAGCGCTTACGTCTATTACCATAAGTAATAATCGGATACGCTCCAAAGCCCTAATGCAGCCCATTTGTGCTAGTTGGGTACTCAAAGCTTAGTCATTTAATAGGTTTTAAACCGTTATCCGTTGGTGAAACATATTACATGTTCAACAGCAGAAATCAAAGCACGGTTCTTAATTTAAATGCTTGCCCTCACTTAAACTTTTTTTAATTAGATTATTTATCACACAAAACGTTCCATAAATTCCCAGCCGTAAAATTGTAATAAAAAGTAAACTACATACAACTTATTTTCAATACAGCAACACTGGTAAATAAGTACTCAGTTATTTCCACGGTACTTTGATCGTAATCTTTCACGCAACTTTAAAATATTGAAACGATGGGGGAAAATGTACTTTGTTTTCAGTAAGTCAGGGGCTGAAATGTGGCATTACTTATTCAGTATGTATTTCATGGTAAAACATTCATGCGATGCTTTCAAAGACATCAAGGGGAATACAGTAATGAGGAGATTTAGCAGGTTATTATCAAATTAAGTCGATAGCTTTTGTGTTGCTTGTGAATGCCAACAAAACTTAATGGGTAATTTAATTTTGTATAAGTACTGTCATCTTTAACTAACACACTTATGAGAGAAGTCATCTATACCTACTAATATTATGAAGCGGAAAAGTTTGTTTAAACGCTCTAATATTCGAAAGTACGGTCTGCTGGATTTGGATGAGATTTGGTATGTAAGATTGCAATGGGAAGTTAGGTATAGGCTACTATTTATTCTACTGCAATAGAAGAAGAGTTATGTTTTTATTGTGATAAAGTCCACGGATGCGAAGCCTGGTTTAAGTGTATAATTTATTAAAGTTTTATGAACAGAACGAGACCGTGTTACGTAGGCCGGGTCGCTAGTATATTTATACGTGAAGCAAAACTCTGTAGATTACGCAAACGGAAGAATAAGAGCACAGTTAAAGTTAATATGCAGCAGGAGCGAAGAAAGCTAATATTTTTTTTTATTCATTTAACATGTTTACATAAAAGTACATATAGTCCAGAACATAAATATATACAACGTGTAACGGAAAGGGTATATACATACCAAGGGCACGGCTTCTTTGGATGATATCAAACGATATTGGAAGGGTTTCAACTCAAAATAAAATACTCTAAAAATTGATACCAAATTTTCGGTTTCGTAAATTTCTTAAATTGAAATCATAACAATCGTGTCACCGCACTACGTAGGTCAATAATTTTCCATGTTACTTGCAAATATCACGATAAATCTCTTCCGTAATTCTGTGCGCCTAGTACTGTAGTAGCCTAGCGTAAAGGCGGTGTTCTTTTGTCGGCGCGAGAAAGGAGATAGGATTAAAAAGTCCTTCCAATATCTTTTGATAGCACCCAAAGAAGTCGTGCCCTTGGTATGTATATACCCTTTCCATTACACGTTGTATAATAGTTCTTAAAGGGTAAATTAATTAAATAATATGAAGAAGAAATAATTTTAATTGATCTCATTGACCACCATTGACGGAGCTCGATAGGTCCATTAACTGCCAGTGTTGCGAGAATGTTCTAACAAGATACCACAGCTCCTGAACCCAAGGATAACTGAAGGAACAGGGTGGGATTTTAGTCAGTAGAAGTCTGACACTCCGCTCCACCCAGAGAGGTAAGAAACATTCGAAGATTTTTCCACGAGTGATAAATGGACCTTTGATCAGAAGAAACATTGAAGGACTGACATTTAACTAGTCTTGTTAACAAAACTACTTCCCAGTTAACAAATTATCTGGTGAATGACAAGTCAACAAAGGAACTAAGTTTCAAAGGTACTTGATTGTTGATGTATTGACTTTACTTCCCTGAGTGAGGTATAAAAGCTATATGGCATGGCATTCAATGTTAAAGGATTTGAATACGTTAGCGAGAGACAGGTGTTCGTCGCATAAATGAAGGCTTCCCCGAATAGAGGCAACAAAGGGACACCGATGTCTTGACGCGTTAAATTGTTCTATTTGTAGTACATTTTCAGAACAATGTCTATGGAAAACTGGCTAAGTTTCGATCACATCATCGCTAAACATCAGGTGAGATGGTAGTAACGCAAGCCAATTATCAATAAAAAAAAGTAATAAGGCAAAAGATCACATTTCACATTTTTTTGTTCTGTTTTCAGAATTTGTTGCTATAGCGGCGACATAAATAAATCATCTGTGAAAATTTCAGCTTTAGCTATCACGGTTCATGAGATACAGCCTGAGACAGACAGACAGCGGAGCCTTAGTAATAGGGTCTCGTTTTTACCCTTTGAGTACGGAACCCTAAAAAGAAAAAATGTATGAGTTGGACGCTAACAAGAAGGGTACCGTACCACAAACTATAATAATAATGTTTATTTTATAATAATAATGTTTATTTTTATAATAATAATAATGTTTATTTATTTTCTTCCACAAATAAAACTTGTGCACTAATACAAAAAAAAAATGGTAAGGATAACATAACTACTTATTTACAATGTTTATTTGTGAGAGACTGGTGCCTAAACTAAGCCGTAACTTGTATTTCAGGACCCCAGGGACTCCTCCCTAAAGGAATAGATTACATTTTAAGTTTACAAATAAGTTTACATGACATAGGAAAAAAAAAAAAAAATTAATAAAAATAAATGGAAGTAAATTTTATATCCTACTTACAATCAATTTTACAAGAACATTAACACAATGGGTAACTAATAAGTAAAATTTTAAAACTAATAAAAATAAGTAAATAATATAAGCAATTTCTAATACTAAATTTGGATAGTGTTCAAGTTGTAGGTACTATGTGAATAATGTGTTTGTATTGTATGTGTGTTTGTGCGTGTGTGCTTGTCGGGATGTGTATACACTTGTATGTGTACTTGTGTGTGTCTGTTAATTCCCATTACTTTTTTATAGTAGCCAGTTTGTTAATACTAATTTACATTTGGTTTTATTATGATTAAAAATTCCCAATTCTTTATTTGCTTTATTGTAGAGTTCAGGTCCCCGGAAAGTATAAATTTTTTGGGCAAATCTTGTCTTGGATTTAAAGGTGCTACAAATTGCATACTGCCTCCTCGTGGCTAATTTCGAAATATTGAAAGAGGATGGATCTGAGTGTTGTCGCAAGATAGTAAAAAGGATGTAAATTTGTCTTACAGTTAAGACCTCAGCTTCCTGATACAGTGTAGCAGTGGGGAAGACTCGAGGTTTAGAGAGTCCAACTTTTAGAATCAGCCTTTGGGCTCTTTCTATTTCTAACATTTTTGTTTTTCCGGCACCACCCCAAGTTGTTACACAATATGTCAGTATAGATTGAACAAGGGCAAAATAAAAGAATTATGTTTCTTTCTACCCTTCATTTATATTTGTTAATGGCAATAGAAGTAAAATCAGTGAATATCTTTATTGTCTACCCAGTGTGCTTCATGAGATTCTGCCCACTGAAAACGGCCAGATGGACAACGCAGATTACGCATATTACCTAACTAGCTCCTGCCCGCGGTTTCGCTCATGCGAAATTTTTTCTCGGGGAAAAATGCCTATGTCACTCAGGTATAATGAAGCTTATAATTGCTTCCTTTTTAATTGCTTCCTACAAACTCAAAAAGCTACTCTTTTTATCGTCTCACTCAAAAAATAAAATTTTTGGGGTTAACCAAGAATCTCTTTAAAACAAGCAGTGTTCAGTAATATAAAATGTATATAGTATCTCTGTATCTCTTACGTGATCGATGTCTATTTTGTATTGTTGTTCCTTTATTACTCGTAATTCGGACGCCTATTATCATGGAGATTTAGAATTCAAGGACGGTTTATATCACAATCAGAAGATACAGGATTTTAGAGTTATGTCACTTTCATTCTAAAAGCGCGTTATAATGTACAGCATGGAATTAGGTACCGCAGTAGCCTTTATGATAACATTTTGAACACCAGTAGGACTTTAAATATCATAGTTTATTTTAACATTTATTTTGATAAGGTGACACTTAATATTTTTGTGAACTTATTATGTAACTTTAACTACCTATTTAAACGTTAAATCTGCAAGCAAGCCGAGTAATAGTTTGAACTTTTATTTTATTTTATATGAGTCTCGGACTTAAAATAAATTTATTTATAAACCTCGGAAAAGGAGTCTTATTTCAATATATATCATTAGACCGTAGGGTATTACCCGAAAAAGCGCAAGACGACAAAAGGAAAGCAAATTTCCTAACATCAAAAATTCGGGAACTTATCATTCACCAACTTGTTTTCCGCGTAGTTTATTAGGGTCAACGTCCTCTCACAGAGGGGAGATCTGTAGACATACCTTAGCATTGGGAATGTTGGGCTTTTGGGCGGCCCCGGAACGTAGAGGCAATGAAGAAACAGAGTGTGTGTTTTAGTCAGTAGAAGTCTGACACTCCCCTCCGGTCCACCCAGAGCGGGAGTCTGGGTGGACCGGAGGGGACTGTCAGACAGACATTAGATGATTTTCCCACCAGAAAAAAATAAGGTGGGAAACTGATAATATATTTCATATAAACATTTTTCTAGTTTTATTAGGTGTAACTCTTGACTATAGATTTTTGATGAATAACACTCGTCTGTTATGCATGAACTTTGAAAAAACAAGAGCAATTTATCCACTTGAAAGTTCTCGAGTCAAAACTTATTCATACTAAGTAGATGAAATTATAATAAAACTTCTTTGGGTAAGTTTCTTGATAACCGAAAACGATGGCTTTGTGCGAGCTTTTTTTGTTTGTGAGTTGAACTAACACTTGGCTGGTCTCTTTTTGTACCGTAATGTTTCCTAAAAATATTGAGGTTAGTTTAAAAGGGAATCTTTATGTGGTATTCCCTTTTGAGCAAAAATTTTTTGAGCACCAAAAGTGTTCCCATTTGAAATGGAATACTTCTGGTGCTCAATGCACAGGTGTTAAAAAAATAGGTGCTCATACGGGAATACTCCATCTTTATGTTTATTGGTAGGAGGATTTTGCAGTAAAGAAAATATCACCCCCATTATTGCTTACAAAAAAGAAATAAAAAGTTATGTTTAATTCCTAATAGTAATAAAATTATATACACGCCGGGAAGATTTGGAACAATCTCACTAAAACATAAGTCCTACTACCCTCCCTCGCAACATAACATGAGAAATAAGGTTATTACACTACCCTCTAAAAGCCTGTATCAACATGATTTCCCATAAGAATATCATCACTCAGCCTTGAAACTAAAAGCACTTAAATACATACTATTGCCGTAGTCTCTTACTGAGTGAGTTAATCAAGGCTTTTAAAGCTAGTAATTGTAAGGACTAGGATGAAAGTAATATCGGATTATCTACTTAAAGTTATTGGAAAAGAGGGAAGCGAATAATGGCCAGTGACCCATTTATTAAAGAACAAAGATATGAGCGATTTTATGGTCTGAAATTGCCGTTTCAGCGAGCGTGATTTATGATAATTATTCTTTTGCAAAACTTGCTTATTCTAGGGTTCCGTAATGCAACGGATATGAACCCTTATAAATTCACCCGGTCCACTTTACTTACATGAGTAGCAAAGAGGCTAAAACTGAAATGTCCTAGGGGAAAAGCTTTAAGTAGGTAGAATCAAAAAATAAAACCCAACATGGGGCGAGCGAAATATTGTAAGCGCTTGAGATGTATATTTTTTGACATGAGATAGCTTTTATTTTCATGGTATGGCAACGGCGGAATACGGTGCTTTTAATGCCTGTTGTCTGTAGAGCGACTTTTGCTTGCAAATTAAAGACTAGTGAGGTACCGATTTCAAAACCTTAAAAAATGTTTGGGTTAGACCAACGTGAAATTTCGGCAGTGCATTATCAATCGTATTGACTGTAGGCTAAATTATAACACCCGTAGGGTGATAGTAGCCCGATATTTTATCGAGATTACTCCGTGCTTCGGAAAACACGTCAAGTCGTTGGCTGTAATTTGTATAACTTTGACAATCGTTAAGAGCCTAATATACTACCTCAAATGGCTTAGCATGATCCTCCGTTATGTCGAAAATACTGGAGCAATAACTTTGAAATAAATATATGGTAAAGTTGAGGATTAATGTTAGGTACTGTGTTTGACGAAAACACGATTCCATAAAATTTTCTTGATAGAAAAAAAATCCAAAGTTACCTCCAAGCCGAACAATAAACCGCTGGTATTAAAAATAACTTCAAATTAGATAATGAAACTTTGCATATTAATTGAACTAACTATAAAGCAGGTCTCATGTTATTTACTTTTTTTAAATTACCATTAATTTCACCGTAAAAAGAAATAAACTAAATTATCGGTGTCTTTGAGTCTTTTTTCTGCCACCCTGTCTCGCTTGGACGCGTGACAGCGGCCAGTAGTGTGCGAGCGAGATAAAGAGTGAGAAGCGCTGAGGTAGTATAGGCCCTTAAGGGTCAGTCAGAAAATGTCATACCAATTTAGTCAAGGGGTATCTTGTTAACCAGCTAATGGGTTGTGAAGGTCCAATAGGGAGTGGCTCCATGTAAACCATTAGCACTCAGCTGCATGAGGTTAGACTAGAGAAACAGACTCCGAAATAGTTGGAAAAAGGCAGCAGATAATGATGTTGTCAATCATATGCAGAGCCGGATTAACCCTGTTAGAGGCCCTAAGGCAATGGCATTCTCGGGGCCCCTTTTCTTACTTTGACTAACCAAATCGTGTGTAAACTGAGGAAACGCACATTAAGGGCTGTGGATTTTAATATATTTGTTTACTTATTCCCAGATTTGTTCTAAAATTGTTTTAATTCTACTACTAAACTTAATGATTTGTATTTTGTGAGATCACAGTGAGGTCCCTAAGTTTACACGCACATCAAATTCTCGTTCGAAGAAACATGTTTTTTTGGTGCTTGCACTGGGCCTGGGCCCCTAATTGATGCGGGGCCCCAAGGCAGTTGCCTACCCCGCGGCCCGCCTAATGGTTAATCCGGCCCTGATCATATGGAATGTTCTGACTTTAAACGATTGTTTTCGCTGACAGGATTCCATTTTGTGAGTCCTCTTATCATACTTCACAAATCCAATTTTCTGTGACATTGTTATTCAATTAAGTTCCTTTTGTTATTGAAACAATGACGTCATCGTTTGATCTTATCTGCCTACTGTGTTGATATGCGTAGGACGTACTCTATGTACTTAGTAAACATTTTTCTTATCTCTATTGGAAACCAACGATAGGGTAATGGCGTCAGTCTGATAGATTTATGGTGGGTTTCACTAACCACGTATACATAAGTGGCTGTTAAGTAATCTATTTTTTTTTTTTTTTTTTAGCGTGGTAAAATTATCAAATAAGTCCTCCCACCCCGGGCAGCGTGGGAGGGACTGTCAGACTTTTACTGACTAAAATCCACGGTGTTCCTTCATTAACCCTTTACGTACCGGGGTCACGGTAACGGGATGAGTCCCACGACCCCGGCAGGCTTCGGCCCTCTACGGGGGGCCTCGTCATATTGCTGACGCTCTTTGAGGCGCGCGTGGAACACGACGCGCCGTCGACCCGGGCATGGTCCATGGTCGGACAGCGAGTTGCCCTTTACTCGCTGTCCGCATGCCCGCGCCTACGGTGGCCGGAGATCGTCGGCCGACGTCCGACGCCGTGGGCGTCTACCACTGCGGCTGGGCTGGAGGGAGGACGCCATCCTCTCCCTCTGTTAAGTAATCTAGTACAAATTGTTTTACAGATACTTTTACACTAATTTTTTTTCTGGGGGTACCCATATTCTTAATATTTTTTTTTTTTTTTTCACTCAACTGAAACTTAGCTAAGCTTCCCTCAAATTTAAGTTTGTTCACTTAAGTTTGATAGCTACAAGCTGGGGTTTTTAAGCCACGAGTACATTAATGGAAAGGGTAGTTACGTACATTACATCTAGTTTAGGGAGTTTAGAAAGTCGACATGATGTTTTAACACGAACTTATTGGTATAATAAAAAAAAGGATCATCTCAGTCTCTCTCTACATCCACTCTCTTCTTAGTCGATTCACTCTTGACAGAGTGGTCCGGTCGTCAATCAGGGAAAATTTGAGTGACAGGTTTTATTATACAGCGCCATTATTGTCGTACCGCAGACTTTCTGGCCAGGGTAATTTGTTGTCGCCTTAATTTGGTCTGACCATCTCATCGGACCTCCAATTTTTCTTGCACTACCAGTTCCACGTTCCACGGAGTCATTGTTGCGTCATGATACATAGCTAAAGAGAGTTAGGATACGTGCTTGTACTATAGACGACTGGCGCCGTCGCTCGTACTGCCGAGTTCGTTCAATATTACTGCGTTCGTACGGAATTCTATTCACAGTTTCCGTCATTGACTTTATACGTTAAATATGCGATATTTAACGTACGTACATACGTACACAAATTGGCTAGTTTCTTTATTTGTTTGCACTTCATGCATATAGGTCCAAAGGCAGACTTAATGCCGTAGGTACTCTGTACCAGTCAATCAACTTCACCACGCTTGGTATTGTGGGACGTGCAATTCTTATGAGTAGGAAGTTATAGATAAGTAAAAAGAAAACAGTAAAAACTAGTAACTTAAAATTATCAAAACACAAAAACATTCATAATAGCTTCGCTTTTGACCGTCATCTCACCTCATGGTAAGCAATGATGTGCTCGAATATGAAGCATGTTTACCTAGATGTAACCTATTCACTCTCGACTCAAAAATACCCAGGTTATAGCCATCAGGAAACGCAGACTCCGTCAGGGAGTTCTACTCCTTAGCTGTAAGCACAATGAAAGTATTCTCAAAACGTTTAGTGCGTATGGGTGGGATGACCACCATGTAACGATGGCGCATCGTTCTTTGTCTTATAGCTCGATGATGGAGATGATGATGATGTATAAATTAATTTAAAGCTGAGTGAAAGCCCGCTCTTTCCATTTAGAGCTTACGTAGACCCGTAGTCTAAGCGCACACACGATACTTATCTTTCTTTTTGGGAGCAAATCCTCATGTTCACTCACTGTCCGGAGAACGTTGTGTTATTTCGATCTCCTACGGACTAAAACCACACAAATCCGAACACTACTACGAGTAGGAGGCCCGAGTTAATTTAATACACCCACAACCGGGTACGATTTTTAGATTTTTTCTTTTTTCATATTTACCTACAGAAACACCTACACCTCGATTAGTAGATAACACGTACTAACCTTTAATCTACCTACACCTTTTCAAGAAAACCAACACTTGGTATTTCCCCGCCCACCATAGCCTCAGGGCAAAGAAGCACAGATACTCGGTTTGCAAAGCGATAAAACCGTTGACAAGAAATATTTCAGATTTTTCGAGGGCTTTCGAGTCAGTCATTGAGCTATTCAAGTTCGATTTCTCTTGACTTCCGTAATAAGAGACAAATTCCTTTGAACTAATCTTTTGATACTCCGTGACCCTCGACATAGGCGTTACTATACGCGCGAGTGGTTTGTCGCGAGTTGGTGATTTAATTTAATTTTACGTTATTTTTAATGGGCAACCAACAATTGTTTACACACATAGAATTAGAGAATTCACAAATGTTATAGCTAAGCTTAGTGTAACAATTATTTATAGGTTGGCACTGCATGAAAAATCACTATGGTACCAGTAAAAATCAAACAAACAAAATAATGACACAAGAAGGCGCTGCATCTGGCACAAGTAACGGCGAAACGACGCGGCATGAAATAAATACTGTCATTAGTTTTACTTGTTCTAATTGAAAAAAACAACAACAAAAACATTTTAACAAAAAATTAAATCGACTTAAAAAAACATTGCAAAGTGAAGTCGGATTAATTTTATGTTAAAAAGTTTTAATTACCTATCTCTTTTTAGTTGGCCGGTTTGTAATTTACCTAGTTACAAAAGCCTAAATGCCAACTACTCATAACCTTTTACAAAATATTTCTTTTGCCGATGCAAGGCCGTTGTTAATAGTTGAGGAGTTCTCCAGGTACTTCACCATCACGATATGCATTTTGACGACCATATTGTGTTTAGTAACCATATTCAAGTAATCGAATCGGAACCCATTCGTTTTATCAATGACTAGTACTCACGCGGGACTTCGCTCCCGTGGATTCTATCACGGTAAAAACATAACTCTCCTTTTTTTGCAGTCGCGTAAAAAGTAGCCTATAACCTTCCTCAAGCTTCAAGCTACTTCTATACCAAATTGTATCCAAATCCACCCTGTACTTTCGAAGATTAGCGCGTTCAAGCAAACAAACAAACAAACTTTTCCGCTTTATAATATTAGTATAGATATTAAATATTATAGAAGTATAGATTAGTTGCGGTGGCTCTCTGTGGTCTTCACCATCAGGTCCTCTTCACCAAATGGTGCTTTTCAAAAGCAACTGCATAAGTTACTATAAAAATACTCAAATTGCTATAGGTGTGCCTATAATATTTGAAGAGTTCCCTGGATATCTCCAAGATCCCATCATCAGATCCTGACTTGATGACAATGAGACCACCTCTGAAGTATACCCTTTCAAATAAAAAAAGAATTATCCAAATCGGTTCAGCCGTCTTTGAGTAATCGCTAAACATACATACATACTTACATTTATTTTTTATTTTTATTTAGAATAGGTTCGCGTTTGACCACCATCTCACCTGATGGTAAGTGATGATGTGGTCGAAGATGGAGCACGCTTACCTAAAAGTAACCTATTCACTCTTGACATAAAGACTCCTAGGTTATAGCTATCGGGAAACACAGACTCCGGCAGGGAATTCCACTCCTTAGCCGTACGCACAATGAAGGTGTTCCCAAAACGTTTGGTGCGTATGGGTGGGATGTCCACCATGTAACGATGGCGCTTCGCCGTTTGTCTCGTAGTCCGATGATGGAACGGGCTTGGTGGAATTAGATTGTATAATTAAAAAATATATACGCGACGAATAGAGAACCTCCTCCTTTTTGGAAGTCGGTTGAAATTGGAAATTCCTGCTGGAGTTTGTATTTTCTGACAGCTATAACCTAGGGGTCTTTAAGTCTAGAGTGAATAGGTTAGTTCTAGGTAAGCATGCTTCATCTTCGACCACATCATCGCTACTATCAGGCGAGATGGTGGTCAACGGCGACACTATCATGAATAAAAAAAGAATCCCAGTAGTTCTACCATAGAACTATTTAATAGAATAAGTGGGAACTACCCTGAAAAAAATTACGTCTCGTAACAATGTCATGTCCGTACGGACATTAACTCCTTAGTTTACTTTATTAGAGTAAGAAAATGAAATTAACCCGAAAACCAAAAAACCGGACGCCAATGAAGATGCGGGTGGCATTGCCTGCCGGGGTTGCGGTATGTTGTATGTTTTTACGAGATACCGCGGCCCCGGAATTCAAGTGCAGCTGAAGTAACAGTATAGGTTTTTAGTCAGAAGGAGTCTGACACTCCCTTCAGCTCTACCCAGAGCGGGAAAAGACATTCGATGATTTTCCTCTCGAAAGAAAGGGGTTAGTACTACGTAGAGTATAAGCTAGTTTTATATAAGTTTGAATTTTAATGGAAAGTAGAGTTTCTACAAGCTTCTATTATCCTTTTCTAGAAGTCCTTATACCTAGATCAAGCCTACTTTAAATACAAGACCATTAAAACTATCTGAGTATGTTACTAGGTATCCAGTGAGAAAACCGGCATAGTTTCAGGAAAATTAATTGTTATTTTATGCATAAAACTTGAACGTATGTAAATTACTTTCATACGCCATTTGTGTTTGTAACTTAGCAACGGTTGTTGGGAAGCGTTTGTGTATGTGTGTGTACGTGCTCATAGGCTATTCATGTTGCTATTCATATATATACCTAGTGTTAAGCTTGCCGACACTTATCGACCAAACTGCATTGATTTGCAAACACAGAAATAGGCCAACTTTTGTTCCAACCGAATTCGCTTTGCGATCGGTTTTCCTTTAGAATATGTTCTATGTGAAAGATTATATATATTCCTGTTTCTCGTATGTCAAATCTGCCTATGGATATGTTTAGAAGATGCTTCAATCTCTCTGCCTTCTCTTGACTGTTTAAATCTGTTGAAAATTGGCTGTTTTATAGCCATCTTCAAAAAAGGAGGAGGTTCACAGTTCGTCGGAATCATTTGTCGGAATCGTTTTCCTGTATCGGGAAAAGCAATATTTTGTAAAAGGTAATAAGTAGTTGACATTTAGGCTTTTGTATACTAGATAAATTACAAACCGACCCATTAAAAAGCGCGAAAAACGTTTTATCATAAAATAAAACCAACTTCCAAAAAAAAACAATGCAAAGTGAGAAGTCGGTTTTATTTTTTGTTAACAAGAGGTTTTTTAATGGAAGCCATCTGTCGCATAATCGTTATCCCTTTCTGATCTGATTATAATCATGTGATGTTTTCGGGGACTAGCACTAATGTCTTGTATAGTGCTTTCAGGCGAAGCAACTATATTTTTTTAAGCTTCATTAGGTGTCATATATATAAAAGCGAAATACCACTCAATGATTAATCACGAAATCTCAGAAACTAAAGGTATTAGGGCTATCAAATTTTGCATTAGGGTTCCTTTTAGTACTTCGATGCTCGCTAAGACGAATTTTGTGAAATTCGCACGGGATCGGGATTTATATGGGAATAAGTCGCGAGCAATTGCTAGTCTTGTATATACGTATAGTTTTCGCAGATCAGTTGGATTTCATTGAAGTTGCCTTATGGCCCACAAACTAATACAAACTATGTTTTTTTGATTCCGATTGAGTCGTCTAAAATCATTTTATATCAGCCATGACTTTCCCCACAATACCGAGATTGTCTTAATTTTTATCTAGACTAGCGACTCGGCTCGGCTTCGCACGGACTTATTTGCTAATTTATTAATAAACTGTACACTAGAACTTTTCTCTTGAATCACTCCAACCATCATTGATAACCAAATGAGAATCTGTTCAGTACTTTTTGAGTTTATCTCGAAAATACTTTGTTGAGACTTTGTTTTATAATTATGTTGGTGTTTAAAAAAAAGAAAATACAAAACCAATAACACCGACTACCGAAATTAAAATTATTTTTCGCTTTGTAGTTTTTTGACATGGAAGTCGGTTTTATTTTTTTGCAAAAAAGTTTTTTATTGTAGAAATTGGTTATTGTATAACATTCTTGCACGTCATTTTTAGTAGTCAGTAGTTATGGTCACCCTTTCACAGAACAACCTCGCAAAGCTTTACTAACCACGAAAGTCAAATCCACAGAAATAAAAATAATAGGAGAAGTGGTAAGGGGGCGTATCGGTGTCCGTGCGACATGGCCACAGGGCTCATGTCACAGGCAAGTGGCCGTCTCCGCGAACTAGTGCGCTTTCGACGGCGATCGTGATAACATATATGAATGCCGAGTTGTTCTGTGGTATCTTGTAAAAACCGAAGCCAAAATCAAAACTATGTGAATCATGGAATCACTTACCATATGTAAGTACAAGTATTTTACAATATTTGTCTTTAAAATCATGAAAAACAATAAATCGTAAAATATTTCTTGGTTTTACTATGTTATTTTTGTTTTCAAATATCAGAACGACTGTACTACTTTTACTATAAATACATTGCTCCTTAACCACTACCTGAGTTCGTGACTAAGTAACTGGACAAGCAATGTAAAAATAACATACGAAACTGTATTACGCGGATTCATCGCGTAGTGAGGCCGCCACTTCTTGCGACGAATTAGTGATGTGCTTGTGCAGATCCACTAACGTAGGCTATCGACAGCAATGTCGATTGACGAAAAAATATTGCTATTATAGTTTAGGGGTTTTTCAATTGTATGATCACCGATTACTCGGAGATGGCTGAACCGGTTTGGAAAATTCTTTTTTTGTTTGAAAGGGTATACTTTGAAATTGGTCCCATTGTCACCAAGTCAGGATCTGATGATGAGATACTGGAGAAATCGAGGGAACTCTTCAAATATTATAGGCACACCTATAGTGATTTGAGTATTTTTATTGTACCTTGTGTAGTTGCATTCAAAAAGCACCATTTGTGAAGTAGACCTGATGATGAAGACCACCGATGGCCACTGGAACTACTCAATATATGTATAAGTAGGAATAATAAGTAGTTCATGTGTTCCGCTTAGATTACTTGAACGTGGTTATTAAGCACAATATGCTCGTCATAATGCATATGGTGAAGTGAAGCTGATGGTGAACTACCAGGAGAACTCCTCAACAAATAACAGCCCAACATTGGGAAAAGCAATATTTTGGGAATGAATATAAGTAGTTGACATTTAGGCTCTTGTAACTAGGTAAATTAAAAATCGAACAACTAAAAAGAGTGAAATAAAAACTTTTTACCGAAAAATTAAACCGACTCCCAAAAAACACTGCAAAGTGAAAAATAACTTTAATTTCGGTAGTCGGTGTCTTTAGTTTTGTATTTTCGTTTAGTTTCTAACTAAAGACACCGACTACCGAAATTAAAGTTATTTTTCACTTTGTAGTGTTTTTGGGAGTCTGTTTAATTTTTTGGTAAAAATTTTTTTATAACATACGGAAACCTCTAAGAAAATATGTTTAACTTTTATTTTGCATGAGATGACAGAAATAAAAATACGTTGAAAAGTCAAGTGTACAAAAAAGTAAAAAAAGAAATAAACAATTTATTTTACGCCCGCAGCATGCGTAAGGAGTTCCGACGGTCCGTCGCTACAATAGTTTATTTTTCAATCTGTCAATCGTTTTAGCCCGGTTGGAAGATCGATGTAAATAATGTTTTTTTACCTGTTTTGATTTTTTTACAGAGTAGTAGAGAAATGCGTAACCAATATTCGTAAAGTAAGTTACTTTAATCTTAGGTTAATAATCGGTGGTGTTTTTCGGTTTAGAATTATCGTATGTTACGCCTTATCCTATGTTGCTGTTTCTTTATTTTTTTATGGTTTTTGTATTTTAATTCCGTTGAAGCTTCGAATGCGTTATAATAATCGGCATGGTTCAGATAATATATTTGTGAATTTAGCTTAAAATAAGTCAATATATTCATGCTATTTATTTGTTATGCATGGATGTGTGTTTGTTTTCATATATTTTACAATTTCTCTACTAACTAGGATTTTTCTTATAACAAAAACCTATTATAACCTACTAAACTATTACCTGCGGGGTAATTGCGTAACACACCTACAGTAGGAATCGGTTTCATTATGCTAAATCAACAACACTCACTGTGGTATTTACGTTGTTGAGCAGACCAATATTTCGAACATATGAAGCAATGGATTAGCAATATACGTCAAAATCATTCAGATCTTGATTTATAGTGTGTTACGTAATTATTGCGATGCTTATTATATGGTAACGTTTAGAAGTAGCTTAGGATGTATGTAAATGATAAATAAGTGGTTTTCGTACTTTTCAGCTTCCCAAAAGATGGTAATATAAAAAAGGAATGGATTGATGCCACAGGCATGCCACCTAACTGGTACCCTACAAAAAATAGCATCATAAATGCTCGGTTCACTTCAGCGCAGAAATGTTCCAGCCTCTAAAGAAAAGCCGCAGGCTTTTTGAATGAACAATTCCAAAATTAAGAGTACAACTGATTTTTGCAGAAAAGGGTTAAATTTTATTTTATTACTGAAAGCTATTCTCATGTTTTAGGGCATTCATAAAATCAGTCATTCAACTTTTCAGGATTGTATACAACCTATACGGCTGGTATGTTCCGATCAAGAGCGTAATGTAAGTTAACATCAACTTCTATTTGACCTATCACTATGATAATTAAATATTAAGATTTAAGTCGAAAGCGCCAGGGTAGCCCTTAATACCTAAGTATTAAGGGCTACCCTGGCGCTTTCGATTAATTATAATCGAAAGCGCCAGGGTAAGTTAGTACTTACTTATTAAGTACTACCTATTAGTAGGTAGTCCTACTAATAGGTAGTACTGAATAATAATTATGTAATGTTATTATTATATATCACATTAGATATATTATTATGTTATTATAATATTTTCTGTACATGCCATTTTTTATTTGGTTCATTTTCAGGTGCCCAAAAAAATGTACAATAATAAATGGAAGAATCGATAACTTTCCGATTTAGTCAATCACTAGCGTATATGTAAAATAAATTGCTTTTGCACAGCACAACGATAGCGACCGATGTTTTTGTGTGGGTAAGTTCTACGGTGCATGGTAAATACACGCTGTGTTTGACGGAATAAGGTTTATTATTGATTGTATAGTACGTCCTGATTTAAGAAATGCGGGTGTGTGCGCGAGTGCGTATCTATTGATTTTATTAAACTGCATGTGTAGTTGTTGCCCCGCCCAGCGCCTAACTGGAGGCACACGGTTCCGGTATAATTTCGTCTGTTGACCATATCTACTTATTTATTTTATCTAAGGTCAAATCACTTACTTGTAAAACTCTTAATATTATTGAGGTCAACGGCCAAAGCGTTCTCCACATCACGGAAAGTCGATCAAGAGGCCATCAACCAAATTGATTTTGTTTGTTTCAATTAAAATACAAAATAGTAAGTGGTTTGTGGAAACATTGTTTGTAAGAATTAAGCGGGTTGTATTGCAGTTAGTTACACGGAATGTTTTGCATTAGTAATGATTTTTGTAGAACTGTTTAACGGGTCATTGGTCTATGAATAAGTCACACCTTTATAGTAAAACCGTTACTATAAGAAATTATCAAATTTTACAGGAGAGCCAATATTTGAAACAGTTCAGTATCTTAATTTAGTCTAGGTAAGTCTAAGTACAAGTACTTTATGATTTCTTATGAGTTTATATGATAGATATCTGTTTACTGTATACATGTGCTTTAGAATAGTTTTTCTTTATTTACTTAAAAAAATATTTTTTCGATTTATATTTTGTTTGGTAACGATATGATTTAACGCTAGATGGTGAAAAAGACGATATTTTGGAATAATTACAAGTTTAACCTGCAGTTTACGTATATTTTAGATTGATGGTATAAATAACTCAATTCGTGAAAATTTTCGTTTAGTAACGGTTTTACTTCAAAGGTGCGAAGTAGAAGTAAGTGTAGTACTGGGTACATGAAGTATAAATAAAAAATAAAGTTACTTTATTATATATTATAAATGACAAAGTAATCTTATATTTAAAAATCAATTGCTGTTCTTTAGTCTCGCTAAAACTCGAAAACGGCTTCACCGATTTCATTAATTATTTTTGTGTTTTGTTCCCTCTCATATATGGCAGGTTTAAAAGGTGAGAAAACATCGAAAATAAAAAATATATTGCCGTGCGAAGTTTGCCGGTACAGCTAGTAATTTGATAAAATTGGGAAGTAAATTGCTTGTATTAGGTCAAAAATATTGAATACTTCGTTCGAATGTTAGGCTGCTAATTTCCTTACATGTTTATTACTTGATTAGCTGTATTTTGTTTTTACATCAGAGGGGAGGTCTCGTATTTTAAATACCAATTGCAATATAATTGGGAAGACATACGAGATGCGTGGGTAAGTCATGGGTTCGAACTCAGATACCTTTGATAACTTTGTGTAATTTACATTGTCACCATTGCTCTCTAAAGGTGAAGGAATACATCGTGATGAAACCTGCATGTCTGAGGCCGAAAGTTCGGAGACGTGCAACATCTACTTGCTTACTTGAAACACAGGAAACTACCCTGTTATGTTATTCTAGTTACGCGCTCCGGTTATATAATGCAGTACACCTTTTTAAAGAACGTCATCACTATGTAAGATGACCCTCTCGTTTCCTGTCACATTTGTCTTCTATTTTTTTTTATTTAGGGCTGCCCAAATCCTTCCAGGTTCTCGTTTCGATCGCCACGTCGGACCAACCAACGAAGTTGCGTTTATATCACCTCGCCGACTTTTCCTGGGTCGGCCTCGGCGGCGTCGTCCATCTTCAAGCACCTATTGCGTCGATATCTTTGGCCAATGACTTTCATGCATGCGGTTTACGTGACCCGCCCAATCCCATTGAGCTTGTCTTGTAATAACAATAAAAAAAACATTTTGTTTTTTTTTTTTTACTTTTATTTTTTGGTAAAAAGTTTTTATTGCTCTCTTTTTAGATAGTCGGTTTATAATTTACCTAGTTACAAAAGCCTAAATGTCAACTACTTATGACCGTTTACAAAATATTGCTTTTCCCAATGCTGGGCCGTTAATTGTTGAGGAGTTCTTCTGGTACTTCACCATATGCATTATGACGAGCATATTGTGCTTAGTAAAAATATTTAAGTAATCGAAGCGGAACCCATGAAATACTTACTATTCCTACTTATACATTGAGTAGTTCCAGTGGCCATCTGTTGTCTTCATCATCAGGTCCACTTCACAAATGGTGCTTTTCGAATGCAACTACAACAAGTTACCATAAAAAATACTCAAATCACTATAGGTGTACCTATAATATTTGAAGAGTTCCCTCGATTTCTCCAGGATCCCATCATCAGATCCGGACTTAGTGACAATGGAACCAATTTCAAAGTATAACCCTTTCAAACAAAAAAAGAATTTTCCAAATCTGTTCAGCCGTCTTTGAGTAATCGGTGAAAACTTAAGAGAATTAGTAATGTGGGTAGAATTCACATTACTAGCAATCAAATATGTTTGTATCTGGAGTGCGTTCACGGCAATAGTGTAATGGGTGAGGTTCGAACCCACGACCCCTCGATCACAAATCCGACACCTTACCATGCATCAGTTTATTGACGCCTCACTTACCTTCTATCTATTTGAACACGGACCACGCCAACTAGGTGGCAAATAGACAATTCATTTCACTTCTAAACAGTCAGTTATAATCAGTTTGTTTCATAAACCGTTAGGACAAAAGTATTATTGTTTTTTACAATACTTACGTAATGGTTCTATAACGTGAGTCATAGGGCTTGCTGTACTACACGAAGGGGCGAATTAATTTCTCTCTAACACGTCACTACAACGGCAACTACGTACAGAGCTTGGAGATGGCTCGGGAAATGCTAGTTTTTTTTTAAGATTACTAGCAATCTGGGTATAAATCACATTACTAGCAATCTTGCTAAGAGGAGGCTCCTTAAATTGTATGTAACTTTGCATTAATATTCTGAAACAATCACGCATACAATAAAAATGGAACTTTAGTATAAGATTTACTAGCTTCTCCCCACGACTTCGTCCGCGTAGATGTCGAAAATATTCCACGGGATCCCGTCCCTGACTTGCTTGACAAAGATTATAATAGCTCGGATAATATGCATGACATAAAGATAATTTATAGCCTATAGCACTCAGGGATAATGCAGCTACATGTAAGCGAAAGAATTTTCAAAATCGGTTCGGTAGTTTCAGAGATTACCCCTACATACAAACTTACAAATTTTACCTCTTTATAATATTAGTATAGATTGGATCTTTTTCTTTACATGTCTAGACCAGTTACGTAATTGGAACATTTTCGCTCGATTCTTTTTTTAATCGAAAATCATATATTTTTTAAAGATTATTCAAAATTTAATCAATATTACTCGGCTTTTATGTCTAAAATTAGTATTGACAGTAAGAAAATATAGTTTATTGTCCAAATATAGGACATTTTTTCTCTATATCAATTACTAGCTTCCGCCCGCGACTTCGTCCGCGTGGAAAAAATATCCCCCGATTTTGAAACATTCTTCATTAGTGCTCCGCTCCTATTGGTCTTAGCGTGATGATATATAGCCTATAGCCTTCCTCGATAAATGGACTATCTAACACTGAAAGAATTTTTCAAATCAGAACCGTAGTTCCTGAGATTAGCGCGTTCAAGCAAACAAACAAACAAACAAACAAACTCTTCAGCTTTATAATATTAGTATAGATTATTTTAGTTATAAACGAAATATGAATTGAGACTTACGACATTTAGTTTCGATCCCGAATATGGTAAAAGAGCGCACGCGATATTCAACTTTATTACTGCTGCGTTAGCGTTTAGCACACAACGGCAGTTTCGAAACCGAACATGGTGAAAGAGCGTACGCGATATTTAACTTTCTTAGTGCTGCGTTAGCGTTTAGTATACAACGGCCTAACCGGGGTGCATGGGGGTGGAGCTTGCGTGAAAATTATTTTGGACTGCCTGGTCTTAACCCCTCCAACTAAACTAACTATGCTTGTCTGGAGTGAGTTCACGGCAATAGTGTAATGGGTGGAGGTCGAACTTGCGACCTCTCGATTATGTATTTCTTTTGTCTATATATATAAAATAAAAATGAATCGCGCGTAACTTCGGAATGGCTGCACCAAATCTGATAATTCTATTTTCGCTGTGTTTGTCTTCTTCTTCTTAGCGTATCGATGGCACGTATATTTTTATTTTTTATTACATTGGTCCAAAACTCAGCTACGCGAACTCCCCTCGCTGATGCAAACATAAGGTCGTCAAGAGTGCAGGTGACAGGGCATGCAGAACAAGATAGAAGGTGGGCCATTGTTTGTGGGGTCACGCCGCATGTACATTTCAGATCTGAGCCATTGAAAATCGCCATCTTTAGAGATTATCTTTGCTACGGCCGACTTGGGTACGCAGTTATTGTCTTGAGAAGGTTAAGATAGGGTAAATGTTTGGAAATTTGTAGGAAAACGACGTACAATGGCAGACTAAGTCGCGGGCAGCAGGTCAATGAATAAAAAAAAAAATTAATTAGCTGCCGGGTGGATGCGTTCCGAGCTCTATGAGGCTTTTCACTTCGCTAAAAAAGGTGGGCTAAATATAGGCAATATTATAAAGTATTTTACGGTAGTTTCCCATTGTTTAATTGATAGAGTGATTAATTTCAGCGTCGATGATTGGGTGTTAGAGATAACTTTATTATTATTTCCGAACGGTTATTATAGCGACCGCCCTTGTTAGTTTAGTGGTCGTAAGCGATAGTGCTGATCATGAGTTCCTGGATTTGACTCCAATAAATAAATTAGTTATTCAGTTTAGCCTACATAGTGTTGTTGCTTCAGATATGATAGGTATAACTTATAACAAGTAAGATCTCTGTCCTTCAAACGAGAAATATCCTGCCATCCATCCATCCTTTTATTGCGTAAGGCGTATTTTTGTCAGGGAATCAAGAAATAAGAATCGGCTGACCCCTTGTTAAATATTTATTACATAACGTATAGGAGAAAGGAATACACGTTGTGTCATATGTGTATGGTGGAAGGGCGCGCTTTTTGAAAGTTGTATTGGACACTTTTGTGATCTTACGTTACGTAAGAGATCTGTTTTTTATTGATAATATAATTGGCTCACGTTTGACGACCATCTCACCTGATGGTAAGTGATGATGTGATTGAAGATGGAGCACGCTTACCTAAAAGTAACTTATACACTCTTGACTTAAAGACCCGTAGGTTATAGCTATCGGGAAACAGACTCCGGCAGGGAATTCCACTCGTTAGCCGTACGCACAATGGAAGTATTCCCAAAACGTTTTGAGCGTATGGGTGGGATGGCCACCGTTTGTCTTGTAGTCCGATGATGTAACGGGCTTGGCGGAATTAGATTGTGTAATTCCATCGCACACTCTCCGAAATGTAACCGATAGAAAACCGATAGACTTGTAACTCGTCGTCGATGAGATGTCTTGAAGAGTTTTCTTCGGATCGACACATTTTTTACTAGTACATTAACAGTTGATTACTGATTGTGATCCTCACTACGTATTTGAGATTTTACCTGGAACTAATCAGTGGCAGAACTCGTGGAAATATAATCAAACAAAATCGAAATGTTTGTCTGTGGTTTAAAAATAACTGCGTTTTCTCAAGTGCTCATAGATCGATATTCACAGGATACGAAAATACAAACAAACTTTTAAATCTTTGACTGTCTGTCTTAGGTACTTTATCCCAGAAGTTTCGCGGGATCGGTCTAACGAACGAAGACGCGGGCGCTGCTAGTCGGTATAATAATAAATTCATCCTTATTAAAAAACTATGTAATATGTGGGTTAATTATGAACCTATTAGCTTCTGCCCGCGACTTCGTCCGCTTGCAAGGGTTTTCCCGCATAAATCCCGATCCCGTGGGAATTCTGAGATAAAAAGTAGCCTATGTATTATTCCAGGATGTCAACTATCTACCAAATTTCATTCAGTACCGTTCAGTAGTTTTTGCGTGAAAGGGTAACAAACATCCATCCATCCATCCTCATACAAACTTTCGTATTTATAACATTAGTAAGACAGTAAAATCAATACGTGACTCATCTAGATCACACACACATAGACATAGATATTATACAATTTTTTTTAGTTAGATATCCAGCAGATCATTTAGTGTTGGTAAATTGGGGTAGGCTTAGGGAGATTTCCTATTCGACTGTAATAAAATCTTTAATGTAAGATCAGATAAGGGTTCAACCCTGGCAAAACGTTTCTTAACAAGAATCATACGAACGCCTACACACTCGAACTATTTATAATGTCGTTCAATAAGATAAGTACTGTAAAGGTTGGATTGAAAGCGATCTAAGGCTGATTAAATATGTGCGTACTCTTTTGCGACTATTAATAATGTAACAACGATTTTTGCGATTCCAATTTGATTTAAAAGAGTCTCCATGGAGTTTCTTGCACGTTCTTCTCTATAGAGATCTACGCTTTGGAACTAAATTTAACACAGACTTCACAATTCACAATTATACAGGGTGGCAGGGACATCGATGCACAAACGCTTACAAGGAATTCGGCACATGATAATGGACCGCCGACGACAAATTTCAACGCAGGGGGGTCCAGAATCCTGTATTGAATCCATGGTAAGCGGTTGCGCGTCGATGTCCCTGCCACCCTGTATACAACGTGTAACAGACTAAACGCAATTCCTGAAAGTAGTTGGTTCAGAATCGGCTTCTGAATCGATTTCCGTCATAAAAAATAGGTGTTAAATTATGACGAAAAATTCTTTCATTTAACTTAAAATTGAAACAGTATCATGACAAATTAATACAATCCTTAATTCTAGGAAATGCGCTCGTGTGCGTGTCATCAGCTAATATTGCATGAGTGTATGCATCTGCGTAAGGATATTGTACTCGTATGACGCACATACGTTTTGCATTTAGTAAGGATAACTATTTTATAAAAAAATGTCTAGGTTTGGTTTCAATTCATTTAGTTACGGATGTTGTTTTAGACTTATAATTTAATATTCTAATTGGGGTGTCTGAGGTATTGCGCTTAATCTGTTACAGCTTGTATACGTGAAGCAAAAATGTTGTAAGTATCCTCTTTTACGAAAATTACTCGCACGGACGAATATGCAATTTTTATACGGGCACGGTTAAAGTTTATTGTTACATACTGTAATCAAATACTGTAATATTACATTTTCATTTCTACTTACATTATACAAATACAACAGTAATATAATTATGTTGATATAGCAGTCCCTCATGACGAGAACCTCGTGAAAGCCGAGAAAGATAAGCAAATTAAGTATCTTGACTTGGCTCACGAGGTTGTTGACATGTGGGATGTGGATACAGCAATCATTGTGCCGATAGTCGTCTCAGCCAATGGCATAATAGCCAAGAGCCTCGACAAACATCTTACGAGGCTCTCGGTGGGCAGCTGGATCAAGGGCTTGATCCAGAAAGTAGTACTTCTGGACACGGCGCGAATTGTTAGGAGGTTCCTCTTTCAAGAGCCCTGACCACCGGTAGCTTGGACCCTGTTCCCGATACCGGTGGACTACTGTTTTTTATATTATTAAATGTTTTTTTGTTTGTATAGGAATATTTAAAAATGTAAATAATATGTTATAAAATGTAATAAATGAGATATAATTAGATTATGAAACAGGCTTGTCTAGAAGTAACTTATTCACTCTTGAGAGAAATACCTCAAGTTATGGCTTTCATGAACCACAGTTTTCATCTGGGAATACCACTCTTATACAGTACGGGATAGATCGTATTTTCAATTGAGTTAAGCAAGAGAATCCCACTTGCTAGCAATATTGCCTAGACAATCGTGTTAAGTGAAAAAGTATCAACAGGTTAATGGCTAAGGTATCTGAGTTATGATCGAGAGGTCGTGGGTTCGAACCCCACACATTACACCATTGTCATGAACCCACTCCAGAAACAAGCATATTTAGCTAAGTTAGAGGTAGTATTCTAAGAAACTCGACTCTTTTAGTATTCATTTCGAGACTTGAGTAGATTTTCAATATAGGACTCGTCAGTCACATGAATCCGAGTCTTTTGAGTCTTCTGAGTCCTTTCGAGTATTTTAAGTTCTTTGAGCTGGACTGAGTCATGAACTTGAGTTGGTGTATTATAATAGGTAATACTGGGTGATTTTATATCGTCATCCATGTTTATATCGTTATCCAAACGACGAAACCGATTCCTGTTTGATTGACCGTCTTTGTGGCTCAATATACTAAAATCCTTATCTATACTAATATTATAAAGCGGAAAAGTTTGTTTGTTTGTTTGCTTGAACGCGCTAATCTACGAAAGTACTGGGTGGATTTGGATGCAATTTGGTATGGAAGTAGCTTGAAGCTTGAGGATGGTTATAGGCTACTTTTTACGCGACTGCAAAAAAGGAGAGTTATGTTTTTACCGTGATAGTATCCACGGGAGCGAAGCCCCGCGTGAGTACTAGTGTTTTATAATCTGAGACTAAAATAATATAATATTTACATAATATAGTATAGTATAGTATAGTTACGTACCTAATAAATCAATAATTTGTTCATTGCTATTTTATTTACTTCAAACTATAGATTTAGAGGACTCATTCATGAGTTCTTTTAAAAAGACACAGTCTTTGAGATCTTTTTGGCAGGACTCAATTCTGAAGGACTTGAGCTCTATGCTTTATTTATAAGACTCGAGTCTTCAAAAATGGCAAGTTTTATTAAATAAGACTCTAAAACTTGAGTTTCTTACAACACTAGTTAGAGGGTTTAACAAGATTACTAGTAATGTCTATTCTATCCACATTGCTACTTCTCTTTAACAAAAGAAAAAAAAAACAATAGGAAAGCCGTTAACCTTGATTGTTTCCAACATTCCAAATATTTACAATACCTTACTTATCAGAAAATTAATGCAAATGGCCCTTAGATAATGTTGCCAAGTTTTTTTTCTTTTAATTCAATTGTGTAACGCTAACTGGGTCAGTGAGTTGACAATAAAGCCGATATCTTTAGGGATCTCTCGGGAAATGTAAAGGGACGGAATTGCTAATTATGCTTTAAAATTGGGGACCTATTTTGACTAAAATTGTTTCCGTAGTAATTAAAAGGAAAATTACTGGCACTATTTACTTGGGGATTGGCTAAGGAGTATGGATATAATCGTTGAGATGAATCGTTTGGTCTTTTTTACTATATTTGGACAAAACACGGATAAATATGTTTTTATTAAAAGTCATAGATTAGACGAAATCTGTTGTTTAATTAAAGATGTCATAGATTGAATTATGGATACCTACACCATGTATGTATTATCAATATATGGGATTGCCCTGTGCGATAAGACCGCCTATTGGACCCTAGTTTTTATTACTAGTATTCTTTGAAGTATTGTAACGTGTAAAATGAAGTATATCCTACTTCCTACTAATATTATAAATGCGAAAGTTTGTGAGGATGTATGCATGTTCGTTGCTCTTTTACGCAACACTACTGAATGGATTTTGATAAAATTTAGTATGTAGTTAGTTGACATCGTGGAATAACACATAGGCTATTTATTCCGGAATTCCCACGGGATCGCCATTTACGCGGGAATAGTCTCCCACGCGAACGAAGTCGCGGACAGAAGCTAGTAATGAATAAAATCTGGTTCAAATTCGAATTAAAAAAATCAAGGGTACTTTATCAGTACGGACACCTTTGTGTGTGAGTGCGGTTCGCACATGTCCAGTTTTCAGCATTTATGTGATATGAATCTACACACATCAAAAGTGTCTAGGGATCAAGCATTTTTATGCGGATTTCTTGAGATTGAGATGTGGCTTTGTAATAAATTTATGATTTTATAAATTTATATGGATCCTTTTTGGTGCATTTCATAATTTGAAACAGGAACTGTTAATCAAATTCGAGTAAAAGATGAAAATCAGCTGTCAATATTTTCCCTATAAAAACATACAACGCATTGAAGATATTATTAGTGCTACTGTTTCCCTACTACTGATTAAAACCAACGTTATTATGGAGCGGCGACGTCATTTAAGCAGGGAAGAAATGCTCAGAGCCGTGGGAATGATAGAAGCTGGTTCCCGGCAACGTACTGTGGCTTTAGCTCTGAATACAAGTCAGAGTGTTATCAGTCGACTTTGGACACGTTACCGAAGCACTGGTACCGTGGCTGAGCGCCATGGAGGACGGTATCGCTGCACCACACGGAGACAAGACCGATACATTCAAATCTTAACTCGAAGAGCTCCAACAATAACCGCCATGATGTTAGCCGTGAGGCTTCATCACTCTTCAGGGAACTTAATTAGCGACCAAACAGTCAGAAACCGCTTGCATGAAGTGAACCTTGATTCCTGAAGACCGCTACGGGTACCACCTATAGCAATGCACAATCGTAGGATTCGATATCAATGGGCTCTTGAACACAGAAATTGGGCAGAAGAACAATGGCGTTTCGTGTGCTTTTCTGATGAGTCTCGTTTTGGTATGAGACCGGATACAAGACGTATACGACACTGGAGAACCCCTGGACGCCAACAGCGATTAAAATCCTGCCAGGAAGTCCATCCTTATAGTGGTGGAACCATCATGGTATGGGCGGGTATTTGGATCGGCGGAAGAACTGAGTTGATTTGGATCAGAGGCAACCTCAACGCTCAAATTTATGCTGAGACGATTGTATCTGACGTCATCGTTCCTCTACAAGTGCAAATCGGTCCCTTATTTCAGTTAATGCATGATAATGCACGACCGCACAACGCAAGAGTTGTAAGACAGACTCTCGCCGCAGCTAACATCAATGTCCTGCTCTGGCCTGCTCAGTCGCCAGACTTGAACCCGATTGAGCATGCATGGGATATGCTACAGAGAAGAGCTCTGCCGAATATGGAGGGTATCCAGTCGCAAGAAGACCTTTTTTTGTTGTTGCAACGAACATGGGCGGCCATTCCACAGCGTGATTTGGATGAACTCATTTTGAGTATGCCAAACCGATGTTCTTGTGTTGTTAGTGTTCGCGGTAGAAACACGGATTATTAATTGTTTAAGTTACCCCATAAAATTTTAAAGAAAACTGTTATTTTTGTCTTTTTTTCGAACTTTAATGTTAGTGGTTCAAATGTCAAAAATCCCTTTATTAGGAAAATGGCAAATTTCTTTATTAATGCAAAGGTGACTTGGTTTATCGTTACTGTGACAAACGAAAACACTTTATTTGATGAATCCTTAAAGAAAATTTTAATTAATATCAATCAGGAGAAAAGTTATTGCAAAAATATATGTTGATCCCTAGACACTTTTGATGTGTGTAGATAGTCACACAATAAGTGTAATCATAGATAATCCATATTAGACCTAGTTACTAGGGCTCCAGTACATGATTTCTACTTAAAATTACTCAAAAGACCGCTTATACGAACGAACCTTATAATATACAGTTTGGTTCAGTAGACATAGTACCTATAGCTTAAAAAGAATGTTTTTAACAATCAAGTATGTAGTATTCCAAAACATACATGAAGATAGCTTCTTAAAACGCCCGTCCATCATCACTTCCTAGTGTTCAAGCTGAGAAGAAATGGCGCAACAAACTCCCCAGCAAAACATCTCTTTCTGTTATGTTTGAAAAACTACTAAAATGTATGTAATCCTTACGGCTAAACGGTTGGATAACCTTAATCGTGTTTATAAAGAAAAACCAATTGTTTTACCTACATAATCATACCGGAACATATCAGCCTATAACGTTTACACCACAGAACAGATAAAAGAGATTAGAAAGAAAATAGTTCCTGATTTGTATGAGAACGCGTGTCGCCGCTTGTCTCCCACTCTTTAGCTCCACTACAAGCAAGAGGCCCGTTACGTATGCGAATTACGCACACAAATAAATTACACACACTCTAAATCGAGAGCTTACTACTGATTGTAACTCACTGTCGATAAACATGCGCCGTGCATCACGGCCAATCAGGGCAAAGGACGAAACGCCAATGGTTCAAGTGTGGAGGATGCAACGCATGCAGTACATTGTAAGCGGACTTGGTCATTGCGTTGATTAAGCGAGTACACATCGGGCAATGTATATTTTTAGGGTTCCGTAGCCGAATGGCAAAAAACGAAACCCTTATAGTTTCGACAAGTCTGTCCGTCTGTCTGTCTGTCCGTCCGTCCGTATGTCACAGCCATTTTATTCCGAAACTATTAGGACTATACATGTGAAACTTGGTAGGTACATGTATTCTGTGAACCGCTTTCCGATTTTAGGAAAAAATTAAGAAATATTTAAAACAAAGGGGGGCTCCCCATACATGGAATTAAACTGAAAATATATTTTTTCATGAAACCTATACGTGTGTGGTATCTATAGACAGGTCTTTAAAAATAACATAGGCGTTTCTTAAACCACTTTCTCAGAAAGTCAATCATTTAAAAGATATAAGCTTCCAAAGTGGTAAAATGTGTGTGTCCTCCCCCTCTAACTTCTATAATAATGGAGTGAAAAATCTAAAAAATATAGATGTTTGTAGATCTTAATGTAAACTTTCAACCAAAATTGGTTTGAACGAAATCGGGTTAGCAGTTTTTGAGATACAGCGTATTTTCTAAAACCGCAAACATAACTTTGTAATTCATACAAACACTATGAAAAACAAAGTTATTGGGTGTAGTTGTAAAAAATGTAAATAAGCTAGTTTTAAGAAATTTGTAAGGTTTTTTTTACTAGTATAGTTACTACGGAACCCTTCATGGGCGAGTCTGACTCGCACTTGGCCAATTTTTTGTAACTTGTTGCAATAATATTGTTAATATTCGGAATTTCATAGTGATCAGAATATTTTTATGCTTTTTACAAATAAAATTGTAATTAAATGTTATTTTCGACTTACCGATGGAAAGATATACCTCCTCGCTCTATTCTTGCGGTCTAACTTTTTGTTTTACAGTTTATAATTGCACAACACGGCATTTTAAAGCAGAGCTCTGTGTTCCGAAGTTATCCGAAGCGCACTAAACGCGGTGAATGAATTAATCGGTTGAGCTATGATTTTCGTATCATAAATGTGGCGCGCTCACCACGCCCACATTACCATTCCAACCTTATTCATCTGTTCCGTGGTTTTCACAGCTGGGACACAGGCGTCCTCCTCATGAGAGAAAGGCAGTAATAAGTTTGTTGGTCGGTGGATGTCACTAAACTTGTCTTCGGATTTTCCCGATGTTTTTCTTCACCTATTTGAGAGTAGCAGTGATGATATAAATAACACAAAAAACCCTTTAACTTTTCCCCTTCTTTCTCAATTATAGATACATGATATATAATTATAATATTATATTATTGGTATATATTTAGTATATAATTTTTGTATAGTATGTATGTATTTTATACGCGCGCAAGAGCTCCATGACCTGATTCCTCCATCTCCATTTCACTACCGATCTACCAGACGCACGGCTGGGTACCATCCACACTTGGTTGATATACCGTCTTGTCGTATCAAGCGCTTCTCCTCCACATTTATTGTGCGCACAGCCAAGCTGTGGAATTCTCTGCCGGCTTCTGTGTTCCCTACCACTTATGACCTTTCAGCCTTTAAAACAAGAGTAAATAGGCATCTTCTGGGCTCGCTCGTCACATCGTGGACCTCATCTATCGCTTACCATCAGGCTTGATCGAGGTCCAGAGCGGGCTCATCCGTAATAAAAAAAAATATGTTCAATTAATATTATTTATGTTGTTTGTACACTGACAATCCTTAATCTGTCTCCTTTAATTTTTTGTCCATCCAAAGGTTGTCTGTAAGAGATCGCCCTGTGTGATAAGACCGCAGTTTAAATTTTTGTATTCATAGAAATATTATGAGGTGTACAATAAAGTATATAATAAATAAATAAAAGGTTCGAATTCACGACCTGGCAACTAGCAAGTCAAGCCCATTACCACAGAGGTCACCACTGCTCTCAATTGACTATTCATACGTTTAACTTTCGTCCTTCAATCTTTGCAAACTTTTTCCAAAGGGACAAAGGCCTGATAAACAAAGTACCATGGAAATTAGCTTCTCCCACTAACATGACTCATGCGGAAAACTACATTTAATCATGTAACCAGTTTAACGACCTTTCTCTTATGTGTATAACTAAGTATATGAGTAGAAACTGCTTAGTATCGACCGGTAAGCCTTAGTTTAAAATATTAAATACGGCCTGGTATCACATAATACTGCAGAAGGTTAAATCATCATTATAGTCCTTTTATGTAATTAATTTCTACCAGAGTGTAAAGTTTTTACTTGTAGTGAACGAATTTTGCGTTAAGTTGCTCTATATACCAAAAGTTTATGTAAATTGAATGAGACCACATAGATTCCTCAGTCGCATTTTCCTGCTGTATTTGGATTCGGTTTTTTTTTTATTTTATATTTTTTTATTGATAATAGATTCGCGTTTGACCACCATCTCACCTGATGGTAAGTGATGTTGTGGTCGAAGATGGAGCACGCTTGCCTAAAAATAACCTATTAACTCTTGACTTAAAGACCCCTAGGTTATAGCGATCAGGAAACAGACTCCGGCAGGGAATTCCACTCCTTAGCCGTACGCACAATGAAAGAGTTCCTAAAACGTTTTGTGCGTATGTGTGGGATGTCCACCATATAACGACGGTGCATCGCCGTATATAACTGATAGAAAACCGATAGACTAGTAACTCTTCGTCGCTGTTCAAGGCTTTGACTCGACCAGTGTATCGTTGCCAATGAGTCTTTTGGCCCGTTTCTCGAGTGACTCAAGTGCGTCCAGTTGGTACTTGGCAGATCCATCCCAAAAATGAGAGCTCCATACACGACCGAACCAGGGCTTGATACAGATTGAGTAGCTGTTCCGGTGTGAAGTACCGTCTCACCTTTGCTAGGATTCCCAACTTTTTTGATGCTAATTGAGCCTTAGCCTCGATAAACGAACCAAAATCCCAGTGTTTGTGTCGAATGCTGCTGGGTATTAGTGTTTTACATGGCGAAACTGCCTATATCTAACATCAACAACTTATTGAGGGACATGATACCTTGATAAGACTACTTTCGGTTTTCTTCGTTCTTCTTCGTAACGACTGTCAACAGCTTAACATTCACAGGTTGGAATCATATAACCCATAACTGTCCATAACACTAACCTGCGGATAGACTACCACAAGTGAGCCTTAAAACGGACTGCTACCTACGGCTATTAAGCAGCCACGCGGGGCTTCGCTCCCGTGGATTTTATAACATAACCCTCCTTCTTTAGCAGTCGGATAAAAACTACCCTATAACCTTTCACAAGCTTCGAGCTATTTCCATACCAAATTTCACCGACATCCACCCAGTACTACCGAAGATTCCACTTTATAATATTACATATAGGTTTAAATAATATTTATTTATTTTATTTATTTATTGCAAACACAACTATCATTACAGGCAATAATCCTAATGCGGTAGCGTGGTCTTTAGTTACATTCTAAATTACAATTAAAGCTACTAGTTATATATTAGCATAACATAATACAAACAATGTTACCTTTGTGAATTCATTCAGAGAGCATAAATCTATCCTATCAGCAGTGTCATTCAGTGTATGCAAGGCTCGCGTCAGGGGCGCTTTACTGAGCAGGTTCGCGCGGCACTGCTAACAACCGTGGCCGTCGGCGTCGCAATGCGTACTTATCAGGTACATTCAGACATATCTCCTTCAAAACACCAGCATTAAACATTTTACCGCGCAACAGCTTAAAAATATACGTGATAAAAGCCAGGTCCCTTCTAGTCTCCAGTTTGTTGTACCCAACCATGCCGATTACGAACAAGGTTGGGTACATCAACGGATAGAAGGGGTAGACCCCGTAAAGTTTCACATACAAATACCTGATAAATTTGTTCTGTATGCGTTCCAACATAAGACTATATTTAATCTCATGTGGAGCCCATATGACAGCATTACACTCAAGTTGAGTTCTTATCAGAGCATTATACAATGCTGTTACCGCTGTAATGTTTGTAAAACCCGATGCCCGACGAATATAATATAGACTATTCTATATTATATAGCTATATATATAGCTGGTTAATAAGAATATATAAGTACCGTACCATAGGTATGTGTCCGACCCAGTTGTCGAAAATGGCAATATTACACTGTACTGGGATCGGTATATCATCAATTCATCACTGACAGGACTATTGTTGACAATAGCAAAAAGCCTGACTGACTGACTGAATGACCGATTAGAGCGTCGCACAGTGATTGTTGATATAGCGGTCCCTCATGACGAGACCCTCGTGATAGCCGAGAAAGTTTAGCAAATTAAGTATCTCGAGGTTGTTGACATGTGGGATGTGGATACAGCAATCATTGTGCCGATAGTCGTCTCAGCCAATGGCATAATAGCCAAGAGCCTCGACAAACATCTTAGGAGGCTCTCGTTGGGCAGCTGGATAAAGGGCTTGATCCAGAAAGCAGTACTTCTCGACACGGCGCGAATTGTTAGGAGGTTCCTCTCAAGAGCCCTGACCACCGGTAGCTTGGACCCTGTTCCCGATACCGGTGGGCTACTGTTTTTTTTTATATTTAGAAATGTTTTTTTGTTTTTATAGGAATATTTAAAAATGTAAATAATATGTATATATAATGTAATAAAGAATAATAGAATATAGGTTCTTGTGACTTCACAAGAACCTATATTGCAAAAAATGCAAAAAAAAATGCATTTGAAGATAACTCAACTTTGGTATTTTAAAAGTATTCTTACATGCAATCATTATGATTTTTTTATTCGTTTTTCCGTAGAATTGTGCCTGCGCGAAAGAAAAGTCGAGAGCGCGCCCGGCTTTTACAATTTTGTTTTAATAGTATGTTTATGTAGAGGACGGGTAGTTGCAAAACGTTTTAGTTTGAAAAATAATGCTATGTGCAAAGTTGTAAGAATGACCGAAAATTCCAAAGCGACTTTGTGTATTCAATTTTACAGAATTGTTTTTCTGTCATTCCGTAAACTTTATACATATACATAAATGTTGGTACCTATAATAGTACCCTGGTCCGAGAATAAATAAATCTATTCTGTGCCTTAGTGTGTGTTTATTTAGGACTTCACAATAAAAACTCCACAGAAAAACTCTTTTTAAAAATACACAAGTTTTTAACTAAATTTTCCTTGTCACACGTTTCTACACGGTTTTTCCTTTCTTTCTCGTTTTACGGAGCTGACCTTTTCTCTTTCTTTTGCAATACTATGCCTTTACGGAGAAACTTGTTAACGCGTTGAATTAATAATGAAAAACTGTGTTCCAGTTACCCACTTACGCTCGTGTGTGTCGGCTGAAAGAAATTTATTGCAACCGCGTCTACGCTATCGTTATGTGGTCTCATTTTTAATGTACATTTTATTTATTACATGGTTCTCAGAGGTTTTACTGCTTGAAAGGATATGGTTTTAAAACAGTATTTATACATTACTTAACATATTATTTCCATAAAGCTTCTACGTAACGGGCAAATCTAATTTTAATTAAGTTCCTCATGCTTATCCTTGATACGACACAAGTTGAGGTAGTGGGTTCGAACTCAGCATTACTTTGTGTAATTTTTGTCATCACCACCTTGAGGAAATCGGCTTGTCCTAGGAAGGAAAATCCGAAGACATGTTATATGTACCAATCCGCACTGCAGATCGCGCGGATTGCGGCTTGTCTATGAGAGGAGGCATGTGTCTCAGCGGTGGAAACGTTGTAGGCTAGTTATTTATGGTTTGTTATAGTTTTTAAGTTAAATGTTAAAAACTTTTTAAACAAAAAATAAAACCGACTTCCCAAAAAAACACTGCAAGGGGAAAAATAACTTTAATTTCGGTAGTCGGTGTCTTTAGTTTTGGTTTTGTACATATTTTGTTTTTGACACCGCCATCCGAAATTAAAGTTATTTTTCCCTTTGCAGTGTTTTTTTGGGAAGTCGGTTTTATTTTTTGTTAAAAAGTTTTTTGTCGCTTTTTAGTGGGTCGGTTTGTAATTTACCTAGTTACAAAAGCCTAAATGTCGCCTTTTTATCACTTTTTGCAAAATATTTCTTTTTCCTACGCCGAGCTGTTAATTTTTGAGGAGTACTCCTGGTACTCACTATCAGCTCCTCATCACCATATGCATTGTGACGAGCATAAAGTGTTTTACAACCATATCCAAGTAATCGAATCGCAACCAATGAAATACTTATTATTGAGTCATATCTGTGTTCTTCATCATCAGTTTCACTTCACCAAATGGTGCTTTTTGAGAGCAACTGCACAAGTAACTATGAAAGATACCCAAATCGCTATAGGTGTGCCTATAATATTTGAAGAGTTTCCTCAATTTCTCAAGGTTTCCATTATCAGATCCGGATTTCATGACAATGGGACCAACTAGAAAGTATACCTTCTCAAACAAAAAAGAATTTTCCAAATCAGTCCAGCCATCTCTGAGAACCTCCTCCTTTTTTTAAAGTCGGTTAAAAAGTATTATTCATTTGACACCTCGTGCGGGTGACCCACTCCTTAGCTTTTTAAAGTTTTTGCCAGGGTTCTGTAGCCAAATGCGTTGTGGACTTTAATCGTCTCTGGCATTTTTCCGTTTAGTTCCACAAAAAACTTAAATGGTGTTTTGCCGTGAAACAAAGCTACCTTCTGGCTTTAGGGACTCCCGTTATTTAGGCTTCTTATGTAGAATGTTGATTGTACGTAGCAAAAATGTGTAAACTCATCGTTCTGTTTAAAATGTTTTGTTTTTGACGTTCCTTAATCTACATAATTATGTTAGTTTTTAGCTGAAAAGCTTAATATCTGGGTAGCAACAGCAACCTCAACCTCAATTACTTTTTACTAGTCCTTGAAGCCATCTTTACTATTATAAACGCGACAATTTGTGTGGGTAGGTGGATAAACTTCAGAACTGTTTTTGATGATTTGAAATAGGCATCTTCTGGGCTCGCTCGTCCCATCTTAGACCTCATCTATTGCTTACCATCAGGTGAGATCGAGGTCCAGAGTGGGCCCATCAGTAATTAAAAATGAGTGTGGCACTCGGGGACTGCCGCGGTAAAGCTATTGCATAGCATTTTTTATCAACTTATGCAATTATAGTCAACACGCATACGTCTAGTCGCACGCACACAAACACCGTGCCGAAGTCTGCCGAACTGAAACGACGTTAGACGATGCAAGGCTTTCAACGCCGCACCGCTGTGCCGGTCCGAGTGGGGGGTGTTAGGTTTATTTTCGTTCCGGAATTTCTTGATTCGGTCGGCGCGCTCAAAGCCCGCGATAAAAGCTATGCAATAGCTTAAAAATTGAATCTTTACTGTAATAGATGCTATCATCTGCCTAGCCTTTTCTTAACTATGTGGGGGTCCAGTCTGACTGGATAAAGCTGATTACTAGTGCTTTAACACGAGACCCCTTGGCAAGACTGATATCAATTTTTTCTGGATTCTGACAACCCGTAACGACTATAAGAGATTTACAAATGACAGCCTTAACGTGCTTTCCAATGTCCGAGTATCACTACAGGGGCCATACCATGACGTGTTAAAGCTAGAGTTGTTCGAGCGAGGAAGAGAGATGGAGCTATATAGCGTGCATAGCTTCATCCCTCTTTCTCAGTCGAACGACTCTCGCTTTAACACGTCATGGTATGGCCCCAGGGCAGTGGCGAAGGCTCCATACAACTAGATTCCTACCGGCTTCCTTTTTGAAATATGGCAAATATTAGTCAATTATTTTATATATGAATATATAAATAGTAATCTATTATTTTCAATTAAACAAATAATTATTTACGAAGTTACAAGATTTCGAAGTCAGCCACTGGGCCACAGGAATTCACGCATCACACTTGAGCAAGGTAAGCATTTTTTGGTCTGGCTTCCCTTTTATGAAAATTCACCCTTCGCCACTGCTACAGGGTGCAAACTGAAAACCAGCGCTGGGTGTCTTTCGCCCAGCTAATGCTGAGTTGGTAACTCTTTCGGTCGGACATGCTCAGCGCAATTTTTGTTCTTATCTTGATGTTGTAAGTTCCTATTATAGTTGTTATGTGTTTGTAATCGAAAAATGTATTTCTATTCTATTCCTGTCTGTTAAGATTGGCACCCATCCCCAGCAAGCAATAGTTAAATTTGAAGATCTACCCTTGTCACGAGCTCCTGTAATACTTGTAAGCTTCCTGTGATAGCTTGAGAATATACTAAAATTTTTTAAGATAAAAGTATTAATACCGCATCGGCCGAGCCGCAGTCAGTACCTAGTTAATATCTTGTCCCAGTAATTAATTACACCATAACACAATATCCTCGAAACTATAATCTCCTTCCCTCCCAAGAGGGATAATGCGACACGTGCCTTCCCTCGTTCTTTCCAATCCTTCAGGGGTTTACGCTGAAGAGACAAGTGCTGAAACTTTTCTCTCATCTAGGGAATACCAGAAACAAGACGGATGTTTTGCCGAATTACAGCGAGTGTTTTTGTTTTTGAGTCTGGCACAATGCGGGGCACGGTACTGTAAAAAAATAAGACAGCAGATTTTTCTCCTACAATTCAATAACTATACATTTCGTACATCTCAGGTCTTAATCAATAACTTGAAACGGTTTAAAGAAAAACAGATCATTGATTGCTGATCATTGAAACTATTTACTACTTTTCATTTTCAAACAAACGAAACAAAATGTCAATCAAAATTAGCTATTAGCAGGACTATTGACATGCGTATACAAAGAAGTAATTAGCTTCATATATAGCTCTCAATATTCCATTGTCAGAATCATGAACACGGGTCATAGAGGAGGCCCTCGTTTTAGGTAATACAGCAAGGAAATCATCAGATCTTTTCTCCGCGAACATGCCAGATGTACATACAACGCCGCTTCGGTAACCAAAATATGCACATTTTGTAATGTTTCACATGACAATCGAAAACATTATATTGTAACTATGCTGATGACACAGCCATTGTGATAGGTACATGGTCCAAACTGGAAATCTGTGAAAGAAAAATCAGAAAGTTGTCTTGAACAAGTGATGAACTGGCTTAATTCCAACCTGCTCACACTCGACCTAAATAAGATGCATATGTTACGTTTACAATAACCACAAAGTTGTAACTGCCACAGAATTACACCTGAAACAGCTGTGAGATACCTTGGAGTGCAAATTGATGAAAGACTTCGATGGGACAGACAAATTAATAAAGTTAGATTCAGATTAAGATTAAGACAAGCACAAACCCTATCGTCTTTCAAAAACTTGGTAAAGGATCTTTATCTCTCTTCTTAAATTGTTGTTATTATGTACCTATGTTTTTGTTTCTTTTTTATATTAATTTATATGTATATATATGTTTTGAGAATGTTATTTGTTGTTTTTATATTTTATATAGATAAATAGTACACCGTGGACTACCCTACCCACGTATTTATTTTCTCCTATGTGTCAAATCCATCGAACGGTTGTCTGTAAAAGATTGCTTTTAGCGATAAAACCGCCCATTGTATCGCCCTTCTTAATTTTAAAGTCCTTATTGTTTTACTGTTATGGTGTACAATAAAAAATATATCTATCTAACTATCTATGATTTATTTGTTTAATCGCTCAGAGAATCAGCATCACTAGACATTCTTACCAAAGTATACATTGCGCTGTGTCAAACTGTTATACAATACTGTCTTCCAGTGTGGGATGCTGCCGCTAAAACTACGCTTCTCCCTCTGGAAAGGGCTCAAAGGCCTGTGCTAAAAGTAATGACTAGAAAACCTTTTCGATACCCGACCGTGGAACTCTACTCTGACTGCCGAATACTTAGTGTCCGGCAGCTATTCATACTTAAAACAGTCATGAGGAGACATCGATCCTATCCACTTTCAGATAACTATGTCAACCCTGGAAGGCGTAGAAATATGGAGCCTGCCCTAACATCTCACATAAAACAATATTCGCAGAAAGACAGTTTTATGTAGTTAGTTCATTAATTTATAATCAAATTAATAACAAAATTAAAATTACAAACCTGAACTAACATAAATTAAAAACGACTCTTAAAAGCTGGTTATTATAGCTAGATTACTAAACTACTGAAGAGCTAATGACCTTCAAGCATGAACATGATCAGTGCATTAATCATGCTCATGTTCTTCCTTATACTTATGTAGGTACATAGCTAACCACACAAACACACACACACAAATTCACACATGCACACACAAATTCACACACCCACACACACCAATACCCACACAAACGACACACACACTTCCATTACACTTTCATATCCCACGAACACTCCCTCACTCACTTTTAACTCGTAGAACCTCGCATACATACCTGTATCAGTAACCAAACACATCTCAATCCCTCAGAGCACCTATGTATTACGCATACCAATGGCACACAGACCATTTTAAAAGCATACATCGGATCTATGTTCATGACTGAACACTGTCTTCTGAGATACAGGCCACCACCTAGTTCAGGAGACAGGGTCAACACTCTGTGCAACCTTTACAACCACCACGATCAATGCTAATGTATTTTCATTTTACTTTAGACCTAGTTTAAGTTTTATTTACATATATTTTTTTTTATTTTTAAACCATGTATGTAAGTTAAGTAATATAAGTTAAGTTTTACTCTGTAAGTTTGCAAGTGGTGAGCAATAAAGATTTTTTTAAATATATTTTTTATATTATTCAATCGCGTCAAAACGGTTAAAGGGCTGATGGCTAGATAACTGAAATTCTAACGAATAACACAAGCTACTTTTTATTATTCTGCAATACCCACGGGATTGGGATTTAAGCTTTTGCACAACTAGTATTTTAGTAGCATTGTTGATATCTACAAACAAATATTATCCTTAGGATTTTGGAAAATATATTCTCCTGGCTTTTTTCGAGGAAAGCGGAAATCACGCAAATATTAATAAAGAGGTTGTTCTGTAGTTACACGTGTGTAATCCTACCCTCGTCTGTGTCAAAAGCTTCCGGGAAATATGCCTACACAGTTGTTATGTTTGGCCACACTAGTAAATAGGTTAAACGTTTTATAAAATAAACCTCCAGAAACAAAACATTAGATTTTATGAGTTCTGTATCTAATGTCAGACTTTGACAAGACAACACTATATATTTATGTAGCTTGTACCATAACAGGGGGTATTTAGACATTTATAATATTCTAAGAGTATACCTATAGTGTTTTTCTCTCGTGGCTGTGGAATATGTCAAACTCTAACTGACTATAACCAACCGGTGCTCCCTCACACATTTGCGCCAGAGGCTGCGGAAACACTGATACTTTTCAACCGCGGCCCCTGTCTGGGTCCGGTCCGTTTTTGTGGGTCTTGGTTCCACCTCTTCCCGTCACAGGAAACCAAACAGTATTTACGAAATTTCGGGCCTAACATTTTGAGGCATAATAACGACATTTTCGTTCACAAGCAGCCCCCTATAAAACACACGGGTAGGCAGGCACTTGTGTGGCTAAGCCGAGCCATAATCATGATTTATTGGGTTCTGACAGAAATTGTCCTTGAAGACAAAACGATGGCTCAGTTTGGTTAAACTTTATGCGCAATATTATGTAAGGGTTGTCAGGTAGAATGGTTTCGACAAGGTCTTATACAATATATCCGGCAATAAAATATCTATATTGATTCATATAACTTAAACACATTAGGTTAGTTACTTGATGTTGCTTGCGAATTGATTCGGGTAGTTTTTCACATTTACCCGGGATAAAAAGTAGCCTATGTGTTACTACAGATTGCTCAAAATACCTTTAGCATTTTTTGTGAGAATGAAACACAAACATATAAACTTTCACAATCAAGATCGCAGCAAATAGCCGTTAAGAGTGGTCAGAAAAGAGAAAATCACACACCGGTCTAATTAACACGTTGAACGCCAACGCGGTCAGTGCTTACCGACAGTGAGCCTTTAGGCCAAGCAAAAATCACAGTTCTATCCAAATTTAGACTAAATGTTTTTTTAATTGTTGGTTTGACGGGAAGCCAACCTCAAAAAAAAAATAGATACTTATATCTAATGTCCAAATTTCATTAACAAAAGTCAACTTTAGTCATTAATGAATAAATTATGGAGATATTAAACGCCGGGCAGAACTGACCGACGCAGCCCGAACGGCAAATCTAGTTGTCGGCCATCACTGACCCACGCAGCCTGAACGGGAAGATATAATTTTTTTCTTGGCGTTCAACGTGTTAAGGGATATGTTATTACCGTGGTATTATTCAACAGCATCTTCATAGTAATATCGTTTTCCATTCAGTACCGGAAAGTACAATTCGAGTTAGAGACACATGTGGGGACATGTGTCTCATAATTTTAAGCCTTCCACTAACTAAGCTATTTCCCGTGTATGTAGAATTCATATTCCATTTAAATTTGGGCCTTAAAATTTCCTCTTTGTATTCAAAAGACAGGAAATCCTTTGTAGCTTTTATTAACCCAAGCACAAAGGTGACGTTATCATTTTGCATGTGAATGTTGCATTTAGTAGTTATGTTGAGTCTAAATTGTCGACGTGTGCTTGTAAAAGCAATTTAACGTAGCAACAGAGCCTTTTGCGCAGAGAATTCAAAAAGGAAGTATTACTGCAACGTTTTGCCGCCAGAGTGCAGCATTAGCGCTAACGGTAAACAGTTAAAAAGCGTACTGAGAATTATATAAAAAAAAAATATTTTATATAATCAATGTCTTTCATCGTAAAGTTAGAAGCACAACAAAGTAATGAAAATACATTAATTAAAATGAGGTCGAATAGGTTTAGATTAGCATAAGTAATTAAGGTAGGACGCTGTTTTAACACATTACGGAATTTCACGTGAATAATAATTAAACTATGTTATAATTTCATATGCTTTTACAATTTATATAGTGACATGGCCCATCATGCCTCTACCCAAGTAGCACAGATAGCTAAAAATAAAATAAACGTTTTTTCTTTCTTTTCTTTTACTCACTTTTAGACCTATTTGAAACTCTATGCGTATTAAGACTGTTTTAAGAGTACACTGGTGATCCTACAGCTGCATAATAGCTGTCAGTGATATTTAAACAGCTTAGGCTGATTAAGAGCTGCATTAAGGCTGATTAAGACCGACAAAACTACCATTAATACGATTAGAGTGCTATAAAGGTATATTTTCAACGACGCTATTCAGCTTTTAACCTTTTCTAATACCTTAGCAGTAGTAAGGGGTGTTTAGTGGATGAAATTATGCCAAATGCTGAATAAGAAGGTATTTGTGAACTCCTATTACACTAACTTATTAAAGGGGCACGTGTGGACTATTATAACGTTAATAGCTGTATAATGGATGATTTGTGGCCCACATTGCAGCTTATTGCTGAATATGTCTACCGCTAATCAGCCTTTATACTGCCATTGATAGTGTCTGCATAGCGGCTGTTTAAACATTCACTAGATGCCTCGCAGCTGCTTAGAGACTCACTAGTGTTTCGAATTAACGGCTTTTACTTTATAGTGGTTCACATAAGTACCTTCTATCAGATTTAATCTGAATAGAAGTAACATGTGGTACTGTAATCAGTCAGTGTAACTTGTAACGTTGATGGCGATTATACAGACGTACAAACTATAAATATACTGATTCATTTTTCAACTTTTAAGATGTGTTTTGTATGAATTAGGAACGTATTGCATTAGTTTTTACTTCCTGATAACATAATAATAACTTTTTATCTTATAATTCTTTTCAAAGCACAAAAAATTGTTTATTCAAGTTTTCATCACGGCTTATTTATATCACAAAACTAATTAAAAAAAGAATATTTTCAAGGCGCACTAAAATTTTCTTAGACAATATATATGTATAATGTCAGTGAAATTACATTCCCAATCATTTTTCTTTTATTAATATGTAAAAAATAGCACTTTTCAGGGAATATGAATATTCCACGAAACAAGTGTTCAATTTGCGTCTATATGTTTGCTACATCAAATATGTTCACTTTTACACTGGCCGCAAGCAGCCTTTCCCGGTTTAAAACATCTATTAAGAGCGTAGATGTGACATATTTACTGAATAAAGAGTAACTTGTGATCTCTTAGTCAGTCGATATTCAGCGCATAGTACTGTCGTTACCCTTTATAACACTGTTAAATTACTGCTACACAGCTCCTAAGCAGCTACGTGAACTTAAGGCTGAATAATTTGTGCCCATTTAAGAGTTATAAGAGCTGTGTAAGTACCTAAGTAAGAAATTAGACTAAGTTCTTTTTATAAAGTATTGTAAATAGCACGATGGGATTGACATTGTCACACATGTGTACAAAAATCCCTTAAATAAAGAAGATTAAAAAAAAAAGCCCTTATTCAGCTTTTTTATTCAGCTTTAAGCATGATGGGAATCCGTTATTCGGCTGATAAGCAGCCTCGTGTGCTACTTGGGTATGTTTACTATTTCGCCATCTACGCCGAGCTTTACGTAATATCACCAATTATTACGAAACTAGGTGTAGCCTTTGTCCTGTTTCATACTCTTACTTAACATTAAAATGTGAAATCCAATCCATGTTTGTGATTTCCTCTTCATTTTTTAATGATAATCAACATCACCTGCTTAGCCTTTTAGCAACTCGGGGTCAGCATCCAGTCTTACCGGATACAGTCGACTGCTAAATAGAAACATTGCATGAAGTGTCTGCCTATCTGACCATCACAATACGATAACCTTTGGCAACACTGGTGTCAGATTTTATGGCTTCGGACTACCCGTGACAAATTTATTTAAACTTTATATACAGACGCCAGCACATGAAGCTAACCGAAACTGTAAAATTTTCCCAATCAACCTTGAACCTAATTTCGTTAACGATAAAGTTGAAAATCTATTAAAGTTTGACAGATTGTTGTAGCTTGATGTGCCGGTGTCTGTACAATAGTGGTTCATGGGCGGACTTAATGCAACAAGGCATTCTCTACCAGTCAACCTTTGGGTTAAAAAGACCACAATGTGGTGATGACAAACGACATCTGCAATAAGGAGGGTTCTCTATAGTGTACGATGGTCATAAGTCGATGGACCAATCTCTGCAAGCTCCTCTATTTAGCCATATTACGATAGCTCTGCATGAGAACTAAACGGTGTTAGTTTTTAGTTGGTAGAATTCTGAGCGTCCCTTCCGCTCCACCCAGAACGCAGGAGAAGTCATTTGATGATATGTCTCCGATAAAGGGAATCGTTATTCTACTCACTTCCATAACATTACATACATTGAAGGTTTGCATATGACATGCCAAGTAGGTAACATTTTTACAAATCGGTATTACCACCCTGAAAGTGCCTAAACATACCATCAGAATAACTGTTTGTCGATCGATACTGGTATTTTAAAGCTAGCCGAAGATAAACTGTCAAACTGTGTCCTACGGATTGCAAACGAAACTCAGACTGCCTCGGGTGGGTATCAAAAATAGATATACATATTGTGTAGGAATTTACCACAGAACAGATAAAAGAGGTTAGAAAGGAAATAGTTCCTGATTTCTATGAGAACGCATGTCGCCGCTTGTCTCCCACTCCCACAGCTCAACTACAAGTAAGAGGCCCGTTACGTACGCGATTTAAGCACACAAATAAATTACACACACTTAAATCGAGAGCTTGCTACTGATTGTAACTCACTGTCGATAAACATGCGCCGTGCATCACGGCCAATCAGGGCAAAGGACGAAACGTCAATGGTTGAAGTGACAGGATGCAATACATTGTAAACGGACTTGGTCATTGCGTTGATTAAGCGAGTACACATCGGGCAATGTATATTTTTTGTAACTTCTTGCAATAATGTTGTTAATGTTCGGAATTTCATAGTGATCAGAATATTTTTATGTTTTTTACAAATAAAATTGTAATTACATGTTATTTTTGACTTACTGATGGAAAGATATACCTCCTCGCTCTATACTTGCGGTCTTACTTTTTGTTTTACATGTTATAATTGCACAACACGGCATTTTAAAGCAGAGCTCTGTGTTCCGAAGTAATCCGAAGCGCACTAAACGCGGTGAATGAGTTAATCGGTCGAGCTATGATTTTCGTATCATAAATGTGGCGCGCTCACCACGCCCACATTACCATTCCAACCTTATTTATCTATTCCGTGGAATTTACATAGTTACCTACATTCGCGGCTAGGCATTTGGGCACTTCCCTATTTAGCGGAATAGCAGTGATGGTTTCGTCATAACACTCTGCAATTTGTTAAAGTGATTTAGCACATTATATTTAATTTAATCGATATTGACTGTATCAAGACGATTTTTATTCATTTATTTATTTAAACTTTATGTACAATTGTGTTACATGGGCGGACTGAATGCAGCAAGGCATTCTCTACCAGTCAAACTTTGGGTTGAAAAAAAAAAACACATTGTGGTAGGTGTACGAGAAAATGGAATGAAATAATATATTTAATACTAATAAAATACATAATTATACAATATGTTAACTAACAAACAAAATGTTTTTATTTTTTTAAATAATTAAATATTCACTAAAAATGTTAAATTGATACGTAAAAGAAACACTCTGTACACGCGTACGCATTCATAAATAAACTGCGACGTTGCCGTCCCTCAAGTACGCGTGTACAGAGTGTTTCTTTTACGTATACATAAAAATTTTTGGTGAATATTTTATTATTAAATAAAATAAAAAAAACATTTTGTTTTCGAATGGTAATATTTTTTTAGCATGTATGGATGCTATACTATTGCGAGTTAACGGGAACGCCCTCTGTTAGTTAACATACTGTATATTCTAAAATGAATATCATTATCATCTGCTAACTCTTTTCTCAACTATGTCGAGATCAGCTTCCAGTCTATCAGGTTGCAACTGAATACTGATATTTTACATGAGCGACCGCCTTTCTGCTCCTCAACCCAGTAGCTGGGTAGTGCGTTGGCAATGCCTGGTATCAGATTTTCTGGCTACTGACTACCGTAACGACAGTCAAAGTCGAATAGAAATCGAAAGAGTCTATAGAGAAACGGGCCAAAAGGCTCATCGGCAACGAGAAACTGGTCGAGACAAGGCTCCAGAGCCTAGAACATCGGCGACGTGTTGCAAGCCTGTCAGTTTTCTATCGGTTACATTTCGGGGAGTGTGCGATGGAATTGCACAGTCTTATTCCGCCAAGCCCGTTCTATCATCGGACTACAAGACAAACGACGATGCGCCATCGTTACATGGTGGACATCCCACCCATACGCACGAAACGTTTTGGGAATACCATCATTGTGCGTACGGCTAAGGAGTGGAATTCCCTGCCGGAGTCTGTATTTCCTGATAGTTAGATAGATAGAATATACTTTATTGTACACCAATAATTGAAACACACTTAAATAACAATATTGTAAAAAAATTGGTTACAATGGCAGTCTTATCGCTGAGAGCGATATCTTCCAGACAACCTTTGGAAGGACTTTATGAGCTTTAATTAAAATGGGGAGGGCTATATTAGTGTACTACTGTACAAATATTCATTAATAACGGAAAAACTAATAAAAATACAACAAAAATATATATATACAAATACATAAGTACATAAAATAAATAAATATATAATGTGTTCTTTAACATCGTGTGGAGAAAGCAAAGGAATAATCATAAGTTTGAAATAAAATGATTGGCAACCGAGCTTTTAAAAACAGCAAGTGACTGAGCTTGTCTTACTGACACCGGCAATCCATTCCACAACCGAATGGCCTGCACCGTAAACGACTGGTCATAAAATTTTGTGGAATGCGTAGGCATCAAAAGTTTCAAATTCTCTGATGATCTCAAATCTCTAACATGTGTGTCATGAAGGAACTTAAAACGTTCTTTGAGGTAAAAGGGAGTCGTTGGATTGAAAAGAATACTGTAGAGTAATGATAAAATATGTGCATTCCGGCGAAGGCGAATAGGCAGCCACTTGAGTTTAGTGCGAAACTCAGAAACATGATCATATTTGCGCAATCCAAATATGAATCTGATACAAAAATTTTGGAGTCGCTCAAGCTTATCTAGCTGCACTTCAGTTAGATCTGGATAACTTGAATCAGCATAGTCAAGGATAGGGGGACGCATTGCGAGAGATAAATCACTTCTTCACCACAGGCTTCCTATATCTTTTTAATGGGGCTGCTGAGGCTGGCTTCCCAGCCTGTACCTTATGGACATCTAGTTGGCCCTCCGGCTTATCGGAATCGACATCATGCTCAGCCACATTGATAGCAGCGAGCTCTCTGCAGTTGATGACCCGATGCTTACTCCCATCAGCTCCCAGCACAAAGATATTTCCCTGCTTGGTCCAGCAATTCATGACGCCGAACTTCTCACGAGCCTTCAAGAATATCTGATGTCGTGACTTTGTTAAGAATTCTGACAAGGTTATACCAGAACCTTTTAATGCGGTTTTAGCAAACCAAACCTTGTCACGAACATCTACATCCTGTAATTTGACCAGTATAGGTCTAGGCTTTCCAGCACTTCTGTGACTGCCCATTCTGTGGCACCGACGAATAGCAGCGACGGAAAAGTTGTCCAACTTAAGTTTGTCATGGAACAATGAAGCGACCACCAGTGATGTATCCTCGTCTCTCACCTCAGCAACACCATGGACAAGCAGCATCTTCCGACGACTTCTCATCTCCAATGCATCAACATCACTGGCAAGGGCCTCCATCTGATGCTGAAGACAGCCAAGCGACTCCAGAACAAATTTCTTGAAACCTGCATACTCCGCTGCAAGACTGTCTGAACTGTTGCTGGACGAAGTGCTGGGTGTTGACTTGGTCAATTCTGCCTCAAATTTTGACATTCTGTCATGGAATTGTGCCATTAATTCCGACATTGACCCCTTGAGTGAATCCATTTTTCAGTTTTGTTTTTGTGAAAATAAGAGAGTGCAATATAGGAAATCCACACAACTGGCAGGTAGTATTACTAGTTGAAACTGTTATTCATAAAAAATTGTGAAGAAATACTATTAATTTGAATTAAATTACAATTTATTTAACAGAGCAAAATTATATGTGTGTTACTTTTTCAACTACCTCCCACCATTCATAGTATACCATTCATAGGCACACACACGCACAGTATACCAAGGTAAGGTGGCGCCACCGTCAACAAAACACTAAGGTCCTGTCAGAAATTTTAATAATATTGTTTATAATTTAAAAAACAAGTAAAGAGTAGTGAATTGTGCATAAAAGTAAACATAGTTAGCGGCAATACTACATCAAATGTTATCTACGGAAACAGTGAAGAGAATTTCTATGAAAAGCTCCCAGGACCAGTGATAGTGCAAAACAAACAGTTTAAAAAGTGAAATAATTATAATCCTGGTGATCAAAACAACTTTTTGTGTGTACATAAACCAGAGAAGATAAATACAAAAACTACAAAACAAAGAAATTTTGACTTAAAATAATAAATCAGTGACCGTTTTTTTTTCATTAAGATTTGAAAAAGTGTACTAAATGACTAATCACTCGCTGACGACAATAACGATATTAAAGATAGCGCCCTCTAGCGCCGAGTAGTATAATTAATAGACATTCATGATATCGATCTATCCAACTACTTCTGTACGGTACCAACAGAGGGAACTTTTCTAAAACATAATCGACGAGAGAAGAATATAAATAATAATTTGCCTATTTATTTAACTACACATATTTTACAATGGAAGATGAACATGTAACAATTCGCCGGCAGAAAAGTACTGCAAATAACTCTCTAGATATTTCTTTGGATTCGACGAATTCTGAAACAATTAGAAGATATAGTTTACCAGACTTATCAACCGCTTATGACAGTGATTTAGAGGACTTGAAAGGAGAAATAATCCAGCTTAAGAGCGAATTAGAAAGTGCTCATAAGGAAATAGAACAACTTAACATGGAAAACATGACTCTAAAAACTGCTTTGAATAAGGAAAGGAACAAATCTAAAAGTTTACGAGAAATCTGTTCAGCAACAAAAATTAAAGGAATAAACAGTAAAAAAAGTGACAACAAAAGAAAGAAAAGGATCTCCAGAAACTTAGATCAATCTTTTAAAGACGCAATCAATAATAGTTACTTAGATCTTGGGCTCGAGGAATCCAGTGAAGCGATAATAGAGGGCACCACCAGCAACATATCATCACTACGTGGACTACCGCATATTTGCAGTGAGGCTCCTTCTCACCAGGAACTTGAAGAGGATAACCAGCCGCTAGATGGCGTCACCAGTAATGTATTAGAACCATCTTTATCGGTGCGTCAGAAGCAACTTTGTATAATTAGTAGTAACAAAGGGAATAAGGTATTAGCAATAGCACAGACTACATTCCCAAATCATAATATTTGTCATTACATATCAACGAATTGTGGAATTATACAGTTGATAGATCATTTGGAGCAAAAATTGATAAATTACACAAAAAATGACTATTGTTTGATTTTTATAGGCGAGAAAGATTTTATAAAATCTGACAATTACTTTAAGTTAATTACTAGTATAAGGAATATATTAATGACAATAAATCACACTAACATTTTGCTCTGTTTACCGACATATAAATTTGATGGATGTTCTTATATGTTTAACTCTAGAATAGAAATATTTAGTCATTTATTATACCATGATACTTGTACTTACGGTTATGCGATGCTATTTGATACGAATTTAAATCTGACATACGATGAGACAATGTTTTATAAGCGCCGCGGAGTTCTCAATAATTATGGAATGAAGAATGTTTTTGACTACCTGAAGTGCTATATAGGCATTTATATAGATCCTTACCTTATAAGTATTGAGGATTCAAATTCAGAATACTGTACTAATTTAAGAAAAGAACAGTTTTTTCGTTCCTAACAATGAGAGTAGAAAGAAAGTGCATAATAATAAAGTTCAATCTTCTAACCATAACATACGACTACTGCACCAAAATATTGCAGGGTTATTGAATAAACTTTCTTTAATTGAAATTTGCTTGGCCGAGCTTCAGGACAGTCATAAACCGGTAGATATATTATGTTTTGCAGAAACTTTTATAAGTAATAATAATGAATTCAATGTATGTATTAACGAGTTCATACTTGCGAATTCCTACTCACGAAATACGGAAAAGAGGGGTGGGGTGTGTATTTTAATTAAACATTTCTTAGAATACAACATAATTCAATTATGTAAGGAAATGGCAGTAGATAAAATATTTGAGTGTTGTGGCATAGAAATACCATCTTATAACTGTATTATTATATGTTTGTATAGGACACCCAATTCTAACATTGCAATATTTTTTAATAAACTTGAGTCTCTATTGCATAAACTAAGTGACAGAAAAAACAAAAAAATTATACTGGTTGGAGACCTAAATATAAACACCCTTACTACTAACAAAAATGCCAGTACACTAAAAGAAATTCTCCTAAACTACAACTTGACTTTAAAGATAAATACTCCAACACGACAAACTTCTTGCATTGACCACATCATCACGAATATACCTGACTCGTTAGGTGAAACATGTGAATTACATCTGTCGGACCATAATACTGCCCAGATTTTGACATTCACATCAAAAATATCTTCAAACCAGCTTGCTCCATCGCATTGTTTTATATACAAGAGGAATTATAGCGAAGAGTACATAGAAAAGTTTAGAGAATGTCTATTGAGCCTCAAATGGCAAGATATTTATAATGAAACAAATCCTAATACCGCTTTTGATAACTTCCATGACACTTTTTGCCTATTATATAAATTGAATTTCCCTTTGCAAAGAATCAAAGTAAACTATCAAAAACCTACTTTAAGATGGTTAACTAAAGGTATAAAAAAATCTTGCCTCTCTAAAAGATATCTAAAATCAAAATATCATGATAGTAAATCTAAGGAAAATAAATTGGCTTATAATAAATACGCTAAAATTTTAAAAAAATGTATAAACTTGTCAAAAATGCAATCTTCTAGCAAATTTATTTCGAAAGCAAAAAACAAATGTAGAGCAACATGGAAAATAATAAAAAATAAAACTAGATGTGCGAATACACAATATATAGAAGCCGTTAAGCTGAATGGCGTTACTATAGATAAACCTGAAGAAATAGCGGAAGCTTTTAATAATCACTTTATTGATACTACAAACATAGACATAACAAATAATAAAAATAAAAACATTAATACAAAAAATATCAATATTAGTAACAGTTTATATCTCGAACCTTGCACGCCCAATGAAATACATAAAATAATATCTTCACTAAATAATACCAAAGCCGTCGGATATGATGACATTTCCACTCACATAATAAAATCATGTGCCGATATATTGTCACCTATTATATCTCATCTTGTTAATTTAAGTTTCAGTGAAGAAAAGTACCCTAAAAAATTAAAGTTCTCAGTTGTAAAACCAGTATATAAAAAAAAAGATATACATGACTTAAACAATTATCGTCCAGTGACTTTAATACCTATAATTTCAAAAATATATGAAAAAGCAATGTACAATCGAATGGTATCATTTATATCCAAATATAATATAATAAATACAGAACAAAATGGCTTTCAAAGAGGAAAGTCAACCACACTAGCTTGTTACCAACTAATAAAATCGATTACTGAGAATATAGATAAGAAGATACCAGTCGCTGCAATATTTTTTGACATGAGCAAAGCATTTGACTTTGTAAAACATGATATATTGTTATCAAAATGTGAGAATTACGGGATAAGAGGAAAAGCGCTAAATTGGTTAAAAGATTACCTTAATAATAGACAACAACGAGTTGAAATCTTAGGCGTTAATAAAGACAGAGAAGTGATAAACTATAAATCTCAATACAGAACCAATACATATGGCGTGCCTCAAGGTAGTATTTTGGGACCCTTGCTGTTTCTTCTATACATCAATGATTTGCCTACAGTTACGGAGAATAAGTGCGTGCTATTTGCCGACGACATCTCATTGATTATAACTAAAGAAAGTAAAAATGTTAAATTTGAGGATAAAATAAATGCTGCCGTAGAAGCTATAATAGATTGGCTTCAACAAAATAATTTATGTGTGAATATTTCCAAAACAAAATATATTAATTTCTCTAATTATAAAATGATAAATGAAGTAATGAAAATAATTGGGTGTAATAATGACATTGAAGAAGTTGACCATACGAAATTTTTAGGCATAATAATAGATAAGAATTGTAATTGGAAAAAACATGTTGAAAATGTATGTAATAGGCTAAACAGTTTTGCATTTGCATTAAGAAATCTCAGGAAAACTGTTGGACGTAATGCCGCTCTATTGGCTTATCATGGATATGTCTCATCTGTGCTAAGATACGGCTTAATCATATGGGGTAATTCCACTGACATCAATAAGGCATTTATAGTACAAAAGAAGTGTTTGCGAGCTGTGTTTGCTGCAGAACCATTAAATTCATGCAGACCTATTTTTAAAAAACACAAATTATTAACATTATCATGTTTATATATACTGGAAATAGGTTTATTTGTAAAAAAACATCCTCATCTATTCAATACAGCCGATAGCAAAAATGTTTATAAGATAGGAAAAATATCAAGAGATCCAACAAAATTGGCAATGCCAAGATGTAGAACAGCGTATTGCCATAAAAATACTGGTCGAATGGCAATAAAGATATTTAACTGTATACCAAAGGTTATAAGAGAACTGCGCACCAGCTTATTTCAAAAGCATCTTAGAGCATGGCTTATTGAAAATTGTTTTTATACCATTAAGGAATTTATGACTTTTAGGACAAAGGGAAAAATTGTAGGACTTGATAATTAAATTTGATATTAGATTTTAAGCTATTGACATTTTGTAATTTAATTTCTTTGGTTGTAATTTAAATAGAAGACATTTATCAAATTTGTACTTATTTATTTGACACTAGCTTCCGCCCGCGACTTCGTCCCCGTGGAAAAAATAATCCCCCGATTTTGAAACATTCTTCATTACTGCTCCGCTCCTATTGGTGTTAGCGTGATGATATATAGCCTATAGCCTTCCTCGATAAATGGGCTATCTAACACTGAAAGAATTTTTCAAATCAGAACGGTAGTTCCTGAGATTAGCGCGTTCAAGCAAACAAACAAACAAACAAACAAACAAACAAACTCTTCAGCTTTATAATATTAGTATAGATTTATATTTTGAAATTTACTAAGTTAACTTATATTTAGACTTTTTGACATTGTAATTTTATTGTTTTGTTTAATTATATTAAACTGATATTGTTACAAAATTTGCATGCCGAATTTAGTAGGCGAAATATGTAGAACTAAATGTGTATCTGTTATAATATCTGTAAAATACCATATTTCTGGCAAATAAATGAATCTAATCTAATCTAATCATAGTTATAACCTGGGAGTCTTTAAGTCAAGAGTGAATAGGTTACTTCTAGGCAAGCGTGCTTCATCTTCGACCACATCATCGCTTAACATCAGGTGAGATTGTGGTCAAACGCAAGCCTATCAACTATAAAAAAAAAAAGTTTTACAAAAGACAGCTGGAAACAACGGCTTAACTTGCTCTCCAAAACACGGAGGAATGTTAAGAATGTTAATGTTAATAACGATGTGTTAAAATGGTTGTTAAGTTAGTGCCTATGTTGGTTTAAAAACTTATCATCATGTCCAGTTCGGTTCGGTGCAACACGTTTTCATCTTCCATTCTCCTCTGTTAGGCGCCAGAGAATCTTTTTTATTTCTTATCATTCTTCACACAATCCATCCATCTTTTCTTGGGCCTTCCTCTATCTCTACATCCATCCATCGATCTCATCATCTCATCATCCATCCATCCATCTCTATCTCTGCATTCAAACCCATGACTCTTTTCAAATGCATGTCATCGCCCCATGAAAAGTGTAGAAGTGTGAATAGAACGATAGTTTCATTTTTGCAATGAGAAATTAAATTAATTAGCAACTAAGACAAAGACGTCTGAATTGAACACACAAACTATAGGAAACCCTTTCCAGAGGGCCTTGCCTAATTGTAACAATAAACTATGTAGCTGAAAAAGGTCAAACAGCAATTGCTTAAAGTTGAGACAGTTCCCAAAAATAATTAGGAACTAAAGGGTTATAAATTACGGTTTAGCAGTACTTTTAGTACCTACTACTTAGTTTCTGCCCGCGGTTTTGCACGCGTGAAATGGGTTTTTTTCCTTCTCCAAAGTCTAATCAATATCGGTACCAAATTACATCACCATTGTTTTAGTGGTTTATGCGTGAAAGTCTATCAGACGGACCGACAGATAGAATCACTTTCGCATTTATAATATTAGTAGGGATTATTTTACTGAACAGTAACTACTGCTTATAATCTCCCCAACGGGACAAATAAAACATGTCTCTGTAATTAGATTCCAACTCTTAAAGAAAGTTACGAAACTTTCTGGCTTCTTGCTATGTCTTCTTACGCTCATACAATTTCTTTTCCCGATTAATTATTTTCGTTACTGGGTCAACGACAGTCCTAGATACTTTTTCTGGGACAAAACAGGATAGGATTTAGGCTTTTTCTGGGATGAAAATGTAAAGGGTTGCTGTGAGTAGCGCAATTTTCCGAGTTTCATGTAGAAAATTATTAGATTTGACCTTGCTTGTTGAACAATAACGGAAGACACAGTTATAAATCTTAGAAATTCTCATGTTCTAGAAAAGTGTATGTATGCAATGTACGTATAACTTCACATTCAATCGCGTATGTATTTTACGTACGGGTAGGACAAATAATAGAAGAGCTCACCCAATGACACTCTCTCTCCTACATACATACACACTCAATATTATTTTGTATACTTATGCGAAACCGGGAGCGTGGCAATAGAATTTACGAATATTATTAACTATATGTCGCCCGTGAATTCGCTCGCGAGGCAATTTCGTAGATTCTTCCGTGATAAAAAGTTGCATAAGTGCAAAAGTATTCAAGGTTGTAAACTATGTTTATCCAGAATCATCCAAATCTCTGACGTCGTTTCTACGTAATTAAAACACAAACGTTCATGCATTCACAATTATAATATTAGCAGTAGGATTCGTAGTTTAATGAGGTTTTAATAATAACAATGACTTCTTCTCCTTTATGTAATTAGAGTCTTTTATAAACGAACTGCGAACTGCGTCCTATCATATCCTCAATATATGTAAGTACTTACATAAAGCAATGGCTTATGAAGAAGCCCTATATTACGATGAGATCTGATACGAAAATAGAATAGAGACTTATTCTGTTACTGGAAGTGAAGTTGTAGAAATTCAGAATGTAATATACAGAGTTGATACGACCGAGGGGCTTTCCTTTAAAATGCGTATACTAGGTACCATTTTCAAGCTTTGTACCAAAAATCAATTAAATAGGAGAAGTAGTTTAGTCGCAAATGATTTTGATGAGATGCACCTTAAAGCCATAAATCAGGACCAAGACAAGAGATAACACACGCCGTGCTACGTTGCCACTTTGTTACCTAGGTATTTAAGGTCAGTCACATTTATTTACAAAGAGTGGTTGCGTTTTACTCTGATTTGTAAGCCATTTAGCTTGTTCGAAAAAAAAAATTTTTGGCTCTTTTTTTAACTGTATCATATTAACACTAAACACGTATAGTAGACGTAATGTAATTAATAAAATAAAACCGACTTCCATATCAAAACACTACAAAGCCAAAAATAATTTTAATTTCGGTAGTCGGTGTTATTGGGTTTGTATTTTCTTTTTTTTACACACCGCCTTCCGAAATTAAAATTATTTTTGGCTTTGTAGTGTTTTGATATGGAAGTCGGTTTTATTTTTTTGCAAAAAAGTTTTTATTTTAGTGGGTCAGTGAATTTTCCAAATCGGTTCATAAATGACGGAGTTATGCGCGAACAAAAAACGCAATGCAGAGTAAACGAAAAGATCATCAACGTAAATATTTTTTATAGACTTTTGATGATTTTCCAGAAACGGCTTGTCCGATTTCGATAAAATTTTCATGGGACCATTTGGGAAGCTCTTCGGACCCTTTCTAACAAGATAAGAATTTTTTAAATCGGTTGGCAAGCGACGGAGGTCTGCGCGGACAAACATAAAAAAAAAAATACAAACATCCGAATTGAGAAACTCCTCCTTTTTTAGAAGTCGGTTAAAAATAACAAGTATATTTAATAAAATATACACACGTGCACCCATAAAAATATATAAACGTAGCCTCAGCAGTACAAAATCGTCATCTCCTTTAGCTTTTTAACCTACTTCTAAAAAAGGTGGAGGTTCTCAATTCGGATGTTTGTATGTTTTTTTTTTTTATGTTTGTCCGCGCATAACTCCGTCGCTTGCCAACCGATTTGAAAAATTCTTATCTTGTTAGAAAGGGTATACTTCCCAAATGGTCCCATGAAAATTTTATCGAAATCGGACAAGCCGTTTCTGAAAAATCAACAAAAGTTTAAAACAAATGTTTACGTTGATGATCTTTTCGTTTACTCTGCATTGCGTTTTTTGTTCGCGCATAACTCCGTCATTTACAAACCGATTTGGAAAATTCACTGACCCACTAAAAAGCACGAAAATAAAAACTTTTTTGCAAAAAATAAAACCGACTTCCATATCAAAACACTACAAAGCCAAAAATAATTTTAATTTCGGAAGGCGGTGTGAAAAAAAATGAAAATACAAAACCAATAACACCGACTACCGAAATTAAAATTATTTTTGGCTTTGTAGTGTTTTGATATGGAAGTCGGTTTTATTTTTTGCAAAAAAAGTTTTTATTTCCAACTATGTTGGGTTTGGATTCTAGTCTAATCGGATGCAGCTGAGTCATAAGTCATAAGTAATTTATTTCATAACAATATATGTATGTACAGACGCTAGCGCATCAACCTACCCCAAATTTCTGTAATAGATTTTCAACTTTATCACAAAAGCGGAAGGTACATTTTCGACTAGGAAAATTTGACAGATTGGGGTAGGTCGATGTGCTGGCGTCTGTACATTGTGTTGAAAATATTAATAATAAAAAAAAACATTGCAATTAAATTAAATTAAAATACATTTAGAAAAGTCAATTATTAAAAACAATAAAAGTCAATTAAAAATTCAAGTACCTACAGAAATAATAAATGTCAATTTAATAAAATTTGTCCGTAAATATTATTAATTATCTATAAATTCATTTATACTACAATAACCTTTCCTCAATAAATGGATCTTCAATTTGTTTTACATGGAGCAACTGTCTGTCTGATCACCACAACCTAGTAGCTGGAAAACACGATACCTCTTTACCAGATAAGTATCAGATTAACAGATTTTCTCGCGTCTGACTACCCATAACGACTGACAAAGATGTGCAAATGACAGCTGGAAGCCCGGGACCCACGGCTTAACGCTTCTGGATATACACACATCAAAAGTGTCTAGGGATCAACAATATTTTTGCAATAACTTTTCTCCTGATTGATATTAATTAAAATTTTCTTTAAGGATTCATCAAATAAAGTGTTTTCGTTTGTCACAGTAACGATAAACCAAGTCACCTTTGCATTAATAAAGAAATTTGCCATTTTCCTAATAAAGGGATTTTTGACATTTGAACCACTAACATTAAAGTTCGAAAAAAAGACTGAAATAACAGTTTTCTTTAAAATTTTATTGAGTAACTTAAACAATTAATAATCCGTGTTTCTACCGCGAACACTAACAACACAAGAACATCGGTTTGGCATACTCAAAATGAGTTCATCCAAATCACGCTGTGGAATGGCCGCCCATGTTCGTTGCAACAACAAAAAAAGGTCTTCTTGCGACTGGATACCCTCCATATTCGGCAGAGCTCTTCTCTGTAGCATATCCCATGCATGCTCAATCGGGTTCAAGTCTGGCGACTGAGCAGGCCAGAGCAGGACATTGATGTTAGCTGCGGCGAGAGTCTGTCTTACAACTCTTGCGGTGTGCGGTCGTGCATTATCATGCATTAACTGAAATAAGGGACCGATTTGCACTTGTAGAGGAACGATGACGTCAGATACAATCGTCTCAGCATAAATTTGAGCGTTGAGGTTGCCTCTGATCCAAATCAACTCAGTTCTTCCGCCGATCCAAATACCCGCCCATACCATGATGGTTCCACCACTATAAGGATGGACTTCCTGGCAGGATTTTAAACGCTGTTGGCGTCCAGGGGTTCTCCAGTGTCGTATACGTCTTGTATCCGGTCTCATACCAAAACGAGACTCATCAGAAAAGCACACGAAACGTCATTGTTCTTCTGCCCAATTTCTGTGTTCAAGAGCCCATTGATATCGAATCCTACGATTGTGCATTGCTATAGGTGGTACCCGTAGCGGTCTTCGGGAATGAAGGTTCACTTCATGCAAGCGGTTTCTGACTGTTTGGTCGCTAATTAAGTTCCCTGAAGAGTGATGAAGCCTCACGGCTAACATCATGGCGGTTATTGTTGGAGCCCTTCGAGTTAAGATTTGAATGTATCGGTCTTGTCTCCGTGTGGTGCAGCGATACCGTCCTCCATGGCGCTCAGCCACGGTACCAGTGCTTCGGTAACGCGTCCAAAGTCGACTGATAACACTCTGACTAAACGTACTAGTACGTTTAGTCAGAGTGTTATCCAGAGTGTTATCCAGAGTGATATCTACGTACAGAGCTAAAGCCACAGTACGTTGCCGGGAACCAGCTTCTATCATTCCCACGGCTCTGAGCATTTCTTCCCTGCTTAAATGACGTCGCCGCTCCATAATAACGTTGGTTTTAATCAGTAGTAGGGAAACAGTAGCACTAATAATGTCTTCAATGCGTTGTATGTTTTTATAGGGAAAATATTGACAGCTGATTTTCATCTTTTACTCGAATTTGATTAACAGTTCCTGTTTCAAATTATGAAATGCACCAAAAAGGATCCATATAAATTTATAAAATCATAAATTTATTACAAAGCCACATCTCAATCTCAAGAAATCCGCATACAAATGCTTGATCCCTAGACACTTTTGATGTGTGTATTACGATGGTCTCCCAGACCGACCTCAGCAAGTTTTTTTTTTCTTTTTTTTTAGGTTCGCGTTTGACCACCATCTCACCTGATGGTAAGTGATGATGTGGTCGAAGATGGAGCACGCTTACCTAAAAGTAACCTATTCACTCTCGACTTAAAGACTCCTAGGTTATAGCTATCGGGAAACACAGACTCCGACAGGGAACACTCCTTAGCCGTCCGCACAATGAAGGTATTCCCTAAACGTTTTGTGCGTAGGGGTGGGATGTCCACCATGTAACGATGGCGCATCGCCGTTTGTCTTGTAGTCCGATGATGGAACGGGCTTGGCGGAATTAGATTGTGTACTTCCATCGCACACTCCCCGAAATGTAACCGATAGACTAGCAACTCGTCGTCGATGTTCAAGGCTCTGGAGCTTTGACCATACAGATTGACCCGTGCAGATGTACTTCTTTAGCCACCAGTTCCATGATCTCTTAAAGTATTCGAAATAATGTTTCTAAAAGATATAATTTCCTACATAAACAAAATATTAATACCTAAAAAGCCTACAGCGCGGAAAACATCGTTGGCATATTATACAAAGCAAAGAGCCCGTTGTTAAAAACACTTATTTCTACTCTATTTTCCTCAACTCTTTACAAACAAATAAATAGAGGATAAGCACATACGGAAGTAATTGAAAGAAAATAAAAATATTTCCAGACCCGACATGAATTGGAATGCTAGAGAGAATACCCGCTTTAGAACCTTTTTTCGTGGCTCCGACTTTGTTCATGAAGGACTTAGGAGATTTTCCCGTGTAGATCCCGATGTGGGGGATTTCGTCACTTACTATGATGGTTACCATGATAGGTGATTATTTTACCATTATATCCATATTCTTCTTCTTTCTTCTTTTTTCACTCACCTTAAAATATCCAAATTCCTCCGTGCCTCGAATAGCTCGTTAAGCCGCTGGTCCCTTCTGACGGGGTTGCGGGAATGTTCTAACGTGATACCACGACCCCGGAACTTAAGGGCAACTGAAGGAACAGGGTGAGTTTTTAGTCAGCAGAAGCCTGACACTTCCTTCCGCTGCACCCAGAGTCATTCGATGATTTTCCCACCCGGAAAAAAAAGCCGTAGGTCCTGGCTCTCATTTGGACATCTTTAACAGCTAAATGGGGTGAGAACCTATCTCACCTCCACAACCCAGTTAGCTGGCAATCACTCCATGTAAAAGACTAATACTCAGCTGACCCCAACATAGTTCTTAAAAGGCTAAGAAGATGATCCATCGCCTTTATAATCGACTAGCTTCTGCCCGCGACTTCGTCCGCGTAGAAGTCGAAAATATTCCACGGGATCCCGTCCCCGACTTGCTTGACAAAGATTATAATAGCTCGGCTAATATGCATGATATAAAGATAATTTATAGCCTATAGCACTCGGGGATAATGCAGTTACATGAAAGCGAAAGAATTTTCAAAATCGGTTCGGTAGTTTCAGAGATTACCCCCTACATACAAACTTACAAATTTTACCTCTTTATAATATTAGTATAGATTAAGAGTTAAGATCATAAATTTTTAATTTAACATTTACAGTGTTAGTCCTTCCCAGTTATCCGTCAGACTTGCCCTTTAACCTTTCCACAAACGCTTGCCAACACTAGCCAAAATTTCATTTGCATTGGTTTCCTAGTCTAAACAACGAAGCAAATGTTTTGTATAATTAATCACTTGAAGGAGGTAACTGAAACAGAAATGCGTTCTCACTAACAACATCTGGAGGTCAGAGTCCACTCGTATGAAAAGCTTTGTTTAACTAACCATATGGATAGCTCAGTGAATACGGAATCTACGGACAACATAAGTGAAATTATTATTACCTACCAACGTTTGAAGCTGGGAAACTTTCAGTCCATGAATATTATATTAAACATAAATATTACATCATTCATGTTTATTTAACAAGATAAGAAAATAACGTCGGCATCTATTTAATATTCATATCCTACCCTCGTATTATTTATAGCGTAAAAACTATAAATGTTGAAATAGCTAGAGAAAATGTATAAAAAGAATAAGTATCTACCTGATTTCATAATTAAAAGCAATTCTTCATACTGCCATATTAATTATAGAAAAAAAATTGAAATAGCTTTTAGAGAAAATATAAAAAGAATACCTAATATAATAATTGAAAGCAATGCTATAGGATCTGTTTTCAAATTGAACACGATTCTGTCTGTGGCAAGTCTGCATTTCTTTTTATTTGCATCCATTCAATTCAATGCAATTGAATAGATAAAGCGTCAGTTGTACAGCTTGGCCCCTATTTATTGAATCCTGCCGATATTGGATCGGCATTTTATGGTAATGGACAAGGCATTATTAAAGGGAAACGAGGAATTGCGGGATGAGGGGTCGAAAAGCAATCTTCCATTTTACAAACAATTGACGCTTTTCGTGCCTTTATGTTCGCAATAAATGGGATCTCTTTCTTACGCCTGTGATTTCACTAAGTATCCCATTCCGTACAGAAATAATATTTTCGGAGATCACTTAGAAACAGTTGGCGCTTTTGTTAATATAATAAACCCAATACCGTGAATCCGAAAGGGAGATAAGATCTTGTGCCGAAAGCCTGTAGAATTCCTTTGTAAATTCTTAAGTGAAATATCCTATCTATTTAAAAGTTACGTTCGAAATTTTGTAAAAAAAAAATCGAACCAACTTTTAAGTGACAAAGCCTTGGAAATTCATTTCGTATCTTTGTGTGTCATCGCTTAAAAATGGGGGAGATCGAATCCGAAAAAAAAAACAATCACACTGAGTACTTGTCTAAATAAAGAAGATTGTGAAACCTACCTATTTAGCAAATGATATTGAATATGAAATGGGTGTAGGTTTATTTTACACTAACGACGAGGCCAGCTTTGAATTGTCTCATTCTGCTAATTAACAAAAAACCTTTACAGGTTATGACTTATGAGGTTTTGTGTTTAATGTGAATAGGCAGACATACAGACGGGGCAGAAGTCTTTGTTTTATAATAATTATGTATGGTTATAAATATAGTTAACATAAATATAGACAAACTATCTATATTGTCTCCTTATATCATTAGTAACTGTGCCAAATGAGCATATTGAATAGTATCCGTTTCATGTCTAACAGCTGAAATTGAATTTTATCGATTTTATCTTGTTTTTCTACTATTTTGTTCATAACGTTTACGTTTGTGCTACGTGAAACCCACTGCTTACTTAAACTTATTTGGTGATTCATTTCAGCAACTAAACTATTTTCATTTTGCTTTAAGATTGCAATGCCATTTGAGTTGATTAAGCGAGCAGCAGATCCTACAATTTCATTTAATATACTATTAATAAGCGCAGAGTTAATTAATACGGAACCACCTTGAACATTATAATATTCTTTTACTAAATGATCGCATAATTGAATAAATCTAGTCAGCACATTTGGGTTCCCGTCAGCTCGGGTAACAAACGTAATGCTCTAAATATAGTATCTAAATACAAAGACATTTTCCTAGGCAAGGATTCTGAGTCCTCGTATAATGTATTCAAATTAATATTTCTACTAGAATCTATCACTAAATCTCTACTTCTAACTATACCTACTAATATTCCTCGATTTTCGTGGTAAGTAAATTTTGGACGCTTATTTTAGTACAGGCTAGGGTAAGCGGTCACTAGAAATAATCTAATGTACTTCTCAACTCAGGAACTTACGTGAACATTATATCAGCGCCTTTGCATAATCAATGTCTGGATTCCTCGATGAAACACGACGCGTGGATTCTGGATACTCTGAAGCGACTGGATAGCCGCACGGGCAGCTTTGCGATTACGGAAATCCTTATTACGCGAAACCGACCGCGAGTATCCTACCGACTGCGCCGATTACGCGCGTTCGGCTGCAGTCGAGGATGCAAATAAGACTGACACAATTAACTTAATGAAATTTAATTAATATAAAAATTACATTTAAGTCACTAAAACTAAGTTGTGTGACAGTTGTTCGATGTGAGAAACAAGAGTGAAATACTAAACACAAAATATCACATTAATCTCTGCTATTGAACTGTCTTCGATCCCACGCTATCGGAATGCTGAGAAGGCGAATCTCACGGTGCACCGCACAGCGGGGTGTTAGTCATTTTCTTAGGAATATGGGGCGTCGTAAGTAGCAACATAACACCTTAATATCGGAAACTTGAAACAATAAATACAAATAGTAAATATCTCGTTTGAAGTTCTAATGTTAGAAATGTATGTAAGATATTAAATGCTAGTACGAGGACATGGGGGGATTATTTGGATGTCACCGCAATGTATTAATTCGTCATCGAATCATATTTGCTTCGCTGTGATGGAGATGGACGAACTATTTGAGGTGTTGGGAAATAAAAAAAAATTGTATTAAAGGGTTACTCTGGGGCTAAAACGATTGAAGTTCTTTTCACCAAATTCTGATAAAATGTGGGTAGCAAACATATTTATCGTCTTCCACGCCTATCCGAAATGCACCAATTTTTTACTACCAATATAATTCAAAATATTTGCCAGAATACGACGACATAATTCGTGTAGTGGTTGAATGGTTAACAGCTGCGAGTCACGGGTTTGATTACAGCACCGCCGGGACACATGTATGTTTGTAAAAATACACCCATGATACAAGCAGAAATCCTAGTGGAACACTTCTTTAAAAAAAAAACTATAGAATCACACTTACAAAATTCTGTTTCACCCCGTCGAAGGGCCTAACCGAAGGAGCTAACAGAGGCTTTAATCGCTCGCTCCCTAAGCCCTCGTCGTTTCCTTCAACCTTCGAGTCCGAGACGGGGTGCCCGAAATCCCGTTTCGGTATTGATGTAACTGTTTCAGTAAAATTCGTGACTATTAATCCATTTTATAAAGCACTTATATTGTAGCTATTTTTATTTACACAAATTAAAATCAAGACAATTAATGGGATTGGCTGTTGAAAACTCATTCAACCAACCATTTTTGCGATAATAATTATTCACTAACTGGGACTAAATCTTGTTTAGTTTTGTTTAATATTTCAATCTGATTCTCATTATTTTCACCTGCCTAGAAACAGTGTATTGTTTTGGAATGTTACAGATAGGGTTTTTTCCGTTATTGAATTACTTAGAGAGCTTCTAGATTCGTTTTCGAAAGTTGAATAAAGTTTTTTATTGATTTACTTATTCGTCTTTTCTTTGGTTTCGAAATAGCATTCGACGCTTCGAAGCTATACCGAAAACTTTATCTATCACCAATTTTCTACGTTTTTTATATTTATTGACCCATGACGTTGATGTCTAATGTTTACTTTGTAGCTTATTCAATTAAGTACCGCATAAAACAGTTTGAATTTCAAATTGTTTTATGCGGTACTTAATACTCGTACCAATATTCCTTATTTCCAAGTGAGAAGACAATTAAGGCCGTTTCAGACTATCGTTCTTTTTGCGTCAATACTTCTACGATTTTCGCGTTTGGCAAAAGCGTGCTGCATGTATGAGCTGAATACGTACGTTTAAATAAATCATTGTCTGAAACCGCGCTTAACTATTTCAATTTAGTTTCGTTAGTTTCTAAGGCATTTGTTTGCCAGTTGGGCAGTGTTGTTTAGAATTTTTAATATTACAGAGCATCACATTTTTATATAATATGAATAAGTACAACTCGCCACCAATTGGCGCCTGGTAGGTATCTGTGACTGTGTGCGTGCATAGATTCCAAACTAGCTTATATTCCATAACCATCATACAAATATATGAAAAACAGACAGCTAGACATAATGGTTGTGCAGGCTTTGTAAATTATTCATGTCGGTTCGTAACCCCGCCGTCGTAGTATTCTGCCCGACATTTTATATTTCATACACTTTATGTATTATAAATTGATGTATTTGATATTCAATCTTGTTTTATAGGCCATAGCTTTGACTTTTGAACGTTTGAGATGATTTGGATAAAAAGTAGCGAATTTTATGGGTTATTTCGTTCCTCCAAACGGTTATAGGAATCTTGATATTTTGCAGCTTTTGTTAAGATCGACAGAAACAAACTTTAGTACTTATATGAAATTATTTTTTATTGCTTGAAAACATTTTTTTATTTAAACATTGATGTCCTACTGCTGGTGAAAGGCCTCTCCCAAATCCTTCCCGGTTCTCTTTTCAAGCGCCACTTCGGATCAACCAGCGCAATGTGCGTCTAGGTCATATCGCCATCTTTTCCTGGGCTGGCCTCGGCGGCGCCATCCATTCTCAGGCACCCAGTGCGTGGATATTTTTGCCCAGCGACTGTCATGCATACGGTTTACGTGACCCGCCCAATCCCATTTGAGCCTGGCAGCCTTTTTACCTACATCGATTATACCTAGTGTTGCCCAAATGAGAGTCTCGCAAGAGTCTTGCAATCCTATTGCTATTTATTAAACGGTAGTTGAGATCTCAGAACAATGTAACAGAGTAGGTACATTTTGAACCTACTCTGTTACATTGTTCTAAGATCTCAACTACCGTTTAATAAATAGCAATAGGATTGCAAGACTCTTGCGAGACTCTCATTTGGGCAACACTAATTATACCTGTGATGGAGCGCAGCGTGATATTCCGTGTTGTATCTGATCTAAACACTTAAAATAGATATTTTCCATCGTTGATCAATACTTAGCATCTAAAATATTCATCAGTTGTTGCTATTGTGACAGTGTAGCCAATCAGACCTAAAACAATTTATAATAAATTTTCCTGACATCCTTATTTTTTTTTATGGAGTTTGTCTACTGTTTCACTGAAAGTTAATTTACTTTGTATTTGTACACCATCGAATCGTAGGACATAGTGATTCTTATATATTATATGACTGTAACATCTATTATACACCTATGCTCACAAATAAATGAATTGATTTTTTTTTTCTTTTAAAAAGATAATTAGTAATGTGGGTAGACCGTAGAACTCACATTACTAGCAATCTTGTTTAACGTACTTTCCGAGGCACGGGAAACTAGGTACTGAAAATATAAATTATTTTCCTAGGGAAAAGTTTTACGTAGTTATGCTGTACCTACCAGTGGCGAAGGCTCCATACAACTAGATTCCTACCGGCTTCCCTTTTGAAATATGGCAAATATTAGTCTATTATTTTATATATGAACTAGCTTCTGCCCGCGACTTCGTCCGCGTAGAAGTCAAAAATATTCCACGGATTCCCGTCCCCGACTTGCTTGACAAAGATTATAATAGCTCGGCTAGTATGCATGGTATAAAGATAATTTATAGCCTATAGCGCTCAGGGATAATGCAGCTACATTTAAGCGAAAGAATTTTCAAAATCGGTTCGGCAGTTTCAGAGATTACCCCATACATACAAACTTACAAAATTTACCTCTTTATAATATTAGTATAGATATATAAATAGTAATCTATTATTTTCAATTAAACAAATAATTATTTACGAAGTTACAAGATTTCGAAGCCAGCCACAGGGCCAAAGTTACTGGAATTTACGCATCACATTTGAGCAAGGTAAGCATTTTTTGGTCCGGCTTCCCTTTTATGAAAATTCACCCTTCGCCACTGATTCCTACGAAAAGTATAAGTAGATATCCGGCCTCATCATGGTTTATTTGTGAATGTATTTAAAACCAAAGAAAAGGACGTATAGAAGTGTTATTTATAACCAATCTGCAAAATACACGTCATTTATCATACCTAATAGCCGTCGCAATTTTAACGAAAGCGGCTTCGATGGTTTTTATCTCAGCATGAAAGATAACTCGTGTAATAGGTTTATTGATTGCAACGACCCGCCATAAACTGTGCCCCATATAGTCATTATTAATACGGGTTAGTTTATTAGTTATTAACCCTTCAAAAGGGTTGCGAAATCATGGCTTACGACAGTTCAAAGATGTTTATTTAGGTTATTACTTGAGGGTATGTTTTAAATTACCAGAGGTTACATAGCGAGGGTAGAAATAAGAAAACAAATTAAAGTAAAGGTACCTACCATATTTCGGAGCGGCTCGAGGCTATAATAACAGCCGCACGGGTAGGTCTTCACTCTTCAAGATTAAGCAACGCTTGTTGAGGTCTGTCCATGAACGGGTGACCATTTTAAGATATCGAGATTCGTCCGTGCCTCGAAAAGCACGTTCAGCCTATGGTCTCGGCTGTCATTTGTACAGACGCCAGCACATCAAGCTACAACAATCTGTCAAATTTCTTTAATAGATTTTCAACTTTATTGTTAAAGAAATTAGGTTTGTTTTCACCTGATGGCAAAGATATATAATAAACTATAGATACGTTGTCCCCGCTCTAAAATGGCAAGTTGAAATCAAGGTAAGTGCCTCGTGTCTGTTTAGTTACGCACGAACCTGTGTCGCGATCGCTACACTACACATCTTAAGGAAAAATGTGTTTTAAAAGAAAATTAGGAAAAAAGCATGCCTTTGTGTGTTTTCAGACGTTGCACTAATTATACTGCTTCCGTGAGAGGTTAAAATGTGTCATTTTATAGGTAAATATCAACAGAAATACATTTTTTATTTTTATTTTTCTACACGGCTAATGGCGGCTAGCGTATGAATGAAGTCAGTCACGTGAGGTTAGGGGAGCTCTCTAACATCAGGTGTACCTAAAGATGGCATTTATTTTCTGTTCCTTTCTTTACACGTATTAGATAGTAATTCTCTGTGTGTGTTTCGTGCCGTTTTTGAGAGGTGTTTTGTGGGAATATGACGCGTCTAATATACGTCATTGCCTGATGGTAAGTGATGATGTGGTCGAAAATGGAGCACGCTTACCTAAGAGTAACCTATTCACTCTTGACTTAAAGACCCCCAGGTTATAGCTATCGGGAAACACAGACTCCGGCAGGGAATTCCACTCCTTAGCCGTACGCACAATGAAGGCATTCCCGAAGCGTTTAGTGCGTATGGGTGGGATGTCCACCATGTAATGATGGCGCATCGCCGTTTGTCTTGTAGTCCGATGATGGAACGGGCTTGACGGAATTAGATTGTGTAATTCCATCGCATACTCCCCGAAATGTAACCGATAGGAAACCGATAGACTAGCAACTCGTCGCCGATGTTCAAGGCTCTGGAGCTTTGATTCGACCAGAGTATCGTTGCCAATGAGTCTTTTGGCCCGTTTCTCAATTGACTCAAGCGCATCCAGTTGGTACTTGGCAGGTCCATCCCAAAGATGAGAGCTACTCCATACACGAGCGAACCTGGTCTTGATAGAGATTGAGCAGCTGTTCGGGTGTGAAGGTTGATTGGGAAAATTTGACATTTTCGGGTAGCTTCATATGCTGGCGTCTGTACATCTTTGACAGTCGTTATGGATAGTCAGACAGAAGCCGAATCATTTTCTACCAGTTTTACCAAGGGGTATCGTTTTATCCAGCTGTTAGGTTGTGGAAGTCAGATAGGCAGTCGTGTCAGGTTAAACACTAGCAGGAACTCAGGGCTAGACTGGAAACCGACCCCAACATACCTGGAAAATGCTAAGCGGATAATCATATACTATATTTCTCTTTAAGTAAACATGTTCCGGAATGCTGACAGCGAGTAAAGGGCAACTCGCTGTCCGACCATGGACCATGCCCGGGTCGACGGCGCTTTGTGTTCCACGCGCGCCTCAAAGAGCGTCAGCAACAAGACGAGGCCCCCCCGTAGAGGGCCGAAGCCTGCCGGGGTCGTGGGACTTATCCCATTACCGTGACCCCGGTACGTAAAGGGTTATTGAAGGAACACTGTGGATTGTAGTCAGTAAAAGTCTGACAGTCCCTCCCACCCTGCCCGGGGTGGGAGGACTTATTTGATAATTTTACCACATTAAAAAAAAATAGTCTCCCGTTTGACCACCATTTGACCTGAAAGTAAGCGATGATGGGGTCGAAGATGATGCACGCTTACCTAGAAGTAACTTATTCACTCTTGAACTCCGGGAGGAAATTCCACTAGGTTCTTAGCTGTAAGTATGTACAATGAAAGTATTGCCAAAATGATTTATAGAATTCGTTTATTTTGTTGACAGAAGCAGCACTATGATTGACCCAAGCTCATCGGAAGAAGACAGTGAAGATGAACACAAGAAACAGCCCTCTAAATTACCAGGTAAAAATAGATTATTAACATAATGAATAAGTAAATTGTAGATTTCAAAAAGTAGGTAGTAATATTGTAGTAATAAAAGTTACCAACATATGAGATGTTGGTAACTTTTAATGTTCTATAACTGAGAAGAATTATTCAGAATAAGTTGCACCAGCGACTTATTCGCGTGGCGTATATGGAATTAGTATCTGTATAAAACGCTTCACAGTGCTGTATTCGGGTGTACAATAAAAATATTATGCAACATTGATAAAAGCGAGAAGAAATAAATTAAACCACATAACGTGCTCACGGTTCCGGAAAAATATTTGCGAGAAAAAATCAAAGAACTTAAATAGCTGAATAATTAAAGTAAAACGTAAATACTCTTTTGTAAATATTTCCAATGACCTGCGAAACTGAATGGCAACGTTTCAGCGGGCTCGAACAAAGCGGAACGGTTGATTTAACTAAGAAAAATCTTTAAAAATATCCGGTGACTAAAATAATGCTTCTATTGATTAGATTTTTGGTGTGTAGCCTGAAAAAGATACATACTTAGTAAATGTGGTTTCTTTTATTACCTCTCGCTTTTATCAACGTTTAATACCGGCGCAGATGTCTAAGTTCAGTTGCTACATAGGTGCTTGCAGAATCTTCTACGTTTTCCAACATCACAGACGCAAACGGCTAAATCGGCTCTTACAATATAAAAACTATTTGAATAGGTATGCCTCCGACTCCACACAGTACCAATAATTGTTTCGGTTGCGCTCCGAGTATGTTTTAAAAGACTTGTGCGGGCGTATCCTAAATCTGAAAGCCCTTAAACCTTATTATTTAAATTAATGGCAATGGGTGTAATCTATCTGAAATAAATGAATGATGTTAAATGAAAGAAGATTTTTGCTTTCTAGATTTCAAAATATACCCGATGACATGACGGTATAGGTTCATGATGTCATGAGCGTTGCGTGAAGGTATAGGTTCCATGGGTTAAATTCCGGAATAGAAAGTAGCCTAAATGTTGTCTTACGCCCTCCTTTTTCTTCAGTGAACGTCATATTAAAATCGATTTAGCCGTTCCAGCCAAGAGCCCGGACAAACAGAAAACAGTCATACCTACATTATAAAAATGTGTTTTAGTACCGTGTAAATAAGTACAAGCACTTGCAAAAAACAGTTATTTTGAATTCACTTTCAAACATTTCATATCAAACAATAACTATGCCTCCTGTTGCGTCATACATAAGTGTATTTTATGTAGGAATCGTAAAAATGTATACACTTTCGCTTTTAAAATTCAAAGCATACATTAACAAAGCTGTTTTGTTAACAGTTATGCCACCCGGTTCCCTGGCGGGTGGAAGACCATCAGTACGAGGGAAACCAGAACTGCCCCGAGGGTCTACAGCCGGACTGCCAGGTAAAGGTAAATTCGCTTTTCATACTATATTAATAGATAGATAGATATACTCTTTATTGTACACCATAACAGAAACAAATAAGGACTTAACAAGTAAAAATTGGCCAAGTAAAGTCAGACTCGCCCATGAAGGGTTCCGTTGTAACTACGCCAAATAACTTTTTAATTCATAGTTATATTTACGGTTTTAGAAAATGTGCTATATCTCAAAAAGAGATCAGATCAGCAGACCTGATCTCGTTCAAACCGATTACAATTTTCACTCCATTATTATAAAAGTTAGAGGGGTAGCGGAACATTTTATCACTTTGGAAGTGTATATCTTTAAGAAAAAGTAGTTTTAGAAACCACAATGTAATTTTTAAAGGCCTATCTATAGATACCACACACATACGTGTATGTTAAATCCAAACGGATTTGATGAAAAAAATATTTTCTCTTTCGGTTCCATGTATGGGGAGCCCTCCGTAATAAGTTTCACATGTGTACTGTGTAGCCTTAATAGTTTCGGAATAAAATGGCTGTGCAATACGGACGGACGGACAGACCGACCAACAGACATGATGAAACTATAAGGGTTCCGTTTTTTGCCATTCGGCTACGGAAGCCTAAAAAGGGGTGATACATTGGGCGCTCTCATCGTTAAAAGCGATATTTTACGGACAGCGTTTAGGTGGATTTGACACAGAAGGAGAAAATAAAGACGCGGGAAATTGGTCCATGGTGTACTATTTACTTTTAATATACTATACAAACTGAATAAACTACATACTCAAAACATATATATATATATATATAGACATATATTAATAATAAAAAGTTAAAGAGAGGGATAGAGATCTTTTACCATGTCTTTGAAAGTAGAAAGGATTGGTGCTTGTCTTTTATTTTAGTAGCAATAACACCAGAACTGAATACGAATTTGAAATGAGTTTTGAAGTCGACAATAGTAACAAAAGCATCCATTGTAGACTCCATTCAATTGAACTTAATAACAGAACTGAAAGTTTTCAGTCATTCACATAGTTCGGCCGTAAGACGTCTATTGTTAGACGAAGGCCTAGAAGTAAATTCGAACTAGCATTTCCTATTCAGTATACTAATGTTACATAAGCTACTAAAGCCAGCCCATGCAGCTGAGCCAGTAGCTTTATATTCGTCCCTAAATAAAAAGTATCCGATCCTGCTTGTACTTAGCTGCCTTTAGCAACGCCCTAAGCGGAAGGGGTGCCCCTAGCGACTAGTCCGCCTAGTTTGTAAGTTAAATATAAGCGGTGGCTGAAAGTTTTATTTATTATAATTAAGAATGCCATAGGCCAGTCCGGTTAAGCAGTCGACAGCCTCATAAGTTGACCTGCAAGAGTCCATTTACAATAAAAAATGGTTAGAGGATTCCCCAAACTAGTCTCCGGGCGTCGTCGTCATGCCAACGCCTGTGCAGTGTTGACGCGACTCGCGGAAAGATTACGCAGTACTACGCGTTAACGCTAATTGACCTATGACCTTTCAGCCTTTAAAGCAAGAGTGAACAGGCATCTTCTGGATTTGCTCGTTCCATCGTAGACCTCATCTATCGCTTACCCTCAGGCGAGACGGAGGTCAAAAGTGAGCTCATTCAGAACAGTAAAAAATAGGCACGTCGCGCGTCAGTGCGAAGGGGTTGATTTGTGAATTGTTCTTAAGAAAACGCGTACGCGTTCGGGCGTTCAGAAGCCGCTCAGTGTTGGTGTTGCGTTGCTTTTCCGCCAACGCCAAGTCGACACTGCGCGGCGTATTTCCCTTTCCGTGTCCAACTGGCGACATCGGTCTCGCGAAATCCACAAGCTTTTGTGTTACTACGGAATTCTACTAGCCCGTGTTCAATTCGCGTCAACTGAGCACGCATTTGTAATCAAGTGGCGCTGGGGGAGGTTTGACCAAATAGTGTGCAGTTGAACTTAACACTTTTTTGACTTGACTCTTAGACTGTTTGAATCTTCAAAAGCGTGTTGAATCAGCGACGGAATTAGTCTATAGTAGACATAAAACCTATTTAGTATACTATGATAAAATGCTTAGATTTTGTTTTCCTGTAAAAAACATGCAAACAAGGATACACCATGCATGCAACAGGCATGCAAGCAAGCATGCAGCACGCAAGCAAGCATGCAACATGCAGCAGGCATGGTTTCTGTCACAGCTGCGGCGCTGCAGGGCTCTGGCGGTCCCAAGCGAGCTTATCTTCGCAGATGTGTTTCACGCTCACCGCCGCGGCTGAGGCTGGTCAGCGAAGCCGACCAGCAAGCCGAAGCAGGAGCGAGTGTTAAAACCACCTGCCTTAGCTCGTGGGCCGCCTCGCCCCTCCGCACCTATGCGATTTTAAATAACACTCTAGGGGTAGGACAGACAAGACTACGTGGAATCGGTTTCGCAGCAATTCGTTTCTGTCACGCCGCTCCCGCAGCACGCTCGATCAAATTAATCGCAATATTATATATTTTAAGCGATAGGCCTAATGATTTTCGATTAAATAAACCTTATATCCAATAACGTTATACGAAATAAGTTTTAGAGTATATAAATGTTATGTTTAATGAAATTATATCAACACTTGGTATAACTCACGTTTATTACATCTTGTGAACGTTATTGAAATGAAAATATACCAAATAACTTTAGGTATATGATATGAGACGCACCCCGCTAAATTAGCACGGATTAGTTTCGAACAGACCAGTTAAAAACCGTGTTCAATTCAATTGCACAGGCATACTATTTTGTAAAACCTCTTTTAACGTTGCTTGATCGCAAAAACGTGCTCAATTGACGCGAGTTGAGCACGGGTTGGTTGAATTATGTGGTAATACAAAAGCGTATGTATTTTGCGAGACCGGTGTCGCCAGTTGGACACGGAAAGGGAAATACGCCACTGCGCGAGCGCTGGCTATACGATGACGCCCGAGAAACGCTTGTGTGGGGATCTCTTAATAAGTCTTAATGAAGAAGATGAAGGATTGACGGACTGAACAAAACGATCTTACCGAATGCAATGTATATTTTTATTGGTAAATCTTTTTGTCACAGCAATCCTTATTTATTATGACTAGTGTATATCGGCAATAATATAAAATCTTTTTGTACTTCTTCTCTTTATAAACTTTAACTGCGCAAAATTTCATAGTCCACCGTCTGCGTAATTTTCGTAAAAAAGTGGTACAAATGTATTCCTAGATAACAGTTTTCAGTCTTTGTTTATATGCAAAATAGTATTTGTATTTTACTAATATTAATGACTTCTTTCAATCAGTTAATTTCATTCTATTCCACTTGTGTTCTTTAATCAATAGTTTATGAATAGTGATATGAACACTGGTTATCCTATACTGTGTAAGTCTAAGGCTGTCTGTAACTTACAATATAACTAACACATGATGTATACCAAAGCTATTGGACGAATTTAATAATAAAATGCTAAATATTTCTATAAAGGTGTTAGTCCACTAACAACGGCACCATTAGCAGCGCCTCTCCATCCGGCCACAAGACAGAGAGAGGCGGCTGCCTTAGCACCACCCCCTCACGCGTAAGTACCTAAGCTATCATTAAAAATATCTTATAATTCACGTCCATTTCCATTCACGACACATTCTAGAAAAATAATGATCCTACTATAGAAGTAGATTTTCCCTTGACCTTCCTTTTACCGAAACTCTTTAGAATGTGCTCTAGTATTATTTATTAAGTTATTTAGATGTTAGTATGAGAAATTCAATTTGAAATTATCATGTAAATAGATCTGTTGTAGAAAGATTCACAGTTATAAGTTAAAAAAAAAGAAAACTACTAATTTGGTTAGAATTTAAATTACTAGCAATCTTGTTAACCCTACTACTAAATATGCTTGTGTCTGGAGTGGGTTCACGGCAATAGTGGTAAATGGGTGGGGTTCGAACCTGCGATCTCTAGATCACAAGTTCGACACCTTAACCATTAGGCTATTGACGCTTCAGAAGAGTATACATAGAGATAGAAGTAGCGTTAGATTGCTCCAAGATGTAGTGTCCCTTATGCTAAATAGTTTGTAGAGTCAAACATAACCATAAGTCTATATACACTGACGCATCAGAATATATTGACGTATTACAATCTATAGGAATAACAGAAGAAGGAAGTATACAAACCCATGTCCGTGTGTAAAGACCAATTTCATTTACATTGATGACTTAATGCTATAGATCGAGTAGATCATTCTTGCGCAGGACGTCGACGGGGAGTGCAAGTTCTGGTGAAGCACCAGCGCCTTCTCCCAGCCCTTCAGGAGCAAGCCATTCTGATAAGGACCAAGACCCTCAGGTATTCTTTCTTTCTTCATCTTCGAATCGATGATAATCCATTTATATATTATCGGTACTATTAAACAGACTTCGTTTTAATAGCATCATTCGCCTCTAAAAAGCTACATTGCCTTCTAGATGACTAAGTCGGACACAAATAACGAGCGACTGAATGATGATTTTAACCACTAGTTGTCTTCTATGTAAGCCATTGTAAATACAACTCAGCATGGTGGTTATTTTTTAGCATTTAAATTTGTAACAGGCATTCAGGTAAATGGTAATAAAATGTAAAATCCGTGAATGAATTAGTAAATTAGTTAAGATATTTGTTGATCTTTACTTGTGGCATTATGTAAAGGTTTTAGTTGGCATTGTAAAAAAGACGAATCAGTTTATTAGGAGCTATATCATTTACCCGTTCCTTAGTTACAAATGAGAAGTTTGATCACGTGGCCAATGAAGAAATCTATGGCTTGACTTACAATTTCTCTTTAAATATATGTTGCCACGCTATTCGCAACCTCAGTGGTGATTATGAGATTGTTAAAGGTGCACGTATTAGAACACTTCGGAAACTCCAGCAGATAGGGCATAGTTTGGTCTGGAGCACCGCTATCGTACGGGTGTCACTGTGTTCTATGATCCCCGATTTTGTTAAATTGCGCCTGCAGCGACCAACTTGGGTTCGCAGTCGATTGATTGCTTTCCAAACTGGTCACTGCAAGTGCAGGAATTAATAACATAACGTAGCATAATTATCCAATAACATTTGCACTGCTGAAACTTGTGTCAGAGCAGTATACACTTGGAATTCGTTTTGGTTCCTATGTTGTTTAGGGCGGGCGCAGGACTTGATAATTCAGCCTATAAAGTTTTCACCGCTAGGGCACTACTTTCTATGAGTGGGAATAGGTTTGAATAAATGTCTTCGGATTTTTCAGTCCTAGGACAGTGGTGATTATGAAAATTAAACACAGTAACGTGCCTGTCTGTAACTACTGGGTTTACCATTATTGTTAATACGAATTTTAAATCAGCTTTTATTGAATCGCGAACTTCGGTATTAAGGTCAACAGAGATATAAATTTCGATTTTAAATACTAGTTAATATTAATATTGAATGTTATTAATTAATTTAGATAAGTTTAGTTATTGACTAGACTCGAATAATGTTTCGCTTTTTTGTGTAGTTTTACTAAATTTGCCCTTTTTCTTTAGGAAAAGATCGAAAAACTAGAAGAGGATAAAAAGAAGCGTATACAACTTTACGTTTTTGTATCTCGTTGTATCGCTCATCCTTTTAATGCGAAACAGCCTACCGATATGACCCGAAGACACACGAAGCTTACTCCTCATCAATTAGAGACCATACAAGCTCGGTTTCAGGTAAGACTTCAAGTTTAATATCCTAAATCATTAGTCTCAAAAGTATTACTATTGTCTTTAGTGTTCTGTAGCCTCTTAAAACAGGACCTTTATACATTTACTTGCTTTTTTGTTCATTATTTTGTCTAAGCTTTCATCTGTCTGTGAAAACCACTATTCTCAGGAACGGGTAGAGGTATTGAAATTTTTATCAGATACTCTGGTTTACGTTCCCTTTCAGCTCTCTGTGCATGTCAAATAAACTTGTAAGTCAACGCGATCGTTTAAATATCACATATTTTGTGATTTTGCAAGTTATCAAAAACTATAAGGTTGATCTACAATCATAGAATTAGAGAAAGTAAAGAAAACCTAAATATATAATTATTTCGATACTATTGAAATTGAACTATATATACTTGCATAACTCTGTACGGACCACTGGTTTATCGAAGCCAACTCGAACTTGGTACTCGTAATTTTTCACATATTTTTTTTATATGAAAAATATCATTCAAAATGTAAGTATATGAAAAATTACGAGGTAAGGACGTAGATTAATTAATAAAAACAATATCAAAAGCCTTTATTAAAAAAGTTTTACAACGTTGAAAACAGTTCGACTAAGAATGAATACCCATTATCTTTTCTTAATATAAATGTAACTATTTTTTATAATAAAAAGGATATGTTATAAAAATAAAGGCTTCCTATTGTAGAATAACCTCTTTAAGTTATAGTTTAGCAAGGGTTTTCCTTTCTTCTCTTTTCCTAAAACATAGCACAATATTAAATATAAAAGCTATTGGCAAGATTCGCATAGCTTTCTCCCGAAGATTTACGATTTATACGTTTCCGATATTATCATAGGGTAGCGAATTTCATACGGTATATTTCCGCTCATCAATTCACTGACTTTATGTCTTATTTTACCATTTTTTATCTAGATTATACCGGAACGATGTATATTTGTGAATACGGCTTTTTATACATAAACCGCCTCACATCAAAAATTCAAATATTTCTCCTGCATAGGGGATCTGTTAACAAATATTTCATTAAATCGACTTTAAATGTCTGTTGCCCAGCACCCATATAAAAAAGTTCGTTAAAACCCATTTACCAAATGCATATTTCATTTCATATAAATAGAAGTAATGTGTATTTGTCTGGTCAGGCTTTCCTGAAGGGTGAGACACAGATCTTGGCAGACGAAGCTTTCCAGAATGCAGTTCAGTCCTACCATGACGTGTTCCTAAAATCTGAAAGAGTGGAACAGATGGTGAAGTCAGGGGCCTGTTCTCATCACGACTTCCGCGAGGTCTTCAGAAATAACATAGAGAAGAGAGTCAGGTTTGGAATGTTAAGATGGATATCAATTTGGCACGGCGGCGGTGGAATTTTTAATATTTTCTGTGTGGTATAACCCTCCGGCATAATTTAGGTGGCGGTGACCACTAATCTTCAGTTGGACTGCCTGATTCGTTTACCACTATTGATTAAGGCTTTAAAGCCATCTTATATGCTAATGTTCCATCTTAGACAAAGGGCGTTAATTGTCCCCTTAAGACTTTCCATTTCATTCTAACACTAGAACCTTGTCCAATACAGCCCGTCCCTTGCTACACAAGGGGTGCCCTTACCGGGTCGCATAGTTTGTTTATTTTTAATTAGCCTTGGCTGGAGGCCTTAATTATTTTAATCACTACCTCCTAGCTTCTCATGTGAGAGTCTATTCACAATCATAAAAATATCTCGCGTTAGGAGAACGATGGTAGTTAAGAACCCAGGACTTCAGAGTATGGACCCAGGTTTAGAAACGGTTACGGTCTCCGAAATTCATCATAATTGAATAAACATTTCTTCTGTTTCACTTTCTACCAAATGTTTCCTTCCTTCTTTCATCATTAAGAACAGTTCTTAAAAGACACGTTTTACAGGTCTCTCCCAGAAATAGATGGATTAAGTAAAGAGACAGTTTTGTCATCATGGTTGGCAAAGTTTGACTGTATCATGAAAGGAACAGGTAAGTGTTATGATCTTTTAAAACTTATAAAAGTGGAAATAGTTGAGAAGAGCGAACCTAATACCCGTCCGAATAAAATGCATGATCCATATATTACCTCTACTCACAATAAAAAGTAATAGAATATATGACAATATTTCATGAAATATCACAATCTTAAATTATTAACAAGATACTTACCAGTTTAAAACAGAATGTTAAAGTGATTAAGTATTAAGATAAAATATATACTGATGAGTTACAATGATGAAAGTTCGCTTTTCTCAAAAGCAAAGCTACAGTTGACGTTATCGATAAAGAATTTCTTCAAACTGACCATTTTACTTTCCTCATATGTTGAAAACCTAAATCATAAATATAATAAGAAAGATAAATTCTCTCAGCCTATTTTGAGAGAAAACCTGTTCAGTAAAACCAGTGAGACAATTTTCTCAAAATGTTATAACATTAAGTACATATCTCAGAAGCAAATAGAGTACCATTTGCTCTAAGAGGGAATCAGTTTTCTTAATGGAGCACGTAGCCGACAAGAAATACGATATTTTATTGAAGAAACGTATGCAAATAACTACTAAATGCCTCCTCTTGACACGCCTACAGCTTACGAAGTAATATTAACAATATTGATTTACGAAGCTATTTATAAAACCTCCTATAAAGTTGATTTGGTTTCTAATTGAACCCTTAGATGCCAATTTAGTAGACATCAAATCAATTTCTCTAAACAATATAGTTTCTTCAAAGTTACATTTTGTAATGGAAATTAAAGTATCCGTACATATAGCAACTTGTAATTATCATAGAATAATTTCATCGATTCTCTTTTTGTCTACTAATAATGTTTTTATTAATTTCTGAAGAAATTTCTTTTCGTTGACGGCAGCTAAGTTTGGAGTGACGGATCGGGAGCATGTCGCAGTGTATGAGGCATCAAATATTGATGTGCTTATGTTTGCAATGTGCCTTTGAATGTTTATGTAGCGCTTGAGTCTACGAGAGCCTGATTATCAAGATCATTAGCGTGATCTTAAATTGTTTGTAGACTTACGGATTAACGATAACATGAGTGAGCACCTTCAAGATTGTTTACATTAATTAATACTTGAACACTTTCCAAGAAGTCTCCCTTGGTAAAGGAAAGCTACTATCTATATAATTAATTATAAAAACAACAGCTACAGATAAATAATTTCAAGAATGGGTTGGATTTCCAGAAATGTAACAATCTCCCAGTATATGAGGTAATTCACGGAAAGTTGAATCAATAAGAGAATGGTGTTTTCGTTTGTTATAATTACTTTCATCAAAAGCGTTAACATTTGAGAAATAGTCCGATTTTATTGCAAAGTTGAACCTTCAATCGCTTGGATATCTTTCTAAAATCCTTTTAGAATGCTCTAAAATCTTTAAAATTGATATGATTGCTACATTGGCTCCGTAGACGCAAGGATGATCTGTGTGCGGTAGTGTTCATGTCAAAATAGTTACAATATAATATTATGGCCATATTAGAATAGTTTCATCAGTTCAGTATATTTATCTATTTTATTTTTATTCAGGGAATATTTGCGTTCGCGGATTTTTAGGGTTGTATTTTGGTTTAATTTATGAATTGGTAATTAAAGACGTTCTTTTGAAATATTAACTAACGGTTATTTTTTTAAATAGTTCAACGGTCAACCATTTATACTTTGTGTAATCATGATCCCTTATATGTATTTTATCAACCATTCATAAAATAGGATATTTATTGTCTGTAGCATTTTGTAATACTGCAGCTTGATTATATTGAATACCAAGAATATTTTTTCAACATGATATTTAAACAATAACAAAATGTTACAGCATCATGGAGTTTGCTGGTTGTATTCCTTATTTCATAATGAAAATACTTTAACTTTGAGCTTGTTTTCATATTGCTATCTTTCAGGCATTTTCCGTGCTACAAAATAGGCTAGATAGATATCGCTTCTTTAAAAAACAGTCAGCAAACTCTGCTAAAAAATGCAACCGTTAGTTTAGTATAGTACGAGTAGAATGTAAATGTCTAAAATTGTATGCATACCTTTGTAATTTGTATAAATATATAAAAACTCTAAAGTTGAAACTGAAAAAAGACTATTGAAATGATTAAATGATTAATTTTGATATCAAAGGCGTGTATACCAAACTCGTAAATTGAGCAAAAAAGTACGAGTTTCTAAAACAGTGGTCCTAAAATTAAATGTACCTGAAAATGTGTGTGCCTGTGTCTGTCTCACTGTCTGTGTTTCTTTCCCTTTCTCTCACGACATGTCTCTCTCACACATCCTGATCAGGAATAACAGGTATCACTTGACAAAGATTTTCATTTGATTCCTTCCTTTTTTTTCCATATTTTCGCTTACGTCTTGTGCCGTTGCTTGAATTTAGTATTCGTTGTATATCAACGCATTTTATATTATTATAAAATGGATAAGAACGTTTTCAAAATTTAATTCGAAATTTTTGTTATTTCTTAACACAGTCACTTATTTTGTACGTGGTTTAATATATAATTGTAACATAGTTTAGTCGTTGTCTTTTACGACACTTTTACAGAATAATAAAATATTTATCACCAATACAAAAATCATCAATTTTGTATTTTATTTTCTATCATTCGCAATTTTATATATTAACTTTACAGTTACATGCGGTTCTATTAAGACTTCACAATTAAGTATATTTTACATTTCATTACTTAAAAAGTTTAAAAGGATTTTTGAGGTGAGTTTATTAATAAGTGCACTGCATGATTTGATGTGTCCACATCACGAGGCTTTCCGTGTTACAAACACTCACTGTATATTATTGTTTGTTGAGAACAATACTTAAAATAATTAGAATAAGCCTAAACTTTTGGACTATGGTATTTCTGTATATGAAATTTTGAATGTTAACAATAGTTCGTTTTAATTTATCTCAAAACTGATATCCAAACATTAAGTTTTAGTAATCTTCAATATCTCTTCCCACTTACAACATCTTGAAACCAGTATCGTAAGAACCAGTACATCTTCAGGCATACCCGGAGACGACGAATCTAAGCGGCCGTCGAGAGCACAGCAACAGAGCCTCAATGCTGAGTGCATTCTCAGCAAAGAGCAACTCTACGATATGTTCCAACAAATCCTTGGAGTCAAGAAGTTTGAACACCAGTTGCTATTCAACGCTCTTCTTGTAAGTCTTATTTTTATTTAGGTATATATTTACATGATTTTTTCTTACAAAACGGTTAAGAGGTTGGGCTTAGATTATGTTACAAAATTATCGTGACGTCAAGCTAGAGGGCTCGAGGCAAGCTCGAGGTTAGGAACAGCCATTTTTTATAAAAAATAAAATATACTTTTCACCCGAGTAACATTTTTTATAACGAATCATTCTAAAATGACTCAACTACGTAATTTTTCTCTAAAACAAAAACCCTGTCCAATGTAATATCAAAATTAAATATTAACTCTTTACCTTCATCAAAATTTTTACATGTTCAAAGAGCCCAGATATTTTACATTACTCATTCCATGTACCCTGGAATCACGATATTAGTATTCTTTCAAAGCCTTACCTAATTCACATCAAAGCTCTCGTTTGCCTTTGTAATCATTAAATTAATTAAGCTCATCTGACCTCGAATGTTTAATTGAATTGGTGAAACCAAATGTTAGTTGAAATGGGCCAATTTGTTTTACGAAGTAATTACGTATTGGTCCTTTGAGAGAAAAGGCTTCTGTGTTTTAAATATAGCGGATGTTATATAAACATTGTGTTAATGTCGATAGTTTACAAAATTACTCTATTAGTATAATAACCATTTATTTGCATAAAACATGGCTTACAATGTTTAATTTTTGTTAAATGTGCAAGGAATTTATAAATGTAAAATGCTGATTCCTCAACGTTTCACATCCATTCGTTCATCGTTTCGTTTAGTAATATTTGAACATTCAAATATTACTAAACGAAACGATGAACGAATGGATGTGAAACACATATTACATAAATAATAAATACATATTTACAGTTGGATTCTGCCGATGAACAAGCGGCTGCTATCAGAAGAGAGTTGGACGGAAGAATGCAAAAAGTTAACGAAATGGAAAAGGTAACAAACACGCTTTTTTAAATGATATTTATTTTGCAAATTGATTATAAATAGCACCTTTACATATCATTAAATGACATGCGATGCTATTTATTAGTTATAACCTTTCCTTTCGTTTTAAATTTAAACTAGATAAGGTCGCTGTTTCTTAGCTCACTACCCTCAGAAGCAACACTGTAACAAACTCAGGTGAAAACGTCTCTTTTGAAATCCAGATAATTCGTACTGGTCAAAATCAAAACAGAACCATGTGTGTGTGTCTGTGGTCCTTTTTTTGAGGAAAGATACATAAAGATTTGAGTGAAACTGTCCAAATATTGAAGCATTTTGGCAGTTAACTAATGACTCAACTTAGAACTGTAATGGGCTCGAACGATTTATTTAATATTTTATGTTGTTTATGCAACAATACTGAAAGAAAATGTGCTCAATGGCAACAACCGTAGCACAATCATCTTCATCATCTTTCTGCTTTATCTCATTACTTGGGGTCGGCGCACCAGCTTTTCTTCTTTCATATCATTCCTCACACATTCCATCCACTTTTTCTTCGCCCTTCCTTCTCCAACCATCAAAATTCATAGCACAATAAATTAAAAAAAACTAAAGCTAATAATAAAAATAATATTGTAGAACCGCAAGCTGATGCCAAAATTCGTGCTGAAAGAGATGGAGTCACTATACATCGAAGAACTAAAGTCATCCATCAACCTTCTGATGGCTAACTTGGAGTCGCTGCCCGTGTCCAAGGGTGGGGCCGACTCCAAATATGGCCTCCATAAAATCAAGCGGTATAATCACAGGTCAGTGTTGTATGGTAAAGAAGAGAAATAGCAAATTGTTTATTTCCCTAAACAACCTTTGGGGCATCCATTGATTTCGTCACACGTTAAAGAGGGAGGGTAGGATCGATGAAGTGTGACATTGTATGACATGGGATGGGAGGTGAAGTGAATTTCAAGATGGCTCATTTAAAATCAGATATAGATAATATGCGTATTAAAACACAAAGAAATCAAACTCATATCGGAACTTCATTTCTAAGTGTAAAATTGCAAAGTACGTTACACTACGGAGCCTGACAAAGATAGGAGGGAGGGGGATAAATTTCATGAAATTCGTGTGACTTAATTAATGGATATCCCTTTTCCACACAGATAAAAAACAAACTAAGATAATTATAACTCAAAGCCAGTGTTACAACAGTGACCACTTAAGAATGCATTTGCAATACATAAGCAAATAACACTTGCACTAGAGTGCAAATGCATTCTTCAGTGTCTTAATAAAACAAAATTAACGCTAAATTATTTAGTATGAATGTTTCATGCCCCAATGTCTGAAAAAATGTTGCTGTATTGAATGTGGTCAATGTATGCTATGGATTGATCAATGGCAAATAATATGTTTCTTTGGTTACTATTTATTGTATCATAAAATTAATATGATACCTTGTTGCTTTGAGAGAAATTGAGTTTATCATTGGTCAGTCCAATTGTATGGTTGTTGAATATTGGATCATAATTTGAATATATTCACAAAATCCATGAAGTTTTATGGAACTCATCTTGGTGTTGTTGAAATGCAAAGAGAATATAAATGAATGTTTTTTCTTTACTCGTTTTGGCTGTTCAATCTTATCTTATCTTTCTATAACCTGTAAAGAGTATCTTCTTTGCATAAATGGTATGTGTGTATCTAGTCTATGTGTCTGTTTATCCAACTCTCGACGTACATTTTCTTATTCATTCAGTGTAATGAGCACTTTAAAAATGCTCAATATATGTAAAAAAAATCGCTGACTGAATTAGCATATGTACAAAGAAATATGTATCAAAACAACATACGAGTTCACATTTTTTTAAATCTTATTCGATATCTAACAAAGTATATAGTTTGAAAGATGTATGTTAAACTCAAAAACATAAATATGAACTAACATTTTCAAAACTAACAATATAACCATTTTAAGAATGTTTCATCTTCTTCACTGTTTGTAATGTTTGGTTGTGACTGATAATCTCATCTGGATGCAACGTTAACTATCATGTCTATACTGTCACTATCTGCAAATCTAATAGAATAGCTTTGGTGTTTGAACACATTAAAGTTAGATTTGCGTTTAAATGTATCATTCTTAAATTACTATAGTCAATCTTGAAATAAACCTACAAGGAAATATTTTTTTATGTCTGTTGAATGATTTACCATTTTTAATCCCATGTTTCAAACACCAAAAGTTGGTTTTATCTATCGATTTATCTCTCAAAGTCCTTAGACGTTCATCCAGACATTCATTGTTTCTCTTGTTGATTTCTATTTGGTTTTTTCTGTCCCTGGCACATAAATGGACGGTAATATTAAAGGAAGTACAAGTAATGAGTACAGAATTGATAATTTTAAGCACGTGTCTTGTGTAGCAGGACCCCAACACATTCCCTACATGAATGATACAGTTTGCAATCCAAATGTTGTCATGAGGACCACTGTAGCTAAGTAAATGTATACTAGAGTAGAGCTTCCTGCTAATATAAAAAAAAATTAGATAAAAACCCGTGGTCCAATGAAAGAAGTTACTCAACTTAATGTCAATGACAACAATGGATATATGTATTAAAGCTTCCACAACACGGCCAGAAGACTTTAATAAGCTTATAGTTAATGATACGTAGATAAAGATTTTATTATTCTAGTATAAATGGCTACAGTAACACTGAGCGTTAGCTTAATATCAGTAACGTAGTTACGATAACCCAAATGTAAATTTAACTAGAATTGTAAGCTTTTCAGTATATCCCACTGCTTTAAACTTTTTGTTCCACATTTTCTCCTTTTATTTTTATCTTATTTCTATCTTTTTCGTCTAAAACATATTATTCTAACTTTGCTTCCAGCTTCGGTAGGGCTTCGCTTTCAATTTATACATTTGTATACAACACATTTCATTTCGCAAATCACGAGTCTCCAGTTCAAAACGCTCGCTCTGATATTTCCATTTAGACTGGTTCCATTTTATTTAATATTATAGTTTGAGAAACTTAACCCGTAAAAGTTAAATCGAGTGGAATCGAGTCAACATGAAAGTGCACTATCGGATTTATTTCTTCGTCTCTAGCTTTATTTTCCTGACCTCTTTCCTTGTATAGCAAACTGGAGTCTCTATAACTGTTAATACATATTCGCTTAATACTTTAAATCCTTTACGCCATCTTACTGGTAACTTAGATTTAGATAATGTGTTTCGACGTATTTGTAATGTTACCCGTTTGTATGCTTAATCATTCTTGGTATCGGTGATGGGTTCATATTGTATGCCACCAATCATTCCAACGGGCTTGTGAATGTTAACGATCGCTACCCTTTCCTTAATAAATGTGAATATATCATTCCTTACTTGTGATTCATGTAATTTGTCAATAACAATACTAACATCTAATTGTTTGTCAATTTTTGTAAATAACTTATGTGGGTTAAATCTGGGTGGAATTATTTGGTGGTGGTATTTTGAAATGGTTGCTTGATGGTGATTAGATCAAACGCTGGGCCGGATCCGAGTCCAAGGTTGAGTAAGCAGCTGTGTTTCAGATCGCAAGGCTCGCTTGCCAACAAGTTGACGGGTGAGGCGGACGGAGGAGATGTGGACACACAGCTCACAAAAATGGATGTAGTGCTAACATTCCAAATAGAGGTAACGTGGAGGAATGACCCATACATGAAACCATAACATGTATTGTTTTTGTTTTCAAATTTATTGTATTTAGAACACAGTGGAATTGGTAATATAGTATTAATATTCTGTTCAATTTCTGAATTCATTTTCCTTTGATGATTTTTTATCAAACAGTTTTGTTTGTTACTTTTTTAACGATTTTCAAGTATTTGGATGTTAAATAATATTTCATTTATTTCAAAGGCCGGTCTCATCATAGTAACTTTTGTGTCATAATTATCATCATTTTGAACATATTCTAGGTGGTTGTAATGGAGGTGAAAGGTCTCAAGTCTTTAGCACCAAATAGAATAGTTTATTGCACTATGGAAGTTGAAGGTGGAGACAAACTCCAGACCGATCAAGCTGAAGCATCAAAACCGATGTAAGTGATGAAACGTTATTAAAGTATCCTTAAATTCAATGGGAATATTTTTCGGTTGCTTGTATTCAACGCGTCCACAAATTCAACAATATACGGGCCTTCTTTGTATCGCCGAGCCAACATAACTTTTCAAAATTCCAGAATGCCTGTAGTTTTAACAGAAAATTCCATCAACATTATTATTTACCTAAATTTCCTACCTGTTTTCACTTACTGAGGTACAGGATTGGGTTGAGGCGAGGCTACGCTAAGTCCAGATAACCACTCACCTGATGGTAAGCGATATTGTGGCCTAAGATGAAGCACACTTGCCTAGAAGTACTTGACTTAAAGACCCCCAGGTTGATGATGATGATAGAAACCCCCAGGTTTTAGCTCTCAGAAAACACAGACTCCGGCAGGAATTCCAGTCCCGTACGTAACTGCCACACGCACAATGAAAGTATACCCAAAATAATTTGTGCGTATGGGTGGAATTACCACCATGTATCGATGATGGAACGGGTTTAGTGGAGTTAGATTTGATTACACTTATTGTGTATTTAGGTGGGACACGCAAGGTGACTTCAGTACGACACAACCGCTGCCTGCGGTGAAAGTTAAGCTGTACACTGAGAACCCAGGAGTACTGGCTCTTGAAGACAAGGAGCTCGGCAAAGTTGTGCTTAGGCCGACACCTTTATCTAGTAAAGTAAGTGTTTCAAGTAAATTATATACCTACTTCACGTAATGTTGTATCTTCTAATATATAAAAACATCGTGTCACAGTATGATAGATTTCTTTTTCTTTATTTTATTGGGGACTTTTACGCACAGCGTATGACAGCCCCATCATACCCTAAATCTATTTATAACATTACCGTTAATTAAGTCTTACATTTTGCCAAGAACTTGAACAGACTCTTCGCATCAGCACTGCTTGGTTGAGACATAAGTCTGTGGAATGATCTTAGATCGAGTCTGTTCAAGTTCGAGGCTCCAAAGAGATAATTTCTGTAGGACTCAAATCGAACACATTCCATCAATAGGTGATGTAGATCTTCTACCACTCCACATACCACAGTATGATAGATATGAAGGCTTGATGTGCATATTATTCATAATGAAAAATATCAAAATGATACCGCCGATAGGGTACAGAACACTCTTGGTGGGCGAGACCAACTCGCACGTAAAGTTTTTGTTTTCACTTGAAATAATTTATACAAAAGAAAGAAAAGAAACACAAAGTATTTATTGCCACAGATAACGATATGCAAGTCGGTTAAAATTTTAAAACTTTTCAAATTTAATTTAATCTAATGTTAGTAATTGTATTTTGCATAAAGGGTGTCACACTATTATACATATTATTTTATGATATAGAGACCAATGAACATATTGTTATTTGTGGCTGTACCCGGTTAGATCTGATCCCAACATAGTTCAGAAAAGGCTAGGCAGGAGATTTTGAATATGACAGTTTAACTAGTATTTGCTACTTTCAGGTACCTGAATGGCATCGAATGACAGTACCGAAGAACCTACCTGACCAAGACTTAAGAATCAAAATTGCCTGCAGAATGGATAAACCTCTTAACATGAAGCATTGTGGGTAAGTCAAATACTACATTTTTTTTTTTTTTTTTTTTCTCTTTATTGAGGGCTTTGTCGCTTTGCGATAACGTCGCCCTGTTTGCTAAACTAAGTACATACAATCAACAAACAAAAAGAAACTTATTACCTAATTATAATAAAACATGATACACTTGGTACAGCATCCTGGCTTGCTCCGATACTGGGTAAGCCAAGATACTGTTGCAAAACCCGACATCGAAAAATTTTGATGCACCCAAAGTGTCCACTCTCACGTCTTCGTTCCGTACACATTCCATTAACCTGTGTTGAACATCATCTACAAGATTACAGTTTGTGCAATTAGGGGAAGCAGTTTTCTTCATTAGAAAGCCAAATTTGTTAGATGGAATGTGTCCAGAACGAAGTCTTAAAGCAGTGGTTAGGGTACTTCGTTTTAACAAAATTTGGTCTATCCATATGTTTTTGGGAAGCTGTGGTTGGATAGTTTTGTACCAGATTCCTTTGTCAACTGATCTTTTGTCAAAGTATTCACTCCAAATTTGAAAACATTCTATTTTGAGACTCTTAACATAGTCAGTGTACAGAGGTTTAACATAAAATGGTATTCCATCGCTTATTGCAAGCTTAGCTAATAGGTCCACTTGATCGTTTTCTTTTATATTTGTGTGGGAGGGAATCCACTGCAAAATCACCGTTTTAGATTTAGAAGCAAGTTTATGAATTGAGTCCAAAATCTTATAGGCAATCGGTGTGCCTCGTATGGACGAGGCGCATCGAGCCAGATGTTGGAGGGCGCTTTTGGAATCTGTTAAAATAACAAATTTTTCGTGATCAATGGAATTTGCATAGGAAATGGCTTCGGCTATGGCTATCAATTCCACGTGCATAATAGAAATATTGGACTCAATTGTAAACCTAACAGAAGTGTTTTCTTGTGGATCTAAAACAGCTGCCCCGCTCCCTACCTTAGTAATAGATCCATCCGTAAAAAGTTTGTAATATTGTAAATATTGCTCATTAAGAAATTTGATACAAAATTGGTTCAGATAGTTACTGTCATATTGATGCTTAGGTTTATTTAAATTGTCTATAGAATACTTAATAGCTCCCCGAATATTTATACCACTAATCCATATTTCTAGAGAAAACATTTCTAGTAATTTAACAGAATGAATTGAGACAGTTTTAAAAGAATCATGCACTGAAATTAATAATGATTGTTTATTGTTTCTCAAATTTGGATTACTATTAGACATAGAATTGACAAGAGTAATTGTGTCATTATCCTGAAATGATTTAGACTTCAGATAAAATTTTCCCGCTAGGTATCTTCTACGGATAAACAAAGGAGATAAACTGAGTTCACTCTCCATCACATGGATGGGAGTACTTCTTATAAAACCACCAATAATCCTAAGAGCTTGATTCTGAATCTTATCTAATTTATATAAGTTGCACTTATAACTAGAATCATATAAAAAGCTTGCGTAATCCAATCTGCTTCGTATAATACTAATGTATAAACGCCGTAAATGTTTTTGATGAATCCCCCAATCTAAACCCGCCAAAATTTTAAGAATATTCATGAATTTTGATACTTTTGTGACTGTCTCATTAATATGTTTTCTCCACCTTAGTGACTGGTCCAACCACAGCCCCAAATATTTTACATTATTTACGATAGTTAGAGGACAACTATTAACTGTAAGTGATAAAGGTTGATTACAACGACCTTTCTTAAAAATACACACCATGGTCTTGCTAGTTGATATTTCTAAACCTAAATTCTTAACTAAAGTGTCAAACACATTAAGTTCCATTTGCAGTTCTCGCGCGATTGTTTGTAAGTTCTTACCGGTCTTGTACAAAACAAAGTCGTCTGCATATTGGGATATGGCAACATTAGTTATAGAAGCACAAATCTTAAAAGTGGCAACATTAAATAAAAGTGGTGATAACGGATCTCCCTGAGCTAAACCTCGTCCCGTAGTTCTACATAATTCATGGTTATTGACTATGATTTTTAAATGCCTTTCTTTGAGAAAATTCCATAAATAGCGGCACATTTTCTCACCTACTTTTAGGTTATCTAAAGTATTGAGAAGACTGCGTATATCTACATCATTGTAAGCATTTTTAATGTCAATAAAGCAACCTACCGTATATTGGTTTTTAGAAAACCCTTGTTGAATATTGCAAACTAGACTACTCAGGTTATCTAAACATGATCGAGATTTGCGAAAACCTATGGTTTTACCTGAAAAAATATAGCTATTTTCTAAATACCACTCTAATCTATTTTTGATAATACAGTGAAAAATTTTACAAAGGCATGACATAAGTGATATCGGACGAAAAGATGAAGATGATCCTGGTTCCCGGCCCGACTTAGGAATGTGGATAACACGAATGTTTCTCCACTGTGAGGGAACAACTCCTTGTTTATAGAATTCATTATAAAGATTTACTAGCATAAGCTTGCCAATGCGTGGAAGGTGACTTATCATTGAGAATGAGATTCCATCGCAACCTGATGCTGTGTCTTTTGACTTAATACAATTTTCTAACTCGTGAAGTGTGAAATCTGAATCTAGTTTGTCATTAGTGAACTGAAATTTTGGCTCAGGAGGACATACAAAATCAGGTGTTAAGTCTAAAAGTAACCTTTCTGCCATGTTTGGGTCTACAAATTGGTTGTTTAATTTATATCCCTTTATCCATCTCATTGAGCGCCACATGTCACTTGCAGATGATACTTCATCAATCGAAGAACAAAATTTTTGCCAGGATCGACATTTAGCTTTACGAATCAAACGTTGTGACTCGCTAATTTTACTTTGTAAAAGATCATAATTTTGCGGGGAAGGATTCCTTCTAAACTTAGCAAGTGCTAAACGACGTTCCGCTACTGATTTTGATAAGTTAGTATCCCAATAAGGTTTGGGTTTAAAATTACAGCTGACGTTTTGTGGAATGACAACAAAGGGAATATGAGCATCAGATGCTTTTTGTAAAATTGTTTCAAAAAAATCATAACATAATTGAGGGTCTAATGGAGGTGATGAGTTAGTTAACATCTGTTCTATGAAGGATGTGTATCCATCCCAATCACTTTTTTTATAATTCTTTTTGCGAAAGGGTAGGAAAGGCAAATTCTTATTATTTATTGTTGATAATTTAATCACCAAATGGTCACTCCCGAGAGACTCGTTTGTGACCTTCCATATAACTTTTAATGCAAGGTCAGACGAACAGCATGAAATATCTGGCGAAGAATTCTGTAGAACTCCATTAACTAATTTTAAGCGTGTAGTGCTGCCGTCATTAAGTGTAATAAAGCTATGTTCAAGTATAGAATCAAAAATTTGCGAACCTCTATAATCAGATTTACAGGACCAACTTGTATGATGTCCGTTAAAGTCACCTAATATAAGAGTTTTGTTAGAGGCAAGTGAAAAAATAGCATCCCAGTCCCTCTGCATAGTGCGAACAGATGGTGGGCAATATAGTGAAAGAATGTTCTCAATATCCTGACAGTTAAATAATTTAACAAGTAATACTTCTATGCCTGGGTTGAAATTGTGTATGTGGCATACCTGTGCTTTTATTGACTTATGTGTCAGTATCGCAACGCCTCCATAGCCATCATCACGGTCCGATCTAAAAACATTATAATCCTTCATGTTAAAACTGGAGTCAGGGTCAAGCCAAGTCTCGCTGAGAACTGCAATATGGATTTTGTCTTGATTCAATAGTTGTTCCAATAATAATGATTTTGGTCTAACGCTCTGGGTATTCCATTGTATTATATTCAAATGTTAGACTACATAATTATGAAGTATCTGTCAGTGATTTTAAAATAAGTGTCTTTTCTCATGTTAATATAAAAAAGTTCTTCTTTCATACTCAATAAACGAACAGACTTTCTTTTCAATCTTTTTTTCTTTTTATCGCTCTCAATTATAATACATTTACATTTCAAGCTTTAACTTTATTATAAAAATAACAGCTTTCTGCACAATATTTCTATATAAACCATTGTGCTAAATTTCATACATCTCCGTCTGCTTAATTTTCGCAGAAAGGGATATTAAGATTTGTTTTACTTAATAATATATGGATACCAATGCCTACTTTCCCTACTTATCTCTAGGAATATTATAAAGCGAAAAATTTTGTTTATTTAAACGCGGTATCTTTGAAAGTACTGAGTGATAAAGGCTTCTATACTCGTATAGGCTATTTCTTACCAAGACGGGTTTAGGATTTATCGTGATAAAGTCACGAGTATCGAGGCAAAGCTCCGCACGACTGCTAGTCATGTTATAAATACGAAAGTAACTCGGTCTCTCTTTCACATCGTGAAGGAAAAGAACAAACTAATTTTTTGATGATAAAATAACTTTTCACGCAAGCGAATTCGCGGGCAGAAGAAATACTTATTGTACACCTCGTAAAATGCACAGGATAATGATTTGTGTTTGTGTTTAAGCTATTACATGATTATTTAATTTATTTTCCAGCTACCTACACGTAATTGGCAAGAACGTTTGGCGTAAATGGAAACGTCGATACATGGTGCTCGTTCAAGTCAGCCAGTACACCTTTGCCTTATGTTCTTATAAAGACAAGAAGTCAGAACCTGCGGAAATGATGCAGTTGGATGGATTCACTGTGGACTATATCGAGCTAGCAAGCGGTACAGTACTCATTCTTATATTTTCTTTTAACCTTTTCAAAAGCCACTTTTTAACCATTCCAAAAGCCACTTTTAACCATTTCAAAAGCCACTTTTAACCTTTCCAAAAGCCACTTTTAACTATTCCAATAGCCACTTTTGCAGTTTTCAAAAGTGTTTATCTATGCATTTGATGTGTATTATTAAATTGCTTACCAAAAAGAATAAATGCTCACCAATTTTACTGGAAACATTAACATTAATACCGGAACGGAATTAGAAGCACTCCGAATCGGATAGGTTAGGTTTGAAGGAGATGATGGGGACGAAGCGTGCGTAAAAAAGTTCTCGTCAGCTAAATAAAATAAGTTAATGTCTTTATTTAGATACTCACCACTATATCTTAACATTACATGTATGAGTATACTAAGTATTACAATAATGGGTATCATACGTATTCTTTTTAAGAGAACTAACAACGTGGGTAGAATTCATATTACTAACCCCCTTCCTCACCCCTCCAACAAATCTAAATATGCTTGTGTCTGGAGTGCGTTCACGGCGATAGTGAAATGCGTGGGGAACGCGCGATCTTTCGATCACAAGTCTGACAAGCTTCAAATATTGTGCCTGAGCTAGGTCAATAGCTAGTGTTTTAGGTAAACAGGTCTCCTTTTTACCCTTTATCCAGAAATACAATTTGTCGGGCATTTATCCATTTTGGCAGGTATATCGAATTTATTGGTGGTAAAACAAGTATAGCATTTTTAACAGGCGTTTAGACACAAGCTCATTAAAATTCCCAATTCAGATTCCATTATTTTATACGTACTAAAGTTTAGTCAATTTTCATGAGTATGGACAGATATATTTTAGTTGACTAAAATGTCGTTTTGTCTTACAGCTCAGCTAATCGTCGGACAAGGTAAGGCAAACAAGAAACAAATAGGTAATGAACATTTTTGTGATTATTATTCTTTTATATTTATCATTTTCCTTCTCTTTCTCTTTTTTAAATTATATTTTATACAGTCAACCGCACAGCACTGATAAAAATTTGCTATTGCTTAAAATTATGGTATTAAGGACGATTTTCCGGTGTTGCGTAAATGTTCTAAAGAGATATCACGGCCACGGAACGCAAGGGCCACTGAAGGAACAGTGTGGGTAATTAGTCGGTAGAAGTCTGAGGGTCCCTTTAAAATTAATAAAATCAGATAATTTTATTTTTAATGTTGGGTATGTGCAGTTGGCTGTATTTAATTACTCAAATCAATAACCAAATTAAACTTATTGTTTGCAATAATACACATAAAACTTGGAAGTTGTGGGTTCGATTCCCAATCGAAACTAATATTAAAATTCAATAGTTTTTTCCAAACAAAAAATGAAGATCTAACTATGCAAACAATCGAATTATTTCTAAATCTCTTTCAACACCTTTTCCAATACTTTCATTGGTTGAACAAATCTACGAAACCACTACCCTAAATCTCTTTGCAGAATTGGAAGGTGCTAAATACTTCATGAATGCTGTAAGGGATGGCGAGTCAGTTCTTATGGGAGTGACTGATGAGAATGAATGCCATCTATGGGTTATGGCGTTATATAGAGCCACTGGTCAGAGTCATAAGCCTACACCGCCAACGACTTCAGATACACACCATAAGATTATGGGTGGTAAGTGTTTTATATAATTATTATTATTTGTCTACCACTGCGTATGTCTGTCTGTTCGTGATAAACTCAAAAACGACTGCAAAGAATTGCATGCAGTTTACCAATGGATAGAATAATTCATAACGAAGGTTTGAGTGTATAATTTACTAAGGTTTTGTGAGAATTAGCAGCATGAGACCGTGCGAATCCGGGCCAGATCGCTAGTTAATGATAAAGTATTAGTAATGTTCTTCTCAATAGTAGCGTTTTTTTTTATATGTATGCTTGCGTTTAAACACCATCTCACCTGATGGTAAGCGATGATTTGGTTGAAGATGAAGCAAGCTTACCTAGAAGTAACCTATTCACCCTTGATTTAAACAACTAAGTCACGGCTAAGGCGTGGAATTTCTTGCCGGAAGACGCCTAATGAAAGTATTCCCAAAACGTTTTGTACGCATGGGTGGGATGTCCACCAGGTGCGATATCAAAATAATTCGACGTTAAATTGGACGTAGTTACGCAAAAAGGATCCAATCCACACTTTTACCGCCTATAAAACCGCCCATTGTAGCACCCTTTGTAGTTTTTTAAGTCCTTATTTAATTCTGTTATGGTGTACAATAAAGAGCATATCTATCTATCTTTTCCGAAATTGAGTTATACAATATACCAAATGCATCTTCAGGGTGATATATTAAAGATATTAATATAACTCAATTTCGGAAAAAGTGTGGAATGGATCCTTTTTGCGTAACTACGTCCAATTAATGAAGGTTCACAGTATTATAAAGAAAACTCAATAACTTTAGTTTCATCTCATATTGGAGAGGCTTCAATGGGTGTATACATTGAATTTAATACATGACACAGTCAGCCTTTAACGTTCCCACAACTGGGACTCAGACCTCTTCTCTATAAGAGGGAAGGGGGATAAAATCCACCACGCAAGTACAGTGAGGGTTGGCGGGTATCACATGTATTCATATTTTTCGGTCCTAGGATTAATACCGCTGTCCTCACTTTTTTCTATGGTGATTATTAAATAACATGTGTAATAACATGTCCCAATCTTGGGGCCATATTATGACGTGTTAAAACTTGAGTCGTGCCAGCGAGACAGAGGGATGGAGCTATATAGCGTGCATAGCTTCATCCCTCTTTCTCGCTGGAATGACTCAAGTTTTAACACGTCATAATATGGCCCTTGGTTCAAGCTTTGACTCGTAAAGACAACAGATCCACCATAGTTACTTAATGTGTACAGTACAATGTAATGTACCATAACATTCAATCAAACAATTTTGCTTTTTGTCTGCAATTTGAGTAGCACTATCTCTACGAGTAGTATGATCTCAATCTCATCAGAAATTATCTCCAATACTGCTGTTATATATTTGTCATCAATTCTAGGTATCTAATTAATTCTCGAGGATTACAACTAAATGTTTTATCTGTTTCTGGTGATTCTTCCACCATTTAAGTGGTTGTCTGCATTTTAAGTCCTGGGAAACATCACTGAGTGATAAAAAAATATTGATTTACTATCGATAAGATTAAGAAGTGGTGGTCTTTATAATTTATTTATATTTCCAATCATATTTACGACACTATATTTTTATAATTCAAGTGTTGTTCAAGTTATAGTTCAAGTACATATACTTTATTGTATCCAAGATAAAAGTAAATCACAAAACAAAATAAACCATACACCTGTGACATTATCGCATTCGACGATTTCTTCCAGGTAACAAAGAATGTAAAACAAATGCTAGGATACAAAATGAGGTTGCACTAAGAAAAAAGAATGTAAATTAATTTGACCCAGCTTAAGGCACATAATAAATACAAAAAAAAAAGTTACTAAATGAACCAGCACTGTGTATGCAACGGCTGTACCAAATAGGCCCAGTACAGAAAAATACCAGACAGCTAGTGCGGAAAGTTAACAATTAAGAAACATCATAACTCCTAGGTAAACGCGCTTCATCTTAGACCACACCACGGCTTACCATCAGGTGAGATGGTGGTCAAAAGCGAGCCTATAATAAAAAAAAAACCTGAATCTTTTGTATTTTACGTATTTCAATATTGAATTTTCGTCTTTCAGATGCTGATAAAGCTCGTAAACACGGCATGGAGGATTACATCCAGGCTGATCCCTGTCAGTACGACCATCATCAATTGTTTTGTGTGCTGCAATCTTTAACGTTGAAGTATCGCTTGCAAGACCCCTATTGTTCATTGGTAAGATTTTGTTCACTTATATCAGCGGTTGGCAACCTTTTGGCAGGCAAGGGCCACAAGGTGGCAAAATAAACTAAAGGCGGGCCGCACTTGTGATACTAAGTCTAGATTCTACCTGATACCAATGTATAATTGGTCATATCGTTGCAATTCGTAGAATGGCTCTTACATGCTCATCTGTGAGACGAGAAGCATATTTATTTTTCTATAATTGACAATTGAAAAAGTTTGTTCGCATAAATAAGTGCTAACAAAAATTGTAATGAACTGTTGAGCAAACATTTTCAATTCGTCAAAATCAGAGAATTTAACAAAATCATTGTTTACATAGAAAGAGCTTTTGAGAGCATCATTAAATTGAAAATCAATCACGTTTATTTGTAAATGACTCGGTAGTTCCTCAATATCACACACAAACGGTTTGTAAAAATCTTTACCAAACATTCACGGGCCGCAAGTAAGACGTCCGCGGGCCGCGTTTTGCCGACCGCTGACTTACATATATCATCATCTGCATAGCCTTTTCCTAACTATGTTGGAAATTTGGGATCGCCTTCTAGTCTTAGCGGATGCAGCTGAGTACTAGTGTTTTACATGAAGCGTCTGCCTATCTGACCTCCACAACCCAGTAACTGGGTAACACAATACCCCTTAACCAGACCAGTGTCAGATTTTCAGGCTTCGGACTACCCGTAACGACTGTCAAAGGTGTCGAAATGACAACTGGACCAATGGCTTAGTGTGCTTTCTGAGGGCTTCCTAACTCCGGGTTACTACCGAGAAATTTCTTATAGGAAAACCCAGTAGCAAATTTTGACCTCAAGCTCAGCAGTTGCGCTTGCGAACACTAGACCAATTTGGCAGTTTTATTTTATTCACTTGGATATGTATGTTCTAATTGAACTAAAAAAACTGGAGTCAGTTTTAAAAAACTACTGGTAACTGCTATCAGAACCAGTCACCAGTTTTTATTAAATCTGACTCCAGTTTTTTTAGTCCTTCCAAGGAGTATTGTAACACCCAGCTACTCAGATGTGGATGTCATATATGGAAGCATCCGATTGGACTAGAAGCCGATACTGGGGAGTGTAGTTGCGAAAAGGCTAAGCAAATCGCACGCTTAAACCAATACTGTCACTATCCAAAAAAGTCAACATTACAGGAGAGGCAAAAAATGTTTTTTGTAATATGAATATGAGTGATATTGAAAGCAAATTGGTCCTAAATTGAATAAAGGTTGAGAACCACTGACATAAAGGAACAACCCTTAGCTAATAAGTGACGGACAAAAATTTTACTTACGTAATATGTATATTTTGGCAATAATTAAAATATTTAAACGAAGCAATTTAAGAAGGTCTTATAAAAATGTTGAAAAACCAGAACCATTTGTCCTTTTTCCCTTTCCAGGGTTGGTTTTCTCCCGGCCAAGTATTTGTCTTAGACGAGTACTGCGCAAGATACGGGGTCCGAGGCTGTTACCGTCACCTGTGTTACCTATCAGATCTCCTAGACGTGGCTGAGAGTGGGTCTCAGACCGTAGACCCCACTCTGATGCATTACTCCTTCGCATTCTGTGCTAGCCATGTTCATGGTAATAGGTAAGTGGATAGCTAGAATTTTAATTTTGTAATAGTTATTAACAAGGCCTTTGTAAAAACAATCGATGTTAAAATTCAAAAGTTTAAAAAATCCAATATTTTATGTGGATGCAGTAGTAATTAAATTAGCATTAATGTGTACCAATCTACCATCCATCCACGGTGGATTACGGACCATTCCCTCTGGTAAAGAGGACTCCTGTGTCAGAGCAGTGGAAACTTTATAAGCTAATTATGTGTACACATTGTTGAGTTAAAATGCGCAATGCTATAAATAAAATACTTAATTGGCCAAAACAACGCAGCAATAAGCAGTGCTTACTTAAATATAGCAGTCAATTTAGAGGCATTTGACCAGAAATGGAGATTTGCATATCGATTATGATAAGTCATATCAAAATATGAAAAAAGTAAAATGTATCTATCTATATATATCTATGCATTTGTAGTTAAATCTGTAAATATAAATATTATTATTATCAGGTTGGTATTGAATGGTAAATGTGTTAGATTTGGTGTCCCACAAGGCGATGTCTTAAGTCCGTAACTGAATGTGAATGTTAGCAGTGATCAATGGATAGAAAAGAAAGCTGTGTTTGACAAAACATTGAGAACTGTTACATAAAAAAATTTTGATAAAAAATACTATAAAAATCAGATAATGTTTCAATCCTCGATGCAAAAGATCATCAAGATAGAATATCAGATTATTCTTCAACCACATTCACAACATTATCAAGAGTTTGCAAGTCAAAAACAGCTTCACACACCAAAACTAGTTATAAACCACGACCTACCCAACCTACGCCTCACATGAGTGTGATGTTGCTTCTAACTATTAGTACTTACCTTTACTAACTGACTATGCAACCGTACTAAATGTGCTTACTAACTATGCCTGCTTCTCCTTACTAATGTATCTATTTCGGGCTTTTGGAGTCAGCAGTTGAAAAATTAAAAGAAATATATGAAAATTAGACTACAATACCAACTCCTGAGAATGCGGCCTAAGGAGACCGTTATTTCAAATTTAACTCAGGATGAGTGAAGTATTAATGAGAACCTCATTGACAGATAAAAAGTACTCATAGCATGAATTTATTGGAAAATTTTGTATTTAAAACGAGGTATATATATATTAGGATTGACGTAAAAAAGATGTGAATGGTTCTAAATCAAAACAGTAATGAAGTCATAAATATAGTTGAGAAGATAGCTAAGAAAAGGACAGTCTCAAAAGTAAGAGATACTATTTTAATGAAGGCAGAGAAGTAACAAAAGTAAAGCACACTCTCCCTCTAAAACTTAGAGAAAATAATGATTCACGATAATCTAAGGAAACTTAACAAAGAACACAAACATCAAGGCAGAGAAATACCAAAATCAAATTCACACTCTCCCTGAAATGTAAACTAGAACTATTTATGTATATTTAGTATATAGTTAGTAGTTAAGCTGCTGATTTCACAGCCTACCCTATATCCCGCTTGTGCCCAACTAGAGTAAGCCCTACGCCGGAAGTGGTTCACAGTACAGCGACGTTGACTGGCAGGCCGGACGGGGTAGGCAGCATCACCGTGCAAGAGAAAGAAAAGTTTGCAGAGATAAAGGAACGATTGAAGGCGTTACTGCAGCATCAGATCACGAACTTCAGATATGCGTTCCCGTTCGGACGGCCCGAGGGAGCGCTAAAGGTGGGTAACACAAGAAAATATGCGCTAATATATTGTAAACAAAGTTGAAGTGAAAAAAGACAAGGCTGAGATGACAGAGGCAAGAATTTATATTCCACAAAAGTATTTAAACGCAGTCAAAGCTTTAGCCTATAGCCTAATGGCTATGGTGTCGGAATTGTAATCGAGAGGTTGCGGGTTCAAACCCCACCCATTACCTTGCCTATTGCCGTGAACCCACTCCAGACACAAGCATACTTACTTTAGTTGGAGATTGCAAGTAATGTGAATTCTACCCACATTGCCAGTACTCTTTAAAAAAAATCAGAGGAAAAAAAATAAAAAATCAGTAATTACACTAATATCACCTTTCAGGCAACATTATCACTCTTGGAACGAGTATTGATGAAAGACGTGGTAACACCAGTGGCTCCAGAGGAAGTGAGAGCCATGATACAGACGAGCTTGGAGAACGCGGCCTTGTTAAACTATACACAACTCAGTCAGAAGGCTAATATTGAAGGTAAATAGCCGGAATTGATAAACACGTTTTTTTTTATTTTTATTTTTTTGTTTTATTAAAAATAGGTTCGCGTTTGACCACCATCTCACCTGATGGTAAGTGATGATGTGGTCGAAGATGGAGCACGCTTACCTAAAAGTAACCTATTCACTCTTGACTTAAAGACTCCTGGGTAAGGCTCAAATTTTATGCGCACTCTCTAAAAATTTGCTGTCCGAAAGTTTGAAGAGTGGAGATAAAATATATAAATTAATAAATACTTGTTTAAATTAACTACACAAAAAGTTGACTATTTCGACAACATGTCTATTTTTTTTCATTTCAATATTCCAATTGTATACCTACTTAATACTTGAAAATATAAAGGTCTAGGTTTGACTTCCATACAATTTGTTAATGTCCCTGTACGTAAACTTCTCAAACTCTATTTTATTTCTTCAAAAAACACGTAGCTTCTTTCAATTCGCATGCATAAAGCAAGAATGTTTGGTATAGTTTTTAGTGAAATAAGTTTAATATTATTTTATCAAAGCGTTTTGATTTTATCAAGTAATTTCATAATGTCCCAAATTTCAGTCGAGTGTGACACTTTAGTTGTGCAACGCGATAATTTTTGATTTATCGACATTCTACCATAACTATCAAATTATTTTGGAAAGCCAATACTGCTTCATGATATAAGACTAACTTCAGCGTGCTTTGCAAGGAGGTAGAAGATCCTTGGTGCTTTGTCATTTTGTTTTTGTGTCAGATTGAAAATCGTGACGGAACGTGTTGTGTGTCGTTAAGAAATTGTAAGTTTACTTTATTATATTTTCGAAATTTGAATGCTTTTCATGATTTATGTTATTTAATCGTATCTATTACCTATTTAATTAATAAAATATAATATTAAAAATTAGTTGTACTGCACATTCTATGAATTATGATTTTTTAGGGTTCCGTAGTCAACAAGGAACCCTTATAGTTTCGCCATGTCCGTCTGTCTGTCCGTCTGTCCGCGGTTTAGCTCAGAAACTGTTGGTACTAGAAAGTTGTACTTTGGCATGAGTATACACGTTAATGACGCCGAAAAAGTGGTAAAATAAAATTTTGAAAAAAACAATTATTTAGGGTACCTCCCATACATGTAAAATGGAATGATAATTTTTTTTTTTCGTTCTTCCCATAGTGTGGGATATCGTTGGATATGTCTTTCAAACATATTATGGGTTTGCTAAGACCGTTTTTTGATTAAGTAAACCGTTCGTAACTTATCAAGCTTTAAAGTACCAATTTTCGTTAGATTCAAGTGTCCCCTCCCCCTCTATCAACTAAACGGTTGTAGTTAGAAATTCAAATGTCACGGCAGTAGTACCTATATATAACGAAATTCAAAGGAAAACTATCACACATAAGTGGACTTTACAAGTTTACGAGTAATAGTCGACCAATTGTATTTGACTCGAAAATTTCTATAGAAATGTCGATAGATAATAATATAATAATAATAATAATAATATTCCACAACTTTCCACACAACGCCATCTAGTCCCAAACTAAGCAGAGCTTGTGGTATGGGTACTAGACAACTGATAAACATACATATATATTTCTAAATACATACATATTATAGATAAATTACACCCAGACAAAGAACAAATGATCGTGCTCATCACACAAACATTTGTCCTAGGTGGGAATCGAACCCACGACCTTGCGCATAGCAGTCAGGGCCACTGACCACTATACCAACGGGCCTGTCAAATAGATAAAGAAATAGATGGCGCTAAGCGCCAGTTTTATCGTGCTAGTTTCTTGTGAAAATTGAGTAGTGTAGCTCTGTGTCCGTATTTAAATTCAAAACACCGGCTATGACAAGTTTTATACAAATCTCTAAAAAAAATTAAAACTTTCCGTGCAAAATTGTCGGATCCGGTGAGGATTTGTATAGGAAGTCAAATTAGTTAGGTAGTCATGTTTGGCTTTTAGTTAGAGCATGGTACGAAACGATCAGTCAGCGAATACGACACGCACTTGGCTGTTATAAAAACTACGGAACCCTACACTGCGCGTGGCCCGACACGCACTTGACCGGTTTTTTTATGTAGAAGTTTTGATCCGTTGTGCGACGAATGACACGAAATTGTGTGACGTGTCACAACGGAAATTGTAAAGCTGTGGACCTATCAACTTTTTACAACATTTATGAAAGCATGATAAAGTACCTACTTGCGTATTTTTATTTTTAATTGCTTAGTAAGTACTTTTTATTTTATTTAGATGCCTTTGTCTGCGGCGGAAAGGTGCCGAAGGTACCGCGAAAAACTTAAACTGGGTTATCTGGGTTTAAAATATGAAGAAATGAAAAAAAAAGAACGCTGAAAGATCAAAAACTAAAAAAAAATAGCGGATATGAGTGAAGATGAAAAAAGGCGATCAGAAAGCAATGGCGAGATGCTAAACGCAATAAAAAAGATGAGAGGGAAGATAAGCAAGTCGTAGTTATTAAAGTAAATAATGAGTAAAGAGTAAAAAAAAATAAACACAATATATTATGAAAATTGCCTAGTACTTAGTATTTTTTGGCCAAAAATATTATAGTTTTTATTCAGATGGAATCAATTGGAATTGATTTCTTTGATACACCGAATACTATTAATACTTACTTTCTTTTATTAAGACTATTATTACTTACTTTACACATGGCCATCCGGTCCGGGTCCGCCATTTACTTGGGTCATGGTTTAATTTTCGCCACTATTTTGAGGTTCTAGATAGATTCCTTAACCCTTCAATTAGTTGTAGAGACACTAATATCCCAACTACTTATTTGAATAATGACAATTAAGAAGGTATGTAACATCTCCCTACTTAATTAACAAACTATTAATGTATCAAAATACTAGCTTCTGCCAGCGGTTTGATCTACGTGAAAGTAAAAATTTGTATAGCCTATGGAACTTAGTGATAAAATTCAGCATTCTACTGGTGAAAGAATTTTTAAAATCGGTTCAGTGGTTTTTGAGTTTTTTCGTTACAAGCAAAACATACAAAAATACAATCTCTTTATAATAATTATTTTCTTTTTATTAAATATCTACCTATTAAGAATATTTAGTATCGATTTTACAAACAATGTGTATTATGCCTTATAAATTCCGTTGTGCAACGTATTTTCTTTTGTGACACATTCCGTTGTAATTTCCATTGTGCGACTGCGCCAAAATTTTGAGTCTTACCCTCCTAGGTTATAGCTATCGGGAAACACAGACTACGGCAGGGAATTCCACTCCTTAGCCGTATGCACAATGAAGGTATTCCCAAAACGTTTTGTGCGTGTGGGTGGGATGTCCACCATGTAACGATGGCGCTTAGCCGTTTGTCTCGTAGTCCAATGATGGAACGGGCTTGGGGGAATTAGACTGTGTAATTCCATCGCACACTCCCCGAAATACTGAAAACTATAGTTTATTCGCTAAATATGAACACTTGACCCAGTGGCTACAGGCACAAATCAACGGAGAAGGTGAAGGAAAACAACGGAGGGAATCATCCTAGGACAGGAAATCCAAAAACATGTGACATCTCCTAACACGCACTGGATCCGCGTGGTGAATTACGGTCTATTCCTTATCTAAGAGAGGTCTGTGGCCCCGCAGTGAGAACGATATAGGCTCATTACGTTGATATACTCTTGAGATGAAATAATTTAAAGTCGGCGGTTTAGACTGAAACCTGCCAAATGTTGTTTAATCATGTAAATTGAAATCATATAATGATTTTGAAGTCTCTTCGGTAGTATTTCCCGTAACGTCTCATCGGGATTACCATAGCAAAAAAACACATTTTGCTTAATCTGCATAGGTCATCAATAATATTTTCCTTACAGAGGATTTAAGAGGTGAAACAATGGTCACACCAGCAAAGAAACTGGAAGATCTCATTCATTTAGCAGAATTATGTGTGGATCTTCTACAACAGAACGAAGAGCATTACGCAGAGGTAACGTACGAGTAGCTTTAAACAATACTTTCACTACCCGAGCATAGCAAGTTTTTGAGTCTAACTTTGATATTTGTAAAGATTATAATGAAAGGCTTGAAATAGATGATATCGAAGTTACGCTCGTTAATGTTTGCCTAAATATGTCTATGTCTATCCTGAATGTCGTGATTTCTCTGTTTTGGTGAAACGTTTTAATACCAGTCGCAGAAATAAACATAATTTCTTTGACAACACAATAATCATAATTATTACCTATTTAGTTGCTAAAATCAAGCTAAAATTTCTAAATTGATTTGTGTATTAAAATATTTTACCAATGTTTAAATGTTGACTGGATAGTATCCTATTCTCCTGTCGCTATTAGTGTGGGGAATGTCAGGCAGTATTTATATTATTTATTTCCACAGGTTGAAAAGAAAATTCTGTATTTTCATTTCAACCAACGGTACACGATGTTTTATCAGCATTTATTTAAATATTTATTACTATTAATATTCTATTTGTTATCTTCATCGTGTACTTTATTAGTAACTGAAAAATATCGTTGTTTTCCTAAATATATATTTATATATGTCGCTTAGTCGTCGAGTGAATGTTATATAAATTCACTTCCCGACGTTGATGTACGCTAAGTATATAAAACTATGTCTTTTATTATCCACTTCTATCTTATATTTTATTTCTCCGCAGGTTTATAACACAAAACCGGACTCTAGCGGTCAACAAAATGTAACTACTCATGAATTTGATTTGTTGCTCGGCTGAACGAATCACTTGTCAATCGTTTGTTCACTTGATCTTGGTCATACTTCACATTGATTGGTTTGATCACAATACTAAAAGGAGTAGACTCGATAAACGATAGTTTAACTCGCTTGGGCAAATGCTTTTATGTTACTTCGGTAGTCAAAAGCATGAAATAGGTACGAATGATATAGACGATTTGATGGACTGAGATCCTACTTTTCATTATGGGCTCAAATCAAAAATGTTTTCTTAGATATGATTTTCAAAACCAATTGGCCGGGTTTTTAGTCGTTAATGTCTGCAATGAAAAGTGATTTTTTGTATATTTTTTTCTACAGTCTACTCCGACAGTCACGAAACATACATTAGAACAGAAACAAATGCTTCTACATAACAAATTAGGACATACGACACATTGAGCACATTACAACAAGTTTTCTTTTCTCTAGTGCGCTACGTTTTATTATTATTTATACAATTTTCTTTGCTTATATTTTGCTTAATGTTATGGTTGCATTGAAAATAATTTAAAAGGTTCTTAAGTTGACGACATCGATATAATATACCCTTTTATTTAAATTTAAATATGTACTATTCTATCTAATCGTAGTACCTTTTAATATAATTTTGGTAAAACCCGACCTCCTATGTTGTCCATTACAATACACATTAGATCTTCAGTACTTTTAGGCTTTGCACATATCATAATATACTCTACTAGTATCAGTACTCTATTCTGTCCAGCTTCTAGAGAGTGAAGTAGTTTTGTTCTATCACTAACTTATGTGTTAAATCTTGCATCTTGTCCTTTTTATCTAGCATAATTGTATAAAAGTATTCGTCATTAGAGAATATTTTGATTTCACCCCTAGCTTTAGTCGACTTAACTATAATTGTACTAGTCGTAAGATATACGGCTAGCTATATCCAAATATATTGAACAATAAATTGAAATTGCTTTTTCAAAGGCATGCTATTATTCAGTATGTATTTTGAATTTCTGCATCAATTGGTTTACTTGTATTTCAAAATATTATTTTAATACTATATAAGACTACTAGGACAATAGTCGATTTCACAAATGGAATTGTGTTATTAAACTAACTTACTTAACCTGAACATTTATAAAGACTTTATTTAATTTTCAAATTGCCAATGATAATCAAGATAACCAAAATTTATTAACTATTGAAAATTTATTGGAATAAAGTCTTTTAATATGAAAAATATTTGAGATATTCAAAAGATATCTATACATCTGTACACAGGCTTTCGCGTGGTTCTCGGAACTGCTGGTAGAACACGCCGAAATCTTCTGGGCTTTGTTCGGAGTAGATATGGACAGGGTACTGGCCGAACAGCCCCCTGACACCTGGGACTCCTTCCCCCTGTTCCAGATCCTAAACGACTACCTCAGGACAGATGGTGAGTTTGCACAAATCGGATCGGCACCTGTCCAAATCCAATCTTTCGAAACTTTGTCGTCTAACGATGACTCTCTTGGAACTTTTTTTCTCTCTTTTTCTAAGCTATGGTCAGATTTTGCGAGGTTGGCGCCTCGGGTGGCTTGCCACGTATGTTTCAAACTTTACCTGTGTATGGGAAGTTCACTTGTATGTGTGCATCTGTCGCTGTAACAAATTTGATTGGCAATGCTGCTATTCGTTGAGCCTGAAGCATACGAGGCATACATCCACGGTACATGCCTCGTGTTATCTGCACACAGCTTTATATGTTGTGGTTCTTGCTAACCGTAATCAATGTTAGAGGTATGTTTTTTGAAATTAATTCAAAATATTGAATTTGGAATATTTAAATTACTTACTTCCGGCTCTTTCTTTTTCTATTTTCCGTAAAGCTCCTTTTATTACATCGCCAGAAAATCTAAAAGGTGGCAGGTTTCATGAGCATCTACGGGACACGTTTGCTCCTCTTGTTGTGCGATATGTGGACTTGATGGAGTCCTCTATTGCGCAGTCGCTACACAAAGGTTTCGAGAAGGAAAGGTGGGAGATCAAGGGGTAAGAAAACTATTTCATATTATTACTTTAATCATGTAAGTTGATCATGTCAGAATATTAAATCATAATCATTCATCTGCCTTGGAAAAATCCTCCTATGATAACAAAAAATCAATTCAATTAAAGGTATTTTTGAAATGTGTTAATTAAGTAATTCATAGAATATTTCACCGCGTTTTCAAAATTTTGACATGTTCATTCATTTCATTCTTAGAGAAACTGTAATATTTCCTAGCTTCAAAACAAAAAGAAATCAAGCTTTCACTTTATAAAACAAAAGACATTCAATTTTGTTTTTAACACCATCAGACATAATTATCACTACTAATTGGCAATTAAACTCGAAAATGCATGATACATCACTATATTGTTTTCTTATCATCAATACCCATAATACCTCAATCATTCTCTATAGCAACGGCTGCTCAACGAGTGAGGAACTGTTTTGGAAGCTGGACGCACTGCAGTGCTTCATCAGGGACCTCCATTGGCCGGAGCCGGAGTTCCGCTCACACCTAGAGCAAAGGCTCAAGCTGATGGCATGCGATATGATGGAGACATGCATTCAAAGAACTGAAGCTTCGTTCCAGGTAAGGATAAGGTTGAAGAGGTTGTTTCGTATTACTACATAATATATATGAGGGTCTGTATTTTATTGATCATGAAGCACCTTCATGGCATAGCATTCTACGTTTATTGAGGGTCTCTGTTTTAGAGGATCGTGTTGCAAGCCTATCGGTTTTGCTATCGGTTACATTTGGAAAAGTGTGCGATGACATTACACAATCTAATTTCTCGAAGCCTGTTCCATCATCGGCCAACAAGACAAACGACGATGCGCCATCGTTACATGGTGGACAATCCACCCATACGCATAAAACGATTTGGGAATACTTTAGTTGCATGTACAGCTTGGGAGCGGAATTCATGTCCGTGGAATCTGTTTCCTGATAGCTATAACCTGAGTTTTCTAGGTAAGCGTGCTTTATCTTTGACCACATCATCACTTATCATTTGGTGAGATGATGATCAAACGCGAGCCTATAATCAATAAAAAATTAAACCGACTCCCAAAAAACACTGCAAAGTGAAAAATAACTTTAATTTCGGTAGTCGGTGTCTTTAGTTTTGTATTTTCGTTTTTGGCACCGACTTCCGAAATTAAAGTTATTTTTCACTTTGCAGTGTTTTTTGGGAGTCGGTTTAATTTTTTGGTAAAAAGTTTTTATTTCACTCTTTTTAGTTGGTCTATTTAACTTCACTCTTTTTAGTTGGTCTATTTTTAATTTACCTAGTTAGAAGAGCCTAATTATCAACTACTTATAACCTTTTACAAAATATTGCTTTTCCCAATGCTGGGCCGTTAATTGTTGAGGAGTTCTCCTGGTACTTCACCATCAGCTCTACATCACCATATGCATTGTGACGAGCATAAAGTGTGTAACATCCATATTCAAGTAATCGAATCGCAATCCACTCAATACTTATTATTGAGTAGTTTCGGCGGCCATCTGTGGTCTTCATCATCAGTTCCACTTCCCCAAATGGTACTTTTTGAGAGCAACTGCACAGGTTACTATAATAAATACCCAAAACGACATAGGTGTGGTGTGTGTAATATTTGAAGAGTTCCCTCGATTTCTCCAGGATCCCATCATCAGATCCTGACGTTTATGAAAATGGGACCAATATCGAAGTATACCCTTTCAATCAAAAAAAGAATTTTCCAAATCGGTTCAGCCGTCTTCGAGTAATCGATGATCATACATTAAAAAAAAAAAAAAAAAATATACGCGTCGAATTGATAACCTCCTCTTTTTGTCGTCGGTTGAAAAAAAGAATACAATAATGTCCTGGCCTCTCTTGTTAACCTCTCCAATAAAGCTAAATATGCTAAGGTTCGAACTCGTGCCCCCTATTGACGTGAATTACAAGTTCCGATGTGTACATTTTCAGTCTTGGCTGAAGAAGAGCGTGACGTTTATGTCGACGGACTACATCCTACCGGCCGAGACCTGCGCGATGGTCAACGTAGCCCTGGACGCTAAGAACCAGGCACTCAAGTTATGCGCAGTTGAAGGGGTAGATATTGTGAGTACTTAGATCTCTTTCTATACAGGTGATGGCGAATGAAAATGGAATATTGGATTGAAAGCTAATGATGAATGTCCCTTTAAAACGTGAGCTCTGCCTGGTGTAACGCCTATTGGCTATACAAGAGACTAATAGGCCAAAAATGATCTTGAAAGACTGCATAATTTATCAAGTTAGGCTGGGCTTCACCAGAATTTTGTGAGTAAACTTTATAGTAATTAGAATAGAAATCAAAATGATGGCAGATAAGAAAAGGCAGAGCTCAAAGCAAATATCATTTAATAGAAATAAGAGCAGACTTTCAAAAACGGACATTGGAATAATCCTCTTTTCTTGTCAATGAATCAGCCAAACGATAAACAGACAACATACTAGACTTTGCAAGTGCTACAGTCTTAATAACATCCAAGGCTGTGCTGGTCAAACTATAAGATATCGGCTCTCATGTGTACAGTTCTTTCCTACCGAAGCTTCCACGAGATACCTTAACACCAAAGCATAGATTTCAAATGGAAACGCTCCAGAAGAAACCAGATATAAAGCAAACGTTTAAAACATAATCAGCATACTCATCATCGTTGCCTTACACAATAATATCATTCAGAACACCAGCAAATGCTTCATCATATTCTAGACTTCAGATCTTGCTAGACTAAGGAGCTTCGCTTCCGATTTTGGTTCTAAAAGGCCAAAACAGATTGAGGCCACATTTCCAACTCCAACCTCTGCTGTGATGAACTTGAAACGGAGAACTTACCGGAAGATTCGAGCAGCAAGGTGCTTAGCCAACGCTTACATAAAAACTAGGGACGATCAACTACGCTTTGAATTCCGACTGAAGAACAAACCCAATCCAAAGGACCTATGTAACTATACATACTGTACCAAGTTCTTGCATGTTGTTACCAAATGAGCTTACAAATGATTGGATTGCATGTCATTCAAAAATGCAGGCTTTTGCTGGTTTAGCTCTAATATTCAGAACTGCCAAAACTGTTTGCGCTAAAGACCGCTTATTATATAAATAAATTGGCAAGTATAATATTCTGTGGGATCCGTACCTTTCCAATGAGAAAAATTGCAAAATACACACCATACCATGGCCACGAGATGCCACCACCACCCATCCATCCCTCCATAATCATTCAAAACAAGCGTTTATTAATAGGACACCTCCATTTGGCTGCTATCACGGCCCATTTTTTAAATGTTTTTTTTTTTTTGTTAATAATAGTCCTGCTCTTCTTCTTTTCATAATGCTAATTCATGAACTCCATTACTCCATCGACTCTTCAGAAATTTGTCTCCATCTTAGAGCAGACCTTACTTCAGATTCCACAGTTTCCAAAATTAAACAGTCCACCAAAACATACTACCATTCACAACCTCTCAGCGACACCTTATTGCCTATCCATTCCTTACTGACCCACCCACGTGCTTAGTCATGTTTCAATGATGCGTCCACTACGTTCCAAAACCAAAATTGTAGGCGTGAATCTAATCCCAAAGAAAGGATCCAAGATTTTAAACAAAATAACATTCGAGAATCGTGAACGTAGTGGAAAGACACCAATACTCTTAAAGGAGTGATAAGAATAGCAGCATATTGGTATGCATGATAATGATGATGTGTTGCACGTAATCTGTGTTCCAAGAATCTGGGGACGTTGAATTGTAGCTATTCCAATTTTATATCCCCAGTTCATATGGATTGGCTGCATTGTCTGTCCCTGGAATGCCTGAATGGCACCTGAAATGTTGCTTTGAGCTCGTATGTTTTCTGTTGTCAAAAAGTAGATACGCCCGCTGTGGCTCATAGGGTTAAAAGAGTTCTATGTAGATGCCTATTAACAAATTGGACATTCGGATTTGTGATTGCAGTATTGACGCCTATTTTTTGGCGTTTGTAAGTACGTTTGTGTCAAAATTCATCAGGGTCACAGCCAAATTACAAAGAATCTAAAGAGATTTGTTGCGAATTCGTTACCACGCTTTTTATACTTATCCCAGCTTGTTTATTTGTTAAGATGAATGTCAAGATGATGTTACATAACTTACTTGTACGTCGACCTCAATGCATGTGCGAAGAAACTGTGGTGAAAATTTTGGAGAAGGATACAGTTTTCGTTTAGGGAAATGAGCTCCAAGGGCATTGGTGTGCTAGATAAGACATGGGGTTTCAAAATCATGACTGCACTACATGGCTCTTATCTGCTTTCGAGAACTGGATCCTACTCTACTTGACTCTGTATCCACTAGCAAGTTTTCATGGTGACATGGGTCAGGCAGTTGCTCCATGTAAAACACTAGTACTCAGCTGCATCTATCCAGTTAGACTGGAGACCGATCGAAAAAGCTCAAGCAGATAATGAATTGATCACACCAAGATACATTTTAATACTGTTTCCGCCTAATGAAGACTTGCTAGAGGATTGAGTATTCCAGACACAGACAATCAAAGTTCAGGTCCAGCATCAAGAGATCCAGCAACAAGCTAGAAGCACCATCTTGGACTTGTCAGTCCAACACTGGACTGTGGGAATCTGTAGGTGCTACATCCTTTCATTCTCTCTCCTCTAGTACCAGTATCACACGAAGATGGACGCGCAGATCGAGGCGTGTCTACAAGCCATGGCCACCGGTATGACTACGCGGTTATCTGCTGTGTTGGAGGCGACGCTTGCTAAGATCGCGAGATTCGACGAGGGAAGGTGAGAACGCTTAGGAAATGTTGTGACAATCAATCGATCAAAATATTCATTTCAGGCAACTCGGCCCATTCAAATAAAATACATCCTATTACAATAAATATGTATGAATAAACTAAACTATGTTATACAAGTTTTCGGCGTCGTGTACCGCGCGATGTCCGGTAACCCGCCTCGAAAACGCCGGAACATTACACCTCTCGGCCGAAATTGTCCCTTCATGAAAGTTGACAGATGTTCGGTCGGCGAACTTACCACAAAAGAATTCAAATAGCCAAGTCAATATAGCCAAGGTTCTCTGCCATCCCTAGACCTATTAAGGTGTTATTAGTTCTAGGGACGGCGGACTTGGGGACGACCGCTAACCCCTATAATACAAGGCCCCAGTTGGCGGCGCGTACTGTTCCTCGCGCACCCCTATTAGACCTGGAGGGAATAAAACTCTTCGCTCCTCCACTTTACCAGATGGTACCAGTTGGAGGTCGCGTTAAAGAGTACCTAAGTGCTCCCGTTGCCACCGGCGTAAAGTAATTATTACTGACCTCTCCACTCCTGCTCCAGAACGGAGGACATCCATTAGGATTTTTTCATCGTGAAATTACAACCTCTATAACAAACAAGCAATGACAACCCCCCAGGTTAGTTCAGACTTCAACCTTTTTAGAGTTCCGTAGCCGAATGGCAAAAACGGAACCCTTATAGATTCGTCATGTCTGTCTGTCCGTCTGTCCGTCCGTATGTCACAGCCACTTTATCTATGTTAGCATGCGACATATTATTAGGAGGAAAAACTTAACAACACTCTGCACTCATACGATCCTTTTTGTTGGAATTTGTGGCGACTTCGTCTCTGGGCTTAATACTATTTTATTTATTTCCATATTGTTTAATGCCGAATAATATCGTGTTCCAGCTTGATTGGCTCAATCCTGACGATAGCTAACGTGTCCGGTTCCGGCAAGGACATCGGACAGGGCTACGTCAACTTCATGAGGAACTCTATGGACCAAATTAGATCGAAGGTAAAGTTAACACATTTTAATTTATAGTCTATGGAGGACTTACAGCTAACAAAACATACAAAAAGAAAAACATAGTCGCCAGAAAGCCATTTTGTTTTTCCTTTTACTATACCTAAGTGCACATAAGAGGTTTTTAACTATTTACATGCTTTATTTATGAAAATAGTTTCCCCTATGAGTTAATTTCGCCGTAGAAGTTTTACAACGAATTCAATTAAAACACGCAACCCTTTGAATCGTGAATTAAAATTTTTTCAACACACTTGCTCATAAAATGGCTCTAATTTCACCGCAATTAGGCACATAATGACACCTGTAATCAAACTGTGACTTTTCTTTACTATTATTCACAAGTGAGTTATAGGTTTTTTTTTAATTAGTTGAGTTGCTTTGTTTTTAAAAAAGTTTCAAAACAAAAAATATTGTGTTCAATAGTACAAATAAATTAATGTACCCACCTATTGCTTGCTAGTTTCATGCAACTTCGTATTTAAATAGATACATTTCAACTTGTACATTACACACTTGTACCATAATGTACTATAATCTAACTATAATATACCACGACTTTTAATTCGATTCAGTAAACTATATAATAAGTTAATGCCACCACTTTATAAAATAATGATACCATACCTTATAGTGATGGATTCAATCCATCGAACAACAAATAAATTATTTTTGATTTAGATATTATCATTAATTTTTTAAGTAACTAGATTGTTTTATAAATTTATCTCTTTTTTATTATAAACTAGCTTTTGCCCGCGACTTCGTTCGCGTGGGAAGTTTTTCCGCGTAAATCCCGATCCCGTGGGAATTTCGAACGAACCTACTAAATATTAATTAGATAAACGAAATAAAAGTTTCATTTTAAACTATGCTTTATTTATAATAAAATCTTCATCACATATACCAAAATTACAACATAACGAAGAATTAATGAAACAACCTATCACATGATGATTTAAGTTTTAAGAATAAAGGAAGATATATTTTTTTACAATACTTTATTTAAAATAGCAAATTACGTGGTACTTTTGTATTTAACTGTTCTAAATCATAATGCTTCTGAATGCGGGATGGCCATACATTGCTTGGTGAATAAAAAATTGTTAAGATACATTAGAAGCTCTGTACCTTCATTTAGCCAAGTCTCATTTAAATAATATATTTTTATTCCTTCATTCCTTAGCCTTTTTATTTCATCAAGATATTTAAGTCTCCATAGAACGATCTCCTGCTTGTCTATGAGTGCACTTTATCTGCTAAGTTTGATATAAATGTGAACTTCATTTTTTTATTTTAATATTATTTTATACAAATGCTTCTCTTGAAATCTGGCGAAAATTAATCACTGTTTACTGCTTTCAATATCTCATCCAAGGTGGGCAACTCATTATTAAAGAAGGAATGAATTTTCTTATGTATTCCAATAAATGTCATATCATCAAAATCATTATGTTTGGATGTGCTTTCATTGGTGAGAGGACTACAGAAGACCTTCTGTGTTGTACTCTTTGGGTGTATTGTACACAGTTTAGCTCGAGATATGCCTATAAATAAGAAAATAAAAGTTTTATCACAATGCATTTGTTTTCTATGGTTTTCTTTATGAACTCAGTCTTATAACAAGGAATACCTGCAGGCATGGAATCCTTATATTGCTAAAAAATATTGATGAGTGTTTGCTTTTCTATAGCACGAAGTAGAGTTTGCTGCATTCTCTTTTTCTTGGGGGACATTAATAAGTCGCTCAGAATTTCTATGTTGTAACTTGAAAGTCACTCGGGCTCACACCGGGATCACCCATAGCGCAATAATATAAAACGTTTTCTATAAAACAACCAAATAGCAACACAAATAACGATAACAAAGGAAAAACAGTAAAAAATAAATTAATAGTTAAAAAAACTAAAAACACAATTTATTTACTACACTAAAAATGAGCCCAAACTCGATATGATTACAAGCAGCCAGTCCAAGGTTCCATCAGCCACCTTATAATTCCATCATCAGTCCAGCTCGATGATACCATAATATTGTATGGTCATCTAATCTACATAATTATAATTGCCAGGTTGCATGATGATACAACAATTATTATAAAAGTGCGTGTAATTCAAATTCTTGGATTTTTTTACATAGTTAATTAAAGCTCGACCTAATAAAAGCTTGTTAAAAACAACTTAATCAAGTTCGATTTTCGATTACAAGCGAATGACAGTAATGAAATCACAATCACAGAACATTGACGTCAATTTCACAGTCATATAAACCGGTAAAATTAGACAAACCCGGTTATCATAGCTTATGAAGGGTTAAGGTGTAATTTTAGATTTAGAAGAATTATACTTTAACGAAACTTTCCCAGTATTGTTCACTCCTGCTTCTTTTAGGTTTTTAGTATTGACACTTTAATTTTTAATTGGAATGTAATAATATATTTAAATGAAAACCACTTATTTCTTAAAAGGTAAATAGTTGATAAAATGATTACTTACAATAAAGTACGGCAACTGGTATATAAATAGATTTAAATAAATCTGGCGTCAATTGTAACTCTAACAAGTTTATTAGATTTTTGTTACAAAGTGTACATTAAAAAGAACCTCTTTTAACTTCTGTGTAATGCTATTTTAAATGGAGTATAGTTACATCACAATTTCGTAGTCATCATTATCTTACAACACTGAAACTGTCGGTGTACAAGTCGGTGTCAAATTAATCGAGGTATAAAATAAAAACTCACAAAAAACAATCAAAATATGGCGTCGAAAATAAATACATACATTACAAAATATTGTATTTTATTTTATTTAACCTTTTGGGCATGTTTTCAAATAAAACCCAAAAGGGTGGCCAAGTTTCCAAATCCTTTGACTTCCTTATTCAAGTTTTCTAATTTAGAATTTCGCTAATCATTATAAGTATAAATACTATACGTAATGTTATTATTTTATTCGAAATTAAAATTTTAACACTTTAAACACTTAAATAAAAACCCTAAACTATATACAAATACACACCTAAAAATAAACTAAAATATAGCATCCAGAAATTCGTGCGCATCGCTGTCCACTGTTAATGTGCCCAAAAGACTGGCGGCATTGCCACGTTGTATGGCAATGCTTAACCTCTGCCCAAGGTAAAAGCCAGCCCTTGGGTCACGCGAAGTGTCAACTAGGCGTCTAGACAGATCTTTAAATAATTTGTGAGCACTCGGACCCCACGACCCCAAGGTTTCAACCCCAAACGGTTCGAAAATATCAACAAGGTTATTATATTTCCGCCGCTTGAGGTTCTCAGCAGCCGCAAAAAATATATACAAATTTCAAATATATACTATACGTATATATTTGAAATGTTTAAAAAAATCTATGATCAAGTAGTCATCAATGTTGATTAGCGATGTTTAACTTCGAAGATCGACCAGGTCGTATTATTTTAGTTGTTATCCGTAAGTCTTATTCCATATACTTTTATTTCCAGGTGACAGACGAGCTCTGGATCCTGCAGCTGTTCGAGCATTGGTACGGCATCCAAGTCGGGCTGATTAACACCTGGCTAGCGGAGAGGCCCGCCCTGCATCCGCAGCAGGTGGCCTGTCTGTCCATTATATTGAAGGTAAATACTATTAAATTGAAGAAAATGAAGAAAGGAAAGAAAAACGTTATTTTATTAGGGGGCGTCCATAAATTACGTGAGATGTTTAAAGGGGGGAGGGGTCTAGTCAAATCTCATCTAATCTTACGTTGGAGAGAGGGGGCGTCTCGGCAAATATCACGCATTTTTTTTTCTGATTAAAACAAAAAAAATATACTATTTTGGTCCATTTAATCCAGATTGTACATGCTTAATATTTAATTTTAAGCGTATATCGTACGTAATACGATTAAGATTATTCACTAATTCGTTCGAAAGAATATAATTTCATTCATACTTCGACGTTATACATCTACCGACTGTCAAACCATCATATTTGTTTTATACCAGATAGCTCAACTTAATCTGAATTTACGGTACAGTGTAGCCCGTTTAGATCAGACCGAAGTTGAAGGAGCAGATGATTTTACTGAAAATCATATGGACATGTTGGTTCCAATAGTCTCTCTTGAGACCGCGCATGATTCTCCATGGACTGAATTAGAGTAGATATTCTTTTTTGAAGTGAATAATTCTTTAGCGGCGTTGTGCACTTTTTTTGTAATGGGTAAAAGAAGTTAAACTCGCGTCAGGACACGTGACCTGATCGAAAATTCGTAAGACGGACGGAGTATAGACAGCCGGCGCGGCGTAGGAGAGGAAGTATCCCAATAATATAAATTGTAATGTTTATGTACGATAGCGCAATAATGAAATGAAATAATAATGAAATAATGATGTTTATTTTGCAAATGGGTTATAAATAACACTTTTACACGTCATTTTTTTTTCGTAAATGTAAACTAGATGAGGCCAATAAATAAATATTGTATTTTAACACATAAATGATAGTACTTTTATACTGATAATTAAAGCAATTCGTGCAAAATTATTCCCTAACCATTCCAAAATATCAAAAATGCACAACGTTAACCCATATATGCCCAAGAGCACGAAAACGACCCAATAGTATACGTTCGGACCTAAGGCTCCGTAAATAAAAATGGTCAATGATTGTTTGAGTTTAACTACATCTACATGTTTTTAGAAGAACTACGCAAGTTTCGCACTGGTTGCATTATGCCACACTAAAACAAAAACAGTTGACATTTTAGCATACAAGTTAGGACGCGTTTTTTTTCGAAGAAAATTGTGAACCTTTGGTGAAAAAATGTAAGTATTTACTTATTTATTTGTAATTTCGCAAGTATGGTTGATAAAATGGTAAAATGAATATATTTAGCATGTAGATAACTTATGAAATCTATTCAGAACTATTCATTATTACTAATATTGAATGAAATATTTGTTGGGGTCGAAATCGACCCTTTGGGCAAATGTGATACATAGTTTACCTCTTTTTCTCAGGTCACGACGCGTGCTCTCAACTAATGAAATCACTGATGTGTTGGAGAATTTGTCCAGTGATGGTGGTTTTTGTGGCGTTGACATATATTTAGACCCGCCTTGTGGAGGTACAATATCGGACGGTGACTCAGGCGACGAAGATTGCAATGATATTGCAAGCTTCAACAGGCATCAGCTTCTTGCCCCAGCTGAGATGATTTTACAATGTAATGAAGAATCCGATATCAACGTTACAGAAAATATTCCTTTTGTTCAGCAACCTGAGACTGAGGTACCTGCGGATGTCGATTTAGTCCCTCTACTAGTCATAGTCTCATATCGAGGCGACAACGTACCACCGCTCAACCTCGTCCAAGAAAATGGATCAAACGAAGCCTACCTGAGTCAGACGTTGAGTGGTCAGTACCACCACCACGATCAGTAACAACACTATCGGCTGAAAGTGAACCTATTGAGTTTTTTGAGCTTTTCTTCGATCTGGAGGTGATTAGACACATTGTGAGGCATTCCGTAATGTATGCCTTCAGCAAAGACCCAAACACTACCTTCTCTCTATCAGCCGACGAGATATACTGCTTTATGGGTATACTCATCCTCTCTGGCTACGCCCCTCTGCCTAGACGTCGTATGTACTGGGAATTGAACGAGGAAACGCATAACGTTCTTGTTAGCAAATCCATGCGACGCAATCGTTTTGAGGAAATATTTCGGTATCTTCATGTAGTTGACAATAATAATCTACGCACAGGAGATAAAATGGCAAAAGTACGCCCTTTATTTGACATGATGAATGAAAAGTTTTTGATATATGCTCCGATTGAAAAATATATAAGTATCGATGAGTCTATGATCATGTATTTTGGGCGTCATGGGTGCAAGCAGCATATTCATGGAAAACCAATACGATTTGGTTTCAAGGCATGGGTGGCAGCTACACGTCTGGGCTACTGCCTACAAGCGGACCTCTACGAAGGGCGATCTGAAGTACGCGAAACTGGGCTTGGCGAACACGTAGTCACAAAACTAATAGAGGCTGTTCAGACTGTATACCCTGACTGTGCATTTTCGGTATTTTGTGATAACTTTTTCACATCGCCCTCGCTGCTGAGTAACCTTCAGACGAAGAACATCATGATTACTGGAACCGTACGGCAGAATAGAGTGGACAAATGTCCACTTCTTGACGTTAAATCATTAAAAAAAAACCCAGAGGTTTTTACGATTATCGACTTGATCAGAATGATAGCATTTGTGCAGTTCGCTGGCACGACAATAACGTGGTGACACTTTTATCAAATGAGTTTGGCGTCCAGCCTATCCAAAAAGCAAAGAGATATTCAGCAGCTGTAAAAAAAAAGAGTAGAAATTGATCAGCCGAATGTTTTTACAAATTTATGGGCGGAGTGGATAGGTTAGATGGCAATGTTGGTGTGTATCGCATAGCCGTAAGAGGAAAAAATGGTACACATCTCTCCTGACGTGGCTTATTGATGTAACAGTCAATAATTCTACTTTGCTAGCCAAATCTTTAGGAGCCAATGTCGATACGCTGGAGTTTAGACGCTCAATTGCGAGAACATTGCTATTGAAGTACGGGAAAGCAAGAGTTCATCCTGGAGTCCCTCTGAAAGTGGTATCGAACGTGCCTGCATCAGTACGTAAACATGCTACTGATCATATGATCGTTGTGTCTGAGACACGAAGAAGGTGTGCACTGTGCAAAAACAAAACAATAATAATGTGCCGATCATGTGGAGTCAATCTTCATGACAAGTGTTTTGAGCCCTTCCATGCCTAATATTAGTGTCTTTTTTCTGTATGTTACTTGATGTCAAATAAAACGTTCCTACTTTGATAATTAATAATAATATAAACTAGAATTCTAATTATAATTCATAATTATTTTGTTTTATTTCACATTTTTGAAGCACATTAACCCAACGGGTCGGTACCGACCCACTGAAAAAAATGTACTTCCAATTATTGCAACTGAAAATTACAAATTTTCAGTTTAATTACTACTATTAGAGACAACAATATCCAAAATTCAAAAAAATTGGCGATTAAAATCTTTCTGGGCATATATGGGTTAATATTCAAGTTTTCACTTCTGCCAGCACTCCCGGAGTGCAACCCGTCGTTTTTTTTTTAATCACAGTAGTCACGATTTAAGTATTCTATTGTTGAATTTTTATTACACTTATAACTCTCAGCAATATTGATTACTAGTCTTAACTAGTCGTAAAAGAGCACGAAGCATTTTTTTTTCTTTTTACAATAACAATCCAACGCGTTTACGTAAGAAACCCACATTTTGAAAAATCTCACGTGAGATTAGGGGATGGGGGAGGGGGTTGAATTAAATCTCATGACATCTCACCAGGGACAGAAAATTTAAAAAAACCACACGTAATTTATGGACGCCACCTTACCAACTGAGATTATAAATGCTTAGTATCTCTGTCTGTCGGTCACACATTCTCGTCTAAACCACTTAGCCGATTATGATCGTATTTTTTTCAGAGACAAATTTGAGCGTAGATGTGGTCATAATTATGTTATTTTTTGCTGAGAAATTAATATGAGACATTTTCAAATACATGTATTATTACAATAATCCAATAAAAGCGATCTGAATGTGAACGTTTAAAGTAAAACTAACATAATTTGTTAATAAGTTGTTTCAAACACTTAATTATAACACAAAAAGTTTTTCTTAGCGTGTCGATGGCAAATAGCTAGATGGAGCCCTGAACTGGGCAACAAGTTTGGCATCTTCGGTATCTTCCATCAAGTCCTGCAGTGAGCAGTTGACAGGGCACGCTGGACAGGAAATTACATGTGCCATGGTTTGTGGAACAGAACCACATATACACCCCAAGGCATAGGCATCGATAAATCTCCACATAAATAGATTTTGTTTGCTGCGACCAACCTGGGTACGGAGTCTATTTAAAGACTTCCAGGTCAGCCGTGTCCGGGTGGTAGATGCTCAGCTGGGACAAATGGGCTTGGAAGGGATGTACTTTCTAGCCACAGCTTTAGGCGCTCCTTAGGCTGCTCGCCAGTAAGTGGAGTGACACACTTCAGGAAACTTCTTTGACTTTTCAGCCTTTGTGGCACTAAGGTGTACCCGTGCATAAAGGTGTCGGGTGTCTCTAACCATTTTGGCTCTTTCACTGGAACTTGCCGCTTGGCGCTCTGGAACTTCCGGTGGCGCTATTCCTGCCAGTGGATACAACATCTGTACCGGGTCGGTTTAAGGCAACCAGTGATGATCCGACACGTTTAAAAGCAGCCTCCCCGAGTGGCGTATTTACTAAACTACTATACGTCCGGCACACCCTGGGCAGTCAGCGATTCCCGACGCTGGCTAATCCTTTCACCACGATGGCAAAAAGAAGTCCTCCTCTAAAACCAGCTTTGTGCGTAGTTTCGATTAATATCGAAGGGTTCTCTTTAGATAAATCGGAAATACTTTCTAATTTGTACCGCAAAGCTAATTGTGACATTCTTTGCGTCCAAGAGACAGTAATGCAGTGTTTGCTGCTCCCGGCGTAAGCATTCTATCTACCAAATGCTCAAACAAAAAGTTTATACAAAATCTTGCTAGTGTCTAATAATTCAATTCAATCCATTTATTCAAAGTAACAAAACTCAATTGGTTAGTAATAATAAATACTAAAAAAAGAAAAAAATTAAAAGCTGGTAATACCAATCCTAACAATACCCAAGTTGGTGTAGCCATGTAATAATTTTTTACCAGAATTTGGAGAATTTGAAAATAGGAAAACCGTGTCACTGCATATGCCTTTCTTACTTTCCTTTAATAAAATAAATCAAATGAAATACGTTTATGTCAAGAAACAATAGTCCCATACAATATAAACATTACAAAATCAAGACATACACAAAAAAATTAAGATTTACTTACTTTTTTCTAGAAAATGTACAGCGACTTCGAGCTACAAGGCGTTATCGACGACAAGCTAAACTCGAAGGTGTATCAGAATGTAGCAGCTAGGATGCACACTGAGGAGGCTACATGCAGTCTGCTACTCACCCAACATGACGCTGGGTAAGATATCAATACAAATCTTGTTTTGTATAGTTGTTATGTTAGTTTTTAAGCTAACATGGTCACTAACAGTATCATTAGAACTTAAAACGGGATATTTTTACCATGTGTGTCTTTTGTTTCGAGTTACCGATATTTCGGCGCTGTTGCAAGCACCATGATCAGAGCCGGATTAACCCTGTCAGAGGCCCTAAGGCAATGGCATTGTCGGGGCCTCTTTACTTACTTTGACTAACCAAATCGTGTGAGAACTGAGGAAACGCGCATTAAGGGCTGTAGTTTTTAATAATTTGTTTACTTATTCCCAGATTTGTTCTAAAATTGTTTTAATTCTACTACTAAAGCTAACGATTTATATTTTTTGAGATAAAAGTGAGGTCCCTAAGTTCACAAGCACATCAAATTCTCGTTCGAAGAAAAATGTTTTCTTGGTGCGTGCACTGGGCCTGGGCCCCTAGTTGATGCGGGGCCCCTAGGCAGTTGCCTACTCCGCCTAATGGTTAATCCGGCCCTGGCCATGTTCACGGATTGTTGTCAGAAATCGGGAACAGAATCGAGTTTTGAGTGATACATGTGACAGTGGTAGCGGTATCGATCACAAAAAACGAAACTCTACTCATAAACGTCGACCCGCAATTATTTCAGTTCATCCGTGATGTTCAACAGTGCCGAAATATCGGAAACTCGAAACAATACAAGCTTCCGAGGACTTTATCACGATAGTAGAACCTTCCCCAAGCTTTAAGCTACTTCCAATTATTTTTCTTAATTACTGATGGGCCCACTCTTGACCTCGATCTCGCCTGATGGTACGCGATAGATGAGGTCTACGATGGGACGAGCGAGCCCAGAAGATGCCTATTTACTCTTGCTTTAAAGGCTGAAAGGTCATAAGTGGCAGGGAACACAGAAGCCGGCAGAGAATTCCACAGCTTAGCTGCACACAATAAATGTGGAAGAGAAGCGCTTGGTACGACAAGACGGTTTATCAACCAAGTGTGGGTGGTACCCAGCCGTGCGTCTGGTAGACCGGTAGTGAAAGGGAGATGGAGGAATCAGATCATGGAGCTCCTGCGCACACTCCCCCAAGTACAATCTGTAGAAAACCGACAGGCAAGCAACGGTTCGCCGATGAGCCAGGCTATGAAGCTTGTCCACCAGCACCTCGTCGCCTACAAGCCTTTGAGCTCTGCGCTCGATCAAGTCCAATGCATCAAGTTGGTACTTTGCAGAGCCATCCCACAAGTGGCTGCAATACTCCACGCAGGAACGGACCTGTGCTTTATACAGATTTAGAAGCTGTCCAGCTGTGTTATTCTGTAAGACCTCATTCTAAACTTCGAATCTGAATCCGCTGTGAGTTTATTCATTGGCATTCTAAAAACTCGGTTGTTAATTCGAATTTACACTAGCGCTACCCTTGCGAGCGTGTCAGCGAGTTGAACTAAAGATTTTGACAGATAAAGTATGAGATGACGTGAGAAGTGGCATTCGGTAAGGTAATTCCTCCGTCACTTCGACGCTGTTTACAGAATGCAAAATCAAGGTCACTTTGAACCATAAGCGAAGTGACAGTGAATAGCTATGTGAGATGCGAGTTGTTGTTCGAATTTTACAGAATCGACGTACAGGCGTGAAGTTACCGCCTCACCTTGTGTAGGATAGGTTTTTTCCATACCAAATTTTATGCAAATCCACCCAATATTTTCGAAGATTAACGCGTTCGAATAAACAAACAAACTTTTCCGCTTTATAATACTAGTATAGATAGGCTCTCATCGCACCTAATGGTAAGCAATGATGTGGTCGGAGATGAATCACGTTTACCTAGAAGTAACCTATTCACTCTTGACTTAAAGACCCCCAGGTTATAGCGATCAGGAAACACATACTCTAGCAGGACATTACACTCCTTAGCTGTACGCACAATTAAACTATTCCCAAAACGTTTTTTGCTTTGTAATCTTTAAGCTAAACTTAATCTTTAAGTTCTTATTTTGTGGCAGTCAACACTAGTGACGGATATGTCCCTGAATCATTGCCTGCCGGAGATGTAGGAATGTTTTAACGAGATATCCCGCGGCTCCTGAACATATGGGTAATAAAAGAAACAGGTTGGGTTTTTAGTCAATAGTAGTCTGACACTCTCTTTCGCTCCGCACAGAGCGAGAGGAGAGTTTTTTTTATTATTAATAGGCTTCCGTTTGACCACCATCTCACCTGAGGGTAAGCGATGATGTGGTCGAAGATGAAGCACCCTTGCCTAGAAGTAACCTATTCACAAAAATGGAGAATTGTTGGGCTTTTCGGGCCTAGGACATGCCGATTGCCTCACTATGTTTTACTTCACTGTTTTGAGAGCAGTGTTGATAAAAATTAAATAAAAAAAAAACAAATTCATTAAAGAAACGTTGCCTTTTATAATTTCACTAACAGTCGCACGGAGCTTCGCTCTGATTAAACTTATCACGATAAAAACAACATTCTTTTGCAGTTAGATAAAAAGTTCCTCAAGCTTTAAGCTATTTCAATACCAAATTTCATTAGAAGATTAGCGCATTTAAACAAACTTTCCCGTTTTATAATATCAGTATAGATTACTTTACATACGTACCGTTACGATACTGGCATTCTAAATGCCCGTAAATCAATCAGTATGATCATAAACAACGGTTTATATTTAAATTACAAAGTTTTGGCAATGCTTGCGAATATGCAAACATTCCCACCTGATTATTTTAATCTAAATGAATACATGTATATAAATTTAATTTAATAACTACGTATAGGTACGTAGGAACCATACAAATAACATTTTTTTAATTAGCCACTATTAAAAGAGGGTTAGTATAGTCATAACGAGAAGCTCGTGACTAATCTTAAGGTAAAGCGAACGAATTTGACCTTAAATTTCGTTTCCCAATGGGGCGATGACAATCTGGTCACATTCAACGCTTTAAAAACACAGGCTTGTCTTTTCTCCGCTAAAAGGAGCCAATTTGAATGGTCCCCTACTTTCAGAGGTGCATCTGTGCCTGTTACCGACCGCCTGGAGCTCTTAGGCATGGTGTTGACGTCTGACCTCAACTTTGGCTCAACCATTGAGTCTAAAGCTCAGACTGCAGCCAAAAACTGGGCATCCTACAGAAAGTGAGGCGATACTTCACACCTGGACAGCAGCTTTTTAATTTATAAGCACAGGTCCGTTCCTTTATGGAGTATTGCAGTCACTTGTGGGATGGCTCAGTCAAATACCAGCTAGCTGCACTTGACTCGATCGAACGCAGAGCTAAAAGGCTCATAGGTAACGAGGTTCTGGCAGGCAAGATTCACAGCCTGACTCACCGACGAAACGTTGCTTGCCTGTCTATCTTCTACAGATTGTACTTCGGAGAGTGTGCGCAGGAGCTCCACGACCTAATCCCTTCATCCCCCTTTTACTACCGGTCTACCAGACGTACCGCAGGATACCATCCACATTTGGTCGATATACCGTCTTGTCGTACTAAGCACTCCTCCTCTCCTCTCTCTACATTCATTGTGCGCACAGCCAAGGCGTGGAACTCTCTGCCGGCTTCTGTGTTCCCTGCCACATATGACCCGTCAGCCTTTAAACCAAGAGTGAATAGGCATTTTCTGGGCTCGCTCGTTCGATCGTAGACCTCATCTTACACTTACCATCAGGTCTGACCGAGGTCAAGAGCGGGCTAATTCGTAATAAAAAAAAAAATACAAAAAACATATCGAGATTTCACCGCACCTCGGAAAGCCCGCTAGCCGTTAAGTTTCTGACTGTAATATTTGTATACGTGTAGTCAAAAACTAGAAAAACTCACACCTTATCTTGCACGTAATAGATACCCCATAAGTAACGTGTTACCTAGTGAGTAGAATATAGTGGTCAGATAGGAAGTCGCTTCTTATACAATCCTGGTAGGTACTCCGACAAGTAGGTACTAGCTTTCAATCTAAATGTAGATTTATCCAGTTAGAATGGAAGCGAAGCAACATAGAGTTAGAAAAGGCCAAGGGCACAGCAAATGTTGATATTGTTACGAGCTGGGGTTCGGGATAGAAATAATTTATACCAATTAAACCAAAATTAACACTTTACTTAAATAAACACCAAATAAACTTTAACACAGAGTTATTCACAGTACAATACTTGTCACTCAACACTAAAAACGCACCGAAATTCACTTGTAAAGCTTTGATTATATCGCCTCGTATCTTGAAATAAGACTGCCGACTGCGTTCCACTGCGATCTATTTATACTCGTCTTTCTCTACTCGTTCTAGAACATTCTTGTAAAATCTACTCACCGCCTACACTGCCAAGAATATTCCAGATGCTACTCTAGATACTCAGTACTGCTACTCGCCGCTAGATGGCGTTAGTGTCTCGAACGTATTAGAAGTCAGTCGAACTTTCTCGATATACTCAGTACTGCTACTCGCCGCTAGGTGGCGTTAGAGTCTCGAACATTCTAGATGTTGGTTGAAGTTTCTCGACGTACTTAGCTAAGCGACTGGCGTAACAATATAGCTAATAAACAATAATATAAATAATCTTTATTACTATAAAAAGGTTACACAGCAACACATGGTTAAATAAAATATAAGCATAAAATGAACAATAAAAAAAACATGTGTCAGATGAGACCCTGACTCTTAAACTAGGTATATGTCCCTGTATCTTTGGAGTCAGTGTTCTTCAAACATCAAGCGCAAGCAGACCACTTTAAACAGATTGAAAACAAAAAATATTAAAGGTTAAGCTATATAAAACAAAAAATATTTTTAGAGATAATAAAGATTAGAATGAGTGTGTGTGTGTGAGTATGTGTGGGTTTCTGCTCCTTCTATGATTAATACTGAAACCTTACAAGACCTAAAAGTTACCTGTTTTGTTTCAGTGGTGGTGATGACGGAGGGTCTGAGGAAGGATCAAGAAGCGGCAAGTCGAAGCTGGAATCGCTCACTGATGAGGCTAAGCTTGGAAACGTCACAGCTGTTGTTGGAAAGGTAACAGAATAGAATATTCATTTATTTGCTTAGAATGTAGGTATTTACAATAAAAAAAATCTTTATTCAATAATCATAATAGGTAAAGTACAAAATTAAACTTAATTAAACTATGTAAGTCTTACAATGTCAATGCCTGTACTAGGATTAATCCTGTATCACAGGCGGAAGGAGCTCCAACAAACATTATAATAAGGTGGTTACAGTAACATAAATCGGAATCCTTTTACATTCTACCGTTTTGGCATGCAAACATTGATGCAGTTCATCATCAAATATAGATACAAAACATTGATACTAAGTTAAACATTTATCACCTAGAAAATCTGATACACTCTGTATCAGATTTTAGCAGCATTTATTTCAAAGAAATACTGTAATTTTTTTTTAAAGTTGATATAGATTCTTCTTTTATGGAATTTGGAATGTGGTTAAAAATAACCGGCGCCATACCAAAAACACTTTTCCTCAACAATAATAATCCCTTTTACTACCAGTCTACCAGACACACTGCTGGGTATCATCCACTGGGTATCACACACGAGGTTAAGAGTGGGCTTATAATAATATTTTTTTCCTTGAGGTAGAAATCACTCTCTCGCACACTTTTGCCGCGGGAGCTGCGGGAGTACCTAAATACTCTTCAACGCAGCCCCCGACTGGTTCTGTCTAATCAAGCGGGAGTGAAGTGTTTGACTCCTCCCGCGACGCCTTGGGTGTGAAACGATACGTTTCGACACCTCAGGCTGAGTTTTATAAGAACGATGGTTATTCTTAAGTCCTCCGTCCCTAGACTCATTTACGGGGGCCGCCAGAGAGAAGGCATCTTTCATATCTTAAATATATATAACTCAAAGGTAACTGACTGACTGACTGACATAGTGATCTATCAACGCACAGCCCAAACCACTGGACGGATTGGGCTGAAATTTGGCATGCAGGTAGATGTTATGACGTAGGCATCCGCTAAGAAAGGATTTTGCGAAATTCCCACGGGATCGGGATTTACACGGGAAAAACTTCCCACGCGGGCGAAGCCGCTGGCACAAGCTAGTTAATATTATAAATGCGAAAGATGTTTGCTACTCTTTCACGCAAAAACTATTCAACGGATCGGAATGAAATTTGATAAATAGATATTTGACATCCTGCAATAACACATAGGCTAGTTTTTATCCTGGAATTCCTACGGGATCGGGATTTACACGGGAAAACCTCCCACGCGAACGAAGTCGAGGGCAGAAGCTTATGAAGATGGAGGCTAGCTTGTGACTAAATAAATAACAGCCCCACGAGTCAATAATCAAAGTTAAGCAACATTTGTCGAGGTGTTGCGGTTGATGGGTGATCATCTCAGCATATCGAGATTCTACCGTGCTTCGGAAAGCATGGCCAGCTATCTGAAAAGCTAACCTTTTGTCAAAGAATCAGTGTTCTTTTTTCATTAACATCGATGTTGACGAATTTTTTGACGCTCCAAAAATTCTTCCTATTTCTGCATTAACTTATTATTTATCCAATATTTTTAAAATACATAATAAACTCTTTAAATAAATCCATCCAATATTTATATCTTTCTAAACCTCTGGATGACAATAATTCAATAGTATTTATAGAATTAATAAATTAATATTAAAAAAAACACTAGAAATGCACGTGAAAACCAAAATATGTTAAGAAAACCGATAACGGATTTTCTTTAAGTTTGTTATAACCTTAAAACCTGATCGTGTTCAAAGTCCATTAGGTGGCCTTTCTCACAAGTGTAAACACGACTATGATACGATATTCCATCATGGAATGCCAGTGCCTATCTTCCGGCTTCATCACCAGACCTTCAAACCTAATCGTGCTCAAAGTTCATTACAAGACTTTTCTAAGACATCCAAAACAGCTATGATACAATTTTCCATCATGAAGTTCCAGTTCATATCTTCCGGCTCCATAATCAGATCAGTTCGACAGTACCATATTATTGTATTGTCATCAGAACTACATACAGCTGCCAATTTTCATTACGCTACGACCCTTGGAAGATAGTTAAATTAGTTACCTTACATTTCATTACATAGTTAGTTACATACAGGTCGACCTAATAAAAGCGTGTTAAAAAGAACTAAGTAGAATTATATTTTAGTGTTTTTCAAAAGTTAACCTGCTCCAATTTTTTTATGTTATTAATTCTACGTTGGCATTTGTAGATGTCAACGCAGAAGTTAAATCAGTAAACAGGATTTCATTAATGACATATAATTGGACAGAAATAGAAACAAAAAAAAAAATTATGAGTCGAACGAGTGATGTTTGTAAGAACGGGTACGTGTGTGTTACTTATTTAATTTTGTACTATGATTGAGATTTTTTTTTATCACAATTAAATATAATGATAAATATAAATTTCCTCATGTACCAACAACGGTCATTACTACCCGTGAAATATTTTCACACAAAGTAAAAGTAAACAATTTATTTCACGAGACATTTATCGTCCGCAATCATGTCGGATCATCGTGATATAAATATATCGCTGTGACTCAAATAATAGAAAGGACAATGTACAAATACGTACATCGCTGCCAATGAACTGATCACCTTTATAGCGGTTGATATTTTTAAAATAATGTGCGTAAAGACGATTTTTTTCTGTGTGGGAAAATCATCGAACGACTTCTCCCGGTCTTAGTGGAGCGGAAGGGAGTGTCAGACTTCTACTGACTAAAACCCACCCTGTTCCTTCAGCTGTTCCTAAGTTCCGGGGCCGGGGGGTTTTTGTTAGAACATTCCCGCACTAATATGATACGTTTTTAGCTTTGATTACAATCAATTGCTTGATAGATATTTTGAACCACAAAATGGTATTTTTTGAAATGCAGTAAAACCGCTGATAATCGATTTGATGCGCTCAGTCTTGACATTTATAATAGGTAATCTAATTTATGAAGCGTCAATAGACTAATGGCTAAGGTGTCGGAATTGTGATCGAGAGTTCGAGGGTTCGAAGCCCACCCATTAGGGACCGTTCAAGTATTACGTAAGCACTATAGGGGGGCGTGAGGGTCTTTGCTTTGCTTATTTTTGATGATATGGGGGGTGGGGGGATCTAGATGGTGATTACGTCAGCAGTAATTATTTAATTTTTTACACATATAGCAACACACATCGTCTATGCTTCAAAACGAAATGCATTTTCGGGGATTTCTACAAATAATGAATTCCGTGTCAGTAAAGTTTATTTAAATAAATATTATGTGCGTTACAGACTTCTATTCCAAACCTATTCCTTATTTCTAGATTTATAACTGCTGCTCATGAATCAATCAATTGTACCAAAGTTTACGTAAGCATGGGAGAAGGGGTAACAGCTTTGCTTACTTTTGCTGACGAGGGGGAGGGGTTTTTTTTTTTTTTTTTTTTTTTTATTTAGTATAGGTTCGCGTTTGACCACCATCTCACCTGATGGTAAGTGATGATGTGGTCGAAGATGGAGCACGCTTACCTAAAAGTAACCTATTCACTCTTGACTTAAAGACTCCTAGGTTATAGCTAGGGTGGGTTAATAATTGCAAAAAATGTGCTTACGTAATACTTGATTGGCCCCTTATACTATTCCCATGAACCCACTGCAGACACAGGCATACTTAGCTTAGTTGAAGGGGTTAACAAGATGCCTAGTAAACCCACATTGCTTGTTTTCTATAAAAAAAGAACAATCATTTTCCTTCTGCTTTACCAACTGGAGTCATTCCATATGTCTTATCTTACTACAGCAAAAGTAACAACAACGCCAAGTTGTTGATATACCTATCACATAATCTCTGCTGCGTTTGCCGATTCATCCTGCCTCGGTTCAGAGCTCGGTTATGAAATGCTAATAAAAATATTCAAATTATAGTGATCATCTGACTTTTTCTTTTTTATCGCCGTTTGGCATTCAGAGACGTGAACATTTAAATGAATCGCTTTACAGAAGAGAGAGAAAACAGTCCAACATTTTCAATAATGACCATTGTATTTTCTCTGTTTGGGTATGATCTTTATGGTCATTGGTCTTATTTTAAATACACGAATCCATAACTATTGTTATCGATTAAAAAGCAGTACTGAAATAGAAATCTGAACAATGATTTACAAAAACGTTGTACATATTTGGATATTCGGCAAAGCAATGAGTCTATAGTTCTTACGCCATTTCCCACGCCTACAACTAAAGTAAAAGCAATATTCATCTCTGCCACATTTTTTTTTTTTTACGACGGATTAACGCGCTCTCGACCTCGATCTCGCCTGATGGTAAGCGATAGATGAGGTCTACGATAGAACGAGTGAGCCCAGAAGATGCCTGTTCACTCTTGCTTTAAGGCTGGAAACAGTGCTCGACCGACGGTCAGCGCTGACCGTCAGTCGGCGTAGCTATATCTATGCAAGCCTATGAATGCGCACTCAGCTACGCTGACGATTTTCACAACCGACGGTCAGCGCTGACGGTCAAAATGTACGGTCAGCGCTGACCGTCGGTCGAGCACTCGGACCATAATGTGGTAGGGAATACAGAAGCCGGCAGAGAGTTCCACAGCTTGGCTGTGCGCAATTTTTATTTTATTCTTGGCTCGCCTTTGACCGCCATCTCAACTGATGGTAAGTGATGATGTGGTCAATGATGAAGCTCGCTTACCTTGAAGTAACCTATTCACTCTTGACTTAAAGACCGCCAGGTTACAGCTATCGGGAAACACAGACACTGGCAGGGAATTCCACTCCTTAGCCGTATGCGAAAGTATTCCTAAAACGTTTTTTGCGAATAGATGGGATGTCCACCATGATATATGTGTAATTTTCATTCTCACCTGAAAAAGGACAACACTACCCGACTATTTATATTAAATTTTTAATACAAGATAATCTACTTAGTGACTGTATGCTCAGGTATATTGGATGAGTTCCAAGTAGCCGCAGAATCGATTGGTATTCTAGCTGTCAAACTGCTATGGTGACCTATATGACACTTCAGTTAAATGCAAAGGTTACAATTGACTCATGCTAACACTACAAGACTGCGTGGGATCTAGTACTAGATTTAATATATTTTAGCTTGGATTCATATTACTCTTCGTCGACAATGACTGCAACCCTTGTTAGTTCCTTTCATGCGACCGAATGTGACTCTTGGAAAACCGAACTTGGATATTAAAGATTATTGGAAAAATTCGATGATGATTAGTACTTTATTCTAGGTACAACAAATTTTAAATACAACTGCTTATTACTTCACCTATGGTTACAATAGCGATCTTATCGCTGATAGCGATATCTTCCAGACAACTTTTGAATGGAATTTGGGCCATCCTCCAGACCATCCATCTCATACCAGATTACCCATCGCCTTGTTTTTCTATCCGTACATATTTCTCTATTATTTTCCACTTAAAGTGAGGTCCGTGCACCTGTCTTCTAACTATAAATTATCGGAATGTTAGATTAATGTCAGTCTTTTTTGGGTGAGTCTAAATAGTAAAGTGTAGAAAACAACAATCTAAATATATATAACTCAAAGGTGACTGACTGACTGACTGACATAGTGATCTATCAACGCATAGCCCAAACCACTGGACGGATCGGGCTGAAATTTGGCATGCAGGTAGATGTTATGACGTAGGCATCGCTAAGAAAGGATTTTGCGAAATTCCCACGGGATCGGGATTTACACGGGAAAAACTTCCCACGCGGCACCCGGCGGCCGCTGGCACAAGCTAGTGTAAAATAAAGTATATAAAAATCTCGTTCGCTTCGCTGTTAGCTGGTAACGTTCCCAAGAGACTGGCGGCATTGTCACGCTGAATAGCAATGCTTATGATTTTGGTCACAGTTTCCTATAGCTAGGGCTGCCATCACCAAATTTGCCGGCCCCAGACAAAGACTTATAAACCCCGGACATTTGGGTAAAATCACAGTTTTTCCCCGGACACCGTAGAAAAATACATTTTTGAACTTGAAACTAAAAACAACGATGTTTAATTATGGTTTTTATTTACTGATAAAGTGATAACATTTTAGAGCCCAGTAGAGCTTTAGAACTTTTTTAATAACAGTCCCTTCCTTTTCATTTAATCAACGTAACATATACAAAGAGATGAAATACCATAGGAAAATAATAATAGAGATCGTGCTTTTTGGTACCCGTAAGACCAATGTGTGTCCGGGTTTTACCTGGACGTTTATTGGGAAAATCCCCCCGGACGCCCCCGGACGCTCTCCAAACTAAGACAAATCCGGGAAAACCCGGACGGATGGCAGCCCTACCTATAGCCAACCCTTGGGTCACGGGAAGAGTCAACTAGCCTTATCGACATATCTTTGAAAAAAATATTTTTGATTCCTATAATGTACGATAAAATAATCTTGATTACCCTTGCAGTGTTACACCTTTAGATATATAATTACCCAGATAATAAATCAATCATTTTCAGGTTGGCAACATCTTCGGGCGCGGTATTGGAGAACTATCAACGAAGCTTGGCGGCGCGTCGTCCTGGTTTTAAATACAATAAATATGTCATAAATACATTTCTTTGCCTATCTATGCTGATGTGAGAAGAGAAAACGGAGTATTTTTTGTTAATGCATCGAAAGTTGCTTGAAAAAAAGGTATAATTGGAAAAAAAAACCTTAATTCACATGATTCTTTGGTGGACATGACAATAACGTGGGTTGTCTGTTGTAATGCATTGAAGATAATGAATGAAGCTTGATTGAGCATTAATTATATTTAATTAAAACAGTTGCTGTAATTAGTTTAGGCTAAAATCAGTACATATCTGATTGCATTATTCTATGACAGGTGCATTAGCAAAAAAACTCAACTATTCTGTGATGATGATAAAATTCGATTCATTCGATAAATAGAATGTTTGCCATTTTGACTTATATAAATCACATCAAGATGGCGTTTAAGCGCTAGGATTTAATAATAAGTGGCCAGTTTATGCATAGCTTAGTGTGATCATAGTATAAACGAGATTTAGGTTTTGTTTTATAAAAGCTTTATGTACAGATAGGGACATTATTCGTTTATTGGAAGCAAGTAAAAATGTATTACATACGTGTGTATATTAAGAGTAGTATTTGATAAACACGATTCGAAAAAAATAAAATATATTAAATTATTACGAACGCATACATACAGAAAATGCTACAATAAGGAAACATATCGCTTTGGCAAAGGTTATATTCTGTTATATTTAACGCGATGTATTGTAATTATTTACAAAATTATATGTACTTAAAAAAATATTAAAAGAACGGGGGTGGGTTGTGAGTGTATGAAAGTAAGGAATCCTTTCTCGGTTTAACAAAGTTACGTTTTGTATATCTTTTAGAAATTGTTACTATCTTCGACGTGATTTTACTACATTGTTTCATTGCAAAGTATATCTATACGTTATTCACATTTCATTCTATTTACGAGTGACAAGCACGTATAACATTAAAAGCAGAGCAACGTTTTCAATGCAACTCTTTCTATACCTAAGAAACAGTATTTTTCAAATCCACTTTTTAAAACATCGGTTTGAACTCTTTAATAAATCTACAATGCATTTTTATAAAAATACAAAATAGGCGCGATACAGCTTATTTATTTTTCGAAATCAAATATTGCCAGTAATAAATAAGAGTCCCCGCTTTTTGGGTAATTTGTTTTTTATAAGAATGCATATTTAAATTTACGAATTAGCCACTTTTCGCTATAGTATAATTCTCTATATTTTAAAGCTCTCTAGATTCTAATGGCAATCTAGCGACACTTTACCTTGATTAGTCGTCAAAATAATACATAACTATTTATAAAAAAAATACTATTAATAGTTATATTTGTTAACAAAATAATATTCTTCTACGCTAAACACCTTACAAATTTTTGAACTAGGAGGAAATTTAAAGTTCTTAGATGAAAGTTTAATTATTAATATAGCGGTTAGTCGCTATGCTGATTCGCCTTACTAATGTCTTGTTCGGACCGGCTTGGGAAAGCGAATACTTGTCTTCTTTTTATCTTAAGTAACATTATAACTTGATTTACCCTTGTATCATTAGTTTAAACACTGTTGGTTCAAAATTAAGCTTGGAAGCTTCCAAATTATATAACTAAGGATAAATTACAAATTGCGTGTTCTAAATCAGATTAGTAGGCTCGTTGAGTAACTGAAGGTATATTAGTGAATGATAGCAATCTCAGTATAATGAAATATTGAGATACTGACTGTGGATACTTTAGTCCAGCACCGAACGACTTGGTAAAGAGTTGAATGTAGTTATTTCCAATATTTTATCATAACACGAGATTATATAAAACACTTAAATAGGACTGTATCGGCACAGTAATCATGTAACGAAAGTAGTGCTCATAATATTGAATGTAAGGAATAATCAAAATGATATAATAACCAATGTTACATCTGTATTTTTTATTTGTAGTTATTGTGTGGTTAATCTTTCCTTATTTTATTATGTAACTAGAATGTTCATTTGTTTTTAGCCAGTACCATGTATACCTCCACAAATATGTCCAACTTTGCACATTACCAGAGTTACAAACACTACAATAAAGTTTATATAAAACCTTTCGTGTACTTGGCATAATTTTAATAGGTACCTTCATTATGTTCTTATAAATTAAGTTGGGTAACGAGCTCAATAGAATGAAAACGTCAGTTTTGTAGTGTCTAAGTGCATTATAAGAGCCGACTGAAGATATAACTTCGTAGTAACAGCTTGTATTATTTCGCCATATTGAAAACTCGCAATGGTTTTCCATAAACCACTAATTAACGTGCCTATTTCAAACTTATTACATTTAAACAGCCGATAAAAGCTTCAAATGAAGGCCTTTACGAGTTTTCAAAACGCTTTGAAAAGCCATTGAGTGCATCGCGTGTGTAAGGGGATAACAATAAAAAATATTTACAATAAAAATGTTTACTGTTCCTTTGTTCTTTTATTCCTTTAAATAATATTGGTGGAGAGACATCTAATAAGGCAACTTTGTATGGTTTATGGAAGTTATAAAAATCTGAAAAGTATACTTTAGTAGTCGCTGCTGACTCTGACTAACCTAGTAACTAGCCTGGGCGCCGTGGGAGTGCAGCATTTTTTTAACGGTATGTAATAGGCTCGCGTTTGACTACCAACTCACCTGATGGTAAGTGATGATGTGGTCGAAGATGAAGTACGCTTACCTAGAAGTAACCTATTCACTGTTGACTTGAAGACTCCTAGGTTATAGCTATCAGGAAACAGACTCCGACAGGGAATTCCACTCCTTAGCCGTACGCACAATTAAAGTATTCCCAAATTGTTTTGTGCGTATGGGTGGGATGTCCACCATGTAACGATGGTGCATCGCACCTTCTTAAAGCTTTCAATGTGAAGTACAAAAACAGATCAAAGTAATATAATATAAAACGTTCAATGAAATATTAATCCTAGCATATCTTAGCAAAACAATCCGAAGTCTATCCCAAGAAAGTCTGAGAAATTAGCTGAATCCAACTATTGCTTAGAGAACTGCCTTGCCGAACCGTACTGATTTTTAGTGTGAAACGAGAAAATAAAAATGAATTAATCCATGTAGTGTAGTCACAGTGATCCACGTTGTTACAATATTATTATCATGGACATATTCATTATTAGATTGTTATAAATAAAAATGTTAATGTAACAAATATTAACTTGCTCTTATCCATTCTCTATATCATAAAATCTTCCGGTGTAATTATGTGCATGAAGTTTTAAAATACCTAATTCCTCTAGTGGCTTAAATAGTTAGTACTGCCTTTGTATGTGGCGTCTGTCGTATAGATATCACCAATAGAATCCGATTTCATAATTTAAATGTCTATCTGAATCGTCTCTTCCATCTTTATATATACCAGCGCTTGAATTGGATAGTTAGGAGTTACCTACTTGGTAGCTGTTAGCAGAAGTGAATTCTAACAATTAATCTTATTTATCTTGTAAAATAGTGTGGTAAAACTGTTTTATAGATAAAGGTTTCTTATTACGGTTTATAGATATAAAATATACATACACACATGCTGCAACAGGTCGACAAATTTGAAGAGCCTAAGTAATGTGCAGTTGGCGTAATAGCTAACGCTCCAACTTTTGCAGTTTAACTAGCCTCACACGAGTGGCCGCGGGTTCAAACCTCCCGCGGCCACTCGTGTGAGGCTAGTTCTGCATCACTTTTCGTAAGTTACAAAATTCATATTTGGAATTTATAAAGAAACTAGTACAACAATTATTGCAAGATGGCAGCACTAGTAACATGTCACAAATGCAAAAAATTAGTAAACATAAAAAATACTGCTTTGTGTTCTGCCTGTGATAATCGGAATGAATTGGATTGCGATGGTTATCCAGAACATACGTATCGCCTCAAAGACGCGGAATCAAGAAAAAAGTGGAGATGTAAGGTATGCATTAGAAGCAAAAAATACGCTAATACCGACTGTACACCCAATATTACCGTGAGGAAAAAAGTAACATCGATGAAAACACCCTCACCAACGGAACAACCACAAAGCACTAAGGATATATTACGTGATGATTCGTTTAAACCTCAATCTACGGTTCAAAATACTGCAGATTTACTTGATTCCCACATATTGACTGAGTGCGAAACATCTATGGAATCGCATAGTACTCCCAACAAATTGTCAATGAGTGTTGACGGTACTGTGTCTGACTTAGTATCAGCCTCAGAAATGAAGGAGATAATTGCACAGCTCACACTAAAACTCGAAATTACCGAAAATGAACTAGGAAATATACTGTTGGAAAACACCGATCTACACAAGCAAATAAACAAGTTAACTGCAGAAAACAAAACATTAAAATCGTTATGCCAGTCGCCCTCCATATTTTCAAGTCCGGGTCCAAATACTAAGAAAAAGAGGCCAGCTCTGTCAACTCCACTTCACAACATACTTTCGGCACCATCCTCTTTACCATCATCATCCAGAAAGTTGAAATCCAAACCCAATGACAACGCAAATGTGTCATCCCTGGAGCAAGAAATCGTAACCTTACAGCAGCAATTAAAGGTTGCACAGCAAGAGATTTCAGCTCTCCATGAACGCATTGCAATCATAATGCAAAGTAGTTACAATGTCTGTGAACCTGCCGTACGTCAAGAACTGAAGCGAGACACGCTGACCACCGCCAGTGCTCAGACATGTGTTGCCACAGACGGGAATAATATCCCCGAAAGGAAGATATTTATCTTTGGTACTCAGCGTTGCGTCGGACTAGCAGCAGCCATCTCACATTCAAGGACTAATACGCAGTACGAAAAATACAGACTCGTTGCTGAAACAAAGCCAAATGCGCCTAGCAACGAAATTATAGCAAACTGCAGAAATACTAAATTGACCACTGAAGACAAACTTGTGATATGCATAGGTGAAAATGACAACAACCCTAACCTGTTGTTGTCTCAATTGCAAATAGTATTAAATACATTTATAAATAACACTATTATTGTGTTAAATGTCGTCAATAACATGTACCTCAATGTCCGTAAGTTAAACTACTCTATAAAAAATGTTTGTAATAGTTATAAAAAATGTCACTTCGTAAATCAAACATCCACAAATCTATCCGATGTTTGTAAGTCGATAAATTATGTTATAGATTGTTGTGATTATAGTGATAAGTATTTAAATCCGAGCGAAATACGAAAAATAATAGCGTGTAACAAATCAAGTTCCAAACTAAACGTTCCTACAGATAAACCCAAAAAAGGGACAATCCCTGTTGGTGTAGAATTTTATAGGGTTTGTGTTATTGGGGCTCCTTTGCATAGCTGGCAACATGAAGTAGTGGTTTAATTGAGTTGGGTTTTTAAAATGAGTTGATAGGAGTTATATAGGAGATGTTATTGTAATTGTAATAAACATAAAATTCAGAGGGGATAAACTACAGAATGAAGTAATTTATTGGAATAAAGGATCCTGTTAAATACCATCTTGGAAGCGTCCTGGGCCATAACCTGTTAAAAAATATTGAATCGTTCTCTTACCAAGATGTTGTAAGTGTGGGATCCTTTATTCAAATAAATTACTTCATTCTGTAGTTTCACTGCGTTTTATTTCATTCCAAAAAACCCTTTACAAAATTCTAAATTACATTCTATACATGTTTGATAAAATTGGTAAACTGCTCTAAAAAACTAAATCATTTATGATCGACCATATACAACCACTCCGACTAACGACTATATCTTTTAACTCTCAATATTTTCTACTTGACTTTTCTTTTCATCTATCTTGTCACATTTTAAAAACATTCCTAACAACATTTTGGTTTTAAATGCCATAGACTTAAAAAACCTGCCAGTAAACCATAGACATAAAATTCCATAAAACCAATATTACAACAATCTCTTACTACTTTGGTCGTATTGAGTGTACAACGCCCCACGAACGTAGTTCCTCTTTACAACACAACTCAAAAGGACAAATAGGGACTATACCTTATTACTTTCCTGTGTTAAACAAGCGTGACTCATTTTTTCGTATCTCAAACTAATAAAACACACCAGTTTAGAATACTCCATCAAAATATAGCGAGTTTATTATCTAAACAAGAACTACTACAAATTACTATTCAGGAGTTAAAAGAGGCGAATAATGATCCAGATGTTATATGTCTATCTGAAACCTTTGTTAAAAAAGGTTATGAAAATTATGTGAAAATCTGCAACTATAAGTTGGCTACCAGCTACTGTAGAGAAAAGCAAAGAGGTGGCACATGCATATTAGTGAAAATGGGTTTACCTTACAAAGAGCTATCATTTGTGAAAAACTACGCAACTCAAAACACGTTTGAAGCTTGTGGCATAGAAATAATAAATAATAAATTAATAGTAATGTGTGTTTATAGAACACCACAATCAGATCCAAATCTGTTTTTGGCAAAATTACATAATTTTTTGCACGATTTGTCAAATAAATATAAGTCAAAAATAAATATAGTTGTGGCCGGTGATTTAAACATAAATACTTTTAAAAAAGGTAACATCACAAATGGATTGCAAGATTTATCTAACAATCATAATTTAAAAATCCACATCACGGTACCAACTCGCAAATTGACTTGTATTGACCATATTTTAAGCAACATTGCCAACGCAACTGCTACTGTACTGCCCCTGTATCTGTCTGATCACGACACAGCACAAATGTTAAGCTTTCCAATCAAAAAGAAACCACAGAAATCAACAATATATATTTATAAAAGAGACTATAACGTAGACAACATCCGAAAATTTAAAGAATGTCTGAAAAATCTTTCTTGGTCCGATATTTATCTCGAAACTGACACTAACTGTGCATTTAATGATTTTCATGAGCTGTTGTGTCTATTGTATGGTCTCTGTTTTCCTAAAGTAAGAGTTAAAATCAATAGTAATAAGGAAAACAAACAAAAGTGGATAAGTAAAGGTTTGAGACAAAGTTGTAAAACTAAACGGAAGCTACGTTATGGATATTATAAAAATAAAAATGTAATTAATAAAACTAAATATAAAACCTACTCCAGTCTGCTAAATAAATGCATTTATAATTCAAAAAAGATTTCAAATATAAAATATATTCATAATCATGATAACAAGTGTCAACATGGAATGTCATTAAAACCGAAATAAACAGTAACACTCACAATGATAACATAGAAAGTATTAAATTCAATGAAACAATAACTACAGACCCTGTACAAATGGCTACTATATTTAATAACAATTATGTTAAATTAACGCATGTACAAGGGGAAAAAAGCACAAATCAAAACTGCTTCAAAAATACGTGTGTCAACTCTATGTTTCTTAGACCAATGGAGGTTAACGAGGTAAGACAGGAAATAATGTCTCTGTCCAACACTAGGTCGGAGGGCTATGATGAGATCAACACAAAAATCGTCAAAGCATGCTGCAACGAACTGACTGGGATTCTGACGCATTTAATAAACATGTCATTTTCACAAGGCACCTTTCCTGAAAAATTAAAACTGTCTTTAATAAAGCCCTTATTCAAGAAGGGAGATAAATGTGACATCAACAATTACCGACCTATAACTCTTATACCCATATTGCCTAAAATTTTTGAAAAATTTATGTTTAAAAGGTTAACTGACTTTTGCAATAAATTTCATATTATAAGTGACCAGCAGTTTGGGTTCCAAAAGAACAAGTCCACATCGTTAGCTATTTTTAGCAAGCTATACTTTCAAATATTAATTATACTATATAAAGCTAAATTACCACTCACTGACTCACTGACATAATTGTTCTCCCAGATGGTGGATGGGGAGGTGGGTATATTTTGACAGATTCGTAAACAAGTAACTCTGAAACCTACGGGAAAAGTGCCAAACCTCCCCTTTTCCCCCCCCTTCTCCCCCCTCCCTATCGTATCTCGGAAACTACGAGACCCGTATTTTTTTTTTTTACGGATTCGTATAGAGGAGGCTCGGTAAAGTAAAAACCATTTTTCAGTCGCCCCCCCTCGCCCCCCTTCTCACTCCCTTTAGGCGGATCTCGGAATCTAAGAGACTTGGAACATTTTTTTTTTCAGATTCATTTAGAGGGGCAATGCTTTAGTCGAAATACTTGTGCAACCCCCCCCCCATTTCTCCCCCCCTTTTTTGTTTTTTCTTTCACAAGCACGCGAGGTGCTTGCACCTCTCGCAACAGGCAAATGCTAAACCCCCCCCCATCACGCCCGCCCCCCCCACTTTTTTTTTTTTCACAAGCACGCGTGGTGCTTGCACCTCGCGCAACACGCAAATACTTGATTTAGAGGGGCAATGCTTTAATTTTTTTCACAAGCACGCGAGGTGCTTGCACCTCGCGCAACACGCAAATACTTGATTTAGAGGGGCAATGCTTTAGTTTTTTTCACAAGCACGCGAGGTGCTTGCACCTCGCGCAACACGCAAATACTAGTAATAATTATATAACTACAGGCCTCTTTTTTGATCTATCGAAAGCTTTCGATCTGGTGTCACATGACATATTGCTACAAAAATTGGAAGCTGTTGGTATTAGAGGACCGGCACTTCAGTGGCTGTCGTCCTATTTAAGCAATAGAAAACAATGTGTCATCATCAATAAAAAAAATGAAAATAATGTAATAATATCCTATTTATCGGAATATAAACATAATAAATATGGCGTTCCACAGGGAAGTGTGCTAGGCCCAATATTATTCCTCATTTATATAAACGACATCATAAAAATAACTAACCATAAATGCGTATTATTTGCTGACGATATATCTATTATAGTGACATCTAATAAAAAACTAAATACCGTTTCAGAACATGAACTTGACATTAATAATACAATTGAAAAATTATTGCATTGGCTTGACATTAACCATTTGATGATAAATTTAGACGAATCCGTTTACATCCAATTTAATCGATCAAAGAATTCCAAAAATGACATTATACTCAATATTAATAAAATCAATGAAGTAACGCGTACCAGATTTTTAGGTGTAATTATAGATAAAGACATTAACTGGAAAGATCACATAGACAATGTTAGCACTAAAATTAATAAATTTGTTTATGCATTAAAACAACTAAAAAATGTAACTAATATAAAAACTGCTGTAATGTCATACCATGCGTACGTCGAATCGTTGTTACGTTATGGACTAATAATGTGGGGGAACAGCACCGACTTCCAAAGAGCATTCATCGCTCAAAAAAAGTGCATGAGAGCAATTTGTGGACTTAAGCCGGACGACTCATGTCGACCAATATTTAAAAAACTTGGTTTTTTACCGTTACCGTCGCTTTACATCTACGAAATATGTGTGTTTGTTATGAAAAATAAGCAACTATTTAAGACTGCAAATGATGTCAATCCTCGGAACCGACGTGATCCATATAAGTTGGTGTTAAGTGATTTGCCTAGACTGTCTAAATACAATAGTAACTGCTTGGCAATGTGTGTGTGCATTTATAATAAAATACCAAGGCATTTCAAAGCCTTAAATACAAAATTATTTAAAATTAAATTTCATAAGTGGTTACTCGAATGTAGTTTTTATAGTTTAAAAGAATTTATAGATAAAAAATGTTGATGACGATGTCGATTGTTGTTGCTTAACTTGTCTTTAAAATTTTGCATGCTATGTTTTATCCTAGCTAAACATGCTTGTGCCTCAATTTGTATTTAACACCCTTGTATACCATGTTTTACGCAAATAAATATTCTATTCTATTCTATAAAACATAAATATACTGAAACCACAGAGATCAATGTAAGCAAAAAATAAAATTATTTTAGTGGCCTGTGACGTTCGGTATTATTTATACCGGTACATAGATGAAAGTATAAAAACTCCCACGGTTGTTTATTTTATGTCTTTGAATGATCAATTCAGCGAAACATAAAATTATGAGAATACATGCTGATGGACAATTGGACAAAGATTGATGTTTGGAAATACACACAGACTTGCTTACTGTTACTAATATAATAGGCCGTAGGTATTAATTTAGAAAAACATTCTGTTTCAGGTGAAACAAATATCTGAGTAGCTCTATGGGGCCCCTGTGTAAGCGCTGAATCTGCAGCAGCGACCAGCTCGCCAGCTGTTCGCGTCTCAGAGGGTCATGGCCATCCGGATGATCTGGGGATACCGCACGATCTCCGGGGAGGCGGCGAATCTTCTTGCCGGATTGCTGCCGTGGGATCTGGAGGCAGTAGCCCTTGCGCGCGTGCACAATTGGCGCGTGGAGGTGCTAAGCCAGGGTGACACTCCACTACCGTGACAAATCACGGTTCAGCCGACAGAACTCCGGCGCGATCTCACGACGGCATGGAAAGAGCGGCTGTCCCAACCGAAGGCTGGGCACGCCGCAATCGCGGTGATAAGTCCCTTCTTTGAGGAGTGGCTGGAGAGACGCCACGGCGTCCTCACCTTCCACCTGATGCAGGTGTTTAGCGGACACGGCTGTTTCGGGAGGTACCTGTTTCGGATTCAGCGGGAGGACACGCTCGGGTGTCATCATTGTGTGGACCACCCGGAGGACACGGTGGAGCATACGGTACAGGTGTACCCCGCTTGGGCAGAGCTCCGCCGTGTCCTCATTGAGGCGATCGGCGGCGGTGACATCTCGCTTTATGCTTCTTACTACAAACTACTGAGACTATGTATATGAATATGAACCTAAATTAAAATTATTTATAGTTCTTTCATCGCAAATAACACCCGGAACGGTCCATAGGCTCGTAAAAATGTGCCGGCCGGTGTGAAGTAACTAATAAACGCGCGAGGTGCCACATCTATAAATATCAAGTTATTCTTATAATCTGTAATAAAATCTTGAGATTTTATCTCTTTGTCCTGGTTTGTATTTAATAAAAAGTAAAACAGTGACTTTATTGCAGTGAAATGATAAAATGGGAACATGAAACGATATGTTGAACAAATCATAAACAATTTAATTGATTCGAAAATAAGTTGAAATTGCCCAATAAGAATTTATGTATACTATTATGATATAATATTAATTTTAAAGCTTTATATTACCCACTTTGAAAGCAGTTAAAACATCATCCTATTTTTATTTGCAACCAATTTACATAAACATTGATTCAACACTAACACTTCGCGAATGCGATTACGACCGCTCTCAGCGGCAATGCGTGCCAACAGGCATTTTTAAATATTTGACCTATTTTTAGGCACCGCTAATAATAATTAGAAAAGGTAACGTGAACCTCTCAGCGATCTCAGCTGGCAGAGAATTCCGCGAGAAGCTTTGGGAGATTGCATTTATCGTTGTGGCAACACCGCAGACCGTGTTTCGTTTCTATTCGGTAAAATATTTCTGGCTTATCGTTCTTTTTAACCTGAAGATAAAATAATCAAGTTTTTCTGGTTGATTTAATACAATACAAAAGACAAAAACATGAAAAAGCACATTTTAGGACAATAAATGGAGGCAAAACCAAATCATAAAGCAGCAACACCAGTCCAGAAAAAGTTTGACATTTCGAAGTGAAGTTGTGAACGCAGTGAACGTGTGTGTATTTTTTTTCAATAAAAATATTTATTTTTATGTAGTGATTGTAAGGAAAATGTAAGTTTTTCACATAAACATTATAATCTTATACCTGTAGTGTAGAAATAACAACTTTGAGACTGTTAAACTTTTGTATAAACGCGTACTAACACTTTATTCCCGGAAACGCTTTACTGCTTTATTTTTAAAAAGAAAAAAAGTGAAAATAAGACCTTTGTAGGTTGGATCATCTGTGCATTCCAATGTTATTACGCTGGGCGGGGTCGTGGAACCTTTCGCGATGGTATTTCCCGCGAATACTTGAATTTGAGTGAAATATGTGCGCGCGTACTGTGTTTCTTAAAATAGACAAAATGATTGGCAAGGTATATGAGTCAATTGTAATGTGTTAGTAGGTGATGGTCAGGTAACCGAAAATAATATTTTGTTTTACCTTAGCCTAAATACCATGATTGTGTCACAGAATATTTTAAAAATACTTTTTTTTCAAGTACGTGTTCTATATTTTTTTAATAGTTCGTTAGTTACTCTGTTTTATCTTAATAAGCGATGTGTTGTCGTTTTAATTATCAATTAAGTGGTAGCTTACGCAATATATTTAGTGTATATATATTTGATAACAGACTTAAATATGATTCTTCAAACAGGAGAAAATATGACCCAAAGCATTAATTACTTTGCAACACAATGCCATTCTTTAAAAATAATCATTCAAATAAAGAAATAATGAACCATCGTCACATCTGCATTCATAAGTACATAGTAACAGATAATACAGCCATGTAACGGACAGTAGCTATTCAGTGATAAAGGAATCCATTAGGTTAGCTGCATTCCCTGGATTACTGGACAGATAAGATACAGAAATGGGTGTTACTCTATTATTTATGAAAGAAGTTGTTACTGTCTGTCCAATTAGTTTACTTTTAGAAATAGTCAAATATTTAGTGTATGAAATTAAACAAGACTTGTCAATTACACAATTTAAATATCAAGTTGGACTTTTGATTGGTTTTACTAAATTGTTTGTTGAGATTTTATCTAATTAGTTAGTGTTGTCAATTACTTAAACTAAACTTTTAATTTCTTAATACTTTCATTTTAATTCTTTTTCAACTCTACTTCAAAAAGGAGGAGGTTCCCATTTGGTTGGTATTTTTAAGTATGGTGAATCATTGAGGCATTTAAACAAGCCTAGATTAGACAAATACATAAATTATGTATATTAAACTAAAATCTAGTGTCGCATTGGCAGTAATATTTTAATAGCATAAGCAATGTTAGTTGAAATTTACTGAATGCATAATAGTTTATAAGTAGGTGTATTTACCAATATGAATAATAGGCATTCCTGCTGATTTTACTGCAAATAGACACCTAAAAAAGCATTTTACTTTTATTATATACTAGCTGCTGCGCACAACTTCGTTTGCATGGGACGGTTTCCCGCTTAACTCCCGATCCCGTGAGAATTACGGGATAAAAGTTATATAGGAAGCCTATGTGTTATTCCAGGATATCAACTATCTACTTACCAAATTTCATTAAAATCCATCCAGTAGGTCCGGAGATTGACGTGTACAAACAGACAAACTTTTTTAAATTCATCCTCTATTACTGTTTCTTTACCCTCCTCTATTATTATTTTTGTAAAAATATTACATGCACAGACACTTTTACTGTTTTATTATAATATAATAAAACAGTAAAAAAGTGAGTCTGTACATCAGTGGCGAAGGCTCCATACAACTCGATTCCTACCGGCTTCCCTTTTGAAATATGGCAAATATTAGTGTATTATTTTATATATGAATAGTAATCTATTATTTTCAACAATATTTCGAAGTCCGCCACAGGGCTATAGTTTTCACGCATCACACTTGAGCAAGGTAAGCATTTTTTGGTCCGGCTTCCCTTTTATGAAAATTCACCCTTTGCCACTGCTGTACATTTTATATTTTATGTATTGAGAACTTCTTTAGCTCAGTCATTGACCTCAGCTTGCATTGTGGCCTTGAATTAGATTTTTTTAATTCGAGGGGAAGTAAACATCTTTTTTGTTTAAGAGAATAGCTCTAGGTGGAGTGGAAGGAAGTGCTATGCACTGCTAAGAATTCCTACTCATTAAAGACCCACCGTGTTCCTTCAATTGCCTTGCGTTTCGGGGCAGCGCAGCGGCGTCTCGTTTGAACGTTCCCGGAATCCCGTTTATTAGTTAATTTATTAATATTATTTTTAATTATTAAGCCCTAATAAATATTTCATTTATTAGGGCTGACTGCTCTTTAATTGCTCTTTTGAGACGCATGTGAAACACGACGCGCCATCGACTCGGCGGAAAAAGACGCCTTACGAACTTCGATTCGCCAACAATTTTTATGGTTTTCAGATTATCTGCCGAAACATTTTCAGAAGTATGCAACATAACATAAACTCGCATAGAATTGAAGACCTTGCGTGGAAGTACTCAAATACATATCACTACGTCATCGAATTTAACGGTTTAATTTTGCCAAGGTTTGAAGTACCTACATGAATCTGAGCGGTTTGGCTATTGTTTGAATCTGAAATGACTAGTAGTGTAGTGAGGCTCTAGTTCGGCTCCATCTGCACCGCATATAGGAACCATCACTAATTAGTCACTCAAAACAGTATATTTTGTTTATGGAAAAAGCCAATCTGTTACAAAACATGATGGCTCATCTTATATAAAAAATTTGAAGTAGAAATACAGAACGGATGTAATAGCCAACTCAGCTAGGTATTTCGATGCCTCAAAGAGCAGTCGGCAGCTGTGACGAGGCCAGAGCCGGATTAACCCTGTCAGAGGCCCTAAGGCAATGGCATTCTCGGGGCCCCTTTTCTTACTTTGACTGACCAAATCGTGTGTGAACTGAGGAAACGAACATTAAGGGCCGTGGTCTTTAATATATTTGTTTACTTATTCCCAGATTTGTTCTAAAATTGTATTAATCCTACTACTAAATCTAACGATTTGTATTTTGTGAGATAACAGTGAGATTCACACGCACATCAAATTCTCGTTCGAAGAAACATGTTTTCTTGGTGCGTGCACTGGGGCTGGGCCCCTAGTTGATGCGGGGCCTCTAGGTAGTTGCCTACTCCGCCTAATGGTTAATCCGGCCCTGGACGAGGCCCGATAGTACCATTGTCGGGGTTGCGGAAATGTACTAACGAGATACCGCAAGGGCAGAAGTAACAGGGTGGGTTTTTAGTCATTAGAAGTTTGACAATCCCTTCCGCTCCATCCAGAGCTAGTAGTTATTTGATGATGTTCCCCCTAAAAAAAAGTTCCGGCTTCTGGAAACAAGAAAGCCTCAGTATACTCCCAGGGTAACCCCGTTATTTTTTATTAAATGATAAACACGGCCTTATCGACTAGTCCATCTCACCTTGTGGTATATTTATTATTATACCTATACTGTAGAAACTGTGGTCTAACTAACCCCAAGACAAGATCTTTAACGTGAGCGCTCTAATCAAGGCGCCCGCCATCGTGTCGTTTTCAACGTGCAACCCATTAGTTCTGGCGACAAATTCTTAACCTACTTACGTCTCCCATAGTAACCCAATTCTGTCTACAACCACCAGCTTTACATAATAGTATTAAAACAGTTGACACAAACTTTTATTTTTTTGGTTTAACTATTTTAAAATTTGTTTTTCTGTATAATGTGCCAAATTGAAATGTTGACATAATCTTGCAGCTGAACTGAATTGATACCAGTTTGAGAAACCGTTAAACTCGCACAACCCGGCCAGTTACTGAGAAACATCAACTAGGGGTCTATATGAAATTAAACGCAATTATCAAGATTACGAATACGAACCATTCATTTCAAAGACACTTTGCCATTGTCTCTGAAGTGTAAGCTGGACTGAACATCCAAAAGCCCAAAGTCAAGTTTTGCCAATATGCAATGGAGTGCAGTATGTTAGGTGTTAAATTAACAGATGTTCACCAATCACCACACTGCGCTACTAAACGTAAATCGTAGATGCGGTTCAAAAGGTTGCTCAACTTAAATTGGAATGGGCAGGACATATCTGCCAGATATACAGACTTGCTGTGGCCCGCAAAATTAGTGCCCCGAGACAGCTACACACGAGGTAGCGGTAGACCACTAAGGTAGGACGACCTGGATGGCTTTCTTAAGAATTGGAAGGAAGAGGCGCAAAGTCGGAAAGAATGGAAGGAGGCCTTAGCCCCGTAGTGGGACAGTACGGGCTATTAGTAATAGTACATTGTTCACCGAGAGGAGAAAGTGACCGATTACTGTCGAGGGTGTCGTTTGAAACACCTGGCTTTAAAACACCCGAGATCGGGAATCGCACTTTCTCTCGAGTGATACATAGTGCTTTATACTACACCTACGAGGAAAATAAATAGTACTTTTCAACATTGAGTACATAGACCATAACGTACTTGGTATTTTTGCGCTTTTTCACTAAAATAAGCTAGCAAAACAGTTTCAGAAAAAGATGCCGCATTTTTTTCACTTTTCCATTGCAAAAAATCGTCATAAGTTTTATTATATTTTTTAATTGATTTCTGTGGTAAAAGGTTATCAATCAGTATTTTTGCTGTTTCCTTCAACTGCGGCGGAGTTAAAAAATCTTCATCATCACTATCACTACTTATTATTTTGATAGTTTTATTTTACTTTCTACGAAAACTGAATCCTCAAACAACACACAAATTGAAAATGGCGCCAATGGCGTCTGCAATTTTCACATGTTCTTTTTCAAATTGTTTATCCTGCCGCCGCAGGGTCGCACTGCCAGCCCGACACCATCCAACACACAGCTAGTGGCCAGTGTCATTTTGCGAACTTGGAGATAAAAACTCACTGTAAAAACTTTTTGGCTTTTGATATTTAGGTTACCGGCGCATAGTCTTACCCAAAATTAAAAAAGAAAAACCACGTAAGAAATGGATTTTCATACACTTTTCTGTCCCGCTCATATGCGTTTTCTCCCCGCATATTTGTTCGATATGCAATGACGTACTTTCTACCGTAAATTTGATAAAGTATCAAGGTACTTTCCAAGCAGGTGTAGTATAAGTATTTTACTGTCCCAAATACAATAAATACATTTAACGTAACGTAATTTGCTTTCGTTGTTATAAACACATAATGTTTGCACATGATTCCTTGTTTTTAGCTACTGTATTGTACTGTATTCGGATGGTCGTTACTACGCATTTGTAGTCTCAGATCTTATTCCATTTTAATATTTGTTTATTTTTGTGAGCGAACGTGCGCAAACGTTCGCCCTGCCAACTAAGCATGGTGATTTCCACGGAATAGATGAATAAGGTTGGAATGGTAATATGGGCGTGGCGAGCGCGCCACATTTATGATACGACAATCATAGCGCTACCGATTAATTCATTCACCGCGTTTAGTGCGCTTCGGATTATTTCGGAACACAGAGCTGACTGAGCTCTGCTTTAAAATGCCGTGTTGTGCAATTATAACCTGTAAAACAAAAAATCTGACCGCAAGTATAGAGCGTGGAGGTATATCTATCCATCGGTAAGTCGAAAATAACATTTAATTACAATGGTATTTGTAAAAAACATAAAAATATTCTGATCACTATGAAATTCCGAACATTAACAACATTATTGCAACAAGTTCCAAAAAGTATACATTGCCCGTTGTGTACTCGCTTAATCAACGCAATGACCAAGTCCGCTTACAATGTACTACATGCGCCACACTTCAACCATTGACGTTTTGTCCTTTGCCCTGATTGGCCGTGATGCACGGCGCATGTTTATCAATAGTGAGTTACAATCAGTAGCAAGCTCTCGATTTAAGTGTATGTAATTTATTTGTGTGCGTAATTCGTATACGTAACGGGCCTCTTGCTTGTAGTAGAGCTAAAGAGTGGGGAGACAAGCGGCGACACGCGTTCTCATACAAATCAGGAACTATTTCCTTTCTAACCTCTTTTATCTGTTCTGTGGTGATTATGACATTTTTGGTAGCTTTTGTTTATAATTATAAAATGATCTACGGATGAAACGGCGGATACACACCTATTCTTGCAGAATATGATCTAGGGTTTAGCGGACCACAGTTTAAGAGTGATATATCACATCTTAATAACGCTATAAATTGACGAGGATAGTCATCAGTCGAAAATATAGACTTGACTTTCTTCCGCGTTTTGCTACAAAATCATAAACAAAAGTTACAGAAATCAATGAACAAATGATATATTAATTCGCAAACAACTCTGTGAGACTGATGAACCGTATTACAGGAAAATGTCTTGTTTACATCACATGATGTTACTGCTACTTAGCACCCTAACAAAATGAAAAAAGAATCATTTCAAATCATTCATGTCACTTCAAAAGTGTCTGTAACTGAAACATATAATTTGATTTATGAGGCTTCCGACAAGCGTTTTGTTAATCGCGAAAAGAACTTTCCATCCAAGATTCTTGATAGTGACGAATTAGACATACCTCATACACTCTAGATGTTGAGATGTTTTTAAAAGAATATGGGAAAGTGATTGCAGTAAATGTGATGCTACGATCATTTAGATTTACGTTTTAACTCATAGTGTAATTATTATGATTAATGAGTTGAGAGGGATATAACGATAGTTAGCTAATAAATACGAGAGAACTAATTAGAGAGTAAAGAACTGACAAATGATACTTTTAAAGAAGAGTTACATAGAAGTTTGGTTTAGGATTAATGTCCAACATTAATACCTAACATTAAAAAGCAAAAGGTCACTGGACTATTATATTGAAGTAGGTACTAATTATTTTCCATCTGTAGCCTAGGGACCGTTCAAGTATTACGTAAGCACTATAGGGGGCGTGGGGGTCTTTGTTTTGCTTATTTTTGATGACATGGGGGGTGGGGGGATCTAGATGGTGATTACGTCAGCAGTAATTATTTAATTTTTTACACATTAGCAACACACATTGTCTATTCTTCAAAACGTAATGCATTTTCGGGGATTCCTACAAATAATGAATTTTTGAATTCCGTGTCAGTAAAGTTTATTTAAATGAATATTATGTGCGTTACAGACTTATATTCCAAAGCTATTCCTTATTTCTAGATTTATAACTGCTGCTCATGAATCAATCAATTGTACCAATGTTTACGTAAGCATGGGGGGCGGGGGGTTAAAGCTTTGCTTACTTTTGCTGACGAGGGGGAGGGGTGGGTTAATAATTGTAAAAATGTGCTTACGTAATACTTGAACGGCCTCCTATCCTATTCTCATTATCATCTGTTTAGCCATTTCTCAATAATATCAGGATCGGCTTCTAGTCTTACCGTATGCAGCTGAGTCCTATTGTCTTACATGCAGTGACTGCCTATCTGACCTCCACAACCCATTAGCTTGATAACACAATAGCCCTTTTCAAGACCGTTGTCAAATTTTCGTAGTAGTTACAGGTGGTCACCGGGACCAACATCCCAACGTTCATTCCGAGGCACAGAAAGATCTCGATATAAATAATTAAGATAGTCACTCATCTACGGACCGTATGATCTTAAAGATTGAATCGTTCGGCCATTAATATTTAGCCAAGGGCTCCTCCCAAATCCAGCTTACATCCAGCTCAGGACATCCGGAGATCAGCTCTCACAAACGAACAATCTATAAATTTCGCCTTCTCTGAATGACAGTTAATCTCTGGGAAACAAAAGCGTTCGAGTTCTTTAGTACGCAAATGAAAAGTAAAAATAAGGTCAGGGTGACGTCAACTTCCAAGCATTTCTCGTTACAATGCCCCATACGCATAACTACTCGTACTTAACTTCAATTATTACCTACAACGCCTGCAACAAGGTTTTAGAGAGTGTAGAACATATTTTAACACCGCAGTGGAAGATACTTTTTGTGGACATAAGTTGGATAAAAGTCATTGACCAGATATCAATTACGTTATTTAACTTTTCGTGATCATTAACTATATCGGCTTTCCTCTTGTGGCCTATTCTGAAGAAACTGCGTGTTTGGGATAATATAAAGTAATCTTTTTAGCAGAAAGAATATTCTGTCCAGTGTTTCCAGATATATAGATATAGACAAACAACGAAATAACAAAACTACCATGAAAATGGTCCGTTTTAAACTTAGCCTCCCAAGAATTTATAGGTCTCATACAGTAGTTCGAATTGTTGTAATTTAATTGTAAGTGTAATTTTTACTAGGTACATCCGTTTACCTTCTTAGTTTCCAAATTGCGTGTTTGTTTTTCACTGTATCAGAAATAAGAAACATCATCTTGTTGATTGATATTATACACTATAAGATGACTAGGCATTTCCTAAACATCCCGTATAGATTTCCAGGTAAAATTGAGTCTAGCAAATCCAAGTAAAATAAAAACAAATAGAAGCATTGAACGCTAGATGTAATCCTGGTTTCAGTTGAAACCAAATATTTTCACAGGTGCAAAATAGATTATTGAATCCGACTGAATGTATCGCACTTGCATTAAAAATAAGTTCAAATTGGTTGGAGATTCTATATAGGTTTTACTTGGGTTTTGTATGGCAGTTTTATCAACTTCGTCTACTATCTTATTTGGGTCTCACTGCTAAACAAAGACTGGTTTTACCAATCACCATACTGCTGAATCACTCAAATCCAGGTCTTATCTTTGACAATATACTCCCTATACATCTTGCCGCATGCCGTTGCTATTTAGGGCATCTCACTTACAAAATGAAGTCTATGCCGTCTATGATTAATCTCCCGCTGTTTAGTTCCGTCTTTATCGAGTCATCAAAGAATTTCTGCTCCAAAAGTTTCAAGAAACGTTTTTAGGCCACGCTAAGTTAATTCAGCAAGTTAATGATCGTGTCAATTCATGCCTTAGACTCACAATTGGCTCGATTGGTCACTGTGATTGAATTAGGACTGCAAACATTCATTATAATCAATACTGTTTGCTTTACCCTCTTTAAACAATGTGATAATATAACTGTCGCAGTAAGCATTGTGTTAAATACATGTAAATTAGTTATGTAATAATTTAAACTTATCCATTGTTACGCAGTAGATGAGTTAAATTATCCAACTCCATTAAAAGATTATTTATTTTAGTTTTTGCTTCTTGCTCAGTATGAAGAATATGTTAAGGTACAATGTATGTAGGTACCTTGCTTATTACAAATGTATTAGCAATATCCCTTTTGTTTGTAAGGTTAGCACGGATGTTATTTATGAACGTCATGGTTAACGTAACAATCAGTCTCATTAATGTTTGATTCTCTTTAATCTTTACCTCATTTTCCTGTTCACGATGATAGTACGTCATGAAAGCCGCTGAAATATCGCTCGACAAACTAGCGTAGATGATAAACGACTCACCATTTCCTTTACATACATTTTCTTATCGTATAGTTTCGTATTAACACTATCAAGTATTTCTTCTGCAAAAAACCCGTTCTAATGGATACGATACGCATTAACCAAAATGTCATCCACTTTTCTGCCAATATTCCCTCGTCACAAATCGTCGAGCACTGTAGTGAAAATTGCGCGCGTGATTGGATTCGTGTGGCGTTTTTTATCCATTTATATTGAACAAGTGATTCAGTTCTTTTTTGTTGATTTGTCAATTCGTTTCCTGTTTATTGTTTTGATATTTTGTCATATTGGAAACGTTGCACTTTAGTTGATGAATGAGAATATCTTAGTTTTCTGAAGAAAGTTATTTCAGTTCAAATCTTATCTTGCATTGGTTTATTTTGTAGCTGTTTCAGAATTGAAATGTTCTTGTTCATCTGGTTATGCTTCACTGAAGTTTATATGGGTATCCCGTACTTCACTAAACTTTTAGAGAACCCATCAACATGACTGGTTGTCAAATTTTCGCCTGGCTTCTAGCCAACCGTAAAGACTGTACGATTTTTGCATGCCAGCCATCTAAAGGCTTACTCTATACTCCATATTTAATGTCAAACATTACTTTGTTCTATTAATGATTCACAGTTCAACGTTACCATTGAATGAATCACCTAGGATTCACGTGTCAATTAAAATATGGTCACAAGTAACCATTTAAAAAAAAGTAAACAAAACTACTACGTGACAAATTGTCTATCAAGTTATACATGTAACAAACTATAAATTAGAAGCATCAATACTTGTTAATCAGTATGTTCACTGTAGTTTCCATGTCAATACAGGAATTTAAGATGTTTTTATTGAGTGTTAATTGCTTAACTTTCCATCGTAAAATGCCTTACATTTTGTTGAAGCTGAGTCACATATGTTCGCACTTATCCTCACGCAATTTCTTGACGGTAATCTTACTGAGGTCTGACAATATCGAGATCAAATACTTAAAAATCTTAAGACAAAAGCTGAGATAAGATCACTAATATAATATCCATATCCATACTTCCATATCCATACTAATATTATAAATGCGAAAGTAACTTTGTCTGTCTTTTTACCTTTTCACGCCTAAACCGCTGAAACGATTTAGATGAAGATCGTGAACTACGCGGGAAAAACCTCCCACGCGAACGAAGTCGCGGGCAAAAGCGCATGAAAACACAATGTATCTCACAAGTAATACATATATAAATTAAATTGTTTATTGCGATTGCCAAGTCAATCTATTTATTTAAAACGGTAAAGATTATAATATTGATATGGTCACTATAAGATGTCGTTAGGTTAGATAATTACGTAACAACTTAGACAGAAGGTCCCTTAAGTAGGGACTGAATAAATTAATAACCGACTTGGTATTACATGGATCTCACAACTTTTTACGGTAGAACAACTAAGTTGCGAGACTTGGTTTTTTGACAAGTATTGTTTTTTATGGGATTTCATTGCTTTTTGTAGAAAGTCCTACTTTTTTCCTTTCCGGTACCTTCTACTTCTTGTATACCAACAAAGAATTTTCTTAAAGCCCTCTCTCTGTCTTATGAGCTTTTCTTATTTTTGTAGGTAGCCTTCTTTTTTTTATTTTCCGGTACTACTTCTTGAACTTCAGCTAAAGTTTTTTTCAAAGCCCACTCCCTGTCTCTATGGGTTTTTTTCGGAGACTTTGATACGCACATATGAATACGCACGTACGTCTTTTCCATTAGTTAGTAATAATTAATGCCGCACTCGTCAAACGTCTCGGTTAAAGTTAATCCATAAGTAAGTAATTATGCAATTTCGGGCAATTTACTCTACTTAATACTCCCCAATACTCTTAATACTTCTTGCTTTTTTATTCCGTTGACCATTTAACAAGTTTACCTTTGAGCATAATTATTATATCTAGATACCTATCTACACTGGAAGACGCGGTGGAGCATATGGTCGAGGTGTGCCCTGCATGGGTGGAGCACCGTCGTATCCTATAGAGGCGATCGGCGGCGGCGACTTCTCGCGCCCTGCTCTGGTTTATACCATGGTGCGAAGCGAGAGGGAATGGGATGCAGTCACCTCCTGCTGCGAAGCAGTCATGCTAGTGAAGGAGGAGGCCTAACGTGCGAGGGAGAGGCAATTATCTTCCTCGCGCCCCAGCCGCCGGGGGAGACGCCCCGGTCGTCGTGGATCGCGAGTCGATTTCGGGCCACCGTAGGCGCGAGCCTGCGGATGGCGAGTAGGGGTCGCTCACCGTCCGGTAAGGATCAGGCCCGGGTCGGCGGCGCGATGTGTTCCACGCGCGCCTCAAAAAGCTGTTAATACCAGTGACGGGGCCTCATAGGGCCATTGCCTGTCGGGGTTTGCGGGAAAGTTCCATCGAGATAGGTACCGCGGCCCCGGAACTTTAGGGCTTCCGAAGGAACAGGGTGGGTTTTTAGTCAGTAGAATTCTGATACACCCCAGCGGAAGAAGTCATTCGATGATATTTTTCACCAAGAAAAAAAAAAGTACCCATCTACATCTATTATTTCATTATATTATACAGGTACACTGATTAATTAACTGCAAATGTAACTTTGTAATCCTATATATTTATATGGGATTACAAAGTTATTTATGCAGTTGATGTATCTAGAAAACTGGAACGAAATTGAAAAATATTATAGTTTTCCCTTGATTCATATACTAAACACTAATTGTATTCTAAATTTGAAGCTTCTATGTCTGCTAGAAGTGCCTTAGACTTTTGATAATCGGTCAGTCAGTGAGTGACAAAATTAACAAAATTAAGGAACTTTGACTCGTTATAATTCTTAAACTACTGGTGCAAGTTGAATGAAATTCGAAATATATCGTGTTTATACAATGCCTGTTTGGTTACTGAATATTCAGGCTTCTAGTTTTATCCACAACGAAGTTATAGGGTATCGAAAATGGCCTGAATTGCCTCGAGAAAAGAATGGTACGGCCGTGCCGCTTTTTTGCTCGACTTGGCGGGGCACTGCCGTGCCCCCAGATCTTTCTGATTAAAAGTGCTCATAATGATTATGATGAAGACCAAACTAAGAATAACAGCCCCTTAAGTAGTGGTTTTTATGTATGCAAAAAGTCCGTCTGTCAATCGGTGTTACATAAAAAGTTTATGTTTGTCCACATTCATTGTTTTTGTCTTTGTATTTATCTTGTTATGATCATCTTGTTATTACCGAGTTAGAAACAGACATGACCATCGCATATAGAAATAGAATGAAATGTTAACATCAGCCAATCTTGGTTCGGGTTGCCATGTTGTGTCACCTTCGCACAAAGTCCCAACAACCTCTCGAAATCGTTCAGTCTGCCAAAACTCATAAATACGAATATTCTTACCCACTTGGAACAGCTTGGAACTAATCATATTAGCGATGACAGATTCTTAAAAGTACTGGTAACCCAGAATGTCTATGAAATTTTTTAATTACGTTGTTCAGGAAAATATAGGTGACCTATTTGAAAGACTGGTGAGACTTTGAAAGTCATGGCCACTAAAGATTTTAAGGCCAGAATTCTGTATTGAATTGTCAATGATCGGTCTTGAAAAAATTTTAATTTAAACGACAATATTATAAATATCCAATACCAAAAGAATGCGGCTGAGGGACAGGTATCTTGAATCCATGAGGAAACAATCCTGTTTACGCAAAATATAACAACTAAATATGTGGTTAGTGAAGTCATAAATGATGGCCTGTTTTCTGACAATGAAGTCATTGTACTGCCTACTTCAACTCCGGAACTTTGGCCCTTACTGCGGTCGAACGTGTGTTTTTTCCTGAATGTTATCTAGTTCAATAGTTGAGGAGATTTTAAATTGCCAGGACTTTAGTAGCAGGTCAACGCTCTTTCTAAATCATGATGAAAACGGTTATTATGCAGTAGAGTTTTCTAAAATGGCGCTACTAATCAACGTCAGGTACATTAAAAAAAAAAATATATTTGCTTAAATTGTACAGAAAACACTTATTTTAACACTATGCAGCATTACAAATAGGGCAAGGAATATGTTTACTCAAAAAAAAAAAAACATAAAAATCGGTCAACCCGTTTCGGAGGAGTTCGATAACAAACAGATAATCAACTGCTTAGCTTTTCCCATTTATGTTGGGGATGGCTTCCTGTCTAATCGGATAGAGCCTAGATGACTTCAACAGCTCAGTAGCTGGCTAACGATAGGACTTTTTTCTTCCGGGTGGGAAAATCATTGAATGACTTCTACCGCTCTGGGTGGAGCGGAAGGGAGTGTCAGACTTCTACTGACTAAAAACACACACCGTTCCTTCAGCTGCCCTTAAGTTCCGGGCCACGGTATCTCGTTAGAGCATTCCCGCAAACCCGGACCCCTTGATAGGACTGGAGTCAGATTTTCTGACTTCTGAGATCTTCTGTTCATTTTACTCGTAACGACTGTTAATGTCAGATTAACGGGCTTTCCGTGCCACACATTTAATATCTATACTAATATTATAAAGCGGAAAAGTTTGTTTGCTTGAACGCGCTAATCTTCGAAAGTACTGGGTGGATTTGGATGCAATTTGGTATGGAAGTAGCTTGAAGCTTGAGGAAGGTTATAGGCTACTTTTTACGCGACTGCAAAAAAGGAGAGTTATGTTTTTACCGTGATAGAATCCACGGGAGCGAAGCCCCGCGTGAGTACTAGTATTTAATATTGGAAGTCATTTAAAAAAAGAACATTGAACGAAAGGACCTTTCCTTTTCAATCCTTCCGTTCATTCTCTTCTCATCACATCACGCATCTTTAAGAATTTAAGATCCGCTTACATGACCTACTTGTGGGCGCGGGCACCGCTTCTTGACATTTACGATTTTAAAAATAAGTTGGTGCAGCTTGACAGCGGATAAACAAAGGTTTGTTTTATGATGGCCTTAATACGTTTAGTGTTATTATTTGATGAAATATAAAGCAGCACTCTGAAATAGATTCTCCGAATAGATTTCAGTACCTACTTACGTAGCTGTGCAGATCCATTTGGAAAATTACACAATCTAATTCCGTCAAGCCCGTTCCATCATCGGACTACAAGACAAACGGCGATGCGCCATCGTTACATGGTGGACATCCCACCCATACGCAAAAAACGTTTTGGGAATACCTTCATTGTGCGTACGGCTAAGGACTGGAATTCCCTGCCGGAGTCTGTGTTTCCCGATAGCTATAACCTAGGGTCTTTAAGTCAAGAGTGAATAGGTTACTTTTAGGTAAGCGTGCTCCATCTTCGACCACATCATCACTTACCATCAGATGAGATGGTGGTCAAACGCGAGCCTATTATCAATAAAAAGAAAACAAGAAAATCGTGCCAAAATTTACATGGAATTTAAATTGTACAAGTATCCTTATACATTTAAATATATCGAAGTGATTCCAAATTACCTTTTTGATTCTGGGTTGGAAAATCATCAAATGACTCCCCTCCTCTGCTGTGGGTGGAGCGGAGGAGGGAGTGTCAAACTTCTACTGACTAAAAACCCACCCTGCTCCTTCAGGTGCCCTTGCGTTCCAGGGCCACGGTATCTCGTTAGAATATTCCCGCAACCCTGAATGACTCAACATACCTGTGTTTTCTCAAGTGCTTTTGGTTATTTACATTTACACGATATTAAAACAGAAACGAACTTTTTTTTTAATTGTCTCAGTCTGTCTTTCTGTTTGTCTTGCTGTACCGATTACAAGGGAAACAGATTTCTTATTTTGGAATTCCCATGGGATTGGGATTTACGTAGAAAAAGATTCCCATGTGCAGGGACGGGCACAGCTAGAATCTGTAATGTCTTGATAAAAGTCATGATTCTACAGTTCGATGTCAGAAAATATTCCAAAAGAAACATCGAAAGTGAAATATCACCGTGCTTACGCAACATTGCCTGTTCGCAAACAAAATAATGGATATCCAGCCACATGACTTGTTATTCCAACAGTGTTTTCCAATCCGAAAATAAACATCAAACTTTTGCTCCCAAATTGCCGTTGCGATTTTTTGCTTCGTAATTTTAAATCCGCTGGTGAATAGTCGTCTCTGAAACAGTTATTTGGTGAATCATCGCTTCTTTGTCGAAATGGAACTAGCAGCTACTTAAATACCTACATTCTATAATCGTTGTGTGGTCTAAGGACAATGAAACGGGTGTCGGATAGCGTCCAACACACCTATGTACATAATTCAATAACAAATACTCAGTTTGTACTCGTTCTTTGTAGTTTCAATCACACGCGACTTGTTCGAACATATGTCAAAGTGTTTTGATTACTTTGACTGAAATCAACAGCTTAATGATCGCCAAAGTGGCTGAGAAGTGTTTTGTGGATAGTGAAAAGTGGCAGAAGTATAGCATTCATGTGTTAATGTATGGATCTTATTATGATATGTCATAGGTATGTGTATATAAGATATTTTTTTATTTATAATTAATATTTTATTGTACAAAAAGCAAAACTAGTGTACAATGGGCGGTCTTTTCGCACAGGGCGGTCTCTTACAGGCAACCTTTGGATGGACAAAACATCTTGTTCATTAAATAGGACGAAGATGACGTATTTTTACCTGTTGATTTTAACTGTAAACCTCTTCCATTCACAGTTTTCGCACAAGTCCGGATCAAATATCAACCTTAATTTTAACTTAGCAGAATGAAAATAAGCGAATTATACGTTTCCATAAATAGTTAGGGAAATATTACGTAAGAGACGTTGATATAATTATGTTAGTGTAGAGGGTTTCAGACCAGAACGTGTGTTGCCCTGGTCGAGACAAGGATTGATAGCCCGTGGCGTCCTTAATAAGAAGTTAGTGCCCATTTACTATGACTGGGATCATCTGGCGTCTGCCAAACGATAGCTTTATAGATAACACTCATTCATTTGTCTGCACTTTCTGATACGGTCTAATTATATTTAAAATCTCAATAAAATATTTACAGCAGCTTCCCGGACGATACATTGACAATCGATTCGTTTGAAAGTTAATGAAATCTCATTACAAATGAATATAATTTTGTTTTTCCGCACCGCATACACTGGAACAATCCTTGACAATGTAATTGATACCAAAACAAATGTAACGAGAGAAATCTAATCAAAAGACGTGAGCATAATTTCTTCCTAAAAATATTCCTCATTAAGTTTACAAGACTACAAGGGAGTATGAAACCAAACTACGATATATTTTAACTCTAGATGAAGTGCTAAAGTATTGTCTGCTGTGACATAACCGCTTCGTGCGGTTAAAATTAGCCAATCGAATCTTGCGTGCGCGGGCGCATCGCTGCAGGTGCGCTCAGTGTTGCTGCACGCGAAAATGCAACCCGATGACGGGTAACCCAGAAGTACTTTCAGCGAATCACTTGTTAAACCAATATGGCACAGTAATAAATGTAAGGATTAAAGCTTCAATGTTTTTGAACCATAAATTGGTTGATGGTTTGACAGACAGCCAATTTGTAAAGGTTTTATATGAGTACAGATGAAACGGTAGACTGTAATTTCGAATCAAAACATGCTTAAATACTGTTATTAGTCAAGCCTTTGTGTCCAGGAATGTGTTAATGTTGACGGTAGCGTATCTCATTACCTACTCCTTCTGCCATCATCTTCTCAATGGATGGGTATTCGGGTACTGAACTCATAATGAAATTTTACTTGGTATGCGTCTTATTTTAGCTTGCGAGGGTTTAGTGCCAAACTCTCAGGTGTGAACTGTGTTATCAATTACCGAATACCATTCCGGCACTGGTTTTGATTTTTATTGCTTTCAGTTTTCGTTGAAATGTTAACAGTGCTATTTTACACTGCGAGAGTTCGTTAGGAGATTCGATGTCAGTTTAATGGTCAGAGGATAGATAAATTGAGAGCTTTTCATGTCTGTTCTCTGTCACCCACTCGTCATTTAAGGGGCAGATATTCGATTTTCGATGATTTTTAATCCAAGATCACGTCTAAACGGCTAGTCGGTATGCTTTGAAAAAAAATAATGATAAACTAGACTATTTCCTTAATAATTTGATATATGAATATTTTAATATTTTTTTGTAAAACATTGTGTAATTTATTTTTAAAAGTACGTCTAACGCGGGCATAAAAGCGAAGATCAGGCAACAACCATTGGCTGTATTTTTATGAAACTTTCACAGTCTAAAAGATAATTTAATTGCCAATCTTTTAGTATACGGCTTTTCTTCATATTGTGTTTGGTAAAGTCATGGTGTATTATTATTCGAATAATCTAGGTGCGCAATGAATCGGGGGCTCTTGCGGGCGACGGGCGGCAGTGCATCGCTGACCACTGTCACGAGTAGACGCTAACGCTCCGCGCAAAAAATACAACATGATTTTATTCGCATAGAAGTTTAACGCCAAAATGGTTGGTAAACCCAAAACACTAAAAAAGAAACGCCTTACAATGTTAAAAATAGATTAATGAAGTAACGAATTTTAATTATTTATATAATTTACTGCCGCCATGGTCGAGTGGTTTAGGGGTTTAACTTGTGTGTGGTCGTGGGTTCTATTCCCGCGGGACGCATACTTTGTAAATTTGTTTCCACTTTGACTAGGACATTGCAGGCCTGAATCACCTGATTGTCTGATAAAAAGATGGTTCCGTGCTTCGGAAGACACATATAAGCCGGTAGTCCCGGTCGCCAAATGGCGGTCGTCAGAATAGACCACGTCAGAGGCTCTTGAGGCAGTCTAGAAACTCTGACACTAGGGTGTATGGGGTCATTAGACATTACTACCCACACGATAAGAAGAAGATTATTTATATAATCTCTATCAATAGTTTAAATTAGCATATTGGAAAAAATAAATGTGATTTAAATGTAGTAAACAAACTTTTATTTTATTGAAATAATTATGTTATTTCCTTTTAGGAGAACAACAAATAGTAAAGATTCTTGAGTCAAAAATGTAGAGACAGGGTGAGTATTGAAATGTAATTTACGAGTAGGTAACCATATTGGAGCGTAGTAAGGACAGTTCGATTAGAGTTTCAAAAAATACTTGAGTGTTGCTGATATTGGAATAGTTGTAGGTATAGCTCTTGATACGTAAGTAGCATGACCTTGAATGCGGACATCTAATATTTAGTAGGTACTTACTTAAAATTATTTTTATTTTATTCAAATTATGTTTTTTTTGGAGTATATCAAATAACTTAGATTCTCGCCGCGAAAATGCAGAGACGAGGTAAATATTGCAATGTAATAGCACCATACTACAGCGTAGGTACTAAGGACAGTCCGGATTAGAGTATCAAAAAATACTTGAGAGCTGATATTGACACGAGTTGTAGGTATAGGTCTAGGGTAGGTACTTATGTAGCATGACCTTGAATGCGGAGATCTAATGTTTAGTAATTTTTTATTTCATTGAAATAATAGTGTTTTTTTGTGGTGAGTACGAGGTGAGTATTTAACTATAATGTAACCATACTACAGCGTAGTAAGGACAGTCCAGATTAGTTTAAAAAATACTTGAGTGCGGTTTTTGACATAGTTGTAGGTACTTATAGCTAGCTATGGAACGAAAGTACCATGACCTTGAATGCGGAGATCTAATGTTTTCTTTACGCACAACTATCCAATATTCCAACTTTCGCCCATATGGTCAATCCTACTTTCGCGCCCGTGCCTATACTTACCTAAATTTAATTTATCTATACTAATATTATAAAGCGGAAAAGTTTGTAAGTTTGTTTGTTTGTTTGTTTGTTTGCTTGAACGCGCTAATCTTCGAAAGTACTGGGTGGATTTGGATGAAATTTGGTATTGAAGTAGCTTGAAGCTTGAGGAAGGTTATAGGCTACTTTTTACCCGACTGCAAAAAAGGAGAGTTATGTTTTTACCGTGATAGAATCCACGGGAGCGAAGCCCCGCGAGAGTACTAGTATTATATAACTCGCTTTATATTATATGGATTGCATCGAACTTCTTGAGGTTACGTTGACATCCACCCTTAATTTTGGTCCGTTTATCGAGGCTAAGGCTCAATTGGCTGCCAAAAAGTTGGGAATCCTAGTAATTACATCCTAACTATTGATGATAATATAATAACATTAGATTCACAAGTCGCCACAGAATTTGAAAATTTTTTCACCGATCTGTGGGGTAATTACAGAATTACCCCACATGAACAGTCATGTTACTAAGTCCATTATACACATTATAGCTCCTACATTAGCTGTTATCTATACTTATAATAGATCTGTAGAGAGGTCAATTCTGTACATGAAATATATTTACAAAATAACTATCAGGGGGTGATTAGGGATCGATACTGATGCCAAAAATGCAATCAGTAAAATTTTTGTCTGTCTGTCTGTCTGTCTGTCTGTCTGTCTGTCTGTCTGTCTGTCTGTCTGTCTGTATAACCGTTATAGAAACAAAAACTACTCGACGGATTTTAACGAAACTTGGTACAATTATTTTTCATACTCCTGAGCTGGTTATAGTATACTTTTCATCACGCTACAATCAATAGGAGCAGAGCAGTGAAGGGAAATGTTGGGAAAACGGGAGAAGTTACTCCATTTTTTAAGCTTCCGTCGCGTGTGCAACCTTAATAGTTAAAGCTACATAGAAATAATTTATGACGGAAATGTTCTCCTTAAAATTATATAAAAAATATCCCACGACAGCATATATCTATCTTTTATGGTTGACTCACAATAACACGTGTAACTCCCGATAGCTTAGCAGTTCGAAGCTCTCTTCTGATTATTATTCTGCTCCGAAATTTAAAACCACCACAACTTTGCAATGGAACTCGACTAAAAGTAAACCAGTTGCCACAAAATATAATCGAGGCTCAAATTCTAACAGGTTGCGGTGCAAGAAAACCGTCTTTATTCCCAGAATTCCCATAATACCAAATTATTTTCCATTCCAATTTAAAAGAACGCGATTCCCAGTATCGGTGTGTTATGCAATGACAATTAATAAGGCTCAAGGGCAGACTTTTCGTGTTGCTGGAGTAGATCTCGGTGTCAGTTGTTTCTCGGATGATCAGTTGTACGTCGCTCTTTCCCGGGTTAGCAGTTCTAGAAATCTTTATGTTCACGTGCCGGACGGGTCAACTTTCAACATAGTTTACCCGGAAGCTTTGCGTTGAAGTATTGTCGTTCTATAGGTACTTAAGCCTCATGTGAACGTGATCTAAACAATATTACCAATATATTAACTTAATAACACACAAGGAGTTACACGCTGACGGAGTCGCGGGCACAGCTATTAACAATAATATTGTGCGGTTCGGTATTGCGATATTTTTCAATAGTATTATAGATTGACATATTATATGTCCCTACTAAATTACGAAAGTTAATCTGTCTGTTACATCAAAATCACTGAACCGTGAAGAAGGACATAAGCTACTTTTTTACGAAAAATGACGGAAACGTGGACGAAGTCGCGGGCAACAGCTATCTATGCTAATAATATAACGCTGAAGAGTTTGTTTGTTTGAACGCGATAATCTCAGGAACTACTGGTTCGAATTGAAAAAAATATTTTTAATTAAATAGTCAATTTATAGAGAAAGGCTATAGGCTATATATCATTACGCTAAGGCCAATAGGAGCGGAGCACCAATGAAGAATGCTTCAAAATCGGGGTTAAATTTAACGTTAGCCCAAAGTAACTATTCCACGCGGACGAAGTTGCGGGCAAAAGCTAGTATTTAATAATTGTATTGATTGCGATGAGATTCCTGACTTAATGAAATATAGTAAAATAATCCCACTATTTAAATCAGTTAGTACATCTGACCCTACTAATTATAGACCTATTTCTGTATTGCCCACTTTCAGTAAAATTTTTGAGAAAATTATTTTAATGCAGATGCAAAGATATTTTAATAAACACAAATTGCTACATAATAAACAATTTGGTTTTACAAAGGGACGTTCAACAACTGATGGCCGGTGTTGAACTTTTAGGACACATTTATAATGCATGGGAAGATAAGTGTTGGTAAGTGTTGGGCATTTTTTGCGATTTTTCAAAGGTATTTGACTGTGTTCCCCATGAGACATTAATCAGGAAACTGCACCACTACGGATTCCGGGGCGCCTCTCTGAATCTTCTGACCTCATACTTGAGTGAAAGGATTCAGAGAGTCGACTTGAACGGCAAAAGATCGCCGGGATCTGTGACGTCAAGATGGGGGTCCCCAAGGCTCAATTTTAGGTCCCTTTTTGTTTCTTATTTATATAAATGATTTACCGTACCTGATCAAAAATGACATGATTGCTGACAAGTAAATTCATACTTATTTCAATATTCCGATTTCAATGTTATTAAAACTTAATTATTTACGAGTATCAAATGAGTCTAAGTAGCGTAGCCACGTAGTCATTTTTATATATATAGATAGGTAGAATTACTTGTCTAAATACACATAGTAGTTTTCAATGACCAGACAATTAAAGTCCAGAAAAAATAATTTTGGATTGTGATAATAAATCAGGCAGTACAGTCTTTACTATTTGAAACGTATGGTTACCTTACGAAATTTCGAGCTTGCGTTGCGGGGGTGCATTGCGCGGTCGCGGGGAGTGACGCAAGCTTCTCCCCAGTCGCTCAAGGTCGCTGCCATATAATGTCGCCTTAAGGCTTGTATTCATGCCAATAACCTTGACCATTTGGGCGGAGCTAACGACCCCTCCCCGCGCGTCACTCCGCGCAACTCTCCGCTACCCGCATGCAACAGAAAAGAGAGGCGCGCTCGGCCCGCGCTTGCGCCGCCAGCATGCGTCGTCGCTTCGCCTAGTCTCGGCACAGAGTATCGAAATCACAGAAGGCCAAGTCATCGTGAAAGTTAAATTCATTTTTATTTGTACCGCATCAAAAGTGGTCAAATTTTGTTTTTATTAACCGACTTCAAAAAAAGGAGGTTTACAATTCATCTTGAACTTTTTTTTTTTATGTATGTTACCTCATTACTCGGAGACGGCTGGACCGATTTGAAAAATTCTTTTTGCGTTTGAAAGGGTATACTTTCTAATTGGTTCCATTGTCACGAAATCAGGATCTGATGATGGGATCCTGGAGAAATCGAGGGAATTCTTCAAATATTATAGGCACACACCTATAGCGTTTTGGGTATTTCTTATAGTACCTTGAGCAGTTGCTTTCGAAAATTACCATTTGGGGAAGTTGAACTGATGATGAAGACCACAGATGGCCACTGAAAATCCTCAATAATAAGTATTTCGTGGATTGCGGGATTGCAATTCGACTACTTGAGTACGGATGTTAAAAACTTTATGCTCGTCACAATACATATGGTGATGTAGAGCTGATGGTCAAGTACCAGGAGAACTCCTCAAAAATTAACGGCTATGCATCGGGAAAAGCAATATTTTGTGAAAGGTGATAAGTTGTTGACATTATGGCTTTTGTAACTAGATAAATTACAAACCGACCCACTAGAAAGCGTGAAAAAAAAACTTTTTAGCAAAAAATAGAACCGACTTCCATATCAAAATACTACAAAGCCAAAAATAACTTTAATTTCGGAAGGCGGTGTGAAAAAAAAGAAAATCCAAAACCAATAACACCGACTTCCGAAATTAAAGTTATTTTTGGCTTTGTAGTATTTTGATATGGAAGTCGGTTCTATTTTTTGCAATTTTTTTTTTTTATTATCTATTGATATAGATGCACTTTGAGTATGTACTGTAGAAACTATACCTCTATTATAGATCAGCCTGGCTCGAAACATGAGGTAAACAACTTGATGTATCTTTTTAACTTAATTATATATAAATAAAAAATAATCGCTAAATGTGTTGCTAAGCGCAAAACTCAGGAATGGCTGGACCAATACGGATTTTTTTTTTGAATATTCGTTATAGTCTGAGGAAGGTTTCTATTAAGACAAAAATGGTAGGTAGGTAGGTAAGGTAGGTATGTAGGTAGGAACTTAGAGTAAGGTAGATAGGTAGTATAATTATTACTAGTGTATGTCATATTATTTTAAGATTTATTTTAAGATTTATGTTTATTCAGAAATAGTTAAATCTATAATTGTTTTACCTCCCGGGAGAAGGCCTACCTATTTAGCAAGCTGTAGTTTGCAAATGAGACAGCTTGACCGAGAAGTGCCACTTAAAATGGCAACATTGTAGGATTTTTAGTAGAATATAAAAATTAAGCGGGTGCTCCACTTGCATAATTTTCACAAGTATTACTTACTTAGTTTAAATTCAAGAGTCTCATCACAGCATTTAATTAATTTCGGTGTCAATAAACTTTGCTTATTTACTACGGAACCCGTTTATGATCACTCCGCTTATAATGACAAACCGCTTATAAAGTACTGTATGCAGAGCGAATTCAGTTTTAGTAAAAAACTTAAAACAAAAATATTACATTTCATATGATTTATTATTTCTTATGTTGCTTATTATAAACTATTTTTACCAAAGTATTGTCTGGCTTATACATAGATGACACCTTCGTCGTCATCGTTTTCATGACTCTCTTGTTGATGTGTTGAAGAGCATGTTTCGTTTGTATTATAAGCTGTCGTTTTTAAATGAATTAATAAAAAAAAACTTATTATTTGTACTGTACTCTAAACTTAATACTTAATATAAAATTGAAGATATTTTTTTAGGAATTCTTAAAAGTGCATTTTGTACGACCTGTAACCAACTTTTCTTCAATGTCATTGTAATCGTATAATTACTCTTAAGTTTTTAGTTCGACTTAAAAATCTCTTAAAAATACACAAATTGGGTCTTAAAAGGTTTCCAAATTAGAGTTTAAAAGATCATTAAATCTATGCTTTTTTATATTTTTACTTTGAAAGCTATGATTTATTGTACTAAAAAAATAAATTAGTATGTGAGTTAATTAAGTGACAAGCCGTTTTGAAGAAAATATATTGGGATTGGCATCCAGTTTATAGAACAACATCCCATCTAACCTCTGCAACCCAGTCACTGGGAAGTTTTATTTGACTGGTTGGTAGACTCATATTTTGTAACTTCGATATTATAAAAGTACATCCATCCATAGTATTTCAGCCTCGAGCACCATTATCAGGTATAGAACAATAATTACTTAAACAGCAACCCATTAAAACTAGTTCTAACGGTCAATACTGGCGCGTAATATTACCAACGAATTATACCTTCGTATAATTAGCCTAACTTTAGCCTAATATTAGTTCGATTAAAATTATCGATGTTTCAAATATAATTTATGTCTAATAGAAGCTATGTTCATTTATATTCATGCATTTAGCCCGATAATGCGTTTAGCAGTTCAAATCCCTAACTTTTAGCTAGGGTTATTAGATACGATTGTATAATTATTGGCATAGTAATTAATTCAAGTTATAGTTTAGAGGATTTGTTTGTAAATAACTGAGTATTTGGTTAGAATTTGATTATTAAATTAGTGTTGTGCTAGCTGAGTATTTAATTAAAATAATGATTTAAATCTATCTTCATCCTCCTCGATTTTAAATCCCATTGCATCTCCGAAATCCCATCACAGTGATTAATATATAAAGGATAAAGTTAACTGAATCGAAGTGGGCCACTCGACTCCATTCATTACGTCTATGGAGTCCGCAACTAAATCCGTTCGGATATCGGGTTTGATTCCCCGTTTAAAGTCGAATAGGCCGGAAATTGATTGCTTTGGAGGCTTTACGTTCGAATTGTAGGCGAAAATTGCGAAGATGTCATGTCGCTGGATGGGGTTCGTTTTTGATTTTTGTTATATTTTAATGCATATTTTAAAATGTGATATTGAGTTAAGAGCAGTAAGTTTATAATTCTGTTTCTACAGTATATTTTCTATACGACGACTTTCTTAAGGCTTGTATTCATGCCAATAACCTTGACCATTTGGGCGGAGCTAACGACCCCTCCCCGCGCGTCACTCCGCGCAGCTCTCCGCTACCCGCATGCAACAGAAAAGAGAGGCGCGCTCGGTCCGCGCTTGCGCCGCCAGCATGCGTCGTCGCTTCGCCTAGTCTCGGCACAGAGTATCGAAATCACAGAAGGCCAAGTCATCGTGAAAGTTAAATTCATTTTTATTTGTACCGCATCAAAAGTGGTCAAATTTTGTTTTTATTAACCGACTTCAAAAAAAGGAGGTTTACAATTCATCTTGAAATTTTTTTTTTTTTAACGTATGTTACCTCATTACTCGGAGACGGCTGGACCGATTTGAAAAATTCTTTTTGCGTTTGAAAGGGTATACTTTCTAATTGGTCCCATTGTCACGAAATCAGGATCTGATGATGGGATCCTGGAGAAATCGAGGGAATTCTTCAAATATTATAGGCACACCTATAGCGTTTTGGGTATTTCTTATAGTACCTTGAGCAGTTGCTTTCGAAAATTACCATTTGGGGAAGTTGAACTGATGATGAAGACCACAGATGGCCACTGAAAATCCTCAATAATAAGTATTTCGTGGATTGCGGGATTGCAATTCGACTACTTGAGTACGGATGTTAAACACTTTATGCTCGTCACAATACATATGGTGATGTAGAGCTGATGGTCAAGTACCAGGAGAACTCCTCAAAAATTAACGGCTATGCATCGGGAAAAGCAATATTTTGTGAAAGGTGATAAGTTGTTGACATTATGGCTTTTGTAACTAGATAAATTACAAACCGACCCACTAGAAAGCGTGAAAAAAAAAACTTTTTAGCAAAAAATAGAACCGACTTCCATATCAAAATACTACAAAGCCAAAAATAACTTTAATTTCGGAAGGCGGTGTGAAAAAAAAAGAAAATCCAAAACCAATAACACCGACTTCCGAAATTAAAGTTATTTTTGGCTTTGTAGTATTTTGATATGGAAGTCGGTTCTATTTTTTTGCAATTTTTTTTTAATTATCTATTGATATAGATGCACTTTGAGTATGTACTGTAGAAACTATACCTCTATTATAGATCAGCCTGGCTCGAAACATGAGGTAAACAACTTGATGTATCTTTTTAACTTAATTATATATAAATAAAAAATAATCGCTAAATGTGTTGCTAAGCGCAAAACTCAGGAATGGCTGGACCAATACGGATTTTTTTTTTTGAATATTCGTTATAGTCTGAGGAAGGTTTCTATTAAGAGAAAAATGGTAGGTAGGTAGGTAAGGTAGGTATGTACCTAGGTAGGAACTTAGAGTAAGGTAGATAGGTAGTATAATTATTACTAGTGTATGTCATATTATTTGTTACATTTTTATAAACAAATAGAATAGATTATAACTAAAATTCACTGAAATTTAACTTTCTTTCACCAAGTATTTTTATTCTTTTGGTTGGTTGAACTTCTTCATCCTCATTTATTTCTCCGTGTTCACATATATTTATTTTTAGAAACCCATATAAAATCTTGTTCTATGTTTTCTTTTCGTCCTTCTTCGTTCTCGTTTTCTTCATTTTTCTCATCAATCTATTTTTCTTTCCTTAGTTCTATTTCCTTCTCTTTGTCGTTTTCTTCTTTCTCTTGTACATTATCTTAACTCTATCTCTCTATCTCAACTGGCGGCTTCGTCCGTACGAAGAGAAACCGGTGCGTATCTGCTCAAGCCAGGCCTCGCTCAGACGAAGCGCACACACGCGCCTTGCTTGTAGTAGTGTACCTATCATAGCGCAGTTGTATGAAGCTTACCCTCTTTCCGTTTACTCTGTGCTATCTACTTTTATGCGAGGTAAGTAAAGCGATAGATTATAATGAAATATGTAGATAAAACTTTAAACTTACCTTGATAATAAATGTATACCCTTTTGTTTGTAATATTTTTTTAAACCTCTCTTCATTCGTTTCTGCTTATTCCCATGTTTTACAAACTAAATTTAAACACTACTAAAACTGTAAAATACTATGAGTTTATAACACTAACACTACTTATAGATACATAGAATACTCTTTAACTTATAAACAAGAATCAGAATTAAAACTTTTTGACGAATCGAAAGTCGGTTCTATTTTTTGATAATAAGTTTTATTTCACGCTGTTTAGTGGGTCGGTTTGTAATTTATCTAGTTACAAAAGCCAAAATGTCAACTACTTATCACCTTTTACAAAATATTGCTTTTCCCGGTGCAGAGCCGTTAATTTTTGAGGAGTTCTCCTGGTACATCACTATCAGCTCTACTTCACCATATGCATTGTGACGAGCATAAAGTGCTTAACATCTATATTCAAGTAACCTAATCGCAATCCACGAAATACTTATTATTGAGTAGTTTCGATGGCCATCTGGGGTCTTCGTCATCAGTTCCACTTCCTCAAATGGTGCTTTTCGAGAGAAACTAAACAAGGTACTATAAGAAATACTCAAAACGCTATAGTTCCCTCGATTTTTCCATGATTTCATCATCAGATCCAAACGTGACGACAATAGAACTAACTAGAATGTATATTCTTTCAAACAAAAAAAGAATTTTCCAAATCGGTCCAGCCATCTGCGAGTAATGAAGTAACATCATAAAAAAAAAGTTCAAGACGAATTGAGAACCTCCTCCTTTTTCTAAAGTCGGTTAAAAAGCTATTCCACTATTTACAAAATTAATTTTTGCAGTAATATTTTACGATATTATTTCGTATTGCTTGAGCTCTCGCAACGCGACGTACGTCCAACTAGCAACACGATGCGCCCCGCACTGAATTTGTGGACGAGTGCGGGGGTGATGTAAACGCAGTCTTTAATTGGACGCATTTTTCATTTATTTTAATAAAAATAATACATATTTGTAAAAAGTAACAAAACCAAATTATTTTCATTTGTATTGCAAAGCAGTAGTATATTTTTTTATACTCTTTTGATAAGAAATTAAGGAGTAAAATGGTTTCATCTCAATGATTTGGAGGTGATTTGGCATTTTTTTTTTCTTATTATGTGATATCGATAGAAAAATTGTGGCTAAACCAAATTACGGTTCATATCATCTAGATTACTAACAATTTTTTCAGATGTAATTTCTCTGTAATTGCCGACGAAAAGTTGCTTCATCTGAATGCTTTTTTCAAGCTTTTTTCGAGAGAGCAGCCTTAAAGGGTTATATTGTATTGTAAAGTCGCGTAAATTACTAAAAGTATAAATAGTAAGTATACTAGCTATGTACATCATAAAAAACGACCATTATTGAATGAAAAAGTAATTCTTGAGACCTTTCCAAACCGAACAACTTATCTTTAATTACAACTGTCCTACCACTTCTGTCCGGTATTTTTGTCTAAATTAGACGGTTGTTTTAACTTGTGTTGCCAAAATACCACGTCACTGCAGCGACTATGTTTACGTTGAGTTAAAGCTCACCATTCCGACACCATTTCGTAAAAAACCTAGGCGATAACTGTTAATAAAACGTCTCTCAAAATAGTTGATAATTTATCAATCTACAAATCTATGAGCACACATTGACTGCTGTTTACCTTACCTTCATAAATGTTTTGTCAGACTTGTAAAGGTCAGACTTTACAAGTCTGACAAAACATTTTTGAAGGCAAGGTAAGCAGCAAAAACATTTCTTTCACTTTTATCTCGCGATCAAACAAAAATTCCCGCTCAATTGTAGACTACAAAAATCTTTTCTCAGTGATCCTTTTGATTCTTTTTTGCGGAGACAGAGTAGTCTGACATAACCTTAAAAAAGGTAGTCATAGACACGGAACCATAAATTGTAATCCCGAAATTGATAAATTTTATCAATAAAAAGATGAAAAGGCAATTGAATTGCAAGTTTTTGAACACTTTGTATATTGTTATGAAACAAATTACGTATTACTTTTCACTGCCCAACTGAACTACCTCCGTTTGATAGTATTTCATTGTAAGCATGTGTTATTTGGCCAACGTAATTGTTAACTCCTTCGCTTAAGAGTTGAAGTTAAAGATATAAAAGGGGAACATAAAAAAAAGGAATTGAAAATTCAATAACCTGATTGCGGTGAAATACAAAAATGTTCAAAATAAATTTATGTTACGTTATCTAAAATGAAAAAGAAAAACACATTAATGTTTATTAAAAGAAGTGAATAGCACGCAAAACCTATTTGAACATAATATTATAGTTTAAATGGAATTGGTCCCGCCTGCACTCGCGCCAAGACGAATCCAAACGACGTATAATTTATCAATCTCACTTCAGTCGTTTAGTAGTTACGGCGGAACAAAGAAACGGACATACATACATACCGTCCTTTGGACATCGGTGCACTCGGGTAAAACAAATTGCGCATTGAAAGGAGTATTCTAAATGGTCAAATGGCCAGTGCGAGCCGAAAGGGAAATGCTTCGCATACCACCTCCTCTAGACATGCTGCAAGTTTTAATTACGTCACATATTTGAAAGCTTTTAAGTGCCCTGGTGCCTTGTAAATGTCGTGGTAAATGATACTTCTGACCGAATGAGCTTCCTGTTTCCAAACATATGTTCTTGTTAACGTTGTTTGAAATTGTTTGTTCAAAACTGTGGGCTCTGGAAAAATCTTATGTTCATTTTGAATCCAATATTTATTTATTTTATTTGTTCCATAGTTAACACTCATTTTATACATTTGGTGGTGGGGTCCAACATAAACTCATTAGAGTGAATATGAGTATTTAATATAACTATATCTGCTGCACATACTACATACATAAATAAAATTCCACTGCCTGTCTGTGATTTTAAAACACTGTGTTTTCTCAAGTTATTTAAGTACACGATACAACAAAAAAAAATCTTTTATTCAAATTAATATCAGAATGTGAATCATGCCTTTCATATTCTGATATTAATTTGAAGTAAGTTTTCTCATTTTAATGGCTCTTACAGGAAAATAGTAGGGGGATATAGGGCAATATTACTCCTTTTACTTTTACGATACTTTTTATTCCGAAATTCCCATGGGATCGGGATTTGCGCGAGAAAAACTGCGTAGTATAAATTCCTCCCTACACAAACGACGCAGGCGCAGCTAGTATGTATTACATGTATGTTAACTGTCCAGATTTTCTCTCTTTTATTTGAATTACATGAAGTAACGGAAAGTAAACCTATTAGGTCAAGTTAGTAGTCAAAATAAATGTTACATAACTGTTCTCTTCATTTTGTAAATTCAAATCAATTTGTTCAGGATCCAATAACTCATTAGAACCAATTAATAACGCTCTGTCATAAAATATGCCTAAGGAAATACTTTAGGGCTGCTAACCGCCGGTTTCTACCATTACAGTAATATTTCAGACATAATTTATGACAACTAAAGCTTAAATAAACACGGTCATTCTTAGCGCACAGGACATACGGTCTGTGTCTCAGATTTAACTGAGTAATAAGTACTAAATGCTAAAGAAATGGTGATATATCATGATTTAATCGTTCTTAGCGATGTTGATTTTAATAGTATTGTCATAGTAAACAACACTCATTTGAAAAGAGCTTAAGCTAAAGTTTTCGATAGACGTAAATTGACAATTTTTTTAAAGAGAACTGGCAATATAGGTAGAATTCACATTACTAGTAATCTTGTTAACCCCTCCAACTAAGCTAAATATACTTGTGTCTGGAATGGGTTCACGGCAATAGTGTAATGATTGGGGCTCGAACCCTTGACCTCTCGATCGCAAGGCCGACACCTTAGCCATTAAGCTAATGCCGCTTAATTAAGTTACACTAGTTTTTGCCCTCGACTTCGTTCGTATGGGAGGATTTTCCCGCGTAAACCCCGATACCGTGGGAATTCCAGGATAATTATATACAATACCACATTTCATTAACATACGTTCAGTACTTTTTGCGTGAGCGAGAAACAAAAATCTATCCAAGACGTAAGATAAGATGTCAATGGTTATATTATGATAGGAGGAGACTCATTGATGAATGAGTCATTATTATGTTTACGTTATATCATACAAGCTAGTGCCAGCGGAAGTGATTTTTTTTTCTCTTCCACTTTGGGAGCGAGACTTCAAAGACTAACATAGTGTGGTTCTGTTTGTTTTATTTAGAGCTACGGGACCCTAAAATTTGAGTAAAAGCTCGAGATTCGATTGAAGAACGATGTATTTGGAACTTACAAATTAGTACGGAAACCACGGTAGGCGATTCCAAGTCGCACTTGTCCGGTTTTTCACAAAGGTCCACAAAATCTGCATTAGGAAAAGCCCCCGCGTCACTCAAAACAGTATGTTGCAAGTTTAATTTTTGATCATGAGATCTTTGGAAAACGGAAACGAACATTATTTGTTTCCCATTGTGTTTTCTTTGGAATATTCATTTGTTGCTTTTGTATTCCATTGTTTGCCTAATAGTCTTCTGCATCGTCAATTTACATTAAATTCAAATCGTTCTCAACAATTCAATTTACCCCAAGATTGCTCTCGACAAATATAATCCAAGCTTGCGAGGTATCAAACAATTTCGCATAAAATCCGTGTGCACCCAATGTGTTTGGTTGAAACGCGTCAGTGCATTACACCCACTCAACATTCAAATCTACGTATAAAGGAGAGATATACTTGAAATATTATGAGGAGCGAACGACTTTCCAGCGATTTCAGATATACACGTGCTTTCACTTAGCCTTTGTGAAAATTATTATAATTTGAAGATTGAATCGAAAGATGTATTTTTTGATTATGTATAATACTAGCGACCCGCCCCGGCTTCGCACGGGTGCAATGTTTATATTAAATATACTATAGAATGTCTTTATATACATCGTTGACAGCTTTTTTGTCATTCGACATACATGTTCTCTATAGTAATTACTCTTGAAAGTGTGACACAATTTACCATGGGAAAAACATTCAACGCTCAAATCTAAGCAACATAGGCACGCGCGCCGTGCTTCCGCCGGCACCGCGCCGCAACCGCTATGCCTATGCGCTATGCGCCTTGCATTAATCTGTAATATCTTCGAAACTATTTATTTAAATTATATTCTGTAAAGGGAAATATTGATTTATATTAAATGCACAATGTATTTATGGTACTTAATTGGATAAGGATTAATGCTGTATTGCTTAAAATCGCTTCGTAAAATATGCTCGTATTTCTCGTAAAAAGTCAAGGATAAAAAATGGTTGTTGTGGGTTATCTATAAGAGATAGACAGATACCGTCGAGGTCTTTTTTGTTGACCTTTTTAAGATGTACAATACTGTAGTACATTATTTTGATCTATCTCGTAGGGTTCAGCCAGCGTTTGCAAAGCAAGCGCAAAAAAATGTGTTTATTTGCGACATCACATTAGAAACCTCAAAAATTATCAGTGTTCCTCTACTATATTATGCATGTTATATACTTTAAAACCTTCCTATTGAAAGAAACTGCATCAAAATCCGTTGCGTAGTTTTAAAGATTTAAGCATACATAGGGACAGACACAGGGAAGCGACTTTGCTTTATACTATGTTAGGATTAAGATGATTTAGCTGGAGAAGAGTTCAAAACAGAAGATGTAAGTACATCTTTGCCGGGGTTTCGGGAATGTTTTAACGAGATACCGCAGCCCTTCATGAGCGAGTTTGACTCGCACTTGGCCAATTTTTTTTTTATTGTTATTATACAAAATAACTTCAGTAGAGAGTCAATAAAAAGCTAAACTAAAAGTTTACAGCTGACTTTACAGTTTATAGCTAGACAAGACAGGCGATGATGGAAAAAACGATATTAAACTTATCAGCATGACGGTCAGATAGCATTTTACTATTTCATAACACGCAGTAAACAATAAATAAACCAACGTTTATTTTAAACGAACACTTGTGTGGTTGCATTTCCATGAAAGTATTCATGTTGATGCATTAGATCAGGAACTACTTTTACGGAGGACGTAGTACTCACGCAGTAATGCAATTCGTTGAATGGAATATATTTATTACTTATAGCTTCTGCTCGTGACTTCGTTCGCGAGGGAGGATTTTCCCGCGTAAATACTGGGGACATGCATTCGTTATAAAAATCTTTAAACCAGTAATATGTCATACATTTGATTAGGTACCGACGATCAGTGAAATCTTGTATTGAATATAAACATGGTAAAACGAGTAGCCACCAGTCATGGCGACCATACCTAAGATGGGCACTTTTCTACACAATTTTCCATACCTACTTGCTTGCGATCCAATGGTGTAAATTGATTTTCTTAACGTCGTTAACCTTCTAGAAGCTTCTTTTTTAGTTAGAAATTGGATACATACGCTTTTTGATCATTCATCAATTTGTGCGTACATTTAGGACGCCATTTTTATTTAAGATTTTCGTCATGTCGTCCTAAATGGGCCTTATGCAGGTAGGATCAGTTGATTACTTACTTGAAATGTCAGAAGTAAATTATAGACTTTTTTAATAGCAAGAGACAGCAAGTCTCAAAAATTACTGAGTTGTGCTTCCTCTTTGGCCAATGTAGCATTCAAAACTACTGTTTCGACGTTTGTTTGCACAGAGGTGCGAATGATCGAAGACAAGCTGATTTTTTTATAACTACCTACATACCAAAAAGTTATAGAGTCCAATTTTCCCTATAACATTTTAATTGCAAAATTAACACGGATATTGATTGAATCAGTAAGTTTATAACTCAACTAAAAGAAAAAGAAGCCATTTTATTCACGGTGTTCAAACGTTCAATGTTCATAATGACCGTTTGACCGACATTTGCTTAACCGTAATCTTTATGAATTAACCGAACACTGACTTCTAAGACAGAAACGTCTGTTCTGCATTTTGAAACACACAATTTGTTGGATGTTTTAATTACTTTATTATGAAAAGATTATTTTTGTACGGAAACTGATTTGGAATGAAAGTTTGAGGTTTAAATATGTTTATTTCTAAAGGTATATTTTGTAACTAGTTTCTGCCTACAGATTCGCTCGTATTTTTTCAGCAAATCGTAGCCTGTTTTTGGTGATAAGCTCGGGTTTGACAACCATCTCACCTGATGGTAAGTGACGATGTAGTCGAAGATGAAGCACGCTTACCTAAAAATAACCTATTCACTCTTGACTTAAAGACCCCCAGGTTCTGATATCAGGAAACAGACCCCGGCAGAGAATTCCACTTCTTGGCTGAAATATTAAAGTATTCCCAAAATCCAACACAATAAACTAACATTCTTGCATTTATAATATCAGTATGACTGCCTTAATGTCTCAAGTAGGTATATTCAAAATTCGTTAAAATTATAATCAATCCACTTATGAATGAGATTTTAACACGTTAAATTCAAACAGCGCTTTTAATTTTTATTGTTCTTCCTCTGCACTAAGCTTTTAAACGCTCCTGATATACGTGTGCCTTTTTTATTTCTTTTTAAAATTATGATTGATGATTTATTTTTGATTAATTAAAATTTTGCTTTCTCAAGTATTGTATATACCTATTAATTTTTGTTTTTGTTTGTTGTTTTTTTTTTATATTGTTGTTTTTTTTTTATATATATAATTATTTCATTATTGTAAATGTGAGGACGATGTAGGTTATTCTTTCTTCATCGTTTTTGCTTTCACTATAATTTATTTAATGATGTCAAGCAGTTTGAGTTCTAGTGTGGCCTACCCAAAGGTCCTTACTTTGGTATTGTTCGTCAAATTGTTGAGCTCCTTAAGTTCTAAGTTGAGCTACACGATAACTGACAAATGCTTGCACTGTCTGGACAGGTCCGCTCAAATTTGCGTGGTTATATCCTCAAAAGAATACCACAGACATGAACCTACATGCTTCTCATATACAAATACAAATTGTCTGGACTTTAAAAGAGACTTTGACCTCTGAGTTTGTTTCGGTGTTTCTTCTCAGAGTAGTCAGTTAGGAAATACCGGACTCATCTAGCTAAACTAAACACGCAAAAAAACATGACGTGTAAAAGTGTTATTTATAACCAATTTACAGAATAAATATTTCATTTCATTTCATTTCATTTCATTTCATTTCTCCAAATTAAATGGTTTTATTTTGCCCACTATGTGGTTCATAATATGCCAAGTGCCTACATATTTGAGGACTCAATCAATATCTTCGGAGAATCTAAATTAGATAATAGCATGTTTGTGGGAAATTTCATATTCCTATGGATTTTGTAACATTCACGAATTTTTGTTGAGCATTGTGTATTTTTGTTTTCTTTCAAAACATAACTCCGTTTGCACCTGTGATTCCCTCAAATCTTGCTTCAGAACAATATCCTGAACTGTGCAATTAGAATTGAGAGAAACAAAAATACCGTTTGCGAAACCAAACCATGACAAGCAATTACATGAGAAACCCAGATTTATTTCCGTCTCTTACGACATATCACTGTTATAAGAAGCAGTGTCCTCATAAAGGCTAAATATAACTATTCCCGATACATTTTACAAGTAAAACCAACAAAATTTTTCCTATATCCTGTCTTTACCCAATATTTAATTGAAGAAAAACAGGTGTCGTATTTCTAAGCGCCATCTTTAATTAGAGCGGGTTTAAATTTAGAAAATTGACTTTTTAGTGTTGCTATACTCTTGTTCTGATTCACCGGCTGCTCGGGAATGTTTTAACCTATAAACGAACGAATAAATATACTGCGAATGCTTTGGTGAGCTTGTTTCTTTTACATTAATATATGGGTCTGATGTTTGACGGAGATTTTACGAGTTTCAGTTTTAGGGCTCGCTCCAAATCTTTGGATTGAGCGGTTTGAGGAGTCGTTAAATAGGTTGGATGCATTTGATACTATTTTAATATTCACTATAATGCTCTTCAACGAATTATGAATTTGGATCTTGCTAAACTTGGCAGTCGATTTGATCTCAACAAAAAGCAAAATCTCACTCCAGCGTAGCAGGATACCGGATGGAATGTATTAATCTAATTCCGTCTCAAACCATAAAGAAGATGACAAACATTCCCAAAATAAATCTAACATTCTCATCCTAGTACAGAATTTTGCATAATCATGGATTACGCAGCAAAATCCAAATAAACGTGAAAATCCGAATGGTACATGGATTGGCGCCAAAAATCTGAACATAAACAAACATTTATGAGACTACCCACCGTGCTGTGTTACCCACGTGAAACTGGTGATCCATCTTCTTCGTCGTTGATATCATTACTGAAGGTCGTGGCTGTCTTGGAATGCTTTGGTGGAAGAGCTGAAGACTTCAACGCCATCCTGTCGTCAGCTTGCCTGAGCGCAGTCGTCACGTTCAGCCCCATGACTATATTTATGGAGTCAGACCAGCGGGTTGGTGATCTACCTCGTGTTTTTTTCCACCTATCTGCCAATAACAACCACCTTGTTGCCGTGTCAGCTTGCTGATCCGTCCTGCTGTTCGTGAAGTCACTTGCTTGTAGGGTAAATAGGGTAAACATGATTCTGGGCTTTGAGATCGGAATTCTGCATTATCTGCTTTAAATGCTACCATTTAAAGCAGATAATGCAGAATTCCGATAGTACCTAATTATTTCACTGGTTAATTACCTCGTAACTCCTTATTGGACAAGGTCGCCTGCTTACATACTTGCTAATGACATTCCTTTAATGTTAGGGCAGATTTTATTTGCTGCCAATCTAAACTACACCTGCGCAAGTGTAAGTGTAAGTGTTAATATCGACATAGAAGTCTTAGGAGTCCGATATCCTAACTATAACAACCTTTACGACACAAATGCAATAAAGTATATTAAAAGATTATCATTACCGTAATCATGACGTTATTGCGGTCGCGGATACATAATTATATAAAATCTATTCTTCATTGTATGTTATCTCAAGACTGGGAAGCAAACTAAAATAAAGTATTTAAAAAATTGTCCTAAGGGACTGGCGGCATTGCCACGTTGTATGGCAATGCCTTTGGCGTAAGAACTAAGTGACAAAGTGTCAATTAGATAACAATGTTAGTTTTACTATAAGTTTTTCTTTAATTGTGAGGTTTCATGTTCGACCACATCATCGCTTACCATCAGGTGAAATGGTGGTCAAACGAGCTGATCAACACTACATTTTTACCCGACTACGGCAAAGCCAAAGGAGGGTTATGATTTTGACAGGCTATGTATGTATGTATGTATTCTTGTATGTGTGTATGTTCATCTGTTCCCTCATAGCTCCAAAGCTGATTATCGGAACTCGACAAATGAGGTATCGTTAGAACCGTCTTGATAGTCCGCTGAACATAGGCTGTGTGACGTGTCACAAAACCCAATGTGGCGCCCTCTAGGGCCCAAAAAGTGTTGCGTTAAAAAATAAAAATAAGATAAACACATCGTGTTTGATATCATTTGAAAGGACGTCACAAAGTCCAAAACATTGCTTAAATTTAAAGTGGCGCCCTCTAGTGGACAAAACTTCATGTGTAAAAAAATAAAAATAAGATGGATACACCGTGTTTGGTATCATTTGAAAGAGCTTCACTTGTACTTATCAAAATATTGCTTAAATTTAACGTGGCGCCCTCTAGCGGTCAAAAAGTCATGTGTAAAAAATAAAAGTAAGATAGATATACCGTGTTTGGTATCACTTGAAAGGGCTTCACTTGAACTTATAAAAATTTAAGTAAATAGTATAGAAGCATAGTGTTTTAACACCAAAATAGTTTAAATAATAAAAAGTAAAAAGAACTAAAACCCGACTACGACAAAAAAATCGATGCTAAAAAGGATGAAACAAGATTTTCAGGATGCTGAAATAAACAAGGTTACTGGAAAAACAAGAACATAACAAAAACAAAAGCCGTAGTCACACGTTATATAGGATATCAATCGTAACAAAACAATTAATAACGTGACGTGTGACTACGGCTTTTATTTTTGTTCTGTTCTTGTTTTTCCAGTAACCTTGTTTATTTCAGCATCCTGAAAATCTTGTTTCGTCCTTTTTAGCATCGATTTTTTTGTCGTAGTCGGGTTTTAGTTTTTTTACTTTTTTATAAAGTTAAATACCCCTGTTATTCGTAAAATTATGTGTTATTTCGTTAGTTTTAATAGGTTGAAATACCTATTATAACTTCTTGTTCGAGTACCAAATAAACGTCTTTTTCTATTAAAAAAATGTGATTAACGATTACATCAATATTTAATTACTTACTTACATACATAAATAAATGCAGCATCTTCTCTCGCATGTGTCTGAAGAAACTACAGGAGCTCTTCTACGCTAGCTCTTGGTGGGTATAAATATTTGTCAGTTATCAAGCACACCTGCTCTTATGTGGAGCCAAAATTGTTCTGTTTACTATTCCTCATTTCTGCTTTGTCATATACAGACGCAAATTCACTGATGCGTTCCACGCCCACTTCTTCACCTACAATTTTATGATGATTCTTGACTGGCTTAAAATATATTGCAGACTAATATTGTGCTTGCGTTTTCATTAAGGCGGAATTTGATATTGCCTTTGCGGTTTTTCCTACATAATACATAACGTAAATAGCCTATGTGTTGCCTTATAACCCTCTATTTTACAGCGAAATTCCCGTTTAAATCGGTTCAGCCATTCTAAAGACAAACAGAAATACAGACGAAAGTTAAAAAAAAAATGTGTTTTAGTAGGTGTCGTATAAATAACTATGAGAAAACACAGTTATTTTGAAATAACAGACAGAAACTTAAATTTAATTTTTATGTAAAGATTGGAATGGTGATTCTGGAGTTAACCATCTTTTCCTTTATTTGCCTGCTTTAAATACATATATCGCTAACTGTGGCATGAATAAATATGACGACTCAACTATTTTTATTTACTGTCCTACTAATTGCTTTGTACGTTAAGCTGTTGTTCCCGACTAATCTAAGCAGTCATTACGCCTAGTCAGAAGCGAGAAAATCTGTCCTCACTTTTGTTAATAGTATCGTGTTACCCAGTTACTGGGTTTTGCTCCATGTAGACTAGAAATAAGTTGCATCCAATACGACTGGATGGAAATGTACAGCAGTGGCGAAGGGTGAATTTTCATAAAAGGGAAGCCGGACCAAAAAATGCTTACCTTGCTCAAGTGCGATGCGTGAATTCCAGTAACTGTGGCCCTGTGGCTGACTTCGAAATCTTGTAACTTCGTAAATAATTATTTGTTTAATTGAAAATAATAGATTACTATTTATATATTCATATATAAAATAATTATTATTATATTTGTCATATTTCAAAAGGGAAGCCGGTAGGAATCGAGTTGTACGGAGCCTTCGCCACTGATGCCTACCCCAACATGGTTGTTAAAAGGCTAGGCAGATAATGTATTCGCTTGTCTGACTATGACATAATATTAGTAAGAACTGAACAAACAACTCATTCCTCTGTCGCTTTCATCATCATCATTTTCCTGCCCTTAACCCATTTACTTGGAGTCGGCGTAACACGTTTATTTCCATTCTCACCTGTCAGACGTCACGGCATCATTTACTCCTAATGTCTCAAGGTTATTTTCAAATATAAATAACAAAATATTTTTTTCCTAGCTATTTTTATCTAATAAACCTAAGAATAATACTTAAAAAAAAATGAATAAAAATAAAATATGTACGCTAAGATTTTCTTGTGAGAACCTAGAGCAGTACTGCTAATATTTTCTTTCGCTTGCACCTATCCCAGTTTATTTTGCCTTGAACGTACTGGTGACTTCGACAACCAAAACAAAAACAACATAAACCACCTTTTTTTCGTGTGAGAAAATCATTGAATGACTTCTCCAGCTCTGGGTGGAGACGAAGGGAGTGTCAGACTTCTACTGACTAAAAACACACCCTTTCCTTCAGCTGCCCTTGCGTTCTGGGGTATCTCGTTAGAACATTCCTGTAGCCAAGGTTCCACAACCACCTGCTTTAATATATCAAAACGCCATTTCTTGACATATCAACCTTCAGTTTACATCATATTTGGTTCGTCACATTCAGATAACATCCCGTCATCCCTTGCTGATGCATCCACTCACCCACTCCACCCCAATGTTGACGACACCCGAATGACCCACATAATTCGTAATACTCCAATTTTACAACATCAATGAATCAATATGTACGAAAAGTCTACGTATAAATATCATATGTTTTGAAGAATTACTCTCAGTTACTCGAAAGCGTCCAAGAGAGAACGTTAGAAAGGAATTTGTTGAAAAAACTGTGATTTGTGTTTTATCTTCAATTCATCTTTTGTTCGTCAATAAGTGTTTTAGTGACTTATTAAGTGACGAAAATTGAACGAAAATGCTTATCATGGCTCCGGTGTCTTTTGGTAATTTGTTATTTAATTAATTAAGTTGTGGAAAGTGTTTTAAGATCACGATGTTGAATAAGAAGTTGAGTGATCGTTCCGGTGGATAAATTCCATTTTCACGTTCACAGTGATCCCTTTAAAAGTGTAATATAACCTCTTTTTTAAAGATCATCGTGATAAAAGGTGCAGTTTTCAATGTTCATTTTTATCTGGAATTCCATGATACGTAATCATTTCGAATTCTTCACATGGTCAAATTTTCTTTTCCCATTCCAAAATGATTTGTCCCGGAATTCTCTGCGGCCTAAGCCTCAACATACATACCCTACTCAAAAGTCGAAAGCGTTTGAATACGACCTATATGTCTTATAAATAATTAAAGTGACCTTACTCATAAATTACTATTTTGTGCTTGAACAAGAACTTCTTTAAAAAAACAATATTTAATAAATTTCAATATAGGTAAATAGGTCTCTCGCGTGATCCATCAATAGGTTGTCCTATTTATTACTCGTTATTCTGACTCCTGTTACCATGGGGTTTTAAAGTTTAAGGTCAGTTTTTATCATAATCAGAAAGTAAGGCATGGTAGAGTTTTTTTTTTGTATTGATAGTAGGCTCCCGTTAGACCACCATCTCATCTGATAGTAAGCGATGATGTGGTTGAAGATCAAGCACGCTTACTTAAAGTAACCTATTTACTCTTGACTTAAAGACTCCCAAGTTACAACTATCAAGAAACTCAGAATCCGGCAAGGAATTCCACTCCTTAGCTGTACGCACAATAAAAGTATTCCCAAAACGTTTTGTGCGTATGGGTGGGATGTCCACCTTGTAACGATGGTGCATCACTCTTCATCTCGTAGTTCGATGATGGAACGGGCTTCATGGAATTATTTTGCATCACCGCACACTCACTGGTTTTGTTAGGTCACTTTCATTTTAAGAGTACCACATATCTACCATACTTCCTCGTTTCCGACAGTCATTTCGAAGAGAAATCTCCCAAAAACCACATGAAATACAAACCATTCAATTACCTATTCGTTGACGGACGCCAGCCGGTCGCGTGTCTCCACTCCTCACGATGGGGCATTAGAAAACTGCCGTCACGCTTCGGAAGTCTTACTACCTGTTAATGAGTTAATTTAATTCCCAGATTTATATGTTTTTAATTCCGTATGATAGCACGATAAGTGACGTGTGAATTTTGCATGTTATTTATCGTTTTGATGATAATAACAGTACCACATTCGAGTGGTGTCTCACCTCCATCTTCCAAGTTAAGGAACGCTAGGCAAGGCCAGTCCATGTCCTTTGTCCCTTAAAAAGCACATTGAGTGGTTAGTGACAAAGCTGTTCATAGATTTTCTAAAGACTCATCTGCATCCATTAATACTGAAACCGGCCCAAATACAGGATGTCATTTTTTTACATTATGTGTGTTTTTTACATTATGTGTATTGTGTTGTGGAACAGAAGCTTGAAGGCTTCAAGGAATAGGATCGCACTACAAATTCATTGATATAAATTTTGCGCACCCTACTAAATAGTAGGGTGGATATAATTTTTTTTTTTTTTTATTTTTTTATACCTGTTTTTATTGTTCTATAATAAAAAGTTTACTTCGTATTAGTAGTATTTTTGGATAGATAAATTTCTTTATTTGTATTTTTTTCTATGCCATAGGCTTCTACTCCGTTCACCTATTACACCCAAATTTTTACAAGACGGTAAAATAATCCGGTATAGTAAGAAATGGCAAAATTGACGTTTAGTCCACCTCACACTCCTTGCTAAACCAGTCGCTGCTACCGCAGCCCCCGGCGCAACTGTTCTTGAGAACACCCCGCCCCAGGGTGGAAGACATCTATGAAAATTACCACCTCGATAAAAAACGATACTTACTGATTTGTTGTTATGATTCTGATTACACGTGTAGTTGTACTTAATTTAATAACTTCTCTGTTTAAGGGATATCTATGGAAATAGTTAAAGCGTTCATAGCCTAATGGCTAAGGTGTCAGACGTCGCAAGTTCGAACCCCACCCATTACACTATTGACGTGAACCCACTCCAGACACAAGCATATTTAGCTTAGTTGGAGGGGTTAACAACATTGCTAGTAATGTGAATTCTACCTACATTGCAAGTTCCCTTGTTTTCCGGGAAGAAAGTGCACTTGGCTCTTAATGTCGCACGTGACGAGACAGTAGCTTTTGTGACATCTCCTTGACACACTTCGACTCGAAGATTCCTTGTGAGTGTGACGAGAAAACGTGGGCTATTATTTGTAGTAATTGCAGAGCAAACTGTTTGGCTTGCATTTTCGTGTAGGTAGATGGTGTTTTTTGCGAGACTAGTTATTGTCAACATCCTTTTTTTATTTGGGTATTTAAATAAGAGAACTTTTATAAATGGTAAAAACTTATTTCTTCTACCAAACTGTAGTTTGTCTGCAGTGTTCTCGGGGACACATTTCTTGAATTATTATAGTATTTGCTTCTGCTCGCTTCTCGTCCGCGTGGGAGGGTTTTCTCGCGCCGCGTAAGTCCCAATCCCGTGGGATTCTAGGATAAAAAGACTAACCAAAAACATACCTTTTCATTCAAATACGTTCAGTAGTTTTTGCGTTAAGGAGTAACATACATCTATACTCAAAAGCTTTCGCATTTTATAATATTAGTAAGAATAAGTAAGATTTAATACTACAGCTACTTATACTATACGCAAACATAAAAATTCATACACAAAAATGTCTAATAATGGGCTTTTTTTAGGTCACCTATAGGGGAACATATTGAAATGTCGATAAAAACCTCCAACTTATTTTCTTGAAAGTTTCGCGAAATCTAATATCTATCAATCTCGCAAAAAGAAGTGACCTCAATGTTAAAACCAGCCAAAATAAAGGTTCACAATGTCATTAGTTAAGGTCTATTTCCGTAGCATAATTGCAAAGAAACGCAAATTTCTTTCGCTAAAATAAATAGTACTTGAAGTGCTTTCTCTACTACCATTACTCACCGCTAATTTGAATATGTATGAGTTTGAACATATGTGATGCACTTTTTTGCCAACCGTACAATTTTTATTTTCCATTTATTTTTTTTTGGGAAGAACCATTTAATTTCATACTGATGATTTATGTGTTAGTTCGTTGGAGCATTACTGTAAGTAAAGGTTGATAATTTTTTATTTATTTTTAGAATATTTTTTTTATAACTAATCTTATCCCTATAAGTAAATTTATTACGTAGTTAAATTAATATTAAACTTGGGCCCAATTCTGAAACTTTTCCACTTCAGGCTTGTTCTGGATAACATTTAAAGAAATTTGGGGCTATAACGTCAGCATCTGGAATAGAATATTACTTTTTGGACGCATTTATTTTCATCTAGATGTATTTTAGAAAAGAAGCCATCCAGTCACACACTCACTCACACACACATCCACAAGAACACATCCATCGACAGGCCCGTTGGTATAGTGGTCAGTGGCCCTGACTGCTGTGCGCAAGGTCGTGGGTCCGATTCCCACCTAGGACAAATGTTTGTGTGATGAGCACGGTCATTTGTTCTTGGTCTGGGTGTACTTTATCTATAATATGTATGTATTTAGAAATATATATGTATGTTTATCAGTTGTCTAGTACCCATACCACAAGCTCTGCTTAGTTTGGGACTAGATGGCGTTGTGTGAAAAGTTGTGGAATATTATTATATTACTTTCCGGACTAATTAATACGTAGCTAATGACTCAGAAAGCTTGAGAATATAGTTAATCACTAGTAGTCACGGGGGGCTTCGTTCTCGTGGACCATATCACTTTAAAAACATAGCCAAACATAGCATAGATTAATAAGCTTCAGGCTACTTAAATTTCATCCCAATCCACCCAGTACTTTCGAAGATTAAACGGTACATTCGCGTATAAACAAACAAACTTTTCCGCTTTAGTATAAATAACCATCAGTATCATACTGATGTAAATGGTATCCATCGATTAGAAGACGATCAATTAGTAAAGATTTTCTCAACTCTCTAAAACCCATAGGGTTGAATCAAATAGCTAACTTCAGCCCGGCCAACTAAGAATGCGTGTACTGTAATATAGATTACTGTTTACTGTAAATTTACAAGCAAAAATTTACGTACAAACGACGCATAACTACAGTATCACTTTCGTCTCTTTCCAGAGCACAAAACAATGGCATTAGCTACGGCGTCGGCGACGATGGAATCGTCCTCGTCCCTCATCCAGTCAGAGTCGAGGGTACAGAGGAGCTACCAGGAGGTGCAGGTCTCGGAGCAGAGGACGGTCAAGAAGAAGACCAAGTCCAGAAGACATAAGGATGAAGGGACCATATCCGTGGTAAGTTTGAATGCTTCTTCTATAGTATATCTACTCTTGGCGTCTCGACAAGCAAGCCCAATATGTCCCACACGAAATAATGACAGGAGCTGATAAAAAAACTAGGTATATTTTTCGGGGGGAAAATTATTAAATTACTCCTACCGCGATGGGTAGAGCGAAAAGTAGTGTCATACTCCTATTGACTAAAACCCCACCCTGTTATTTCAGTTGCGTTTGTGTTCCGGGACTGATGTATATCGATAAAATATTACCGCAACCAAAACAAATGTTGACTTTACAAATCGGACAACTTAATACTTCCTCGCTTGTTCGATCACCTGACTCGATGGATATCCCACCCATATGCACAAACCGTTTCGAGAATACTGGCAGCTTGTATTTCCTGAAAGTCATACTCTGGGATCTTTAAGTATACAGTGCATAGGTTACTTCTAGTCAAACGTGCTCCAAAGTCCATCACATCATCGCTTTCCACCAGAAAGTATATAAATACATACGAAAACAATACTCAACTGTATCTGGTAAAACTGGATGCCGCCCCAACATCGTTGAAAAAGGCTAAGCAGATAAAGATAATAGCAGATACAACCCATCTCTTTTTCGAATTGTCTATCATCATGTTCTTAACCTCTACATCTCTCTTTTTCCAGTCAAAAAGTTCAGAGAAACTGTTCAAGAAAATGAAGGCCGCTACGGACAATGACTCAATACCGCAGTGCGAGAAGTGTTCCCGGCCAGTGTATGCCATGGAGCGCATTAAGGCGGAGAAGAGGATTTGGCACAAAGAGTGCTTCAGATGTGTCCAGTGCAATAAGCAGCTCACGTGAGTAACTTTGTGTAGTTATAATCAGCACGAGATACAGATGACAGTGACACGAGATACAGACTACAACCGCGCCGCGAGATACAAAGATAAAGTAAAAGAGATACCAACAGAAAATGGAAACGGATGAACTAAAAACTTTTTACCAAAAAATTAAACCGACTCCCAAAAACACTGCAAAGTGAAAAATAACTTTAATTTCGGTAGTCGGTGTCTTTAGTTTTGTATTTTCGTTTTTGGCACCGACTTCCGAAATTAAAGTTATTTTTCACTTTGCTGTGTTTTTGGGAGTCGGTTTAATTTTTTGGTAAAAAGTTTTTATTTCACTCTTTTTAGTTGGTTGATTTTTAATGTACCTAGTTACAAGAGCCTAAATGTCAACTACTTATAACATTTTATAAAATATTGCTTTTCCCAATGCTGGGCCGTTAATTTTTGAGGAGTTCTCCTGGTACTTCACCATCAGCTGTACATCACGATATGCATTGTGACGAGCATAAAGTGCTTAATATCCATATTCAAGTAATCGAATCGCAATCCACGAAATACTTATTATTCAGTAGTTTCGGCGACCATCTGTGGTCTTCATCATCAGTTCCACTTCCCCAAATGATACTTTTTGAGAACAACTGCACAAGTTACTATTAGAAATACCCAAAACGCCATAGGTGTGCCTATAATATTTGAAGAGTTCCCTCGATTTCTCCAGGATCCCATCATCAGATCTTGACTTAGTGACAAATGGTACCAATTTCGAAGTATACCCTATCAAACAAAAAAAGAATTTTCCAAATCGGTTCAGCCGTCTTCGAGTACTCGATGATCATTGATCATACATTAATAAAAAATAATAATAATAAAAAAAATATACGCGTCGAATTGATAACCTCCTCCTTTTTGTCGTCGGTTGAAAACTGAAAGATGACGGTTGAACCAAAGAGAATGTAATACACTACGTTTGGTTGAACCAATTTTGAGGAGTTAGCCTACTTAACTTTGGACTTACATACAGGGCAGGCTACTTTTAAGTTCCTTGTCCCGGCAATTTGTTCCCACGGGTAGAGATGAGTCGTATTTACTAGAACAGATCCGAAGAATAGGTAAATTTCGATACTAGGCGGCACCTATTCTCACTTTGACAACACCTAATATCATGAAGTATTGCGAAATCCAACTGCTCTTAGGCTTCATAGCACTAACGCGTAATTGCATTCCATTCACTCAACACGTTATAAACCTGCATTACCGCTCATTCATGTTTGTCAAAATCATTCGTTTGTCAGTCACTTGAATTTAAACCCTAATTCAAAGTACATAAAAGTAACGCAACGCGCACGCGTGTTGAGCAAGAATATATATTCTGTCCTTTTTTAACTACGCTATTCCGTAGTCTTCCCATCTTTATCTTTCAATACTCGAGACAAGTCGGTAATCATTCGATCCGAGAATACTCGATCCGAATGAGTACCAACTAGTCTCGAAAAGACTAAGTACATAGATACTTCGTAATACTTAGTCTTGTCGAGACTAGGTGGTACTCATTCGGATCGAGTATTCTCGGATCGAATGATTACTGACTAGTCTCGAGTATAAAGTCGAATTACTAGGTACCAACCTAGTCTTATCACTGATTGCTGGTGCTAACACCCTAAGTTCAATAGAAATATCAAGTACAGGAGAAGTGGCAACGAGGTGAGTCCGTGAAGCTTAAAGACCGTCATCGTAAAATTTAATCAAAATACCGTGTTCTTTTGTTGTTTAGCAGTTTCCTGCAAAATTAGTAGCCACAATAAAAAAATTACTTGGACTAAGTACGTGCACCATGACCACAGTCGATAAATAATAATTGATACTAGGTGGACTAGGGACTAGGTGGTAGAGATGAGTCGTATTTACTACAACAGATCCGAAGAATAGGTAAATTTCAATACTAGGCGGCACCTATTCTCACTTTGACAACACCTAGTATCATGAAGTATTGCGAAATCCAACTGCTCTTAGGCTTCATAGAACTAACGCGTAATTGCATTCCATTCACTCAACACGTTATAAACCTGCTTTACCGCTCATTCATGTTTGTCAAAATCATTCGTTTGTCAGTCACTTGAATTTAAACCCTAATTCAAAGTACATAAAAGTAACGCAACGCGCACGCGTGTTGTGCAAGAATATATATTATGTCCTTTTTTAACTACGCTATTCCGTAGTCTTCCCATCTTTATCTTTCGATACCCGAGACTAGTCAGTAATCATTCGATCCGAGAATACTCGATCCGAATGAGTACCAACTAGTCTCGAAAAGACTAAGTAAATAGATACTTCGTAATACTTGGTCTTGTCGAGACTAGGTGGTACTCATTCGGATCGAGTATTCTAGGATCGAATGATTACTGACTAGTCTCGAGTATAAAGTCCAATTACTAGGTACCAACCTAGTCTTATCACTGATTGCTGGTGCTAACACCCTAAGTTCAATAGAAATATCAAGTACAGGAGAAGTGGCAACGAGGTGAGTCCGTGAAGCTTAAAGACCGTCATCGTAAAATTTAATCAAAATACCGTGTTCATTTGTTGTTTAGCAGTTTCCTGCAAAATTAGTAGCCACAATAAAAAAATTACTTGGACTAAGTACGTGCACCATGACCACATTCGATAAGTAATAATTGATACTAGGTGGACTAGGTGGAATAGGTATCTGGATCACGTATTTTTAAATACTAAGAATAGGTGCACCTAGTCCCAAATTTACCTAGTACAACCCATCTCTACTAGGTGGAATAGGTATCTGGATCACGTATTTTTAAATACTAAGAATAGGTGCACCTATAGTGTATTCACGGAGACGAGTTAGTATAGCGCCTTCTCTATCGCACATTATCATACAAATGACAAAGACAAAAAAAACTTTTGTAGGGTCAGTGGGCGTTAACAATACCTTAGAAATGTAAATGTGCGTTCACACTGCGCTTCTTAAAGTTCGCTTAGTTTATTCCTGCGGCTCTGCGTCTGTCGTATAAATTGAGAGACATTTATTTGATAGAATTTTTTTTATGGGTACCTACTTTTTTTGTATCTGATGGATATGAAGGAAAGAAATAAAACCGAGAGTTAATTATTAAACTTTCTTTATTATATTATAATATCTACCTATACAACTTTATAACATATCATCATCATCATCACTCTCCGTACTATCACTACTGTCGTCGTTTCCTACATTTATTATGAATCTTTCAGTCATTGCTTCCACATTTCTGTCAACAGCACGTCTGCACAGTACGGGAAGTATGAGAAGACTAAAAAGTACTCGTACTGTGTACACCGCCTAAAGCCCGATTTACACTTCAACAAGTACAGTAGCGAGTTAACTTGCGTCATTGGCGGTTAAGTTGTTAATGTACTACTACTTAACTCGCTTTTGCCGTTCAAACTAGGGATGGTACGTATTTACGCGACCAGGTATTTACACCAGGTATTTACTTCCAAGTACGTACACCAGGTACCGATCCGAAATACTTGCAAGACTTCAAAGTATTTTATACGGCTACTCGGAGTCGGACTCGCTCCGGTGGGGGCTTGACGATCGCCCGACTATGCGATTATGCTCCTTATCTGTAAGAGACTACGTAACAATTTCGTATGCAAGTCTATTCTAGTATATGGATTGTCTTTGCAAGTATTTATATGTAAACGCGATTGTGCTTCTTATTTATAAGAACTCACGGGTCAATTTCCTATGCAAGTATTTTTTCATTCAACAGGGCTTGGATTGAGTAAAAGTAGAAACGTTCGTCTCTATGCAGGTATTTATTTGTAAACGCGATTGTGCTCCTTATTCTTAGGAAGTCACGGTTCAATTTCCTATACAGATAGAAAATACTTTCAATTTCGTATGCAAGTCTATTCTAGTATACGGTTTGTCTTTGCAAGTATTTATATGTAAACGCGATTGTGCTTCTTATTTATAAGAAGTCACGGGTCAATTTCCTATGCAAGTATTTTTTCATTCAACAGGGCTTGGATTGAGTAAAAGTAGAAACGTTCGTCTCTATGCAGGTATTTATTTGTAAACGCGATTGTGCTCCTTATTCTTAGGAAGTCACGGTTCAATTTCCTATACAGATAGAAAATACTTTCAATTTCGTATGCAAGTCTATTCTAGTATACGGTTTGTCTTTGCAAGTATTTATATGTAAACGCGATTGTGCTTCTTATTTATAAGAAATCACGGGTCAATTTCCTATGCAAGTATTTTTTCTTCCAACAGGGCTTGGATTGATGTGAAAATACTTGCATAGGAAATTGATTCGTTTTGCTTCAGCAAAAAGGAGCATAATCGTATCAGAAAAAAAAATACTTGCAAGGTTCAAAGTATTTTTCATTTGCAAATGCGATTGTGTAGTATTTCTCTAAATATTCCAAAGTTGTCTGAGTACATAAACCGAAATCTGTGTAGGTGTGTGCATCAGGGAATTTTTTCTTTTCTTTTGAGTAGTTTGCGGCGCCATTCACCCTAATGACTATTAATAAAAGACACATTATTGCGTGAACGAAAGTATTTTAGAAAATATTTTGTTATGTTTACGTTTTTTATTTTTCTTTCGTCAGTTGTCGTTTGAGTGAGTGCATAGATGATACATATAAATACTGAGAAGTGAGTGCGAGCTTGTTATGCAATTTACCAACTGACCGTGACTTTCTTATTTCGCGAGTTTATTGAATTTAAACTATTAACAGTTAGTGTGTAAATAAACAAAACTGCTTTTTTATGTGTACGTGACTTTGTTTATTAGTTAGGAATGTAAATATTTAAATAGGTAAAAGACGATTTTTGAACGTAGTTGAATGTAGTTAAGTGTTTTCTTTTAAAATTGATAAGACTTACTAGTTGTAAATAAAAATACAGTTACAAACCATGGCTCCTAAGAAAAGTTTGGCTAAAATAAAGCTGAATGTAAAATGTGCAAAGCATTAATATCATACAAATCGGGAGTGTCAAACCTTATGCCTTATGCTTGCATGTGCAAAGAAAACATATTTCCGTGAATTTTAAGTGAGTGAATTATTAATTTCTGTAAATTAAGTAGGAAGGAAAGATTTCATCTACAAAAGCCGTACTAGATTGTGGCATGGTACGACCGGACTAGTAGACTGAAATCCGAAGTGGCTCAAAATACTTTCTAGTATTTTAATACCTGGTTTCCAACCCAGGTATTTTTACAGACTCGTACTTGCAAGCCCAGGTATTGATATTTGCAAGTATATCTCATCTCTATATCTGGATCACGTATTTTTAAATACTAAGAATAGGTGCACCTAGTCCCAAATTTACCTAGTACAACCCATCTCTAATTTCAAAGATTCTAAGCGAGTAGATCATTTATATGATCTCTTCGCTTTCAAAAAATGATGTACAAATAATCCAGTCTAACGGATTTTTGCAGCTGAGTACTAGGCAGAGAAATATTCACGCGCCCTCTTACACAAACCGCGGTAATAAAACGATAGCGACTTCTAATTCGACGCCAACGCCATCTAGTATTAACTAAGTGAATGAATTACCAACATATAGGATTAAAACATTTACACACTAAAAACCTAACTATAAAACTAAGTCTAATTAATGATATTCAAATATTCATTGAAATGTTTTAGTGAACTCTGGTATCCAAGAAAAGATTTAACTTGTGTTATAAAGTACCTGCATTCTGAGATTCGATGCATTAGTTAAGGAGTCTATACTTATGTACACATTATTTAAACATACATAACCATTCCCAATTTATGGCACTCCTACAATTCTTTAAATTCAAATTCTTTGCCAACATGGGTAGGGGATAGATATTATACATGTTTTATTTGTTCTCCATGCTCTGCCGTCACATAGACATGCAAAATTCTACACATAAATAAATTACAGTCGACTATTAAATTATAATAAAATTAGATTAGATCATAGATTCAATTGGAAAGTCATTATACTTTTCAATGTCAATGAGTATCTGGTAGTAATAATAATTAAATAAATGTTATATCTACTTATTTTTTGACGTATAAATATAATCATACTTTTTCATTTCTAGAATGGAGACCTACCAGAGTGATCACACAACGTTGTACTGCAAGCCGCACTTCAAACATCTGTTTGAACCCAAACCTGTGGACGAGGATGACGTCACGGACGGTAAATATTTACATATATTTTATTTATTCACCATATTGTGCTTGTAACAATATGTATAGCATAATAGTCATATTCATTAATATACATGTTTATAAGTCATGTTTTATTCATTTCATTTCATTTATTTATTCATTAAACAATTTACATTGTATTCGAATTTTACAACCGTTCACATATATCAAACCATAAAAAATAAAACTCAATAACAGCCATGTCTATTCCATTTCACGCAATTAAAATGAGAATTAAACGTTAACTAAATTTCAACTGAATGTAATTAGATGTAAATGAAATGTCATTCAAATTCAATTAAATGTCATTCAAATCACTGTTTATATGTCCAACCATAAAAAGCTCAAAAAATCAACCACGTCTATTCCAGGTTCTACAAACTAAACTAGAAATTAGGTATCTTAAGCCTGCAATACATGTTGGCCGAGCGTAGGCCAACGCGGGCATTGGCAAATAGGTACAAGGCAAGAAATAATGTCCACACGTTCGACAAGTTCGTCGAACGCCAATGCAGACGACCAATGTAGAAGAGGGTCTGTAGAGCTGCCCACACGTTGGCCGAGCGCAGGCGAGCGCCTTTGATTTGTGACCAAAAACCGACACCGATCCGAAGTGAGGCAAGTGATCACGAGCAACGGCGAGCGCAGACAAGTTGAACCAAATGAGCTCTATACACGTTGGCGCTGGCCTTCACTCGGCCAACTAGGCAAGTGACACCGAGCGATAGCAAGACAAGGCAAATATACCGTCTACATGTTGGTATTGGCCTTCACTCGACAACGCTCGGCCAACATGTATTGCAGGCTTTAGGGTCGGTTTCTAGTCTAACCTGATGCCGCTGAGTATCAGTATTTCACATGGAGCGACTGCCTATCTGACATCCACACATCCACAACCCAGTAACTGGGTAACACGATACTGCTTGGCAAGACTAGTGACAAACAACCCGTTATGACTGTCAAAGATTTACAGATGACATCTAAGACTAAACGGTTTAATTTGTTTGCCCAAGGCAGGGAGCTCGATGTGTTAAGCACCCATCCACGGAACGTGCTTAGTAAGCGTTGCTTTACCCTGAATGCTGATCTACACGGCTGTTAATTTTTAACCGACTTCCAAAAAAGGAGGAGGTTCTCAATTCGGATGTTTGTTTGTTTGTTTTTTTTTATATATTTGTTTGGGCATAGCTCCGTCGCTTGCGAACCGATTTGAAAAAATATTTTTTTGTTGGAAAGGGTATACTTTCCAAATGGTCCCATGAAAATTTTATCAAAATCGGACAAGCCGTTTCTGAAAAATAGACAAAAGTCTGAAAAAAATATTTACATTGACGACCTTTTCGTTTACTCTGCTGGTGAAGGTGATAAGTAGTTGACATTTTGGCTTTTGTAACTAAATTAATTACAAACTGACCCACTAAAAAGCGAGAAAATAAAAACTTTTTTACAAAAAATAAAACCGACTTCCATATCAAAACACTACAAAGCCAAAAATAATTTTAATTTCGGAAGGCGGTGTGAAAAAAAAAGAAAATACAAAATCAATAACACCGACTACCAAAATTAAAATTATTTTTGGCTTTGTAGTGTTTTGATATGGAAGTCGGTTTTATTTTTTGTAAAAAAGTTTTTATTTACCAATGAGCCCCTTAGCTAATAGCCAAAAATTTATATAAATATACGGTTCCTAAAACTGAAATAAACGGTTCCTAAAACTGAAATAAATGGTTCTTAAAACTGAACTTATTGGATACGACAACTACTATATTAAGTACCTTGAAATAAATCGTATTGTTTTCCTTCGCAGCTGCTGTACCCAAAAAACACCAGATGATAATCTGTGAGAGCAATCCGGTCGAGTTACCGCCAGATGTCGTTAGAGGTTGGTAATTATTTCGTACTCTCACTAATAGATGGCGCTGTATGCACATTGCGCCAGAGTTCTCTTTATTACTGACTATCCCTCTTTTTACAGCTTGCGAAGTCTTTATCACTAAAAAATATGCAAATCAGTATATCTGTGCAGTTGAGTTTGAACCATAGGGATTTTTATGACTATTCATAAATTATAAACTTCTGTCTCTGTCTATTGTTGTAATAAAATACATAATTTCCTCCCCAAATATTCATAATACAATTATGAATAATTTAAAACAAGATAGCCCTATTCATAAAAGCGTTTCAGCAGAATTTTTATTAAAATTTTATATAGAAAATGCCAGAGATAGAAAACAATAGTTGTGGCCTATCCCAAGATGCACACTATACTAAGAAACATCTTGTGAACATAAGTTAACCAGATAAAGATTTCAGGAAAAAGGTTATACGATTCATAAATTCATCCGTAAAGAAATTGAATTCAGAATCTACTAATAAGTAATCAAGCCGATCCTCGGGTTAGATTTTGTTTTTAATAAAATTAATAATACTTTTCCGGATTTGTGTCATTTCAAGATGGCACCATTTCAAATGCTCAACAAAGTATGAATTTTCTTCATAACTTTGACAGTTGTCACATGCAGTTTTTAAAACGTACTTATAATTTTTTTCACTATATGATCTGGACGTAGAAATCTAAAGTTATTTTTTTTTTTAGTTTTTTTCTCTACAATACACATTAAAATGACACATCCAAAGCGAGCAATAGGGCGTAAAGTCCTTCCAAAGGTTGTCTGGAAGATATCGCTCTCAGCGATAAGACCGCCATTGTAACCAAATTTTTTTTTACAATATATTTATTTAAGTGCGATTCAATTATTGGTTTACGATAAAGTATATTCTATCTACCAATCTATCGTCAGTTTATGTTTCAATAAGCCAGTTTTCAAAAGAATAACGATGGAATTACTTACCGGTTCTTTTCCATAGGAATTTCAATTCAATCCGAACCGTGCACTAGCATCTGACGTTTCACAAGTGCCCATGTTGGCCGTAGGCCTATGCGAAATAAAATATCTTTGATCTGAAACTTAATAATCTCCCCAACAGCATCAGACAAACCAGACCTTGGACTAGAGGAGCTCTCCCAACTGGACGTCAAGTCCCGGTTTGAGGTGTTCGAGCGCAAATCCCGTACCGCGACCGAGGAGCCCCTCCCACAAGAGCCACGAGCCCCCCGGGAGAAGACCGCCGCCATCTTGTCCAAACTTGCCAAGTAAGTCGAGAAAACTTCAGTACTCATATTTTCAAGCATCAATAGACTAATAAATTCTACGGGAGTAAAAGGCCCGCGCGACTGCTATAGTCCGTCCGCGTTAAAAATATAGTGAGTCAATGTTCACCGGACTAGCCCCGCCCCTCGACCAATTAGGTCGCCACAAATTAGAAAGCTAAGTTCACAGTGACCATTTGACGGCATATCTTTTGGCGAAATGGTCGTATGTTTTGTGCGTTACCTACATAAAATAATAAATATAAATATTTCGCTGGAATGTTAGAATACAAGGGATAGGTAATTCATAGTGGAGACAAGAGTAATTTACAATGTTAGTACTTTAAAATGTGTGAGAGCACAGCGATGTGTCTGAAAGTACAGTTTATATTATATATTCGGGAACAAAAATTTTGAAATATAAATTGTTTGAATTACATACTCCATTGTGAAAACCCTGCAGTTCCACTGATGACTCACTATTTTCTTAACGCAAACGGACTATAGCATATAATATGTTATGTTCAAGTTTATATATGGCTGTTAGAACAGACGCCATCTTTAAGAAAAATCTTTGACCGCTCTATGTGCTCATGCGCCATTCGAAATAATCAAATCATCGTTAAAATTACTCGAAAAGAGTGAGAAGAAAATTACATACTGATTCACAAAATAATGAATGAAGTATATTAAGAAGGAATTTTTTTTGCTGTGGTGTCTAATGATTATTTTATTTAAAGAGAACTCGCAATTAGGGCAGCATTCACGTTGTTAGCAATCTTGTTACCATCTCCAACTAAGCTAAAGATACTTGTGTCTGGAGTGGGTTCGCGACAGTATTGTGATGGGTGGGATCCGAACCTGAGACCTTAGATAACAAATCCGACAACTTAGCTAATAGGCTATTCACTCTTCATTTATCTATACTATTACAATAAAGAGGTAAAATTTGTTTGTAAGTTTGAATGTAGGGGGTAATCTCCGGAACTTGCCGTAGTCTGTGTTTCCCTATAGCTATAACCTAGGGGTCTTTAAGTCAAGAGTGAATAGGTTACTTTTAGATAAGCGTGCTCCATCTTCGATCACATCATCACTTACCATCAGGTGAGATGGTGGTCAAACGCGAGCCTATTATCAATAAAAAAAAAAACTATTAATCCAATTCTAAAATTGGTTTAATTAATAGTAAAGTGCATTATTTGTGAGTGCGAAATTCACGCGGATGAAGTTAATAAAGATTTTGTGAAAATTAGAATTATATTGTAATTTTGTTGAGCGAGTGAAGCGCGTCTGGATAATGTACCATCTCAGGAAGATTACGTGGTCGACTTATACATAAAATCTGAATTTAATGCAGAATTTCAGAGTTAAGCACCAAGACGCGTATACGGTAGATTTTATTTTTATGATTCATTCAGGTATGCTTCTTTGTCAACTTAGGTATTTATATGTCGCAGTCATCTGGTTGAATCTGCTATTTGATTGAATGACTAGGCCGAACGTTGATTGAACAAGCGTCACTCAACGTCCAACTAGTTAGCGGATTGTAACATAGCCCTTTGAACAGAGCGGACATAAAATCAGTCAGGTGATTCAAATTTAGTTCATTTTTTTCCCACTGCGGCGCACAGATAGCACTGTGTTGATATTTTTTTCGATTAAATTTACTTTAAAGTGCGTTATTTGTAATAAAATAGTGTGACAGCATGGATTTACCTATTATTCCTAACCTAACCAAACATTACAAAGTCGGCTATATCCCATTCAACGTCTTCACTAAATGACATTCAGTCAAGACGTTGAACGTTACATTCAACGACTTGACGAGTTGTCCTTTAGTCATTCAATTAAATGTCGCCATTAAATGAACGCGCTAGTCATTTAATCAAATAGCAGATTCAACCAGATGACTGTGACATATACATACCTAAGTTGACAAAGAAGCATACCTGAATGAATCATAAAAATAAAATCTACCGTATACGCGTCTTGGTGCTTAACTCTGAAATTCTGCATTAAATTCAGATTTTATGTATAAGTCGACCACGTAATCTTCCTGAGATGGTACATTATCTAGACGCGCTTCACTCGCTCAACAAAATTACAATATAATTCTAATTTTCACAAAATCTTTATTAACTTCATCCGCGTGAATTTCGCACTCACAAATAATGCACTTTACTATTAATTAAACCAATTTTAGAATTGGATTAATAGTTTTTTTTTTATTGATAATAGGCTCGCGTTTGACCACCATCTCACCTGATGGTAAGTGATGATGTGATCGAAGATGGAGCACGCTTATCTAAAAGTAACCTATTCACTCTTGACTTAAAGACCCCTAGGTTATAGCTATAGGGAAACACAGACTACGGCAAGTTCCGGAGATTACCCCCTACATTCAAACTTACAAACAAATTTTACCTCTTTATTGTAATAGTATAGATAAATGAAGAGTGAATAGCCTATTAGCTAAGTTGTCGGATTTGTTATCTAAGGTCTCAGGTTCGGATCCCACCCATCACAATACTGTCGCGAACCCACTCCAGACACAAGTATCTTTAGCTTAGTTGGAGATGGTAACAAGACAAACTAAGTTGGAGCTTGTGTTTTGGGATGCAGTGTTACAGTCATTACGAGTGATACAAAATGAGTGAATATCGAATTGAATGTCACTGCGGTGTGGCACAAGTTGACCGCCTTTTACACATCCAAACGCAAAATCATAGATGATACATATAGAGAAAGATCCCGCGTAAATCCCGATCTCGTGGAAATTCCGGAATAAAAAGTAGCCTATGGATGTCAACTATCTACTTATCGAATTTCATTCAGATACGTTCTGTAGTTTTTGCGTGAAAGAGTAACAAACATCTATACATCCATGCTCACAAACTTTCGCATTTATAATATTAGTGAAAAGTAAGATAAGACTTGTCTCAATTAAGCCAAAGATCAGTGGTGTAGTTTTAACCTGACAGATTTTTTTTTCTATGAACCTACGATGACATAATATATCCCAACAGTTGTCTTTCTTGTTTTCTACAAATAAAACGCAACGTCGTGAATCATACGTATAATAGCGTTTTCATATCGTCATTAATGTCACACATTTTTATATTCATACTAGTCGTTAACATCAAGATAGTGGTAGGCACCAAAATATTTTTTATTACAGTTTTCCGTATTGATCAAGGTTAGGGGCCATCCGTAAATCCCATCATAAAGGGGAGGGATAGAGCTGGGAGCTTAAAAACCGAACCCTATCTGTATGAACAGTAGGTTAAGGGAAATAAGGGAGTATAACTAATTTTGGCACTGCTGATTTAATGTAATTGATTAATAAATTGTATATTGGATCAAAAACAGCAATAACGAATATGCAACAAGGAAGAAAAAAGACAGTAAAAATAGACAGCAGTATTTGTATCTATTGAATTCTGGTATGCAAGAAAGATTCAACTTGTGTTTTGGTTCCATAGTTAATTAATTCCAGTGCAAAAAAAAATTAAATTCGTTTGGTAATTTATACGGCTGGACCATAAATGAAATTTGCTTAAGTTTTTCATTGAATTGAAATGCAATTCTAGAATAGGGTTTCATTAAAAAAAAAAACGCAAAATTGGTTATTACAGACCACAAAAGTCCAAAGAATAGATCAATTTAATACCATAGATTGTTAAAAGTCCAAAGACATGCGACATGTACCTACCAACCTGCACTGTGTATGACACCTGTGTACCTACCAGTGTAAAGCCGGGTCCGCTGCGCCAATTTTCTAACAAAACATGTTATCAAAACAAGTTAGCAAAACATGTTAGCAAAACCGCCAGTCCGCTGCGCCAATTGTTGTGATGTTTTTGTTTAATTTAAAAAATGAGTTCCGACGAAGAAGACGTGGAAGCTGTTAAAGCAATAGTAGATTTAGTTCTCCAAAGAAGAAACAGAAATAGATTCCGTGTCCGACCCTACCTGCAACCTCGTTCGTTCAATATAATATAATTATCAAAAACTGAAAATTCATGATAGGTTCGGTATAAAAATTGTTTTAGATGTTCAGAAAGTGATTATCAAAAGCTGTTATCATTAATTTTACCAGATATAGAGAAGAAAACAAAGTATTAAAAAACAAAGTATTTTGTTTATTCCACTCCATCACAAACCAAAGAGAATTGTCATACACAATCAACACACTCTTCAAACGATTTCGTTTTCCTCTAGTGAGCGCGAACACAAAATGCGTCACTTTCCCTCCCCGCAGGCGAACGCGGGGGATGTTATCCATTCGTCTCGGTATACATGTTATTGTGTTTTTGCTAACTAAACTGTTAAGCCACGCCTATATTCAGTTAGCAAACAATGTTATACTGTTTATAAAGGCTGTGTGTAAAGGCCGAATGTGTTATGTATGGGTGGCGACACAGAAATCAAAAATACAGGAGAAGTGGTAAGGGGGCGTATCGGTGTCCGCGCGACATGGCCACAGGGCTCATGTCACAGGCAAGTGGCTGTCTCCGCGAACTAGTGCGCTTTCGACGGCGATCGTGATAACATATATGAATGCCGAGTTGTTCTGTGGTATCTTGTAAAAACCGAAGCAAAAATCAAATCTATGTGAATCATGGAATCACTTACCATATGTAAGTACAAGTATTTTACAATATTTGTCTTTAAAATCATGAAAAACAATAAATCGTAAAATATTTCTTGGTTTTACTATGTTATTTATGTTTTCAAATATCAGAGCGACTGTACTCCTTTTGCTATAAATACATTGCTCCTTAACCACTACCTGAGTTCGTCACTAAGTAACTGGACAAGCAATGTAAACATAACATACGAAACTGTATTACGCGGATTCATCGCGTAGTGAGGCCGCCACTTCTTGCGACGAATTAGTGATGTGCTTGTGCAGATCCACTAACGTAGGCTATCGACAGCAATGTCGATTGACGAATGAAATATTGCTATTATAGTTTAGGGGTTTTTCAACCGACGACATAAAAAAGAGGAGGTTATCAATTCGACGCGTATATTATTATTATTTTTTTAATGTATGATCACCGATTACTCGGAGACGGCTGAACCGATTTGGAAAATTCTTTTTTTGTTTGAAAGGGTATACTTTGAAATTGGTCCCATTGTCACCAAGTCAGGATCTGATGATGGGATCCTGGAGAAATCGAGGGAACTCTTCAAATATTATAGGCACACCTATAGTGATTTGAGTATTTTTTATAGTAACTTGTGTAGTTGCATTCAAAAAGCACCATTTTGAAGTAGACCTGATGATGAAGACCACCGATGGCCACTGGAACTACTCAATATATAAGTAGGAATAATAAGTAGTTCATGTGTTCCGCTTCGATTACTTGAATGTGGTTATTAAGCACAATATGCTCGTCACAATGCATATGGTGAAGTGAAGCTGATGGTAAACTACCAGGAGAACTCCTCAACAAATAACAGCCCAACATTGGGAAAAGCAATATTTTGTAAATGAATATAAGTAGTTGACATTTAGGCTCTTGTAACTAGGTAAATTAAAAATCGACCAACTAAAAAGAGTGAAATAATAACTTTTTACCAAAAAATTAAACCGACTCCCAAAAAACACTGCAAAGTGAAAAATAACTTTAATTTCGGAAGTCGGTGCCAAAAACGAAAATACAAAACTAAAGACACCGACTACCGAAATTAAAGTTATTTTTCACTTTGCAGTGTGTTTTGGGAGTCTGTTTAATTTTTTGGTAAAAAGTTTTTTATAACATACGGAAACCTCTAAGAAAATATGTTTAACTTTTATTTTACATGAGATGACAGAAATAAAAATACGTTGAAAAGTCAAGTGTACAAAAAAGTAAAAAAAAATAAACAATTTATTTTACGCCCGCAGCATGCGTAAGGAGTTCCGACGTCGCCGTCGCTACAATAGTTTATTTTTCAATCTGTCAACCGTTTTAGCCCGGTTGGAAGATCGATGTAAATAATGTTTTTTTACTTATTTTGATTTTTTTACAGAGTAGTAGAGAAATGCGTAACCAATATTCGTAAAGTAAGTTACTTTAATTTTAAGTTAATAATCGGTGGTATTTTTCGGTTTAGAATTATCGTATGTTATGCCTTATCCTCATGCTGTTTCTTTATTTTTTATGGTTTTTGTATTTTGCTTCCATTGAAGCTTCGAATGCGTTATAATAATCGGCATGGTTCAGATAATATATTTGTGAATTGAGCTTAAAATAAGTCAATATATTCATGCTATTTATTTGTTATGCATGGATGTGTGTTTGTTTTCATATATTTAACAATTTCTCTACTAACTAGGATTTTCTTATAACAAAAACCTATTATAACCTACTAAACTATTACCTGCGGTTACCCCGCAGGTAATAGTTGCGTAACACACTTACAGTGGGAATCGGTTTCATTATGCTAAATCAACAACACTCACTGCGGTATTTACGTTGTTGAGCAGACCAATATTTCGAACATATGAAGCAATGGATTAGCAATATACGTCAAAATCATTCAGATCTTGATTTATAGTTATTTATAGTGTATAGTATTTATACCTTTCAGCTTCCCAAAAGATGGTAACATAAAAAAGGAATGGATTGATGCCATAGGCATGCCACCTAACTGGTACCCTACAAAAAATAGTACCATATGCTCGGTTCACTTCAACGCAGAAATGTTCTAGTCTCTAAAGAAAAGTCGCAGGCTTTTTGAATGGACAATTCCAAAATTAAGAGTACAACTGATTTTTGCAGAAGTGTGTTAAATTTTATTTTATTACTGAAAGCTATTCTCATGATTTAGGGTATTCATAAAATCAGTTATTCAACTTTTCAGGATTCTATACAACCTATACGGCTGGTATGTTCCGATCAAGAGCGTAATGTAAGTTAACATCGACTTCTATTTGACCTATCACTATGATAATTAAATATTAAGATTTAAGTCGAAAGCGCCAGGGTAGCCCTTAATACTTAGTAGGTAGTACTTAATAATAATTATGTAATGTTATATTCTTAATAATATGTTTATTGTTATTGTAATATTTTCTGGACATGAAATTTTTTATTTGGTTCATTTTCAGGTGCCCAAAAAAAATTGTACAATAATTAATGGAAGAATCGATAACTTTCCGATTTAGTCAATCACTAGCGTATATGTAAAATAAATTGCTTTTGCACAGCACAACGATAGCGACCGATGTTTTTGTGTGGGTAAGTTCTACGGTGCATGGTAAATACACGCTGTGTTTGACGGAATAAGGTTTATTATTGATTGTATAGTACGTTCTGATTTAAGAAATGCGGGTGTGTGCGCGAGTGCGTATCTATTGATTTTATTAAACTGCATGTGTAGTTGTTGCCCCGCCCAGCGCCTAACTGGAGACACACGGTTCCGATATAATTTCGTCTGTTGACCAAATCTACTTATTTATTTTATCTATGGGTGGCGATTAGGTTATCACATTAAATTGTACAGCGGGTATTACAAGTTGTTATCAGTCCGTTTAAATAATAAAACTAAAAACATAACCCTCCTCCTTGCTTCGCAGCAGTCGGGTAATAAATATTTTTACTAAAATTAAGAAAATGCATTTTTCAAACAAAATAAATGGCGTTATTGGTAAAAATAAATAATCCTTTATAATATTAGTTTACTGACCTGTAAAAGCGGTAACGGAGCGCGCGCCGAGTGATTGGTCAGCTGATTACGTTTATGCAATACATGATGTTGTGAAATATTACAAGCGAAAAAGAGGTCCCACGGCTATAATATTGTTTATTATTAATTTATTTTAATTGTATATGATAAAATACCTAATATAGAGTACGTGGTTTCAATTAATGTAATAACCTAATCGCCAAGCTGTATAATATCAAAGTAGTATTTTTTTTTAATTAAAATATAGGTTCGCGTTTGACCACTATCTCACCTGATGGTAAGCGATGATGTGGTCGAAGATGGAGCACGCTTACCTAAAAGTAACCTATTCACTCTTGACTTAAAGACTCCTAGGTTATAGCTATCGGGAAACACAGACTCCGGCAGGGAATTCCACTCCTTAGCCGTACGCACAATGAAAGTATTCCCAAAACGTTTCGTGCGTATGGGTGGGATGTCCACCATGTATCGATGGCGCTTCGCCGTTTGTCTCGTAGTCCGATGATGGAATGGGCTTGGCGGAATTAGACTGTGTAATTCCATCGCACACTCCCCGATATGTAACCGATAGAAAACCGATAGACTTGCAACTCGTCGTCGATGTTCAAGGCTCTGGAGCTTTGACTCGACCAGTGCATCGTTGCCAATGAGTCTCTTGGCCCGCTTCTCGATAGACTCAAGCGGATCTAAATACAATGCTCATCTGTTCAGAACCATCGGAAAATACAGTCTTGTTACGGTATTTCACCTAGCACAATAACCAGAAATCATCATTATCAGCTGAGCGACTGCCTATGTAGAAGTAATAGGATACCCCTTGGCCAGACCAATGTTACATTTTCTGGCTTCTAACTACCCGTAAGGGCTGTCAAAGATATCCCGATGATAGCCGGAACCAACGGCTTATCGCGTTTTCTCGAGGCACAGGGGTGACACACCGCTAACTTCCAAACTCCGAGCTACTAAAGAATTTTTTTTAATGAAAGAAAAAAGTTAAATGGGCAATATCCAAGTCAAAAATATTTAATTTTACGCAGGCCTAAATGGGCACATTTCAAACGTCAGAAGTTAGCACGGTTAGAATCGATCGATTCCTTTGGAGTGTAACTGACAAGAAACTCTACGACTCTTTTCTTTCTATTTGATTTTAAATTTGTAAACAATGTAATGTGTACACAAACATTATATTTTCGTACTAAATAAATTATCTTAAAAAGTTAAATTCTCTTTTTAAACTAATTCGATTAGCAAAGGCATTTGACATATTTTAATAATTATGAGAGGACAGTAAAGATCATTTCCATACCAGTACAAAATAACTACACAAATACGTTTCCTGTCTCTCATATATTTGTAATTTGAATAAGAAAGTATCAAGATGATTCAGTGCACGTCTCCGCATCTCCCACTTACGTCAGTAGTTCGTTTGAGATGTTCTATTTCTGTGCTCCATGAGAACTCACGGTCGCTACCTATGACTGCTCCCTTGGTAATACGAGTGTGTCGGTGTGTTTCGTATACATTGACGGTTTGACTTGAAAATATCGATAGGTTTGTTTGTTTAGGTTACTTTGTATTTCTCATACCTAATGTTTTAATTCATCTATTTTAATTTATTTCGTCATTTTAGTCAAAAGTACAATTACACATAATCCTTATATTTTACTTCAGAACTTTGCTAATACTATTAAGTTCTTTCATGATTATTTTCGATTGTATTGATCAAGATTTTTCGATAATCGAATTTAAATAGTATTTTTAACCGACTTCTGAAAAAGGAGGAGGTTCTCAATTCGGATGTTTGTTTGTTTTTTTTTTTTTTTTTATGTTTGTTCGGGCATAGCTCCGTCGCTTGCCAACCGATTTCAAAAATTATTTTTTTGTTGGAAAGGGTATACTTCCCAAATGGTCCCATGAAAATTTTATCGAAATCGGACAAGCCGTTTCTGAAAAATCAACAAAAGTCTAAAAAAAATATTTACATGGATGATCTTTTCGTTTACTCCGCATTGTGTTTTTTGTTCGCGCGTTTTTATTTTTTTTGTAGTTGACATTTTGGCTTTTATAACTGGATTAATTACAAATTGACCCACTAAAAAGCGCGAAATAAAAACTTTTTTGCAAAAAAATAAAACCGACTTCCATATCAAAACACTACAAAGCCAAAAATAATTTTAATTTCGGAAGGCGGTGTGAAAAAAAAAGGAAATTCAAAACCAATAAATAACACCGACTACCGAAATTAAAATTATTTTTGGCTTTGTAGTGTTTTGATATGGAAGTCGGTTTTATTTTTTTGCAAAAAAGTTTTTTTTAAGTAGGTACGCCGTAATCGTCACGTACAATCGACAAATTTGAATCATGACCCACCATAAGCTTAATTACTTACAGACATTCAAACATAATTAGGTCGACATTCGCGTAAACATACATTTCCATGGTAACGACCTTGTTATCAGCCACTTAATTACACAGAGTATTATCTGTCAATATTTAAAACGTCATAAGTGCGGCATGCACTGTAAAGGAGGGAAATTTTTGTTATTTTGATGGTTTCAAACGAATTATCGTCAAAGTGGGTCATGATTTTAATTTTTTGATTGTATATCAATTATAAATATTAAATTTCCCCGTTATGTGAAATTTAAGTTAAGTGTCAGTGATTTTTTATATAAATAAGTTACTGATGGGAACGAAATGTGTTATTGGGAAATGCCTTATTCTGTACTTCGTACAAAAATGAATGCTATTTGTTAGAGAATAATTTTCACATCTTCTGTACCTATAATATAAATGAAATTAAAGGTATTATCTGCGTTTTCAAAATAACTCAGTTTTCTTAAGTACATAAACATGAAATGAAATGAAATATTTATTTTGTAAAATGGTTATAAATAAAACTTTTACACGTCATGTTTTTTTGCGTGTTGTGTTTAGTTTTGCTGGATGAGACCGGTGTTTCCTAACTGACTACTCTGAGAAGAAACACCGAAACAAACTCAGAGGTCAACCTCTCTTTTAAAGTCCATACAATTTGTGTTGGTCCAGTCATATGAAAAACATGTAGGTTCATTGTCTGTGGTGCTCTTTGAGGAGATAACCACACAGGTTTGAGCGGACCTGTCCAGACAGTGCAAGCATTTGTCAGTTATCCTGTAGCTCAACTTAGAACTTAAGGAGCTCAACATGATAATAAAACACAAACCTTTTTTAAAATCTATCTGTCTTTCTGTTTGTCCGGGACTCCGGCACGGCTTAACTGATTTCAAAGGGACTGATATTAATCCCGAAATTTCTACGGGATCGGTATTTACACTGAAAACCCCTCCAATACGATCGAAGTCTCGGACACAGATAGTTCTAAATAGTTCATTAATAACTTTTGGAAAAAGCGTTCAAGGTAGTGATTTTTCAATTCTAACTCTTTTTCAAAATAGTTCTTAACTAACTATTTATACTAACTCTTCCACGATAAAACGATTGAATTTTTTTTGTTATTGTTTGCAATAAGAAGCAATGTATTTTAAACTAATCAATATCAACTAAACACCCAACACACTACATCAAAGAACTTTTTCAGTAACCAGCATGTTCAATAAGCTTTTTTATAACGGCAAACTTGTCTGTAGCTTATCTGCACCTTATATCAAAGGCATAAAAGCGAGAATTGAGTGTTTTAAACGTAAAGTTGGTTTGGTAATGAGGTAAAAAGTGATGGCTATCACATTGTGTGCCGTGTCCCGTGAATGACGAACGAAAATATGGTTTTAAAATTATTTTCTAAAGATTCTTAAGTGATAGTGAATTTTTATGTGGTGAAGTCTTTTTGTTGAGTTTTTGTTAGTGTTTCGAGAGTCATGTACAGGTAATTTTGAATATTAATACGTGAAATAAAAATTTTGTACCAGTTTTTACCAAAATTACGCAGTCAAAAATTATGAAATTTGGCATAGTTCAAATCTTAGGTGGAGTGCAGAAAGCTAATATATTAATTAAAAAAAAAATTAAAACTTAAAATGTATATGAAATATGTTCGGATTTAGACCTCTGGGTGCTAGTATTTTTTCATTCTAGACATTGCTCTTAATAGATAAGGCAAAAATATAAGATTTTATTGCACTTGTTATTTATTTATTTGTTTGTCACTTCAAAAGTATGAGAAAGTATTAACTTATAATAGTAAAGCTAACTTCGACAACCATCTGTCGAAGCTAGCGTAGCATGGTTGGAAGGCAATAAAATAGTCCTCGACACGACTCGCAATTGTTAGATTTCTTTCTCTGGAGCCCTAACCACTAGTAGCTTGGACCCCGGCAACGGAATACATTTTTTAGTTCATTAATTCCTTTTTTATTAAGAATTAAATTAAAACAATGTACAGTGAAAGTAAAAAATAAATAAAATAAATGATTTATTTATGTCAAACATAGTAGTTGTTGACATGCAAAATACACATTACACAGCCTGCTTAGAAAATGCTTGCAAAATTTTTATATAGTTATAATAAAATAAAATAAGAAAAAATTGTTTGTTTCAACTCGCTAATATTTGAAAGTACTGGATGCATTTGGTATGTAAGCGGCTTGATGCTTGAGGAAGGGTATAGGCTTTTTACCCGACTACAAAGAAAGGAGGTTATTTTTTATCATGATAAACACCACGGTACCGAAGCCCTGTGTGACTGCTTTTTTCAAATTATCTCTTATATTATAATAAATTAATTTAATCACTTGTATAATTCAACCAATTTATCATTTAACAATGTCTCTTGGATAACTATAATGTTAGAAGTATACTAAAATTCCTCAATAAATATTGAGAGATTTTTGGTAAAAGGATATTTTACTGACATAGATTTAAGATCTATGATCTATAGATTTAAGATGTAACGCAGACATTCCGATCTATTTTTAGCGCATGCTAGACTAAAATAGTGTTTAAAAAATTGGTTGGACAAGGTCAGGAGTTGATTTACCTACAAGCTTTACGTAGATGAGACAAATTGAGAGCACGGTTGAGGCAGCGGTGAAGCGATTGACTTCTGTGCTACGTGTCGCTGATTCGTTTCCCGAAATTTGGTAGGGAGGGTTTTTCGTGAATACCTGAAAAAGCTTTCCTACATCTCATCTTATCAACTTACTTACTTACTTTTGTATTTTTTTTTATAGCGGACTATTTATTTAGTTGACATTCCTCCAACTAATCTCAATATGCTTGCCTCTTGAATGGGTTCACGGCAATAGTATTCAAGTATTTATTTGCAATGCAATACAATAGTGTAATGGGCTCGAAGTCAGTACATTGTAGTACTACTTCTGACTTGATACTTGTAATTAATGTACTATCGGCCAAAGATACGCATGCTCACTTAAGAAAATATTTCTGCGGAAGCGCAGCTAGTGACAAACCACACCCCTTCCTGGATTCGCCCAATTAGAGACAATTTGCATTTTGTGAGTATAGGGTGTGTAACATTATATCAATACCTACTATTACGAACACTACTAAAATACGCTTTGTGCATCCTATTGGTCAAAATACATGCATTAAGCGGTCGAGTTGTGAGCCGTGCTATGGGCATTAGTGTTTTACATCGAGTGACTACCTATCTACCCTCCACAACCCAATTAGCCTATATACAGTATGTTAACTAACAGAGGGCGTTCCCGTTAACCCGCAATAGTATAGCATCCATACATGCTAAAAAAATATTGCCATTCGAAAACAAAATGTTTTTATTTTTTTTAATATTAAGATATTCACTAAACATGTTAAATTGATACGTAAAAGAAACACTCTGTACACGCGTACGCATTCATAAATAAATTGCGACGTTGCCGTCCTTCAAGTACGCGTGTACAGAGTGTTTTTTTTTACGAATAAATAAAAAAAAATTGTGATAAATTAAAACATTTTGTTTTCGAATGGTAATATTTTTTTAGCATGTATGGATGCTATACTATTGCGGGTTGACGGGAACGCCCTCTGTTAGTTAATATACTGTATGTGCAATAACGTTAAGCGTAATTAAAATTTACCTTATTCAAGATTGACTATCTTACCTCGGAAGTGAAGTGGGAATCTAGATTTTATTGTAACAACAAACAGAAGACCATTTTTGTCATTTGAACTTAAAACATGATATATACCATGTGTATTTTTATTTGGAGTTACGGATATTTCGGCACTGTTGCAAGCGCCATGATCACGAATGAACTCATGTCCATCCGTTCTAACAATACTACTAATGACCTAGTCAATCGTGCATTTTTTGACAAAATGCTCGTGGTTGACGATAATGCCTGTCCTCTACATAGCCCATGCAATTCGCCTCCACTTCCTGCGGTCTTCAGCCTCTCGGAGCATTGGACTAAGGACGTTCCTGTTGCCGCTTCCAATTAAGTCTGTCCAACGCGTAGGGGAACAACCGCGTGACCGCTTGCCTTCCACTTGCCCCTGAACAACAAGTCGTTCCATAGATTTTTACTGACCATGTTACCTTAAAAACTTATAAGCTCATTATTTTTTAAATTCGGTATGAGTTCACTCTTAACCTCGATCTCGCCTGATGGTAAGCGATAGATGAGGTCTACGATGGAACGAGTGAGCCCAGATGTCTATTTACTCTTGCTTTAAAGGCTGAAAGAAAGATAAAACATAACACGATAAACATTACAAAGGTCATAAGTGGTAGGGAATTCTTATTAAGTATCATTTATTTCTTGTTTATCAGGTTCAAAGCGAAGGGTATGGATGTGGGCGTATCTGATGACTACTTGAACGGCGTCCCGGTGGAACAGAGCTCCAGCGAACAGGAAGACGACGAGGATGGTAAGCCACATCCCTTTACCGTACATAATCATTAACTGGTTAACCTTTCCACAACTATGTTTTAACTCAAAACTTAAGTCAACTTGAAATATTGTATTTCACATAGGCCTTTTTTTTTCCGGGTGGGAAATTCATCGAATGACTTCTTCCGCTCTGGGTTAAACCGAAGTTTCAGACTTCTACTTACTAAAAACCCACACTGTTCCTTCAGCTGCACTTAAGTTCCGGGGCCGCGGTATCTCGTTAGGACATTCCCGCAACCCCGGCAGGCAATGGCCCTATGGCCCCCGGGCCTGGTTTACCGGTTTAATGGACGGTGAGCTACGCCTGCTCGCCGTCCACAAGCCCGCACCTATGGTTGCCGGAGATCGGATTTCACATAGATAGATAGATGGATATACTCTTTATTGTATACCATAATAGAATTAAATAAGGACTTAAAAAACTACAAAGGATGTTACAATGGGCGGTCTTATCGCTAAAAGCGATCTTTTACAGACAACCTTATAGGCCTACATGGCAGTGACAAAGGCTCCTTACAACTCGATTCCTACCGACTTCCCTATTGAAATAAGGCAAATAAGTCTATTATTTTATATATGAATATATAAATAGTAATCTAATATTTTCAATTAAGCAAATCATTATTTACGAAGTTACAAGATTTTGAAGTCAGGCACAGGGCCACAGTTACTGGAATTCACGCATCACACTTGAGCAAGGTAAGCATTTTTTGGTCCAGCTTCCCTTTTATGAAAATTCACACTTCGCCACTGCTACATGGGCACTTAAACGTCAGAAGTTAGAGCACGGTTCGAAATTGGTCGTTTCCTATGGAGAAGAACCGGCAAGTAACTCAATGGTTTTGGAGTCGGCTTTCAGTCTAACCAGCAGCTGAATACTAGTGTTTTATATCGAACTGCCTGACTGGCCTTCACAACCTGGTAGCTGGATATCGCAATACCTCTTGGCAAGACTGGTACCTGATTTTCCGGCTCATAACTACTCGTAATGACTGTCAAAGATGATATTTTCGTACATATTAAATAGAAAGTAACGTTGCACATTACATTAACGGGTAACGTACCCGTTAATGTAATGTGCAAAGTTACTTTTTGACAACATTTTAATTCAGTTGCACTAACACTCAAACTCAACATTTGTTCCTGTGCGGGCATTGTAGTGTACTCGGTCATATCAAAGGTTGTTTTTAAAAGATTGCAAACTTTCTCGCTTTACAATATTAGAATTTTATTTTAATAGTGACAACATGACAACAAACTGCAGTATATTAAATAGAAGACACAATATAAATATCTTATATATATATTCTCTGAGGAAGGTTCTTATGTGTTGGAAAAACGTAAAAAAGTAAAAAATACGAGGAAAATAGTAGAAACAACAATTTTTTTCAATCCTCAGCTGTCAAACATTTGACGTCAATCAAAGCAAAATAAAGGCGCGTTAGGATCATCTTTGGTATGCCTTCATGTTGATTAGAGGTTGCATTTCATTAATAAAAATATTAAAACGAGTTCATAGTCATTTTTATTGTTTATACAATTGTTATATTACTTAATGATGGTAAGCTATCGTGAATAATATGAAGAAAAATAAGTGATAAGAATATAAGCGTTGATGCAGTATTTTGGATAAAAAGAGGTTGCATGGACTTAGATTCCGTCTATTAAAGCAAATTGAACAAAAAATAAATATATCAGACGTACGTCATCATTGCTTCCTCGGTGCGTAGCATTTTCTTGGTTTTTTTTTTATTATTTATAATAGGCTAAAACATAGTGTATTACATACTCTTTGTAATAGGCTCGCATTTGACCACCATCTCACCTGATGGTAAGTAGGTGGAGTACGCTTACCTAGAAGTAACCTATTCACTCTTGACTTAAAGACTCCCAGGTCATAGCTATCAGGAAACACAACCTCCGGCAGGGAATTCCACTCCTTAGCCGTACGCACAATGAAAGTATTCCCAAACCGTTTTGTGTGTGTGTGTGGTGTTGTTATTTAATTTTCGCTTCTCTCAAAAAACAATTCTGTGTTTATTTGTTAAGTGCGTTTACATTTAGACCCATTCCGCCTATAAGACGCGGGCGCAATATGGTTCGAAGAACTGGAAACGCTACAAATCAAGCTAATTTTAAAAATTATCGGATGTCACAGCAACGTAAAGAGCGACTTAAAACGGAAAGGATTAAGATATAAAAAAAATGAGTCGGTTTCAAACTAATAAAATCATTTTTTTTTTAAAGATCTAGTGATGTGTGAATTCACATTACTAGCAATCTTGTTAACCCCTCCAACTAAGCTAAATATGCTTGTGTCTGGAGTAGATTCACGGCCATAGTGTAATAGGTGCGGTTCGAACCTGCGATCTCTCGATCACAAGTCCGACACCTTCCTTACCCATTAGGCAATTGACGCTTAAATGCTATATCAATGTTACTTTGTTTTACAGGAATAGGGCAGGAACTAGTTAACACTAAAATACAAAATATCTAGCTGTTAACAGAACAAACTTAAAGAAGTACTTATTAAACAATAACCAGGGTTATGATCTCTTAAAATAGTTGAAAGGAGATGTGTCATTTTCGGCCATCAGATGTACGTTTATCGAAAAAGAGGAAAAAACACTACAAATTGGGGAAAAATATTCTTTGGTGAATTTGAGCCTGATTTGTTGTGCACAAAAAATAATAGTTCAATTATTGCCATATTTTATTCAAGATGGCGTTTCGTTTGCTTGCATACTTCATTCGTTCTGAAATAATGTCTCATCAAATCAATGTTACGTAGACAATCATTAAAATGTGTGTATTCTTGCAGTGTTAAAAATAAATGACTATTATTCTAATGTACATATTTTTGAGAAAATATAATTAAGTGTGACGATTTCATCGTTACAAAAATCTTTAGTCTCCATTTTTGAAATATGTTTCTGAACGAATTCAAAATAACCGCTTGTTGTTTTGAAAGTTATCAGTCAGTCAGGCAGGTCTCCGCTAGGATAATAGTGTTCTGTTAGTTCTGATGAAAAAAAACAAGGTAAAGTAAATATCATTTCTACAACCTGTCATGGTTGTCATAACTCTTAGGACAAGCGTCAAATATTTTTAATTTTTATTTTGTACATTTAAACCATTTGATATTATGAAAAAAAATGTTACTTTATTCTATTCAGGGGTAAGTTTCCCAGCTTCGCTGTAAGGTACATGTTATGGCCGGAGCCCCATATAAAAATGAAACATCTCCTTTCGTTTATAATATAGCTTTGCTTACAAGCATAGTATCGGTAGAGCTATGTATAGTATAGATTACGTTTAAAAAAATACTACAAATCCCTGACGTGTTCACGTTAACTAACTGCCTCGGTGGCCTTGTCGATGTGGTTGGCCAGCAAGCGCGACTACTAAGCAAGAGGTCTTGGGTTCGATTCTAGGGTCGGGCAAAAATAGGTAACTATAGTCTGGCAAACGAAAGTAGAGACTGAAAAGCGCGGCAAATTTAAAAAATATCAGCATAGCAACCCCAAAACTACTATGAAATACATGGAATAACCATATTTGATACTTTAGAATTATCTATTTTATTTCATCGGAATAAAAATACAAAAGGTAGTTTAGGTAGGTAATAGTTTAGATATTGTGTCTTAATTCGAATTAAAAAAAGCAACAGTATTCTAAAATAATTTTGATTTATTCACTATATTCAAAATCTGAACGTAAGACTTCCATGTGGAAAGTTTCAATAAAGTCACTTGAATCATTGTTTCCTACGTTAATTTTGAAACTTTCTATATTATTTTCTATAATTCTGTCCCTTTCTTTATATTTATTTTCAACATGGATGACATGATCAGTCATTTTCTTTCACTCGGGAGTTATATTTTCAAACGACTCTTTTATAACTTTCTCTAACTCCACTGCAGGAAGAGCAGTATTTTTACTTGCCACTTTACGTTTAGCCAAACTACATACTAACTCAATGGCATTTAGATCACAGTGGTAGGGGGGAAGTCGCAATACCTCGTGCCCATTCTGCTTCAGAATTTCATCAGATTCATATACTGGCTCTGGTGTGTTTCGTTTTAAACTTTTCTAACGATATAAAATTCATTAATTTTGTTACAAATAGCATCTATGTCGAAACTATCTAAGTCGGACACTGTGGGTTTATATAATATGGCCTTTACGGTGCACCTTCCTTTTTAATTCTTTTTTATGTAGTAACGCTCACTTCTGTAAAGAATGGTAAAACAGAATGATTAGGTTCTGCAAATCATAAATTCAATTACATCTTTATAAAAGTTATGTACTCCTGGTAAAAACTTACCAGTGATTGAAGCTATTTCATCCAAGTACTGGTTCTGGGTTCTTATCCTAACTTTCTGCTTTAAATCCGTAAGTTTTTCAATAGTTTTAACCATCTCATCAACCCATCTATAAAAGTAAAAAATGTTAAAAACCATGCAACATTTAATAGTATGTTAAATAACCATAATGCATTATTATGAAGGTGTTTAACATACTATAAAATGAATGTGAATCAAAACAGATAAATATTTTTCCTCGCTAAAAGATAAATATAAATTATGAATTACGACAAAGTATCAACTTAGTAGCGTCATACTAACTTATGAAATCGAACACCACACGTAAACAATCTTGTTTTTGTTTGAATTCGGCGTCTTTCTCCTGTTGTTTTTCTTAATATTTAGACATCATGCGAAACAACATCTCCCATACTCCACTTTTAATAGTTTTGTTCATTTTTCGCTGAAAAAACGCTATTAATAAGATCACAACAAATCACCAACAACACGCCATCTTGTTTTGAAAATTGAGTTTGACATTAGTATAGCATTGCCATATAAAAAGTTTGCAAATAATTCGAGTGTCTACTTTCGTTTGCCAGACTCTATTGTGTTTTTCTCTTAGATATTTCTCAGTAGTAGCCCGGAGTTTGGAAGTTGGTGGTGTGATTAGGGCTTCCAATCCCGCAGCCTGAATTCAATCTCGGTATTTGCGGGACTACGAATTTTCAATCCCGCGGGATCTCGGTATTTGCGGGATCCCGCATATTGAAAATATTCACATTTATATAAGGCAAATAAAACAATGAATTAATCAACTAACTCCACATTTATTTACGTATTACTATTAGTATAATATCAATCAAATTACACCATTTTTTTACACAAAAAAACAGTAACAAATACTGAATAAAAAACTTTACTGATATTTTAGGCTACATACTTAGGCTACCACTGACTAAAATTCAGCTATATTAGGCTACTTAAGCTGTGAAAAACAGGCGACATCGGCCCCCGCGTTGTTTGCAACACTGCCGGCCGCCAGTCACCGAGCAATCGCGCTCGCGAGAGGTCGCATGTATGCTTTGTTTCAGCCCCGCAAAGCTCGCGGATCCCGCATCACGCGGGATTGGAAAATGACGCGGGATCCCGCAATACCGAGATCTCGGTATTCCGGGATTGGAAGCCCTAGGTGTGATTAGGATTAGGACACGGGGGTTCCTGTGCGTCGGAAAACACGTGAAGCAGTTGATCTTGCGCCTGATCTGTCTCCGGTCGTGTCGGAGTGCCGACCCATCGGACAATGAGAGTCAAGGAACAGAGACAAACAGACTTGTGCACTATCATATCTCCTTTACGCTAAAAGGCAGTATATTAGACTATCCGCAAATCTATACAATAAAATAAATCAAGCGATTGAACATCAGGATAGTCTTCAAATGTGTTTGTCTAAACGAGTTGATGACGTCTCCAAATCTTCTTCCACCCACAGCTCAGATATAACTCGTATGCAGGAACATATAACTAAATTAGAACTTGAACTCAATAACCAGCAGCAGCGTGATCGAGCCTTCAATCTTGAAATAAATGGTATTCCTGAAAAACCCAACGAGAAACTGATTGAGTATTATTGCGATATGGTGAGAATTTTGGAAATAAAATCGTCGGCAACCGATGTTGTACATGCTACTAGAGTACGCCCAGTAAATCCAGTACCAGGTCGCCCGAAATCGATTGTGGTCAAACTCAACTCACGCCTCCTACGAGATGCCATACTATCTGCAATCAGAAACAGGAAGGGCCTTAGCACGAGTGATATCGGCATGACAGGTGACCGGAGGAAGATATTTGTCAACGAGCACCTCACGCCTGCCAACAAGCTGTTACACAAGAATACACGTCAAAAAGCAGCTGCTGCGCAATACCGGTTTGTTTGGATAAGAGATGGGAAGATATTCGTGAGGAAGAACGACACTTCAGCCACTATTCGTATCATAACATCTGCGGACCTCCGTAAAATCGTGTGACTAGTTATTATTTTTGTTTACTTGTTTAAGGATTGCGCGATATTGTATCTTAATCGGGTTACTAGAGTTATTACACGTAAGCTTACCCTTACCCTCAAATTCGTACGGTTAACTAGTCGTTTTATACCTTATAACCCAGTTGTGATGATTGGTAAACAACTATGTAATAATCATATAAAATATTGTATCTTATTATTATTTAATATACCCACATATTATTTATTATATTTTGTACTATATAAAACCTATACATTTTTTTATAAAATTTATTTATTTTATTATTGTTTAGTATATATCATTTGTATACTTATTATTCCTGCCATTTATGTTATCCCTGCTATAAATAGCTATGTAGATAAAATTACGATACTTGTTAAAAATGGCCACTTTAATAAATAGCAATAGACTTAATATTTTTTACCAAAACGTTCGTGGTTTGCGCACTAAATGCCTTGAGTTGTATAATAACATTCTTTTACACGAATACGACATTATCTTAATTACCGAGTCTTGGCTACAGAGTGATATATTGGATGGTGAGATCTGTGATGGTAGGTATGAGGTGTTTCGTTGCGACCGAAATCTCGATGTAACAGGTAAGCGAGCGGGCGGCGGCGTGGTATGCTGTGTCCGCCGAGAGCTTTGCGCGGTCTTGCTCAGCGACTGGCTGGGTAATTCACTATACGAATGTATTTGTCTGAAAATCTCGGCACGGACTCTTGGTACATTAGCAGATTTAATTGTTGTTTTATCATACATGCCACCTGACACTATGAACCTACCGACTAACTTAAATAATTACTTAATTAACTTTAACACTATTTTTGATAAATACAAGGACGTGAATTACTTTCTTATAGGTGATTTTAATCTGCCTTGTTTACGTTGGAATAGGGACGGTTGGTCGCTTACACATGTTGGTAGCAGCCAGGTACAGGATAAAGCTAGTCAATTCGTGGAAGATTTAAGCTTGTTAGGGTTGCTCCAATATAATTATATACCTAATCACTGTGACAACACTTTAGATCTTTGTTTTTCAAACTTATCTTTAGACATTTCTGCGACTGCTGGATTAACTAAAATTGATACATTTCACCCACCACTTTCTATTGATATTGTAGACTTGTATATTAATTCTTTTGTCGCAAACAAAATATGTAGATTTAACTTCCGTAAATGCGATTATGTAGAGGTTAATAGATATTTGAGTAATATAAATTGGGACCAATTGTTGTCTAGCACTGTTTGTGTTGACAACGCAGTCGATTTATTTTATGTAAAAATAAGAGAATGTATCACTCTTTTTGTACCCTTTATTACTCACGAAAGTAATTCTTATCCCATATGGTATAGTCGTTCTTTAATAAAAATTATTCGCGAAAAAAACAAGTTACATAAAAAATGGAAATTGTTTAAAAATCCTCGCGATTTTGATGAATTTAAGCTACTGAGGGATAGGCAACATCGAGTGCAGGGTCAGTGTTTTGACAACTTCACGCGCAACGCTGAACAGAACATAAGGAAAGCGCCTAAGTACTTTTGGAACTACGTTAAATCAAAAAAAGCTGGTTCCGCTTATCCGCGTAATTTTACTTTGGGTAACACACAATATAATAATGGCCAGGAAATATGCACCGCTTTCAATAACTTTTTTTACAGCGTCTTTAACATAAATCAGTCCTCATCACATACTGATCCTCCATGTTCTCTGCAAAATGACTACGCTGGCGATACTATTTCTAACATTACAGTGTCGCAGGAGACGGTGTTCAAGCACCTCTCAAGTTTGGATAAAAACAAAGGTGCTGGTTGTGACGGAATTCCTGCTATATTTTGGTCATCTTGCGCAAAGAGTTTATCGCACCCCATTACCCTACTGTTTCAGCATTCACTAAAGTGTTGCGTGTTTCCCTCTCTGTGGAAAAAGGCGTACGTCATACCTATTCATAAGAAGGGTTCGAAATCTAAAATTGATAATTACCGCCCTATCTCTATGTTAAATTGTATTGCCAAAGTTTTTGAACAAGTTATCGTTACTAATATTTACTCAATTGTTAGTCTCAGCATTCCTGAATCTCAGCACGGATTCATGCAAAGACGTTCCACGGTTTCAAATTTGGCTTGTTTCACAGACTATGTGGTGGGCGAAATGGAAAACGGTGGGCAGGTTGACGTGGTCTACACTGATTTTGAAAAAGCTTTTGACCGTGTGGATCACGTCATCCTGTTACGTAAGCTGTACGCGTTAGGAATTCATGGAGATTTGCTCAGGTGGATTGAATCGTACCTAACTAATCGCTCTCAAGCTGTTGTATTAGGCGGGTTTAAATCTGACTTCGTATCCATCCCCTCTGGTGTGCCCCAGGGATCGCACCTTGGCCCTCTCTTCTACAACGCCTATATTTTTGACATCATTCATCACATTAAGCACTCACATCATATTCTCTACGCTGATGATAAAAAGATTTATACATCTATCAACTCCATATCTGACTGTATTTTGCTTCAAGAAGATCTCAACTCTTTATTTAACTACTATACTAAAAACAATATCACGGTTAGCATAAAAAAATGTCAATGTATATCCTTTACTCGTAAAAAAAATCCTATCAACTATCAATACACATTCAACGGCGTTGCAATCGAGAGGGTCAAGGTGGTGCGGGACCTGGGTATACTATTAGATGCGGAGATGTCCATGCGACAGCACATCGATGCGATATGCAGCAGATCATTTCGCAATCTTGGTTTTGTTTTAAGATCTTGCCTACCTTTTAAGAGTTTGTTAAGCTTAAAAGTAGTTTATTTTGCTTTCGTTCGAAGTCTACTGGAATACGGTTGTCAAATATGGTCTCCCTTTTACGCAATACATAACAATAGTGTTGAACGCATTCAGAAAAAGTTTATAGATCACCTTAATTTCAAATTTCATAACTCTTCACGTGATTACAAAGAGAACTGTCGGTTATACAATCTTTTAACTCTGCAGGAGAGGCGTATCCTAATGGATATGGGGTTGCTATACGATATTTTACGGGGACGGACCGATTGCCCTATGCTTTTAAATAAGATTAAGTTTAATGTTCCAAGGAAACGCACTAGACACACTACATTATTTTGTACTCCATTTCACTCGAGTAACTACGGTAAAAATAGTGTAATACCACGTTTACTCGACTCTTACAATAAACACTTTAACAGTGTGGACTTATTCATTGGATCTAAGAACGATTTCAAAAAACAAGTTTTGTTTGAATTGTTATCATAATAGGCTAGCTAAAATTTCAAACAATATACTTAATGGCTGGGTATCTAGTTAGTATATATTTTCATTTCTATATGTATGTATATATTTTTTTTCTTCATATTTATAAATTAGTATATGTTATTTGTAATTATTTGTATCTATTATATGATATATATTATATCCTTCATTAATATTATATACTGATCTCTTCAAAGTGCCCAATCATCTTTAATATTAATATTAAGACTGATCCACCTTGAATATCTTTTGTGGATAACTGTTATTGGCTACTCATGTAATGATAGATAAGTACCCATGTAAGAAATGTATGCTGTTGTTATCCCTAATAATAAATAAATAAATAAATAAATAAAATCCTATGACTAGTAGAGATTGCAAATAAACTTTAGTACAGTGGCTACAAAACAAGACCTACCACGACCTAGAAGTTCTCTTGCAAAACACTTAAAAAATGTAGACAACATACACCCACTTTACATGCAACAAACATACCCACACATACACACATGGACACTATCACTCACACACTTACATTCATACACACCCACACACACACTCAAACAAAACATATTATCATAGTATCTTTTATTCATTTTGTAATTAGTTTTATTCATATTAATTATAGTTTCAAATCTTGTCATTCATACTTTGTCAGTTATGAAGAGCGGGGCCTCCTAGCACAGGTGTTTCAAATACTTAAAAGGAACCCCTGCGTAAGATAGATTGTTTAAGACAAATGTGACAATGAAATAAATAAAAAATAAAAAATTATTATCTTCTGCGCAGTTGGCTAATCAATTATCAGATATAGCCGCCGTAGCCGAGATCGACTAGGAGACCTATTATTATTAATATCTACAAAAGACTTAATATACATTTTGTATGACTATAAGCACAGCTCCACATGATGTTAAAGAACACATTATATGTATTGTATTATTTAATTACCTATGTATTGTATTGTATTTATACATATATATATTTGCATATATATTTATTTATTTTAATATTTAAATAATTTTTGTTTCTCTGTTTTTATGAGTAATGCAGTAAGTACACTAATTTAGCCCTCCCCACTTTAATTAAAGTTTTTAAAGTCCTTCCAAAGGTTGTCTGGATATCGCTGACCGCCATTGTTACCATATAATAAGCAATATTGTTAAATAGGTGTGTTTAAATTTTGGTGTACAATAAAGTATATTCTATCTTTCTATCTAATATCACCCATACCTTCCACAGACGAAGACTCAGTCTTAAAGAAATCTTACAAGCACACAGCGAACCGCGAGCAACCAGTGTCGTTCTGCAACATGAGTGAGATTGTCGGCAAGTTCGAGACGGGACAGCACTCCTCTTCCGAGAGACACCGGGAGAGGAAACAGGAGATACAGAACATACGCAGCAGACTGTTTATGGTAACTATGCCTTTTTTATGTGGGGGGAGGGGGGGGGGATTGTCAATTTTCTCCTCCAGCTGTAAATTTGGGTGGAGTGGAAGGAATTCAAACGTCACGATACTAGTTCCTACATACATATAACGAAGTTAAAAGGAATATTACCAGACTCTAAGTTGGTTTCGCAAATCTACAAGTAATACGACCAACTGTCGTTTCGGACAAATTCCATTGAAAAATATTTAGATCAAGTACTTATTAGTGTAAAACAGAGTAGAATCTATACTAATATTATAAAGCGGAAAAGTTTGTTTGTTTGTTTGCTTGAACGCGCTAATCTTCGAAAGTATTGGGTGGATTTGGTATGGAAGTAGCTTGAAGCTTGAGGAAGGTTATAGGCTACTTTTTACGCGACTGCAAAAAAGGAGAGTAATGTTTTTACCGTGATAGAATTCACGGGAGCGAAGCCCCGCGTGAGTACTAGTGTACAATAAATGTACTGTATGTAATGTGTGTGTGTAGAATGAATGTATGTGTATGTAAATGTGAACAGAGTAGTAGTATGGAACTCTCGGTTAACTAATCCGACTCGCACTTGGCGTTGTAGTAAAATACGGAACCCTACATTTCGCCTGGCCCGACACGCACTTGGCTGGTTTTTTAGGTATAAGAGAACAGTGTAGACCAATTAACATAGTACAAAGATGATGATGAATTATCTAAGACTGTTAAATATTGTCTCGGAATTCATTGCCTTGGTGTTTTTGATTGTAACTATCCGAAGATGGAGTGGTTGGTTGTAGCCAACTTGTCGCAATTTTTTTACACTAGTTTACGGTGCAAGTTTACTGATTAACGGAATGATTAATTGTTACAGGGCAAGCAAGCTAAAATAAAGGAGATGTATGAACAGTCAGTACTTCAGAGCGAACAAGGTAAGATATAGGCTGTGTAAATAAACATGTCAATATAGTAAAAAAAAAATGTAACTTATTAAAACAAATCACCAGTTTGTCTAAGCCAATAACAAACAAAAATACTACATTTATTTCGATTTACCATAAATAAATAAAATATTTATTGAACTAAAGCCAAAAAATTATTACAATAGTTTAATAGAAGTAGCAGGCTTATGCCAAGTAGTAATACATTGAAAGAAGGTTATACTTTTACTTACATCCATAAAACTTAAACACACACAAACTATTTACGTGTTTGTCTGTTTTCTTTATGTCCGAGCTAATCCCTGGAACAGCTCAATCGATTTTAATGTAAAATCACTAGAAGATAGAGGAGGTTATCTAGCAAAACATAGACGACTTATTTGCTATGTATTTTATACCGGAATTCCAACGGGATCGTGTCTAAACCAAATGAGTAATGCTGAGATAGATAAGAAATAACAAAATATTTTTCTGTAGAATAAACTAAGGTCTAGGTACATACATAGCTAGTATACATACAAACTTGCGTAAGACTGTCGCGTCTCGTAAATATCTCCACTAGTGTTGAGAGATGTCAATATTTAACTAAGAAACCCGAATGTAATCTTCGGCAATTTAGGATTGTTGCCAAAAGTAATATGTAGTTGAAATAAAAACTTGTCTTGTAATATGTCTATATTATATTTATTTTAGACACTAATTATGCCGACGTGACTGCTGAAATGGAAGGTACAGTCTCCATTTTTATGTCAGCGATAATTTTTAAAACAGTTTGATAGTAATACCATCAGTAGAGGTCATTTAGTACCATATTATACGATCGACTATTAAGAAGCCATCTCATTGCACAGTTCGAACAGACATAAATGCACGCATTTTTCCCATAGGCTTAATAAAACTTCAAGAGTTACATTGTCATTTTGTAATGTCCATATACATACATACGGTTGTTTTAAGAGCATAGTTTTACTTCTCTCGGTATTTCATACAAACTTACAAGTCCTTCATTTGCTTAGCCTTTTACCCACCATCATCGGACTATGGTGAAGCGCCATCGTTACATGGTGGACATCCCACCCATACGCACAAAACGTTTTGGGAATACCTTCATTGTGCGTACGGCTAAGGAGTGGAATTCCCTGCCGGAGTCTGTGTTTCCCGATAGCTATAACCTAGGAGTCTTTAAGTCACGAGTGAATAGGTTACTTCTAGGTAAGCGTGCTCCATCTTCGACCACATCATCACTTTCCATCAGGTGAGATGGTGGTCAAACGCGAACCTATTTTCAATTTAAAAAAAAACTATTGTATATCGGGATCCACTTCTAGTCTTAGCGGTTGCAGCTCAGTACTAGTGTTTTACATGAAGCGAGTGGCTATCTGACCTCCACAACCCAGTAACTGGGTAACACAATACCCCTTGACCAGACCAGTCTCAGATTATCTGGCTTCTGACTACACTTTTTTTTTTTTTTATTTTTTAACGTGGTAAAATTATCAAATAAGTCCTCCCACTCCTCTGTCAGACTTTTACTGACTAAAATCCACGGTGTTCCTTCAATAACCCTTTACATACCGGGGCCACGGTAACGGGATGAGTCCCACGACCCCGGCAGGCTTCGGCCCTCTGTAGAGGGGGCCTCGTCATGTTGCTGACGCTCTTTGAGGCGCGCGTGGAACACGACGCGCCGTCGACCCGGGCATGGTCCATGGTCGGACAGCGAGTTGCCCTTTACTCGCTGTCCGCATGCCCGCGCCTACGGTGGCCGGAGATCGTCGGCCGACGTCCGACGCCGTGGGCGTCTACCACTGCGGCTGGGCTGGAGGGAGGACGCCATCCTCTCCCTCACGCGGCCCACCTCCTCCTTCGGAAGCATGACTGCTTCGCAGAAGGAGGCGACCGCTTCCCACTCCCTCTCGCCCCGCAGCATGGCCTCGACCAAGGCCGGGCGCGAGAGGTCTCCGCCTATTGTCGCCGTGAGGACACGTCGGTGCTCTGCCAAGGCGGGGCAGTCTTGCACCGTGTGCTCTACGGTGTCCTCAGGGCAACCCTCGCAGTGGTGACACCCAGGCGTTTCCTCCTTTCCCATCAGACACAGGTACCTCCCGAAACTTCCGTGTCCGGTGAGGACCTGCGTCATGCGGTAGGTCAGGATTCTGACTACACTTAACGACTATCAAAGAATTACAAACGACAGCCGGAACCAGCTTGCTTTCCGAGACAAGGAAAAATCTCTACAACGTGTAACCGAAACCCCATATCTATCCAAAAGGACTGAAGACAACATCTGGTATGGAGTCTCTATGCACAGTTTCAGCTCAAAATAACTGACTCACAGAATTGACCCCAAATTATCGGTTTCATATGTTTCTTGAATACCAGTAATAACAAACGTGTGACAGCACTATGAGGGTCATCACTATCCACGTCACTTGCCAATAAAACGATAATTCTCTTCGTTCTTAATTTGAAAAATTCGGTCTCTGGTATCAATGTATTGAAATTTCTAATAAGCTCCACACATGTTGACATAGGATTACAAAACCCTTGCTATATCGTTTGTTATCATCCAAAGAAGCCGTGCACTCGGTATGTATATACCCTTTAAATTACACGTTGTATATGTGGTAATAAGTAAATAAGATTCTCCCACCCACGGATTGACCTCGGCAAACATGGCCTTAAGATTGACTCGTGTGACTGTTATTTTTAAGCCACGAGTTGCATTTTAAAATCCTTAATCTTGGAAATGAATGGGCAACTTATTGAAATTTTCCAAACATACGCAACATACCTAGGTCTCAGTAGTTAGTTAATATCTTTTTAATTATTTCTTCAAAAGTAAGGAGAGAAAGCGAATTTGAATTTTGTTTAGGAATAAAATACTTTTTATAAAATTTGAATCGGATTAATACGTTAAACAAACAATATTATTTTACCGCAAGTGATTAAAACTTTTTTTAATGTGTTAATGGAAGCATTTAATTAAGTAATACGTATTTCGACACTTAAATAGGTCGTCAAGCTGTTTTCAAGAAAAGTGTAATTGACAAACATACACACAAGTAAACTGGTGTCATAGGTATTACTGTCAGCTACCTTTAAAGATAGATACAAAACCAAAGTGCTTACCAGTTTTCGTAGTCTTACTAATACTATAAATATCCATAAATAAATCTACTATTTGGGCCCCTTTTTGTTTAACAGAATTAGTATATCTATCCCTCTGTATCAATCTTCTTACCAAATATGCAAAAAATATAACATTTTTTCTGTTAAATAAAAATTATGATGACACCGAATCTCTCCTTGTATCACTTTCTTAGTAACATTTTTATTGCTCTTTCCGCTCCGTTAACATACTATAGTTTAGCTAACGCCCAATCAAACTTCACATTCACTACCACATACATCACACTCACGCTCAGAACATACATCACACTTCATAATATAAACATACACACATATCACACTTCACATTTTAATTATAAAGTAGATTAGGTAATATAAATATAAAAATAGAAATCATAAGAATTAAATAAAATGCAGTCTCTATAATATTGTTTGTGGGAATTAGGGACTGGTGGACCCTAATACAGGTTACTACGTAACCTAGCTAGGCCACCGGAGCCACTTAATTGTTACTTATTTATAGTTGTTCCTCATTTTAATTGTAAATTATATTATGTAACAGACTGTAACAACCTTATGAAATAAATACATTGATTGATTGATTGATTGATTGATAAATTGACATCATCAGAGCTGGTTAAAAAATGAGGCCATTTAAAAAATATTTTCATCAGTAACGGCTACAAGGACTATATTCGGAACCATTACCCGAATTAAGGCATATTAATACTCATCATCCCGATATTAAAATAAAATGACGTAAATTAAATGTATAAAATATTAAACGGAACTCGGAGCCTAGATCTTACAACACAGGGAATCCTAGTGTGGGATCTAGGACCTCAACCAATAGAGTAAATTTTATTTAAGACAATAAATATTTATCATTTTCGATGCAATGGATTTGCATAAACTAATCCCACCAAACTCGTTTTATCATCCGACTAAAAGATGAACGGCGATGCGCCGTTCTATGAGAGGGAATGGGCTGTAATCCACCACACAAGCCCAGTGGGGGTTGGTGGTTGGTTTAGATTTTCCTCACGATGTTTTTGTTCACCATTTTGAGATTATCATATACTAGTGACTCGCCCGGCTTCGCGTGGGTGCAATCTCAAATCAAATCAAATTATTTTATTTAACATAGGCCTACATGGGCACTATAAAACGTCAGAAGCGAGTGCACGGTTCGAAATTGGTCGTTTAATATGGAGAAGAAGCGGCAAGAAACTACACGGTTACTCTTTTAAAAAAAATATTAATTTTCACAATCTTTGCATAATAGATACATTTTTGTAGGTATGAGAGGACAGTATAGACCAAGTGACATAACACAATGTAATATAACTAATCAGAAATTAATCTCAGAGTGTTCTCGCATTAACATTAAAAATTAGCTATACAAAATTGCAAATAAACTAAGGCAAAGCACATTAAAAAAATATACAACGTGTAACGGAAACCCCATATCTATCCAAAAGGACTGAAGACAACATCTGGTATGGAGTCTCTGCATAGTTTCAGCTCAAAATAAGTGACTCACAGAATTGACCCCAAATTATTGGTTTCATATGTTTCTTGAATACCAATAATAACAAACGTGTCACAGCACTATGAGGGTCATAACTTTCCACGTCACTTGCCAATAAAACGATAATTCTCTTCGTTCTTCTTAATTTGTAAAATTCGGTCTCTGGTATCAATGTCTTAGAATAACAACGCATAGAAGAGGCGTCTAGAACAAAACACGAGCGATTTCGTGTGTCCACTTTATTTTCTTTGTGTGCGTGAGCCGAATGTGTCTACGTTCTTCAAACGCACACAAATATAGCTTTCAGTGATACCATTACCAGTACCATTACCACAAAAATGGGAAAACGCACTATTATGTTGCTGGATCAAATCAAGTATTTTATGTTATGAAACTAAATAAGATGATGTTTTTTCATGTAATATGACTTATATGACATATATTTACGGAAGGTAAACGAAATGAGATATCGTTTATTGCGTTTAGAATGTTTGATGTGTAATGTGTAATAATGATATTATAGAAATGTATTAATTGCTTGAAAAATCTCGTTTGATATCAATTAAAAGTATGTGTTGTATTTATGAAATAGAAAAATATTATTGAGAACATTACTTGAATGAAAAAAATCTTAATCAATAAAATTGTCATCTTTATGATGCCACTCTTCGAACTAACAGTAACTTTTAGTTATAAAACACTGTAGGTAGTAGCTGTAAATAAATATAGTTTAGTTTGACGCATACATAATTGCCGCCAAAACTATATTTTTTTAAACAAAAATAAGCACAAAAGAAATCAATATGGGTATTTTTTTCCTCACGGATAGCTACATTGAATTGTGATAAGTTAGGTTATTAGAATTTTTGTTTGATGGTCTATTTACTTAAATATAATGTATATAATGTAAGTATTTACTTGTGAAATGTAATTTGATTACACGTTTTTTGTTTTCCTGAAGGACTATGACATCCCTTTACGCTACAAACGGTCGTTTTAAATTATTTACTCGCGAGCTCTGTTCGGCAGAATGTGACCTTGAATACTGACGGCTCGTCGAGCAAAGTTAGCCAAAAATGACTAAGTTTTAGTTGCCTCACTTTTTGCATTCGTACTATCCTTCTATGCGTTGTTATTCTAAGATCATTGTATTGAAATTTCTAATAAGCTCCACACATGTTGACATAGGATTACAAAACCCTTGCTATATCGTTTGTTATCATCCAAAGAAGCCGTGCACACGGTATGTATATACCCTTTAAATTACACGTTGTATATTTACACGTAAAATAAAATAAAAATAACAACAACAAGCACACACACACAAAAGTGTTTAATATTAATATACCGTTGCGTAACTTAAAAAGTCTACGCGTACACACAGCGGGAGCGACTTTGCTTTATACTATGTAAAGATTTACTGATTCTAGATTATTACTTGGGCTAAAGCCTAGGTGAAAGTTACTCAGAAGATGTACTATATTAACGTTTCATCCCATTTTCAGGCGTGACGTCAGCAGAAAAGATCTCTCGCGAGCTCGATGTGAACGCAGAGAAGGCTCGCGCCATCAAGCAGCGCTTCGAGAACGGAGAGGTGTTCAACGACGAAAACCTACCGCCCAGGAACCGGGAGATCGATGACAGGGCACTCTTCAACGAAGGTAGGGAATCTATACTAATGTAAGTGTATAAGTTTGGTATAGGTTACCAAACTTATATAATACCAATACCTTCGGGATACCTCCGTCGACATGCGGACAAAATAGCAAATATCGCACGCTTAAACCAATACTGTCACTATCCCAAAAAGTCAACTTTTCAGGAGAGGCAAAAAATGGAATGAGAATTGAAACATTTTTGTTTAGTGACGAAGCGGACTACTGCCCGTATAGCGGTTATTTCTGTTACTTTTAGACTAGTGTAAGCGCGATTACGCGTAGTTCTACGTTTCACAACAGATGGCATTAAAAAGTCGATTTGGCAAAATTTTGGATAGTGACAGTATTGGATTAAGCGTGCGATATGATGCCTTCAAAAACAGCCCTACTATCTAAAAGTATCTTCGGAATGGCTTCAAGAATGTATAATAAGATTCCGAAATAAATAAGGGGAATTTTAAATATTAAACTTTTTAAAAAACAATTATTTTATGTATGTATTAGTAAACCATATTATACTGTGACGAGTTTGAGACGAGTTGGTGCCAATTGTTATATGTTGTGATGCAAAATATTTATATTATTTTAATATGGACATCTAAGTGAGCGTGCGTGATCCACCATCAATACATTATCCATTCGATTCAATAACTCCCACTTCGCAGATTATTAGATTCTGACGAAATTCATTAGTGTAATTACTACAAGGCGTTCCAATCCGAGGATAAATAAACTAGTGAATAAATTCATTTAAACGTCAATAGCCTAATGACTAAGTTGACGGCATTGTGATGGAGATGTCGTGGGTTCGAACCCCACCCAAAACACCATTACCGTAAACCCACTCCAGACAAGCATATTTAGCTTTGTTGGAGGGGTTAACAAGATTGGTCGTACTGTGAATTGGCTGACCTAGGCATACTAGCAATGTTTTAGTAGACTATTGCTAGTATGCCTAGGTCAGCCAGTTTATTGTTATTTATTTATTATATATTTATATATAAAGCATATAATAAATAATAATAATGTTATTCATTATTATTATTTATTATATACTTTATTGTCCACCTTACAAATAAGGATACAAATAATAAAACTAGTGTACAATGGGTGGTCTTATCGCACAGGGCAATCTCTTACAGACATCTTTTGGATGGACAGAAATTAAAGGAGATAGATTTAGGGCTGTCAGTGTACAACATCATACATAATACTAATTAAACATAATAATATAAAATACATAGGTACCACCACCACCACCTTTTTTAGTTGTTAAGTCCTTATTTGTTTTACTGTTATGGTGTACAACAAAGAATATATCTATCTATCTATACCACAATATATAAATATATACTATACTAATACGCATTAAATTCCTACTAGAGAAAGGAGGGGGAAAAAGTTATAGTGAGAGGTAATGCTCCTTCACCATTCTTTTGAACGTAGTTAATGTTTGAGCACGCCTCACATCTATGGGTAATGATGATGGTGTCTGATGGTAATTTCAATGTTTGTTCCAGGTATCGGCAAGAAGTCCCGCTCGATCTTCCTTGAGCTTGATGCCAATGCCAAGAACATGCCTCCCACCTCACCGCCTCCGGGAGACGTGCCCAAGCGGAAGGAAATCGTGAGTTACCCACTACTGATAATCCATACTTAATATTATAAATGAGGAAGTAACTCTGTCTGTCTGTCTGTTACCTTTTCACGCCTAAACTGCTGCACCGATTTAGATGAAATTTGGTATGGGAATAGTTAAGGACCCTGAAAAGGACATGGGATAGTTTTTATGTCGATACAATTTTCCCGTGGGATAGTTTTCGAATTGAACGCGAATGAAGTCGCGGCCAAACCTAGTAAGCTCATAATAAAATTCACTTATTACAGGCACGCAGGTCCGGAATCAACAGAAGTATTGACAAAGAAGTTATAATAATTAGCTTCGTATATGACTCTCAATAGTCCAGTGTCAAAATCATGAGCATGGCTCATAAAGGAGGCACTCCCTTTCCGTGATTCAGCAAAGAAATATTCTAACTTGTCCTACCAAGACAATTTATATAATTTCGTTCGTTTCGCATTTACGTGTATATTTAGGTTACCGTGGGGTAACTCAAATATACACTTAAATGCGTCCTTACATTGCACGCGCAATGATTTACGCGCGTTTTGTGTACGTGGTGAAATCCTGAGTGACATAAACATTTACATAGTGACACAGTTACCCATCCGCCTATTGACTCGGGAAGCGTTGCTTAACCATAAAGATGTCAAGATAAATCTTGTCTTATACAAGGTGTAACAGATTAAGCGCAATACATCAGACACCCCAATTAGAATATCAAATTATAAGTCTAAAACAACATCCGTAACTAAATAAATTTAAACCAAACCTAGACAATTTTTATAAGATAGTTATCCTTACTAAACGCAAAACGTGAAAAATACGCAAAACGCAAAATGTGAATATCCTTACGCAGACGCATACACTCATGCAATGTTAGCGGCCGACACGCACACGAGCGCATTTCCTTGATTTAAGGATTGTATTAATTTGTCATGATACTGTGTTTCCATTTTAAGTTAAATGTAAGATTTTTCCGTCAAAATGTAACACCTATTTTTTATGACGGAAATTGATTCAGATGCCGATTCTGAACCAACTACTTTCAGGAATTGCGTTTATTCTGTTACACGTTGTATATTATTTGTTTTACAGCCATTCATCCCCAAAGACGTGGTCCGTGCTGGCGACAAGATGGAAGACGTGAAGATCGAGACATCTGACATATCTGACCGGTTCAAGTTCTTCGAGACATACAAGCCCAAGAGCGAGCGAAAAGAGTTTCGTATGACGCCGCCTAGGCAGACACAGGTTCGTACCAAACTATGTATATAAACAGATCAATAATAAATAATAAAAAAACATGTGTGCAATTCACAACGATGCTAAAGATTGCTAAAAAAACATGTGTGCAATTCACACGTGGTAGAAGTGAAACCTTAAAAAATATTGGCTTTTTTTCTTATGAATAAAAAACACTGTCGCTTTTTCGTTTCATAAATTTTCAAATCACAACGATGCTAAAGAAGTTTTCACTTCAATAATAAATTGGTCATTGTCAAATTTTGCTCAGATAAACTTATCCCCTAGGTTAGGAAGTATGATTGTTACAGCAAATTACATACAGGGATATTGCTAAAACACTGACAAACTCTCAGGACTGTATTTCTAACATCATAAACAACAACTTTTGATCTAAGATATTTAATAATTCATCACATTTTCCTTAATTTCTGTACCGATTTAACAAGGTAACGTAAGTTTCTACACGCGTTTCTTTGTGCAGATTAATCAAACCATGAGGTACCCATTTTGCATATTTTGTTATCTTATTGATTTGATGCAAATGAGTCAATAGGTACTGTAGGTAAGGTAACGTTCACGGAATAGATGAATAAGGTTGGAATGGTAATGTGGGCGTGACGAGCGCGCCAAATTTATTATACGAAAATCATAGCTCAACTGATTGCTTCATTCACCGCGTTTAGTGCGCTTCGGAATACTTCGGAACACAGAGCTCTGCTTTAAAATGCCGTGTTGTGCAATTATAACCCGTAAAACAAAAATTGTAATATAACATTTAATTACAATTTTATTTGTAAAAAACATAAAAATATTCTGATCAATATGAAATTCACAACAAAACAAACATTAACAACATTATTGCAACAAGTTACAAAAAATATACATTGCCCGATGTGTACTCGCTTAATCAACGCAATGATCAAGTCCGCTTACAATGTACTGCATGCGTTGCGTCCTCCACACTTCAACCATTGACGTTTCGTCCTTTGTCCTGATTGTCCGTGATGCACGGCGCATATTTATCGACAGTAAGTTACAATCAGTAGCAAGCTCTCGATTCAAGTGTGTGTAATTTATTTGTGTGCGTAATTCGCATACGTAACGGGCCTCTTGCTTGTAGTGGAGCTGTGGGAGTGGGAGACAAGCGGCGCCACGCTTTCTCATACAAATCAGGAACTATTTCCTTTCTAACCTCTTTTATCTGTTCTGTGGTAACGTTAAACCATTTCGCTAATTCAACTCGGATCGGCTTCCACCGTCTCCCTTCAATTGAGCAGTATTATTAACCTATGTGGTGTCCATGTGATTCGTTCTTCAAGTCGAAGTTTCCATTACGAAAGAGTTTTAACCAAAAACTCACGGTTCGTTCATTAGCAGTCTCCTCTCCAAACGCAGCATTGACATTACGAACCGTTTCTGCTACGTTAGTTCTGCTTCGAAAATCGGTCAGAAGGACTATTTAATTATTCAGCTCTATCCGGTTGGTTGAAGCCAACTCTAACATACACGATAACTGTAACAGGGGTTGGTCCGTAGATGCGTGACTATCTTTGACCGTCGTTAGGGGTAGTCAGAAGCCATAAAATCTGCCTTTGAGTATTGTGTTACCCAGCTACTGGGTTGTGTAGGTAGGCAGGTGTTGTATGTTAAACACTAGTACTCAGCTGCGTCCAGTTAGACTGGAATCCGCCCTTATATATTTGAGAAAAGGCTAAGCAGAAGATGATGATTAGTGTATATTGTTCAGCGCGCCAAGTCCCCGTCCCCGGAGATCTACCACGAGCCCAGCGTGGTGCGCAGCGAGGAGCCGGCCGTCGACACCGGAGTGGCCGCGGCCCGGCACACCGCGCAGCGCATGATCAACGTGTTCCGCCAGCTCGAGCACCAGCAGCACACGAGGGACGACCACCAAGGTACAGCACCATAACCACCAGGGTACACCAGCATCACGACTGCCAGGGTACACCAGCATTACGACTGCCAGGGTACATCAGCATTACGACTGCCAGGGTACATCAGCATTACGACTGCCAGGGTACATCAGCATTACGACTGCCAGGGTACATCAGCATTACGACTGCCAGGGTACATCAGCATTACGGCTGCCAGGGTACATCAGCATTACGACTGCCAGGGTACATCAGCATTACGACTGCCAGGGTACACCTGTATCACGACTTCCAGGGTACACCAGCATTACGACTGGCAGGGTACACCAGCATTACGACTGCCAGGGTACATCAGCATTACGACTGCCAGGGTACACCTGTATCACGACTGCCAGGGTACACCAGCATTACGACTGCCAGGGTACACCAGCATTACGACTGCCAGGGTACATCAGCATTACGACTGCCAGGGTACACCTGTATCACGACTGCTAGGGTACACCGGCATCACGACTGCCAGGGTACACCGGCATCACGACTGCTAGGGTACACCGGCATCACGACTGTCAGGGTACACCGGCATCACGACTGCTAGGGTACACCGGCATCAAGATTGCCAGGGTACACCAGCATTACGACTGCCAGGGTACACCGGCATCACGACTGTCAGGGTACACCGGCATCACGACTGCTAGGGTACACCGGCATCACGACTGCCAGGGTACACCAGCATTACGACTGCCAGGGTACACCAGCATTACGACTGCCAGGGTACATCAGCATTACGACTGCCAGGGTACACCTGTATCACGACTGCCAGGGTACACCAGCATTACGACTGCCAGGGTACACCGGCATCACGACTGCTAGGGTACACCGGCATCACGACTGTCAGGGTACACCGGCATCACGACTGCTAGGGTACACCGGCATCACGACTGCCAGGGTACACCAGCATTACGACTGCCAGGGTACACCAGCATTACGACTGCCAGGGTACATCAGCATTACGACTGCCAGGGTACACCTGTATCACGACTGCCAGGGTACACCAGCATAACGACTGCCAGGGTACACCAGCATTACGACTGCCAGGGTACACCGGCATCACGACTGCCAGGGTACACCGGCATCACGACTGTCAGGGTACACCGGCATCACGACTGCCAGGGTACACCAGCATTACGACTGCCAGGGTACACCGGCATCACGACTGCCAGGGTACACCAGCATTACGACTGCCAGGGTACACCGGCATCATGACTGCCAGGGTACACCGGCATCACGACTGCCAGGGTACACCGGCATCACGACTGCTAGGGTACACCGGCATCACGACTGCCAGGGTACACCGGCATCACGACTGCTAGGGTACACCGGCATCACGACTGTCAGGGTACACCGGCATCACGACTGCTAGGGTACACCGGCATCAAGATTGCCAGGGTACACCAGCATTACGACTGCCAGGGTACACCGGCATCACGACTGTCAGGGTACACCGGCATCACGACTGCTAGGGTACACCGGCATCACGACTGCCAGGGTACACCAGCATTACGACTGCCAGGGTACACCAGCATTACGACTGCCAGGGTACATCAGCATTACGACTGCCAGGGTACACCTGTATCACGACTGCCAGGGTACACCAGCATTACGACTGCCAGGGTACACCGGCATCACGACTGCTAGGGTACACCGGCATCACGACTGTCAGGGTACACCGGCATCACGACTGCTAGGGTACACCGGCATCACGACTGCCAGGGTACACCAGCATTACGACTGCCAGGGTACACCAGCATTACGACTGCCAGGGTACATCAGCATTACGACTGCCAGGGTACACCTGTATCACGACTGCCAGGGTACACCAGCATAACGACTGCCAGGGTACACCAGCATTACGACTGCCAGGGTACACCGGCATCACGACTGCCAGGGTACACCGGCATCACGACTGTCAGGGTACACCGGCATCACGACTGCCAGGGTACACCAGCATTACGACTGCCAGGGTACACCGGCATCACGACTGCCAGGGTACACCAGCATTACGACTGCCAGGGTACACCGGCATCATGACTGCCAGGGTACACCGGCATCACGACTGCCAGGGTACACCGGCATCACGACTGCTAGGGTACACCGGCATCACGACTGCTAGGGTACACCGGCATCACGACTGCCAGGGTACACCAGCATCACGAGCTTTGAACAAGCAAACAATGGATTTAGTTATGATGCGCGAGCGCAACCAGACTGTGATGCTTATCGCCGCCCTCCCTTCCATGGCCGCTCACTTTTTCCGTTGAGCTAATGACTTAACGGTTAGTTACTATTAACTAATGCCCAAGGCTTTCTTCGCGGGAAAATCTTTACACTAAACGCTTCACATTTATTGTACGCACAGCCAAGGTGTGGAACTCTCTGCCGGCTTCTGTGTTCCCTACTATATACATCGTGAAATTTTAATGGTTGTTTTCCCGAAGCGAAATGGCTTTGTCTTGGTAATACAATCGTTTTATAAACAAATAAAATATTAGAAACAAAAAATGGCACAGTGTAGTTTATGCATTATCACCATGCGTGAGAGCTTATTTTGCTGAACATTTATTAATCACTTTTCCTTTGTTGGCAGCGCGCGGCGGTGCGTGTTTCGTTTTAAGTCTACTGAACTACTAATGATTCTCGATTTCGATTTGAATGAATTCGCTTTCGAGTTTATGAATATTTTTTGAATAATTAAAAAAAAACATTCTTTGTTTTTAAGTTTCACTTTATGTTTCGATACTACTACTGATGGGTAACCGTCCTGCCGCGGGAAAACAGCCATTAAATTTCACGCTGTATATATGAGCCGTCAGCCTTTAAAACCAAAATGTACAGGCATCTTCTGGGCTCGCTCGTCTTATCGTAGAACTGATCTATCGCTTACCATCAGGCGAGATCGAGGTAAAGAGTGGGCTCGATACGTAATTTATTTATTTATAGTGTTGATGACTATGAATGTTTGTGTTGATGTAATGTAATAATCTGGATAAGTACCTCAGTGTCGTCTCGGAAGAAACTACAATATTTTATTTAAAAAATTCTATTAAATTAATTATATAAACGTAATATAATTAATTGAATAGAAAAATCCATTGTTTACATTATTAAAATATGTATTTGATATGTATATCATGAAATGATATTTTATTATTACTATTGGTACTTTATTTCTCTATATGAACTCCTCACCAACTCATTCACATAAACTACACAAGTATCATATTTATCTATAAATGTAAAAATTCACCCTCACAAAGTTATGAAGTAAATATCATTAAGTCTAAGTAATACCCGTTACTAAAATGTATCAACCTGCACTTATGTAACTATTTTTCAAGACACAGAATCTTATTAATTTGAAGAACAGAGGTCTTACTTAACTAAGTCACTAACATCACATCTGTAAGCACAACATTTATGTATCCTTTTGTAATGTTATGTGAGGAGAAATAGACATTATGTTGTTATTATAATTCGATTCTAAACATAAAATAACTCATCATTTAGTTTTTTCAGAATATAGATGAAATTCTTCAATTTAAACTTGAAAATTAACCTCAACTTTCTTTCCACAGGACCCAAACCCTTAAAGAGGTTCACCCCCCCACCTCCCGGTGAGAACAACCACCAGGGAGACTCCTCGGAGGAGGAGTACACATCAGAGGAGTATGAGGAGGAGGACAGCGAGGACGAACGTCGCAGAGTGTACCTTGAAGCGAGGCAGAGGGACGAGGCTCTCAAACAGGTCAGTTTTAGAAATATTACTCAGTGTCATATCGCACTCTTAGAATGAAAGTGACCTAACTCTAAATTCGTGTAATTTCAGATTTTGATGTAAACTGGCCTGAAACATTACTCTGAATTGCCGTGGAAACAGGAATCTGAATTACGAGTTATAAAGAGACAGCTTATACATTTTCCACTTGAGATATATGAATATAATTATTATTTATTCAATGCTGCTTTATTCTGCTCAAATCCAAAAAATACTATTTTTTGAGTTAAGTCCCTTTCATTCTGAGAGTGCGATATGTCAATATCCTAATACGCTCAGATGTTGGCCTTAGTTTCTCCTAGCTCGCCGCCCGACTGAAACCAGGCCCGTGTAGACGGTAGACTCATACAGCATTAGCAAAATTGTCGGGGTCCACGAGGGGGCCGTTGCCTGCCGGGGTTGCGGAATTGTTCAAATGAGTTACCGCGGCCTCGGAACACGGATGGGTTTTAGTTGGTAAAAGTCTGACACAACCTCCCGCTTCGCCCAGATCGGGTGACAGTCATCATATGATTTCTCATCCTTAAAAAAGGTCGCGGGTTTGAATTCCACCCATTACACTTTGCATTGCATTGAACCCACTCAAGACAAGCAAATTTAGTTTAGTTGGAGGGATTAACAAGATTGCTAGTGATATAAATTCTAATCACATTGTTAGTTCTCTTTAAAAAAATACTTAATTTGTAGCTATACACCGTGTAATTTAAAGGGTATATACATACTAATTGCACGGCTTCTTTGGATGATAACAAACGATATGGCAAGGGTTTACTAATCCTGTCTATATGTGCGGAACTTATTAGAAATTTCAATACATTGATACCAGAGACCGAATTTTTCAAATTAAGAAGAACGAAGATATTTATCGTTTATTGGCAAGTGACGTGGAAAGTAATGACCCTCATAGTGATGTGACACGTTTGTTATTACTGGTATTCAAGAAACATATGAAACCAATAATTTGGGGTCAATTCTGTGAGTCACTTATTTTGAGCTGAAACTGTGCATAGAGACTCCATACCAGATGTTGTCTTCAGTCCTTTTGGATAGATATGGGGTTTCCGTTACACGTTGTATATAACCACAATATAATATAGCCACAAAACTGCCTCGGTCGAACTGATTGATTGATTCCCAGGTCGGGCCTAAAGTACTATTGGGTTTTTCTATAAGAAATTTCTCAGTAGTAGCCCGGAGTTTAGCATTCGTAAATGATTTGCTTAGTAAAATTAAAAGTGAATGCCTAGCTTACGCTGATGTTATAACAATCTTCAGGAGAATCTCAAATAAACATTAATGCGAGGCTCTTCAATTAGATATTTAAACAATTGTAGGTGTGATAGGGTGTGGTGTGGATCTGGCACTCAAGCTAAGAGTAAACTTGTGTTATGAGTGCCATGTCACTCTCGCTTTTGAAAAAAACATTCTGTAATGAAAACGCTTACAGAGTTATTTAGAGTTATCAATTACGATTATACAATTACAAAGACAAAAATTAATAATAATAAAGAAAAACTAAAAACTACAAAGCCCTCAAGGTATGTTGATTATGTAGGCGTGTGTGTGCATTTGACATGGTTTAAGGCAGTTGTCCGTCTGTCAGCGAGTAATCGACTAACTATCGGCTATTTACTCGCTCAAGAAACGCACAATGAAATATACATTCCGTGAAAGTAAACGAAGTAAACGAAAGACATGCATATATTAATAGTTGGTCTCTAAATGTTCACACTGCCGGCGACTACTCTCTTCCCTACTTTAGATAGATAGATAGAATATACTTTATTGTACACCAAAACTTTTTGTGGCTATTGTACAGACGCCAGCACATCAAGCTACAACAATCTGTCAAATTTCTTTAATAGATTTTCAACTTTATTGTTAAAGAAATTAGGTTCAAGGTTGATTAGGAAAATTTGACAGTTTCGGGTAGCTTCATGTGCTGGCGTCTGTACTTTTGTGACTGAGCGACAAGAGCTGTCAAAGATAATACTCGATCAGCGATCACTTGGCGTTCAAAACTCACGCTGAGAGGTCAGAACTAACCAGATGACAGCTCAGCGACTAAACTTTCGGAACAACACACTCGCTGCTCGCTGCTCGCCAACTCGTTTTCAGACGCTAGCTGTACTCGCTACTCGTTCATCGTCTGCGGTGGGACTACTGCCTGATAGCTGTGGATTTTGTCATAAATAAATATGTTAAATAATATAATATTGTTTCCAGGCGCAACAGCTAGCCCGCACGAAGAGCTTCCGCGACCGTTTCGAGAATTGGTCGGAGTCTGAGCCGCAGCGCTCTCCCTCCGCCGTCGTCATCGACAGGCAACCTGAACAGGACGACGATGGGGAGTCGCAGCTAGAGACTGCCAGGAGGTACAACTACCACCATATTATCTTTGGAAAGAACAAACAATACCTAAGCTTAAACAAACTGTTTTGGCAATGAAGATAAAGGGCTAGCACCTTAATAAAGGGTCTTCACCAGCGAAGACGGTGGCACAGTGATCACGTGGCACCGTGCACAGGGAAGTTCAGGGGAGAGCCCTTTACGGTCTCCTCAGGGATGAGCCCTAATGGGCGTTGCACAGAGGGGGCTCCGGAGTAGTCTTTTAAGAGGTAACGGGGGTTCTATGTGTTGATGGTGATCACCGGGGTGGTTTTAGTGAGGTAGGAATCCAACACTCCCTCGTCTTTTTCTCCAAACGTTCAGGCGCCTTTTGAAGGTTTCCCCCCGATAACAATAAAACGGAGCTTCTTCAATAATGCTCGAGATAATTTGAAAGGAAGCTTTTACAATATTATTTTATTTATTTTGTACGAACACACTATCTTAAGTGAAGGGTGGGCGTTTGAATATCTTGCCAGCCGCGTCAGGAAAGACTTCTTCCTTCGTCAAAAAACAGATGGCACTTTGCCTTTGTAGATTCATAAAAGGTTGATAGATGGCGGGAATGTTATTGTTCTTGGTACAAAAAGCGTATTGCAGATTTTTCATGCGACTCATGCTGATTTTTAATAAAAAAAAAATTAATTATAACTAACATTATCGTTATAACTTAAAATCTCGTTTTAAGTTATAACGAAAATGTTAGTTATTATTATAGTTATTATTATAGTTATTATTTACCATGTGTACTTAATGTTTCGAGTTTCCGATATTTCGGCACTGTTGCAAGCGCTACGATCACGGATGAACTGAAGTAATTGCGGGTGGACGTTTATGAGTAGACGAATCGGTCTACCCTCTTTCTCGTTCGTTTTTTGTGATCGCCACCGCTACCACTGTCACATGTGTCACTCAAAATTCGATACTGTTCCCGACACACAAAACTCACCGTGTCCATTCGCGAACTTTTCTGAACACTTACGGGTTTTACACAATTGAACCACTGAATTCCAGGCCCTCGACAGTTGAAATCCGTCTCCCGGTTGAAGTTCTTGTGTTTGGTAATCTCAATCGCTTCCCTTACCAGTCTAGGTATAAAGTGGCGTTCTGTCGAGATGACCTGAGGGTTAAACAATGAGTACACATGGTTAATAATGCCGTTTTAAATTAAAATGGTCACTGACAGTAGTCAGTGACCATTTTAGACTAAAATGACCATTTTAAACTAACATTGTAGTAATTAAGGTCATGTAGTAGTGGAGAACTTAAATATACTATAAAAAGTAATCAATGCCTATTAAAGTGATGAACATTTTATTGTAATAAATATAGACATAAAAATATATATAGACATATTACTTAAATGAATAACGATTGTTAACCTTCTTTCTTTCCTTTCCGCAGCTTGCGTCAGAAGTTCGAGAGCATGAACGTGACGCAGTCCAACGTTACAAAAACCTTCGTGCCCAAAGTCAACCGATTTGTGGTGAGTACTGTTACGAGCTGGGGTACGGGATAGAAATAATTTACACCAATTAAACCAAAATTAACACTTTAATTAAATAAACACAAAAATAAAAATTAACACAGTTATTCACACTACGACACTTGTCACTAAACACTTAAATCGCACTGAAATTCATTTGTAGATCTCAGATTATATCGCCTCGTAACTTGTAATAAGACTGTCGTCTGCGTTCCTCTGCGATCTATTTATACCCCGGTCTATGAGCTCTACAACATACTTGTAAAATCGACTCACTGTTTATACTGACAAGAATATTCCAGAAGCTACTCGAGGTACTCAGTACTGCTACTCGCCGCTAGATGGCGTTAGTGTTTCGAACATATTAGAAGTCAGTCGAACTTTCTCGATATACTCAGTACTGCTACTCACCGCCAGGTGGCGTTAGTGTCTCGAACATTCTAGATTTCTGTCGAAGTTTCTCGACGTACTTCACTAAGCGACTGGCGTAACAGTAATTAATAATAATTCAGCCTATTACGTTCCCACTGCTGAGACACAGGCCTAAATAAAACTTACCGGTGTCCGCTTGTTCCGGTCGCTGGCTCACCGACTACCTATCCATTAGCTTCGCATGATGTTTGTTTGCGACCACCATGAATATAATTAAGTGATTGCTGTTTAAATAACAAGTCAATTAAATGATATCCAAAGTGGCCTTGGAAAAGGCCATGAGAAGTAAATTTTACTTTCTTTGCTCAAATGAATTAAAATTCAAAATAAACCTACTTTAATTTAAAATGATTACTTTCTTTAAGTTAATGTTTTTAAATAAACTCGACGCGCCTACCTTTTTCCAGATAGTTTTGCATAACGTCGTCGTAAAAACTGCTACTTCGTTTTAAAATTACTAAAAGTTCTTTTTCAATTGCAATCTATACTAATATTATAAAAAAGGTAAAATATGTAAGTTTGTAAATTGTAAGTTTGTATGTAGGGGGTAATCTCTGAAACTACCGAACCGATTATGAAAATTCTTTCGCTTACATGTAGCTGCATCTCTCATTATCTTTATATCATGCATTTTAGCCGAGCTATTATAATCTTTGTCAAGCAAGTCGGGGACGGGATTCCGTGGAATATTTTCGACTTCTACGCGAACGAAGTCGCGAGCAGAAGCTAGTCATTGATAAATCTGTGAGTCTGTTTTTTGACAGATAGAACAACGCCCAGTCACACAATGAGTATATCGCGTACCGGATATAAATAAGCTTTTTCTATTATTTGTGGCAAATATGTAGGTATATACCTCGTTTTTATGTATAAAACATTGTGAAACTGTGTTGGTATATTATAATTAGATATTAATACAATTTGTTGTTTGTCCACAGTGACCGCCGCGCGGGATGTCTACCACACCAACCAAAGCAATATTAACATTTTATCGTTGTAAAGTCTCCTAAACATACTACTTGCCAACTATTATATCGTAGAAAATAAGAAACGGTTGTAGCCTATTGACGAATATTCTCTAGAAATATTTATTTACTACATTCGGTAACGACTGATAGAGGATGCATTTTAATACAAAAAGTGCCTTAGAACGTGCAATTTATCAAAGAATTGTTTTTAGAAAAATCTACTGAAAATGTCATGTTTTTATATACATAGATAAGCAATTTACGAAGAATTTATATAGTATTGTTCAAAGCATGTTGTCATTTTCATACGTAGCTCATTGCAGATCATTATTTTATTTAATATTTATAATTTTATGTGAGAAAATGTTACGTTAAACTAAGTCACACTACTGTAGAGAGAATTAATGGAATACTCAGTGAGATATATATATTCATATATCTCATGTATGAGGAATTCTTTATTTATCTTATCAACACAAGTTTATATATTACTTCTAATATTAATTTCGTATTTAGTAGTCTAATCGAAATTGCCAATCACGACTTGTGGTTTTTTTACTGATAAGCCTACTTACTCTGTCTTGCCACAATATAGTTATAATTTTATCTTTTTGTGCCATCTCAATGTTCTAAAAATCTCGTATTATTTAATTACTATTGTTTATGATATCGCATGTTTATTATTATTAATAGAAATACATTTTGAAATGTATTTTAGGTAATTTTTACTATGTGACTGAATATTGGATTCTCTATATTTATTTGTTTGTACTTAAAAAGTTTTGCCGATTTTTATATTATTCGAGTAAGAAAATGAATAAATAACAAGATTTTATGATTTTGTTTTATTTTTTATACCTTGTGTTAAGAGATTAACATTTAAGATTCAAATTGTAAATTGTGAGGCGTGGTTTCCCTACACACCAGCTAACCAAGGGTAGATACTTGAAAATGAGACTTATGGGCTGAGTTCTATCGCATGATGAGGATATAGTAGAAATAAAACATAAGACAGGTTTCGTTGGTCATATCATTAAATATATTTGGTTTTCTTCATACACGTGTTGGTTACTTCTTCAGTTCCGTCTTTTACATGCTTTAAACTAAATAATAAAATATACGTACATTACCGGGTTTATTAATTACCCTGAATATTAGTTTCAGTTCATTGAACCTTGGTACGGGTTCCGCCAGCAGTATCGCATCTAAGTGGTGTGCATAATCAAACCCGCGTGACGCTTCCTTTCCCGGAACCGAATCGCAAGTGCATTATTTCTTCAACGACGTACTTAGTGAAGATCTCCTTTAGTATATCTTCATAATATGACCATTTCTTCTTTAATTTATATTAATTAATAGCTAAGTACCGTAAATCGCTAACCGTAACGCTAAGTATAGTAAGACCGGTATCATCTCCGGTCGACATATGTACATGGGTTTTATATTTCACCCTTGTATCTTTCCTTTCTCTCGTCATCAGTTGGCTATTACGCCAAAATTTCCAATTCTAGTCTTAAACGCTCCCGATCTCTTCGTTATCTTAGACCAAAAAGAAAGTCTGGCGCCATTTGACAGCTAACTATCTATAATTATCCATGGCAAAAGACAATTACTAATTGGATTCCCTTAGCATAGAATTTTAGCATTCTTTTGCGGATGATATCAGCAAAGCAAACATGTTTGACGCACTACAATGCCACAGCAGCATTCTCAGCGGACTATTATATTGGAGCCGTAACTCACTGAATGTACTCTGAGTAGGTATAATAAGTCCTATAGGCTGCACGCTTTCAACAGCGTCAAAAAATCAATAAAAAAATGAATAAGTGTCTAATTTGGAGTTTATGAATATAGAGATAATTACTTATATACCCAATATATAGGTACTACTCGCCACAGCTTAAACACTGTCCGCCCTGAGCTCTATTTTGTTTTTTTTTTTTCGCAGCTGTTATTTTTCTTGCAGGATCGAAAACAGTTTAATCAATTTTCCGTAATTCGTCGAGCTTCATTGACTCGGCTGGTGTGTTGGTCTACTGTTGATAATTCCTCAGGAGTTGCAGTGGTTGGGAAAAATATAGCCGGACCGTTCCTTAAAAAGGTCTGCCCGATACAGTATTAGTTCTGTACAGGTGGTAATTACCTATGCGGAATTTGCTACACAGAGCAGCAGCGAAAGCTGACTGGGTATGAGGTACATAATCTTACTGTTCGAACTTAGTGGATACCGCTACTATTTTCGCTTACCACATTATGCTAATAGAATGATAGCTGCTTATTGCAAGAGTTACGAACAAATGAAAGAAATTGGAGGAGGCCTCCACTCGTGAACGAGTCCTTATCCCAAAGAACATAATAATTATGTTCTTTTGGGATAGGTTAGTAACTTACATATTATGTACCTAAGTACTAACTTGACTATATGAATAGGGTAAAACGGGGTAATGGGAACCCCTTAAGCGAGAATTTAAAATAAAAGCTTATTTAAAAATAAAATCTTTATTGCAACCACCTAATTACATAATTTAAATATTCATATATCAACTGAGATCACTTTTAATCTCTGTGTACACACTTTGGTCATTACAGATATAAAAAAAAGGTTTTGATCCCCATTGCACCGAGGTGATGGCAATTGTTATCACCCTGTGGGTAATCAGGATCAAATAAAACTAACACATATCGCAGACATAATCATTGGCTGAGTCCCATCCGCTGCATTCTGCGTGAGCCCACAGCCCACATGTACATCTGTACTAGGGCATCCAATCCCGCAGCCTGAATTCAATCTCGGTATTTGCGGGACTACAAGTTTTCAATCCCGCGGGATCTCGGTATTTGCGGGATCCCGCATATTGAAAATATTCACATTTATATAAGGCAAATAAAACAATGAATTAAAATCAACTAACTCCACGTTTATTTACGTATTACTATTAGTATGAGATCAATCAAATTACACCGTTTATTTATCACAAAAAAACAATGAATTAATCTACTAACTCCACATTTATTCCAGTATTATTACTAGCATGAGATCAATCAAATTATCCCGTTTATTTATCACAAAAAAACAATGAATTAATCAACTACTTTTAGGTAAGCGTGCTCAATCTTCGACCACATCATCACTTACCATCAGGTGAGATGGTGGTCAAACGCGAACTTATTTTTAATTAAAAAAAAATAAAACAAAACTAACTCCACATTTATTTACGTATTACTAGTAGCATACTACAAAGATCAATCAAATTACACCGTTTTTTCTTCACAAAAAACAGTAACAAATACTGACTTTACTGATATTTTAGGCTACCACTGACTGAAATTCGGCTATATTAGGCTACATAAGCTATGAAAAACGGGTGACATCGGCCCCCGCGTTGTTTGCAACACTGCCGGCCGCCAGTCACCGAGCGATCGCGCTCGCGAGAGGTTGTATGCATGCTTTTTTTCAGTCCCGCAAATCCCGCGGATCCCGCGCCCGTAATCCCGCATCACGCGGGATTGGAAAATGACGCGGGATCCCGCAATACCGAGATCTCAGTATTCCGGGATTGGACGCCCTAATCTGTACCACATTTCGTGATTTCTGCCGAATTCGCCACATATGAGACATCTGTTTCCTGCGTCTTCGGCATCATCATTTTCATCATCCATAACATAAGTCAATAGTGTTTAGGTCTGATAGTGAAGAATCGTTCGATTCTTGTAGAACGAGTGGTGACTTCTGGAATTTTCCATTAGTGTTATGCTTATACAAGTAGTTTTACATTCGTGTGTCGATAAATATGTATTGAAATTTATCATGACCACTACGAAAGAATAAAACTAAATTGTGATTTCAGACTGTTGTATTATTTATTATACTCAAGTTTCTATACATACATATTTACTTTCCATTTCGAAAAACACTTTAAATACAGTGAAAAATTCTGCCGCTTAGACTTCAACCTACGGTAAAAAACGTTGACTTAAGTAGTTAGAGAAACACGGGAGTGGGTAGACATAATTGAAGTAAGAAAAGCCATCATAGACCAATTGTTTCTTTGACACTTATTTGAACTGGTATTTTTTACTAGGGATAATGTTAAATAAAACAAATACGAAAATATTTAATCAGTTTTTATTTACATAAAACGAAATATCGACATTGAAAAATTTAAGTGTTGTACTTCTCTCTTTGTTGTTACTACAACAAAGAGAGAAGTCAGTGCCGGATTAACCACGTAGCAAGAGCAGCAATTGCTACGGGCCCCGCGCGAAAGGGGGCCCCGCATATTCAAACCCACTCATATCTGCCTGAGCGTAATTTTTTGAGTGAAACTAATTAAGATGTGGTATGTTGAATTTTTTTGATGTCACAAAAGCGTGAAACGTTACAACTTTTCCTACTAAGACAAACAAGTTAAGTGATTGTTAATCAACTAATTCTTTCTGGTGCTCTAATTTTTTTGATAATAAATTAAATGCTTAAACAATGACTCTAAAATCTAATTCTTGTTAGAGCCCTTCTTACATATGTATCTAAGACGATGATGACAAAAAAAATTATAAACATCTTTTATTTTATTAGTTATGAATTTTTAGTTGTACCCTCTGTACATGGAAAAATTAGAACCCGACTGGTTACTGTTCTGCACCCGACTCAGTATGGTGCTGGAAGAAAATGCTTAGTTGTGGTGCTGCACTTGGGGGTTGGAAGTATAGATGCTGGCGGGAAACATTCCGAATCATTCCCGTCGAATACTTCGGAAGTATTCTGAAATATTCCGAAACTTTGGGAATATTTCAACTGTCAAAAAAAAAACAGGAAAATCGACCTTTGAAGTCTGTTAATATACCAAAACCTGCTCCTAAGTAGGTAAGAACAAATACTTTTCTGAAAACCGCATCAAAACGTGTTTGCTTGCAAGGTTTGCTTTTATTTGCTTTTATTGACTGGGCTATTATACGCGTTAAGTAGGTAGGTAATGATTAATACCTACCTATGCGACTCGCGAATACTCGCGATGCGTACAGAGCTACATACAAACTAACCAAAAACATAGGTAACCCTTTTTCAAATAGCAAATCAAATATGCTTGGCCTGGTTTTTTTATTTCACAACTGACATTTAAGGCTATAATCGCATAGCACGACTTACAACTCGATCGCCTAATGCATGTATTTTGACCAATAGGATGCACGAAGCGTATTTTAGCAGTGTTCGTAATAGTAAGTATTAATATAATGTTACACGCCCTGTACTCACAAAATGCATATTATTTCTAATTGGGCGAAAACAGGAAGGGATGTGGTTTGTCACTAGCTGCGCTTCCGCAGAAATATTTTCTTAAGTGAGTATGCGTATCTTTGGCCGATATTACCTACCTAAAAACAAAGGAATAAAAATCTTGTTAATCGCAGGCTAATAAATCTACCTATAAAAATATCAACATATACTTAATCAATCCCATTTATAATAAAATAAACATTTATATTTTACTCTCGTAGCGTACATACGTACTCTCGCAGTGAACAATAATTAACTCACCCACCACACAACAAGCAAACACATTTATTCCCATTGAATTATTCGGGCGAAATATTCGGAAACATTCGATTGCGGGGTACGAATCTTTCTCGCGCGGGTGAAAACTTCTCCGGGGAGCAGCATCCCCTCCCTCTTACCGCACCCCGCACCGCCATCGCCTGCACGCACGACTCGTGGCCGGTGGCAGTCGGGTGCGCGCGTCGCGGTGCCAGCGCGGCGGCAGCGGCCGGCGCACAGAGATCGACGATCGATGCAAAATACGATTTTTCAGCAAAAAAAGTTGAAATCTTAATAAATAATTAAAAGTTTCTTTAAATCAGAATGATTCAAAATGAATTTATCATTTTGAATAATTCCCATTTAAAGAAACTTTCCCCGAAGTATTCCGGAATTATTCAGAAGTTTTGCAACTATAGTTGGAACCTCATTTTTAACATTAAATAAAATTTATTCTTCATAATTTTGCCACAATTCTAATGATTTTTCGTAGGAAACTCACTTTTCGTCTAGAATACTCGTAGCCCTCATCGCTAAAAAATCTTTGTTACCATGTAAAATAGTAATAATTACCATTCTACATTGGGATTGGAACTATTTTCTTCTTTCTTTGCAGTAATCGAAAATGATTTAACATGATTTGATTACAAAGTAGCTTCAGTTTTTTTTAGGCTTCGAATTTTTACTTTTTATTTTTTTTCCAATTCGAACGTATTTGCTAGTGAAATTCATTTTAATTCGAGTTTTTTTGACTGAGAAACAAATTAATTTCACTATAATCAAACTTGAATACTTATATTAAGTTAAGAATTTATAACTCGTCACTCTTTTAGGTAATAGTTATCAAAACTAATCGTGAATTTTGAATTCGAGCAAAATGTCTTATATTTTCATTCCGTCAGTGTTAGCATAAATTTCAATACAATGAATTAATACTCAGTAAATATTGATATGAAGTAGAATTAAATAGTAATAAAAATTTTCGAAAAATATAGAAAGATTATTTTGCCTAATTATCAGTAATAGAAACAATAATAATAATAAGAGTAAGGAGCTTCATGGACGTTTTTTCCGGGCCCTACATGGGTCCGACGTAGACCAAGTGGCGTCCGTAGCTTGGTTGCGCTTCGGTGACCTCTTTGGGGAAACCGAAGGTTTTATCTGTGCAATTATGGACGAAGTTATCATGACGAACAACTACCGGAAATTTATTGTGAAGGATGGCACGGTTGACATATGTCGGGCATGTCACCGTCCGGGTGAATCAATCCGCCACATTATCTCTGGTTGTTCTCGTCTTGCTAATGGAGAGTACTTGCACAGGCACAACCTTGCAGCCAAATAATTCATCAGCAACTTGTTCTGAAATATTCTCTTGTGGAATCAGAAGTGCCGTACTATAGGTATGTGCCCGACTCAGTTCTCGATAACGGCCATGTCACATTATACTGGGATCGGTCCATCATCACTGACAGGACTATTGTAGCCAATAAGCCTGATATAGTGGTGGTGGACCTAATCGAGAGGCGTGCCATGATTGTCGACATAACCATCCCGCATGGCGAGAACCTCGTTAAAGCTGAGAAAGATAAGCAAATCAAGTATCTTGACTTGGCACACGAGATTGTCGACATGTGGGATGTGAACTCGGCAATCATTGTACCGATAGTCATTTCAGCCAATGGCTTAATAGCCAAGAGCCTCGACCAACACCTTAGGAGGCTCTCGTTAGACGGTTGGATCAAGGGTTTGCTTCAGAAAGCGGTACTCCTGGACACGGCGCGTATCGTCAGGAGGTTCCTCTCTATGGAGCCCTGACCGCCGCCGGTAGCTTAAACCCTGTTCCCGATACCGGTGGGCTACTATTTTTTATATTTTTAAATGTTTTTTTTTTGAGAATATTTAAAAATGTAACTTATTTGTATATATTGGAAATAAAGATAATAATAATAAAAAAAAGCTGGCAACACTAGCCGTCAAACCAAGTTTTATGTTCCGTCTATACAAATTAAATCCGCAAACAATAGTATTAAGTTTTTCCCATCCCATGAAAAGAGGACATATTAAACAAAGAAAAATAACAATATCTAAAAGCCACCAATATTTCCACAAAATGAAAATAAACCAGCCATTGACAACTGTCAAGTGTCAATCTCACCAATCAAGAAAAAATGCGAGAAATAATATGTAAATATGTGAACAAATAAACTTGGACGATTGATATGAACTCCTTGTCCATTTAGAAGATTTTATGATAGATTGTCATACTATAACATAGTGTATTACATACTCTTTGTGTCATACTTTGTTTTTCACTGTCTTGTCACTGTCTGTTATTTTCTCATGTTGTATTTTAATGTTGAATAAAACCAATATTCCATAATTGGTTTTGTCTTTTGCATGTATCAATTTATTCAACATTAATTTTGTGTTTCTAACATGTCTACTACCGAAAAAGAAAAATGTTCGTCGATGTCGCGGTACCTACGGCCCGAACGTTTTGACGTAGAACCTTCCATGACTGGCTCGGACCTGAAGTGGGCTCACTGGAAGTATTCGTTCCTCTGCACATGATGCCCTTAAGTATAAACTTCTTGTCAACCATATATCGCCGTCAATATTTAACTATATCCGTGCCTGCGCTACGTACGATGATGCAATTACTACTCTGAATACCGCCTACGAAAAGAGGCAAAATATTATTCTTGCTCGCCACCGCTTGAATACCAGGAAACAACAATCTGACGAATCGTTGGCGGAGTACTCGAGATCTCTTAATATAATTGCTCGTGACTGCCTCTTTAAGGCAGTCACTGCCGATGCGCACCACAATGAAACCGTGCGTGATATATTTATCGCCGGAATATTGTCAATAAAAATTAAAGAAAGACTTTTAGAGAAATCCACTATGACCCTCGAAGAAACCTTGGACTTGGCTATATCTTTAGAAACTGCTGAAAATACCTCGCAACTATTAACAGCAGCGCCTTCTCCTACTATGTCGTTTGTTCCTGTCAATGCAATCTCTCAAAATCAAGAAAGGTCAATGCGGCAAAATCTAGCAACCACCAGCACTCAAAACAATTTTCAATATAGACGCCCTATACTAAATAGCCGTCGATGCTTTTTCTGCGGCGGTAATATCCACCAAAGACTCAAATGTCCTGCTAGAAACGCTGACTGTCAGCTTTGCTCCAAAAAAGGACATTTCGCCAACGTATGCCGTAGCATCGGACAAAGCCAACGCGCCGCGAACGCTATTAGTACGAACGACGATGACTCTCAATCTGAAGCCCCTGGCTCTCATCTGTCAATTATCTCTGCTGCTGCTCCGACGAGCCTGCAAAAAGCGACTATCAATATCATTTTAAATAACTCACGTGTGGATGCTCTACTCGATACCGGAAGCTCTCTCAGCTTTATCGATAAGAATCTTGCTCAAACTATGAATCTAAAACGCAAGCCCTGCAAACAAGCAATAACTCTAGCATCTCTAAGCAACATTTCATACGTAGAGGGGCTATGTTTCGCTAACATTCAAATTGGTGAGCACAAATATCAACGTCGACCTCTACTCATTATTGCTAATCTATGTGCTGACGTAATTATCGGACATGATATACTGAAAACACACTCTTCGGTGGAACTCCAGTTCGGGGGAGATAAACAACCCCTGAAAATTTGCAATGTAATGGAGGCGTCTGTCCCGCCAGCATCAGTTTTTACTAACCTTGCACCAAATATTAGGCCTATAGCAATTCGCTCGAGAAGACATTCTCAAGAAGACCAAGAATTCATATCTAACGAGATAAATTATTTCCTTAAAGACAAAGTCATTGAACCCAGTGTTTCACCTTGGCGAGCTCAAGTACTCGTTGCCGGAGGGGGCCATCATCGGAAGCGCCTTGTAATAGATTATTCACAAACAATAAACAGATTCACTGAGCTAGACGCATATCCCCTCCCGAGCATTGACTCTATCATAACGCAAGTCGCTAAATATAACTTCTTTAGCGAAATTGACCTCAAAAGTGCCTATCATCAAGTTCCCATTCTCTCTAGAGAAAAGAAATACACCGCCTTTGAAGCATGCGGTAACCTCTATCAATTCACTCGAATACCATTCGGGGTAACAAATGGTGTAGCGGCGTTTCAGCGAACTCTGCAATATATTATTGATTCTGAAAATCTAAAAGGTACGTATGCTTACCTTGATGATGTAACCATTTGTGGGAAAAATAAGGAAGATCACGACGCAAACCTTCACAAATTCATGGAAGCCGCTAAGAAATACAAACTCACTTTGAATACTAACAAATGCACTTTTGAAACAGACTCGATCAATCTTCTTGGTTACACAATTCATCGTAACATTATAAAACCTGACAAATCTCGTTTGGAACCACTGATGAATCTTCCAATCCCAAACGATACTGCTACTTTGAAAAGATCACTTGGACTATTTGCCCACTATTCAAAGTGGATCTACAACTTTTCTTCCAAAATAAGACCACTGATTGAAGCTACTCTACCGTTAACTGAAGACGCTATCAATTCATTCAATAATCTTAAAACTGATATTTGCGAAGCTGCATTGGCTGGAATAGACGATAAGGAGACATTTTCCGTTGAAACCGACGCTTCGGACTTCGCAATCGCAGCGACATTGTCACAGAAAGGACGTCCTATAGCGTTCTTTTCACGATCTCTTAACGATTCTGAAAAGCGAAAACCCACAATTGAAAAGGAGGCAAGCGCAATTGTCGAAGCTTTACGCAAATGGAGACATTTCCTAATCGGAAGACACTTTCTACTAATTACTGACCAACAGTCAGTTGCGTTTATGTTCAACCAAACACATTCAAACAAAATGAAAAATGAAAAAATAGAAAGATGGCGCCTAGAATTGTCATGTTTTAGATATGATATTGTTTATAGACCTGGTAAACAGAACTTAGTTGCTGACGCACTCTCGCGAGTCTGTATGCACATAGACACTGCGACCTCTCACTCCAGACTCGTCGAGCTCCAACGTTCTCTCTGCCACCCAGGTATCACCCGTATGGTTCACTGGGTCAGATCGAAAAATTTGCCATACTCGATTGAAGGAGTAAAGAAAATCACGGCAGCATGCCCAATCTGTGCCGAAATTAAACCGCGTTATGTTGGTCATCAAGGACATCTCATAAAAGCAACTGCACCATTTGAAAGATTGAACTTAGACTTCAAGGGACCAATCCCTTCTAATACTCAAAACCGATACATCCTCACGATTATCGATGAATATAGCAGATTCCCTTTTGCTTATGCCTGTAAAGATATGACCTCTGGAACAGTAACTAGATTAGATTAGAATTCTCTACGTTCGGCACTCCAGCTTATGTTCATTCGGATAGAGGGACCTCATTCTTATCTGACGAACTAAGACAATTCTTAATTACACTCGGTACATCTTGTAGTCGCACAACGCCCTACAATCCTCAAGGAAACGGCTTGGTAGAGCGCTTAAATGGTACACTATGGCGCACAATCCAACTATATCTCAGATCCAATAACGAGGATACCGCAAACTGGGAGAAACTACCGGCGCTACACTCCATTAGATCTCTTTTGTGTACAGGAACCAATGCGACCCCGCATGAGCGTATGTTCAACCGTCCTCGCCGCTCGATAAATGGCCAATCTTTACCATCCTGGCTTCATTCGCCTGGACCTGTTTATATGAAGAAAAACGTAAGGACCTCGAAATACGACCCAGCTGTACAAGAAGTTCAGCTACTACAAAGCAATCCTGAATACTCCTTTGTTCGTTTACCAGATGGGCGTGAAACGACGGTGTCTAATAGGTCTCTGGCACCACTGCTAAGGATCTCAAATGATGATCTGTCGGATGAAGAGGAACCTGAGCAGCCTATTGCAGGTACAGACACGCCTGATAACCCAGAAGCGAGTGGTTCTCAAGTGCGCCACTCCGCACGCGAACGTAGACCTCCAGGCTACCTCAAGGATTACATTTCTTCTTAGGGGGGGTGAATGATATGAACTCCTTGTCCATTTAGAAGATTTTATGATAGATTGTCATACTTTGTTTTTCACTGTCTTGTCACTGTCTGTTATTTTCTCATGTTGTATTTTAATGTTGAATAAAACCAATATTCCATAATTGGTTATGTCTTTTGCATGTATCAACGATGCTTACGAGAGCAGCTTCGCGATGTGCACGCCCACCACCCCCGGACCTGTCGCTCAGCTCCGCCTCGCCACCGCCGGACTCAGGATCACCAATATCACCGGCGGCTGCAGCCGCGTCGAGCTCGAGCGACGAGTATTTCTCTCCGCCGACGTCGCCAACACCTGTGCGTCGGCAGGGGAGAGGCCGGCCACCGAACAGCTTGGGGCCTGGGAGCCAACCGGCTCCGAGTCGGGTCCCCGCTGCCGGTGGTGTGCAGCGCATGAGATGGACTCAGTCCATAAACGAAAACGTCATGCGCGCATATTATGGGTCTACAGAGGGGGGAACTAACCTCACTGCGTATCGTGTCAGGATGCTGTCTCTGTTCCAGGACCTAGAACCAGCTGTCAACGTCTCGGCCCAACGACTGTCGGATCAGGTGCGGGTCATCCAGCGTAGCCACAGGCTGGATGACGCAACACTTGATAGGCTGCGCTCAGAGGTACTGAGCAACCATATCATCTCGTCCCCGACACAAGCCGTGGTACAAGCGCCCGCTAGTAGCGGAATGACATCACGGCTCTATAGTCATAATAATGAGCTAGATGATAGGGTTGTCATGGTAAGTAGCCAATGCAACGATCGACTGAGGAGCGCACTGGAGGATGCGCTTCGCGAGTATAGATCGGCTCCGCCTGAACTTAGACCCCGGTTACCACGGTTACCCATGCACAAAAAAAATAGGGCGCTGGTGTGTGCTTTGGACTCGCTGCTTGAGAACATTTTTGAGAGCAGCGAAAACCTCGTTGATACGCACTCAATCCTGTATTGCGGGGCTTTTGCGGTATGTCGCTTAGCTAACGTCAAATTCCCTAATAACGACGAAGCTATTCGACCAAAACCTGCTGTACCAGCCTGGCAGTATAGGATCGAGAGGCGTATCGATGAGGCCAGAACACTCATCGGCAAACTATACTGCTTCAAGGAAGGCAATGCACGCCCACGTGGAATGCGTTTTGTACGGCGGGCTTTCTCGGGGACTGGAATCAGCCCTCGAGAATACACACCCCACATTACGGAGCGCATTGACTTCCTGAAGCAGAAAATTTATGCATGGGCAAGCCGTATCCGACGGTTTAAGCGGCGGGTTGAACGTTACTCACAGAATCGCATGTTCCAGAGCGATGAGAGGTGGGTATACAGAGCTTGGGAGCGACCCAATCAAAATGTGACTGACGTGTGCCGCCCGGATGATACCGCTACGAATTTATTCTGGCGCAACATCTGGTCGGTACCCGTCTGTCATGTTGAGGGTGACTAGATGCGTGAAGTTGAACGCGTATGTGAAGCTATACCACAAATGGATAAAATAACCATCAATAAGTCTGATGTAGCCAAAGCAGTTCATCCGTTACCAAACTGGAAGTCTCTTTGACCGGATGGACTGCACAACTTCTGGCTCAAGTGGTATAGCAGCTCGCACGCGCTTTTGGCTTCTCAATTCCAGGCATCCTTAGTGGCGGGTCTCTACCAGAGTTTCTTACGACTGGCTGTACCCACCTGCTCCATAAGAGTGGTAGTCCCATGGAACCCAAAAACTATAGACCGATTACTTGTTTGTCTACGGTCTATAAGGTTCTTACGTCCATTCTGAGAGTGAAAATAAATATGCACATTGAGTGCAACTCAATTATGTCCGCTTCTCAGAATGGATGTAGGAAAGGGTCCCGTGGCACTAAGGAGCTACTCCTCATTGACATGGCCATTAGCCAACAGGTTCGTCGATCCCGCAAAGATCTATCAACATGCTGGATAGACTACAAAAAAGCCTATGACTCTATTCCTCATACCTGGCTCATGAAGGTGCTAGAGCTTTACAAAATAGATCCAACTCTACGCACCTTCCTTGAGTCATGTATGAGGCAATGGAAGACGGTACTTCGCTATCCAGGATGTCGACCGATCCGAGGGAATGATGAGCCTATATGGATCAGACGGGGAATATTTCAGGGTGACAGTTTGAGTCCACTTTGGTTTTGCTTGGCCCTGAATCCTCTAAGCACAATGTTAGAGGACTCAGGCCTGGGCTATCGGTTGAGAAGAGGAGGTCAAAGTATATCCCACCTCCTTTACATGGATGATTTGAAACTCTTTGCCCCCAACAACTTGCAACTGATGGAACTACTGAAGGTAACTGAAACTTTCAGTAGCGCCATCAAGATGGAATTTGGTGTGGACAAATGCGCAATCATGCATGTAAAACGAGGAGAGATTATGGAATCTGAGGGAATTCAACTTTCAGACTCCATACACCTTAGATCTCTCTGCTTGACCGAAACTTATAAGTATTTGGGTATGTCGGAAGCTTTGGGCATTAATATTGCTGACATGAAGCAATCGTTGAGGGAGCGCTTCTTTGGCCGCCTGACAAAGGTATTAAACAGCCTTTTGTCGGGAGGTGCGCGCCTTCAACGGTTGGGTCATGCCGGTGTTGATGTATTCTTTCGGCATACTCAAATGGACTCAAACCGAACTGGACGCCCTGGATAGGAGGGTCCGCACACTGCTAACCGCAAATCGGATGCATCACCCACGATCATCGGTGATGAGACTGTACATCCCGCGGAAGTGTGGAGGTCGAGGCTTTTTAAACGCCAAAACTCTCCACAACCGCGAGATTTGCAGTCTCAGGGAATATTTCCTTCAAGCCGATGTGGGTATGCACCGAGATGTGGTTGCAGTGGACAAGGGACTCACCCCGCTGACCATGGCTAAAGAGAACTGGCACAAACCTGTTATACTCACCGCAGATGACCGCAAGGAGGTATGGAAAAGCAAGGAGCTTCATGGTCGCTACTATCGGGCTCTCTATGGGCCCGATGTAGATTTGACAGCTTCGGTTGCCTGGCTACGCTTCGGGGATCTCTTCGGAGAAACTGAAGGTTTTGTCTGTGCAATTATGGACGAAGTTATCTTGACGAATAATTACCGGAGACATATTATGAAGGACGGGACGATTGACGTGTGTCGGGCATGCCAACATCCTGGTGAGTCCATCAGACATATTGTCTCCGGTTGTTCTCGTCGCCAGAATTATCCATCAGCAACTTGCTTTGAAATACAAACTTGTCGATTCTGAGGTACCGTATTACAAGTATGTGCCCGACCCAGTTCTCGAAAATGACCATGTCACGTTGTACTGGGATCGGTCTATCATCACTGACAGGACTATTGTTGCCAATAAGCCTGATATAGTGGTGATAGACCGATTAGTGCGCCGCGCAATGATAATCGATGTTACCATCCCACATGACGAGAATCTCGTGAAAGCTGAGAAAGAGAAACACATAAAGTATCTCGACTTAGCTCATGAGGTTGTTGACATGTGGAATGTGGACTCGGCTGTCATTGTGCCGATTGTCATGTCAGTCAATGGGCTGATAGCTAAAAGCTTCGACGACCATCTGTCGAAGCTGGCGTTGCACAGCTGGATAAAGGGCCTGATACAGAAGGCAGTTCTCCTCGATACAGCTCGCATTGTGAGGATGTTCCTTTCTCTGGAGACCTAACCACCGGTAGCTTGGACCCTGCTCCCGATACCGATGGACTGCCATTTTTTATATTTTTAAATGTATTTTTATTGTAAGTTTTTATAGAAAAATATTTAAAAATGTAATTTTTGAGATATGTGTTGAATAAAGGAAATAATAATAATAATAATATTCCACAACTTTCACACAACGCCATCTAGTCCCAAACTAAGCAGAGCTTGTGGTATGAGTACTAGACAACTGATAAACATACATATATATTTCTAAATACATACATATTATAGATAAAATACACCCAGACAAAGAACAAATGATCGTGCTCATCACACAAACATTTGCCCTAGGTGGGAATCGAACCCACGACCTTGCGCATAGCAGTCAGGGCCACTGACCACTATACCAATGGGCCTGTATTAATAAGTTTATTGTTTTTTCGTAATTTTGGTAAGATTTTTGTTTTGACATTTCATAATAAATTGTTGATAGTTATTTCGTTTTAATTCCATTCCAATTCAGATCTCAAATTGTTCCTTTTCTATTTGATACGGCTAAACTTCCTATTTTTTCTGTGTATAGAACGAAGTAATAACAAAGGATACCAGAATTATGAGCAGCAGATTTAAAGATACGGGTCGACACTATGCTTCTGGAAGTGCAAAACGTAAAGCAAAAAATGAAAAAGAGAAAAAGAACGAAGCTGTTCTATCAAAAACACGTAAGCTGTCCGAGTTTTTTAATGTTCAGAGCATTGTTGCTGAATCCACGGAAATTGAAGCAGAAAATAAAGAAGGTGCATCTCATTATACATATAAAAGTGAAACTGAAATTTTTACCTCTGCAGGTGCTTTATCGACAAGTGATAGATACTGAAATCGAAAAGACAACAAGTCCTCCTTGTTCTCCCATATTGTGTTTTAGCCAAAAAAAAATCTGAAAACCTTGCAAATCCCCGTGACTCAAAGTCGTCTTACTTGAGCCAAACAGAAGTCGGTAGTATATTAGATGATTCAACTGCTACCGTTTCTTTTAGCAAAAAACTAAATGAAAGTAAAATGTACTCCAACGATATTGGTGAATGGCCGAGCAACTTTGACAGAGATTATTGGATTGCGAAAGGAAGCAGCGAACTGCAACATATTAACAGCGACTTTTTAAGTTCAACGAAAATGTATGTAAATAAAATTAGTCCACGATTCTGCCAAAAGTCATTTTTCACTTATAACCATAAACCTACCTATAAAACTCATATCAGAAATTATTCAGAAAGTAACGCGACGAAAGTAGGCGACTTTTCTGTTTTGTCTGCAAAGTTATAGATTCAGATACTAATCAGTCAGCGAGGTTCATGAAAGATGGGTTCGATGACTGGAAGAACGCGAACAATTTGTTGAAAAGGCATGAAGAAAGCACTCTGCATAGAAAAGCTATAATTTCGCTGTTAAACCGAAAAAAAAAAGAATGCGTGTGTCGATTCTCAACTTGCGAGCCAAATTGAGACTGAACAAAATTATTGGCAGATGCTCTTAAAACGAATTATTGCAGTCATAAAGTTTTAAGCAGAACGAGGTCTTGCGTTTCGGGGTAGTAATGAAATTGTTGGTTCAACTCATAATGGGAATTATTTAGGCTTATTAGAATTACTTTCTGAATTTGACGTTTTTATGGCCCAACATATTCAAACTTATGCTCATAAAGGAAAAGGGCACACCTCATATTTATCTAAAACAGCATGCGAAGAATTTATCAAATTAATTGCATCAAGCATGCTAGATCAAATTATTTGCGAAATTAAGAGATCCAAGTACTATTCAGTGTCATTAGATTCTACTCCAGATAAATCGCATGTAGACCAACTAACTCTGATAGTGCGCTATGTTTTACCATCTGAGCCAGTTGAGAGATTCGTTAGTTCTTAGATGTGGAAGGCCATACTGCCGAACAACTCGCCCAAAGTTTATTAGATTTCTTAAGTAAGAATGGCATTGATATCAAAGATTGTCGTGGACAAAGCTACGATAATGCCAGTAACATGAGCGGAAAATACAGCGGCCTGCAAGCACGAATTAAAGAAATAAATAAGTATGCAGAATACATTCCCTGTCTTGCACATTCATTAAATTTAGTTGCTAAGTGCGCTGCAGACTGTTGTACAGCAGCATTATTTTTTTTCTATTTTATTGAAAATCTTTATAATTTTTTTCCGCTTCTACACTTCGTTGGAGTCTTCTTACGGAAGCTCTTACTTCGAAAAATCCGATTTTGAAAAGGTTGTCGGATACTAGATGGTCTGCCAGAGCTGATGCTACGAAGGCGCTTTTATGTGGTTTTATCACTATCAAGCAAGTTTTGGATGCCATTTCCAATAATATCAATATCAATCAAGCGTACGACGGACTTGTTTCAAAGATGAATGAGTTGGAAACGGGAATAATGATAATTACGTGGAATGGAAGCGCATAAAAAATGAGTTAAGGAACACTATGAGTCAAGAACGTATGAATTATCTCGCTTTGATGAATAGTAAATAGTATTATTTCTAAATTTGCCCACATGAAATCTAGAAAAGTTACTTTGTAAAAGTTTAAAAAATAATAAGGAAACACATAAATAAATATAAAATATAAACATTATTTAAAGTACACTATTGATGAAATATAACATGAGTTATTCCTAAAAACATAATATACTTTATACTACACCTGCTTGGAAAGTACCTTTATACTTTATCAAATTTACGGTAGAAAGTACGTCATTGCGTATCGAACAAATATGCGGGGAGAAAACGCATCTGAGCGGGAGAGAAAAGTGTATGAAAATCCATTTCTTACGTGGTTTTTCTTTTTTAATTTTGGGTAAGACTATGCGCCGGTAACCTAAATATCAAAAGCCAAAAAGTTTTTACAGTGAGTTTTTATCTCCAAGTTCGCAAAATGACACTGGCCACTAGCTGTGTGTTGGATGGTATCGGGCTGGCAGTGCGACCCTGCGGCGGCAGGATAAACAATTTGAAAAAAGAACATGTGAAAATTGCTGACGCCATTGGCGCCATTTTCAATTTGTGTGTTGTTTGAGGATTCAGTTTTCGTAGAAAGTAAAATAAAACTATCAAAATGATAAGTAGTGATAGTGATGATGAAGATTTTTTAACTCCGCTGCAGTTGAAGGAAACAGCAAAAATACTGATTGATAACCTTTTACCACAGAAATCAATTAAAAAATATAATAAAACTTATGACGATTTTTGCAATGGAAAAGTGAAAAAAATGCGGCATCTTTTTCTGAAACTGTTTTGCTAGCTTATTTCAGTGAAAAAGTGCAAAAATACAAACCAAGTACGTTATGGTCTATGTACTCAATGTTGAAAAGTACTATATTGACAAGAAACGACATAAATATTCAAGAATACAAAAAAAGATTTTTTTTTCTTTTTTACAATAAGCTTCACTAACTGCAACAATTTCAATATAAATTTCAATTAGTAAAGATTTAGTTTTTTATTTTCCTCGTAGGTGTAGTATAAAGCACTATGTATCACTCGAGAGTGATACATAGTGCTCTCTCCGCTTCATGATATTGTTGACTTCGAAAGGTATAGTAATTTTTGTTTTCTCTGTTTGATCACTGTCCCCAACTTAAGGCTATTTTTGAATTCATAGTAGGTATTATCCGTACGAGCTTCTAAGCTCAAAATTTTGCAAGAACATAAACAAGAAAATGAAATGAACATAAAAATGAAATGTACGTGTTTCGGCAGTCGTATTACAGCTGTCCTGCAGACCCCTAGCTTGATTAACCTTTTCACCGCCAAGCACTTCTATAGAAGTTCGGGATTTTCGTGCCACCAGCGCCACAACTTCTATAGAAGTTGTTGATTTCAACTATCTTATTAAAATAAATTTACTGTGATTAAAAGCTTTGTTTCATTTTATTATTTAAGATAGCACTGTCTACTACCCTGTTTTTTATTTTTCTACATAAAATAAGCCCTAGTTTGTCCTAAAATCGGCAAAAACAGAAATTCCGAATTTTGTTACTTTCCTCAGAACGCCAATCACTTCATATCAAGTTGGCCAGTGATGTGCCGTGAAAGGTTGATTTCAGCATTGAAATATTTATAAATACAGAAAGTTACGAATATCGAAAACAATTCGAGGTCAATAAAATATGAACTTAGTTATCTACTTCATTACAAAGGATAGTAGATGAATTTCGACCTTCATGTAGATGCCGATACGTAATTATAAAGTTGTTACCAATTCTTGTCGATAGTTATTTTCCCATCTCTACAAAACAATTGGTCGTCTATGCCCCTGTGCGCCACCGAGTGCCACGAACTACTATAGAAGTTGGTCAGTGACGTCATAGGCGTGCGGCTGTCGAGGTCACTTTGGCATAGTGCAGCACAAAATCTGATTCGCGCGTAGGCATCTTTCTTTCTTTCACTTGATAACAAATAGAAAAATGAGTGTAGAACTTGATTCGGACGAACTTCTTAAAATTTTGCAAGGTGTGGAATCGGACTCGGAGTATTTTGTGGAGAACATTGAACCAGAAGATAATTCTGAGGTATGTCTAACTGGATGATAATAATAATGTTTATTCATCAAAGAGTAGGAATTCAATAAGTATGTAAAATGTTCGGTGAGCCCAGTATCTCAAGATGCACTGTAATTACAGTAGATTTAGGTACTGTTTTTGTACTTTACTTTGCACAAACACACACACAAACATCTCTCACCCTAAACGCATATACCTGCTCCGTTCCGTCGTGGGTAAATAGAGAAACGCAATCTGTGCGCGGGGTCCCCCGCGCGCAGATGGGTAAACGCTACCGATACATGAGTTAAGAAAAGAACAGAAACAACACTTAAAAAACAATGCTTTGATAAGTACACGGCTACAAGCGTTAACAACAATTAAAAATTCTGCCACTTAGATACCTACGGTAAAAAACGTTGACTGAAGTTATTAAAAAAACACAGGAATAAACAAAAATACAAGAAAGACCATAGACCCCATCCCTAATCAGAATCGAATTCAACGTGCCCTCAGTGCCAATAACTTGATATGAAGTTAAAGAATGAGATCATGAAACAAATAGAGATGTTCTAATTGAGTTATGTATTAGTTTCTTTGATACTCATAATTTATACTGTTTTTTCTTATTAAGGATACTGTGAAATAAAACAAATCTGGAAATATTTAATCAGTTTTTATTTATATTCGTAAAATCAACTTTAAATCTTAACTTTACGCGTACAAATCTTATTCATCGATATGACGATATCCCATCACTACTGTTTACTGTATATTTAGTTATACATTTATAGCTTGGCGCTCGGCGAGGCATTGCGTTTTGTGTACGTTGGCGGCGAAAAGGTTAAGTCGATTTCAAGAAGGCTCCTCTTTTTATCATATACTGTTCAAGGCAAAACGGTAGTCTAAAAACAGGCCCCGTAGATGTGCGGTTTGGAGATTGGATGTTCAGCGCCTATTCTAGATAACACAACTGGATATTGTTTAGTTATTAACGATCGACTCGTCTAGAGCAGGGCGCTTAGGTAATCTTGTCGTTTGAACTACATTATTTTTAGAAAGGCTTTGAGTTAGTTCGACATGAATTAAGTAGATTTTACAGCTTCCTTCCCAAGGTAAGCTCGATGTCCGAGTTTCTTGAAAATCTATACTAAATAAAGCTGAAGTTTTGGATGCCGTCCTCCGTCCTCTAGCTTCAAGCTTCCATACCAAATATGGAAGCTTGAAGCTAGAGGACGGTTATTTTTTTACCGACCCGACCACAAAAGAAGCTTCAAGTCCACCGGAGCGAAGCCCGACGACTAGTATAATTATGTATAAAAGCTTTCTGATTCGGGCATATGGTAATTCTGCCTGTGGTCGCCGGCTGAGACGTTCATCTACAAATACGGGTCAAGGTATAAAAAATAAAACGACAAAATCTATTTATAATCTAATTATTATTAAAAAAAAAATATAGGGAACGTGAAACAATAAATTAACCACCTAAACATAAATATGTTAAATATTTATCAATGACATTAGTGTTTGAAATCCAGACATGATAATACCTCGTCCAACGTTAGTCAAATCTGCCAAAAACTAATATAAATCGGCTAGATACACCAGCCATGTTTATGTTTACATCAACGCCATCTAGCGGCAATCAGTAAAATTATAGCAATTGACATCAATATTGATGTATAATTTGACAGTTCTAATCTATAAGGCAAGAAATGAGTGTCATTCTTTGCTTTGAATTCGGCTTTTGACTCTCATCTGACGAACATCGACTCAGATATATTCACTCTCTTTCTATTATTTTTATGATCGAAATTAATACAACTTTATGTTTTCAATTAAACTCTTAAGATGTAAGAAGTAAAACAATATCAGAGACAACTCTGACCACTCAAAGGCGTTTCATTTTTGTTTGAAGATTCTTGGCAATTGCAAAATTACAATATGATACCAACACTTGAAATGTCTTTTGGATTAGCAGCCCTTTGAGTTTTCATACCAATTTATCTATGACTAGGTTTACTTATGGAAGTTTTTATTTAAAACCTCAATTATTGTTTTAAGATTTTGGCTCAAATAGTTCTTCGGCCACTCACTATCTAAAAATTATTATGCATAGGCCAAAACATAATTAACACTTTCGCTCTTTAATAATACAATTTTCTCTTTCCATAAGTAAATCTAGACATGAGTTTAGACCATAACACTTAACCTATACAGTATAAAATATACAAAATGTACATTCGATCGCAAAAAAGCTGGGCTAACATAAAAATTCACAAAATGTTCTTATTTTTTATAATTAAAAATCAACGATAGAAACTATACGAAAAAAAAATGTTTTGCGCAAAATATGAATAATTTATTTGTAAACTGTGAAACTGTTTGTCATCTTTATTTACATTTGGTAAGTGATTTTTAGATCTTGTAATGGTGAAGAACGCGACATGCGATTTTTAGACGCTATGAAAACTAATTAGTTATATTTAAGTAAAGCCCCATAACAAGATTCACCAAAACAAGACTTACATTAGCATATACAACTTTTAGTCACAGTTCACTCATCACGAGTCCAAGAAACAAAACTGCGCCTGTGCGAGTCACCTCCAGCGCCATCTGTTGTTAGCTTTTTACACTTTCAAGGGACACCGATAGATGTCACTTTACTAAAACATGTATAATCAGGTAAGTGACATAAGTTTCAATTGCTATCCTGAGGATCCAGCAAAGAGTGCTAAGTTCGTCACTAGAATTTGCTATAAATATTAATAATACTGTCTTTATCTAAGTAACCAGACATTTAGGGCATTTAACGGACAAGTCACTATCTTATTGCTGTATTTTGTTTAGTTTTGTAGTGGTGCGAGCTAAGATTTATTTAAGATGGGATTTAGGAAGAGAAAGATACAATTTCAACCACTTAGAGGCTTTTCTAGTATGATAATAATTATGCACTGGTGCTGCTTCATATTTGATAGAAAATTATGTTACAGATAGAACAGTCTCTCTGAAAAAGCATTGTCACCTCGCAATTATTTGCGGAAATATTCAGTAAGGCGGTATCTGAGGTTGTTCAGCGGCAAGAAAAGAGAAAGAAGCGAGGATCATTCACCCTTTGAGAATCTTTAACAGTCCTCGTAAAGGCAGCTTCCTTAGGCGACTCATTCAACGATAGATCTATAAATTATTCTTCTCTTCGTCTTTTTAATATTAAAGTAATAATACACTCCCTAGGATCGTGTCGGAAAACCGTCCCATTGGATTATGAGAGTAAAGGAACAGACATTCCCTTAAGCTTTGGTTTCCTAGGAAAGCGGTGCCGTCATATAGCGGCCGTAATATTACGGACGCAAAAAGGCGGCCGTCTTTACGTTGACGACATGTGGAAAGTTCCACGGCCGTTTTAACACACTGTCTGCTTCATCGCTATCAATGAAACGTTCACGAAACCATCTGACACCGACAGGACGGCCGTCATGCAAATGGCGGCACCGCTTTTTGACGTTACGGTGTCAGTTACCGCTCTCTAGGAAACCGCGCTATTTTGTTTACATAGACAACGTTCTAGTGACGTCATTCACCGCTGTCTTTGTCCGCTGTCACCGTGGCCGAAATCAGTCAGGAGGAATATTAATACACCACTTATGATCTCACATATCGGTTCATATTTCTTCTACAAAAAACAGGGCCATTGTGCATCTTAGTTCACACCACATTTACAGGAATACATCTTATTTTAAGTTAGATTGTAACAATCGTATTAAAAAATAAGAAGCTATGGAGCGGCTAAAAAAGTTCATAACAAAATCTCAACACTATTTAATCACTTTAAATATTTTAATATCGGGCTTAGTGAAACTTTTGTGACCACTGACAACTCATTTGTTGAAGAACAAACTTTACATGTTTATAGGCAGAATAGAGTCGAATCTTTAAAATATCAATCTTGTCTGTCTGTTAGAATAGGAAGTAATATAGGAAAATATTTGGTCTCTTGATTGTTTTTTATTACTGATTTTCAAATAAGCTCCAAACTTCGATCACGTTTGATGATAGGTCTAAAAGGTAAAGACTAGGTATAGAAGACAAAGTCTAATAGTGCAGGCCTTTTAGGAGATATGTAGGTAAAAAGTTGTCTATTTTTAACCAACTTCAAAAAAAAGGAGGAGGTTTTCAGTTCGTCTTGAATTTTTTTTTAGTCTACCTCTCGCAGAACTCGTATAAAAACCCATGCCTAATATATGTACTTTTTGTTGATTTGGTAAAGAAAAAACACATGTCCAATATTATTTCATAATGTAACACAGAGATTAAAAATATATTTTTCTTATACAGTTAACAAACCTATAGATGGAACAATAGTCTATTATTGGAATATGTAGTTTGGAAAGGATTTGTAAATTATTCAGCTTAAAAGCTGAGATAGGCAGTTTAGTAGAAATGCATTTATTATTTATTCCATCATTCATTTATCCAACGATTTTGCGCACATCATGGCTCAACAATTTTCAAATCAGTGGTCACAAAATTTTAAGTACCAAAATATATGAATTCAAAAGACTTGAGAAATAATCTCAAATATATGCTCTACCACCGAATTCACTGTAACAAGAAACTGCATAATACGACATTGAAAAAAAAAACATGATGAAAATTCAACCTTTCGTGTTATTTTTTCCTTTATCTTTAAGATGGTATAATCAGGCTCGGTAGGTTGAAGTCCACTGTTTTCTTTTTAAAAATTCACTTACACGGCTCGCATCAAATAAGTATACCGTTATGACAATAAGCTCAATACGATCAAAGAAGTATTATAAATACAGCAGCGGAGCCATACAGTTGTACATCGGTTAAAAATGTTAAAAGCAACCTAAAGACCATTTTTATTGTAGATCTATTCAACGATGTCCCAACTTGACGTAGTTCGACCATTTTTTTTATAGTTTAATTTCGGCAATATGGCGTCTGCATATTTGTAGTCCTTCAGAACAGAATACTTATATGACGCGAGCTGTATGCCAAAATTAATTTTATTTCACACCACTAATAGATTGCACAAATATACTGAAAGTAACCTAACCCAAACATCGGTATGAGCTGAGTAAGTATTTTTTAAAATGATGTTAAGTAAATTAAAATGTACAAATCTTTGCTTTGATGTACAAGCTATGTTATTTGTTCATTATTTGGACCCCTATTACCAAGAAAACATCAGAGTAGTGTTTTAAGTCAGTTTATATTTAAGGAATTTAGACTTAGGTAGGTAACTTTCAGTTTAACAGTGCGAGATGCAGAGGACAGTTGTCTAATAACCAGTGATCGGAGTAGGTAGATTGAAATGGGGTCATTGATCCGAAACATATATATTAATATGGACATTCCTCCGGAATTGGTGGATTATTAAAAAAAACCGGAACTTATGTAGGAATTTTATTCTGCCAGAGTGGAAGGAGTCATTTGATGATTTGCCATCCTCAAAAAAAAGGTAGGAATTAAAAAAATTAAAAAATAAAAATTAAAGCTTCGATCGGAATTAGATTGTTTTTATTATTCAACAGATAAATAATGAATTAATTTAGTTTTTATACCTTCCTTTAAATTTTGAATTGAGTAGGAATAATATCACTACCAACATTAACAATGTTTAATTGAATCCGGAAATACCGGAATTACTTTCCGGGAAAATGGCTTATCCATGTTATTCTTTCTGTGTGCATTTATGATACAAGTACCAAAAATCAATCTACCTACTCCGATCACTGCTAATAACACTATATTATGCAGTTCTAGGTTCAACCAGATATCGGTAGCAGAGATAATATACTATCTGAATAATAATGTATATATATAATTTACTCTTCTAGTGCAATTTTAGAAATATGTGTGAATAAATTTATATTTACTTAGAATTTAATTTATTTATAATTATTCATTTCAATTACGTTTTCGTTTAAAACTTTCTCAAATCACATACGCGACGCAGTTTTAGATTTTTCTTTGGTTAATGTTTTTTAAGTGGTAGAAAACTGTTAAGTGTCCTCTATAAACGAGATTACACTGTCGGGATTAGGTATTTGAGCCCATGCGCTGGACTATTTCATATGGCTAGATTTCTATATGTGGTGTACATTAATACTTTTTTAGCAAGTTTTGATCTAGATTTGATTGACATAAATGATATTTTGAATTTAATATAAACTGAATCAACACAAAATTCAGAATTTTTCAGTTTATATTAAATTCGTGGTCACATGCAACGGAATATTACTTTTTACTAATATTATAAATGCAACCGTTTTGGGGATGGATGCATGGATGTTTGTTACACTTTCACGCAAAAAGTACTGAATGAAACTCAATGAAATTTGGTATGAAGATAGTTGAAATACTGAAATAATACATAGGGCACTATTTATTCCGGAATTCCCACGGGATCGGGATTTTCGTGGGAAAACCTCTCCCACAAAAAAGTAATAAGTTTTAAAATAAGTAATTTAATATTCATTTGCAAGATGTGGCTTCTCACTTAAACAATCATGTAGTGAATCTGTTAAGTTAGTTAACTGAAAAATTCATAATTTGATTGTTTTCGTTTAGGTCTAGTAGTCAGCTTTGTGCGACTGGATTAGTGTGTATTTTTACAATATTGTTACGCCAGTCGCTTAGTGAAGTACGTCGAGAAACTTCGACATAAATCTAGAATGTTCGAGACACTAACGCCATCTAGCAGTACTGAGTATCTCGATCTATTTATACCCCGGTACCCCTATTTATACCGGGGTATAAATAGATCGCAGAGGAACGCAGAGAGCAGTCTTATTTCAAGATACGACGCGATATAATTAGAAGTTTTACAAGTGAATTTCGGTGCGATGTAAGTGTTAAGTGACAAGTATTGTACTGTGAATAAATATGTTGATTTTTGTTTTGTGTTCATTTAAGTAGTGTTAATTTTGGTTTAATTGGCGTTAATTATTTCTATCCCGAACCCCGGCTCGTAACAATATATTGGGCGTTGAATCTATTTATAACTATCAACTTCTGTTTGTAAACTACTATTAATCTTTTGGGTTTTTCATAGAATAGCTGAATTGGTACTATTATTTATTTATTTATTGTACCTATGGAATTTATCTGTAACATTATTTCAATCAGCAAAATTTCTTGTAGATCAGAAAAAAGGTACTCAGAAAAACTTTACAACTATGCATTTTGTTAAAAATTAAAAACCATTTTATTTCTGAGAAAAAACAATGTTTATGAGTGTGTATGGTTGTATATTCAAGAACATTCCTACTCTCTTGGAACTTGATCACAAATTCACTTCACCATATTATGGCTAGCAACACCAATTTATAAAGACCTGGCAACACTGAAATATAACCGTACATACTCGTAAACGTGTCAAAAAAATCTAAAACTGCGCATTCATTCATAAACCGTCTCTGCTCAGCCTCTAAGAGGCTGCTTAAAACATTATATTTACAGTTAAACTAGTTCTAAGAAGTTGCTGTTATTTCATGAAGGACTCTGAACTACTTCAAATATTCCGATAAAAGATTTTCTTACTAGAATTTTCTAATATATTGAAGTGCAAGTGTCAATGATTTTATTTTCGCAAAATCGTGTTGTTTTGGCCCCTTCAAATATATGCTTTATTTTAAGGTTTAAGGACAATTTTATTAGCTACGGTATAAAACGCCGGGAGTAAAGAGTTTGTACTTGAAAATCACGTCCAAATTCAAATTACTTCATCGACTACCCATCAGTCGGTCAAAACGACTGCATGTTACAAAGTGTCCGGGCATTTTATAGTATCAATAATTAATTAAAATACACAGCAATGTTTTCACCCAATAAAATAACAATTATACTAGAACAGTACAATAATAAATTATTCAATTTTTTTATTACTCACGCAAATCAGGCATACAAAATATGAGATCCTCTCCGAAACCAATATAATTCAAGTGATCAAGATCTTATGACAGAGAAACTTATAACGACTTTCTTACTAGTCAAAACCCTTCACGAAACACATTTACTTCACTACTCACTGGGAAGTCTAATCTGGTGGTCGCTGGACCACATCTACTGGTAACTTGCCGCTTTCTGTCACTTTGTCTGACTTATCTCTACTATTGTCAGACCTGTCCCTGTGTTTGTCATTCTTGCGGTCGTCTGAACTCCTGTGGTCCTTCTTATGGTCTCTCGGTCGGTCTGACTTGTGATGAGACGATTTGTGGCGAGATGATGATGAATACCGACGGTGGTGGTCTGATCTGTCTTTTTCAGATCTCTCATGCCGTATGTCTGTCTTGTCTGACCTCTCTGACCGGTCAGAACGGTGTTTGTCAGAATCCTTGTGCCTGTGGTTTTTGTCAGATTTATCTGTTCTGTCTACCTTGTCGGCTTTTTGGTCTGATCTCTCAGGTTTGGAGTCTGACTTTTCAGATTTTACTTCTGGTTTTTCAGCTTTTTGTTCCGATCTATTTCTGTCTCTATCGTGTCTCATATCTGGATTGTCAAACTTTATTTCAGCTTTTTCGAACCTCTGTTCTACTTTATCGTGTCTGTGTTCCGATTTCTCAGGTTTGGAATCTAATTTGTCACTTTTGTGATCTGTTCTGTCAGACTTATGATCTAATTTCTCAGATTTAGGTTCAATTTTGTCCTTTACCTCTGATTTAAGATCAGTTTTCTCTGGTGGCTTAAAATCAGTCTTTTCTGTTTTCACTTCAGTTTTTGCAGACCTAGCTTCAAATTTGTCAGACTTAGGTTCTAACTTATCAATTTTGGATTCTGATTGATCAGACTTTGGTTCTGCATTTTCCGTCTTGGATTCTGACCTGTCAGACTTTGAATCTGCTCTGTCAGATTTGCTGGTCTCGGGTTTGTCCGTCTTTCCGTCTTTGTCTGCCTTGGTGTCTGTCTTCTTGTCTGCGTGTTTGACTTGTGTTTCAACGCTCTTCCTGTTGGAGCCGACCTTAAGAGCTGTCTTCTGATTCAGTTTTTGGTGAAACTTTGCGCTGAGCGCTCGCATCTCAATGACACCGGCTTTGTGTTTCGCTGCTGCCTTTTTGGATTCTGAAAAGAAGAACAGTAATTGTAAGTTTATGTTACAGAGGGTTTATCTAATCAAAACCAGAATCTTAAGTCTATGTACTTAAAACGAAAGATGCCAGTTTGTACAGTATCCTAGCGTGGACCGATAAAGGATCGGTTAGAATGGAATTACACTTTTCAACATCTGTATTTATTAAAACCAAGTAAATTAGTCGCAAAGCCTGACTCCGAGCATATTATATCAAAACATGGATATCTTCGACTAGGTACTCCACATTCTTCCCAGTTGGGTATAGTAATCTTTCTCATTAGAAAATCAACTAAAGAACCAGTAGCGTCGCTTCATTGGTGCCATATCATCACAGTATCAGTTTAAATCAGTTCTAAACCACTAATAAAATAAAATAAAATCTGGCTTTATTAATTCACTTATTTAAAATGTGCAGACACTTCTTAACTGAACTAACTAGCAAAAACGAAATGTTGGAAAAATTCAAAAGTCTCACTCATAACTATGACATGATCTACTCAGCCAAACAGCACACTTCACACATCTACTTAGCTCAATCAGCGTCGGTTTCAGGTAACCGAATTCAACTGAATACCAGTGTTATAAAATGAGTGACGAACGGTGTCAGTTTTTCCGGTTTCAAACTAACAGGAACAAATATCATTGATATCAACTGTATATAGTTTTTCTAAATTTTTGAATCAATACAAAATATATTGTATAGGGCACTTATGATATCATGCTGTGATGTAAAAACATAAAACATGTTTTATTTCTTCATTCTGTAAGTGGTAATGACTGATAATAGAGGATCGATGTTTAGGACAGTAACAGAATTGTATATTTTTTATCACCCAGGACACAAAATTTGGGAATAATGAAATGAGTGTAAATCTACAGTAAAATTCACGTACCGAAGTGTATAAAATATTTTCATGTACTTAGTACAGGCCAGACAGAAAAGAGAACATAAAAGAAAGAAGAACGCTAGTCAGAAGCCAGAAACCTGACACAGATCTAGCCAAAGGGTATCTATCGTATTACCCAGCTATTAGATGGTCATAGTTGACAGTCGCTCCATGTAAAACACTAATACTCAGCTGCATCCGGATGCAAGCAGATAATAATGACTTAGTCACAGATTACGAAATATTTACTTCGTAACAGATACATCACTCTCATACAAAAGCGAAAATACCTACGCTATAATAGCCTGCAAAATCTTAATAATAATACCAGCTGTTTGCAGCGAGAAGAGATGTACCATAAGTACGCACACAGAGAGTTGAGATTGTTTTGCCCACCGCGCGACCCACGTCATCGAGCGAATGTCCTAGGGTTATGTATTGGTAATAAAACGAATATAAAAAAACAATTATTTTATGTTTCAGTTTAATAAAATGATTGATGCATTTTTTCCTTCCCTGAATTCCCGATTATTAAATTTTTGTGTCGAAAATATCCGAAACCGCGTAAATAATTTTAATTTTAATAAAATTGTGCGAATAAATAATCAAAAGGAAACAGGAGCAAAGCGGAGGAAAAACAATTGTTTTTAGGTCGATCCATTATGACGTTGTCCAAAATTATTTAAAAAGGCTCAGGCAGGCGTGCGGCCCTCTGTCGGTTGTACCGACGGCGATACGCGAAGCGGTAGGCATATAACGCGTGGCCTTGAGCAAGTGACGGACGCCTGACTTAGTACAGGCTTACACACATAAGTATGTATATATATGTATTACAAAAGAAGTAGCCTAAATCTACAACCACATTTGAAAAACTACTAAAACTATTTATAATAACTAATTCACAAAAGCTCACCAGTCGTGTCGTTGATAGTGACAGGTATCGGGTCTGGCTGACGCTCGTCGGCGGGTGATGACGCCTCAGATGTGGGGTAGTACTGCTTCAGGCGTAAGTGCCACGCTGTGGACGAAATGTAACTGGTTATAATATTGTTATAAAATGCTACAATAAGAATTAGCTCTGCTCGCGATTCGTGTGTGTCAATATTGTTACGCCAGTCGCTTTGTGAAGTACGTCGAGAAACTTCGACATAAATCTAGAATGTTCGAGACACTAATGCCATCTAGCGGCGAATAGCGGTAATGTGTATATCTAGTCGAGACACTAGCTCCATCTAGCGACCAATAGCGGTACTATGTATCTCGAATAGCTTCATGGAATTTTCTAGGCAGCATAAACAGTGAGTCGATTTTATAAGAATGTTCTCGAACTCATAGACTGGGGTATAAATAGAGCTCAAAGGGGCGCAGAGAGCCAGTCTTATTACGAGGCGAATACGAGATATAATCGAAGCTTTATCAGTGAATTTCAGTGCGATTTAAGTGTGATTTAAGAGCGCGTATAAAGCAAAATTACCAATTTTCTATTTGATTTTACATGAAAAATTCCAGACCAAATCTTAAAATAAAAATATATGAATAACTACATCATATTTTCAAGGGCTCTCTCTGATCAAAAACATAAAATAATAACATTTCCTTGGTAGAAAAAAATCACGAAATAACCTCTAATTCTCATGTTTTTCCGTTTTGTACTCGATATGGTAATGCCTATTGCGACAAAAATTTGATAAATAATTATATTTAAACAAGAGTAAAGGCTTTGCTTAGGCATTTTATGTAATTCCTTTTAGTTTTGGATTTATTACGATAAAACACTTTTGGCGCATACTACGTTTTTATTCCGCGCAAGAAGTCATCTTCCGTCGCTCGTTGCGGGAGCTTCAAGCATATTTCTATTTCACACATCAGTCGCTACCGCTCTGTTGAGACGAGAGGACTACGCTCAAGTGTTTTAGCTGCGCCGAGTTATAATCATTTCAATCGTAATTGTTGTTGTTGTTCGAACTAAATAGTGAAATGGGAAACAAAAAAAAACATTGAAAGAGAACTAAAAAAGTTACAAATTGACAGGATGGCTAATTGTCGAAGGTAAGTTTGTGAGTTACTTGTTTGTTATATACTGAAAAAATAAAAATACATTTTATACTTTCGAGAAAGTTTATGCAGGTGATTTTAGATTTTATTTTGAGAGACACAAGATCTAAATTCGTTTACCTACGCACTTTCGTGGGCCGAGTAGGTAACTAGACATAATAATATGTGGGGACATTTCACACACGGCTGTCTGACCCCAAACTAGGAAGACCCTGTACTATGGGTGTCAGACAGCTGATATACATAGACAAATATATTTTTAAATACATACATATATAGATAAACAACACCCAGACACGACGATATCAAAAATTCGTGGTAGGTACTTTATTAGATTATTAGGATAATAGGTAATAAATTACATTCATAATAGGTAGCTATTTACTTTTGCTATTTTGTTATGTTATTCTTCACGATACAATTTTATGATCATTTTCCCATAATGTAGGTAGTTATGAGATCTTCTAAAAATCTAGATACACGGATGGACAACAATAATGATCTTGCGAGTATCCTATATAAAAAAAAAAATTATCTACCTATACCACTTCTTATTTAATATTTCTATGGTCACTCGTAGTCGTAGGTAACGCGGGCAGAATAGTATATGCAAAATAAACACAAGCTTTTAGTTGGTATCCGTGTTTGTTCGATGAAATATATTTATATCGATTACGAACCTATTTAAGTATGCCCATTAGGTATTTAAACCCTATTTTTGTAGATCAATTTATTGTGGACGTGATTGTATAACAAGGAATTTGTTTTGAAATAATATTTTATTTTCAGAATGTGGCCACCTCGCTCGCCAGATTTAAACCCATTGGACTTTTTTACTGGGGCTGTTTAAAGGAGGTAGTTTATAAAGAAGAAATCACTTCAGTTGAACAGCTGCGACAACGCATACGTTCGGCTGCTGACGAAATATCGTCGGCAGGATTTGCGCGCCGATTGAGACGGTCCTTCATAAGAAGGTGTAGAGCGTGTATAGCAGCTGAAGGAGCCCACTTCGAACATCTTGTATATTTTCTTTTTCAATAAATTTGTTTAATTACTAATGTCTTTTATGGTGTCAACAAACCCATAGTGATCAAATTTTAAGGAAATTCTCATTCTCTTTGAGTCTAAAATTAGTTACAGCAGTGTTAAAGTAATTTAATTTTGAAATCAAATTTGTATAAAAATTCTCGTTTAAGATTCGAACAGCAATAACTTTGTACTTTATCAAGATACTGGTTATTATTATACCATTTTAGAATTTGCATTAAATAGGCAATTATTTATACTTATAATAAATCTGTAGAGAGGTCAATTCTGTACATGAAATATATTTTTCAACAGTATTATAGATTGACATATTATATTTCCCTACTAAATTACGAAAGTTAATCTGTGTGTTACATCTAAATCACTGAACCGTGAGGAAGGACATAGGCTACTTTTTTTACGAAAAACGACGGAAACGTGGACGAAGTCGCGGGCAACAGTTATCTATGCTAATATATAAGGCTGAAGAGTTTGTTTGTTTGTTTGAACGCGATAATCTCAGGAACTACTGGTTCGAATTGAAAAAAATATTTTTAATTAAATACTCAATTTATAGAGAAAGGGAAAAACGACGGAAACGTGGACGAAGTCGCGGGCAACAGTTATCTATGCTAATATATAAGGCTGAAGAGTTTGTTTGTTTGTTTGAACGCGATAATCTCAGGAACTACTGGTTCGAATTGAAAAAAATATTTTTAATTAAATACTCAATTTATAGAGAAAGGCTATAGGCTATATATATCATTACGCTAAGGCCAATAGGAGCGGAGCACCAATGAAGAATGCTTCAAAATCGGGCTTAAATTTAACGTTAGCCCAAAGTAACTATTCCACGCGGACGAAGTCGCGGGCAAAAGCTAGTCTAAAATAATGAGCCACCGCAGTGTAGTACATTTTTTTTCGATATAGTCTGGCGGGAATAATTCCGAATCATTCCCGTCGTATACTTCGGAAGTATTCCGAAATATTCCGAAACTTTGGGAATATTTCAACTGCCAAAAGAAACCAGGAAAATCGACCTTTGAAGTCGGTTAATATACCAAAACCTGCTCCTACCTAAGTATAACAAATGCTTTTCTGAAAACCGCATCAAAACGTGTTTGCTTGCAAGGTTTGCCTTTAATTGTTTTTATTGGCTGGGCTATTAAACGCGTTAAGTAGGTAGGTAATGATTAATACCTACCTATGCGACTCGCGAATACTCGCGATGCGTACAGAGCTACATACAAACTAACCAAAAACATAGGTAACCCTTTTTCAAAAAACAAATAAAATATGCTAGGCCTGGTTTTTTATTCAACTACTGACATTTATAAAAATAGCATTCAATTTCGAAATAAGTAGAGTACGGTCGGCCAAGAAAGTGGTGTACCAGTTTTGATTTAGTTTCCCGGTCATCGAAAATTACAACAAGGTTCGTTATAAAAAGATATTACTGAAAGAGACAACATTATCATGACGTAAACCTATGTATTTAGTATTCATACGTCATATGTCACATATAAGTACATGACATTTTAACCTTTAGTATAAATGAAAAGGACATTAGTTTCTACAAAGCAATTGAAATGTTTCCAAACAAAAGTAATAAAAACTATTTAGACAACCGAATTCCATTTGAAAAAGAAAACTGACAATTGACATTTTGTCAAATATATGCAAAAAATCGATATATTTTCCGTGTTATTTTTCAATCAACTGCATATAAAATCATCTCAATGCCTGCCAACTTGACCATTGCCGAAAGAGCACAAATAATTGCCCAATTTAATGAGGGAAGCAGTATCAGTGCGATATCCCGGAATTGGAATATATCGAGGCGTTCTGTCCGCTTTTGGATTCGTCGTGAAGGAGAGGAGGGAAGTTTGTTGGATCACAGAAGAAGTGGTCGCCGGCCTGCACTCTCCAATAACGATAGAGAATTCATGAGACGGGAATATGAAATCAATGGTTTTAAGCCCACAAAACATTTTACGGAGATGTTCGATGTGAGTGCCCAAACAATAAGGAATCATCTACATTACATGGGGTTGCACCACAGGCATTACGCCAAGAAAATATATTTGACGGATGCTCACAGACTTGCTCGTCTGAACTTCGCCAGAGAGCACTTAGAGTTTGATTGGTCTAATACAGTGTTTTGTGATGAAAAAACGTTTAAATCCAGTCAGCATGGACGTCTTCACCTTTGGCGATATAATTCAACACGGTATAAAGATGATCATGTAATCCCAAATAGAGAATCAGGTCGAATTTCCGTAAATATTTGGGGCTGGATGAGTACGGATGGTGTAGGAGAATTGTGTTCTCTACCTCCTCGAGCGACGGCTGTAAATTATATCGACGTGCTTCAAAATGCAATGCTACCGACAGTCCGTAATGTTTACCCGGAGAACGAAGTGCCACAATTTGATTTTGTTCAAGATAATTGTTCAATTCATAATGCGAGGATCGTAAGAGCCTGGTTTCGTTCACACACTGACGTAAGGGTAATTCAGTGGCCCTCAAGATCGCCGGACCTCAACCCGATAGAAAATCTTTGGGGCCTTATGGTCCAACGATGGTCGCATCAAAATGAAAGAACCAAACAAGCTCTTATTAGTCACTGTAATTATATCTGGGAGGAAATGCGGGGAACCGATATTTGCTCACGGCTTGTTGGTTCAATGAGGTCTCGTCTTTTAGAGGTTATAGAGGCCAACGGCGGTTACACCCGTTTCTAATTTTTAAAAATTTTCAATATCTTCTAAATATTACTATATATGCTATGTTTTTGTTTGTTATAAGTATTTTAAAATTGATTGTAGAAATTTAATAAAAGGATAAATCTATTTTTAGCTTGTTTTTTATTGATATTGTAATTACAAGTTTACAGAAATTGTAGGTTTGTGGACTCGTCTTGTGCCTTTACAATTTTATGTAACTTATTGATTACAATTCTGAATTTGTAGATACAATTTTGTCATCAAAATCTACAGCCCCCCGCCGTTGATTTTACGACGTCATTGGTTCCATCAAGTTCAAACTAAGAACAGCTGTCACGTTACAAACAGTAATAGTCGTTATCAATAATCAGATAAAGACAGCAATAGAAGTTGTCAGATCGATCTGCAAGCGAAACTAATCTTTATCACCTATGAATCTGCAAGCGATATTCAACCTTAGGGTGGTACACCACTTTCTTGGCCGACTGTACCTACCTAGAAACAAAAGAATAAAAATCCTGTTAATCGCAGGCTAACATATCTACCTATAAAAATATCAACATATACTTAATCAATCCCATTTATAATAAAACTAGTACTCACGCGGGGCTTCGCTCCCGTGGATTCTATCACGGTAAAAACATAACTCTCCTTTTTTGCGGTCGCGTAAAAAGTAGCCTATAACCTTCCTCAAGCTTCAAGCTATTTCCATACCAAATTTCATCCAAATCCACCCAGTACTTTCGAAGATTAGTGCGTTCAAGCAAACAAACAAACAAACTTTTCCGCTTTATAATATTAGTATAGATAAACATTTATATTTTACTCTTGTATCGTACGTAGTCTCGCACTGAACAATAATTAACCCACCCACCACACAACAAACAAACACGTTAATTTCGATTGAATTATTCGGGCGAAATATTCGGAAACATTCGATTGCGGGGTACGAATCTTTCTCGCGGGGGGAAAACTTCTCCGGGGAGCATCTCCCCTCTTACCGCACCCCGCACCGCCATCGCAGCGCGGCGGCAGCGGCCGGCGCACAGAGGGCTTTATTTAAATTCATTTTGAATAATTCTGATTTAAAGAAACTTTCCCAGAAGTATTCCGGAATTATTCCGAATTTTTCAGAAGTTTTGCAACTATAGATACAGGGGCCCAAAATTGCGTAATTCCGTAGAAAAAAATGTTAAAATTTAAGAATAACTATTTTTTGCAATATTGATTTAGAATGTAATAAAAAATCTTGATACTGATCTGATAATACAAATATTCAGGACTGATATAAAAAAAAAACAAAATGAAAAAAATATCACCAATTTTAGAAATGGTACCTAATTTTGTAAGAGTAAGTACGATTTTTATTTAAAATATTAAAAATATCAATAATTTGGTCATCCATGGGCATATGACGATATAAGTGGGGTAAATGATAGATATTATCTGGCCAATCGACAGTTTCAGAGTTATCCATTATTTACGCCACACCAAAATCACGCGCCAAAATAATATTATATTATACATAATATAATATTACCTTTTGGTATTGATTTTATATTGATTCGTGTTCAGTATCAGTGGTATAGTCACCTCCTACTAACTTACTATTTACGTATTATTCGCGTACACATAATAACATTTCGTAATATTGTATAATGCAGTCATACTTTGAATACAGTTGTTTCATCTGAATATTATACGTATACTTACTACAGAAGATCCGCGTCGAGCGAGCGCGTAGGTACACGCGCGATCGTATTCGATGTGAGGAGCGGGTAGGACAGTGCGGGTGAATTCTAAAATTTTGCTGGCTTTAGGCGCGCTCTTAAGTGTTAAGTGACAAGTGTTGTGCGCGAATAATTGTGTTAAATTTTTATTTGTGTTTAATTAATTGAAGTGTTAAATTTGGTTTAATTGGCGTTAATTATTTCTATCCCGAACCCCAGCTCGTAACAATATTATTTTTGCCTTTTTAGGGATAAATAGTGATCTATATCTTGCTCTATGTTTAATTTCAAATAGATAAAATGATAAGGCCTGAGTACACAATGACTAGTACGCACGTGGGCCAAAAACGGCTACATGAGTGTGTAAACTAAATATATCGGATATAAATATCGAACGGGTAAATTCAAAGTATTGGAGAACCACCGTAAAAAAATTACGAAGTATCTATTCGTGTTGATACACGTATATATACAACGTGGATAGGACGATATGATCTTAAATTAAACTTCGTATTTAGTTATTATATTCCCAACCTGCACACAAACAATCAATCGAATATATGCCGTAGTTTAGCCACAGGACATTATTTTTATTTTAAGCATTTTTTAAATGATGTATTGTTAACGGGACAGGTTAACGACCCCCGGGCTCATCGTTATTATCTACGTTGCCAGCTCGCTACTGCAAAAACCTACAACATTTATTTCTAAAACTGATCGCCTGATACAAATCAATGCAAATTATACCGTATGCTTGAGTCATAAGAGTCATAAAGCGTGTCGAAATCATTCCGCGGACGGGTAGTCATATTCTCTGTCTAGGTCACAGTCATTTAGTCAGTGTATCACCGGACGTGCTCTGTGTCTGTGACGCATTTTGGAATTTCTGATGCGCCCGCGCTCTTCGAAAGTCGAGCTGCTTCTGGCGACTTATTATCAAGAGTGAGAAATAACATTATACGTCAGTGTACAATGTGTATTCAATAACACGGTGGAAATGTTGAAAATAAAAAATAATAATACTGACTTTTTTTTTTTTTTTTAACGTGGTAAAATTATCAAATAAGTCCTCCCACCCCGGGCAGGGTGGGAGGGACTGTCAGACTTTTACTGACTAAAATCCACGGTGTTCCTTCAATAACCCTTTACATACCGGGGCCACGGTAACGGGATGAGTCCCACGACCCCGGCAGGCTTCGGCCCTCTGCAGAGGGGGCCTCGTCATGTTGCTGACGCTCTTTGAGGCGCGCGTGGAACACGACGCGCCGTCGACCCGGGCATGGTCCATGGTCGGACAGCGAGTTGCCCTTTACTCGCTGTCCGCATGCCCGCGCCTACGGTGGCCGGAGATCGTCGGCCGACGTCCGACGCCGTGGGCGTCTACCACTGCGGCTGGGCTGGAGGGAGGACGCCATCCTCTCCCTCACGCGGCCCACCTCCTCCTTCGAAAGCATGACTGCTTCGCAGAAGGAGGCGACCGCTTCCCACTCCCTCTCGCCCCGCAGCATGGCCTCGACCAAGGCCGGGCGCGAGAGGTCAATACTGACTACTTAGCGAAGTGATCGAAAAGTGATTGTGGTTAATAAACAATGACGTATTATAATATTAACAAATTGATTACTGAATAATCTGTGATTTGATTTAATGTAATTGAACATTAATAATAATATTAATGGCGCCAAAACATTACGTCGCTACGCGGTGTCCATGTTGTCGCCGGCCGCCGCGTTGTTGCCATTCTGCGTCTCTCCGTACAGGTCATTGAACCAATATTTTTAAATGGTGTTCTATTTGGTGTATAGTTTTATGCTATTTAGTTTGTTTGACAAAATCGTTTTTTAATTTCGATGTTAGGATATATTTGATAGTTTATAAATGTTTCTAGAAACCAGCAATGCTTTTCTTTCAGCTTTTCAATTAAAGTCCTATCGTCGTATCCAAGCTGTATACAAAGTGGAGAAGACAATACGATCATAAATTAAAACACGTACAATACTAGTTTATAGAAATAATTCTACAGTATCAAAAAAAAACCCAACTTCGAAATTAAAAAAAATATATAATCAAACAAACTAAATGGCATAACACTGGATACGACATAGAACACCATTTATGAATATCGGTTCCCGGGTCCCACGCAGCGGTAAAACAACACGTTGCCAACTCGCTATTTAGTCATAAAGCGTGTCGAAATCATTCCGCGGACGGGTAGTCATATTCTCTGTCTAGGTCACGGTCATTTAGTCAGTGTATCACCGGACGTGCTCTGTGTCTGTGACGCATTTTGGAATTTCACTTTTCAAATTTTATTTATAGCAAATTATACCTTAAATCAGTCTAATAAGACTCATAAAGCCTGTCATCAGAGTTAGATAAGAAAAGGAAGTTGCACTATGCACTCTATTAATAGAATATTTAGTGTGTGCGAAAGAGATAAATCTAGTTTCATTTGTGATAACTTCACTTCCTTGCCCAAACGTGTAACTATAAATTTAGGTCAGTGTGTCGTTGCAATCCTGTGACGATCCACGCGTCATCGCTTTGTACGCGCACGAGTGCCGCACGACGTACTTTCTTTGCGTCTTTGAAGTATCCGCCGCCGGCGCAGCGGCGCCCGCCCGCCGCTCGTCTGTTAGTGATTCTACATCGATTATCATAATGTGCGAAATTAGAAGCTTTATTTTAGTGACAGTATTTAGTTAAATAGTTAAGTGATTTGTGCGAAATTTGATGCTTAATGTTTATTGTGTTTTGTTTTTATTCATCATGCCTCGTGATAATTAAATTCTAAAAAACTCTTGTCAAATGTCAGAAATAACCCTCTACGACGCCGACGGATGATTCAGTTTAGGTATATTGAAAAACGAAAAGTTTAGTTACTTTCATAACTACTTAGCTAAGTGTTTGAACAGTGATCCAGATAGTGATTAATAATAATTGCACTAATAAATAATCGGCGGGCGAGAGGTGCCTGTAATCTGTGATTCAATGTAATTGTTTTTTCTGTCCATTATTATTATCATAAGTGGCGCCAAAAGATCAAATTATTACAGGACCGCGCTGTTGCCGCACTTACAACAGGTCAGTGACCCGATATTCATAAATGGTGTTCTATTCCGTATCTAGTTTTATGCCATCTAGTTTGTATGGTTATTTATTTTTTTAATTTCGATGTTGGGATTTTTTTGATACTGTAGAATTATTCCTATAAACTAGTATTATACGAGTTTTAATTTATGATCGTATTGTCGTCTTCACTCTGTATATAAAACGACATCCTGCTAAGGAAATTATCTTTTGCCCATAAACTTTAATATCAAGGCATAGTAATAACAGGTTTTCAATAAATTTTTAGCCGACAGGCCTCTAAGTTTCATATCTATTGTACAGTCGGCCAAGAAAGTGGTGTACCACCCTAAGGTTGAATATCGCTTGCAGATTCATAGGTGATAAAGATTAGTTTCGCTTGCAGATCGATCTGACAACTTCTATTGCTGTCTTTATCTGATTATTGATAACGACTATTACTGTTTGTAACGTGACAGCTGTTCTTAGTTTGAACTTGATGGAACCAATGACGTCGTAAAATCAACGGCGGGGGGCTGTAGATTTTGATGACAAAATTGTATCTACAAATTCAGAATTGTAATCAACAAGTTACATAAAATTGTAAAGGCACACGGCGAGTCCACAAACCTACAATTTCTGTAAACTTGTAATTACAATATCAATAAAAAACAAGCTAAAAATAGATTTATCCTTTTATTAAATTTCTACAATCAATTTTAAAATACTTATAACAAACAAAAACATAGCATATATAGTAATATTTAGAAGATATTGAAAATTTTAAAAAATTAGAAACGGGTGTAACCGCCGTTGGCCTCTATAACCTCTAAAAGACGAGACCTCATTGAACCAACAAGCCGTGAGCAAATATCGGTTCCCCGCATTTCCTTCCAGATATAATTACAGTGACTAATAAGAGCTTGTTTGGTTCTTTCATTTTGATGCGACCATCGTTGGACCATAAGGCCCCAAAGATTTTCTATCGGGTTGAGGTCCGGCGATCTTGAGGGCCACTGAATTACCCTTACGTCAGTGTGTGAACGAAACCAGGCTCTTACGATCCTCGCATTATGAATTGAACAATTATCTTGAACAAAATCAAATTGTGGCACTTCGTTCTCCGGGTAAACATTACGGACTGTCGGTAGCATTGCATTCTGAAGCACGTCGATATAATTTACAGCCGTCGCTCGAGGAGGTAGAGAACACAATTCTCCTACACCATCCGTACTCATCCAGCCCCAAATATTTACGGAAATTCGACCTGATTCTCTATTTGGGATTACATGATCATCTTTATACCGTGTTGAATTATATCGCCAAAGGTGAAGACGTCCATGCTGACTGGATTTAAACGTTTTTTCATCACAAAACACTGTATTAGACCAATCAAACTCTAAGTGCTCTCTGGCGAAGTTCAGACGAGCAAGTCTGTGAGCATCCGTCAAATATATTTTCTTGGCGTAATGCCTGTGGTGCAACCCCATGTAATGTAGATGGTTCCTTATTGTTTGGGCACTCACATCGAACATCTCCGCAAAATGTTTTGTGGGCTTAAAACCATTGATTTCATATTCCCGTCTCATGAATTCTCTATCGTTATTGGAGAGTGCAGGCCGGCGACCACTTCTTCTGTGATCCAACAAACTTCCCTCCTCTCCTTCACGACGAATCCAAAAGCGGACAGAACGCCTCGATATATTCAAATTCCGGGATATCGCACTGATACTGCTTCCCTCATTAAATTGGGCAATTATTTGTGCTCTTTCGGCAATGGTCAAGTTGGCAGGCATTGAGATGATTTTATATGCAGTTGATTGAAAAATAACACGGAAAATATATCGATTTTTTGCATATATTTGACAAAATGTCAATTGTCAGTTTTCTTTTTCAAATGGAATTCGGTTGTCTAAATAGTTTTTATTACTTTTGTTTGGAAACATTTCAATTGCTTTGTAGAAACTAATGTCCTTTTCATTTATACTAAAGGTTAAAATGTCATGTGACATATGACGTATGAATACTAAATACATAGGTTTACGTCATGATAATGTTGTCTCTTTCAGTAATATCTTTTTATAACGAACCTTGTTGTAATTTTCGATGACCGGGAAACTAAACCAAAACTGGTACACCACTTTCTTGGCCGACCGTACTCACCAACTGACGTGACAGCAGACACAGTCCTGAACTGGTGTATGATGTTCCTGGGCAGGAAGTAAATGTCGTCGGAGCAAAGCGGCAAGCGTGAGTAGCGCACGCCCTCGCGACGAAGCTGGTTCAACTTGGCTTCTTCCAACCTGGGAAAACATTACAATTTTTTATTGGTAATGGGTTCGCGTTTGACCACCATCTCACCTGATGGTAAGTGATGATGTGGTCAAAGATGAAGCCCGCTTACCTAGAAGTAACCTATTCACTCTTGACTTAAAAGACTCCCAGATAGATAGATATATATATTCTTTATTGTACACCATAACAGTAAAAACAAAATTATGAACTTAACAATTAATAAGGGTGATACAATGGGCGGTCTTATCGCTAAAAGCGATCTTTTACATACAACCTTTGGATGGATTTGACACAGAAGGAGAAAATAAATACGCGGGTATAGTCTACGGTGTACTATTTATCTATATAAAATACAAAACAATTAATAACGTTCTCAAAACATATATATATATACATACAAATATTTAAAAAAAGAAAGAAACAAAGACATACATAATAACAACAATTTAAGGAGAGATAAAGATCTTTTACTATGTTTTTGAAAGAAGATAGGTTATAGCTATCGGGAAACACAGACTTCGGCAGGGAATTCCACTCCTTAGCCATACGCACAATGAAAGTGTTCCCAAAAGGTTTTATGCGTATGGGTGGGATTTCCACGATGAGGATAAACAAGACCTCATGGCTAAATAATATCAACTGCAAGGTTCAATCTTCAAGGATAAGCAACGCTGTAGAAGGGTGGCCATCTTAACATATTGTTACGCCAGTCGCTCCGTGAAGTACGTCGAGAAACTTCGACAGAAATCTAGAATGTTCGAGACACTACCGCCATCTAGCGGCGAATAGCGGTACTGTGTAGCTCTGGATTATTCTTAGCAGTATAAACAGTGAGTCGATTTTACAGGAATGTTCTGGAACTCATAGACCGGGGTATCAATAGTTCGCAAAGGGGCGCAGAGAGTCAGTCTTATTACGAGGCGAATACGCGATATAATCGAAGCTTTACTAGTGAATTTCAGTGCGATTTAAGTGTTAAGTGACAAGTGTTGTGGTGCGAATGTTTGTGTTAAATTTTTATTTTGTGTTTAATTAATTAAAGTGCTAATTTTGGTTTAATTGGCGTTAATTATTTCTATCCCGGACCCCAGCTCGTAACAATATTTAGATCCCTCCATGACTCGGAAAACACGTTCAGCCGTAGTTCCCGGCTTTCATTTGTACATAGTTGATAGTCGTTATGGGTACTCAGAAGATAGAAAATCTAACACTGGTCTTACCAAGTATCGTGTTAGCTAACCACTGGATTGTGGAGGTCAGATAGGCAGTCGATTCATGTAAAATACTGTTACGCCAGCCGCTTAGTGAGAAACTTCGACAGAAATCAAGAATGTTCGAGACACTAACGCCATCTAGCGGCGAGTAGCAGTACTGAGCATCTCGAGTAGCTTCTGGAATATTCTTTGCAGTATAGGCAGTGAGTCGATTTTACAAGAATTTTCTAGATATCATAGACCGGGGTATAAATAGTTCGCAGAGGAACGCAGACAGGCAGTCTTATTACGAGACGAATACGCGATATAATCGATGCTTTACAAGTGAATTTCAGTGCGATTTAAGTGTTAAGTGACAAGTATTGTTGTGTGAATAACTGTGTTAATTTTAGTTTAATTGGCGTTAATTATTTCTATCCCGAACCCCGGCTTGTAAGAATACTATTACTCCGTTGAGAAAAGGCTTAGCAGAAGATGATGACTTGAATTGTTAACAGACAGACCATGAGTTGTTTCATAATTTGAAAAACAAAATCGATAAATCTTATTGTATAAACGAATCTTATTGTATAAGGATGTCATAGTCCTTCAGGAAAACAAAAAACGTGTAATCAAATTACATTTCACAAGTAAATACTTACATTTTATACATTATATTTAAGTAAATCGACCATCAAACAAAAATTCTAATAACCTAACTTATCACAATTCAATGTTGCTATCCGTGAGGAAAAAAATACCCATATTGATTTCTTTTGTGCTTATTTTTGTTTAAAAAAATATAGTTTTGGCGGCAATTATGTATGCGTCAAACTAAACTATATTTATTTACAGCTACTACCTACAGTGTTTTATAACTAAAAGTTACTGTTAGTTCGAAGAGTGGCATCATAAAGATGACAATTTTATTGATAAAGATTTTTTTCATTTAAGTAATGTTCTCAATAATATTTTTCTATTTCATAAATACAACACATACTTTTAATTGATATCAAACGAGATTTTTCAAGCAATTAATACATTTCTATAATATCATTATAACACATTACACATCAAACATTCTAAACGCAATAAACGATATCTCATTTCGTTTACCTTCCGTAAATATATGTCATATAAGTCATATTACATGAAAAAACATCATCTTATTTAGTTTCATAACATAAAATACCTGATTTGATCCAGCAACATTACCGCCCTATATCGGTTCTGCCTGTGATTTCCAAAGTTTTTGAGAAAGTCCTTCATAACTGATTAGAGTCATTCCTTAATTCAAAAGATTTCTTTTACCGCAAACAGTATGGATTTAGAGCTCAATCAAATACTCTCGCTGCTACAATTGATCTCGTAACCAAAATTAAAAACAAAATTGATAAAAAACAAGTTGCCTTAGGTATATTTATTAATCTTAAGAAAGCCTTTGACAACATTAGTCATGACAAATTATTACACAAACTGGAACTATCTGGTGTTACAGGCAAAGCACTTGAAATTTTTAAATCTTATATGGAGAACCGTAAACAAATAGTAAAAATCGGTGAAAATTAAAGCAATCCCTGTGTCCTGAATTTCGGCGTACCCCAGGGATCAATTCTGGGGCCCCTCATGTTCCTTATTTATATTAACAGTATCAGTGAATTGGATCTCAAAGGAGACATCTCTCTTTATGCAGACGACACAAGTCTCTTTTACTTTGGACACTCAGTCGAAGCTATAATAGCCGACGCTCAAAATGATCTCAATCTTTTAAATGAGTGGTTTCAGTCAAATCTATTAACTATTAATGTTACAAAAACAAATTATGTAATGTTTGCAGCAAAAAAAAAAAATTAATGATAATTTTCAACTTAAAATAGACGGCCAGCTACTTGAACGAAAACCTAAAGAAAAATATCTCGGACATCTTAGATAGTAACTTAACCTGGAAGCCTCACCTAGAAAAAAATAAACTAAAACTAACTCCACTCACAGGGGCACTACGCAATATAACAAATTGTCTGCCTCAAAAAGTGCGATATCTTATCTATAATTCTCTGGTGAAGCCTCATATCGACTACCTCATCGAAATCTGGGGTACTGCAGCGAAGACTAATATAGATCCAATTCAACGAGTTCAGAATAGATTAATTAAAATTTTGTTTAACTATAAATTTCGGACACCAACTGAAAGGATATACGAGGAAACAAAAATAATGAATATAAAACAAACGTACATATACTATACATGTATTTTAATACGTAAAATATTAAATAAGGAAATCCATTCCAATATAAAATTTGTAACAAATCAACAAACACGAAAGATAAACTTAAGACGTGCTAGTTACTTAGTGACCCGTCCTCCTAGAACTAACTATGGAAGAAGAAATTTAGAGTATGAGGGTGTTACAATTTATAATAAATTACCATCAGTAATAAAAGAAGAACAAAGTTATGCCCGGTTCAAAAACCTACTAAAAACTCACACAATCAATACACACAAATAAGTGAAGAACAAAAAAAAAACAAATTAAATATATATATATATATATATATACAACTGAAATTAAATAAACACAAATCAAATCCAATACTATTTTTTTTTTAATGTATACCATTATTACAAGTACCTAAAATATATAAACGGAATAATAAACTAAATTAAATAGTGTTATAATAACAAACGTGCTAATAACAGACTGTGCCATCAATGCCACATCTAGTAAAAATCAAATCATACATCCATGTTGTGCTTAGTTAACTTACTTACGATCGAGTTAATGTTATCTGTTTACCCACATATGTTTTTATTTTTTTACTTTGCTATTATGTTTTGTTATTTTATATGTACGTACTCATCTGTGCGCTCTAATTGTTAATTTTAGTTTTAGATATTGTTTCTCAGTAAGTGAATTATGTATGCAACTCTTATGAGAAATAAAGTTATTCTTAAAGAAATAAAGTTATTTTATTTTTATTTATTTAACCTAAAAAAAAAAACCAACATAATAGTGCGTTTTCCCATTTTTGTGGTAATGGTACTGGTAATGGTATCACTGAAAGCTATATTTGGGTGCGTTTGAAGAACGTAGACACATTCGGCTCACGCACACAAAGAAAATAAAGTGGACACACGAAATCGCTCGTGTTTTGTTCTAGACGCCTCTTCTATGCGTTGTTATTCTAAGGTTAGTAATAAGCTAGTCTAGAGAAACCAAAGATTGTGTGATTGTATTATGTTTAACAGGTTACCAGTGTCGTAAGCTTTCTAAAACATTGTGTTAACTCATGCACTAGTGTGATGTATCATTGGAATAGTCATAGTTTATTAGTTCTGTCATGGAGCTTATTCAAGGCAAGCTTCACAGCCAAGCTCGCCTACGATATATTGCTTGCCTGTCGGTCTTCTACAGATTATACTTCGGAGTGTGCGCAGGAGCTCCACGACCTAATCCCTCCATCTCCCTTTCACTACGCGATCTATCAGACGTACTGCAGGGTACCATCCATACTTGGTCGGTATACCGTCTTGTACTAAGCCCTTCTCTAACTTTTTTGTGCGCACAGCCAAAGAGTGAAAGTCTGTGCCGGCTTCTGTGTTCCTTACCAAATATGACTCATCTGACTTTAAGGGAAAGTAAATAGGCATCTTCTGGGCTCGCTCGTTCCAATGTAGACCTTATCTATCACATACCATCAAGCGTAATCGAGGTTAACAGTGGGTTCATCCGTAATAACCAGTGGTCGGAGTAGGTAGATTGATTTGAGGTCAATGAACTGGCACGTATATATTAATATGGATATGTCTCCGGGATTCAGGGATTTTGTAATAATTAAGATTTTTTAGGAATCTCAAATATTGTAATGTGCAGGATGAAGAATATATCAATATGAGTAAGAAATGCTTAATCCTATTGCTGTCTTTTTAATAGGATATGTGATCGGCATTCTATAATGAAAAAAAAAAACTACGGCATGGCTAAATTAAGGAGCATAAAAAGTTATTTTTATTTATTTATTCAAGAATATAATATAGGTATAATAATTACAAGCAGCAGTAATAAACTTGCAAGAAATAACTAACAAATTAATCATATGTTAGTTTCGAATGGATGCACAAAAGTAAGATTCACTTTATTACTTGATAAATAACAAAAAAAAAAAACAATTTTAAACGTTTAACTATCGCATTCTATAAATTTCAAATGTAGTAGTTTAAAAATCTTTACATTCACAATATTTGATTCAATCCCGTAAGCACCAAAATGAAATCCCGGAAAAAACGCTTATCCATGTTATGATTTGTGCAAGTGTAAAAAAATTGCAAAAGTGCAAGTCAAGATGTGCTTACCATGTGACGCACTGCGAGATGGGTGGCTCGTAAAGGTCCAACCCTAACAGCTGCACCAGTTTATTAAAGTCCGCCGCGTGGAAAGCCACAACGTCTTTGGTTATGCGGCCGCGATCTGACTCATCGCCGCAATGGATAGCCTTCAGTACACCTGGAAATTAAATAAAACATGCTGTAAAGCCGGCAATGATTCCTTTTGCACATGTAAGCCACATGGCTTATTGTACTGCGTTATTTAGTATATTGAACGGTTCCACTGACGTCCTTGAGCTGGTGGCCCAGATTGGATTTCGCGTACCATCTGTTTCTTTAGTGACCACATATCCTTTATGGACCATGTCTAAAAACTGCCTACAGGCAAAAATCAGATATGTTACGAGCTTGTCGATCTTTCCATATCGCACGCTTAAACCAATACTGTCACTATCCCAAAAAGTAAACTTTTCAGGAGAGGCAAAAAATGGAATGAGAATGGGAACATTTTTGTTTAGTAACGAAGCGGACTACTGCACGTATAGCGGTTATTTCTGTTTCTTTTAGACTAGTGTAAGCGCGATTACACGTAGTACTACGTTTCCCAAAAGATGGCATTAAAAAGTCGGTTTTGCAAAATTTTGGATAGTGACAGTATTGGATTAAGCGTGCGATATGTTGTGCCAAAACACTGAGTTAGATTTATTCAGAACCAGTGTCCAGCAATTAAAAAACGCTTACGTAGCCTTTTTTTGGCAACTGTTGAACTCCTAAAATCATCCTAAAACCCTCCTACTAAAATCATACCTACAGGATAGGAAACATATAACAGAAATTAAAAGAATAAATTTGTACTATGCATGTTTTACTTCTTAATAAGCATATCGTCGCTGGGCTTGCGAAATTCCATTTGTGCATTTTTTCATTTTTATGTGCACTTTTTTGCTTAAAAAAATTCTAGCCCCTTAAATGACTGATAGTTTTGGCAACTTTTGTATTTTTATAATATATTAAATAAACTTCTGTCCTGTGGTATCAATAATTTTGCCGAGTTTTTTATTTTCAATTCAATAACATGTTTTTTGTTGTTTCCCAAAACCGTACAAAAATCACTTTTGGAACTTGGCAGGCGCAACGACGATATACTCGTTTAGGACTGTGCGAATATCCGCCGTCTTAAGTATGTTACACATATCATTTTTGGTGGGAAAATCATCAAATGACTTATCTCGCTTTGTGTGGAGCAGAAGGGAGTGTCAGACTTCTACTGACTAAAAACCCACTCTGTTCCTTCAGCTGCCCTTGCATTCCGGGACCGCGGTATGTCGTTAGAACATTCCCGCAATCTTGGCTGGCAATTGCCCTATGGGGCCCCTTCACTAGGGCCTGGTCCTTACCGGACGGTGAGCTGCCCCTGCTCGCCGTTCGCTGGCCGCGCCTGTAGTAGCGTTACATCGTCTCTATCTATACTGATAGCCTCGGACTGTATCGTATGCACAGTGACGTGCCACACCATGGCCGTTTCATAGTTTCGTTCGCTATTGGTTAATACGAATACTACAAGTGCCTACTGTACCAACTTGTCACCCCAAAAACTGTATATCCCTTAATAGGGCATGGGCAAAGTGTGGATGTTTGAAACAAAAACGCAGTCAATTTGGCATTATGGGTGTATAGTTTTGTGGGATTTTAAATCATTTCATCCCCAAGTGTGAATGTGTGTGTATTTCTGTCATCATCACACAAAAATCAGTGACCTGTTTGACAAAACATTGAAAGTAAAACTTTGACAGCTTCTTTTTTTTTACTTCGTTCGTTTCGAAAACAAGTCTTTTGGCTCATAAAAAAAATGAGAGTGACATTTTGTGGGAACAGTTACTCATTTGACAGTTTACAACAAAAAACTGATGTGGGAATAATGTTCATCTTGCCCTATTAAGGGATATAGCCGTAGCTAAAATGTTAATAAATCAGAACTTAGTATTTATATTGCAAATAGGTTACAAATAACACTTTTACACGTCATTTGAAACCTTGGGGTCGTGAAGTCCGAGTGCTCACAAATTATTTAAAGATCTATCCAGACGCCTTATTGCGTTCACTTCGCGTGACCCAAGAGCTGGCTTTTACCTTGGACAAAGGTTAAGCATTGCCATAAAACGTGGCAATACTGCCAGTCTTTTGGGCACATTACCAGTGGACAGCGATGCCCGCGAATATCTAGATCCCATATTTTATTTTATTTTTAGTCTATACGTAGTTTAGGGTTTTTATTTAAGTGCAGGTATATCACCTCTGAATGATGTTGAAATACATGGTAAATGAAAAAACTAAGTAACCTAACCTAACGCTAAACTACCAAGCCTTGAGATAGAATGCCTAGGGTGTGCTCGTTGTCCTGTGGGCAGGGCCGGATTAACCATGTCGAGGCCTTTAAGCGATATACGGGACCCATTTACCCAAATCAAACTACCAAAAATATATTTTTCTACCAACGTAATTTGCATTCTGATTAGGACTAAAATTGACGATATTCCAATTCTCCTTGAAATCTCACATTCCCTGGGTCTAAAGAACTAAATAGTTTTTATGTTTTAACCAATGCTTACCTCCCTAGATAATTTCTAAATTCAGGTACACTTTGAGAATCAAACTTGATGAGTCAATTTTTCTCGGGTCGCTCGGCACCTACCCGAGTTGAGCCTGAACCTATACTCAAACGGGGACCTCTAGCCGATCCGGGGCCCCTAGGCAATTGCCTACACTGCCTTAAGGATAATCCAGCAATCTGGGGATGTGGGACTTACCAACGGCTGCGGTGGTGATCCTGTCGAGCCCGTGTCCCACGTGGTCAGCATGCGCGCGCGTTCGGTCTTCGAACAAAAACTCGCGCGCCTCGCTCCAGCGCGGCAAGTACTGAAGGTTGCGAAGCTCGTTGATGCCCGTCCTGGCGAAGATAGATACATACATAATTTATTTGGCATAAAAAAATTACAAACTTGTATCTAGAATTTACAAAGAAGTACATATCGTCGCTGTAGAATGATAACCTCGTATGTCCAGAAATCCAAAATTCACAGGAAACGAAAAAAACGGTTAATTTGTTCAATGTTTAAAATATTTTTATCTGCTTTTATCTCATGATTTGAATGATAAAAAAAAATATTTAAAAAATCTAAAAAACCCGACTGCTCAACTGAAATGCAAGAAACAAGCACATTTTTATTTTAAAAAGTGACAAGCAGGCGGGACTCAATTGAACGTATTTTTTTTTTTAATTTGACGGGTCCGCCTGCTTGTCACTTTTTAAAATAAAAATGTGCTTGTTTCTTGCATTTCAGTTTAGCAGTCGGGTTTTTTAGATTTTTTAATATTTTTTTTTCTACTTTTCAGTTAAAATATTAATAAACATTTTTTTAATTTTCCCGGTCATGTCACATTGGCACCCCACCTGATTACGAAAGTGAAAGAGCTCTAAACCATATTTTTAAACTTTCTCTTTGTATTTTTTTTTGCTAGTATTACACTAATGATAAATATGATATACCTTTTTGAAATCCTTGCGATAAGCCCTTTAATTTGATACCCATATTGTGGTATTCGAAACAAAACATTTTTTTTTCACTATGTATAATGGCTTCGCACAGCCGCCATGTTTGATTTTTTCAAAGGTCACCTATCTAAGAACACTTGGGCTGCTAAGACGAATCTAACGATACCTCAGTTATGTGAATCCGTTCAGCGGTTCTGGAGATATGAGGTAATAAAGAATATTACAAACATACATACATACAAGATACGCGCGAAAAACATAACCCTTCCTTTGCAGTCGGGAAAAAGGACTTATTTATGTTATTAACCAATGTGTTACTTAACTGGATTATGCCAGACAAATGATATAAGAGGTTTTCTGTTCTTATATCTACGTAGTTTTTGTTTAAACGCTCATGTCTCTATGGATAAAAGTTTTACACCATAGATGGCACGTGTAGTCATATACTGGGTTCACAGTGTCACCGTATTATAAAATACGTGGTTTCCATACGATTTTTACAAAAAAAAAAGGAAAAAATGATTTTTTGACATACGAGGTATTCATTCTACAGCGACGATAATTATGATTTTTCAAGTTATTTTGTTCGATGGCCCCTATGCTAGAAAATAACTTTTATTATAAGGGCCATCCATTCGTTTGTCATTGAGCTAATATATATCACAAAAAAAAACAACAACAAGATTTGAGTTTTACATATTGCAGTGTGAGCGTTGACAGCAAAAAAAAAAGTAAAAAATGTTTAAAATAAAGAAACATTTTTCCGTGGAGGGTTATTCACGCAACCTTGTAATACTTTAATTAAAGATATACTCTTTATTGTATACCATGACAAAAACAAATAAGGTCTTAACAACTAAATACGGCCTGTCTGGTCAGGACCGCTAAAATTTGCGTGCTTCTTTTCAAAAAAGAGTAATTTTATATTATTATAATTCTTTTCCAATATTTTCTTTTTTATTCACAATGAGCTCATTCTCGACCTCAATCTCGCCTGATGGTAAGCGATAGAGGAGGTCTACGATGGAACGAGCGAGCCCAGAAGATGCCTATTTACTCTTGCTTTAATATACCTAACTATAATTTTAAGAGTGCGTCTTGAGAATATGTATGTTATTTTGAAATCAGCGAGACACTTCAATTTTATTTATGCCTTGAATGTATAGAATGCCTCGTTGGTCTATATATTCGTTAGCGCGAATGCAGAGCACGAGGTCTCGATTTCAATTCCCGGATTGGACAATAAGTGCTATTGGTTTTTCCACAAGAAAGTTCTTAGTAGTAGCCTGGAGGTTGGAAGTTGGCGGTGTGATACCCCGTGCCTCGGAAAGTTAAACCGTTGGCCTCGGCTATCATTTGTACATTTTTGACGGCTGTCTTCAGGCTTTTTTGACTATCCGTAACAGCCCTTACGGATAGTCAACAATAGTTTGGCTGCGGGGTACCGTGATACCCAGCTTTTGAGTTGAGGAGGACAGATAGGTAGTTGCTCCATGTAAAAAATTATATTATTACTCAACTGCATCCGGCTTCGCTTTGCAGTCGCTCCCCGCTGTCTGTCTGTCCCTATGTATGCTTAGATCTTTAAAACTACGCAACGGATTTTGATGCGGGTTTTTAATAGATAGTAATTCAAGAGGAAGGTTTATAATAATAATAATAGTAATTTATTTCCCAAAGAAAAGAAAATACCTACATGACTTGTTACAAATCAAGTGTATGAGTTCTTTTTACATTTAATTTTATGAATAATGCCCCTATACTCAACGAATTAGAACACGAACTCCGCTCAAAAATGGTTCCACGCAAAATACAATCAAGTAGGCGGGGTGAAAAAAATACAATCAAAGTGCCTCTCAGTCTGAAATGCGCTCAGTGACAGACGCCAGAATCGTGTTGATTAGTGAAAAATCCAAAAAAAAGCTCGTTTCTGAGGGATAAAAATGACCTCCTGCGTAGTAAGGTGGTGTAAAAGACGGAAAGAAGGAAGTAAAAAACTAACTGGGATAGCTTATCACTCGTAAGTAAAATAATTTCGTGTTTTATTTTCGTATAGACAACCACGAGTTGTCAGTATTATGCAACAGGTAGCCAGCCAGTTTTTAATACCTAACTATTATATATTTTATATTAAGTACCTACAGAGTTTTATAAATTGGATGGATTGGTTTGCCTGTGTGTTTCTTATTTTAGTTTCCCCCAAAAAGAGATTCGATGACTACAGTGGATTGCAGCAGTCCGCTTAGAAAAAAGAGAGGATGACTGGTTACCAACTAATGCCAGTAGGGTTTGCTCCATACATTTTGGTAACGAAGACATATATTCGTCACGCACTGGCTATCGTATGCTAAAAAAAATCAGCTGTACCTATTTGTACGGTTAGTACTATTGCACAGCATTTCGTGAAAAAATCGGGTAAATCCTAATAACTTAATTTAAGGATTCCTTAAGAATACAAATTTTAAATCACGTCTAATGTGCTTTATGTTATCAGTATGTATTACACCACGTTGAAACAATGCAGGTCATTAAATCGGCACTCCGTATAGGAGCTGATAAATAGAGCGAGCCAATATTTAGGAGATGTTTCTGTCCATTTTACTAAACAACAAAGTTTTGTTTTGAGTACCTCGAGTACCCTTACATTTTGGCTCGTACTTTTTAAAAACCACCTTGTATATTAAATTTACTCTACTCACACATTATGATGATAACACTAGTTTTACAACTTATAAGCCTAACGCTCTTCTGATGGGGGGTTAGCTAATGAATTCTTACCTTATTTATGTACTTTAATAAATATGAAATTCGGTCTACCGAATTTCATATTTATTAAAGTAAATCATTATTTCCTCAGGATCTATCCTGAGGAAATAATGATTTCCATTTAAAATAGGTATTAGGTAAGTAATAAAATAAATGTTTCGTTTGAAATGGACAGAAACTGCGAATAGTCCTTAATTCTTTTTAAAATAAAATATGTATAATGAAATAATTTTCAAGTTTGTTTAAGTAGGATATAAAAATATGGAAATCATTAAAATATTTAACCTGATATCCGTTTAATTCATTCTTATTTTTATTGGAGGTCAATGTTTATTTGACACTAGTAAGTGGCATACAGCCAAACAGGAATCGTAAAATAATTCCTAACGAATTATATTGCTTTTCAGTTTTTTTTTTCAGCTTTATTTGCAGTTTGCAGATTTAGTGCACAGTAATTATTAATTTAATATAATTCGACCTATGTGTACCATAAATCTAAAAAAATAATATATGCATGTCAATATTAATTAAAATCAAATATTTTTTGAATAGAAAACGTATCGTAGGCTGTATGAATCACATCTCCTTTGCCTTACCTACTGACAGACTGACAGTTTGACATTACTGCATTTTCAACCGACGACAAAAAGAGGAGGTTATCAATTCGACGCGTATATTATTATTATATTTTTTTTTTAATGTATGGTCACCGATTACTCGAAGACGGCTGAACCGATTTGGAAAATTCTTTTTTTGATTGAAAGGGTATACTTCGAAATTGGTCCCATTTTCATAAAAGTCAGGATTTGATGATGGGATCCTGGAGAAATCGAGGGAACTCTTCAAATATTATAGGCACACCTATGACGTTTTGGGTATTTATTATAGTAACTTGTGCAGTTGCTTTCAAAAAGTACCATTTGAGGAAGTGGAACTGATGATGAAGACCACAGATGGCCGCCGAAACTACTCAATAATAAGTATTGAGTGGATTGCGATTCGATTACTTGAATATGGATGTTAAGCACTTTATGCTCGTCACAATGCATATGGTGATGTAGAGCTGATGGTGAAGTACCAGGAGAACTCCTCAACAATTAACGGCCCAGCATTGGGAAAAGCAATATTTTGTAAAATGTTATAAGTAGTTGACATTTAGGCTCTTGTAACTAGGTAAATTAAAAATAGACCAACTAAAAAGAGTGAAATAAAAACTTTTTACCAAAAAATTAAACCGACTCCTAAAAAGCACTGCAAAGTGAAAAATAACTTTAATTTCGGAAGTCGGTGCCAAAAACGAAAATACAAAACTAAAGACACCGACTACCGAAATTAAAGTTATTTTTCACTTTGCAGTGTTTTTTTGGAGTCGGTTTAATTTTTTGGTAAAAAGTTTTTATCAATTGTTTGTTTACTTGATTCTACAATAGCGCTACACACGCGCGCGTACACACAGACGCACAGATATTGCATTAAATTTATTTTTATAATATTAGTATTGTTAACTAATGTTTCAATCACTTGGGCTATTTTATAATTACCGTTTTTACTAGGGGTGTGGCGCTGTATGCCGAGATACAGGACATGTCCTAGTTCGGCTACAGATGCTCATTTGCTGTGTACTAAATACTAGCCTTGAAGTTTTTGTATTACATGCTGATGTATTTTTATGGTGAAATAAAGTTATAAAGTTGTACACACGATACCCATTTTTAAACACGGACTTAGGTTGGGTCCGCCTAAACGACGACTTGGCATCCTTAACCCTAGACTTATTTCAACCAAAATTATTGAAATTGTAATGGGTTACCTACGATTTGTAGTAACATTTGGCGTATATTTCACTCTTGTCCATTTCAGGATTTTTTTCATATGGCTACGGGCATTCCCTTTTATGAAGCTTTACACTTTTTGTAAACTTAATGTAAAGAGGTTTAATATTAATTTATAATATTTGAGTTCATAATAAATGACTGACTCCTACTGCATACTGCATAACACCATCCTCGCCGCTCGATGTCACAAAACAATCCATCTCGTTCGTACTCGCTTGATTCGATATTTCAGTTCACTCTAACATTATCTTACTAAATAAAATAGCGCCCCAAATGAATGAATTGACGGATCAATGCACAGAAAATAAATTTAGCAAAGTATTTTGTTTTGTTTGTGCGCGTGTTGCATTCGTATTATCAGTTTAGTGGTATGAGTTTGGAACCATGTTTTAGCGGGCTTCGTTAGAGAGTTATATTTCTATATCATTCCTAATTCGTTGGCTATACTAGTAAAGTCCTGTATTATAGGAGACATCCATTCGTCCGTAATTACAATTTACAAGAATTCGGTGACCCAAACGTGTTACTTCTAGGCAAGCGTGCTTCATGTTCGACCACATCATCACTTAAGATCAGGTGAGATTATGGTCAAACGCAAGCCAATCAACTATAAAAACAATCATTAACAATAACTTATGTACGTGTGAGCACGTGTGAGAGTTAAGTATATTTATTTATTTATTTACACACCAACGACTTATTCACTAGTTATTTAGCAAAATAAGGCACGAATAAAATAGTTTCTGGTGAATTCGTCACTTCGTCGGTCACAGGTGTGCACGGCACTTGTATAAACAATAAATTAAATTAAATTAAGATTATGTATCTACTAGCTTCCGTCCGCGACTTGAAGATATATTAAATTATGTATATTATACTACTAGCTACCGTCCGCGACTTCGTTCGCGTGGAAGGGGTTTCCCGCTTAAATCCTGATCCCGTAGAAATTTCGGGATAAAAACTATCCTATGTCCTTCCCAGGGTCCTAAACTATTACCATGCCAAATTTCATCAAAAATCGGTTCGGCGGTTTAGGCGTGATAAGGTAACACACAGACAGACAGAGTTACTTTCACATTTATAATATTAGTATGGATTATATTATGTATATAACATGCATAATATAGTAGAAAAACACTGATAATTTTAGAGGTTTCTAATGTGATGTCGTAAATAAACACATATTTTTGCGCTTATGTTGCAAACGCTGGCTGAACCTTACGAGATAGATCAAAATAATGTACTACAGTAGTGTTCACCTTAAAAAGGTCTACAAAAAAGTGCCCGATGGTATACGTCTATCTCTTAGGGATAACCCACAATAACCAGTTTTTTTTCTATTAAAAATTACAAAATGATGGGTTGTTTACAATTAAATACGTTAGATACGTTTAGCCTTTAATGTACATTAAAATTGCTTTTTACACTATGTGAATAAAATGAATAATTACCGGACGTGAAAATAAATAGATAAAATATCGATGAAGCGAAGTGAAGACGTCGCTCACAATCTAAGCAAATATAAACTCTAGGGTGGCTAGTAGATTATGAGACATACCTTCTCTTCTTGATAGGGCTCTTTCCAAGTTCGGCAGTGGGCACCAGTTGTTCCCCAGGCCTGATCCACAGAATGGGACCGTCGTTGGATTCCTGTGGCTCCATGTCTACTGCTGACATCGGACCCCACGGCATTGTCTGTAAAAACACAATTATAATTAGTTATACTTGAATAAGACTTTGTGCATAGCTTTTATTCGATTTAATCTATGTGGCAAATGACTATTTGGATGTGTATGCGCATGTAATTGTTATTGAATTGATATATTTGACAGGCCTGTTGGTATAGTGGTCAGTGGCCCTGACTGCTATGCGCAAGGTCTTGGGTTCGATTCCCACCCAGGACAATGTTTGTGTGATGAGCACGATCATTTGTTCTTTGTCTGGGTGTAATTTATCTATAATATGTATGTATTTAGAAATATATATGTATGTTTATCAGTTGTCTAGTACTCATACCACAAGCTCTGCTTAGTTTGGGACTAGATGGTGTTGTGTAAAAGTTGTGGAATATTATTATTATACATATTTTGAACTATGCTAACTGACCTATCAACTTATTCGGCTAACAAAATGATTTAATTGGCTTTTTACTGTTATGTTTTTTTTTCTGAAAATATTTTATGTCATTAAGTTTATGCTGAATAAATGTATTTCCTATGATTATTAATCTCGGTTCATCCTATTTCCCTGCTTTTTTTTTTTTTTAACGTGGTAAAATTATCAAATAAGTCCTCCCACTCCGGGCAGGGTGGGAGGGACTGTCAGACTTTTACTGACTAAAATCCACGGTGTTCCTTCAATAACCCTTTACATACCGGGGCCACGGTAACGGGATGAGTCCCACGACCCCGGTGGGCTTCGGCCCTCTGCAGAGGGGGCCTCGTCATGTTGCTGACGCTCTTTGAGGCGCGCGTGGAACACGACGCGCCGTCGACCCGGGCATGGTCCATGGTCGGACAGCGAGTTGCCCTTTACTCGCTGTCCGCATGCCCGCGCCTACGGTGGCCGGAGATCGTCGGCCGACGTCCGACGCCGTGGGCGTCTACCACTGCGGCTGGGCTGGAGGGAGGACGCCATCCTCTCCCTCACGCGGCCCACCTCCTCCTTCGGAAGCATGACTGCTTCGCAGAAGGAGGCGACCGCTTCCCACTCCCTCTCGCCCCGCAGCATGGCCTCGACCAAGGCCGGGCGCGAGAGGTCTCCGCCTATTGTCGCCGTGAGGACACGTCGGTGCTCTGCCCAGGCGGGGCAGTCTTGCACCGTGTGCTCTACGGTGTCCTCAGGGCGACCCTCGCAGTGGTGACACCCAGGCGTTTCCTCCTTTCCCATCAGACACAGGTACCTCCCGAAACTTCCGTGTCCGGTGAGGACCTGCGTCATGCGGTAGGTCAGGACGCCGATCTAGCCACTCCTCAAAGAGGGGTCTATCCTATTTCACTGCTGGAGTGTCATTTACCATATATCAAGACTTATACTTGTATAATAGTTTTGCAGAAGAGAGTCCCACCACCAACATAGAAGAAGATAAAATTGAGTATACATTGAGGCAGATACCCAAATTAGATGGGAATTGTGTTTAGTCAGTTACCCTCATTAATAAACAGGTCTACAAAATATAACTAATGCTTTGTTCCAGCTTTTTTTATACTTTCATTAATTTTTTTCTTAAAATCGGATAGCGGTTCACAGAATACATCTACCTATTAAGTTTCACATGTATAGTCTTAATAGTTTCGGAATAAAATGGCTGTGACATACGGACGGACGGACGGACAGACAGACAGACAGACGGACAGACATATCGAAACTATAAGGGTTCCGTTTTTTGCCATTCGGCTACGGAACCCTAATAATGAATTGCTAAATGTGTTGCTAAGCGCAAAACACGAAAACTACTGGACTGGATTTGGTTGATTCTTTTTTTGTTTGGTTTTGTCAGAAGGTTCTTATGAAAAAAAAAATGAAAAAAAGTAGAAAGGTCACAAGGGTAGGGGTAGGGGTAGGGGTAGGGGTAGTGTAGGGTAGGGTAGGGTAGGGGTAGTGTAGATTTTGGGTAGGGTAGGGGTAGTGTAGGTTTTGGGTAGGGTAGGGGTAGAGTAAGGTATGGGTAGGGTATCGGTAGAATAGGGGTAGTGGTATAGGTTGGGTAGGGGTAGGATACCACGCGAACGAAGTCGTGGTGGGTCAGCTAGTTATCAATAAAAAAAGCTGAAACAATGTTAATGTTCTTCATTGTTTGATCTGCTTAGTCTTATTCCCACTACTATGTATGGGTCGACTTCCAGTGTAACCATTATGCAGCTGAGTATTAGTGTTTTATATGGAGCAACTGCCTTGGCAAGACTAGTGTAAAATTTTCTGGATTCTAACTACCCATAACGACTGTCAAAGATATACAAATGACAAAGCTACTTTCCACGGACCGACCCAGAGGATTTCATTGTTGCATATTTTATGACTTCGTACAAACTGTACAGGAATGGTATAAGGGCTGCTCTCAATTCACATAGAATAAACTGACAATAGTACATTGTTCACCGAGAAGAGAAAGTGACCGATTACCGTCGAGGGTGTCGTTTGAAGCCCGAGCCGTAGGCGAGGGCTTTAAAACACCCGAGATCGGGAATCGCACTTTCTCTCGAGTGATACATAGTTCTTTATACTACACCTACGAGGAAAATAAATAGTACTTTTCAACATTGAGTACATAGACCATAACGTACTTGGTTTGTATTTTTGCGCTTTTTCACTGAAATAAGCTAGCAAAACAGTTTCAGAAAAAGATGCCGCATTTTTTTCACTTTTCCATTGCAAAAAATCGTCATAAGTTTTATTATATTTTTTAATTGATTTCTGTGGTAAAAGGTTATCAATCAGTATTTTTGCTGTTTCCTTCAACTGCGGCGGAGTTAAAAAATCTTCATCATCACTATCACTACTTATCATTTTGATAGTTTTATTTTACTTTCTACGAAAACTGAATCCTCAAACAACACACAAATTGAAAATGGCGCCAATGGCGTCTGCAATTTTCACATGTTCTTTTTTCAAATTGTTTATCCTGCCGCCGCAGGGTCGCACTGCCAGCCCGACACCATCCAACACACAGCTAGTGGCCAGTGTCATTTTGCGAACTTGGAGATAAAAACTCACTGTAAAAACTTTTTGGCTTTTGATATTTAGGTTACCGGCGCATAGTCTTACCCAAAATTAAAAAAGAAAAACCACGTAAGAAATGGATTTTCATACACTTTTCTCCCCTGCTCAGATGCGTTTACAAATATGCGGGGAGAGCATATTTGTTCGATATGCAATGACGTACTTTCTACCGTAAATTTGATAAAGTATCAAGGTACTTTCCAAGCAGGTGTAGTATAACAGTACATTGTTCATCGAGGGGAGAAAGTGACCGATTACCAGCGAGGGTGTAGTTTGAGCTTAATACACACGAGTTGGGGATCGCACTTTCTTCCGAGTGATACATAGTGCTTTATACTATACCTACGAGGAAAATAAGAGAGAATAATAATAATATCTCTTGTTTTTTGGCATTATAAGTACTTTTAAGTTAGCTACTGAATTGGTCTAAATTAAAAAAAAAAACAGTGCGTTAGTAATGGATTTTCATTCGCTTCCCCCCCTCCTCTCCAATACGTTAGTAATGAATTCTCATACACTTTTGCGACCCGCACATTTGTACTACAGTAATGACGTCCTTTCTGTTAAAACTTTTTAAAAAGTAATTAGGCAATTTCCGAGCAGGTATAGTATAAAGAGAATAACTTACCATGTTGAGGAAAGGACAGCTGGCTAGCATATCCAGCATATCAGGGAAGTATCCTCCAACCTCCTCATGTACTGTCCCCACCAACGAGATCTGATGAAGAGGTCCGCAGCGAAACGTACCGGCTGCGTATGATTGTTGTACCTGAGAACACGAGTAAAGCACGATTATAGTGTTACCTAGTAAATCTGTATTATCAATACATTGTGAAAAGGAAAAAAGGAAGACCATATAAAAGATGGAGAAACATTTTTAAGGTTTAGGAGAGGCCTACGCCGCAGAGGCGTCTGCTACCCAATATGGTAGTAGAAATAAAGGCTGTGTTTATTTTATTTATGGATACATTGTAAAAATGAATAATATTTTGAAAAGAGTAACTATGGAGTTTCTTGCCAGTTCTTCTCTCCATAGAAAACGACCAATTTCGAACCGTGCACTAACTTTTGACGTTTTATATGTACAGTCACGGACTATAAATGCAAAGAGAATGTAATACACTATGTTTTAAGAGACGGGACTTAGTACTAAAAAAATAAAAACAGGTAACAGTTCACTTCAATACCAACTGAACGAACATACACGGGGAACAAGACGTCATACAACAGTACTACCAACCTATCAGACTAAATAGTGCTGAGCAATGGTAGTAACTTCTTTATCGATATCGATAAAGTATACAGGTCGGTAACGGGCTTTCTTTTAACTTTTTAAATTTAACCTTTTCGCCGCCAACGTACACAAAACGCAATGCCTCGCCGAGCGCCAAGCTATAAATGTATAACTAAATATACAGTAAACAGTAGTGATGGGGATATCGTCATATCGATGAATAAGATTTGTACGCGTAAAGTTAAGATTTAAAGTTGATTTTACGAATATAAATAAAAACTGATTAAATATTTCCAGATTTGTGTTATTTCACAGCATCCTTAATAAGAAAAAACAGTATAAATTATGAGTATCAAAGAAACTAATACATAACTCAAAACTATAAGGAATGGGGTATATCTCTATTTGTTTCATGATCTCATTCTTTAACTTCATATCAAGTTATTGGCACTGAGGGCACGTTGAATTCGATTCTGATCAGGGATGGGGTCTATGGTCTTTCTTTCTTCTATTTTTGTTTATTAAAGTTAAAATTACAGTGCTTTCATACACTGTATTTACCATAATAGTGTATAGAGTACAAAAACAGTACCTAAATCTACTGTAATTACAGTGCATCTGGAGATACTGGGCTCACCGAACATTTTACATACTTATTGAATTCCTACTCTTTGATGAATAAACATTATTATTATCATCCAGTTAGACATACCTCAGAATTATCTTCTGGTCCAATGTTCTCCACAAAATACTCCGAGTCCGATTCACCTTGCAAAATTTTAAGAAGTTCGTCCGAATCAAGTTCTTCACTCATTTTTCTATTTGTTATCAAGTGAAAGAAAGAAGATGCGTGCGCGCGAATCCGATTTTGTGCTGCACTATGCCAGTGACCTTGACAGCCGCACGCCTATGACGTCACTGACCAACTTCTATGTGGCACTCGGTGGCGCACAGGGGCATAGACGACCAATTGTTTTGTAGAGATGGGAAAATAACTATCGACAAGAATTGGTAACAACTTTATAATTACGTATCGGCATCTACCTGAAGGTCGAAATTCATCTACTATCCTTTGTAATGAAGTAGATAACTAAGTTCATATTTTATTGACCTCAAATTGTTTTCGATATTCGTAACTTTCTGTATTTATAAATATTTCAATGGTGAAATCAACCTTTCACGGCACATCACTGGCCAACTTGATATGAAGTGATTGGCGTTCTGAGGAAAGTAACAAAATTCGGAGTTTCTGTTTTTGCCGATTTTAGGACAAACTAGGGCTTATTTTGTGTAGAAAAATAAAAAACAGGGTAGTAGACAGTGCTATCTTAAATAATATAAATTTTTTTTTGCAAAAAATAAAACCGACTTCCATATCAAAACACTACAAAGCCAAAAATAATTTTAATTTCGGTAGTCGGTGTTATTGGTTTTGTATTTCCTTTTTTTTTTCCACACTGCCTTCCGAAATTAAAATTATTTTTGGCTTTGTAGTGTTTTGATATGGAAGTCGGTTTTATTTTTTGCAAAAAAAAATTTATTTTCATGCTTTTTAGTGGGTCAGTGAATTTTCCAAATCGGTTCGTAAATGACGGAGTTATGCGCGAACAAAAAACGCAATGCAGAGTAAACGAAAAGATCATCAACGTAAATATTTTTTTAGACTTTTGTTGATTTTTCAGAAACGGCTTGTCCGATTTCGATAAAATTTTCATGGGACCATTTGGGAAGTATATCCTTTCTAACAAGATAAGAATTTTTCAAATCGGTTGGCAAGCGACGAAGTTATGCGCGGACAAACATAAAAAAAAAATACAAACATCCGAATTGAGAACCTCCTCCTTTTTTAGAAGTCTGTTAAAAATGAAACAAAGCTTTTAATCACAGTAAATTTATTTTAATAAGGTAGTTAAAATGAACAACTTCTATAGAAGTTGTGGCGCTGGTGGCACGAAAATCCCAAACTTCTATAGAAGTGCTTGGCGGTGAAAAGGTTAAGAAAGGATTCGTGTTGAAATAAAGCAAGGATTGTAGTTTTTAAGAAATCCAGTATATTCTTAATTATAAAACTACTACAGATTATTAGACGAAATAATATAATTATGTCAAGGATTGCAGTAATTTAATCCCGATCTTCTTCTGGACGCAAACCCATAGCGGTCATAAACATTTCATATTTCATTCGATGGAGCTCCGTCGTCAGAACGTCAGTGAACATGTCCTCTTTATTCTTGAATTTGATAATCATTAACTGCAACGTTATTGAAATGAAAATATACCAAATAACTTTATATGATATGAAACGCACCCTCTATGGTCAGGTGCTCGGGAAGATACTTTGTGTTTTAACTAAGAAAAAACTTCAAAAATGTCCTGTGACTAAACTAGTGCTCTGATTTTTGGTGTGTTGCCTGAAAATTATACATAACGCAAATGCGGTTTCATTTAATGCCTCTCGCTTTTATTAACATTGTTTATAAACAAGTACAAACAGACACCATTTATCGATAATTGATGAGCCATTTGCGTTACAGCACATCACTATCACAAAATAATATTTAAAATTAAAAGATCGATTAAGCCTTATAGTACTATGTTTTAATTAATATATAGAATCAAATATCTAATTCAATACTTACCGAACCTCATCTAATGGAAATTATACTATATAAAGCTAAATTACCACTGACTGACTGACTCACTCATTGACATAATTGTTCTCCCAGATGGTGGATGGGGAGGTGGGTATATTTTGACAGATTCGTAAACAAGTAACTCTCAAACCTACGGGAAAAGTGCCAAACCTCCCCTTTTCCCCCCCCTTCTCACCCCCCCCCTATCGTATCTCGGAAACTACGAGACCCGTATTTTTTTCTTTTTACGGATTCGTATAGAGGAGGCCCGGTAAAGTAAAAACCATTTTTCAAAGTCCCCCCCCCCCGCCCCCCTTCTCCCCCCTTTAGGCGGATCTCGGAATCTAAGAGACTTGGAACATTTTTTTTTTCAGATTCATTTAGAGGGGCAATGCTTTAGTCGAAATACTTGTGCAACCCCCCCCCCCATCACCCCCCCCTCTTTTTTTTTTTTTTTCACAAGCACGCGAGGTTCTTGCACCTCGCGCAACACGCAAATACTTGATTTAGAGGGGCAATGCTTTAGCTTTTTTCACAAGCACGCGAGGTGCTTGCACCTCGCGCAACACGCAAATACTAAACCCCCCCATCTCCCCCCATCACCCACCCGCTTTTTTTTTTTTTTTTTCACAAGCACGCGAGGTGCTTGCACCTCGCGCAACACGCAAATACAAAACCCCCCATCTCCCCCCATCACCCCCCCCATTTTTTTTTCACAAGCACGCGTGGTGCTTGCACCTCGCGCAACACGCAAATACTAAGCCCCCCATCACCCCCCCCATATTTTTTTTTTGTTTTTTTCACAAGCACGCGAGGTGCTTGCACCTCGCGCAACACGCAAATGCTAGTTTTGCTATAAACTTCCTTTTTTCATTACCTTTACGACTTCACAAGTACGATACTTCACAAGTAAGTCGGCTATTAGGTGGCATTATGGTACAATTATGTTTACTGAACAAGATCACACTTTTTACAAATTAAGATAAATAATTAACCGTAACTAACTGCCAGAAAATAATAAGCACAAACTAACAAAATACTACAAGACACACGACAAGTAAATATATATGGCTGACTGTTATGAAAGAAAGAGAAAGCGCACGGAACAGGTGAGACAGCAAAATCTACCATTATTTACCCCTCAAAGTCCATACAATTTTTTTCGCCTTGAAGTTGCAGTAGCCTGTATAAATGATGAGCCACTTGCCACCATTCGTATTTTAGCCGTGTAACGCAAATCGGGTTTAATCGGTGATATTCGTACACAGAACAGAGTGACTACCTAAAGTCGACGAATTGCAGGTGTAGAAACCGTAACCTAGCGACAATTGTTTTAGCGTAGCCATAGTAACGTTGGTGTACGGAGAAATTATAGTTGGTATAATTTAGACATCGGAAAAACTCGAAACCACGATTTTATCCGAACGCGTAGCGTCCAAGATGACGTTCGCGATAATTATGATTATGTATTAAACATAGATAACACCTAACTGCCGCCATCTTGCAAGAAGTTTTATTTGCTATTTCTGCTAAAGAGTTTACGTTTTAGCTATTATAAATGGGGCAAAAGTTAATCTGAAATAATTAATTAAGAAATACTAGTGTACCTGTTGGTAATACCGGCTAACGGTGGTGGTCTCTATGTCGGAGGCTCGTGCTAGCACACCCGCCTTCACGGTGAGGTTGGGATGGGTGTCCGACAGGTACTGCAGGAGACACGGGAACTGACCTGCGGCGCCTCGTACTACGCCGCAAACAAAGTGCGCCCAGCCATCGCTGTCTTCGGAGAACACCAGCTGTGCATCAAAAAACATAAATTATTTATACAACGTGTAATTTAAAGGGTATATACATACCAAGTGCATGGCTTCTTTGGATGATAACAAACGATATGGCAATGGTTTTGTAATCCTAAGTCTACGTGTGTAGAACTTATTACAAATTCCAATACACTGATATCAGAGACCGAATTTTTCAAATTAAGAAGAACGTAAAGAATTATCGTGTTATTGGCAAGTGTCGTGGAAAGTTATTGACCCTCGTAGTGCTGTGACACGTTTGTTATGATTGGTATTCAAGAAATATATGAAAATAATAATTTGGTATCAATTCTTTGAGTCAGTTATTTTGTGCTGAAACTGTGCATAGAGACACATACCAGATGTTGTCTTCAGCCCTTTTGGATAGATATGGGGTTTCCGTTACACGTTGTATACTATTTTACAACCATAATATAGATAAATAGAAAAACTCACATGGTGACGAACAGTATCGTTAGAAGTTAAAACGGGATATTACCCATAAAAAAAACTCAAAAGGCATATATCGGTCAGACAAAGCGTACTGTAGCTTAAAAAAATTCAGAACACGTTAGGGCTGTGAAAAATAAAATAAAATAAAATAAATCGGCAATAGCACAACATCTTTTAGAAGCATGATCGAATCAATGGATTGAGTCACATAACCCTCAGGTAATCTCGACAGAACGCCACTATATACCTAGACGAAGCGATGAGAGTACCAAATACAAGAACTTCAACCGGGAGGACGGGTTTCAACTGTGGAGGGCCTGGAATCCAGTGGTTCAATTGTGTAAACTCCGTAAAAGTGGTCAAAAACGTTCGCGAGCGGACACGGTGAGTTTTGTGTGTTGGGAACAGAATCGAGTTTTGAGTGACACAAGTGACAGTGGTAGCGGTGGCGATCACAAAAAACGAACGAGAAAGAGGGTAGACCGATTCGTCTACTCATAAACGTCCACGCGCAATTACTTCAGTTCATCCGTGATGTTCAACAGTGCCGAAATATCGGAAACTCGAAATAATAAGTACACATAGTAAATATTAGTGATCGACCCGTTCACGATTTTTCCGTTAAGGCTCTCCAGACGCGAAAATAGGTTTAAACGCGAGTTTTATAATGCGTTAAAGTATATGATTCACTGCAGTTAACACAATCAGAAAAATATATGATATTCTTCAGGATATAATCTAGTTAAGTAGTGTGTTGAAAACATAATACAACAAATTTTAATTCATACAAAAAAATCACAAAGATACCTCTAAAAAAATCTTTTAACGAATAAAAACCATATTAAAATACATACGATCATTCTGATTTTTTGACAAATTATTCAACAAGAAACATACTAACGAAATAGTGTTTTATTTTTTTAATCCAATCAATACATTTTCTGTAAATCGCGTATTATTATTTCGCAATATAATACGTACGCATGTGTGCGTAAACGCCTGTGTACCGACAGTGCCGGCCAACGCCTGTTGCTATATGGACGCGTCGCTTTTCTCGCCGATTTATTTCGACTCGGAATTGTTTGTAGTTATTGTAAAGTTTCGTCTGTAAATTCATTATTTTATTTATAAAATTCATTTTTTATATAAATTTTCTATAAATAATCTTCTTTCTTGTAAATATAAAATACTTCAGGTTAAAATAGCGTAACTTGATTTCAATTTTATTTTATAAATATGGGAAATAAAGTGAAGCCAGTTAAAAGGACTAAAAAACGTTCATATAAATCAAACGCCGTACATATGAACGATGCTAAAAGGTAAGAATATTTTAGATTACTAAATTATTTCTAAAATATTATGACACATTATTGGAACCGTCTCAGTATTGAGCACTTTATTTTACTCGAATACGGTCAGTTATTTCATCACAATTCCTAAGTTCTATTAGCGTCTATAGTAGTGAATCGGATTGGCAACCGTCAGTGTCCTGGATCAAACCTAGGGACTATTTTGTCTTTTTGTCACTTCTATTTTATTGAAAGTACTTTTATATTATATTTAGATATTTTTGTAAATATTTTGCTGAATAAAAAAATAAACGTTTTCTTTTTTTTTATAGGAGAAAGAAAGTCGAAAATGTCAACGCCGAAGTTATTTTCAATGAGTAAGTATCGACACATTATCTAGGCTATAATAAAGAATAAAACAAAGTAAGAAACATTTTGTTTCAAGACCGCGGTTTATTGATATGGGCAGTAATGTGCATGACAAAATATCTGATTGATCTGAAAATTCAGATGTTGCTTATTGTCATACATAACTAAGTAAGAGAATAGGTATGTACCTAACTATGAATGTTAGTTGCCTAATCTTTTATTTATAGCTCAACAATTTTACGAAATAAATACAAAAAATTGGCCAAGTGCGAGTCAGACTCGCCCATGAAGGGTGCCGTAGTAACTATAATAATATAATATAATATAATATGTATATTTATTTGAAGAATGAAAAAAACCTTAAAAATTTCTTATAACTAGCTTATTTACATTTTTATAACTACGCTAAATAACTTTGTTTTTCATAGTGTTTGTATGAATTACAAAGTTATATTTGCGGTTTTAGAAAATATGCTATATCTCAAAAACTGCTGAACCGATTTCGTTCAAACCAATTTTGGTTGAAAGTTTACATTAAGATCTACAGACATATTATTATTTTTTTTTTTACTCCATTATTATAGAAGTTAGAGGGGGCTTTGGAAGCTTATATCTTTTAAACGATTGACTTTATGAAAAAGCGGTCTTAGAAACCCTCATATCATTTTTAAAGACCTGTCTATAGATACCACACACACATAGGTTTCATAAAAAAAAAATATTTTCATTTCTAGTTCCATGTATGGGGTAATTTTTTTTTTTTTTCTTAAAATCGGAAAGCGGTTTACAGAATACATCTACCTACTAAGTTTCACATGTATAGTCTTAATAGTTTCGGAATAAAATGGCTGTGACATACGGACGGACGGACAGACAGACAGACAGACAGACAGACAGACGGACAGGCATATCGAAACTATAAGGGTTCCGTTTTTTGCCATTCAGCTACGGAACCCTAAAAAATGAAATCTAAAATGTACCAACTTCTGAACCACAGAACTAGAAAATTTAGAATTGACATTTTCACGCAGTTTTAAAATTGACATGGTCACTAAATCTGTCTTAAAACGGGATATTTACTACTATATTTTGGCACAAGTAATATACAGGGTGGCAGGGACATCGACGCACAAACGCTTACCAGGGATTTGGTACATGATTCTGGACCCCCTGCGTTGGAATCTTTCGTTGTTTTTTTTAATTTTTCAGGATTTTTCAGTATTTTTTTACTGAAAACTGTATAAAATCATTGTTAATTAAAATATAAAATTCACTTGTTTCACTTGAAACAGCAATGTAAATAAAATTCGAAAGAGCTACCTGATCAGCTGTTTTGCTAGGGTTAATTTGCGAGATCAACATAACTAATCAGGTAGCCTTTTCGAGTTTTGTTTACATTACTGTTTGAAATAAGTGAATTTACTGTTTTGTTATTGCGTCGGATTTTTCGTAATTTTATGAAATTAAGAAAAAGCCGACGAAAACTATCCACGCAGGGGGTCCAGAATCATGTACTGAATCCATGGTAAGCGGTTGCGCGTAGATGTCCCTGCCACCCTGTATTTGTTGTTTATAGTTTCATCATGTCTGTCTGTCTGTCTATCTGTTTCTGTCTGTCCGTCCGTCCGTCTTCCGATAAACCGCTTTCCGACTTTGAGAAAAAAAAAATTAAAAAAAATTAAAATACATGGAACCTCCCCATACATGGAAGGCTCCCCATATATGGAACTAAAAACTGAAAATATTTCTTTACATGAAACCTATGCGTGTGTGATATCTATATACAGGTCTTTAAAAAATGAGATTGAAGTTTCTAAAACCATTTTTTCATAAAGTAAATCGTTTCCAAATCGTTTAAATAAGCTAGTTTTAAGGAATTTGTAAGGTCTTTTTTGTCAAATTAATATACATGTTATATTATATTATTATAGTTACTACGGAACCCTTCATGGGTGAGTCTGACTTGCACTTGGCCAATTTTTTTCAGTTGTTTCACAATCGAAACTCGAAACAAATAACAAACATGGTAAATAATGTCCCGCTTTATTTTGTAATGAATTTCATTACCACAAACTTTTTGTATTTTTAGATTGGAAACTGTGGCATCACAGAATGATCACGGTCGTGAAGTTATTGATAAAAGTACATATTCATCTGAGCAAGTACTAGAAGAAACCTTTAATACACAGGTAATATTCAAAACTTCAACCGCACGTTACAGTAACATAATTTTGCGAGTTGTGTAGAATTAGTTTCATAAATAAAAATGGTATAATTCAATTTTAGGTGGCTAGTGCTACTGAAGAAAGTCATTGTGATGTCCAACCTGAAAACCAAGAAACTGATGGGTTAAATTATAGTGCAGAAGTAAGTTATTCCGTGAAAACATACTTATTTAAAATTATTTTAAGTTAAAACAGTGTTTTATGGTATAAAAAAAATATTCATTTATTTTTACAGACGGAAAACTATACTCCTAAAAAGAACATACAAATTGGACGCAGGATTATTAATGTTTCCTATTTTTTTTTAAAGTTGTGTGAGATCTCAAATCACGGACCATTAGACTGCGGGCTATCTTCTCTTGAGTTAGTTGGTGAAAAGCTTCACGGCTTATCTTCCAAATTTACTTTTTTATGTAAAATGTGTAAACAACAATTTGTTATCATTAACGACAATGATAATTGTTTATCAATAAATACATGTGCTGTAGCTGGTGCAATTTCTATTGGTTGTGGTCATTTTCAGCTACAAGAATTTTCATCAGCCATGAATTTGCCAATGATTTCCCAAAAAACATACCAAAAGAACCACAAATTACTGTCGGAAAACTGGCAGCAACTGACACAACAGTCCATGGATCAAGCAGCTGAGGAAGAGAAAATTATGGCTATAGCAGAAGGCAGGGTCACAAAGAATGGTACGCCTATCATAGATGTGATAGCAGATGGTGTGTACGGTAAAAGGTCGTACAAAAAAAAATATTCAGCTTTAGCCGGCGCTGCTGCAATCATAGGTAGAAAAACAGGCAAGCTTTTATATTTGGGAGTCCGAAATAAATATTGCTACCATTGTGATCGTGCCGAAAAGAAAAAAACAACAGTGCCTGAACATTTATGTTCGAAAAACTATTCCGGTCCGTCCACAGGAATGGAGAGCGAAATTATAGTGGAAGGTATTAAGCAGTCATTAGCTACCCACGGTTTGATTTACGGACGACTAATATCTGATGGTGACTCAAGTACTTATTCCAAAATTTTGCAGGCAAGACCTTACCTTGATATTACCGTCGAAAAAGTAGAATGCACAAATCATTTACTGAGGAATTTTTGTAACAAAATGATGACATTGCAAACTGAAACCAAATATTTAAAAAGTCACAGAAAATTATTGACCATATCGCGAGTTTTGAGCATGAGATCCTGCATAACCAAAGCAATACAAAAAAATAAAAATGATCCCTGCCCAGAAGAGCAAAAATTATTTGAGGACATTTTACAAGCACATCATCACGCTGTTGGAAACCACCTTGAATGCAAAACACATTTCTGCAAAAAAAACGGGAGATTTGGAGCAAAATGATGTTCCAAGTGACTTTCAGCTAAGTTCTTTGTGGCAGAGAATTAGTATAATGATACAAAGTATTGCTGGCCATGCTCGAAGTTTACTTCATGACGTGGACAGTAACGTTGTAGAACGCTATCATAGCATCATAGCAAAATATGTAGGAGGAAAAAGAGTTAATTTTTCCCTCAAAAACTCATATCAGACGCGATGCATTGCGTCAGCAGTGTCGTTCAATGAAGAAAATGCACTTTCGAAGCTTTATAAAAAAATTACCAATAAGAGCCCAAGAGGCAAACTGAAACTGTGGGAAGAAAGAAAGAAGAAACAAAAACTCCTTAGTAAAAGATATATAAAACGAAAAAGAAGGCTTGTTTTCAGTAAAAAACAAGACGATAAGGATTATGGCCAGTCCTGTGAAAAGCCCGATATGCCGGTAGAAATACTGGATAAACTAAAAACGAGTTTATGAAAAAAATTAAAAAGTCTGATTTGGAACGAGCAACAATTGAAAGAAAAACTGTTTTACAAAGTGATAGTGGAGAATGGCTAGAGATGAGAAGATCGTTATTGACTGCATCCAATTTCGGCAGAGTTATAAAAAGGCGTATTAATACACCATGTGCTAATTTAGTCAAAGATATTCTTTATCGGAACAAAATTGACCACGTGGAATCTATTAGACATGGCCAATTGAATGAAAAAATCGCACTTGCACAATTGGCTGTACAAGAGCGCAAAACGATTAGACCCTGTGGTTTATTTATAGACCAAGAACTATGTTTCTTGGGTGCAACGCCTGATGGATTAATTGGAGAAAATACTGTTGTTGAAGTAAAGTGTCCTTTGACAGCCCACAAAATGGGCCTAGCAGCAGCAATTGAAAATAAAAAAGTAAACTTCTGGCAAAAAACAAAAACTAGTGAACTAGCCATCAACAAAAAACATGCTTGGTATTACCAAGTTCAAGGACAGCTACACGTAACCCAAAAAAAATATTGTTTGTTTGCCGTATGGGAGAATGAAAAAGAAAAGCTGAAGACGGAAATCATTCAAAGAGATGATACATTTTGGGATAGAGAAATGAAAGAAAAATTGAAAAAGTTCTATTTACCTGAGTTTTATTTTACCTGAGATACTTGATCTCCGAATTTCAAGAAATATGAAAATTCGTGAACCATACGTAAAAAATAGAGATGAAAATACAGATAGAGATAAAAGTGACAAAAAAAAACAAAAGCGAAATGGAATGAAAGCAAACTGTTCCGGTGCAGCAGTTTGTTTTTTCTCTGCACGAGCACATACAAGGCAGTATTTGTTTTGGATGCCTAAAAACAAAACTTGTTGTAGTAGAAAACTAAATTTTGAAGATTTGTGACTTGAGTAATTTTTTTCCAAAATTTGTGTATTAACATTGCGCTCCGTATGCGTAAATACGTCAAAAAATCACAAAATAAAATTATAATAATTAGCTTGTTTAATTTTTATGTATCCTTCCTGTTCGTTCACCTGTCCATCCATTCACCCAGTCCGTATCCCACCCTTTCATTCGTCTCTCCTCGCATCCGTAGGTATGTTCACTTCACACGCTGTATTCTTATAAACCGTATATTGCGAAAATAAAAATAACGAAAATAAACTGCTATTTTATACAAAAAGTTTATTCCCTTGGAAAAAAATAATTGAAACAGCTGTTTTAATTGCGATTTCAGAGCTGGTGCCATAGTAAAACTTGTTCATAATTATGAGTACAATAACCTCCTTTGGTATTACTTAAACTCTTTTGTAACACCCTGTATATTATTTTTCTTCAGAATCCACCATCAAACTTTTTGGATGTTTTTTTTTTCATTATATTATTCTTGATTCTGAAATAAAATATCTATAGGAATAAAAATTATTGTTTTTAACCGACTTCAAAAAAAAAAGGAGGAGGTTCTCAATTCGTCTTTAACTTTTTTTTTTATGTATACCTCATAACTCGGAGACGGCTGGACCGGTTTGAAAAATTCTTTTTGCGTTTGAAAGGGTATACGTTCTAGTTGGTCCCATTGTTACGAAATCATGATCTGATGTTGAGATCCTGGAGAAATCGAGGGAACTCTTCAAATTTTTTTCTTCTTATAGTACCTTGAGCAGTTGCTTTTGAAAATTACCATTTGGGGAAGTTGAACTAATGATGAAGACCACAGATGGCCACTGAAACTACTCAATAATAAGTATTTCGTGGATTGCGATTCGATTACTTGAGTACGGATGTTAAGCACTTTATGCTCATCACAATGCATATGGTGATGTAGAGCTGATGGTGATGTACCAGGAGAACTCCTCAAAAATTAACAGCTCTGCACCAGGAAAAGCAATATTTTGTAAAAGGTGATAAGTAGTTGACATTTTGGCTTTTGTAACTAGATAAATTACAAACAGCGTGAAAAAAAATTTTTTGCAAAAAAATAGAACCGACTTCCATATAAAAACACTACAAAGGCAAAAATAACTTTAATTTCGGAAGGCGGTGTCAAAAATATAAAAGAAACTACAAAACAAATGATACCGACTACCGAAATTAAAGTTATTTTTGCCTTTGTAGTGTTTTATATGGAAGTCGGTTCTATTTTTTTGCTAAAAATTTTTTTGATAACCTAATGTATTAAATAAAAAATAAGAGAACAAAACTATGCACATATTTTAAAATAATAACAACACGAAAATATGTAAATATCTATAAATACATAATATTTAATAAATAAGACAACAAAAAGCTATACCGCGAGTGAGATTCGATCTTGGTGATCGCCGCGGAAACGCGGCGCGAAACCCGAACGGGGACACACTGGACCGCTCGAGCTCTGTAAACTAGCCGCGAAATTACGATGTTAAATGTAATGAATAACACGCATCGACGAAGTTTGCACCCCGCAGTAGGCGGGACTACTCGTGTCCCACTTCATCTGCTTCACCCCCTCAAATGAGGGGGTGCGCGGGGCATTCTCTGTGATGTGTCTGTGTGCGCCCGTTTGAGCAAGGTCAACGGGATTATATTGCGTCTTAACGAAACGTTAACGTTGATTTACGTTTGTCAACTGGTTAATCAACTAATTAAATTCGTAACCGAGTTAACGTACTACTAATGTCAACTTGCAACGTAAACCGTTGATTCATTGAACGGTTTTTATTCAACGATTGCGCGTTCAATTTTAGAAACAATTTGGTTCAATTTATGTATTGGAAAACGTTTGATTGATGGTTCTACTAAGATGACCTTGCCTTCATACTTTCTCTTCAGGCTTAGGACTGACTAAATAGAATACAATTAGCTATAAACCATATTCTACTCAGGCGTAGTGGACATAAATCAATTATTATTTACAATGTTTTTTTTTTATAGTTTTGTTATATTTGTTTGTTGTAGTTGTTTTTTTATAGCGAAAAAAATACTTTCAAAAGAAAGAGACGCAATTATAAAAGACATCATCGCGCGCTCCGCGAATGTGTAATGCATACAAGTACGACCAGTATAAGATAAACTCCTATAAATAATATCAGAAAATTAATCTAACTATTATTATTAATTAAATTATTATTATTAATTAGACTTACTGATAAAATGTTATGCCATCTTTCCGTAAACTTGATGTCTGGCTTTTTTATCACACCAACAAACTGTACACGGGGCCATTATTAGATTTATTTTCCATAATTTTTAGCGAGTAGTGCGGAAGTGTTTACGGCTCACAGGAGTGGTCAAAACTAATTCGAACTTAGTGAGTGACGACCCGTATAAGATTTATACCCCTTATGTGTTGTGTTGACAGACATTGGTCGTTGTTAAGATCGTTCGTAAACGGAAACATACAAACTAGTATTAACCGGTTTCTCTCAGGTGGTACGAGCGGGACCACCCCGCCGCGGCGCGCCATTCCACCAATATAAGTACTATTCTTAAAATAAATTTTCGAAAATCAACTCTTTCATCCGTTACTTAAAGTTCAAATTGTATGATATGTCCGTCGCTCGCAATCTATTACGTTATTTTCAACGTAAGTTTTTTAAATTGCTCAGCTCGTTGCGTTTGCGTTCTCGTTTATTGAGCGAGACGCACGAGTTAAATTCATAAACGTCGTTGACGAATTCAACTAGTTGATTCATATACAGTTAACGTTAATACGTTGACAGGAGATCAACGTTTGATTTAACGCTCATTACTAGTAAATATTCCGTTTTAAGTTCTAATTACATATACTCTAACTCTAGATAGAATATACTCTATTGTGCACCAAAATTTAAACACCTATTTAACAATATTGCTTATTCTATGGTTACAATAGCGGTCTTATCGCTGAGAGCGATATAGTACCGAATGTTCTAATTTTTTTTAAAGGAAGTCACTCATCTTGATGTGGGACATGAGTGTAATGAGGTGGGATTATACACATTTGACTAAAAGAGTATGTATTGAATTTTGATGAATGAAGTGATAGAGGAAGGCCAAAGACAAGATGGGTGGTTCTGTGATGAATGATATGAAAGAATAAACGGACTCGCATGAAGGGTTTCGTAGTAGCTACGCTACGCAAAATAACTTTGTTTTTAATAGGGTTTGTATAAATGCCAGTTATATTTGCGTTATTTTTTTAATGGGCTGTTCTTCAAAAACTGCCGACTATATCTGGATCAAACAAATATTAGAATATTAAGCCAATATTAGATCTTGTTGTGTGTACTTAAATTATCGATAGATTAATGTTATTTACACTTCTGGACACATCTATTGGCCCACCTTAGAGTTTAGGTTTCGATGGCCCCTACCGAAATATGATTGCTAGATTGAACAAAAACTGTTGATGCAGTTTTAAACCTGATACATTTTACCATCTTTTTCGATCGTATAGTTTTAAATTTGAATTCAGAATACCATACGACATGGACCTACGCCTAACAAGTCGGATATGCGCCTTGTTAAAGGCAATTAATTTTTGAATAAAAAACATGTTTTATCAAATAAAGGTTTAATTTAATAACGCGTGTTGCCTCCATGGGCATCTACCACAGCTCTCATACGATTAGGCATAGAGTTTATCAACCGCTCCATGAAATTTTGAGGGTTCATCTCCCATTCCTCTTCTATGGCAGTTTTCAACTCCTGCATCGTCTGGGCAACTGGCTGACGAGCCCTAACACGCCTTTTTAGCTCGTCCCACATGTGCTCAATGGGGTTCATGTCTGGGCTTCTGGCTGGCCAGTCCATAACTGTGATGTTCACATCCCGAAGATATTCCCTGACGATGCCGGCCGCATGGGCTCTTGCATTATCATGCATAAAAAGGAAATTTGGGCCCACATAGTCCGCGTATGGTATCACGTGAGGTTCTAAGCACTCACGAATGTATCTTTCAGCATTTAATGTTGGCAGCCGTGGTCCTGTAACAACCTCGAGTTGAGTTTTGCCGCTCGCAGATATACCGCCCCAGACAGTCCATGAGCCACCGCCATAAGCAACCCTCTCTTCAAAGCAGCATTGTGCGAAACGCTCTCCCTTACGCCGGTAGACCTTCTTCCTTCCATCATTGCCATGTAACACAATTTTAGACTCATCAGAAAAGAGTACACGGCTCCAATCTTGCTGTGTCCAATTTAAATGACTGCGTGCGAAATGAAGGCGCGCTGTTCGGTGGGCTCGCTTTAGTTTGGGCCCATTAGCTGGCTTGTGTGGTACCATATCGCGTTCTTTTAACCTTCTCCGAACAGTTCGAGCGCTCACAGATACTCCGTGGAAGTCGCGAAGTTGGTTTTGTATCTCAATGGAGGTAAGGTGACGATTTCTCAAGCTGGTCGTCACGATGAATCGATCCTGCCTTTCAGTTGTGACCCGAGATCGTGGCCTTCCTTGGCGACGAACAAAGCCGCCAGTCTCTAGGTACCTCCGATAAACATTTCGGACCGCAGATCGACTTAAATTAAGTTGAGCACTCACGTTTCTTTGGCTGTGTCCGGCCTGAATAAGTGCCACAGCTTGGGCGGCGACTTCAGGTGAAGTATCCATAGATTATTGATAGAACCTCACCTTAATGTTAAGAATAAGTAATGTTTGTTGCAAAAGCAAAGATATCAATCACTTTTTCAAGAATTAAATCCAAGTAAACCAATAAAACCAAGTTTTCTTAGTATTCGATTGTTTGATATCAACAAACAGGCTCCAAATTGTCTTTTGTTTCTTTAAATTCTGTGTTCGAAATTCAAAAAAAGACTATTGAATGAAATTGTGAATGTGCCAGGTTCAAAACTGCATAAAAACTTTTTGCTCGACCTAATATAAAATTTTAGCTAGGACCAAACGAAACTGAAAATACAAGGTGGGCCAATAGATGTGTCCAGAAGTGTATAATTATAGTATAGATATAAATATAACTAATGCATGCAGAGTTTACCTTTAAGTGATTGTTACACTTTAGTCTGCTTTTAAACATGTTGTGTTAGCCATAAAACTAGTGTAAGCAATTGTTGGTGAACCTATTTAAATAAAATAAAATAAAAATAAAATAAACCAATTTTTGTTTAAGGTTTTGAAGGGGATACCGTAAAACGTGGCAACTTTACCGAACCCTCGGTAACATTACCATACTATAGGTATTCGCTATAAACTCATTTATCTCAAAAATCTGCCTACTAGAAATCTATTTTGTAATAGTAGTATTTTTTAGACATTAATAAGCAAAATTTATCATATTTTGCGTAGAGGCAGAACTGCTGTTAAGTCAGTAATGACTGTCACAGTGTACTGTGTGAAAACGTGCTAGGAGTAAATGGTTGCTAAATTGTGCTCACAGAGCCCTAACTATTTATCACAGGTAGTGTTGTAAAAATACCGTATAATACCAAAAGGCTATGTATTAAACAGGTATTTTATTATAACTTACGGTATTATTGGTATTTTATGTATTTTATATTTTGATTCACTTTTTAAGATCTTGCAATATTACGAAGAGTTTTAGTTTAATAAATTAAATATATTTTAAGTTTCGATTGTATTCTATATTTTAGAATGACTAATTCTAATTTAATGATTACTTAGTAATTAAACTTCACAGATATTCGTCGCCGTCGACATCACCGCGCTGCGTTAGCGCCGTGTTAATGTCGTCGCATTGACGTGATTTTCTAATTGGCTTCTTCTTTTTCCTTTAATATTTTCATTTTTTTCTGTGCTTTTCCACCGTATTCAGTACTTAGGTATTTTAATGATTACTCAGATAATTTACATAAAAAATATAGAAACAATCGATTTATACATAAAATACCGTAGCAAATGGTATAATACCGTATTATACGGTATTTTTCGTTTAATACATTTCAATACAAATGGTATAATACAGCACTTACATCTCTAATCACAGGTAAGTGAAATTTTATTTTGATATTATATGTATAATACGGTTGGGATTACTGTTGTAATGTCAGCAATTGCATTTTCTTTAATAATATTGAAAAAAACTGCTTTGGTAATGTTGGTCGAGGTTAGGTAAAGTTACCACTGACTGCTTTGCGGCAACTTTACCGGTAGCTAGGGTTGGCACTAAATCAAGCATGAGTGTTTATTTCTTGTTTGTGTGTATGTTATTTTCGAATACCTAAATTTCACAACATAATAGTGAATATCCTGGATGATAAGTTATATATTGGATTTGCGCGCATGTGAGCTTTAGTTTTATTTAATACCTTTTGTTTCAGAGCCAAAATGGCCCCCATAAAACGAAACCGCAGAAAACTCAGTCAAATCCTAATGTGACAGAAATGGGCTTGAACCTAAAGTTATATTACTCTTAGACAATGCCCCAGGACATCTAACCCAGAGACTTAAAAGTGTACGTGAAGTTCCGTTCACCAAACACTACGTCAATATTAAAACCTATGGACCAGGGAGCAATAGCAAACTTTAAAGCTTATTACCATCGCCGCACTTTTAGCCAACTAATTCATGAAACTGATAGGGAAAAAAGACAGTCTGCGAGACTGGTGGAAGTCATACAACATTATGAAAGCTATTCACAACATAGAAGAGGCTTGGAAGGAAGTTAAAAAGAGTTGTATGAACGGGGTGTGGCGTAATCTTTGGCCAGATGTAGTGGAATCACCTAGAACAATTGTCCAGATGCAGAGACAAGTGCTTGAAGACATTGCTGTAATGATTGAAGGGTCTGAACTTGAAGATGTCGCGGTAGAATATCTCGTAGAACTTGTAGCAACGCACGACGATCCTCTCAGCAATGAAGATCTGATCGAGTTACAGAATAATCCTATCTATGATGTGGAAGAACGAAAGAAAAAAGAAGAGAAAGTTTTATCTTCAGGGGGAATACAAAATACTCTTTAAAAAAATTATTCAGGTTTGGACATATTGCAGAGTATAGACAATAATGATGACCGTGTCTTGACCGTGTGTCAAACAATTAAAAACAGTGTTGGGTGTTATGAACGTATTTTACAAGAACGTAAAAAAAACGCTACCCAAAAGACAATAGATGTATTTTTCCATAAAACATAATTAATAGTATGTATTGCATAAAGTGCTCTTAGAATTAAAGTGATTGATTAAAATGATTCATATTTTGTTTTGTATTAAATTTTGACTATGTTTAATCATAAACCTCAATATACGCGAATTTCAGTTAACGCGATTTTTTTCGGAACGTATCCCTCGCGTAAAGCGGGGTATTACTGTATTTCATAAAAAAAAGTAATTAAAAAAATTAAAAAACCCGACTGCAACCTTACTAACTGAAAAGCTAATACAAACAAGCCCATTTTAAATTAAATCAAAGTTGGAAGCAGGCGGGACCCATTTGAGTTTGAAACTATAATAATGGTATGGGCCCCGCCTGCTTCCAACTTTTATTTAATTTAAAATGGGCTTGTTTTTATTAGCTTTTCAGTTAGTTTTAGTATAAGGTTGCAGTCGGGTTTATTAATTTTTTTAATTACTTTTTTTTATTTCCAGCTTTTTGGTTTACAAATGTGAAAGATTTCGCAGACGATTTAGTTCTTGATACGTGTTTTTTACGATTTGTCACTTTGAATTACTTTTAACCATATATGTTTGTAATCACCTTTTAAAACCCTTTATTTTGATACCCCACTCGATAGGTTTTGAGAAAAAAAAAACTTTTTTGAAGGCATAATATGGCGCCAAAAATCCGCCATTTTATTATTTTTTTATTTTGATATACCCAGTGTCACTTTCAGTCAATACGAATCTAACGATACTTCTCAAGCTAAAATCCGTCGAGCCGTTCAGGCGACAGAGCGTGCCAAACAATTATACATACATACATACATACTCTCGAAAAACATAACCATTCTTCTGGCGCAGTCGGGTAAAAACACTTTGTTTTTTGACAACCCTGAGCGTTACAAATTATTTGTATGTAGATTACAATGAACCCCATGGCAACTTTACCTACTATCTGTGTTGCCGTTATCGTTATTGATTTCCACATATTCTTTTCATTTTTAAAAGTAGTAATCGTAATTTAGGCCATCTTTACCTCAACTACTCTTTAATATGCAATACACGATGAATATGGTGCGTAGGTAAAGTTGCCAAAAATTTGGCATGTTTACCCATGTTGTTTATTCTTTTCTACAGGTTAAAATAAGTGTTTTTATAGATTGACGATTACGGTAAAGTGAGCCAAATGTATTATAATTATAAACAAATAGTTTTAGTTTCTATGCGTCTTATGGTTAAAAAAATAATTCGTTTTTTGTTATGAAATATGGTCAAGTTGCCACGTTTTACGGTACACACATAGTTTACCACTCTCAACGCGTCATCTTTCAAACGATTGAATTCAAGAAAAAATTGTTTTAAGAACCGCACATATAGGTTTGGTGATTTTTTTTCTAGTTTTTGTTCATTTAAGAGAAGCCCCTTAATGCATTTTATTCTACGGGCCAGGAGAGCATTCAAAAAGGAGGCGGTCTCCTGGGAGGACCTGGATATTCTCCACAAATCTTAGAAGATTAAATTAGATATTATCTCTTAAGACCAAGAGCCTTATGAAGATTTCCACCAAAACAAACACCAGTTGTTACTACTGACCTTAAGGAACTCCTTAGCCAGTAACTCCTGTTGGGGAGCGCTGAGCAGATCGATATCTTTCTGGTGAAGGTAGACCACGCTCGCACCGCCATTAGGGTGGGTCTCCACACGCATCAGTCTGTTGGAATAAGATATAGTTGAATTAGAATACAAAAATACCACATAACAAGCCTATAATGTTACCACTCACATAGGCCTCCTATGAAAGGGACCAATAGACAACATACTCTATTAAAATTTCCTGAGAAATGTTAGCATGTTGAGCATGTACTCTATTATAATAAAAAAAACTGGCAGATAATGTGCTTAAGAGACTGGCAGAAATGCCCCGTTGTATAGCAATGCTTAGCCTCGGCTAAGATAAAAGCCAACCCTTGGTCACGGGAAGTGTCAAATAGAATTTTCAAAATTTATTTGTAGCATGAATGTTATCCTGACAGTGTTTTATTTAATTTAGTGTTTTGTAGCTGTTAAGTCCTTATTTAATTCTGTTCTGGTGTACAATAAAGAGTATATCTATTTATCTCAAATCAAATCTTTATTATACATATACAATACATGCATGAATAAATGAATTACACAATCTAATTCCGCCAAGCCCGTTCTATCATCGGACTACAAGACAAACGGCGATGCGTCATCGTTACATGGTGGACATCCGGGGCCGGATTAACCGTTACGCGGAGTAGGCAACTGCCTAGGGGCCCCGCATCAACTAAGGGCCCAGGCCCAGTGCACGCACCAAGAAAGCATGTTTCATAGAACGAGAATTTGATGTGCGTGTGAACTTAGGGACCTAACTGTTATCTCACAAAATACAAATCATTAAATTTAGTAGTAGAATTAAAACAATTTTAGAACAAATCTGGGAATAAGTAAACAAATATATTAAAAACCACAGCCCTTAATGCGAGTTTCCTCAGTTCACACACGATTTGGTCAGTCAAAGTAAGGAAAGAGGCCCCGAGAATGCCATTGCCTTAGGGCCTCTGACAGGGTTAATCCGGCTCTGTGGACATCCCACCCATACGCACAAAACGTTTTGGGAATACTTTCTTTGTGCGTACGGCTAAGGAGTGGAATTCCCTGCCGGAGTCTGTTTCCTGATCGCTATAACCTGGGAGTCTTTAAGTCAAGAGTGAATAGGTTACTTCTAGGCGAGCGTGCTCCATCTTCGACCACATCATCACTTACCATCAGGTGAGATGGTGGTCAAACGCGAGCCTATTATCAATAAAAAAAAAACATGCTACTTATTCATATGAAAAAAACAACTAACTTTTTTTTAAGTTCAGAGCTTAAATAAATTCTTCATCGTTCGTCTAGCCTTTTCCCAACAACAATAAAATTGGTTTCCAGTAGCTCCATGTAGCTTTAGTACCAATTTTACATGGAGTGCCATTTGACCTCCGCAACCCAGTAGCTTGGAACATGATAGCGAGATTTTTTGGCTTCCGACTATTCGACACGACTATCCTTTGATAGTAAAACTTTATGTACAAATAAATGACAGCCGGACCAAAGGCATAGCGTGCTTTCCGAAGCATAGAGGAAGCTCGATAATGAACTAAAAAAAAAACATTATTTTCGTTAAATGCATTCAAATTAGGGCTTCCAATCCCTGAATACCGAGATCTCGGTATTGCGGGATCCCGCGTCATTTTCCGATCCGCGTGTTGCGGGATTACGGGCACGGGACCCACGGGATTTGCGAGACTAAAAAAAAAAGCATGCATGCGACCTCTCGCGATCGCTCGGTTACTGGCGGCCGGCAGTGTTGCAAACAACGCAAGGGCAAGGGCCGATGTGGCCCATTTTTCACAGCTTAATTATAGCCTAATTAAACGCGCATTAAAATTAACGCGCAGATACCTTTTTCATTTGCACTTCGTTCGTAAGCATTCTTTGAATGCTGCCATATGAGATCCCTGAAACCTCAGCTATATGCCTGATGGTCACTCTTCGATCTGCCATTATAATATCTAGGGGAAGCCCGGGCAAGAAGCATAGTGTGGGTAAGAAGAATAACAGATTTTTCCATAAATATATAATCGATGGCGCTATTAACATTTTCTTAAGTCGTGACACGTGCAACTGGCAGTGCCATGACAGTTCAACCAAAACAATAAGCGAGTGCATCTGTTTTGGAAGGAAAACAAAAGGATTATCGGTGTTTTGTTACGATTTTTGTACAGGTTTGTACACAAAATTTTTGTATTAGTCATTAGTTGCCTGTAAATATATTTTGTTTATTCAATTACACGTTTATTTAAGTATTATTTCTGATCGTTACTTTTTGTTTACCTACTAAAAACATTTCAAGTCTTGACTTGTCTCTAATATTAGCACGCTGGGCAAAATGGATATGGGTAAAACGGATATGTATCCGTTTTGCCCGTTTAGTTATTTCGTTATCTCCTTTTTAAGTAAGAAATATTTTAACAGGTTTTTTATTACTAATGTTAATTTTAAACAGATCTCCGTTTACTTAAATTTTGGTACTTATATTTTATATTAATTTTTAATGAAATTATAAAAAATTACGGCTGCTTTTTGTTTTAAATGATGTTTAATAATAAGCGCAAAATTAATCGAGCAGGATCGTCTGAAGATAGATTACTCAGAGCAGTAAGAATCATTTAAGATTACGGATAAAAAATTAATTCAACCGCAAAGAAATGTGGAATTCCATTTACAACTTTGCAGACATGTGAAGTCCGGTAATACGTCGAAGAAATTGGGTAGGTTCACATCGGTTTTTAGAATAACTTCTAGATAATGCCCCACCAGGCTCACAAGCCACCATAACTGACAATGGTTGGATATATGGAGAAGCTTTTTTGAATTGGTTGCAATTTTTTGTTGAGAAGGTTCGTTCAAGTGAGACCAGAAAAGTGTTACTGTTGCTCGATAATCACGAGTCTTATAAGTTTTATCCGGCCTTAGAATTTGCATCAAAAAATCACATCATCTTTTTGTCATTTGCCCCACACACAACTGACCGAATGCAACCTCTAGATGTGGCTGTGTATGGACCGCTTAAAAAATATTTTGAACAAGAGTTCGTTATAATTTCAGAAATAGAGACTGAAAGGTCTACTACACCTTTGCCTGATTCCAATACACTGGAAGAAGGATCAGCTCTTTCACTAGGAGAAATACATCCACCGCCAGCAGCGAGTCATACGCCATTTCAAATTAGACCTGTTGCAACTATGGTTGCTCCTAAAACAGGCCGCAAACACAAGAGGCAAAAATCAGAGGTGTTGACTTCTACTCCTGTCAAAGCTGAGCAAGCTTTAAAATTCGAGAAGGAAAATATTAAGAAGACCAAGATTTCTGAGTTAGCAGGCCTATATATACTGGATAAATAACAAAACAAAATCCGAAACCAGATTTTTACTGTTTAGTGTGCGCTGACAAATACGCTGTACCACCAGCGGAAGATTGGATTCAGTGTAATCAGTGCAAAAGTTGGGTGCGTGAAGACCGCACTTCTTATGTAGGAGTTGGCAGCTACTTCTGTGATGAATACGAAGACTGATCTAAACTAATTCTACTTATCCTTTTTGCCCTTGGCGCGTATCCGTTTTGCCCGACCCCACCGGGCAAAACGGATAATTGATACTTTTTGTTAATTCTCATAATTAATATAGAAATTGTTTAAGTTTTTTAATTCTAATGATTATTCTCCAAAGATGATTAAACATAGTACAAATTAAAAGTACGAAGTGTTCTATTGATTATCAGATTGTGGTTTTATTTACACTACCCCTTAACATATTCGTCTTGCCCGGGCTTCCCCTACGAGTTTTTTAACGTTCTCTTCAGTGAGAGACGTGGATGGGCGTTCCTCGCGATGTTCATCTTCAGTGGATATTCTGCCCAGGCTAAACTCCTTGGCCCATCGTGTAACTGCAGAATATGGAGGAACAGAGTCCCCCAATGTTTCCACCAAGTCGCTGTGTATGTCTTTAGTAGATATTTTTTTCATACAGAGGTACTTGATCACAGCTCTAATTTCGTTTTTTTTTCCATTTTGATGTTTCAACTTCGACGGTTTGTATTCAAATGAATGCAACTCCCTGGAATCGTGGTATATTTATATGATTTTTTTCATGGTGACTTAGTGGGTCAACAAACTACAAAAAAAAATTTTTTTTTGGATTTTTCTGAGAACTGGAAATATCCGATTATCATTACTTTTGGATCACCCCTAGTATATTTCATTTTTGAAATTGTTTCTATACTGTATACCTGATACAGAACATCATCCATAGAATCTGAAATCGCATTTCTAAACATTCTGAATACAATACATCTCTTATCAAATTAATCATTGCTTTCTTCTGGATGCCACTGAGGTGGGTTATGAATTTTTAATGTTTCCCCTCACTAGGATTTTTCTTGTACAGCGGCTGGACACTACCCAGACCCAAAAGAACTATCTATAGGCTATACACACACTCGTTCTGTGCGGGAGTCGAACCCACGACACGCAGCAGTCAATCCATCAACACCTGCGCCAACCGTGTCATCAAATATGAAAAAGTTGCATAATAATACAATTTTAATTGACTCGAACTCACAATACTTCTATGATTACTTGATTCATGAATCCAATTGTAGGTTGATGATATATCTTGGCCACAGACAAATACTCAACGTGTATAAGAGTTACTAAATACTTCGTTCTTCCCACAGCATTCGGAATAGAACAGTACTCTTATGTAAAAAAAAGCCTGCTCACCTTTGATACTTGAGTTCCTTGACCGTCGGAGTCTCAGCCAGGGGCCCCCAACTGTCGTTGGGCAGCGGTTGGGCTCCAGCGCGGTCGCGGCGGCACTGCACGCCGATGGAGCACCGCTTCACGCGCGCCCTACGCCGGCAGTGGTGACAAGATGATGAGGACGACGAAGAGTGGCGGTGGGATGACCTGGAAAAGTAATGAATATAATAAAAATAATGCTATCATATCTCTATACTAAAACGCGAGCCTATTAACAATAAAAAAAGGTTGGAAGTTTGTATGTAGTGGGTAATCTCCGGAAGTTATGATCTAATTCTAAAATATTTTTCATTGGTGCATTATTTGTGAGTGCTATAAATTATGCGCGGACGAAGTGCTAGTCAAAGATAAATAAGTGACTTCAGAAAGAGAGGAGCATTCGAATTTAATAGCCAATGAATTTAACAGTCAATAAATTTTATAGTCAATTAATTTAATAGTCAATGAATTTAATAGTCAAAAAATTTAATAGTCAATGAATTTAATAGACAATGAATTTAATATTCAATGAATTTAATAGTCAATGAATTTATTAGCCAATGAATTTAATAGTCAATTTTGTCGTGATTTTATATACTTTCCCCACTACTGGAATACAAGCCTCCTCCTCTATGAGAGGGAATGGGTAGTATACCAGCACGCGGGCTTAGTGCAGGTTGGTGAATGTCACAAGTCTTCAGATTATTCGGTCCTACTTCCACCAAACGTCGTGCCTGTTACGAATGAGCCACAAATGCACAAATCTAATTAGACCATTCCACAGACGTTTTCTTCTGCCAAAGCAGAACATATAAAATTATGAAAATGTATATGACTTTCATATTTAGGGGAAAAATATTCACTTATCCAAGGCTGAATGAAGGCTTTCATCTATCTAGGATCTAAAAGTTGAAGTCATCGAAAAAGCGATTCAGATATTTACAGAAGCTCATGAAAAGAGACTTCATCAGCATGTGAACATCGAGGCAATCCAGCTTCTCGACCACACAAACATAATTAGAAGACTACCTTACAAAGAAGGATGCCCAAAAAAGCCCAGAGTCGATTAAAATAATTTATGAACAACAAAATAAGACCTTAAGCACAGATTACTAATAAGTTACTAACGTAACAGATACATCACTTCCCTACAAAACGACAAATACCTACGCTATAATTAACTAAACTTTCTAGCTGTCAAGCGACACGAGGAAATATGAGCTTAACTGCTTTGACTCAACGGCGCGTTTCAAGTGCACAGCGGGCGATGACGTCGGACGGTATGAAAATACCTTAGGGTTAACCCAATGAAATAAATACAAAAATGTTTTATAAATGATTTAATTTTATAAAATGGTCAATTTGCTTTTTACCCGACTGCGCCAGAAGGAGGATTATGTTTTTCGAGAGTATGTATGTATGTATAATTGTTTGGCACGCTCTGTGGCCTGAACGGCTCAACGGATTTTAGCTTGAGAGGTATCGTTAGATTCGTATTGACTGTGAAAGTGACACTGGGTATATAAAAAAAAAACAAAATGGCGGATTTTTGGCGCCATATTAAGTATGCCTTCAAAAAAGTTTTTTTTTTCTCAAACTTATCGAGTGGGGTATCAAAATAAAACTAACTGAAAAGCTAATAAAAACAAGCCCATTTTAAATTAAATAAAAGTTGGAAGCAGGCGGGACCCATTTGAGTTTGAAACTATAATAATGGTATGGCCCCGCCTGCTTCCAACTTTTATTTAATTTAAAATGGGCTTGTTTTTATTAGCTTTTCAGTTAGTTTTAGTATAAGGTTGCAGTCGAGTTTTTTAATTTTTTTTATTACTTTTTTTTTACCTTCACTAAACGTTGCATTTGTAAATTTGATAACGGCAAAAATTCTGAATCTAATAAAAAGTTTGATCGAATAATCATGTGGGAAGCATGGACAGAAAGACTTAAATGATGTTGCTTTTAATACATCATACAATTTGCTCCCAGGCCGTCCTATCAAGTTCGATGAAAAGTTTTGTATAAATGCAATTTCTAATCTTCTAACATAGGCATTGAACGTCTCCGGTGGTACTTTCAAACCACCATGACAGGAAGAGCTCTTGTTATATGCTTTGAAAAGTGTGAACATTCCAGAGTTATTCACATTTAGTATTTTTTTTAATTCGTCTGCGAGAGATGGACAATTATGTTTTTTGTTGCATTTAAATAGTAAATACCCAGAAATATACGTGAGAGCATTTTGCATGGGTAAATGGTCTACGCTCGTAACTACACTGGCGGGCGTGCGGCGCCCCTCTGCCACTTGTGCGTTCGAACACACGGCTAGCCGGGTACTTATCGCGAGACCTTGAGCGAGTGACGGAGGCCTGCCTTAAGTAAGTACGCTATTCGTTTCACATAAAACCATAACCAAACAGGCCAGTAGCATTATATAACAATTGTGTGTAGCAAGGCGCGTTGAATAACTGCTTTATTGTTTTGTTACTGTGTTTGTTGCTCACTCGTGAAAGAGATGGAGAATATAGATAAAAGAGATTACAAGCAAACCCCCCAAACCTACAAGATTTTCCAAGATTTTCATATCACAAATTGATTTTGTTTGCTGCAGGCACCTACCATTTAAAGATAGCACGGTCGTTCTATTGGAAGCATGTAAGGGAGAACGGTACTTACGAAATAGAAGTGTACCGACATCCTCATTATATTAATATTGGTGACTTAGGTCAGAAAACTTTATTAAGAGGACGCATACAGTCGCAGCATGTTCGATCTAGAACGTACTTTGCATACATCATGTATATGTCGCAGGTTTTTCACAAAATTAGGTTTTTGATCAAAAACCTAGGTTTTTGATGAAAAACCGGAAGATGACACTTTTTAAACTCAATTTCATCATAAACCTGTAACAATCTAGATTTTTTATCAAAAACCTGAACTAGTTTGGGCTTATGATAAAGTTCTTGTCAAAATCACGGATTTGCTTTGTTATATGACAAATAAATCAATTTAAAAGAGCATATAAAGTCGATTCGCTTGCGAGCCGCTTTCGCTCTTGGTAGGTCCGGCTCAGATTCATAGGATGCAAGTTATCCAAAACCGATTTCTCCGAAAGGCCAAGGGCGCGCCCTGGTACTTGAGGAACGAGGATCTCCACGTAGACCTCAAAATCCCGACTATAAAGCACGCCATTCAGTGCGTTACTTCGCCTCTGCTGAAAAACACACAAACCCCCTGATTGTATCAGCCGCCCGATACACACCCTCAAAAATTTCCAAGGTTGACGAACCTGGGAAAGGGAACCGACGGGCCGCGCCTCGTCCTAGACGAACCCGACGATCCCACCACAATCCGACAAGAGAGCAGTAGGGAAACTAGCACTCTAAAGAAATACATAAACAAAACGCGTTCCGTATTCCGGCCTCGCCGACGAGGCCCATCGCGACGTCCGCCAAGGCCAAGGTTTTATAAATGCGCGCTGCAAGACAAATCGTTGCGCATGCAAGAAAAAATAATGTTTTATGCAACTCTAGATGTCACAAGTCAAAAAACTGTCATATTAAATAAAGCATACTAGCAGATTTATAAAAAAGCAAGCACGTGGTAAACGTTCCTTTATTACATTTTTTTTTTTTAATTTTGACTCAGTTTAGTCGTATTTAATAGTTACGAAACTTCATTTTCGCGGCTTATCAAAATCAGATTAATATAGGTACGTGAAATTGAAACATTTCATTTGATAATTGGATTGAAGGAGGAGAATATTGATTGGATCATGGATGTAAAATTTTGATAAATAAACAATTGTTTTCTTTCCACTAAGTTGCAAATGATGATGGATTGTTTTATTTATTTTATTTAAATTGATTCATTTGTCATAAAAGAAAGCAAATCCGTGATTTTGACAAGAACTTTATCATAAACCCAAACTAGTTCAGGTTTTTGATCAAAACTCTGGATTGTTACAGGTTTATGATGAAATTGAGTTTAAAATGTGTCATCTTCCGGTTTTTCATCAAAAACCTAGGTTTTTGATCAAAAACCTAATTTTATGAAAAACCTGCGACATATACACTGGGTCACAACAGCAAAGACGCAATTATAGAATATGTTTGTTAATGCATTCATGGTCGTCGATCTTTAGGCAGTACATATAATAAGCATGTTATACTACCTTGCATTTGCAAGACACGAAGGACTTCAACAGCCAGCGGCTTTTTTTGATAGCGTTCTCCTAGATTTAGAAAATATGTAACATTTTTAAAATCAATAAAAGAATGTATCATGTATTCAGTTGTTTTCATTTATTAAGGGCCTATACTACCTCAAATGGCTTAGCATGATCCTCCGTTATGTCGAAAATACTGCAGCAATAATTTTGAAATAAATATATGGTAAAGTTGAGGATTAATGTTAGGTACTATGACGAAAACACGATTTCATCAAATTTTCTTGATAGAAAAATATTCCAAAGTTACATCCAAACCGAACCATAAACCGCTGGTATTAAAAAATAACTTCAAAGTAGATAATGAAACTGCATATTAATTGAACTAACTATAAAGCAGGTGTTATTTACTATTTTTAAAATTAAAAGCATATATATAATCAGTAAATACGTATAATGTTCTTTACTCTCAATATTACGCACAATTCGTCACAATATCTTTTGTAAAACCGCTTTAAATATCATAGATTTTTAAGTTTAGTCAATTAGTTACGATTTTTTTATTACTTGGTGATGGTTTAATCGAAAACTAGTATTGGATTTGGGATATAGTATGTATACTCTACCTTGCCACACATAAATCGTTTTAATCGATTCTGGGTTTTTGCTCCATATATTTTTGGGAATTATCCTTTGCTTAAACACTGTCTGGACAGATCCAATCTGTGCGTTTATTTCCTCAAAAGGACACCTCGGACATTAACCTAGATTATTCTGAAATGATTTGACCAGTATTGATTGTATGGAGTTTAAAAGAGACTGACCTCTGAGTTTATTTTGGTGTTTTTTTTTTATGTGCTGGCATCTACGAAACAATAGCCTAAATAGATAAACTGAGACAGACAGCAATTGCAGCTTACAATAAAAATAAAAACAAGAAGAAAGAAGAAGATAAAAGATATCTTACCTATCCTTCTCCCGGTCCTTATCCTTCTCCCTATCTCTCTCCTTCTCCACTTTCACTCTATCATTCTCCACTTTAACCTTGACATCAGTTTCACTTTTCACATTCCTGATAGCAGGAAACACTTGTGAGTTCACTTCCTGCTTGATCTGCTTTAGAGGCAGTTCCAAGTTTCCATAGCAAGGCAACTCTCTCCTCGGATTAGCCTGGAATCTAATAGCTTTCATAGACAGATTGAAGTGCGTAGCTGGTCTTCGAAATCCAGAGGAGCTTTCTAGCAAGACATTCTGTCTTGATACCCTTGGGTACTTGTATTTTGACATGGACCTTTGAAAATGTGTGTTGATGATTCTCAACTGGCGAGAGACGGACGAGAATATTTTCTTCGTAACGTCATCGTCAGCAATTTTGTTTGACATCTGCGCTTGTTTCCACCACGCGTGGATCCCTCCATACCAGTCGCTTTTGAATGGAGTTTGGTTTATCTCTGCGAGTGCGATGTCTTCGCGTGTGTTTGTGTTGAAGAGTAGAGGGTTTTTGCCTGGCGGTGATATCTTCAGGACGTTTAGCTTGAGCACCGCGGCGTTGCCGTACCCTCCGGAGTCGAACACCGGCCATATCTTGCTCTGTTTTGAAGGGCGAGCGTTTTCGCCCCAAACGCAGAGCTCCTTTGAGCTTTCGCTGATTTTACGCTTCTTGCCTGTAAAAAGAAAAAAAATCTGATATGAGTTTGATAATCATTACGCTATGTTTAAAGTAAGTAAGTAAGGTTTACTTTTCAGTAAAGTATATTGAATTTAAAATTATATTGTATATGCCGAAAATAGTTTTCGTCGGTAGGATCACAGGATCGAAGCCCTGATAGATAAAGTAGAATACGAATTTTCGGCTCCATCTAATCAGATCTGGAGGACGACTCTAGATATAGGAAAAGAATAGTTTTTAAATTTACAGACTAGAGACCAGGCTCTATTATTCTGACATGCAAATGATATTTTTGCGGAAAAGAGAGAATTCATCATAAGACTTACTTATGACATTTTTTTTTCTGGGTGGGAGATTCATAAAATAACTCCTCCCGCTGTGGGTGAGCGGAAGGGAGTGTCAGACTTCTACTGACTAAAAACCCACCCTGCACCTTCAGTTACCCTTGCGTTCAGGGGCCACGATATCTCGTTAGAACATTCCCGCAACCAAAAAAAAACATGTGTGCAATTCACACGTGGTAGAAGTGGAGAAACCTTAAAAAAAAATTATGTGTCTGTCTCTTTTTCGACTCCCCACGAGACCCCCCTCAGGGCTACCTACTCCCCCCGCGACCTAACTTCGTTCCCGTGATCGCAAGATAGCCGAGTTTGGGCTCATTTTAAAGGGCATCAAAAGCTCTACCACTTGGCCCCAACAGAATTCCAAAATTCGGCAATTTATGTGTCTGTCTCTTTTTACTGTCGCATTTTCGTTTCATAAATTTTCAAATCACAACGATGCTAAAGAAGTTTTCACATCAATAAAGGATTTTTGTTATGGTTTTAAAGTTATCAAATTGGAGTCTAATAATTTCCTGCTTTGGGTGGACCGGAAGGGAGTGTCAGACTTCTAAAGACAGAAAACCCATCCCGTTTCTTCAGTTGCCCTTTCGTTCCGGGAGCACGGTGTAGAACATTCCCGTTATTGGTGCTGACTACCTAATATTTGAGCCGCGACTTGGGGAAATAAAGGTTTACTACAACTTTACAGCTAAGGCTCTCTTATTCAGACGAGAATTCCCTCATTTGACTGGAAAAGTTCGAATCCCTTCACAGTATGATTTTTACTTAGGTTTCAAGGTTTTGTTACGTGTAAGCCTTGATTAAATATGAAAGATCATTGGCATCGAACAATCATAAATTAATAATCACAAATAGACGATAACTATGACAAGACATTAAATGTCATCCTATATAGTTTTCTATCCAGTACAACTTATTAATTCATGTAGCTACGTATACCATACCATTCATAGACGTGAGTTGCATATTTATGAGTAGAATAAATAAGACACAATTAAATCAAGGTGCTAAGTAATGATGGAAGCATTGTATTTAAGTACTGATGCACGATATGGCTGACAAAAATCTGTATTTGTAAGGTTTGTGGAGAAATAATAATATGTCACCGAACATGTGTTTATGGCTCAAATAAAACAGGGTATTTTAGGTCCCTTTATTATATTTTTCTTAAGAGTATTTTAGGTATCTTTAAAATATTTTTACGGTATTTTAGATTCCTTTATCATATTTTTCTTTAGGGTATTTTAGGTCCCTTTATCATGTTTTTCTTAGATGTCGACGGCTAAAACAATGGTTAACAATAATGTTCGCTCCAGTGTTCAGCTACATTAACACCATAATTATGCGGACGCAGGCATAAGTTCCTCACTTGTACAGGATTATTTATTTTATAATTCTATAATTCTTTATACTATATAATTAATAATATAATTTTATAATTCTCGAATTCGTTCGCGTTGGTTTCCAACGTGTCCCAAAATCAACGATAAGCGGGAAACAGTACGTATCTGCTCCTAACTACTCGTCTTGTTTTTATTACAAATCTCTTTTGGAATATTGCTAAACTTTGAGAAAAGCATATTCAGCTTGGTTGGTGGGGTTAACAGGATTGCTAGTAATGTAAATTCTACCCACATTGTAGGTAGTTGTTGTGTTAAAGAAACTACACATAACCAAATTCCGTACAAATCACTTCGTGCCGAAAGTATAGTTGTTGTTGCAAATTATTATCTATAATTTAGATTTATTTTTTTGTTATAATTTAGGTTTATTTTAATGTAATTTAATATATTCTTTTATTCTTGTGACGAGTTTACCGCAAATGATTTCCATGTAAACCACGCTTTATATTTGTGAAAGAATTGTTGAAATCGATTCAGTATATTTTTAGTTTCACATTACAAACAAAAAATCAAAACTAGTGTAAGTAGATAAATAGGAAAGTTCGTGGAGTAAAACCCGAGATATTTGAAGTAAATACCTTCATGAATCATTCATAACAGTACCAAACTCATCACGATTCTCAAAACATTGTACAAGGAAAAGCTTGTATTTATCCTCTAAGTGATTATCAATCTCTAAGGGGCATATTTAATAAGATGATACCTTTTTAAATAGACAGTAACTTGTAGGTATCACATAAGAGTTCATGGTAAGTAGCATAATAATTATATGTGGAAACCTATCCTATGCGCGGAATGCTCTATCCGTGTCATTAAGACCAGCACAAACCCTTCGTTCTTACAAAAACACGGTAAAAGATCTCTATATCTATTCTTAATTTGTTACTAATGTCTTAGTTTTTTATGTATATGTATGTCTTTTTGTGTGTCTGTAAAAGATCGCTTTTAGCGAAAAGACCGCCCATTGTAACACCATTTGTTGTATTAGGCCGTGCGCGCACTGCCTTGCGGTGGCCGCAATTGCGGTAGTTCTACCGCACCGGTAGAATGACCGGGGCCACCGGTGACTCTACCGCACGCGTTTATTCCACCGCAGTGCGCGCACTTCTATGACACTCCATACTTCACAGATTTTGTGTTTCCAAAACGCAACGCAGTGCGCGCACGGCCTTATAACTAGGTAATATGAATCATGTCAAAGAGAAAAAAAAAAATATTCTTAGCATTTTTCCAACTGTGTCGAGGTTAATAGGATACCGCTTGACAATTCTGACCACCTGTAACGACTGTGCATTCCAAGGCACGGAGACATCTCGATATGTCAAGATAGTCACCAAGGAATCCACGGACCGACGTCAAAAAGCGATGCTTAACTTTCAAGATCGAACCGTGACGCTGTTGTTATTTCTTTAAGAGCACCTTTTTATTTATCATTCATGAATAATGTATTAAAATAACATACTATGAAATTCAAATCAATCTGTGACGTGAAATGCTTTTGTATGTTACTTTCCCCAAGCTTTTTAGTTTTTCTTCTGAACACATGATATTTGAAGGTACTATATTTTTGTCATTAAATAACTAAGTACAATCAAACAAAGTAAGTTACGGAAAATAGTAGGAAATCCATATACCTATCGCAAGAACGTCAAGTATTGTATGGTGTTCCACAGGGAAGTGTATTAGGCCCTCCTTTTTTTCTATTATACATTAATGACTTGCCTAAATCTACCGAACATAATATGAGCCTATTTGCTGATGACAGTGTTGTGACGATTCCGTTTGTGTTGTGATTGAAACAAACTGCTTCCCTCAGCACAGTACGGACACACCACAGTAGTGCTGGCAAATGTACAAACGATGCGGTTCACGAATTAGTGAACTCTGTCGTGATGAGCTTGGATGACAGAAAGAGATGTTTAACGGTATTTCTCGACCTTGCAAAAGCATTCGATACTGTCTCTATCCCGCACCTTCTAAATAAACTGGAACGGCTCGGAATCAGGGGAATCCCCTTGAAACTTTTAGAGGACTATCTTATTGGTAGAAAGCAACGGGTAAGGATAAATGATAGCCTAAGTGACGAGCTATCAGTGCGTTTTGGTGTGTCACAGGGTAGTATTATTGGCCCGACACTATTCTTGGAGTACATCAATGATCTCTGTCGTCTTTCTCTGAAGAAGGGAAGATTTGCTTATGATACTGCCCTGTTCTTTAGTGGTGATAACTGGGATGTGGTATTTCTTCTTGCACAAATGGGCGTTAACAGTTAGTGGCTCCAAGACAATATATTGACCCTTAATGTCTCGAAAACAAAGTACATGGCGTTTGCACATAGGTCTAACTTGCTTCCACCCTCATCCCTAATTATTACTGCTCACACTTGTAGCTTTGAAACTTCTGTGTGCGATTGCCCATGTCTTGAAATGACAGACAACATTTTAAATACCTCGGGATTACTATTGACCAATATCTATCTTTTAAGCCACATGTTGAGAGCCTTGTGACCAGATTGCGAAAGCTGGTCTATGTTTTTAAAATATTAAGGAAATCGGCAGAACGAAAGACTATTAAAATGGTCTATTACGAATTATGCCAATCGCTAATTGACTCCTGCATCATATCGCCGCAAAACGCATCAGACTGAAGTAGAAAGAGCCCAGCGGGCCGTACTCAAGGTTGGTGCTGCTCTCCCATTTCGTTTTCCAACCACTGAATTGTACAAAGAATGGGATACTCTAACTGTCAGCAAACGTTCATACTACACACTTTAATGAAAAAGCATTCTCACCTGCAGTTTGATGCAAACCTACTCAAAGACAAGCGATGAAAGGGTAGTGTGTCCCACGGCCCAATTCAAATCCTCACTCCCTAAAAGATTCTTCTGTTTCCTCGGGCAATATCTTTATAATAACCTTAATAAATATCTGAATCTATATCCCAAAACTAAATTAAGCTGTATTATAGCAATAAAAAACACCTTAAAATCCTGGACAATCAGAAAACAGAGAATCTTTATCATATTAACCCAATTCACAGCTACTCCTCATCTCAATACCTGCCTCACACACATTATTACAATTACATACACACTTCAGTCACCACTACTCACACACTCCTCACCCAAACGACACATATCACACACAACCCACCTCACAACACTAGTTAATAATTTCTGCTTAATTAGAGTTTTAGTTTTATTCTTTTATTAATTTATAATTTGTTTTTTGTGTTATAGCTACATTTCTATTTCTATTTTTTCTTTTTAATAATGTTTACTCCCTTTTCCTTACACGGCACCTAAGTAAAAGCGAATTCTAGCCGTTTTTTCCAAAAACCTATTTCAGGCACTAGTCTCTCACAAAGAATACAGTTTAAGAAATTGTACTAGATTAATTATTGATTGATTGATTCCGTGTAAAAATAGAAATCAATATGAGTATGACATTAATAAATCCCTAATTTCAATAATAAAATGGCTTAGTAATAATAATCTAAAAATGAATTTAAATAAGACTAAAATCATGCACTTCAGACAACGACCCCTGACATTAATTAATAAACTTGACATAACATTCAATAATATTATTATTGACAATTGAAATGTTATAGAATTAATTATCGATACAAAATTAAATTGGAAAGCACACATAACGACGAAAATAAATTCCACACACTAGCCGAAATAACTAGTGTAGATGCATTGCTTACCGCATACTATGGGTTGGTAGAATCAGTCCTACAATACGGGATTATCTTTTGGGGTAACTCACTGGTGATAAGGACACTATATTCAAAGCACAAAAAAAATAAGGTCCATGTTTAAATTAGAAACCACTCAGAGGTGTAGCCCTTATTTTGAAAAATATAAAATATTGACAGTACTGTCAAAATTTTATATTTCATTTATATAATAGAAAATGCAATGTTTGTGAGGTCCATCCCTAATCTGTTTCCAAGCATGGCTGATGTGTTTCCACGCAAAAGAACTGACAGCACTCAGATTTGCTTACAACAAGCTAGAACTGCTCTTATGTGCAAGAGTGTCTTTGCATGGCCCCAATAATTTATAATAAATTGCCAAAAACTTGGAAGTTTTTCAGTAATGTGCAGTTTAAATTGAAAGTTAGAAAATTCTTAGCAGAAAGAGCCTATTACATGATTAAGGATTTTTTATGTGAAAAGTATTTTAATTAATGACATGTATTATTATGACATTAACTTATTAATTCTAACTTAAAATTACTATAATAACTAACTTTTACTTTTTTATTGACTACATAATTTAAATGACTGTAATAACTTTTACTTATTACTTATTTTACTTATTGGTTTTGACTACTCTATACATGTGAACTGCGACTTTTATATTTTATTTATTGAATTATGTATATAAAGTTATGTCTTATTAATTATTATATAATTTTATTAGCTGTATAATTTTAATACTAAATTTTAAATAATAATAATCTGCATATACTTACCTACTTAAATATTTGTATAAATATGGCAGACATGACGACCTGTTTATAATATTTAATAACACCTTGCATGCATTTCTTTTGTATGTATACTCATGTTTCAACAAATAAAATGATCTCATCTTACAAGACGGAAGTTGTTACGGCAGCTTGGACAAGTTGGGCATTGTGGGAAAGACAGATGGAAAGCATCGAGGGGTCGTTCATCTACCTGATGGTCTGATTTAATAAACACCATCACCGGTCACAGTGTATCGACAGCCCTACGTATAGACGAAGAAACGAGTATTGTAGAGAAATATCATCGTATCAGTTATATCGACGCAGCACTTAAAAGAGACACAACCTTGAAGAATGAAGAAAATGACCAAGAAGAGAACTACATCACGGAAGTTGAGACCGGCTGATCTCAGGACCGGCAACGTTGCCTTGACTCAACTCAAACACTAAGTATTTCACCTGGGTGCTTACAAAACGTCAGAAGCTCGAGCACGGTGCGAAATTAGTATTTTCCTATGGAGAAGGAACCGACAACCGAAACTACATGGTTACTATTTTTCAAAACATCATTCATTTTCACAATGGTTAATAAGTATGAGAGGACAGTAAAGAACAATTGATGGGATGGTATCCAGCCAGGAAGGCCCATTGAAAGGAAACCACTCAATTGATTCTCAGATATTGTAAAATTTTGGTATCTCATTAGCATAAATGAAATAATTTACATTATCTGTATCTCATGCCTTTTAAAAACAGACTAATTTATTGGTATTGTTACAGATATTACATTTTACAAACTTTAGAGTAATTACACATTTGTACATACCTTAGTTAACTAATAGGTACAATACTACTATCACTACCGTATTCTTATTCCTCTGACCATTCACTTCGGCTCTCGTTGCAATACTGTGTCTGTGCTGGTGCCACGTCCTCCATCTGACAATCGTATATCATGGTGGGGGGAGGGTAGCACCAGTGCAGCAAAACACTACAAAGCCAAAAATAATTTTAATTTCGGTAGTTGGTGTTATTGGTTTTGTATTTTCTATTTTTTCACACCGCCTTCCGAAATTAAAATTATTTTTGGCTTTGTAGTGTTTTGATATGGAAGTCAGTTTTATTTTTTTGCAAAAATGTTTTTATTTTCGCGCTTTTTAGTGGGTCAATTTGTAATTAATCTAGTTATAAAAGCCAAAATGTCAACTACAAAAAACTAAAAACGCGCGAACAAAAAACACAATGCAGAGTAAACGAAAAGATCATCAATGTAAATATCTTTTTTAGACTTTGTTGATTTTTCAGAAACGGCTTGTTCGATTTCAATAAAATTTTCATGGGACCATTTGGGAAGTATAACCTTTCCAACAAAAAAAGAATTTTTCAAATCGGTTAGTAAGCGACGGAGTTAAAACATAAAAAAAAAAACAAACATCCGAATTGAGAACCTCCTCCTTTTTCAGAAGTCGGTTAAAAATGAGATCAATTATAAATAGGCATTTAACATATATTTGGATATTTATTACCTAGTTCCTAACACCATTCATCTGAACAGGTTGATAGTTTGCAGACTGGCACTTGACTAATAGAGGCTCAATCCACCCATGGGACTTCAGTAGATTCTGAAGTTTTATAAGTGCCTATATGAAACGATACATGTATTAACAGTAAAAAAGTGTGTATTAACATTGAATATATTTACGAAAACATTATAAATAATAATAGGTATATCTATCTAACTATCTATGTATGAAAAGGGGTTAAGAGACAGTAATAGAGCAAGACTTAAAAAAATCTTTTTATTGGTACATGCTAATCTCCGGAATTACTAGACGGATTTTAATGAAACTTTTTTGTTATGTACATATGCATATCATAACTAGCTAATCTGGGCAACATATAGGCTAAAACTCAATTCGGAAACCAGAATTTTACACGCGTGGGAAGCCGCAGGCTGATTAGACTTTCGACAAGAGAATGTTTTTCTTTGTTTTTCGGACTTGAAAAGAGGTCGTGGTCGCGTTGGGGCGTCCGCATCGTTTTAGTAAAGGCGGACACAGCTCTCCACACAATCACCCGCCATATCTACCTATTGATAGACTGTCAAAAACTATTTTTTTTGGAGGGAAAATCATATGATGTCTCATCACGCTCTGGGTAGAGCAGAAGGGAGTGTCAGACTTATTTATTTATTTAAACTTTATGTACAATAGTGGTACATGGACGGACTTAATGCAACAAGGCATTCTCTACCAGTCAAACGTTGGATTAAAAAGACCCTGTTTCTTCAACCGCCCATGTTCCGTTAGAACATTCTCACAAACCCCGGCATGATCTAGAGCAGATAAGGGGCAGATTATGACTGCGGATTTCACTTGGTCTTCCAGTGTATAAGTGACCAGCCGCACTGTGAAGTTGACACTCCGCTTGAGACTTGTTCAAAGTAGTTACTGCAGTATTGGCGACTGTGCTAGAAGAACTTTCCCGATCGCCAAATCCTACGGTTAACCCGGTAAGCCCAATCCGATATCCCAAACTTGACTCGTTACCTTTACAACACTTCTCTTTTTTTTTCTAAATCTACTTTGTGTCCCTCTGCTGAACAAAGACCTTTTAAAAATTTGGACCATGTTTGCCCCGCGAACATGATAATCGCGGGGCATTTCGAATTACTTAGCATATTCTTAATTCGAATTTGTCTCAAGCAAGCGAGCGATTGATAACCTTATGGGTATTTAGTCCGAATTTTCTATAGATAATTTTAATTCAGAATCTGCTAATCAGTATCTTTTAAGTAATCAGAAATGGTTTAATTTCTTTAGAGATAAGGCTTTAAGAACCATAAAACACGATATTTCAAATTCATTTACAATTTGTCAGATGATTAGATTCGACAAAACAATATTTTAAAGTGGTTCTTGTTATTTCATGTGCGAACTGCAATGGATTCATATAAAAGTTACCAAAAGTAGGTTAAATTTTACAACTTTAGTTCCTACTAACAAATTTTTTGTTTAAATACAAGTTTAACAGTATAGAAAATGAATCATGTGTTGTTGTTGGCAAGAATATCTTACTAATATTATAAATGCGAAAGTATGAGAGGATGAATGGATGGATGTTTGTTACTCTTTAATTCAGAAACTACTTAACGGATCTGAATGAAATTTAGTATGCAGTTAGTTGAAATCCTGGAATAGTTACCACATAGGCTATTCATCACAGAATTTCTAAGTAGTCGGGATTCATACAGGAAAACTCTTCTACATGAAGGAAGGCCCGGGCAGAAGCTAGTTCTTAATAAATTTGGTCCAAATTTATTATGCTTAACTCCACTCAATGTTGCAGGTATAAAATCATTAAGTGTACAGGTGACAGGGCATGCGGAGGAAGATAGAAGGTGGGACATTGTCTGTAGAGAAATGCCACATATACACTTGATATCTGAGATGTCTGTGAATGCCCATTTGTGGAGATTGTATTTGCTATGGCTGACTTGGATTCACTGTCAGTTACCAGGCATTTACTTTTAAATGTTAATTATGTAACTTTCTAAGCTAAAGTCCACTGATTTTGCAATCATTTGTAAGCTGCTTACAAATAATTGCAAAATCAGTGCACTTTAATGTGAATGATACTGTCAGAGCTTCAATGAAGTAATATTATGCAGTTGAACTAATAATATTGCATAACTTAGTTTTTGTTTACATTATCTTTGTTAAGTTGCATTTTCTGATGAGTGTATTTTGTTACTCTTGTTTCCTGGTATTTTGTGAATTATATCCATAATAACAATGTGAATACAAATGTGAACTAAGGGGAGTTAGATATTCCCTGTCCTTAATTTTGTAAGAATTAGTCACTAGAAGTAGCTCTTGTGAACTTTATCAGCATAAAACCATAACCCTCCTTCTTTTGCGGTTGGGTAAATAGTAGCCTATAACTTTCCTCAAGGTTCAAGTTACATCCATACCAAATTTCATCCAAATCTACACAGTACTTTAGAGCATTTAAACATACAAACAAACTTTTCCACTTTATAATATTAGTATAGATATAGATTCTCCCATGTCAACTTTATGCTACCATTCAGACATTTTTGTTAGATATTATTCATTACACAATCATTTAGAAATAAGTTTAAAGTTACATAAATCATGTCTGAGCTTGAAATCTAGCTTGTTTTGGCTTACACTTCCAAAATCTAAGTAAATTCTAAAGGAGTGTTCAGTAGTCTTACATTTTATCAATTAAATTAAAATGACGACTTTTAAAATTATTTGCAAGGTTTTTCATGTGAAATTACCAATTGGTATCATCCACTATCTTGAGACATTTTATATTTGCCAATATTGAATATTTATATAAAAAAATAGTGGTTGTTCAGTTGTCAAAATTAGACCACATTAAATTTAAATATGCAGTTTGACTGATATTTCAAAATCATTAATCTAATCATCATATCAATCATCAATCAATCATCTAATCATTAATCTTTCTGTGCTCTATCTTTATATAAACTATGACTCTGCCAAAAGACAATGACCAAAAGCAACATCGCATTAAATAGAAGATTATGGCCATAAAAATATACTCATAAATCATAAAATATTTTTTTAGCCTCTCTTAGCTCATTTAGTTCAAATAGAATGTGGGGTTTAATATTTTGTATTAATTAGTTGTTTATTGGATTTTTTCATACTTTTTAAATGGCGGATAGTTGTAAAAGCAGTGTTGCCAATTTTAAAAACCTCCCCTATATTTGGTCTTAAAATAATTTAAACTATAACATTTTTCCTTAATATTTTTTTACTGTTGATAGGCTTGCGTTTGACCGCCATCTCACCTGATGTAAAGCGATGATGTAGTCGAAGATGAAGCACGCTTACCTAGAAGTAATCTATTCACTCTTGACTTAAAGACCCCCAGGACCCTGGTTATAGCTATCAGGAAACACATACTCGGGCAGAGAATTCTTCTCCTTAGCTGTACCTACGCATAATAAAACAATTCCCAAAACGTTTTGTGCATATGAGTTGGATGTCTGGATGGATGTCCACCATGTAACGATGGCGCAGCGCCGTTTGACTATTTCTTTTTGTATTTTATCATAATTAAAATACGGTATTTTTGTTAATTACGCCTTTAAATAATATTTATTATTTTACTAACTAAATATTTCTTTGGTTGACTAATCACTTACAGTCAGGCTAATTTAGATTACTTGTTGGTAACACTATCACCAAATGCCAATGTGAAAGGTGAACTGTCACAACTGAAAAAATTCTTTTAAACTTGGAAATGTTTTTATTTTACATAGTGTATTACATTCTTTTTGTAATCGACCATAGAGCAGGCTAATCGATCAAGAATTGTTGTGATGTGTCGACTGTCGATGGGTGGTGGAAGTTGCAAATGGGTGCATAAAACGCGTTTATAAATTATTTCACCAAGAATACTTCAACCGTACATCGAGACACCTGATGTTAGATTTTAATATACCATGTGCACTTCTCAATAAGTTCCATGCACCAATAAATGTGGATGACCGACCTGATGCTCAAAAGTTCCTGGAAATAGCTAAAGCTAGATTAAAAAGAAGAAATTATTTGGGAGAGTACATTCAACATGAAAATATGAATATCCATTCATATTTTGAGGAGAGCAATTTTCTTAACTATAGATGCCAAACATCCTCATTTAGATACATTTACAAAACTGTTACTACATAATGAGGATGACAGTAGCTCTAGGGTCGTATCGTATCCGATTAAACAGGCACGGTCATATTATGGGTAGCGTGTTTGTAGGAACGAAAAATACGAAATTGAAGTAGCAAATAGCATTGAGGATGAATTGCCGTTGGTATTGGGAACGGATAAGTATTTAGTAAGGGGAAGAATTAAGTCACGAAATATTAGCAGTAAGGTGTACTACGCCTACATTTTAGTAAATAGGGCTATAAGTAACTCAGTGGCTGATATTACCAGTTATTATTACAATTGTTTGGTGCGTAATCTGCTGTGCTTACATTATGAACATTTTGTGGTATCTAATTTGGGCTCGATTTAGGTTTGTTGAGCCGCCGGCTCCGTTTTTAGACGACATATTTTATGAATACTTTACAAGCATTTTTATTCTATTTCCTATAAGTACCTATAAACCTATATAACTACATATATGAAATATTATTATTATTTAGGATCATTAATTGGTTTCTTGAAACCGTTTTCTGTTGTTTTATGTGCATTTAAATCATACTGTTGTAAAAGACTGATTTTTTTAGTGAAAAGTTTGTTACAAAACTAACCTCAAACCTGAACAGAAAATCTATGAAGAACAAAAACCTTAAAAAATAAAAGAATAATTTTTATTTCCTTTGAAAGTACGACATCACCCCTCTTTTATATTCAATTTATGATGTCATACAAAATATTTGGATGCGCAACCACGGTTAGAAGAACATTGGGCATTCTCTTTTCATACTCCTGTATCTGCACAACTTTCGTAAAGGGGGATTAATCTATTAGTTAGTATGTAATGGGGTAAATCTCCAGAAGTAATGATTCCAAAATTCTTTTCATGGGTAGTAAGGTGCCTTATTTGTGAGTGCTGTAATTTTTTTCGAAAGTCACGTGCGAAGTGCTAGTACCTACATAGATTACTAAGCTACTTCTGTGTAAAGAGCAAGAGGGAGCAACTTTTGACAATTTCTGTTACAATACATACATTATTCTATTGACTGTTTTGTCAGTTGCTGTAAATACATAATTAGATACTGATATTTCCCAGTATATTTATGATTTGAGTACAGCTCCTTATTCCAGATGCAGTGAATCAACTAAAGAGAACCAAAACCTCAAAATGGATACCCTACATAGAGCTATTCGATATAAAGAGTCAATCTTGATGGTGACTTCATTCTGCATGACTAAATCTGGCAACACTTCGGTTCTAGCAGAAGAAAATCATTTGAATTGAGAAACTGAACTGATCAAACTGTACTTTAAATTCTGACCTCATTCATCATTAGAGCTTAGAATGTTGCCATTCAGTAACAGTAGGTAAGTCATAAACTCTGATATTTGTTGTTATTATACCAAATACCTGTGTGGTCTGTAAATTATTGAATACCAGGCAAATAAATGAATCTATCTCTACCAATGTGAAGACTTTTTAAGGCAATACCACACTATGAAAATGAAAATTTCAGTAACCATCCTCATAAAAATGTTTTCTACTTTTTTGTGCACCTACCATGTTATCTCTTCAACGCTTTTGGTTGACTGGTAGAGAGTGCCTAATGTTAATGCACTCTCTACCAGTCAACTTTACACCATTGTGTTGCATAAAGTTTAAATAATTAATTTAATAATACAACTTTCTGATTTAGTTTATGATGAGCAATTAAACTAAATTCTGATGAGACATTGTGCATAGAATCTAGACGTGATTGTCTCAGTAGTGTAGAAATTAGTATTAAGCAATAGATGGTTTATTCACATCGGAAGTGAAAGCAGGCTTTCATGACAATTGTAATGTTGAGTGCAAAAGGGGATTATAACAATTCTAGTGAAAAACCTATGTTTTTGTGAGTAACAAAAAAACTGAAGTTTATTTTTATAAATAAGGCTTTCAACCACCATTTTGTTTTAGGAGCCTGGTTGTCAGCCTTATGCCCGTTTTCACCAACGTCTCCTAAGTTTACGGGATCCCCTAAACATGGTTAGGGGACCGTTAAAAGATGGTTTCTGTTTCACCATCTGTTAGGGGTCAACTAAACGTTAAAAGGTCCCCTAAATTTAGGTAGTCGAAATTTCGGCCCATAAACCGGCACTTACGTAAATGATCGTTTATGCAACAAAGATGGATAGTGATTTATTTGATTTTTTAGAGAATTTAGAAACTGTTTCAACTATATTCGACGTAAATAATAGCCGTAGACCAAAAATATATAGAAAACGACCAAATTATTTCGAAAGTTTTGATGAAATTGACTTTTTTCGGAGATATAGGTTATGTAAATCTTCAGTGTTGTATTTATTGGAAAAGATTGAACACGCCTTGGAATTTCCTGATAATAGGTGAGTACCTACTAATCACAAGTATTTCTATGTAGCCCATAAAATAAATTAAACCTAAATACCTATGCGCATGGTATTTATTTTTGTTTAGTCGGCGATATGGCAATGCTTTTGTTTGTGTTCAATGTTTAATAATACCTACACTTGTATAATACCTATGAATGGTGTCCTTATTTTATATATATAATAAATTTTATTTTATTCCAGAAATAATTCTATATCTCCAATAAATCAATTACTAATAGCATTGAGGTTTTACGCTACGGGTAATCATTTGTTGGCTGTGGCAGACATGGGTGGGATCAGTGTGGCTACTTGCAGTCGAATAATAAAAAGAGTGTCTGCAGCAATTGTTACCCTACGTCCAGAGTTTGTCAAATTACCTAATATAAGTGAGGAGCAAGAAAAAGTGAAGATGGAATTTTATAACATTGCAAGGTTCCCTAATGTTCTTGGATGTATTGATTGTACACATGTGAAAATTCAATCACCAGGTGAAACTGCAACCCTCTATATTAGTAAACTGTACTGTACTTAAACTGTAGGTAGGTACCTATTTAATATAATGCGATGATTTGTATGTATTTTTTAAGGTGGAGATGATGCAGAGCTGTTTAGAAACAGGAAGGGATACATGTCCATAAATGTTCAAACAGTAGCATCAGCCAATTTATTAATAAGAGATGTTGTGGCACGCTGGCCAGGTTCAACACATGACTCTGCTATTTATCAAAATAGCAATACATATAGAAAATTTGAAAGAGGAGACTATGCTGACAGCTATTTACTGGGTGACAGTGGATACCCATTGAAGGTAAAATAGTTTAGCAATCAGGTAAAATATAGCTCAAGTGCGAGTTAGTGCATAATAGGAAGATATAGAAATAAATAATGCTATCTAAGTATAGTAATTAATTTATTTAAAAAATACAATGTCTCTTCCTAGTCACTCTTTGGCAGACCAAATAAATTCATCAGATTGAAGTTTCCACCTGTAAAGTAAATGATAATATTATGGACTTAAAATAGCAAAGATTTTTTTTTCAGAATCATCTGTTGACTCCTTATTTAAATCCTACAACAAGAGGACAGCAAAAATACAATGAGGCTCATATAAAAACTAGGAATGTGGTGGAAAGGCAGTATGGAGTCTTAAAACGACGTTTTCCTGTCTTAGCCATTGGTATAAGATTGGAATTAAAAAATGCTATCAATGTTATTATTGCGTGTTGTGTCTTACACAACATGTGTATTTTAAGAAATGAAGATGAGCCAGTTAATGAAAATATTGTTCCAAATATAGAAGAACTAATTTCAAATGGCCAGATAACTAATGTCACAACCAATATCACATCCCAGAACACATATGGGCTTCGAAGACTACAAATTACAAATTATTTTGATAACTTGTTACATGTAATAAATTAATGTACTATTATAATTGAGGTTGTTAATAAATGTTAACATACCTTTTATTTGATTTAATACTTCTATTTTTATTTCAAGATCTTTTCTCGCAGATTCTAGTTGTAATTTATACAGGCTTCTTTTAAATTCGGTTTCTTCTTCCAATAATTTTTTTTTCATGTCTTCGATTTCATTTTTTTTATTATTTATTCCTTGAAATCCTGTACACAAGGTAGCCACAACTTCTGACTGTGGATGACTTTGTTCTTTCAGTATAGGCCTACGCCTTTTCCAAAGAGGTGTTGCAATCTTTGAACATGCTGGTGTGTTTGTTACCTTATTTTCATCTTCCTTCACTTCATTTATTGACTTGTCCTGAAAACAATCAAATCATATTAAAGTACTCCCAAGAAATTATTTTCTTTGTGTAATAAGTTATTTAACTGTATGTACCAGAGCTCTGTGACTTTGTTTGTATCGAATTAACATAAGTAGGCTGGCTGAGCTATCTTGCTGGTCAAGATCAGATTAGCTTCAGCAGTTTATTAAATGAAAAGGTAAAGTAACAAACAAACAAACAAAAAGATAGATAAGTCCTTTCACAATTTATTACCTTAGTACAGTATAAAGATTGCCTAGGGCAATATAATTAAAGTCTATAAATAATTTATCTGCCAGTACTTACGGTAACTAGTTCAGCATCTAAAATTATAGTCTGCGATTCTTCATTGATTAATTCTAAATCTGTGACATTTGTATTTATTGGTATGGTGATAACTGAATCCGAGTCTAAAACATCAGCAATACCACTGCAACCTCGACCCATTAAATCGCAGACTTGTTCCAGTATTGGGTCTGTTTTTAGAGTTGATGGTCCTCCACCTGTTCCAATAGTACAACTCCTGTTTCTTGAGTTGTACAGTTTTGCTTCACTTTTCATTTTCTCCCAGACTCTTATGAGAGCATCTTTACTCCTAAGATAAAAAATAGATGGGTATAGTTGCACATGTGTTAATTTTCATATTGATAAAATATGGCATGATGGTTTTAATTTAATTGTTAACTAACCTGTACATATTTCCCGTTGAATTATATTGGGCGCAGAGGTTTATCCAAGCCTCGTTCTTAGCTTGGTTAGTTGTACCGTCTGTTCTTTTATTTAAAATGATGTTTCTGTATGCATAAACCAATTTCACCAACTTGTCTTTCTCGTCCACTGTGAAATTTTGACTACGCTTCCTTTTTTCTGCCATTTTATTATATAATTACGATTGACGAATACAAAAGATTGAAGAAAAACTTAATCTGTATATTACTTTACTCTTTGAACTTAATAAAATAACACGCAGGCGATCGCAACAAACAATGAAACTATCCGTAGTATTATAGTACTCTATGAATGAAACCACGAACACAAACGAAAGAAGTGTCAAATACAAATATGACCACAGATTATACGCCAGTTTTGTAATGTATCCACAGAGTAAATATACAAGAAAATATTAAATTAATTAAAAATATGAATGAAATAATATTTATTATTGCTATCAAAACATGGTTTATTATAAACTGTATCTATTTGTGTGTATATTTTAGAGAATTTGATAAAAAACTATATTGTTTAAAAGTATCGATGAATTCAAAGACGAATCAGTCACTATTATCGAAAACAAAACGTCACATAGTTATGTGTCCCCTAGTTAGGTGATAAAAATGATGGTGAAACGAAATTTCATTTAGGGGCTAGTTTAGGGGAGCTTTTAAGTAAAGGATCCCATACTTAGGTGGTAGTATAGGGGATATTGGTGAAAACGGGCATTAGTAGTGCAAGGGAATGTGTCCCCCTCGTTTCTGAGGTATGCAACAAGAGTTCTGGTGTCAGACTGAATGAGTATGTGTGCACCCTCTAGTCATCCACTGACTGTTTATGGCTGCAAATACAGCATACATTTCTTTTAATATGTAATTCTTAGTGTTTCCACAAAATTCAGCAATACTGACAAGTTAAAGTTGAATGGTATGTCACGCAAACAGGCGATGACTTATAAATTAATGAATATAATAAGAAATCGTTAAATGTATACTATTTAATATTAATATAAGTAATAAATTAATAAAGTGGAAAAGTTTGTTTATTTGTTTTAAATGTGCTAATCCTCAACAATAAATGGGTAGATTTGGATGAAATATGGTACAGAAGTAGCTTGGAGCTTGAGGAAGGCTGTAGGTTACTTTTTATACCATTGCAAAAGAGGGGGTTATGTTTTGGTTGTAATAAAGTCCACAGTAGTAAAGCCTCTCGTGACTACTTGTAAGTCTAGTAAGTGTACAGAGGTATGTAGATTGCTAAACCCTTAATTAAATATGAGGTAAGCAAAGTATTTTGTACAGTGATTATATATAAAGTGATTTTGTACAGAAAATGTATGTCTTAGTACCAAATCTAATATGGAGACAAAAGACGAACATTTTCACATTTAGAGCCAAGGTTTGTCATCAATATCAATAACCTTAGCTTTTTTAAAGTGACCAATAGAGAACATGCAATTTACAGTTATAATAACAAATAGAAAGTACAGGTCTAGCAGACACAAGGTCGCAATGTGTTGCAAGTGCCTCCTAAGTGTAAAGAACCATGACTGTTCCCCCCAAACATAGTGAAAACAAAGAAATCAACAATGGTGGGCAGATGAAAAGATAGTAATACCGTATGGAAAGCGTGTGTTGTGTTTATAAACACCTGCGACCTATGAAGTAATGATGTAATTCACTATACGAGAGGTTAACATCTTTCCCACCAAAATATTGCATGGCAGAATACTATAAACTACTACGGCGACCTTTTTCAATACCCCAAAGCAACGTATACTAGATTAGTAAGTACATATAGAATGAATTAATACCTTTGGATTCTAAGGCTGGTGTATGTTTGGGATCCGTTGACACACTTGTCCCGCATCCCTGTTGTGACAGTTTCTTACAGTCGTATATGGTACGACGACGTTTAGCACCTTCGCCGGCATCTTCTAAGGTGCTGGAGCCACAGTAATCATCAACGAAATCGCGATTTTCACTAACTTTTACATGGGTAACTCTCGCTTCGTTCGACGACGCCATTGTCCGACGACTAAAGATGTAATCACGTTAAAATAACCACCGTTCTTCAATTAAACATTGACGGAACTGATCAGTATTATCTTAACACCACGTATAGCTTTTACAAGCATATAGAATGATTAGAAACACATTGATTACGAATAAAAAACAACTTGCGACGCCATTTCTCGCTACCTCGCACTTTTTTTTAATTTTTTGTGCAATAGAACTTCGTACCTAATGTCATGCAAAGGCCAACGTTGCAGACAGCCTAGTTGCATTGGTAACTTTTAAAAATATGTTTAATTATATTAATTTGAAATAAAATAATCAATTAATATAATTTTATGTGACACTGTAGATATAAATTAATTAAATAACTCCAAATGTAAAATACTTTAATGAATTGACGCACACGCCCTCTATTATGGTTTTACACAAACTTCGTTATACTATGACTCATGAATGTTACTTTCACCACTAAAGTTTACAGAATGAACCGCTAGATGGCAAACCGCACATGGTATGAGCAAGGTATGAGTCATGGCGAAGGAATAAAAATGATTCAGGAAACTATGATTCATTTTACTAACTGTTTAGTTCTAACCACATTGAGCAATTACTTTGCTTCATATCAAAGCATTTTTTAGTCATATCTTAGTCCTAATTTTTCAAGTAGGTAGGTTTTATTTATCGTTCGCAGGTTTAGACAAGAAACAAAAAAAAAAGTCTAGGTATGCATAGGCAGTAGGTAGATATAAGTTATTTCACGTAGATACAATTGCAAATCTGCAGATACAGATAATATTCACTTAGCTACTAGAGTAGGTACCTACTATCTATCTACCTACTTATGTAGGTAGGTAGGTATCCGCTAGGTGGGTATATAGTATCTACATTATCAAGGACAAATTGAATGAAAACAATTACTTTATCTGCTTATTGTTATTTAAACATGCACAGGCGTACTATCTATACTCACTCATACGTGGTCCGACGGGTGGGGGCGGGTTACAGGGGACATGACCCCCCCTCCAAATCTACCCGTCAAATTGAAAAATCTAATACAAATAAAAAATGCTATTTTCTGCGCAGAGCGCGATGCATTTCGCACACTGAAGCGGCTCTTGCCCAATTTAGGAGGGCCAAACGCTACGCTAAGCAGAGATTGTGCGGCCTACGGAGCGCCTATGTGGGCACTGAATTTACAGCGGCGACCATCCCGCAAGCTGGTCGCGTCCCAGAATGACCCTCTGGGGCCATCTGGTGGCCCGGGATGACCCGGGGATACCACCCGATCCCCAGTGAGTCGCGAGCCTTTTTGCCAGTTTGCCGCCGTGGGAATTGGAGGTGGTATGCCTCCTGCGCTTGTACAATTGGCACGCAGAGGTGCTACGCCGCTGCCGGGGCAAATCGCAGCACGGCGAACAGAGCTCCGGCGGGATCCCACGGCGGCACGAAAAGAGTCATGGCTAGGCACGCCGCAATCGCGGCGATAAATCACCTTTTTGAGGAGTGTCTGGAAAGACGTCATAGCGTCCTCAGGTTCCGCCTGACGCTGATGCTTACTGGACTCGGCTCTTTCGGGAGGTACCTGTTTTGGATACAGAACCAACCAAAGAAGATCACCCGGAGGACCCGGTGGAGCACACGGTGGAAATAAGCCCCGCTTGGGCTGAATTTGGCCGTATCGTGGTTTTATAGTCTTTGGCCGTGCCCTTGCGACGGGCGCGAAAGATCGCCGCCTCTAATCGCCTAGAGGCGGCGATCTTTCGCGCCCGTCGCTGATTCAGACATTGGTGCGGACCGAACAGGAATGGGATGCAGTCGCTTCCTTCTGCGAAGCAACCATGCTAGCGAAGAAGGAGGCTGAATGCGTGAGGGAGAGGCCCACAGGAGTCTCCCCGGGCGTCGGGGATCGCAAGCCGATTTCCGGCCGCCGTAGGCGCGGGCTTGCAGGTGGTAAGCTGTGGTAGCCCACCGTCTGGTTAGGATAGTCTGCTATCACCTAAATTGCCGGCCACAGACAAAGATTTCAAAAACCCCCCAAACTAAAATCGTAATTTTTTACCGGACGCCGTAGAAAAATATATTTTCGAAGTTCAAAACAAAACCAACGACGTTACTTATGGTTTTTATTTAGTGATAACATTATAGAGCTCTATATTTTTTAACCCTTTCAGACCGAGTGTGCACATTTGAGGACAAAGTTTTTTGCCAAATAAATTACTAAAATAACTTTTTATGTAGCAAAAGACGTTTATCATCGTTTGAGCACATTATTCTTAAATAAAAACGTTACTAGTAGCGATATCTATTGCCATTTGCCACCTATGAGGTTTAATTCGCCGAGTTTGACCAGTGTTTGATAAACTTTTGAAGTGAGAAGGTAAGTGATTTATTTTATTTCAAAATCTCAAGTTTTTGGTGTAAATACTGAGTGCAAAAATGTTTTTAAGTTATTAAGCGGTTTATACATGAATGATAATGTGTTTTGTATACAAATATCAAATGTTTTATACAATTAATCTCATTAATTCGTTATGTCCACAAATCTGGACATGCGGCTTTAACTACTTTTTACGAAATATTCAATAGGGTGCAGTAGTTGAATAAAATGCATTTTTTGATACATGTTATTTTACGGTCATTTATTTTACAAAAGATTCTCAGAAATGTATTTTACGTTTTCAGGTAATTGTATTTCCAAAAATGTTCGATCCAGACGCCTTGGATGTTCTACGTAATGGAAATCTGTCGGACTTGGACTTATCTTCGGATGATGAGGATACGACTGCTTATAATTATGCCCAAAATACAAGACCTGTTCGATTAGGTGCCGATGTAGTGAACCAAAACCAAAGAGAGTACCACCCCACCTGACTCTGAAAACGAGGAAACTTCTGTCGATGATGAAGCAGAGCCAGACGTTGAGACAGCACAGCCTTCGATTAGTGGAGAGGCTTTTGACTATCTGACACCTAAACAGAACATAAAATGGAGACACAGATAGCTAGAAAATACAATACCCATAGATTGGTTTCTACCAATAGCTGTTGATACCGTTGTGCAAGCTCCAATTGATTACTACAACAAATATATTCCAGAAGAATGATTTCGGTTGATGGCTGATATGACAGATTTATATGCAGTGCAGTCAGGAAAACCCAAGTTTCACATCCAGTAGATAACACTCAAATGCCTCAAAATTGCAATGATTTGTTTTACAAAGTGCGACCAATCTATGACGCTGTCAGGAGCCGCCGCCTGGAATTGCCTTTAGAAAGAGAATTATGCGTCGATGAACAAATAATTCCTTTTACAGGAAAGCATGCTACCAAACAACATGTAAAAGGTAAATCTTGCCCATGGGGTATCAAACTTTTCTTTTTGTGTGAGAAAAATGGTCGTGCGTTTGATTTTATAATTTATCAAAGTTCAACTCCAGAATTAGATCAAAATTTGATAAAGAAAGTGGGTTTGGAGAGAATAGTGGCTATGAACTATACTGCAATAATTACTTCTCATCCTACCACATGCTGCAAATTCTCTAACAAAAAGGGATAATGTCCACTTGTACAGCTCGTGTAAACAGATTTGCGAAGCCTCCGGTGCTGAGTGATGCACAAATCAACAAAAAACCAAGAGGGTTTTCTGAAGAAATTTGTAGTACTGATGGTGATGTTACTGTGGTCATATGGTTAGATAACAAGTCAGCTCATTTAGCATCAAACTTTATTGGTATAGGAGGACGTGGTAAAGAGATGCTCTAAAAAAGATAAAACGTTTGTTGATATAGAGAGACCTGAAATTGTGAAGAAGTATAACCATGAAATGGAAGGGGTGGATTTGCTGGATCAACTCATGAGCTATTATAGAACCTTTATAAAATCGAAGAAGTGGACGTTGCGAATGATCTTTCACGCTTTGGATCTGGCGGTTGTTCAAGCCTTTCGAGAATACGACATCGACAATGATTTGCTCGCAATCCCCAAGAATAAACGGCTGACTCTTCTTTAGTTTCGTAGACGATTATCTGAAAGTCTGGTTTTGCGCAAGAAGATGACGGTTGCAAAAAGAGGTCGTCCAAGCAGCAACAGCCCTTTGCTAGAGATAATTCCGAGAAAACCAGGAGAAGTGCGTCCCGCTGCTGAAATAGCTCGCGATGGTGTAGGTCATTTCCCTGCCCATGAGGGGGCTGGAATGCGATGTAAGCTGCCAGGATGCACGGGAAAGTCACGCATAATGTGCATAAAATGTAAAGTGCATCTATGCCTAACCAAAGATAAAAATTGTTTTCTCTCTTTTCATACATAAATGTTCCTAATAAGTACTAGTGGAAGATTTTATATTTCGTTGAATTAGATACATAGTTTGATTTGTTATTAGTGCGTACTAATAACAAATTATTATTTCTTAAAATTAATCTATGATTTTTGTTCTAATTTCATACATTTGTTAATGAATATTTCACTTTAAATACTGCTTACTATACTACTTTTATTGATTCGTTCAATACCCCATATATTGCTATTTACAATCATATAAGCCGGATGTCCAGTTTTGTGCAAATAAACAAAAACTCGATTTTCGCGAAAAGTTTTCCACTAAATGCCATTTTTTCACACCGACCTCATCAAGTGTTGCTTAACCTAAACGATCGACTAGTGCGACTATTATTATGTATTTAGCCATGAGATCCACAACCACTATGTAAGCATACCTACGTAAGCTCAATGTAAAATAACAGGTTTAAAAAATCAGTTACTCATTAAGGCTGCGATTCCACCAGAGATGTGCGAGGATGCGTAGCGAGGGATGTGTTTGTGAAGAACCAATAGAATCGCTTCATTTACCTCGCCTCGGTCAGCACAGGTCTAGTGGAAACGGCTCAGCGGAGCTAGATTTTTGCGCATACGAAACAAGCGAGGGATGTGTGCGAGGGATGTGTGCGAGAGATGTGTTGCGAGGGATGTGTTGCGAGGAAGAGTGAACTGTAAACTAGCTCGCTCTCCTATCATAGACCTCATCTTGCGCCTACCATCAAGGCTCAAAATCAAGAGGGGGCTCATCCAAAATACAAACAAATATTGGCCTATTGTCAGTATAACAGTATTAATGTATTTAGTATTAAGGTTAACTTGTGTTTCTCAGAATAAGTGACATGTATTCATTTTGAGAAATAAATGTCTTAAACCGTATCTATACTAATATTATAAAGCGTAAAAGTTTGTTTGTTTGTTTGCTTGAACGCGCTAATCTTCGAAAGTACTGGGTGGATTTGGATGCAATTTGGTATGGAAGTAGCTTGAAGCTTTAGGAAGGTTATAGGCTTTACGCGACTGCAAAAAGGATAGTTATGTTTTTACCGTGATAGAATCCACGGGAGCGAAGCCCCGCGTGAGTGCTAGTGTATCAATAAGACGGCAACCCCTATAACATACTTGCTAATCGTAGAGATAGAGACAATAGTCACGAAGTGTCTTAGAGCAAGCGAGAAGATGGCTGTGTATCCAGAGGGCAAAATTAATCACATTGGAATACTATACAAGTCTGTATATTCATAAAATCATATTTTTCCTTAATCAAATTCGCTTGTATACACAGTAAAGACACGAAAAAAGCGTTGTTTAAAATAACATTAGCGAACAATAACAACACAATCAAACAAAATGGCTGCCAGGCACGCGTAAACGTGCTATAGTGCCAAATAATACATATTAGAAACAATTATTTAACCTACGTAGCAGAGCGAGGCTATGTTTGCGATTCTATAATGATATATGTGCATAACTACACGTAGTGACGTTTGTGAGGAGCTTAGGACTTTGGGAGACTTGCTTTATGTGGTAGGCGTCGAGCCACTGCTATAGAATTATTAAGTAGTTTATTAAATATGGCGGTAAAGTATTTTCATGGCATTGGTTAGGTATTATGAGTCCGACTTGCCGATTTCAGGTAGTGGGTTCGAACCTAGTCTGACACATTACATACCGACGGTTAAAAGGAAATAGGGTATAAGCGACAAGAAAAGAAATGTTCAGGAGAGCCGTTCAAAGTTTAGAATTTTAGAAAAACTGATGTATTTTTTTATTAAAACATCGTGAAAACTAAAACAATTTTTAATTTTCCAATCGGGAAATATGGCAAAATAAAAGATAATAGAACACAAGAAACAGTCGGCTTCCAAAACAATACCAGTCCAAAATGTCGCATATACCCTATTTCCTTTTAACCGTCGATACTTACTTTGTATAATTGATATCACTAAAACTGTACTCAAAACGGTAAAGGAAAACATCGTTAGGGATCCGGCACGTCTTAGGACCACAAATTCAAAGGCATGTGACATCTACCAATCCACACTGGACCCACTGGGGTTTTACAAACTTTTGTTCATTATTAATCACCTTTTAAGGATCCTATTGATGGAATATAGGCATCCTATTTGCAGTAGGTATCTAATGTGATTGCGATGAAGGTGCTATTTCAATTGAAGCTTATGCCCAGAACAGAGACTCTGGCTGGGTGTCATAAGTCATAGATATGCCGATATCCTTATAATGTTGCGATATCCTCATTCTCATTTGGTGGGTTTGGTAGTCAAATATTTATCTTCATACTTATCTATTTCCGGATTTAAACTAACATTTCTTGCCATCAGCCTTAAGAGCTTGGTTGGACTTGGCTTATTGATATACATTCATATTTTTCTTACAATAATATTGCATTCTTGTTTCAGTTAATCAACACTATGTCCAATTATATCCTGCATCGTTTCAATCATAAGGAAAGAAACATTATTCAAAAGAACGAGTAATCAATATCAATGGATGCTAGACCAGACATCCACACAGACACACATTACGTCATGTTACGTAAGCTACCTACATAGCTCGTAAAATTGGAGTTCATTAGTAGTCACTAGACAGTCTGAGATTCGATGCCCGCCTGTTGAAATTTGTATGCTATAAACACAACAATATGACCCTGAATTGTACAATTTGCAAATCTCATTTTTTTTCGCCGATGTAACTGATTTTGTTGAATGAATGCGGGTTTATGACATGGTTTTTACGGCTGACAAAGCTTAACTAAGTAAGGAAGGAAGCTGTCTCAGATGTAGCTTGTTTTCTTATTTTTTGAGGGAATAATCATCAAATTACTCCTCTCGCTTTAGGTGGAGGAGTAATAGAAGAAGAGGGACACTCTCTTTGTTAGACTTCTACTGACTAAAGCCACCCTGTACCTTCAGTTGGCTTTATGTTCCGAGGCCGCGGTAGGTAACTGCCACATACAATCACCTTCTTGAGGGCATTGGCAAAGGGACGTGCTATAAGTCGGACTGATAATTAAAAAGATCAATTTTTTTATTTTTATTAAACAAACTTTTGACTTTGACATCATTCTCGTGGAAAGCGAATTTTCTCGGAATATAAAGTAGCCTGCTGTGTTATTCTAGGTAGTAGGTATACTATTGACATGCTAGCGAAGTAGGAGGCTGAACGCGTGAGGGAGAGTTATCTTCCTCACTCCCCAGCCGCCGCGGAAGAGGCCCCGGGCGTCGTCTCCGGCCACTGTAGACGCGGGTCTGCGGACGGCGATCAGGGGTAGCTCACCGTCCGGTAAGAACCAGACACGGGTCGGCAGCGAGTCGTGTTCCGCGCGCGCCTCAAAGAGCAGTCAGCAGCATTGATGGGGCCCGATAGGGCTATTTCCTTACGGGGTTGCGGAAATAGTTCTGCCGAGACACCGCGGCTCCGGAATGCAAGGTTTTTACTCAGTAGAAGTCTGACACTCCCTTCCACTTCACCCACAGCGGGAGAAGTCATATGATGATTTTCTGAAGAGGTCGAGAAGGTATCGTTGAAAAGCTTCAGGCAATTTGCAGTTAATTATCTGGCATTTTGCTGAACTAGGCCTATTTGGTACAGCCGTGAGGCACACACAATGCTGTTTTATTTAATGAAGTTTTTGTTCTAGTTTTATTTCATTAAGTTTTTGTTTTATTTTTTGTGTATTTATTGTGTGCCTTTACGTTTGGGTGAAATAAAAATTATTTTGTTCTTTCTTTATTTCTTTTTAGGTTAATACTGTTATGTGTGGTAATACAAAATTACTGAAAGAAGAGCTATTGAAATTGGAAGTCCCTTATGGCAGTTTCTTTTGCCTGACAAAGACAGAGGTATCAAAAACATTACTTTTTACTCTGATAATTGTGGAAGGCAAAATAAAAAGACGTTGTGCGAAAGTTTGTGAAGATGAACCCAACTAGCAAAAAATAATCTTACAAATATCCCAAGACTATATTTTTTTCAGTCTTATATCACACTTATAGACATATATAAGTGTGGATTTGGGCACACTTAATAAGTATATTCACCCTTACAAAACTTTTGCTGATACTTTTATAAGGAAAAACAAACTTACAATTGACTTACAAGGGCATGCTTCAAGGGCAAATAACCTTAAAGTCCTCTTACTAATGCTATTTTACGTGTAATATCGCTTGTAGTCCTCTTTGTGATCTCCTAATAAGAGTGTAATCACAAACCGCCGTGAGCTAAAGATAAACTTTGCGAAAATAATAAAAAGTTGCGTAAAACTTAGGAATTATATTTTATTTCATTTTCCTATAAAACGCTAGTGTGTTTTTTCTCGACTGTGTAGTTTTTCTAGATTATTTAGAAATTTCAATAACAGTATTTTCACGGGCCTTTTCAAAAATGCCCTGAACTCAACGTCAACTCGAAACGGGGCGACAGGATTGATTGTAAACATCATGAGAAAAATCATAAAAAATATCTATCCCATGCAGTTTGAAAATTATGGGCATTTAAGAAAAATCTAAAAATTTGGTCAAACTGTAACCATTTTTCGGTTATTGTGGTACTACCAACGAATTAGGAACATTCCTACTTCATTGGGTAATACTCTTTAATAAGTCTTAGGTGACATAAGTCACACTTTTAAAATACTAGTTACAGAAGTCTAATAAAACACTTAGTATAGACACTTCTAAGATTGAATGTACTTACAAAATGTATTTATAAGTTTTAATTAAGAAGGCAATTAGACTTGTAAAAGACGCTTATAACGCCACTGCTCTTATTAATATTATATAACGTTTTCTTATATACTATATGTCTACAAGAATAATGTTACAAGTATGAATGCTCTTAAAACTTAAATAGACTTATAAAATAACACTATTAGAGTCTCCGGCTTAATCAGAACACATATAAACCTAACATGAAACCATAGCTCTTACAAGCTTTTGTTTGTAAGGGTACTAAGGGTGTCTGACTTAATCAGAACACGTATAAACCTTGTATGAAACCATAGCTATTACAAGCTTTTGTTTGTATGGGTATTTTGCAAGTTGGGAATGTATAGATGTATGTATGTTTATTACTGTTTCACGCAAAAACTACTATATGGATCTGACTGAACTAGATAGATAGATATACTCTTTATTGTACACCATAACAGAATTAAATAAAAACTACAATGGGTGTTACAATGGGCGGCTAAACTAACTAGCTGTAAACTAGCTGTGCTACGCGGTTTTAGCCGCGTCTTATTTTATGAATCGTAACCTATGTGTTATTCCCATGCTATATTACTCTCAAATGTTTCATCCAAATCCGTTCAGTCGTAACAAACATCCATACATCCATTCACACAAACTTTCACACTTATAATAATAGTAAGATTAGTAAGAACTGTAAGAAGTAAGTATTTATAAGATTATCTATAACTAGCTGACCCGGTAAACATTGTATTGCAATAATTTTTTGATGCTAGAACGTAAATACTACAAACGTAGACAGATAGATAGATTGAATATACCTTATTGTACACCAAAATTTAAACACACCTATTTAACAATATTGCTTATTCTATGGTAACAATGGCGGTCTTAACGCTGAAAGTAATGCAACATTTAGCAGTATCAATGTCATGCAATCCCGCAATCCGGATTACTTGTTCAAATATGTAGCTCAGATGAAGACATGAGCACTACGAATATTCCGCTCGTTCCAGATTCAAACCGCTCTCGTTGTCTCGACGACGCACTATGGAAAATAAAGGTCTGTTTCTGATTAAAAATCAATAACTTTTTTATTTCTGAATATTATGTTCTAAAATTTTGCACAAATATAGAATAGTGTATATATATGGCTTCAAATGGAATGTAATTTTTTATGACTGGATTTGAAACCATACATTAAAAAATAAAACAAATTCAAAATTATCAAAAATGTCCAATATTTATTTTTTAACAATGAATACTATTATTTTAATGTTTACAAAAACCAAATAACATATAGTACATCAAAATACAAATCAATTTAAATAATAAAAACATAAAAAATAAAAATGTTGTGGTTAAAATCGAACACAGATTAATTATTAATTAATTGTAATGTTTACTAAATTTTATGTTAAAAAAATTAATTCGTTCACTTTCAAAAGATCTAAGGTGTCTTCATCAAGTTCCTTCACGTTTTTAGTATATGGTTTTCTAATGCTGGTTATGTAAGGATCTGAAGTATAAAGAAGAGTATGAAATACATCCCCGTTTGTAGCGGATCTTGAGCATTTTCTAGCATGATGTAGACGAAATTTTTTATAATCCTTATTACGAGATTCTTGTGCATTTTCCGAAAGTTGACCAATAGGAAGTATTGCAAAATGCTTTATGACACTTTCTCCATGAATCAAAATTTTGTGAACTGAAGATGGCATGTAGTACCAGTCATAATTGCTCACATAGATCCTGGCAGTCTCCAGAGCATAACTGCCAAATTTTTCAGCATTAATAATATAATAATATTCCACAACTTTTTTCACACAACGCCATCTAGTCCCAAACTAAGCAGAGCTTGTGGTATGGATACTAGACAACTGATAAACATACATATATATTTCTAAATACATACATGTTATAGATAAATTACACCCAGACAAAGAACAAATGACCGTGCTCATCACACAAACATTTGTCCTAGGTGGGAATCGAACCCACGACCTTGCGCATAGCAGTCAGGGCCACTGACCACTATACCAACGGGCCTGTCAAATTATCATTACACCCGATGAAAGAGCTTGCAGAATTATGTGAAGTCGTTTAATCAAATTTATATCCACTCCTGTAATTACAGCAGAGCAGCTTGCATTGTGAAAAAATCTTCTGGCAGTATTACCGTCATTAGAATTACCACTTACTTGTCTTGGTTTGTCGACGATTAATCCTAGCTCTTCACGGAAACGCCTTTGTACCAGGGTTTTCTTCTCTTGCTTTAGTCGTTTCTTTTCTTCGCTTGTGGCTGACCATGTTTGGAAAGACAGATTATAGGAAATATATAAAATCATTTCCATACAACGAATCCAGGCGTGCAAAGTAGACAGTCCGTATTGATAAGAATCTTCATTTTCAGGCCTAGCAGTCACTTTAGTCAAATCGTTCATTTGGCGTGGAGTAGCTCCACATATTGTACATGTGGATCCCGAAGGCGTATCTGTTAATACCTGAGCCACTTTGCCATCTATCATTGTAAGAAAGAGATCATGCTTCACTTGCACTCCCTCACCTTCTTTGTTAATTAATGATGGACCCAAAGAATTTATTTGACCTTTTATTTCATCCACAACAGCTTTAGTTTTCTCGGGAGTTTCTTTGCAAAATTCTATTAATATAGGCCGGCAAAAACGAACAGATGATGGTACCGGATTTTGCCAGACAACATCACCTGTTAGCTCGTTAATTAACTTAATAGGCACCAAAGAAGTGATAAATAAATTTGCATCAGAAATTAGTTCAGACTCTTCAGGCAGTTTCTGTTTGTACTGGCTTTGACCGGATGAGCCATCACAGCCCCATTTACTGTATAGAAGTAAGTTATTCAATCCATTCCTATACACTGAATCTATTTTCAATATTCTAGCTGCAGTGTGATCTAATAAATCTTGAAGTCTTAATATTTTTGCACTTGTGTATGTAATTTCTATAGCTGAAGATGGTGGATAGCAAGTAGTTTTAACTTCTTGCACTTTGTAATATGGTGGAAACACAAAACATTTTCGTTCGTTCGTTAAATTTCTCAAGTACAAATACTGTGCTTTCGTTAAATCATTAATCATTCATCCGTTAACATTTTTGTCTGCCTTGCTTCTTCTATGAGAATCGAGAATAAGGTCTTATTTTCAGTTTCAGCAAACCTTAATGTTTCCACAAGTTTAGCTTCTGTTCCTTCTCCTATCGAACGTAACCCTTGAAGATATGCATTATAGACGTGTTCAAATCCATATTCATTAAGTAACATTGTATTTTTTCTTCTTTTACTGGATTCTGACAAGTCTGGATAAGATTCGCACGGTCTCCCACGTTTTCCAGAAGAAGTAGATGGTGTGGAGACGGTTGTAACGTCTTCAGTGTTCGGTAAAGTTACTGAATATTCTGATTCTAACCAATTACTGTTTTTCATTAAAAAACTATCCTTTTTCCGTGAAGCTTCTGTCCATCGTTTATTAAAAGCGGGAATAATATGTCTTTGAAAATCACTGAGGATGAAACATAAGTTGTCTTCAGATACATGATAATTTTGTTTTAAAACTGTTGATAATGCCTCTAATGATTTTCCTCCTTCGATATACGAAAGTATTATTTCACGTTTAGAACACTTGAAAGTAGACATTTTGAAGAGTCAACAAAACACGTAGTTAGTTATATTGTATTCGTAACAATTACACTTCTGTTAATTCACCACTATTCTACTATATGAAATATGAGGGTAGTGTGCATCTTGTTGATTAATATTTTCACACGCAAAATGAGTGCAAAAAAAGATAAACGCCCTAATATCAATGATAAATTACAAAACTTATCATAAACTATTGATGTAAACACCAACATTTCAAACCGCAATAGATAGCGAGCGGTTTTCCGTTTTCTGACGCAAAACCGCAAATTTCCGCGGCTTTTTTTTATTTGCTTATGTTTATGGATAGCTAGGCTACAAATCAACATTAAATGTAAAGCAGGGGTAAACGTGGGCAACTGTCAAAAGTCTCGATGAACTTTAAAAAAACTTTTTTTTCACCATATATTATTTTGCAATTATTTTAAGGTAAATGTTAACATAATATTAAATACATATTAGTTGTTTCATATTCTTCAAAAGACGAGGTTTCCAGAAATATTTAATACATTATACCTTTTCCTGTAACGTATAACAATAAAATCAATTTGAAAGTGATGAAATATAATATGTATAATTTTTTTGATATTATAGTCTAGTTTGGTCCTTAAATTATTGATTAAAATAAAAAAGCATGGCAGTAGCGACATTGACAAAAACCATTTTTAATCAGCAGTTGTTCTACGATTTTCCACAGTGCGACGGCGACGTGGTCCTACCACGGCATTCAGGGATGTTTCAAATAATGCCTGCTGGCAATAAATACTTTTTCTTTCTTCTTCCTAATATAAATTGTGCCAAAAAAAATCTAGTGAACCTACCAAATTATATACACAATAAATCAAGTCATTTCGGAGGAGTTCGATAAAAACCATGTGACACGAGATTTTTATGTATTAGATTATTTATTTATGTACAACAGAATCTATAGTAACAATCAATAGAAGGAAATAACTAGTTACTAGGCGTTTATCTCGTTATTGAGTTATTTTCAATATTGTTACACGTTTTCGCGTCTTCATATTGATCGATAACGTTAATTTTTTGCGATATGTTTCATGTTGTTTCTATCATCATTATTATTAGGGGAGGGAGAGGGAATGGCGTTCACTTAAGGAAAATACGCCGTTTTTTTTTAAATATTAATTTTACTTCAAAATTTTAAAACATAACATGTTCTTTAACTATTCTGTAATCAACATTTTAACACCAAACGTATTTATCTTTCACTCATAAGAATTAGGAAACTGTTAAAAAAAAAACTACAGGTTTGAGCGCCATTATCCCTTACCTTGGGTAATGCAGCTCAGGGAAGGGGTCATGAAGCTCAAACATATTTTCGGAAAAATATTTATTAAGAATTGAAACATTGAAGCGTGACTTCAACCTTAAATAATTAAATTAAATCCTACAATCACAAATTAGCATCAATTAGCTTTATATAATTTAAAAAAATATGGTTATTACCTTCAATACCAAATTAATTTCAATTATTTTTTTTTTTTTTTTTCCACAACTTTTCACACAACGCCATCTAGTCCCAAACTAAGCAGAGCTTGTGATATGGATACTAGACAACTGATAAACATACATATATATTTTCTAAATACATACATATTATAGATAAATTACACCCAGACAAAGAACAAATGACCGTGCTCATCACACAAACATTTGTCCTAGGTGGGAATCGAACCCACGACCTTGCGCATAGTAGTCAGGACCACTGACCACTATACCAACGGGCCTGTCAATTATTATAATTAGAGTTAATCAAAATAAGGGATAGTAAGTTTCTATCGTTGAGTACATGAACCTCATCCCATCCAGAACATACATATACACAGTCTGCATGCTGCATGTGGTACAGCGATACCACGTCTCGATATTTTATCCAAATTCTTCGCAAATAATGCATTTGTTGTAGTTTTAATCACCCATATTTATTTCGTAATCACTGTTGTCGTCACGAAGGTGCTCTTCATCTTCATTCTCTGAAGAACTCACTTCGTTTGTATAATTTTAGTTTTTTATTCTTCTTTTCTATATCTAATTTTTTGGTCTTGATTTTTGTATGGTATGAAACGATATGTTAAATTTTATTACGAGTTTTCTTTTAGATAGATTTCTTCGATCGCAGTTTTAGTAGATTGAAGGGCTTCTCCGCTGCAAGCAGCTTTAGCGGTGGTTCGATTCTGGGCATGTCTATAAGAAATATAACAATAAGTGATTTAGGGGTAATGGCGCTCAGGTGAACGGTATAACCGGTACACACGGTCTTTTTTATTTAACATGTAGGTAATTAATAAACATTCATATACAATTATTCAAAATTGGTTACATTATCATAAAATACAATAGTTGTGTACCTAGAAAAGTGATATCAACAATTAAATAAGTATCGAAACACTGGACTTACCGACGAAAAGATCGAATCAAACATTAGATCAGCGCGGCCATATACGGAAAAACACACTTCATGGTCACATGCCGCGAGCTGACGGCTCGTATGCGTTGTAGCATGTTAGTGGTCGCGAAACCCCTGCTTCACCCGCCGCGGCGTGTTCCTATGTTCCATTTTGACAGAGTTACAGAGGTGAGCGCCATTACTCAGTGAGCGCCATTGCCCCTTCCTACCCTAAACATAAATAGGCAGCACTCGTAATTTTAACTCTATATGATTGACACTTCCCGTGACGCAAGGGGTGGATTTTACTTTGACCTCAGGCTAAGCATACTCCACCATTATTTATTATCTGCTTAGCCTTTTCTCGACTATGTTGGAGTCAGCTTACAGTCTAACTGGATGCAGCTGAGTCCTAGTGTTTCACATGGTGTTACTGCCTACCTGACCTCCATAACCCAGTAACTCGATGTCTACTCATTGGCAAGACTATGGTGTCAGGCTTCCGGCCTTGAATACTCGTAATAATTGTCAAAGATGAGAAATCAGACGCTGAGCACAGTCAAACAACCTGGCAATGCTGCCAGTCTAGTTTTCTTAAAGATTACTTATTTATTTATTTATGTACACACATGACACTTTTTTTTTATAGTTGATAGGCTTGTGTTTGACCATAATCTCAATGATGTGGTCGAAGATGGAGCACGTTTGCCTAGAAGTAACCTATTCACTCTTGACTTAAATACTCCCAGGTTATAACTATCAGGAAACACAGACTCCGGCAGGGAATTCCACTCCTTAGCCGTACGCACAATGAAAGTATTCCCAAAACGTTTCGTGAGTATGGGTGGGATGTCCACCATGTAACGATGGCGTATCGCCGTTTGTCTTGTAGTCTGATGATGGAACGGGCTTGGCGGAATAAGACTGTGCAATTCCATCGCACATTCCCCGAAATGTAACTTACAAAAGGAAAAAAACAGCACAAAGGTGCTGCTTATTTCCTAAGAAATTTCTTCCAGCAGACTTGCGACAGGAGAGTTGAAGAAGGGATGATAGACACCGTGTGTATAAATACTAATTACGATAAATAAAACATACTTAGCTAATAAACTAAATTATAATGATATAATAAATAAATATATACAGTTAAAATACATATTTATATTAATGCTATAAAAATATATACCTATAATAAATATATAAAATTACGGGATGTCAGATAGGAAATGATCAAAGATCAAAGATTGACCAGCTTTTTGAAAATACTAATGGATTTTAGCTTCGCGGATTTTAGCGGGAAGTGAGTTCCACAGTCGTACTGCATGAAACGAGAAGGAGTGGTAATAGAAACGGGTTTTATGGGATGGGAAATTGAGATGGAGTTTAAGGTTATTACATGATTAATACTGGTCTTTTTGGGCTACTGCTGGGTAAAGGCCTTCTTCAATTTCTTCACAGGCTCTCCGCCTTCCAATTCTTAAGGAAACCATCTAGGTCGTAACACCATATCCTTCACGATCTGCCACTGCCCCGTGTTGCTATGGCATCAATTCTGTGTCTTACTAACCTTGTCGGCAGACATGTCCTATTTAAGTTAAGCAGCCTTTTGAGACACAAAAGTAATTCATCTCTAACAATATTATAAAGAGGTAATGTTTGTAAATGAGTTTGTAGGAGTGTATCTGACCTGTAGCTGGGTAACACGAAATCCCTTGTCAAGACCAGTGTCAGACTGATGTAATGTCTGCCAGAACCAACGGCTCAACTTGTTTTCGGGGGCACGGAGGGATCTTGATATGGAATGATGGTTACTCATCTACGGATCGACTTCAGCGGGCGTTGCATTACCTTGAATATCGACCCGTGCAAGTGTGATTATTTACCCACAAGCTCCTCCTCCTCCGATAGAATGCTACGTTATCGCAGAGTAGGGCGTCCAATCCCGGAATACCGAGATCTCGGTATTGCGGGAACCCGCTTCATTTTACAATCCCGCGTGGTGCGGGATTATGGGCGCGGGATCCGCGGGATTTGCGGGACTGAAAAAAAGCATGCATACGACCTTTCGCGAGCGCAATCGCTCGGTGACTGGCCGCCGGCAGTGTTGCAAACAACGCGGGGGCCGATGTCACCCGTTTTTCACAGCTTAAGTAGTCTAATATAACCGAATTTCAGTCATTGGTAGCCGTATCAGTAAAGTTTTATATTTAGTATTTGTTACTGTTTTTTGTGAAGAAAAAACGGTGTAATTTGATTGATCTCATACTAATAGTAATACGTAAATAAATGTGGAGTTAGTTGATTAATTCATTGTTTTATTTGCCTTGTATAAATGGGAATATTTTCAATATGCGGGATTCCGCAAATACCGAGATCCCGCGGGATTGAAAATTCGTAGTCCCGCAAATACCGAGATTGAATTCAGACTGCGGGATTGGATGCCCTATCGCAGAGTGATATAGGCATAAATTGAACTCCTTAAGTTCTTAGTTAAGCTACACTATAATTGACAAATGCTTGCACTGTCTGGACAGGTCCGCTCAAATTTGTGTGGTTATTTCCTCAAAAGAGCACTACAGACATGAACCTGCATTATTTTCATGTGATTGGACCAATACACATTGTATGGAGTCCATACAATGTGTATTGGTCTTTTAAAGTCCATACTATGGACTTTAAAAGAGACGTTTGACCACCATCATCACTTACCATTAGGTGAGATGGTGGTCAAACGCGAGCCTATTATCAATAAAAAAAAGACGGTGACCTCTGAGTTTGTTTCGGTGTTTCTTCTCAGAGTAGTCAGTTAGGAAACACCGGCCTCATCTAGCTAAACTAAACGTGTAAAAGTGTTTGTGTGTGTACTTTTTCACGCGAGTGTAGCCGCGATCAGTAGCTAGTTAGATACAAAATATCAATCACATGACCCACATCTTTTGACCATCCGATATCGCATCTGAAATGTTCCTTGAAAATCTAGAAAATATTAAAATCAACAGTCTATCCGTGTTTACCTTCATAAAATATTATTGGCACAGATTAAATATGTGTATGTTAAAACAAAACTTTGCATTGGCTATACAAATATGTTATGTACGTACCTACCTATAGGTGAATTCCCGAGTTCAATACCGGTTAAGAGGTTATTCAAAACATAGAAAAATATGTGTACAGTCGACTTCATCAGTCAATAAAATAAATATTTCGCAACTTCTTATTTATTTTGGCATACATTTTAAGTTAATGGCGGTGCGTTCTTAGCGTCTAATATACTGTACCAGTATTATAACGTGTCAATGTCAACGCTATCATGAACACGTTGTGACACTGAGGCCGTGCGCGCACTGCCTTGCGGTGGCCGCAATTGCGGTAGTTCTACCGCACCGGTAGAATGACCGGGGTCACCGGTGACTCGACCGCACGCGTTTATTCCACCGCAGTGCGCGCACTTCTATGACACTCCATACTTCACAGATTTTGCGTTTCCAAAACGCAACGCAGTGCGCGCACGGCCTGAGACAGCGCTATTCGGCTTGTATAGCTCCGTCTCTCTTTCACTCTGGAATTCAAATGGTTTTAAGACGTTATAGTATGACCCCTGGTCCCTAGAAGACGTTATAAAATCTACCTTAGAATGGAACGGACAGAAAGATAGTTATAATTTTTTGCGTTGCCTCAGTCGTTACTGGTATTCAGAAGCCAGAAAATCTGACAACAGTCTTACCAAGTGTACACTAGTATTCAGCTTCATCCATATGGAAAAAGACTAAGCAGATCTTGATAAAACATTGCCACACTCTAGGATTTTTTAAATATAAAGGTTACAAGCAATGTGTGTAGAATTCATATTACTAGCAATCTTGTTAACCCCTCCAACTAAGATAAATATGCGTGTGTAAAAATCTGGAGTGGGTTCACAGCAATACTGTAATGGCTGGGATTTTTGAATTTATCTTGTATTGTGGGTTATAGTAATTTCACTTAAACACGGAACAAATCACCATTTTTTTTTAGAATGGACGTACCTCCTAATGGCTAAGGTGTTGGCTTTGTGATCGAGAGTTCGTTGGTTCGAAACCCACCCATTACCGTGAGCGCACTATTGCTGTGAACCCATTCCAGACACAAGCATATGTAGCTTAGTTGGAGGGGTTAACAAGATTGATAGCAAAAATTCTTTGTGGATGGCCTTCACTCTAGGGAGGGCGAAAGAGTCTGCCCGACTCTGTCTAAAACTATTCTGTGTTCCACGCTTGCGCCAGGGGCTGCGGGAGCACTTATATACTCCTCAACGCGGCTACGAACACTTGATTCAGCCTCTCCTTAGCTGCCCTCCCTCAACGATGAATCTTTGGCAACCATGTACAGACGAGTACATACAATACTAGCACTTAGCTCGCGACTTCATCTGCGTGGATTTCGATTTATAATTTATTGCCTATAGGCAATAATGCAGATAATTACGAAAAAAATAATTTTTAGAATTGGACCATTACTTCCGAAGATTACCTGTTTTTAATATAGGTATTTTTAGGGTTCCGTAGCCGAATGGGAAAAAACGGAAACCTTATAGTTTCGTCATGTCTGTCCGTCTGTGCATGTCTATCTGTCCGTCCGTATGTCACAGCCATGTTATTCCGGAACTATTAGGACTATGCGTGTGAACTTGGTAGGTAAATGTATTCTGTGTATCGCTTTCCAATTTTAAGAAAAAAATTAAAAAAAAATTGGAAATAAAGGGGGGCAAGCAGCAATACATGGAACTGAAACTGAAAATATTTTTTTTTCATGAAACCTATGCGTGTGTGGTATCTATAGACAGGTCTTTAAAAATGACATTGAGGGTTTTTAAAACCACTTTTTCATAAAGTTAATCGTTTAAAAGATAAGTATACGCTTCCAAAGTGGTAAAATATGTCCCGCCGCCTCTAACTTCTATGATAATGGAGTGAAAAATTAAAAAAAAATATTGTGTAGGTCTTAATGTAAACTTTCAACCAAAATTGGTTTGAACGAGATCGGGTCAGCAATATAAGTTTTTAAGCTAACACGGTCACTAACAGTATCATTAGAACTCATCATCATCATCATCAGTATCATTAGATCAGCAGTTTTTGAGATACAGCATATTTTTTAAAACCGCAAATATAACTTGAATTACATCATACAAACACTATGAATATAAGCTGTATAAAATGTAATAAGCTATTTTTAAGAAATTTGTAAGATTTTTTTTTGTCAAATAAATATACTAATCATTTTATATTATATTTTTATAGGTACTACGGAACCCTTCATGGGCGAGTCTGACTCGCACTTGGCCAATTTTTTTTATATACATTTTTCAGGCTACTAAGGCCCATAGAAAAAAATATAAATACATACTAACTAACTATAAATTAATACATATCTTTATAATCTATACTAATATTATAAAGCTGAAGAGTTTGTTTGTTTGTTTGTTTGTTTGTTTGTTTGTTTGCTTGAACGCGCTAATCTCAGGAACTACCGTTCTGATTTGAAAAATTCTTTCAGTGTTAGATAGCCCATTTATCGAGGAAGGCTATAGGCTATATATCATCACGCTAACACCAATAGGAGCGGAGCAGTAATAAAGAATGTTTCAAAATCGGGGGATTTTTTTTTCTACGGGGACGAAGTCGCGGGCGGAAGCTAGTTACACAATAAAAATACCTATATTGTATTATTATTTTAATATGTAAAGTTTTCTGGATAAAACGGTTATGTTTCTGTGGTAAATAGTGAGTTGCTGACTGTACTTTCCCTAGAGCATACTATAAATAATAAAATATGTGAAAAATAGCAAAAATGCAAGTCAGACCTATCGTGGTAACATTCTTGTGGTTGATGAGGTACCCGTTATTTAAACATGCAGCTTTCTTCATCACTATGGCCTGATAATTTTTTTAAATATTTATTTAGGTATCGCTAAATATAAATTGTTCGTCGTCAGTAATCTGTCATTACTTTTTTTATTGATTCCATCTCACCTGATGGTAAGTGATGATGTGGTCGAAGATGAAGCACGCTTACCTAGAAGTAACCTATTCAATCTTGACTTAAATATCCCCAGGTGATAGCTATCAGGAAACACAGACTCCGACAGGGAATTCCACTCCTTAGCTGTACGCACAATGAAAGTATTAGGGCTGACGGTTGACCGCAACGGTCCCCGTCGCGGAGACCGGGGTGACGCTTGTTCAACTTTCTGGCACCGCGCGTTTCTCCGCAATGGAGCACTTTTGTACGGGATCGCGCGAGCTTCCGCTTTACGCTGTTTCTTCTTATTTTTAATTTTTATTACGCATGAGTCCGATTTTGACCCCCGATCACACCTGATGGTAAGTGTAAGATGAGGTCTACGATCGAACGAGCGAGCCCAGAAGATGCCTGTTCACTCTTGCTTTAAAGGATGACGGGTCATATATGGCAGGGAATACAGAAGCCGGCAGAGAGTTCCACACCTTGCCAATAAATGTAGAGACGCTCTTAGTACGACAAGACGGTATGTATATCAACCAAGTGTGGATGGTATCCTGCAGTATGTCTGGTAGACCGGTAGTAAAAGGGGGATGAAATGACTGGGTCGTGGTTTCAGGCCTTATACAACGTGTAACAGATTAAGCGTAATACCTCAGATACCCCAATTAGAATATTAGATTATAATAAGTCTAAAACAACATCCGTAACTAAATAAATTGAAACCAAACCTAGGCATTTTCAACCGACGACAAAAAGAGGAGGTTATCAATTCGACGCGTATATTTTTTTTTTTTTTTTTTTTATGTATGATCATCGAGTACTCGAAGACGGCTGAACCGATTTGGAAAATTCTTTTTTTGTTCGAATGGGTATACTTCGAAATTGGTACCATTATCACCAAAGTCAGAATCTGATGATGGGATCATGGAGAAATCGAGGGAACTCTTCAAATATTATAGGCACACCTATGGCGTTTTGGGTATTTCTTATAGTAACTTGTGCAGTTGCTCTCAAAAAGTACCATTTGGGGAAGTGGAACTGATGATGAAGACCACAGATGGCCGCCGAATCTACTCAATAATAAGTATTGAGTGGATTGCGATTCGATTACTTGAATATGGATGTTAAGCACTTTATGCTCGTCACAATGCATATGGTGATGTAGAGCTGATGGTGAAGTACCAGGAGAACTCCTCAACAATTAACGGCCCAGCATTGGGAAAAGCAATATTTTGTAAAAGGTTATAAGTAGTTGACATTTAGGCTCTTGTAACTAGGTAAATTAAAAATCATCCAACTAAAAAGAGTGAAATAAAAACTTTTTACCAAAAAATTAAACCGACTCCCAAAAACACTGCAAAGTGAAAAATAACTTTAATTTCGGAAGTCGGTGCCAAAAACGAAAAAACAAAACTAAAGACACCGACTACCGAAATTAAAGTTATTTTTCACTTTGCAGTGTTTTTGGGAGTCGGTTTAATTTTTTGGTAAAAAGTTTTTTACAAAATAGTTATCCTTTCTAAATGCAAAACGTATGTGCGTCATACAATGTCCTTACCCAGATGCATACACTCATGCAATGTTAGTAGCCGACGCGACACACACACAATTTCCTTGAATTAAGGATTGTATTAATTTGTCATGATACTGTTTTTCCATTTTAAGTTAAATGAAAGACGGAAATCGATTCAGAAGCCGATTCTGAACCGACTACTTTCTGGAATTGCGTTTATTCTGTTACACGTTGTATATTCCAAATAAAGTTTTTACACGTTACATGTGTTGGTCAGTTAAAACAAGATGAGCCCTGTGGTCCCTAGCTAACTAAGTCAGATATATTTTACCGAACAACCACTTGCGTTTGATGTATTTGAGTTAACCAATTGAAAACTACGTGCCATTATTCGGAAATAGTATAAAAAAGCGCTAGATTTTCCATTAGGATATTTACCTATGCGATGAAGACCTGACTAAGAGGAGGCTTTTGTTCCAGCAGTGGACACTTTAAAGGCTGATTATGTTATGATGTATCATCATCATAGATCGGAATAGGTAGAGCTGTTTTATGTACTTGCCATAGGTTAGAATAATATGGATATTCCCCGAGTCCCGGGATTTGGTTTTTAAGTAGTAAAATCATAAAAAAACTATTCTCACCTTCGGGACTAATGAAAGAATACACTTCCTTTCTGACGGGTAAATATAAGAAGGACGGGATTAAGGATAGTATAATAAATAGATAAACTTGATTCATTAAACCACATATGTTTTTTTACGTAATTATTTCTTTTTTTTATTGATAATAGGCTCGCGTTTGACCACCACCTCACCTGATGGTAAGTGATGATGTGGTCGAAGATGGAGCACGCTCAACAACAATCATTTAAACATTTTTATTCTGAAATTGTACAAAAACATTCACAGTTGTAAAATTTACAACGTTGCTCATGCGCTTAATGGCTTACATAAACCATTTTTATACACATTGACAAAAATAATGAAATTCAATAAAATCCCGTAGTATCAGTCGGAATCCCGTGGAATATCCATATTAACATCAATGGTTGCGGTCAATGAACCTAAATAGCTCTACCTATTCCGATCACTGATCATCATCCACAGCCTGACTTCCCCCCTGCTGAGTATAGGCCACTCTTCGCTTGTGCCAAGCTCCACGTCCCTTCGGGAGTCACAGGGTGACTCCCAGCCACCGTAGGCGTGGGCCTTTGGGTTGCGAGCAATGGGTAGCTCACAGCCCGACTGAAACCAGTCCCGTGTAGACGGCGCATCGTGTTCCACGCGCGCCTCAAAGATTGTCAGCAAAATTGTCGGGGCACACGAGAGTGCCATTGCCTGCCTGGATTGCGGAATTGTTAAAAAGATTTACCGCGGCTTGGGAACCCGAAAGGCAAATGATGGATACCTAGGTTTTAGTCAGTAAAAGTCTGACATACCCTCCTAGATCGATAGATTAAATGATTTCCCATCCTTAATAATTTCGTACAAAAAAATGAACAGACTTCAAAACTTAAAAAGAAAACGACTGCACTACAAATTGAAAAATAAACTTAAAGGTTGTTTCATTGTGTGTATAATTCCATTCAAAATAATGCCATGTGAGTAGGTACCTAGCCCGTACCTACTCACATGGCTGCAGTCGGGGCCAAGATAAACTATTATAGATAAACTTTTTAGTGTATCATTGTTTGTGTTACTTGAGATACCTACATACCGTTCCTACTTAATTTTTAAATAGAGAGTTTGCTGTACCCCTCTTTTTTACCCACTTAAACCATATTTCTGAAGTGATCCAAAAGGTCTGTGCCTCAGCTGTGGTGATATTAATAGGCTGATTATGCTAAACAATACATAGATGTACGAGAGCAGCAATCGCGGGAGATTTGCTGTTCTTAGTTGAAGAGTTCCATCGCTTATCTTCGAAGATCTTCATCAGAACCTGATGTGTTGTATACTAAAACTTTCCTTGTAAAATATCCTTTCAAACAACGAAAACACTATCAAAATCGGATCAGCAGTTTCTGAGAAAATCGCGGATATACAAACATACATACATACTGGTCGAATACAGAACCTCCTTTTTTGAAGTCGGTCCAAAAAGAAGCTACACATTCCTGTGCTAGTCTCATCTAGGGTATACGTATACCCGCGATGGCAACAATGTCTTCAGTCCATCTCGCTGGCGGACGACCAACGCTCCTCTTTCCTGTCCTTGGACAACACTCGATCACAACTTTCCACCTGCCATCACCGCGCATCGCGTCAGAATTAACCACGTAAGTTCATATTTGTTAATAGTAATAATAGACCTCCTAACTGATTACGGCCACGAGCGGCCAATCTCAATTGTGGAGGTATTCCTCGAAGCGCTACCATTTTAAAGCGCATCTAATGAAGCGATAACATGGTATCGGGAGCCCTACTAAAAGGTTCGCTCCGAGGAATAAAAAAGGAGCGCTTCATTAGGTGCGCTTCAAAATGGTAGCGCTTCGAGGAATACCTTCAATTGTGAGATTGGCCGCCGTGATTTTATTTATTAGCCATCTGCGCAGGAGATATTGTAGAGCACAAGTATGTGTGCAGGTATACAGGATCACTCTCTATTCCTTTACTCTTATTGTCCAATGGGGCGGCAATCCGACACGACCAGAGAGATCAAGCGCAGGACCAACGACTTAGGCTGCGTTTCCACCAGAGATGTGCGAGGATGCGTAGCGAGGGATGTGTTTGTAAAGAACCAATAGAATCGCTTCATTTACCTCGCCTCGGTCAGCACAGCTCTGGTGGAAACGGCTCAGCGGAGCTAGATTTTTGCGCATACAAAACAAGCGAGGGATGTGTGCGAGGGATGTGTGCGAGGGATATGTGCGAGAGATGTGTTGCGAGGGATGTGTTGCGAGGAATGTGTGTTGAGAAGGATATGTTGCGAGGTTTGCGCATCCTCGCACCACACATTAATGCGCATTTTCACAGCTCCGCTACACATCCTCGTAGGCACATTTTCATCGCACAGCTTTGGTGGAAACCCCCACACATTTTCACAGCACAGCTAGACATCCTCGCACGACACATTTACATCGCACATCTCTGGTGGAAACGCACCCTTAACGTGCTTTCCGAGGCACGGGGGTTTTATCACACCACCAACTTCCAACTCCAGGCTACTACTGAGAAATTTCTAACAGAAAAACCCAATAGCACTTTTTGCCCGACTCGACGACGACGAGATTTGATTCCCGGAATCAAATCTGAGACCTCTTGCTCAGCAGTCTCGCTTGCGACCACTAGGCCACCATTGCGATTTGTTATCTAGACCTAACCATTTTGGACCAAAAAAAATAACACCTCCGGAGGTATTCCTCAAAGGCTACCATTTTGAAGCGCACCTAATGAAGCGCTCCTTTTTTATTCCTCGGAGCGCTCCTTTTCCGATAACATGGTATCGGGAGCGCTACTAAAAGGAGCGCTCCGAGGGATAAAAAAAGAGCGCTTCATTAGGTGCGCTTCAAAATGGTAGCGCTTCGAGGAATACCTCTAAACACGAACCATATTTACGAATCTAATTAATGTATACATTTATTGCATGATTAGCAAAATTAACAAAACGTTAAAATTTTCATACAAGGAAGTGGATGAGCTGAACACGTATTTCCTTGATTAATCTTTAAATTTTAATTGTTTGCCTGTATTGTACAATATTGTTTATGAGTATTGGTTTGTTTAGGCACGAGAATTTTGACCTTGGCGATCTACAAAACTTGGAAGTAAAACGGAGGTTATTTTTTTCCGGGGGGAAAATTATAAATATCTCCTCCCGGTCTGGGTGGAGCAGAAGGGAGTGTCAGACTCCATATCACTTAGAACCCCCCCGGTTACTTCACTTGGCTTTGCATGCCGGGGCCGCGGTTTCTCGTTAGAAAGTTCCCGCCGTCCCCATTGTCATTGGCTCTATCGGGCCCTGTCATTAGTGCTGCTGACTGCTCGTTACTTAGATTCATGTCGTTAGCCATACCTATAGTGCTTTATTCAAATAAGTTCGGTATGGTTATAATTTAAAACTAGCTGACCCGACAGACGTTGTCCTGTCATAACTATGAATATTGAATTCGAATTGGTATAATTAAAAAAAAAAAAAAAAAACAAAGTGTTTATTATTCTAATGCTTTATGATTTACAACATTCTTAGTATTTTTTTTTCTGGCGCGTGTATAATTAGTTTTGTTGGTAGATATTCAGACACGGGAACAGACGCCATGTGAAAAACATGGATTTTCAAGATTGATGCCACAAAAACTTACTTACTTACTGTCCTTGAGATTTATTTATCGACATTGCAAATGCTAGCTGGACTGGAAATTGTAACCGTTTATTAAAGTCGAATGCAATCACGTCGTAAGTCGTACGTCGCGGTATCAAAGGAATCCGTGGAATGAAAACGTCTAATAAATAATAAGTTAATTATTTTATATCTATTTTATATCAACTCCGACCGAAGCATCTGTTTTAAATGATATACAGTTTTTTTACATTGACGATATTTGCAGCAGGCATTCTGACAATGTTATGTCAAACGCCGTAAGGTTACATTAAAAAAAATTACATTGTCAAAAAAAAAATATATGGTCGTTAAGTATTCTTAATTTTTTTAATATTTCGCGCAATTTTCTTAATTTTTTCTTTTATAAAAACCGAACCAATGAACCTGACAATAACAAACACAACAAAAAAATAATTAGCGAAATTAGTCCAGCCGTTCACGCGTGATGCCGCGGCCGTGACCAAGGAAAATGGGGATTCATTTTTATATATTGTTTAGATAACAATAACACATATTAATAAAGCCAATACCTAAACAGCCTAATTTAAATAAATAAAGATAAATGTTTGTACATAATAATGTTTATCCTGCGCAATCTTAAATCATCGATCTGGTTGTGATATAACTTTGGTAGGATGTCTGAGAACGCGCGGGATCCTGGAACAAAAATCCAGTAAAAACAAAGGTTGAAAAAACTAGGTATGGCATGGTACCTAGTTTTTCAACTACAGGTACAAAATCTTTTTGCACCCGAAATGATACTTGTACTGACAGTACCTACAGATTAATCTATACATCTAATTATAACAACTTACCAAATTACTAATTGCTATACAGGGGAGGGGCAATAGCGCTCACTGGGTAATAGCGCTCACCTCTGTCACTCTGTCAAAATGGAACATAGGAACACGCTGCGGCAAGTGAAGCACGAGGGTTCGGAGCCACTAACAGGCTACGACGCATACGGGCCGTCAGCTCGCGGCATGTGACCATGAAGTGTGTTTTTCCGTATACGGCTGCGCTGATCTAATTTTTGATTCGATCTTTTCGTCGGTAAGTCCGGACTTCAGATACTTATTTAATTATTGATATCACTTTTCTGGGTATAAATTATTCTATTTTATGATAATGTAACCAATTTTGAATAATTATATTTATGAATGTTTATAAATTTCATGTTAAATACAAAACGACCGTTTGGGGTTATACCGTTCACTTAAGCGCCATTACAATTTAAATCATTATTGTTATTTTTCTTATAGATATGCCCAGAAATCGTCCACGAACGAACCAGTGCGCTTGGAGCGAAGAAGCCCTTCAATGTGCTAAAACTGCTATTGAAGAAGGGATGTCCAGGAGAAAACACGCAATATAGTTGAGCATACCATTAAATACCATACAAAAATCAAGACAAAAACATTATATAGAAAAGAAGAATAAAGAAAAAAATTATACAAACGAAGAAAGATCTTCAGAGAATGGAGATGAAGAATGCCTTTGTGACGACAACCATGATGACGGAATTTTGGATGATGAAAACTACAACAAATGCATTATTTGCGAAGAATTTGAGAAGAAACCTGCGGACTGTAGTCTCATGCTATATGTTATGTATGGGATGGGATTCATGTTCAACGGTAGAATCTTACTATTCCTTATTGTGATTACCTCCAATTATAATAATTGAAGTTAATTTGGTATTGAAGAGCTATATTTTTTTAATTATATAAGGCTAATTGATGCTAATTTGTGATTGTAAGATTTATAATTATTTAATGTTGAAGTCACGCTTCAATGAAAATGTATCTACTACATAGCGCTCAAACCTGTTTTTTTTAAACAGTTTCCTAATACTTATGAGTGAAAGATAAAAACGTTTGGTGTTAAAATGTTGATTACTGAATAGTTAAAGAACATGTTATGTTTTAAAATTTTGAAGTCAAATTAATATTTTGAAAAATACAGCGTATTTTCCTTAAGTGAACGCCATTCCCCCTTCCTCCTCTACTATAAAGAAACGACACGTAATTCACTCACCTATTAGCTTCTCTAGCTACATTTGGGTAGTTAGGTAAAAGTATATTCTAACTGCGACAAGCAATTTATGGATAAGTACCACCTATTATCTGTATAAATTAATCTATTTAGTATTAAGATTAACTTGTATTTCTCATAATAAGTGAAGTGTATTCTTTTTGAGAAATAAATGTCTCAAACCGTATCTACCAAATAACTGTGTTTTCTCAAGTTCTTATAGTTATTAACACGATACTCAATCACAAAGAAACTTCTTTGAATCTTTGTCTGTCTCTTTGTCTGTCCGTCTGTCTTTCATATCGAAAATCACACGAGATCGCGATTTACACGGGGAACTCCGGGTAGGTAGCAAAAAATAGCAAGTTATTATCTTGCAAAATCTTTTCTAAAACTCGATTGTATTGTACCTGATGGATTCTGAAACGGTGAAACGCGAGCCTGTCACAATAAAACTAAATGCAGATGAAGCTGTGACGGATTAATAGTTTTTTTAAGGGTTGTTAGTAAAATAGTTAAAAACCCTAACAAGTTCGCCAAGACCGTAGTTAAGTGGTAGCTAGGCGACACCCATCGGCAGTGTCAAAAAACAGGCGGCATCCAGGTTCCTTAGCTCTTCTATCAGAAACTGCTAAAAATATCCACTGTTTTCCATCGTGGTCAAGTTGGGTACTATACCTAATCTCTTCTTACTCGTAATATTATAATTGCGAAAGTTTTGATACATACATATATGGATGCATATATTTATGTATGTTTGTAGTTTTTTTTTTGGCACCCAGATAGATTTAAAGTCCGGAATGGCACAAGCGGTACTTTTTATCGAGGGAAAATTTACGATTCTCGTGGGGAAAATCCAAGCAAAACGAAGAGGCGGGCAAAAGTTAGTATACCTATAAGATAACATAGCCAGCTTGTAACGTTCCCACTCCTGAGAACATGCCTCCTCTCTAACCCCCTGGCCACAGCCAAGCGCGCTGCAGATTGCGGTGCGGCGTGCGGCGCAGATTGCGGCGCGACGTGCGGCGCGTGGCAAGCGGTGAGCGGCGAAAACAAATGGTAGACAACCTTAAGAGAGGGAATGGGTCGTAATCTACCACGCGGGCCCAGTGCGTGTCAGTGGATATCACAGGTCTTCGCATCCTGCTGGGGTTGCAAGGGAGGTGTCAAGGGACGCCCGGATGGAACGAAGTTCCTTTCGATTAATTAGTGAAGGAATTGTAATCTTTTTTTTTAAGTCATAATAATATTTTTTTTTTATTATTAACAAATATAATGTAATATAAGCTTGCTTTCTATAAGAGAGAGTGACAGACAGACAGAGAATCATGCGCACGCCGCCTTACTATAGCAAAAAGTGTCGTTACAACTTTTCGTCTTAATTTTTTCCGTCTACCCCCCTTTCGCATCGCGCGACAAGGAACTTCGTTCCAATAAAACAAAGGTCTTCGGATGTTGTGGTCCCAGGAGTTGGACAAGCCGGTTTCCTCACGATGTTCTCTTACAAACGTTTGGAGAGAAGTAGTGCTGAATATTACATTTCACAATTATATTTATCATCCACGTGGATTCCGAAATAATGTCTGTAGCAGTAACAAATAGTGCACCTTACTTTCTTATTACCAATGAAAATTGAATCATTTGTTTTAGAGATTCCCCTACATAACTACAACTTACAAACACATTTTATTAGTATAGCTAAAAGCGAAAAGTCACTGATTCACTTACCCATCACGAAATCTCAGAAACTACATACAAATGCTTAGGGGTCTCAAATTTTGCAAAGGAACCCCCCTTTTAGGACGTAGGTGCTTGCTAAGACGGGATTTTGCTGATTTCCCACGGGATCGGGATTTATTCGGGAAATACTTTCCACGCAACTTCCAACGACGTCGAAGGATAAGAGCTAGTAATTAATAAAATTTAATGATAAATTATAGTGTTGCTAAAATTATACATTAGGTATACGAGATTTCTCATGAATGAGTGCTTCTCGACCTTGGTTTTTATGTTGAATCTATATTTATTTTTATATAGGCCTTCATTTAGATCAGAATTAATCATGTCCATTTGTATGTATGTATTTCTAATTAAAATGTTTATCGTTTAATAAATATTAATATTTGTTTATGTGTTTAATTTACCTGTTGTTACAACAAAGTGTAACTAAAATTATCGGATTGGCTAACCAAAATGTGTAGGTACCTACTATTTATAATAATGAATATAACTCTGTAATCAGTAAATAGGTACATATAATGATTGGCTTGTGGAAATGATTTGGTTAGGCGTTTTTAGGTATTCGGTTAGACTATACAGAATACCGAAAATTGCATACATATTCATAATTTTTCTCTTTATATTTTGAAACATTGTATAAGGTCTTTTATAGGAAGCTAGGTACCTACTGCACAGCAGACGGTCTCCAAGTTACAACGGCTGGGGTTTGAAGTTCTCCGTCATCCGCCGTACTCACCAGACCTTGCACCTACAGACTACTACTTTTTCCCGAATTTGGATAACTTCTTGGCGGAAAGAAAATTCAATACCCGAAAGACTGTCGAAATTGCTTTTTAAGAATAAGCTACCACTGCGTTGGCAAAGATACATCATTTGCATGGTTGATTACTTTGATTGAAATTAAATAAAAATATAGAAAAAAATACGTTAACTTTACTTGCTTATTCTCTAAGTATGTGACTCTTTTATTTGCTTAATTTATAAATAAATTTATCTAATTTAGTTTACAAATATTTCTTTGGTTTTAGTCTCATTAACAACATGTTTAAGATTTTAGGTCCGCTGAATTAAAATCGGATGTCGAAACTGTTCCTACTACTCAGGTTTTTGAGTATTCTTTGGCAAAAAAGTACAAAATCTTATTTATTCAGATATCACAAAACAAAATTTTTGTTCAAAAATACTCATCATGGTATCTAAAAGCACCATTATGCATTATAAACATTATGTAAAAAGTTAATTACCGGATTTATATTGTTTTATTTTATAACGGTTAACAATAACAGTTTATTTTTCCGAAGTAGATTTTTGATAAAACTTAATGTTAGCAAATATTCAATACTTGATTTTTCGGGCACAAGCCATGATCCTCAGTACTGACGCTGACGGAACGACTTAAGAGGGAGGAGTCTTAACATAGTATAAAGCAAAGTCGCTTCCCTGTGTCTGTCCCTATGTATGCTTAAATCTTTAAAACTACACAACGGATTTTGATGCAGTTTCTTTCAATAGAAAGAGTGATTCAATAGAAAGGTTTTTAAGTATATAACATGCATAATATAGTAGAGGAACACTGATAATTTTTGAGGTTTCTAATGTGATGTCGCAAATAAACACATTTTTTTGCACTTCATTTGCAAACGCTGGCTGAACCCTACGAGATAGATCAAAATAATGCACTACAGTATTGTACACCTTAAAAAGGTCAACAAAAAGTCCTCGATGGCATGTCTATCTCTTATAGATAACCCACAACAACCATTTTTTATCCTTTACTTTTTACGAGAAATACGAGCATATTTTACGAAGCGATTTTAAGCAATACAGCATTAATCCTTATCCAAATAAGTACCATAAATACATTGTGCATTCAATCAATAAATATTGCCCTTTACAGAATATAATTTAAATAAATAGTTTCGAAGATATTACAGATTTAAAATGCAAGGATATAGCGGTTGCGGCGCGGTGCCGGCGGAGGCACGGCGCGCGTGCCTATGTTGCTTAGATTTGAGCGTTGAATGTTTTTCCCATGGTAAATTATGTGTCGCACTTTCAAGAGTAATTACTAAAGAGAACATGTATGTCGAATGACAAAAAGGCTGTCAACGATGTATATAAAGACATTCTATAGTATATTTAATATAAACATTGCACCCGTGCGAAGCCGGGGCGGGTCGCTAGTAATTTATAAACGGTAGTTATTTTTTGAAGTTATTTTATATTTATGTTGATAACTTATACTACGTCCGGTGTTTCGTAGCACAGCTAAACCAGAGAAGAAACACTGAAACAAAGAATCTTTTCACGTCCATATTTTATTATCATAATGATTTTACCGAATGCGATAGCATGTATTTTCAACCGAGGATAAAAAATTGGCCAAGTGCGAGTCGGACTCGCCCATGAAGGGTTCCGTGGTAACTATAATAAATATAATATACTTAATATATTTAATTGAAAAAATAAAAAAAAAACCTTAAAAATTTCTTAAAACTAGCTTATTTACAATTTTTACAACTACGCCAAATAACTTTGTTTTTCATAGTATTTGTATGAATTACAAAGTTATATTTGCGGTTTTAGAAAATATACTGTATCTCAAAAACTGCCAACTCGATCTCGTTCAAACTAATTTTAGTTGAAAGTTTACATTAAGATCTACAACATATGGTTTTTTTTTAGATTTTTCACTTCATTATTATAGAAGTTAGAGGGGGGGGGGGCACACATTTTACCACTTTGGAAGCGTATATCTTTTAAACGATTAACTTTGTGAAAAAGTCATTTTAGAAACCTTAATGTCATTATTAAAGACCTGTTTATAGATACCACACACGTATAGGTTTAATGAAAAAAAATATTTTCAGTTTCAGTTCCATGTATGGGGAGCCCCCTTTATTTTAAATGTTTTTTAAATTTGCTCATAAAATCGGAAAGCGGTTCACAGAATACATCTATCTACCAAGTTTTACATGTATAGTCCTAATAGTTTCGGAATAAAATGGCTGTGACATGGGACGGACGGACAGACAGACAGACGGACAGACATGTCGAAACTATAAGGGTTCCTTTTTTTGCCATTTGGCTACGGAACCCTAAAAAGGAGGAGGTTATCAAGTCGATGCGTATATTTTTTTATGTATGGTTACCGATTATTCGAAGACGGGCGAACCGATTTGGAAAATTCTTTTTTGTTTGAAAGGGTATACTTCGAAATTGGTTCCATTGTCACCAAGTCAGCATCTGATGATGGGATCCTGGAGAAATCGAGGGAACTCTTCAAATGTTATAGGCACACCTATAGTGATTTGAGTATTTTTTATAATAACTTGTGTAGTTGCATTTGAAAAGCACCATTTGTGAAGTGGACCTGATGAAGACCACAGATGGCCACTGGAACTACTCAATAAAGTAGGAATAATAAGTATTTCATGTGTTCCGCCTCGATTACTTGAATGTGGTTATTAAGCACAATATGCTCGTCACAATGCATATGGTGAAGTGAAGCTGATGGTGAAGTACCAGGAGAACTCCTCAACAATTAACGGCCCAACATTGGGAAAGCAATATTATGTAAGTGATTATAAGTAGTTGACATTTAGGCTCTTGTAACTAGGTAAATTAAAAATCAACCAACTAAAAAGAGTGAAATAAAAACTTTTAACCAAAAAATTAAACCAACTCCCAAAAAACACTCCAAAGTGAAAAATAACTTTAATTTCGGAAGTCTGTGCCAAAAACGAAAATACAAAACTAAAGACAAAAGATTTTTTGGTAAAAAGTTTTTATTGCCCTTTCATTGAGTAGCCCTTACGAATACGGTAACCCTTGTGAGACGTAACAACAGCAAATTTGAATGATGTACGCATTTTTGCACGTACAGCCTTGAAAAACTTGAAGTAAAAACGATTAAGTCTGCAAAATGAATAAATCTGTCAGAAATACCAGCATTTCCTTACGGGTATAAGGAAATGTTGGTGATTGTGACTCAGAAGAAAATAATTTTAATTTTTCAGAGGAATTTTGGAGGAAAATCGCTTTGATTTCATATTTTCTTTTAAATTTTAAATTATTAGCAAATTATACAGCTCCAGGTTATAACGGTATCCCAATAGTTAGAGATCAGTTAACCAAGTAGGCCCCTGTAAGCACAATTTAGCAAAGTGGGGCCAAACTGCTCCATCTTCGATCACATCATCACTTACCATCAGGTGAGATAGTAGCCAAACGCGAACCTATTTTCAATAAAAAATAATAAAAAAACTGACACCCGGTGCGTCTGCGGCGTTTCTGACCAAACAATGTCCCATGAGAAAGAAAGAAAGAAAGAAAAAGTATTTATTGCCAACAGACACCCATCTGCTGGAATGTCCTAATGGTCCAAGAACATGTACATTAGAAGGCCTAATAAACGCCACTGAAAACGTGACCAGCGTGGCTAGGCAGCCACGCTTGTCGCGTTTTCAGTGGCTGGGCCCAATACATATAAAGTACGCGATTTACCATCGATACGAAGAAGAATTAGAAGAATCGTTAGAGGTCAGTTAGGCAGTCAAAACATCAATCACCTTTGTACGATTTTTCTATATATTTATAGATTTAGAAATATCCTAGTTGACTAAAGAACACCGACCAATTCTGGACCCAAAATTTACAGCATTGGCAATTGTAAAAAAAAAATAATTTTAACTGACTCAAATAAACAAAAAAAATTACGGTTATTCGCCTTTGAAACTTCTATATTACAGTAAATAATTGAAAATCATAGACAGTTGACTCTAAATGCAATGAAGACAGTGGGAACTCATCCTATGACTGTCTCCCGACCTGGGCGAAGCGGGACGGTGTGTCAGACTTTTACTGACTAAAACCCATCCGTGTTCCATCATATGCCCTTCGTGTTCTGAGGCCGCGGTAAATCTTTCGAACAATTCCACTACCCTGGCAGGCAGCGGCCCCCAGTGGGTACCAAAAATTTTGCAGACAGCTCTTTGAGGCGCGCGTGAATCCGACGTCTACACGGGAATGAAGACAGCTGGACTTATACTTTTATCTTGAGCTGTAAACTAAAGAAATTAATTTTATAACCATTATGCAAAACTAAAATAAAAACTAGAATAAAGCATCAAAAAATTCATCCACAGAGCTGTCGGCTGGTAAGTGGTAACGTACCCAAAAGACTGGTGGCATTGCCACGTTTTATTGCATTGCCTTTGGTCACAGTAATAGCCAGCTCTTGGGTACAACAGCAATAACATACTTTTAAAAATACATTGAAAATCTTTCACATATTTCAAAGTCACGAAATATCTAAGATATTTGGGTAGGCCTCATGAAGTACTGAAACTACCATATAGTGCCGTGATCTGCTCATTGTCAAAATCAAAATTAAATATATTTTATTCCTTACTAGCTTTTGCCCGCGACTTCGTCCGCGTGGAATAGTTACTTTGGGCTAATGTTAAATTTAACCCCGATTTTGAAGCATTCTTCATTGGCGCTCCGCTCCTATTGGCCTTAGCGTATTGATATATAGCCTTTCTCTATAAATTGACTATTTAATTAAAAAATAATTTTTCAATTCGAACCAGTAGTTCCTGAGATTATCGCGTTCAAACAAACAAACAAACTCTTCAGCCTTATATTATTAGTATAGGTAGCTGTTGCCCGCGACTTCATCCACGTTTCCGTCGTTTTTCGTAAAAAAAAGTAGCCTATGTCCTTCCTCACAGTTCAGTGATTTTGATGTAACAGACAGATTAACTTTCGTAATTTAGTAGGGAAATATAATATGTCAATCTATAATACTGTTGAAAAATATCGCAATACCGAACCGCACAATATTATTGTTAATAGCTGTGCCCGCAACTCCGTCAGCGTGTAACTCCTTGTGTGTTATTAAGTTAATGTATCGGTAATATTATTTAGATCACGTTCACATGAGGCTTAAGTACCTATAGAACGAAAATACATCAGCGCAAAGCTTCCGGGTAAACTATGTTGAAAGTTGACCCGTCCGGCACGTGAACATAAAGATTTCTAGAACTGCTATCCCGGGAAAGAGCGACGTACAACTGACCATGCGAGAAACAACTGACACCGAGATCTACTCCAGCAACACGAAAAGTCTGCCCTTGAGCCTTATTAATTGTCATTGCATAACACACCGATACTGGGAATTGCGTTCTTTTAAATTGGAATGGAAAATTATTTGGTATTATGGGAATCCTGGGAATAAAGACGGTTTCTCCTGCATCGCAACCTGTTAAAATTTGAGCCTCGATTATATTTTGTTGCAACTGGGTTACTTTTAGCCGAGTTCCATTGCAAAGTTGTGGTGGTTTTAAATTTCGGAGCAGAATAATAATCAGAAAGCTTCGAACTGCTAAGCTATCGGAAGTTACACGTGTTATTGTGAGTCAACCATAAAAGATAGATATATGCTGTCGTGGGATATTTTTTATATAATTTTAAGGAGAACATTTCCGTCATAAATGATTTCTGTGTAGCTTTAACCATTAAGGTTGCACTCGCGACGGAAGCTTAAAAAATGGAGTAACTCGTTTTCCCAACATTTGCCTTCACTGCTCTGCTCCTATTGATTGTAGCGTGATGAAAAGTATACTATAACCAGCTCAGGAGTATGAAAAATAATTGTACCAAGTTTCGTTAAAATCCGTCGAGTAGTTTTTGTTTCTATAACGGTTATACAGACAGACAGACAGACAGACAGACAGACAGACAGACAGACAGACAAAAATTTTACTGATTGCATTTTTGGCATCAGTATCGATCCCTAATCACCCCCTGATAGTTATTTTGTAAATATATTTCATGTACAGAATTAACCTCTCTACAGATTTATTATAAGTATAGATAGGCTTGCCTGAGCCCTAATAAAAAGTTAGAAGCGTGCACGGTTCGAATTGGTCGAAGAAGAACCGGCGAAAAACTCCACGGTTATACTCTTTTAAAGAATAATTGATTTTTACAAATTAACATAATACAATGTAATTACTAATCAGAAACGAATCTAAGAGCCTATACTGTTTTCGTATTCACATTGACATTCAAGAAACTAAACCAAAGTACATAAAAAAATAATTAAAAATAAACATAAAAATAACAACAACAAACACACAAAAAAGAGGAGTTGTTAATAGATCTTTACACAATAAAGGCAGTTGTATTCGACATATTGATAAAAATCACTTTAAGCACAGTTTACTTATACATTACTTATTTTAAATTGATTTGTTTCAGTTACTTTTATGGATGTAATGTATAAAAGAAACAATCGTAGTCAAGTCAATCACTTAATAAGCCTTAATCGCTGTTGTATACAGCAGATGGGTAAAGTTAACTTTGCTGGGGTGATTCTCGAAAATGATAACCAAGTGTGTTGTAGTGCTCCAATAACGTGTCCCCACGTTATTGGAGCACCACAGAAAGAAGTGACGAAAAGAAACATGATGTGGAGGTGGATACAGCAATCGTTATGCCGATAGTCGTCTCAGCCAATAGCATAATAGCCAAGAGCCTCGACCAAAATCTGAGGCACTCGTTGGGCAGCTAGATCAAGGGCTTGAATGAGAAAGCAGTACTCCTGGACACGGCGCGTATTATTAGGTTCCTCTCTCAAGAGCCCTGACCACCGGAAGGAACTTGTTCCTGATATCGGTGGGCTACAGGCATCATCATATAGGAGTCTTACAGATACCTCCGCCTTGGCATGAAAATTAAAGAGTTAACTTCTGTTTCATTACAGGTATTAAAATGTATGAAAACCAATCATAGACTAATTACTTCTAACTGGGCCCTAACTCTCGAGGCCACATAAAGCGCCATCTACCAGTCTGTAGTATTAACTACTAAACATGTATTATGCGAATAATTAAGTCTGATTTATTGCCAGATTAGCTGTCTTCATAAGAATGGATTAAATTTAATGAATACGCTTGAGAATTGAAAAAAAACGATAGCATCAATGATCTGATACGTATTATCAAACTTAATTCTTAGTATTGTTAGTTAATTTTATCAACGAATCTATAATACAAGTACCTAAATACTTAATAAAGAGTTGTCAAAGTAATGAGAGCTAAAATACGACACTATTGCATTCAACTTTGAATGCAATAACGATATGACTCCATTTTTACTTCGTAAACAAAAACAAATGTGTAAAGTGTAGATATATAGGTATAAACCAAACGACATGACCGCTTACAAACCAGAAAGAAAAGCAAAATAAAAGTAAGAAACAAGTGTTCGTTTTGAATCAAAGGAGGTTCGTAACAAAACAAACAATTAAAAACTATTAAAAAGGTTTAAATTGTAAGCGGTCAGCTAGTTTTAAAAATAAATCGCGAGCGTCCGCCTCGTTCGCGTTCCACATTCGAAATAATAATTGTATTAAGGAAACATGAGCGGCGCGCATGTGTTTGTTTGTTTGTTTACCCGCCGGTGACGTCATATGTTTATTCTCGCGGGGAGGTCGGGGCCAAGTGGAAGTGTTAGTAGTTTAGTTTAAATTTTTTATAGATTTTTAATACATTTTCGTAAACTGATTTAGAATGTTCTCTGTTGATCCGATGAAGGTTTAGAAGAATATGAAACTGCATTTTGTTTATCAATTTCTTTTGAAGTATACTTGAAGGTTAGTGCAATATTATGTTTCAGTTACTTAGTTATTATTACAACAAACGGAGATTATTTATGAAGTAAATCCCTACTAAAAACTGTTAGTTATAAAAAAAATAAGAACTATTCTTAGTTTAGTTTACAAAACCCGCAGTTATTTCAATATACGCATAAGCCAAAAATGTTGTACTACCAATTTACTTCGGGTTGAAGTGACCGATCCTGTAGCATCAACAGATATCGAGAGCATGTAAATCTAAGGGTGTTAAATTTTTGCGTCGTTTATGTAATCCCATTGGTCACCATCACAAAGTAAAGATTCCTCTTAGGGTCAATAAAGCTCCATCAATTCCTGAGCAGCAGAATATTTATATGTGAAACAAAGGTAAAATAAATATAATGGGTATACACAATACGTGTATTTGGGTTATATCTGTTAGATTAGGTTTCGCAAAAGGAGTACATCCTGAGCCTTTTTGTGGGTAGACAGTCTTTAACCGTAGCTAGAACTTGATAAATGAAGCAGGGCTTTAGATGAAGAAAGAAACCACTTCTTTCAAACTCACCATCCACACCATAGTCACAAAATACATCACATATAACATATATAGATACATACATAGCATAGTGTAATGTTGAGAGATGTGCCAGCCGATTCTGGCGACCAGAAGCCAGAATCTGTGCCACAAAGCATTGTGGCGTAGATTTTGATGTTATATGAGCTTGATTGCCAAATTTTTTATGTTATGTTTTTTTTTCAATATCAATTCGTTAATTATGTTCCATATATGAATATTTGTATTTAAATAATAGTGGCATGGTCGATCTTTAAGGTTAGGCAACGCTGGCAAAGTTCTGTCTGTGAATGGGTAACTATCTTGGCAACTATCGAGATTATTCCGTGCCTCGGAAAGCAAGTTAATCCGTTGGCCGGGCTGTCATTTGAACATCTTTGACAGTCGTTACGGGTAGTTAGAAGCCAGAAAAACTGACCAACGGGTATTGTGTTACCCAGTTACTGAGTTGTGGACGCCAAACAGGCAGTCACACCATGTAAAACTCAGCTGCATCCGGTTACATTGGAAGCCGACCCCAACATAGTTGGGAAAAGGCTAAGATTAAAAAAAAATATTCTAAGAAAACGTTAAGAACTTTTGTCTTCTTCTGACTTCTCATTCTTGAATTCTCCCTACCTTCTCTTTAGCAGTTACCGCTCTAAGAATTAAGGAATTAAGGTGATATTTTACTAATTTAGACATAATTGCAGAAATATAATGAATATGCGCTGTCGGTGGATGTGTGGCGAGGATGCCGCGCTGCCCCTTGTTTACACACGCACACAGGCGCACGCACGCACACAGCGCCGCACCCGTCGCCCGCTTATTTAGGTATATTGTTGTTTATTTTATTCGGCGCTATGCTCCGACACGGGCCGCGAGCCTTTCGACTCAGTTTTAACGCGCACGTTTTATGAAACGACAACTATGCGTCGATGTTCGCTCGCCGGCGATAATAATTATTCATATCGGAACCGTCTCTAGCGACCGAAATAGCGACGCGGTAAACAAATTCGCGATTTTATTGGCAGGTCCTCATTGTAACGACGCGTTTTTTTTCTGCATTATTTACATTTTATTTATTTTTCATAACCTATTCGCACGCTCGCCGGTCCTCGGTTGTCTCCGCGAATCTTAATGGCAGTTAATCATAGTTTATTTTTACCGCGCAACGTGTGTTAATAAGTGGGGCCACTTGTCGTCGTTTCTTTTATTTCGCCATAGTGTTTGATTAAAACTCGCAATTGAATTGCGGAAGCGATTTCGGCCGTGAAAATAATGTTCGCGAATTCGTAGCGCGATATGAAGACAGTCAGCGCGAAGACCTAATTATGAAGATAACAAGATATAGTTTTGATTAACAACTTCGATAAGTAATGATCGGTGTAGGTGACTTGTTTTGACAGTTCAAAAATTTAAATGTGTTCGGCGTGCTTTTGGAAGTTTAGTTAATTTGAATGAACTTTTGGCGGGAACGCGAAGTGTTAACGAAGAAGTAGGCTGCACAGAAAGTTTGGAAAAGTGTTGAGTACACATCGGATGCTGGCGAGTGTTTTTTCAACGCGTTTTCGAGGCTAAGCGCTAGTTGTTTGAACAAGTGTGTTTTCTAATGGATTTATTTTGAGGTGAGTTTAAATTTACTTGTGTGTTGGTGTTTGTATTGTTTGCTCTTCGTGTTTTGTGTGCGTGTTCGCGCCGGTGGCGGGAAACCAAATACCTAGCCGGTTCTGTGCATGTATGAGTGTACAAACAACGCCGCGGTGTGCGTGCGCGACTTATTGTCACTTTGTGTAAGAGGGGAGACAGGGAGGGAGAGGTTACTTGTCATGTATTTAGGCGAAGACGAACTTTGATGACTTGACTTTTTAATTTATGTGCACCTTTTATGGCAATAGGCAAAAAAATGTTAAGACTAGAGACGGCATTATATTATATTTGCTCACGTATCGAACGTCTCCACATTTATTTAGCCATATTGATTTTTGGCATCACTCTACCAAATTTTTTATGTAAACGCGAAATGTAATTAAACCTTATTTTTGGGAGAGCGTTGTCCTCGTAGAAAATATTGCGGCCACCTATTGATTTTTTGAACATGGAAATACCAATAAGTGTTGAGAAACTATAACAAACTTAAATTAATTAGCATTTTTTCTGGTATTCATATAAGTACCGTCCAAAATGAAATGATAAACCAAAATAATATTTGATATAGAATTATCGTATCGTAACGAAGCCTAGCAATATTATAAAGAGAAAAGATTTATATTTTGTATTGTTTGTAACGAATAAACTCTAAAACTACTGAACCAATTTCGAAAATTCTTTCCCCAATAGAAAGCTACATTATTTTTGAGTCACATAGGCTACATCTTTTGCTTACATTTCACACGAGAGGTGCAACGGCTGGACCTAGTTTTATAAAATAGGTATCTAGGCATGTATCTAGGCAATAAATAAACAGAAACACACAATTATGATTTAATTATATAGTGAATGAAATACTTACTTGATTACCGTGTAGGTACCTAAGTTGCTCTGAGGAAAATATCATTTGTTGAATGTAAATAAAGTGCCTAAAGCCTTCATAATTATTAAAATAAATATTGTGGTTTAAATATTAGGAATATACATAAAAGTTAATTATATCTATAACTTCAGTTTTATACACGTAGGTATCATTCGATATTGTATATTACGAATGCACACACAAACTTTTCAACATCGCATTTGCATAAAAAACCATCGGATAGTTTTTTTTAGTTAGCCTATTTTATAATCCCACTGCTTTGCAAAGGCTTCCCCAAATCTTTCCAGATAGGTATTAACGTTTGACATTAACACAAATTATTTATAAGTAGGAGCATTCATTTAAGCAAAACTACATGGGAAAAAATGTTTAAGTTACCTACCGAAAACGAACTAAGTATATCTAACGCAGGCCAACAAAATTTGCCGGTTTTGCGAGAATGTTTCAACGAGATATCGTAGCCACGGAATGTTAGGGCAACTGCAGAAGAAGCAGGGTGGGTTTTTAAGTTTTTAGCCAGTAGAAGTCTGACACTTCTTGCCACTCGAAGCTCTTCTTCTTCTCATACCTAATTAACCTGCATTATGGATACATTGTAAAAATATATATTTTGAAAAGAGTAACTGTGAGGTTTCTTGCCGGTTCTTCTCCATAGAAAACGAGCTATTTCGAACCATAGACTAACTTCTGACGTTTTGTAAGTGTGCATGTAGGCCTATATGAAATAAAATATTTTGAGTTAGAGTTGAGTGACTTTAGTTTTGCTTTAGCTAAAATAATGTTAATATCCTAAAAAGAACTATACATAACGTGTATTATCCTCTAAGACATTATGAGTCTATCAAGCTTTAGACTTTAAGTAATCGGTAGTCAAAATTTTATCCCATTTTTACAAAGTAGTTTTACGGCTGGCCAGCCGTAAAACTTACATATTCCAGCCATTTCTTACAGATGACTCACAAAAAAACCTTGGAAAGTCAAACGTTACATTACTTTATATAATTAAAAATATCAGTATCGTAATAATCATTTAAATAATGCAAATGTATAGGATTGCTTTCGGCTATTACATTTTAAACAATGTATGAAAAATATGAAGGCGCCTCAAATAAATTCTTCCATATTTGTTTTCGCTCATAATGGGTAAACACATAATATGATCACTAATATTAATAAAATAAGACATGATGAGTCTTTCAGCTCTAGATTTTAAATAATCTGTGCCGAAAATTCCAAAAGTTTATAACGTTTCACAAAGTAGGTAAACCATTTTATTTAACATGTTTTAGTAAGCGCCAAAGTAATTAATTATATTAACAGGCCAGAGTAATTAATTATGATAACAGGAAGTTGATATTTTTTCATAATCATGTTAAGTAATTCTTCACCTTTTAATTACTCCGGTTTATTGAGCAGGAATCAAATTTACTTTAAGGAGATCTCACGATTAAAAGAAATGAATAGTCTTAGTGTTCAAAATAATCTACTACTTTTAAAAATATTTAAAAAAAAGTTCCAGACAGCCCTACTCCACCCATTAAAACATAAAATTGAAAATTCTTTGCTTATTAAAATATTTTACATATATCTTATCTTACTATCTTACTTCTTACTAACTTACTAATATACTATATATATACTTATACTAATATATATACTTATACTATATACTAATTATACTAATCCTACTTTCCTACATCCTACTAATATTATAATATTATATTATAATATTATAAATGCGAAAGTTTGTGAGGATGGATGGATGTTTGTTACTCTTTCACGCAAAAACTACTGAACGGATCTGAATGAAATTTGGTCAGTAGATAATTGACATTCTGGAATAACACATAGGCTACTTTTTATCCCGAAATTCCTACGGGATCGGGATTTGCGCGGGAAAACCTTCCCACGCGAACGAAGTCGCGGGCAGAAGCTAGTAATATTATAAATGCGAAAGTTTGTGAGGATGGATGGATGTTTGTTACTCTTTCACGCAAAAACTACTGAACGGATTTGAATGAAATTTGGTGAGTGGATAGTTGACTGTCTGGAATAACACATAGGTTACTTTTTATCCCGGAGTTCCCTCGGGATCGGGATATACGCGTGAAAAACCTCCCACGCGAACGAAGTCGCGGGCAAAAGCTAGTATTATAAATGTGAAAGTTTGTGAGGATGGATGGATGTTTGTTACTCTTTCACGCAACAACTACTGAACGGATCTCAATGAAATATGGTAAGTAGATAGTAGACATCCTGGAATAACACATGGGCTACTTTTTATCCCGGAATTCCCACGGGATCGGGATTTACGCGGGAAAAACCTCTCACGCGAACGAAGTCGCGGGCAAAAGCTAGTGTACCATAAAATGTTATTAAATTAACCAATTTACCCGCCATTACTTTTTAATAACAAGAATTCTCACGTATTAGCAACATCAGTTTATCATTATCACAGACGATACAAAAAGTTTCGTTTATTTAAAAAATAAAAGATTGTCAACAGTAATGTCGCGACCAGACTGGGAAAGGTAAATAAGGGGATTCGAATTATAAAAACAAGGGCTCCGAAACGAAACCCTTGTGTTTAGAGATTTTTTCTTCTATTTTTAAATTCAAACCGTATTTTTAAGCTGTGGATGAGATCTGTGTGTAGTTTTTTGAAAGCTTTGCGAAACCAAAGGGGGGGGGGGGGGTTGCACAATTATTTCGACTATAGCATTGCCCCTCTAAATGAATCTGAAAAAAAAAATGTTCCAAGTCTCTTAGATTCCGAGATCCGCCTAAAGGGGGGGAGAAGGGGGGCGGGGGGGGGACTTTGAAAAATGGATTTTACTTTACCGAGCCTCCTCTATACGAATCCGTAAAAAAATAGAATACGGGTCTCGTAGTTTCCGAGATACGATAGGGAGGGAGGAGAAGGGGGGTGAAAAGGGGAGGTTTGGCACTTTTCCCGTAGGTTTGAGAGTTACTTGTTTACGAATCTGTCAAAATATACCCACCTCCTCATCCACCATCTGGGAGAACAATTATGTCAATGAGTGAGTGAGTGAGTGGTAATCTAGCTTTATATAATATAACTAGTATTTGCGTGTTGCGCGAGGTGCAAGCACCTCGCGTGCTGGTGAAAAAAACTAAAGCATTGCCCCTCTAAATCAAGTATTTGCGTGTTGCGCGAGGTGCTTGCACCTCGCGTGCTTGTGAAAAAAAAAAGTGGGGGGTGATGGGGGGTTTAGTATTTGCGTGTTGCGCGAGGTGCAAGCACCTCGCGTGCTTGTGATAAAAAAAGTGGGGGGGTGATGGGGGGGGTTTAGTATTTGCGTGTTGCGCGAGGTGCAAGCACCTCTTGAGCTTGTGAAAAAAAAAAAAAGGGTGGGGGGAAATGGGGGGGGGGGGTTGCACAATTATTTCGACTATAGCATTGCCCCTCTAAATGAATCTGAAAAAAAAAATGTTCCAAGTCTCTTAGATTCCGAGATCCGCCTAAAGGGGGGGAGAAGGGGGGCGGGGGGGGGGGACTTTGAAAAATGGTTTTTACTTTACCGAGCCTCCTCTATACGAATCCGTAAAAAGAAAAAAATACGGGTCTCGTAGTTTCCGAGATACGATAGGGGGGGGGAGAAGGGGGGGAAAAGGGGAGGTTTGGCACTTTTCCCGTAGGTTTGAGAGTTACTTGTTTACGAATCTGTCAAAATATACCCACCTCCCCATCCACCATCTGGGAGAACAATTATGTCAATGAGTGAGTCAGTCAGTCAGTCAGTCAGTCAGTGGTAATTTAGCTTTATATAGTATAACTAGTATTTGTGTGTTGCGCGAGGTGCAAGCACCTCGCGTGCTTGTGAAAAAAACTAAAGCATTGCCCCTCTAAATCAAGTATTTGCGTGTTGCGCGAGGTGCAAGCACCTCGCGTGCTTGTGAAACAAAAAAAAAAAAAAGGGGGGGGGGGTGATGGGGGGGGGGTTGCACAAGTATTTCGACTAAAGCATTGCCCCTCTAAATGAATCTGAAAAAAAAAATGTTCCAAGTCTCTTAGATTCCGAGATCCGCCTAAAGGGGGGGAGAAGGGGGGCGGGGGGGGGGGACTTTGAAAAATGGTTTTTACTTTACCGAGCCTCCTCTATACGAATCCGTAAAAAGAAAAAAATACGGGTCTCGTAGTTTCCGAGATACGATAGGGGGGGGGAGAAGGGGGGGGGGAAAAGGGGGGGTTTGGCACTTTTCCCGTAGGTTTGAGAGTTACTTGTTTACGAATCTGTCAAAATATACCCACCTCCCCATCCACCATCTGGGAGAACAATTATGTCAGTGAGTCAGTGAGTGAGTGGTAATTTAGCTTTATATAATATAACTAGTATTTGCGTGTTGCGCGAGGTGCAAGCACCTCGCGTGCTTGTGAAAAAAAAAGTGGGGGGGGGGTGATGGGGGGGGGGTTGCACAAGTATTTCGACTAAAGAATTGCCCCTCTAAATGAATCTGAAAAAAAAAATGTTCCAAGTCTCTTAGATTCCGAGATCCGCCTAAAGGGGAGGGGGGGGGGGGCGGGGGGGACTTTGCAAAATGGTTTTTACTTTACCGAGCCTCCTCTATACGAATCCGTAAAAAGAAAAAAATACGGGTCTCGTAGTTTCCGAGATACGATAGGGGGGGGGGGGGAGAAGGGGGGGGGGAAAGGGGAGGTTTGGCACTTTTCCCGTAGGTTTGAGAGTTACTTGTTTACGAATCTGTCAAAATATACCCACCTCCCCATCCACCATCTGGGTGAACAATTATGTCAGTGAGTGAGTGAGTCAGTCAGTGGTAATTTAGCTTTATATAATATAATAATATAATATCTACTACTAAGTACCCTAAAGTCTGTTAAAATCAGAGAGTATATGTTAAAACCACTGATTTGGGTTAAATACTCTCTGGTTAAAACTAACAAAAACAAAAGACATCTAGAAATATGAGTAGAACTCACATCGCTAGCAATCTTGTTAACCTCCAAATAAGCTAAATATGCTTGTGTCTGCAGTGCGTTCACGGCTATAGTGTAATGGGTGGGGTTCGAACCCGCGGCCTCTCGATCACAAGTCACCTTAGCCATTGCCAGCTGGTTAGCAAACTATGGAGACTGTGTGGAACTGTGGAGTTTCTTGCCGGTTCTTCTCCATAGAAACCGAGCAATTTCGAACCGTGCACTGACCGCTGACGTTTTGTAAGTGCCCTTGTAGGCCTAGTGAAATAAGTTTGAGTTTGGAACAAGTGAACCACATTTGTTTTTTTTTGTGCTAAATTATTATTATAACAAGCTTTTTCTTTCTTTTGGTTCTGTTTACTTTTCGAAATTCAAAACTGGAAGCTAATTCAAAATTGGAAGCTGCTTTTCCGTTTCTTCCAACTGGCTGGTTAGCTTTCTATCTTACCGAATGCAGCTGAGTACTAGTGTTTTGAATGGTGCGACTGCCTATCTGACCTCTACAACCCAGTGGCTGGGTAACACGATACCCTTAGCAAGACCAGGGTCAGATATATTGGTTTCTGACTACCCGTAACGACTGTCAAAGATGTTCAAATGACAGCTGGGAATAACCGCTGAACGTGCTTACCTAGGCACAAGGGTAGGTAAGGGTATCACAAGCTAATTATGGCTTAAAAAGTTTTTCCTAATATTTACATTTTTTTTTTAACTAAGTACCATCAACACCGTCTGTAAGAGCCATACGCACTCGACTACGCTGTATTCAATATTTACATTAAAACATTCGTAGTTTAATTAATTAAATTAATTATTTTTTTATTCATTTAGTGATGTAAAGAGTTTAGAAAAACTTTGTTAATTATTAAGTTTAAATTGTTGCCCAGTCCCTCGGAATCGAACCCTGAAGCTTCGCCAGAAAGGATTTTGCGCTAAGTTCAACTAAGTAAAACATTTTTTTTTTATAAAAGGCCATTTTGTATAACCTAAAAAATTATTGTACGATTTTCTATCGGTTACATTTCGGGGAGTGTGCGATGGAATTGCACAATTTAATTCCGTCAAGGCCGTTCCATCATCGGACTACAAGACGAACGGCGATGCGCCATCGTTACATGGTGGACATCCCACCCATACGCACAAAATTACGCGTTATGGGAATACTTTAATTGTGCGTACAGCCTCCTTCCAGCTAGTTCCCGATAGCTATAAACTGGGGGTCTTTAACTGAAGAGTGACTAGGTTACGTTTAGGTAAGCGTGCTTCATCTTCGACCACATCATCACTTACCATCAGGTTTGATGGTGGTCTAACGCAAGCCTTTAAATAATAAAAAAATACATTGCATAACGAAATTTTACATAACTTTTTGCAATTAAAAGTGCCAGTATCGTAATAATCGTTTAAAAAATGCAAATGTACGGAATTGCTCTCGGCAATAATAACTACATTGCAAACAGTTGCAAACAATGTATGAAAATTAAAAAAAGATGCCTCAACTATGTGCTTAAATTTTTTACGTTCAGAATTAGTTAATAAATATGATCACGTGGCTGGTTTTTCAACAATTAGATGAATGTTTAATGAAAAATAAATAGGGCTGCTAAGCAATAAAAAGCTGTCAAGCCAACATTTTTAATTTTCATGTAAAGGTATTAGGAATTATTGAAATAACAGCCTATTGATGCTTGCGCTCGTAATATTCCAAACTAAATTATCACTTTACTAACTTCTTTGGAACAATTTCAGTTTTTCTAGGTTTTCCAGGATTCCAACATTGTGTAATTTCTCAAAACGCTTGTCAAAGCGCGTTGAATCCATCGCTGTTGCATCCGCAGCAAAGACTAGACTTTTATTCGTATTTACATGACTACTGCAATCACCAAGTCTTTGTACATTTTCCATTATTTTCTCAGTCCAACATAGGTATTTAAATTTTCCAAGTAGCTTACAAATAACACTTTTACACTTCCCTCTTTTTTGGTCAGTTTATACCGGATGAAACCAGAGTGTCCTAGCTATCTTGAAAAGAAACACCGAACCAAACTCAGAAGAAATTTCGTACCATCCGTACTGGTCAAATGTGAGCGCAGAGCGACTCTTTAGGATTTTAATAATATGTCGGTATAGTTTATTTTTATTTCTGAAAACAATAACACATTTACACAAATCGGGATGGTTACAATGACTTTCCGCTTTTTAGAGTTTGGTTCCGGAACGGTTATTGACGGAACCCTATCGCTCCGTCTGTCCGTCAAAAGGCTGTATCTTATAAACCGTAAAAAGTAGACAGGTGAAATGTTCTCAAGGAAAGTTATACTTTATAGAGCAGTGGTAGCCCAATAGTTACAGGCAAGACTTACGAGTTTAAGGTCGTGAGTTCGAACACTGCTGTTGTATGTATTACTTTGTATAAATTTCATCATGTTCTCTCAAATCGGTGAAGGAAAGTATTGTGAGGAAACCGACATATCCGAGGACTGTAAATTCTGAAGATATGCAGCATCCACGATCCATACCCTCCCATATACAGAAGGCCTGTGTCCCACCAGCAATATTACAGGCAGATTATTATGTATTTCAATTGCAGTTATAAATAACAATTTTTAAAAATCCAATACGCTCCAGGCCTATGATAAAGACCGGCCTGGTGCGTATTGGATTTTTTTACCCTCTCCACATTTATGAAAATACTTTATTGAGCAGCTCGTGGCTAAATAATAAAAGCCCTACGTGTCGATATTGATGGTTAAGCAACGTTTGCCGAGGTCAGTCTGTAGATGGGTGAATATTTTAACATATCGCACTCTCAGAATGAAAGAGACTTAACTTTAACTAACTAAAATAGTATTTGTTTGGATTTGAGCAGTAATAGAGCAGTATTGAACAAATTATATTCATATATCTCAAGTGGCAAATGTGTAAGCTGTCTCTTTATAACTCGTAATTTAGATTCCTGTTTCCACGGCAATTCAGTACTCTGAATCAAAATCTGAAATTACACGAATTTAGAGTTAGGTCACTTTCATTCTAAGAGTGCGATATATAGAGATACTTTTGTGCCGTGGAAAATACGTTAAGCCGTACCGGTTGTTGTTTGAACGTCTTTGACAGTCGTTATGGATAGTCAGAGACCAGAATATCTGACATCGGTCTGGTTACCCAGCTACTGGGTTATGGAGGTCAGATAGGTCGCTCCATGTAAAACACTCATACTCAGCTGCATCCCTTTAGACTGGACGGTCAACCGGAGATCTTCTTGTGTATGTTACGCACTGCTGGGGCGAGGCCATTGAGAAACTCGGCGAAGCCCTTGCCGTGTCCCTCGACATCTCAAAGGCCTTTGACAGGGTCTGGCACGCTAGTCTGCTCAGCTTCCTAAATACGGTGTCCCTGCTGCTGCTGTCACTTAAAAAGTCACAAATCCAGTTGCATAAGCTTATGCAACTGGATTTGTGACTTTTTGAGTGAACGGTCGATCCGAGTGGTCATCGATGGCTGCGCATCGGATCTAATGGCTATTAATGCCGGTGTTCCTCAGGGGTCTGTTCTCTCTGCGACTCTATTTTTGCTTCATATCAACGACCTGCTTCAGCTGGCAGCTATTGGGTACGCGGATGACAGCACAGTCTCAGAGAGATACTTGTCCAGTGCTAGAGCTGGTAGGGACGAAATAGCCGCTCTTAGAAAGGCCATGGTAGAGAAACGAATTTGACCTTAAATCTCTATTCCTAATGGGGCGATGACAATCTGGTCAAATTCAACGCTTTGAAAATACAGGCTTGTCTTTTCTCAGCTAAAAGGAGCCAATTTGAATGGTCCCCTACTTTCAGAGGTGCATCTGTACCTATTACCGACCGCCTGGAGCTCTTGGGCATGGAGTTGACGTCTAACCTCAACTTCGGCTCAACCATTGAGTCTAAAGCTCAGGCTGCAGCCAAAAAGCTGGGCATCCTACAGAAAGTGAGGCGATACTTCACACCTGGACAGCGTTTGAATTTATATAAAGCACAGGTTCGTTCCTGTAGGGAGTATTGCAGTCACTAGTGGGATGGCTCAGCCAAGTACCAGCTAGCTGCACTTGACTCGATCGAACGCAGAGCTAAAAGGCTCATAGGTGACGAGGTTCTGGCAGGCAAGATTCACAGCCTGACTCACCGGCGAAACGTTGCTTGCCTGTCTATCTTCTACAGATTGTACTTCGGAGAGTGTGGCAGGAGCTCTACGACCTAATCCCTTCATCCCCCTTTTACTACCGGTCTACCAGACGTACCGCAGGATACCATCCACACTTGGTCGAAATACCGTCTTGTCGTACTAAGTGCTTTTCTTCAACATTCATTGTGCGCACAGCCAACGTGTGGAACTCTCTGCCGGCTTCTGTGTTCCCTGCCACATATGACCCGTCAGCCTTTAAAGCAAGAGTGAATAGGCATTTTCTGGGCTCGCTCGTTCGATCGTAGACCTCATCTTACACTTGCCATCAGGTGTGATCGAGGTCAAGAGCGGGCTCATTTGTAATAAAAAAAGGCTAATCAGATGATGAGTTATGAATATATTTCTTTACAGTGTCAATTGTTTCTTTCTCTAAATAGTGTCTGAAGTAAAGGCCATTACAATCAATAACCAGTCCACTGTAGTAGTAACATAGAAGATGTTTTGAACAAGATGCAAGCCGATACCAAAAAATGTTTTTCTTTTCTTCATTTCCTGGTGTTGTTTTTATTACTTATTAGTAGTTTAGTATCTTGCTCCGAATGACGTCATGGCATTACTTCAATATAACTACCCATAATTAACTATAAATAAGCAATAGATCTTTACAAATTATTCATAAATTTATAAATACTTATGTTAATAACTTTTATACGTCATTTTTTTGGCAATTTAAACTAAATGATGATAGGCTTATAAAAAATTGCGTCACGATTACTCCATTATGTCTTGTAAGTACCGTTGTGTATTAATGAGCTCCCTTTAGCATCTAAGTTGAGCTTCAAGATAACTGGAAAATCCGTGTGTGTGATTTTGAGTATACCTGCATGGTTCTTATATAAATTGACCAGTACAGATTTGAGGATGTTAGGTAAATGTAACTTACACCTCTGAGTTCTTCATCTTCTTCTTTTCGAGTCGATGCTCAAACGTCTTTGGACCAATATTCAGCTACCTGCTATAGTATTTGTTATTACAAATACCAAATAACTTACGTTTTCTTTGTAATCATAATCCATAATTCATCCATCAAAACAAATATTTTCTTGTCATGACATTTTTTACGTCAAGGCTGACAAACTGTAATTTCTTCTTCTTTGTAGTCACTGAATGGCTAATAGACTAAAAAGGTTGTTCATACTTTTATTATATAATTGTTATTCACTTTTATCGATAGGACTAGCTTAATATTGTATATTATATTGTGGTTGTCTACTGATTAACGGCATTTTAAATTATAATTATAAATTTCTAAAACACACTCTCAGATTTTATCGAAGAGGTTTAATAAATTATGCTCGAATATAACTGGCTGATCAAATAACTGGCAAGATGGACTATTTTGGACTCTACAATTTGAATTCTGGTACAGAATGAGAATGGAATGGATTTTGAACGCTGAGCTGGGTATAAAAGGCGCTGGGGGCCATCTCCGGGAGTTCAGTCTTTGACCAGTTTTTGAAGAGTTTAGTTCTCGACGAGTTTTGACGAAGAGTGATGGAAGAGGAAGTGCAGTACCCGCTGCCCTGACTCCTTGTTGGGAGCCTGCTGCCTTGACGCCTTGTTGGGAGCCTGCTGCCCTGACGCCTTACTGGGAGCCTACTGCCCTGACGCCTTGCTGAGAGCCTGCTGCCCTGACGCCTTGCTGCGATCCTGCTGCCCTGACGCCTTGCTGGGAGCCTGCTGCCCTGACGCCTTGCTGAGAGCCTGCTGCCCAGACGCCTTGTTGGGAGCCTACTGCCAGACCGCCTTGCTCGAGCTGCTGTACGACGAAGACATCGTGGAGTAGAAGGCGATCCTGGAGTGGTCTGCCAAGCCGTCCCGCAAAAGTTAATGGCTTTGGCGGCGTTGGTGGAATTGGCGGCGCGGGCCCTCGTGGTGTGTCTCCAGGAAGACCTTTGTTAACGGCTGCTGAGGAAGCCTCTCTTGTACCTCCTCCTCCGGCTCCTCTTGTGCGTGCCACAAAAGCTACACCTATGCATATTCGTTACAGTTTGGCGCCCAACGTAAAATCATAGCTAGTCGGTTTAATTTTTTTTTCAAAATTCTAAAAGAAACTATTACTAGTAACTTTTTTCTTTGGACTCACTTTTTGGCTTAGACTCTTTTTTAATATTAAGTTCTAGGATAGGAGACTCACTCTTTACACTAACACTATACTAGACTTCCTCTTCACACGAACACTAGTTTATCACCTCTTTTACCACTAGTTTATTCCCTCTTTAACCTCTTATAACACTTTTTTTTATTTTTTTGTGATCTTACTCTTACTCAACCTCTTTCTTATATTTAATTTATCCTCTTGAGTTTTTTTTAGCACTCTTTAACCCTCTCATTTACCTGCCCTCTCCCTCTTTACCTTCTTTTGCTATCTATAATATTAATTTTCAGTCATGGATAGAATTATACTCCACTCATCGTCAAAAACTAAACAACGATTTAAGTATATAATTATGTAAATATATTCATCTTTCGTACTATATTCATGACTCATCTCTATCTTCTTCTCTTCTTTTAACTATCGAGTTCTTTTCGGCTTATTGAAACTCAATAGTTTATTTTATTTCTTTCTTTAACTTTGTTCTTAAACTTTAAGAGGCTTCTCTTAATTTTTATTTTTTCTCTTCTATCTGAACTAATCAGATATCACTTAGAAGTGCGTTTAGGTACATATTACCAAACCTTCTCCCTTTCTAACTCTCCAAGTTAGTTTATTACTATTTATCGACTCTAAAGTTGATCGAAGCGGCTAGCAACTTCGTAAAAATAAGCCTTTGCTAAACCTTGTTTTTTATGTTATCGACTCTAAAGTTGATCGAAGCGGCTAGCAACTTCGTAAAAATAAGCCTTTGCTAAACCTTGTTTTTTATGTTATCGACTCTAAAGTTGATCGAAGCGGCTAGCAACTTCGTAAAAACAAGCCTTTGCTAAATCTTGTTTTTTTATTGATGGGTTTTCGACGCGAGCGGACTGACAGACTCCGAAAACAAGCCTACTGTCATGTACTAATCAGGTCGAGTAGTGATCATTGAATGTGAATCCTACCTGACCTAACTTCGGGAGATGTTGGTGTGATTGAATGAGGCATGTAAGTTATATGAATGTGGATAAACTTTAACCTTACAAAATTTTTGTTCTAGACCAAAAATTTTCTCGGGGTCGATGGGGAAATATAGTATTTGTTATTACAAATACCAAATAACTTACGTTTTCTTTGTAATCATAATCCATAATTCATCCATCAAAACAAATATTTTCTTGTCATGACATTTTTTACGTCAAGGCTGACAAACTGTAATTTCTTCTTCTTTGTAGTCACTGAATGGCTAATAGACTAAAAAGGTTGTTCATACTTTTATTATATAATTGTTATTCACTTTTATCGATAGGACTAGCTTAATATTGTATATTATATTGTGGTTGTCTACTGATTAACGGCATTTTAAATTATAATTATAAATTTCTAAAACACACTCTCAGATTTTATCGAAGAGGTTTAATAAATTATGCTCGAATATAACTGGCTGATCAAATAACTGGCAAGATGGACTATTTTGGACTCTACAATTTGAATTCTGGTACAGAATGAGAATGGAATGGATTTTGAACGCTGAGCTGGGTATAAAAGGCGCTGGGGGCCATCTCCGGGAGTTCAGTCTTTGACCAGTTTTTGAAGAGTTTAGTTCTCGACGAGTTTTGACGAAGAGTGATGGAAGAGGAAGTGCAGTACCCGCTGCCCTGACTCCTTGTTGGGAGCCTGCTGCCTTGACGCCTTGTTGGGAGCCTGCTGCCCTGACGCCTTACTGGGAGCCTACTGCCCTGACGCCTTGCTGAGAGCCTGCTGCCCTGACGCCTTGCTGCGATCCTGCTGCCCTGACGCCTTGCTGGGAGCCTGCTGCCCTGACGCCTTGCTGAGAGCCTGCTGCCCAGACGCCTTGTTGGGAGCCTACTGCCAGACCGCCTTGCTCGAGCTGCTGTACGACGAAGACATCGTGGAGTAGAAGGCGATCCTGGAGTGGTCTGCCAAGCCGTCCCGCAAAAGTTAATGGCTTTGGCGGCGTTGGTGGAATTGGCGGCGCGGGCCCTCGTGGTGTGTCTCCAGGAAGACCTTTGTTAACGGCTGCTGAGGAAGCCTCTCTTGTACCTCCTCCTCCGGCTCCTCTTGTGCGTGCCACAAAAGCTACACCTATGCATATTCGTTACACTGCACAGCTCTTGTATTGACCTCGTAAAGATCCTGCGCGGTGGTCGTGCACGATGGACATAACAAGAGGTGGGGCATATCGTGTACAGAGGCTCCACACTGGCATTTCGTCCGCAATGGGACAAGGATACCCTATTTGGCCAGATTATATTTACAACGGCCGACTTTGGCCCACAATCGGTTAAGTTACTTCTAGATTGGCTACTGCAGTTCGTGTTCGGGTGGTAGGTGTTCTTCCGGATTGATAAAGATGACTCAAACTCAATGACTCAGGCCTCTGCAGGGTCTTCGGTGAGCTACGCAATACCGGCCTCCTCTAGTTATAACTGACCAAAAAAGAGTGACATAAATATGTTATTAATACTCACAAAATTAATCCTACTAATATTATAAATGCGAAAGTTTGTGAGGATGTATGTCTGTTTGTTGCTCTTTCACGCAAACATTACTGAACAGATATGAATGAAAGTTGGTAAGTAGATAGTTGACATCCTGGAATAACATACACGCTACTTTTTATCCCGGAATTCTCACGGAATCGGGATTTCAAATCACTTATTCTTGCTGTGCCCGTCAGGGTCCATATGATCTAATTATAAGTTTACCATCTAAGAATACCTACATATGGAATGCAATAAAAGTATTGAGTATTGAGTATTTACGCGGGAAAAGCCTCCCATGCGAAGTCGCGAGCAGAAGCAAATAGTACAATATAATACGCCCCGCTGACTCCGATTCCGTTTTATTTGGGGCGGCGGACTTGCCTTTTACCCATGTAGGGGGGCTGCCAGAAGACCATCTCTTTACACCAATCTCTCTTGCTCCAATTCAGTGTCCATCCACGTTACGGCCACGTCATGTTTCAGCATTGTCACAGAGTCCATCTATTATCGTTTTGTGCACCATATTTAGGAAATCCCGTATTTTTTTAATTGATATTTGACAGGTTAAAGGTCAACGATGATTGCTACTTATCTTTTGGTTTTTTTTAATTTCTTGGCAAATGTCATCCGGGTCTTAGTAATTCGTTAATTTTGTGGTCAGTACTTGTACTACATACCTACATGCCAATTCTGTTATTTTGCTTCGAGCCTATAACGTACAGACCTAATGCTCGGCTACAGACTTCTTGTCTATGGAGGCAAATGGAGTGTAAAGATTTTTATTGATAATAGGTTCGCGTTTGACCACCATCTCACCTGATGGTAAGCGAAGATGTGGTCGAAGATGCAACACGCTTGCCTAGAAGTAACCTATTTACTCTTGACTTAAAGACCCCCTGATTAGTGGATATTGTCCTTCACTCCGTCCTCATTTAGATCTGTTGCATCATTTTGAAGTGAAACCCTTGATTTTTGTAAAAAAAATCTGGGTGGAAAAACATCGCATGGCTCCACCCGCTGTGAGTGGAGCGGAAGAGCGTGTTAGACTTCTATTGACGAAAAACCCACTCTGCCAATCCAATCCTTTTGCGTTCCGGCTCTGCGGTATCTCGTTAGAACATTCCCGCAACCCCGTAGCCTATGTTTGACCCTGAGTCTTCAACTATTTCCATTCCAAATTTCATCCAAATCGGTGCAACAGACTTTCGCATTTATAGTATTATTGTGGTTACCTGATTTATCTCCGTACCAGTTTTTATCAAAATCAATTTAGTAGTTTAGAGGTGTAACAAAGAGTTTTCTTTCGCATTTATTTTTAGTAGGGTTTGAATTGAAAACAAGTATATTATATTAAGGTACTAGTCAAAACGCTGCATATGCAAATCTAGCTAAGTAGTAGATAAATAGTAAGAAAAAAATGTTGTACACTTCCAATTAACACTACATATTGCGTTCAATAGCAGACATACCAAACCTACACGCAAATTGAATTAAAATTATGCGAAATGCTAAAACAAATGGCTTTCAATGTAGACCGTAGTCGTGGTTAAACAAATAAAGCTTTTTAGGCAACTTGGCAACAAACGATGATCATAATGTATAAACTGTTTTTTTTAACGCACACATAGAGTTATTGTTTATGTTTGTGTGCGTGTGTGCGTGTAGGCGTGACGACGGCCGATAGTGTTATCGGACCAAGCCTTGCAAAAATATACAACAAACATACATAGTATATGTAATGTATGAGCATATAGCACAGGTGTGGTTTGTTTCTTGATAATTATGTAGCCAAAAATAAATAATAACTTCTCAGGTTCCTTATTGAGGCTTCTTAAGGTGGTCCGTCATATTGTTTTTTCATTTACATTTTTACTTCTAATACAATGGCGAAATCTGCGAGACCTATTTTGGATTTTTGAGCTAGTTTTAAACAAAACGTTGCCTCATTTATATGGTGTTAATAAAAATTCAGTTAGGTGTTTTAATTTGCCTATAATACGTTGTTTTATTTATTTAGTTATTGTTATTCGCGTTTGTAATGGTAAATAGGTGGGAAACTAAGTAGGTTTTTCGTACAACATTTTTACAGATTTAAATATTAATTTGATTTTAGTGCTAAACTAACTAAACTATGTATAATAATTACAATATTCATCCAAATAATATATTTAAAGACATTGAAACTCATTGCAGGGTTTATAAATGTTCATAGAGAAAAAGCAAAGTCATTCTCTATTCAAAAAACCTCATTAAACCATCATTCGGAATTCAAAACCACGCGCGCCAGACAAAAATAGCGTTCCACGTGTTTAATCTAAAAAGTTTACATGTACGCAAATTTTAGCGCAAAATTGCGCCTTCCTACTGATAAAACAAAAACAACCTAAATAATGTAGCGGCCTCGAAATCTAAATAAATTACTATCAGCAACGCTTCCGACCTCCTTTCAGCTTCCTAAACATTCTGAAATTGGCGCGTGCCTTCATACACGATTTATTGAATACTAGGTTTTATAGCAACACTGATTTTTAATTTTATACAACCTATTGTTCGTGCATTCGTGAGCGTAAAAACTTTTTTTGTCGTAACTATTTAGTTACTGGCGTGACGGTTTTGACTCATATCTGACTGATTGGCCGAAGACTGCTTTAAAAATACCGATATACCTTTGCCCAGTAGTGGTACATGATTTTTGTACACTTTATTTATGTTTTAATAATACAAGTAATTAATGTAAATTGCAACTAGCAAGACCGTAATACATAATTAACGATAAAACTTTCAAAATACGAATAGTTTGCGTATTCGTAACTCTAAAAAAGAATATGTACGTAGTTCAAAATATACCGTTCGAAAATATATATATAGTCAGGTAGGTATTAAAGTTTTTATTGTACGCATTGAAAATAGATAGCATCTACATTTATGATTTATTCATTAGATTCTCGATTCTTGCCCGCGAGATAACTGGTATGAAAAAAAATTAATTATGAACATTGTTAACAATTTTAAATCTAAATTTGAAGAATAGTTCCTTGTTTGCTAAATATTTATGACCGTCGTTAAACAGTCGGATCAAGGGACTGATACAGAAATCGGTACAAATGGACAAAGCTCTGATTGTAAGAGATTTCTCTATCTCTTAACTTGACCCTGAAAATGGACCCTGTTCCCAATTCTGGTTCAATCCCACCGCAAATATTATTGATAACTAGTTGTTGCTCGCAAATTCGTTCGCGTGTAATTTTCATTTTTCATAACTCTGTGTTTCGCATTTTGCTATGTTAAAAGGTAGTCATGTCTTTTTCTAGACTATAATCTATGTCAAATTGTTATCCATATAATCTTAGAGATTTGGTACTGGATCGAGGACAAAACTTGATTTTCAGTAAGACACAGTAAGATTAGTAAGTATGTGATTAAAAGAGTGATGAGTTTGAATGTTAATGGATAAAAAAGTAGAGAAATTATATGACAGAGAAAGGAGTACATGGTACTGTGACGTTTGACAGGGGAGAATTGAAGAAGGAAACGTGTTGCGTTGACGAACTAATTGAAATAGGGTAGGAAGATGATGATAATATTAGGTTTAGTTTGCATAGATGTCTCTCAGAAGCAGGGCTGCCATCCATCCGGGCTAGTTTGGACAGCGTCCGGGGTCATCCGGGGGATATTCCCTATAAGCGTCCGGGTAACATCCGGACACATATTGGTCTTATGGGCACCAAAAAGCACGATCTCTGTATTTCATCTTATTGTTTATGTTACGTTGATTAATTAAAACGAAAGCCTATTATTAATAAACTTCTGTCTACAATGTTACCAGTCAATAAAACCCATAATTAAACATCATTGTTTTTAGTTTCAAGTACAAAAATGTATTTTTATACGGTGTCCGGGGTAAAATTCCGATTATACCCAAATGTCCGGGGTGTATGAAGTCATGATCTGGGTCCGGCAATATTGGTGATGGCAGCCCTACTCAAAAGTCTTGTATTTATTATCTAATATAAAAATAAAATAAAAAGTGCTTAATTACTATCTAGTAATTAAGCACTTTTTCTAATTATCCGTACTTATTTGTAAACACATATTATAGTTACCTATACCTGTTTGTTATACTTAAGCTTGTTCATTCCCTCTTGTCATGTTTTTATGTAGGTAATTGTTATTGCGGAATCAAAATGTTGGTTAGTCTAAATAAATAAATCTCTTTGCCAAATCTCATCCAAATCCATTTTGAGATCGTTACATGGTGGACATCCCACCCATACGCACAGAAAGTTTTGGGAATACTTTCATTGTGAAACGGCTAAGGAGTGGGATTCCCTGCCGGAGTCTGTTTTTTGGTAGCTATAACCTGGGGGTTTTTAAGTCAAGAGTGAATAGGTTACTTCTAGGTAAGCGAGCCTTATTATCAATAAAAAAAAAATCCGTGGTTGAGTAACAAACATCCGTACATCTGAACTCTGAGGAGTTTAATTAATTAACTAATGTTGTAGGTACGCCAATAGTATATCCAACGTACAACGAGTTCAATACGTTTATTTCATAAAATGATACTGTTGAACCAATCAATCACTTATATCACAACACTCATGATTGTCTATGGGTACTCTGACGCCATATTCGTTTACATGATAAGACGTTCATTCTACTAAACTACTACAATATTAAAAACGAACTAAAATTTAAAAACATTTCCATTAACATTTCCAATGTATTTTTTAGGGTTCCGTACCAAAGGGTAATACGGGACTCTATTACTAAGACTTCGCTGTCCGTCCGTCTGCCCGTCTGTCACCAAGCTGTATATCATGAACCGTGATAGTTAGACAGTTTAAATTTTCACAGATGATGTATTTCTGTTTTCGCTATAACAACAAATACTAAAAAACCGAATAAAATAAATATTTAAAGGGGCTCCCATACAACAAACGTGTTTTTTTTTGCTCGTTTTTGCTCGATGTTGATCACGACAACAGGTAGACGCTTTAAATATTCACAGAATATTTAGTTATATATTCACATTAAAAATAAATAATTAAATTAAAATAAAATAAATATTTAAGGGAGGCTCCCATACAACAAACGTGATTTTTTTGGCGTTTTTATAGATAATGGTACGGAACCCTTCGTGCGCCAGTCCGAATCGCACATGCCGGTTATTTTTATTAATGAAAATTAAATTAAAATTAATCTTTATATTGTCACCGATTACTTACAACTGTGTTTAATCTATACAAATATTATAAAGCGGAAAGTTTGTTTGTTTGTTTGAACGGGCTAATCTTCTAAGTACTGGGTGAATTTGGTATGAAAGTAGCTTGAAGCTTGAGCCCCACACGACTGCGTAGTAGTTTAAAGGAGATGTTTCATTTTCGGCCATCAGATCTACATTTATCGAAAAAGAGGAAAAAATACTACAAATTGGGGATTGAGCCTGATTTGTTGTGTACAAAAAATAATAGTTTTTCAATTATTGCCATGTTTTATTCAACATGGCGTCTCGTTTGCTTGCATACTTCATTCGTTCTGAAATCATGTCTCATCAAATCAATGTTACGTAGAAGATAATTAAAAAATATGTGTATTCTTGTAGTGTTAAAAATAAATTACTATTATTCTCATGTACATATTTTTGAATAAACATAATTAAGTGTGATGATTTCATCGTTACAGAAATCTTTAGTGTCCATTTTTGAAATGTGTTTCTGAACGAATTCAAAATAACCACTATTGTTGTCTTGAAACCCTATCAATCACCAGTCAGTCAGGTCCCCGCTAGGGTAATAGTATTCTGTGGGTTAGTTCTGATGAACAAAAACAAAATAAGGTTAAGTAAACGTCATTTCCCTAGATCTCTCAAAAGCGTTCGACACAGTTTCTGTTCCCTTACTTTTAGCTAAATTGGAATCGATAGGGGTAAGGGGAATGGCTCTTCAAATTTTCAAAGATTATCTCACTAATCGTACCCAAATGACTAAAATTGGTACCATTCTTAGTGATGAAGAATTTGTTTGTTATGGAGTGCCTCAGGGAAGCATTCTGGGTCCCCTTTTATTCCAAGTGTACGTCAACGATTTGTGCAGAATGACCCTTCCCAATTCCAAAATCTTTGCTTATGCTGATGACACTGTGATTTTAGTGGATGGGTCAACATGGGATGGTGTTGCCAATAACGCAGAATCAGCACTTGCCAAAGTAATAAAATGGCTTAATCTGAACCTGCTAACTCTAAACTTTGAGAAAACGTGCTACATTCCTTTCTCTATCCGCCGTAACACCGCACCAAACCTAAACTTCTCCATAACAGCCCACACCTGCTTACAGCTATCATCCCCGTGTCAATGTCGAACACTAACAAGAACCGAGAGTGTAAGATATCTACGTATTCAGATAGATGCAGGGTTGCGATGGGATAAGCAGATCGATGTCCTGACCTCCAGAACTATGAGACTGGTTCACATTTTTAAGTCTCTTAGAGAATCTGCCAACCCTGATACTTTGAAAATGGTTTTTCATGCTCTGTGTCAATCCGTGATTGGATATTGTATAACAGTATGGGGTGGCGCAACTAAAACCAGTCTACTCAGAGTTGAACGAGCACAAAGGGCTATACTCAAAATTATATTACGCAAGCCATACCGCTATCCTACAGCACGATTGTACTCGGAATGTAAGGTGCTAACAGTTCGCCAGCTCTTTGTTCTTCGATCAGTACTCAGAAGACATGCTTGCGTCCCCCCGTCTGATCCTAATAAACGTACCAATATCCCCCCTGGCACACGTCAGAAAACTTCATTCGCCAAACATCAATTTTCCACACTCAGTGCACATATTTATAAAAAAGCTCACAAAGACCTTAACATCCGTGACCTCAACAAATACCATATCAAATCTAAAGTGACAGAATGGCTCCTTCAACTGGATTACATACAAACTGAGTCCCTACTTACATTCATTGCTTAACACTGTACACACCTGTTTCCTCATTGCTTAATGATATTTATTGTATTTTGCTGCACACTTAGAACTACCATCACCCACATTATATACTCCTGTGCAGTTACACACAACCACTCACATACTTCTACATATACACACACACTCTCACACAGTTAGACAAACTCACACACACCGCTCTACATCCTCGAGTTACCCTTCCTTTTTTCCATATTTTGCCTAATATTTATCTATTTATCATAAATATTTACGATTTAGTCCTTTAGTTTAATATCTACTTCACATGGTAGACCGACACACTTCGCACAAGTAATGTACTATGTTATGAAACATTTAAGCCGATCACTGCCTCTTAAGTCACAGGTAACCCTAGTTTAAGAGGCAGGGTTCACCGACTTTGAGTACAAATGTTGTATTTATAGGTAATAGCCATGTATTGATGAACTGACCATGTAACAATATGTATGAATCAACCATGTACTGTTTTGATGATAAATAAACGTTTATTATTATTTATTATTTCTACAACCTGTCATGGCTGTCATAACTCTTAGGACAAACGTCAAACATTTTTAATTTTAATTTTGTACATAAAAAAACATTTGATATTACGAAAAAAATGTTATTTTATTCTATTCAGGGGTAAGTTTCACAGCTTTGCTGAAATGTACATGTTATGGCCGGAGCCCCATATAAAAATGAAACATCTCCTTTGTACATCTAACTTTTTTTTTAATATTTCCTAAAATATAGACAAAATTTTAAGCTTTGATTGTTGACATTGGCTTCCAGTCTAACCGGATGCAGTTCAGTACTGCCTATCTGGTCTCCACAACCCAGAATCTGGGTAGCACGATTCCTCTTACAAGACTGGTGTCAGATTTTCTTGCTTCTGACTACCCGAACCTGACTGACAAATATGTACCAATGACAGCCCGGATCAATTGCTTAACGTCTTTTTCCAGTCACGTCAGAATTTTTGTATTTCAAGAGGGTCAGCCAGACAGAGATCGACAAGCGTTCCGTAGCTTTGGAAATCGAGTCCGTAGGACAATTTATGGTTTTATCACGAGCGTCTCCTTAAAGCAATACTTACCAATAATTGTTTTTCAAATTTATTATTAATTAAATGCGAAAGCAACTCTGTTTGTGAATTGAAGTGTCTGTGTTTTCAAAATTACTCAAGAGTTTATAGTTATGTACACGATACTGTAACCCAAACTTTTTCCTTATCTTTCTGCTTCACCAGTCTCAGCTGAACCGATTTTCATGAGGGCTTTCACTGGAAACGGGATCGGGATTTACTTGAGAAGAAACTACGCAGTCAAAGTCGCGGGCACAGCTAACCTTCAATAATATCTTTTTAGTTGATTCATTCATATTTTGCTTATAATAAATCGTTAATGCCCTTACTCTATGACGCCAGTACAGTATCTACATTCAAAGTGATAAATAAAAATGTTTGTTTCACATAAAATAACCTTATCTGTATCAGTGAGTGGTTGCGTAGGTAAATAATATTTGTTTTCGCTAATATTTCATGAATATCGATTTGTGTGTCAGTAGATTTGTTAGTTATCTATTTAGTACGTGATTGGAGAAAATGTTTGTCTTTGACGGTCGGTACCTACAGTGAGATGGTAATCATTTTGGGTCATGTATGTGTGATGTTCTCCCGTTTTAAGCTCTTTTGTTGTTCCTCGTTCATGACTGCATTCATATCTAACGCGAGAATGTATGTATATTAGTAGCTTACCTACACCTACTTACATCTAACTAGGTAGGTACGGTGGACAACCCACTCCAATCTGTCAAAATAATTTAATAGATTTACAACTTTATTACCAACGTGATAAGGTTCAAACTCAATTGGGTAAATTTGACAGATTCGGATAGCTTGATGTGCTGGCGTCTGTATATAAATTAGCTGCTTAGCCTTTTCCCAAGGGTTGGTTCCAGTCTAACCGGATGCACTAGTGCTTTAAATGGAGCGACTGCTTATCTGACCTCGAAAAACCCAGTAGCTGGGTAACACGATACCCCTTGGCAAGGCTAATGTCAGATTGTTAAAGATGTACAAATGACAGCCGGTACCAACGGTTAAATGATAAATGATTTATTTATTTATTCTTTATTTATCTATCTATTTATTTATTTATCTTTATTTTGCAAATTGGTTATTAAAAAAACACTTCTACACGTCATTTTTTTTTTTTCGTAAATATTAACTAGATGAGGCCGGTGTTTCCTAACTGACTAACCTGAGAAGAAACACCGAAACAAACTCAGGGGTCCGTCTCTTTTAAAGTTCATACAATTTACACTGGTTTAATATGAATATGGGATCCTTGTAGGTTTCAGTCTGAGGCGGTCTTTTGAAGAAAGATGCTCACAGATTTGAGTGGGCCTGTCCATACAGTGCAAGCATTTGTCAAATGACGTATAGCTCAACTTAGAACAAGGAGCTTAACGATTTGACGAACAAACGGTTTAACGAGGTTTCCGAAGCACGGTCCACAAACTGACCTCGGAAAGCGTTCCTTAACCTTGACGATCAACCAGTACTTGGTAACTTGTGTACAGAAATACAAAACAATCCTCCACATTGCTGTCGTCCGGAAACGTGCCCAGAAGACTGGAAACATTGCCATGTTAAATAGCAATATTTATTCTTTGGGCAAAGGATAACTATGTACTCTAATTATTAAATCTCTGTAATCTCTCTGTATTATGTCAATTGGTCTCTCATACCTAAAAAAATTGGCCAAGTGCGAGTCAGACTCGCCCATGAAGGGTTCCGTAGTAACTATAATAATATAATATATGTATATATATATATTTGACAAAAAAAAACCTTACAAATTTCTTAAAACTAGCTTATTTACATTTTTTACAACTACGTTAAATAACTTTGTTTTTCATAGTGTTTGTATGAATTACAAAGTTATATTTGCGGTTTTATAAAATATGCTGTATCTCAAAAACTGCTAACCCGATCTCGTTCAAACCAATTTTGGTTGAAAGTTTACATTAAGATCTACTTTCAGACATATTTTTTTTTACATTTTTCACTCCATTATTATAGAAGTTAGAGGGGGGACACACACACATTTTACCACTTTGGAAGCTTGTATCTTTTAAACGATTGACTTTATGAAAAAGTGGTTTTAAAAACCCTTATATCATTTTTAAAGACCTGTGTATAGATACCACACACGCAGAGGTTTCATGAAAAAAAAAAATTCAGTTTTAGTTCCATGTATGGGGACCCCCCTTTATTTTAAATATTTTTTAATTTTTTTCTTATAATCGTAAAGCGGTTCACAGAATACATCTACTTACTACGTTTCACATGTATAGTCTTAATAGTTTCGGAATAAAATGGCTGTGACATACGGACGGACGGACAGACAGACAGACAGAAATACAGACAGACGGACAGACATGTCGAAACTATAAGGGTTCCGTTTTTTGCCATTCGGCTACGGAACCCTAAAAAGACTGCACCTATTATGCAAAGATTGTGAAAATCAGTTATGTTTTTAAAAGAGTAACCGTGGAGTTTCTTGCCGGTTCTTCTCCATAGGAAACGACCAATTTCGAACCGTGCACTAACTTCTGACGTTTTATAAGTGTCCATGTAGGCCTATCTGAAATAAAATATTTTTGATTTGATTTGATTTGAATTCCTTGAACATCCTTTAAAGTTTTTGATTAATTGGTAACCATCGCAGAACCATAGATTTTCTCATAGATTATGTAAATAATCAAATAAAGATATTTTCTTTCGAACTGTCTGAAAGTATTTATCGATAAATAGGCACGTAAATTGATATGTATGAATACTTCCTATATTATATCATTGTAACAGATAACGTTTGTTATAAAAATATTATATTTGTATAAAACCGTATTGTTATCTTTCAAATTAGGTTCATTTGAATTAAGTATGCTCTGATATAGTTCAAAAGTGTCTAGCAATGTGCTCAAGAATCCGTTGTTTATGGACTAGATATAGATATAGTCACTAGGCTAAACTGAATGCAACAATTTGGTCAAGCGGTTAAGTAGGTAGGAATAGTGGTACGTAGCTAATATTTCTTCTGCGAACACACTTATCTTTCAACATTCATCGTCTATATAATCTATACTGATATTATATAGTAGTAAAATTTGTTTGCAAGTTTGTATGTCCCCACATACAAACTTAAAAACAAATGTTAATGGTAGATAATCCCCGGAAAAAATGATCCAATGTCAAAAAATAATCTTTATTTGTAAGTGAGGCTATAAATTATATCGAAATCCACGTGGATGAAGTCACTGGCGAAGTGCTTTTTACTTATAAAACTATTTCATTGGAGTAGCTTTAATTATGACTGGTTATACATACTCCTTATGATCATAACTCTGTATACCGTTTTTATAACGTTTACGTACGTTTTGATCAAAACACAGGTTCATATTATTATGCCTATTATTATATGGATAATCAGAAAGATATATCTTATCTTCGAAACAGATACAATTCAATATAGAATTTACAACTTGCACGTTCATACTTGGATGACTTTTTGATTTTATCTATTGTTTTTTTTATAGTTTCGACCTAATATGTAAAAGCATCGGTGTTTAGAGTCTTTAAAGCCTAAATAATAATGTTGAATCTCATTTATTCTAAAATCATTTGACAGTTTCATCGATTTAAAAACTGAATCTTTCGTACATTTTAATTTACTTTATGTTGTTTGATGTTGCCTTATAAAAGTACAAGATTATTTTTGTATTCATATATTTATTTGTTTTTATCTAAGGCTTTTGCAACTCTAGCCGAAGAGTATCGCCGTTTGTGCTCAGATTTTTATTTCACAAAATTATAATTTAACTATAAGTTTAAATAACTATTAAACAACAAACTAAAACCCTCATCAACGCTGTCAGTTGGTAATGTATCCAAGATACTTACGTCATTGCCACAATATTAACCAGCCCTTGGGTTACGGGAATTATCAACCAACCTTTTCGAAATTTCTTTGAAAAAGCTACATACTTATGAGTACATATGATGTGTTAATAATAACAAACGAATTAGTAAGGTGTCCTTTAAGGCTCAGGTACCTTGTGGGACCACTCTCAATATTATCAGAATATGGGTTGTTCCAAGATTAGTCTAAGAACAAAAAAAAAGGATCGATTGAACTTTTACTGACAAATTCCATCGTAATCGTTCACCGAACTTTAGGGCATGAATTGAATGTCTTGTTAAAAATGCATAGAATGTCTTGTTGGCGAACTTCCGTTGAAACAACGACTAACCGCCTGTTTGACGATTTGGCAAAACGAAATCTAATTTGGGTTTGTTATATGCGAAATAGTAATTGAATGCAGTTTTTTTCTAATTTTGCAGTTGTTTCGATGCCAAAGAAACAGTAGCATATATTTTCAAATTTAGGTTCTTAGTTTGACCATCTTTACATGGTCGACATCCCACGCGTACGAACAAAACGTTTTGGTAATACATTTATTAAAGGGGTGGAATTTCCTGCTGGAGTCTAGGTTTCCCGATAGCTATAACCTGGGGGTGTTTAAGTCAAGAGTGAATAGGATATTCTAGGTAAAAGTGCTTTATTTTTGTCCGCATCGTCGTTTACCATTAGGTGAGATGGTGGTCAATAGTGAGCCTAAAATCAACTAGAAAAAACCTTTTCACTAGCCATATCTTATATGCAATTTAACGATAGCTTCTGTGGATTTCTTTAACCCTTCGTTCAGTCAGAATCAAAACACCCTTAATGAAAACTTAATTGAAGGAAGAAGTAATTGAATGAATATCTAGTCCTTAGGCTCCAATCGAACTTACCCACGCACTAAACAAGCTATAAACAATTTAATTGGTTTGTTTGTTAGTACATGCACATAATAAATACAAGAACAATGTAGGAAAGGCGGCCATATTCCCAGGGTATTGTTAGCAGTTTCCCTCGACGTACTGTTTGTACAACGTTGCATAATCTTGGTTACATATTAGAGTTCTTTTTATGTCGTGATCTGGTAAGAAATAGTTTGATAAAGGATGTGTGTAATCTTTTGTGATTAAAAAAAAGGCGAGATAATAAAAAAAGACATCTGCGTTAATAACTTTTACGGCTAGTTTTAAATGTAGTTAATTAAGTAAAATGATAAAAGGTTTATTTTATCACTAATCTGAGCTATAGATAATTTTACATTGGACTTTTGAATAGACTTTTCGAAGTCACATCGACGAAATAGTCACATATATTATATATTGTCTAAGAGTTATTTCAATTTGGTTTAAAACAAATACCTGGTTCTAGATATTTATCTAAGCTAAGTGACCCAGTGTTGGTTATAAATAAAACCAAGCTAGTCTTTGTAGTCGATACTAATCATAATTTATGATTTGAAATATAATCCTTTTGTTCAGAATAAGGTTTAAAGATAAGGTTTGTAGAAATCACATCATCATGAAAATGATCAGGACTATTTTGACTTCTAGTTCTCTTGGAAAATATAACCCAGATCTTTTCTTTGTATGCATTGAGTAGGTTCTCAATATATCCGTAGTCTTAATTTTAGTACTCATAATATCGCAAATAGGTAAGAACTAACGATATTATAATTTCTTAGGTTATAAGGTTAGAAGAGGTTAGAAGCAAAATGTTGATGTTAAGACATCTACTAAGCTGCCATTCTAATTAGTGCAATTCATCAAAATACTATTTAATTTACCCGAAATATTGAAATTAGAGTAGGTACCTATTTATCAAAGAAGGTAAAGTAAAACGAACATTTCCTCAAGACAAATGTTCAGAAAGCTTAAGGTCAATGCGAGTAATATTCTGTCACCAATGTCAGGACGACTGCAATATTCAAAATTCGAAATTGTATGGGATTAGCACGTCCTGTCTAAACGTCATGTAATGAATTCTTATGTTTTGTCATTTTGCCAATCGCATTCACTTGAATGATAATTTGTCTAGAGTCGTAAGTATTACTAGCAACGGCAGTCGCTATGTTATAGGTAACTAGATCATAATATAGTTAACAATAATGCATTGTTATGACATGTTGCTGTTACAATAGTAATGTTTCCTTTCACAAAGTCTAACATTCTTTATTCTAGTTGTTATCTATCGCTTCATCTAACTGTGAGCACATCCATCGTAATATTTAAAGCATAAAAATATCTGTACGTAAGTCAGACGGAGAATTTATTACCTACTCGGGCCGTGCAAACAACAACATTTTGTGTACCGTCCTCGAACACACAGAGCCGGCTGTGAAAACATACGAACACACACACAA